>JAVIAB010000047.1:69946478-71273978 GCA_032433765.1 Megaustenia siamemsis | reverse complement strand
AATATCACAGAATTAAATAAAAGCCGTCGGACAGACAATAACACAGAATGAAATAAAAACTACCGGACATACATTATCACAGAATTAAGTAAAAGCCACCGGACAGACAATATCACAGAATTAAATATAAAAAAACCACCTGACAGACAATATCACAGAATTAAATAAAAGCCACCAGACATACAATATCACAGAATGAAATAAAAGCCACCGGACAGAACTGATTCAGATAAAAGAATAACGAGACACAGACACATAAGCGTAATTAATGTGTTTCCGTTGTAAAAGCTAACTCACTTCCTCTGTTCAATTCTGACATTCCAGACACTTTCTCTTCTTTCTCTAACTCTTGTATATATCCCGATGTGTGTATTTGTATGTGAGCTTGCGTACGTGTGTGTGTTCGATATATAGTCAGTCAGTCAATTAGTCAGTCAGTTAGTCAGATAGCCAGTTAGTTAGTCAGTCAGTTAGTCAGTTAATCAGGTAGTCAGTTAGTCAGTCATTAATTTAACAGTTAGTCATTTAGTTATTCAGTCAGTCAGTTAGTCAGTTTGTCAGTTAATCAGTCAGTCAATCAATCAGTTATCCGTCGTCTGGCACCCTCTTCAACTTTTGATTTTCGATTTTGATTCAACTTTTGATTGCCGATTTGGTTTTAAAGGTAAGTGTGCCTTCTTCTTTCGCTCTACTTTTTAAATGTATATTCTTTTTCTCTCGTTCTCTTTTTTCTCAGTTATGTTCTCTCTCTCTCTCTCTCTCTCTCTCTCTCTCTCTCTCTCTCTCTCTCTCTCTCTCTCTCTCTCTCTGGAACGGCTTAGCTAGTATCACTAACTAAACTTCCTAAAATAGTGCAATGAGGATAATCTATTTTTTGCTCTTTTCTCCCATCTCTCTCCTTTCTACTTTCACTCTCTCTCTCTCTCTCTCTCTCTCTCTCTCTCCTCTGTTTCTTCTATTTTACCACCTTCCATATATGTCTCTCCACTCCTTTCTCTTTCATCTCTTCTTATTGTTATCTACGATATCTCGTGTATAATTTTCAATTTTTACTTTTCTCTCTCATTTGTATAATTTCTCCTGTCCTCCTTATCCACCATTTCTCTTTCTTTCTAACCCCTTTATCGCGCCTCTCTCTTCTTAAAATTAATTTTCTTGCCGCTTCTCTTCCTCTCTCTCTGTTTCTCTTTATTCATCGCTATATCACGTTTTCCGCCCCCCCCCCCTCTAATATTCCTTATCAGTCTCTCTCTCACTCAACATTTTCAGCTTACCTATATTCTTCGCCTCTCATTCACTCCCTATATTCCTATCCATATTAATTCCCTCTCTAAAGTTCCCTTCTTTTTCCTTCCATCCCTACATCTCTGTCTCATCCCGCCACTCTTCTATTACCTCCCCCTTCTGATCACCTGGTAGTCGTGGTAGAGCGGGTATTTACTGGAAACAAGAACCCAGATTTGAATTCGATCGACAGATTCTAGACGTCATTTCCTCTTCTTACCCGTTCGGGTATTGAGGTAGATACAAACAAATTTCTTGTTCTCGCAGTGGCGTATTCTCTATGATACCGCAGCTACCGCCGGTAGCCTGAACATATTAACGAAATACAAAAGGAAATGATAATTTATTATATTTTTAAAATAATTATATTACAACATTTCGAATATTCTATTACATATTTCGTAGGTCAATATGATTTATTTGCATTGATTTATATTTATTAAAGCAAGGTTTTCCTCTGGCCACTGTAACGTTTGTGAATGAAAGCGAAACTACATTGAAACCTCTATTAGCCAGCGATACATTTTTCCACTATCCGGGCCTTGTATTAACGATCTTGGCATTCAAAAATTCCGGTCAAAATATATAGCGGGTGTTGCCGCAAGAGCAATGCGGTTTCATGAGTTACTTTTAGCTCTAGCCAATCAGAATCGTCACAAAGTGAAAGTGAAACTTTGTCGAATTACCGGAACTTCCTTAGCTATTTATAACTACGTTATGCGCATCAGCATCTGTAGAAAGAACTTTTTTTGCTCTCAAGAGAATCAAATCTTATTGTCGCTCAACTCAGACACAAGAACGCTTATCTGGTTTGGCTTTAATGTCCATTGAGAAATCAATCCCTCAGAAACTTAGAAACCAACCCAACAGTACTTTCAATGACAAATTCATCAAGACATTTTCGTCCCAAACAAGACGGATATCATTAACATAAATAAGTAAGCAATTTAAAATGTAGTGATGTCATTAGAAAATATTACTTTATGTTAGCCTACTGAATATAATGTATCTTTTTATTTATTATGTCAGCGGTAGCCCAGACCCCAAAATCAGTATTCTCGCCCTTTTGAGGGGTTCAATCATTGCGCATAGCCACGCAGCTAAGACCATTGTTTCGCAGGCTGAAAAGCCGGCGTACGGTGTTCAAAACCCGCGATAGACAGAAAGTATTTGTTTATATGGGAGGGGGGGGGGGGGTGAAATAACGATCCTGTCTCACGCGTCGTGGCGACTGCTTCGACCAAGCGGCTCTCTGGTTGAAAGAGAGCCCCCTTTCTCTCCCCCCCCCCACCCCCGACATACACCAGCAATGTTACTAAGTGTAAAGATAGTTATTTTTTTTTTAAATCATTGTCAGTTTATGTTGTTGTAAATAGTCTTGCCTATCTATGACATACTTTGATGTTGTTGTAAATAGTCTTGCCTATCTATGACATACTTTGATGTTGTTGTAAATAGTCTTGCCTATCTATGACAGACTTTGATGTTGTTGTAAATAGTCTTGCCTATCTATGACAGACTTTGATGTTGTTGTAAATAGTCTTGCCTATCTATGACAGACTTTGATGTTGTTGTAAATAGTCTTGCCTATCTATGACAGACTTTGATGTTGTTGTAAATAGTCTTGCCTATCTATGACATATTTTGATGATGTTTGTCCATCTCACTCGAGTTCTACCTCTTGCTCTTCTCCCTTCTCCTAAGCTCTCTTTTCTCCTCTTTTATATGCTTTGAACAATAAGGTGCCAGTTTATTGTTGTTTCTGGATGTTGTTCAGAATTGGTTCAATGCCTACTCTTTCTCTTATAATATCATTTCTGATTCTGTCTTTTCCCGTCACACCAAGCACTTTTCTCAGACACCTCATCTCTTGACGTACCCAACCTTAACTGGATACCTGTATAATTGTTCTGGGTAAAGAAGATTGCACTGTAGTGAGGCTGACCATTTTGACCAAAATATGTTTTGTTGATTAAAAGAGATACATACAGGCACTAATACCTTATAGGGAGCCGCGATAGCTCAGTGGTTGGTGAACAGGACTACAAAGGACAAGAGGTAGAGTTCGATCCCAACCGACGGTTCCGGGTTCACCCAGCCTTAAAAGGGTACCGGATTTTTTTCTGGGAAAGTAAAGCGGCAGGGGCGTAATACCGACCACATTACCCAAAAATCATGTGCTGAAGGTCTGTAAAATTTATGGTCACTAACACCATATTTCCTATACGCCAAGTGGCGTATAGGGGGCTCTTTACTCTTTCCTTTACTTATACCTTAAATCTTAAGCGCCACCAGGCAGTATGTGGTTTTCTTTCCTTTTTGTCCCTTCATCTTCATCATATTACCCCTCCCTACGTATATAGAAACATTTTTTCTTACAAACTAGCCCACAATCCGCCATTCGTTTTCTCTACGAAAAAATCAGCCAGCCCACATCCTCACATTAAAAACAAACAAAAACACCTAAACTGAACAGACTCAACGAAACAGAAAGTAAGTAAAGTAAAGTACCCTTGTCACGCCAAGTGGCGTATAGGGAATATGGTGTTAGTGACCATATATTTTACAGACCTTCAGCACATGATTTTTGGGGTAATGTGGTCAGTATTACGCCCGTGCTGCTTTACTTTCCCAGAAAAAAATCCGGTACCATTTAAGGCTGGGTGAACCCGGAAGCCGTCGGTTGGGATCGAACCCTACCCCTGTCCGTGGTAGTCCAGTTCACTAACACCTGAGCTATCGCGGCTCCCGAAACAGAAAGTAAACACTGAAGAAAAAAAAAGAGACAGAAGTAAACATAATCGATTTTTTTTCATTTGGAAATCTAAATAGACATTATCAGCCGTCATGGATATTGGGCTCTTTATGTGCCAGAGCTGACAATAAAACCTATGTGACCTGTATACGGTGAGAATGCTGCTGTCCTGATCATTGTGACAAAACATCTCATTTCTGGTACTAGAGTTGGAACACGTCATTTGTGTCCAAGACAATATTTAACAAAACGATATTTATTTCTATTTTTACTCTCCTTTTTCTCCATCTCGCTATCCTACACAATATATATTTAATTTATTTTCTTTTTACCTCTTTTCCTCCTCTGTCTTTTCTCTCTATCTCTCAAGCCATCTCTCTCCTCTCCTTCAGTGTACATATCCTATTTCTCTCTTTAATTTCTTCACTTTCTAACTATCTCGCTTTCCCATTCTCTGTGTCAGTCTATCTTTTCTTCCCATTTCTCCCTTTCTCGCCTTCCTCACGTTCATTCTCCCTCTCTTTACTTTCTTTACTTAATTCATCTCTCCAGTTCCAACCTTTCTTCTTTGCCTCATTCTTCTATCTTTCTCTCTATCCTCTCTCACCTTTTCTATTTTCTCTCCCTTGTTCTTCCTCTCTTGCTTCCCACACTCATCTACACACACATACAATCATTCATCCACTCACATTTTCACTGTTGTATCAACACAGCCTCAAGTTATGTAACTGACTATTTATAGGCATTGCGTACTTCTTTAGCGTTGAAGTCGTGTCATCACGCGAACTTGACGCTTTGCCCTGTCTCATGAAGAAGGGGTAGGAACATCATCAAGACGTATGATGACATGGTCGCAATGTAAGTACTCGTGTGTGTGTGTGTGTGTGTGTGTGTGTGTGCTTATTTTCCCCCTAAACCTAGGCCGTATCTGACACACTCTCTTTTCGGCGCGCTGGATCTAGTTTTGATGTAGGAAAGTTTTCCCCTCTCGTTGGGCGGATGTCGGCCAATACTGTTGGGATCACCTTGCGCGCGCACATAGTCTAGAGATAAAAAAAAAAAAAAAAAGAAATGTAACCCCGTCACGCTAAGTGGCGAATAGGGAATATGGTGTTAGCGACCATAAATTTTACAGACCTTCAGCACACGATTTTTGGGGTAATGTGGTCGGTATTACGCCCTATCCCGCTTTACTTTCCCAGAAAAAAATCTGGTATCCATTAAAGGCTGGGTGAACCCGGAAGCCGTCGGTTGGGATCGAACCCTACCTCTTGTCCTTTGTAGGCCAGTTCCTAGTCTAGAGTACCACCTCCTTAAAGTTTCTCGTGTTGACCAATAGGAATTTTGTTTAATTCGTTCCTTTTTACTTCTTCTGTTGACTTCACCCCTTCACTCTTTTTGTCTATTATCCCAATGGTTTGGAGTCTTTCTTGATGGTTTCTTCTTATCATAATAAGTTTTATTTGTTTCCATTATTCTGTTCCATTCCAGTGTTTTTGTCCCTTTGTCATTCTGTTGAGCCCACTTTTCCTAAATTCTAGATTACCCTTTCTCTCTAAGCTGTCCATTATTCATCTGTTTTTTAAAAATTTCCATTTCCTTTTGAACTACACCCTTCCCTTGCATTCTAGTGTGTCATTTTTATTTAGTGTTGGTCCCCCCCCCCTTTTTTTCTCTGTGACTGCTTTTTACATCCATCATTCTTGAATTAAGCTTTTGCTTTCCATTCGTAAGTTTTCCAGCTTGTCATACATTCCTAATTTATTATACTTGTCTTCCCTGCATAATTCGCTCAGTAGCATTTCTCTTTCTTTATTTGCCAAATGATGGTTACCTACACTTGCTATACAAAAGAAAATACAAGCTATGGAGATGTTATGTTGTTGCAAGATTTGGGGCATCTCATACTTAGATTGTATCACAAATGAAAAAGTTCGCGAAAGGATACAACAATGAATCGAAGAACTTGAAGATCTTTTGAATATTGCGGAGAAGTGAACAATTAAATAGCTTGGTCACAAATCTCGATCGCCTGGTCTAGTAAAGGTAAAGGCATCAAGATGCACCAAGATGCGTAGAGATGGTCTAGTAAAGATAATTCTGGAAGGAGGTGGGAAAGTAGAGGTAGGCATAGAAAGAGATGGAAAGATAACATGAAAGAATGTAAAGGTCTTGACTTCGCAAAGTACTAACGAATGACTAAAAATAAAGAGAAATGGACACGGTTGACGAAGTCTGTCAGTGATGCCTCAATGACCCGCCGGGTTATGGGATGAAGAGGAAGAAGAAGAGGAAGAGGAAGAGGAAGAGGAAGAGGAAGATACTTCTCCCACTATTACTGCCTTGTTTTATATGTTTGGTGTTATTTTACCTTCGAATCAGTCACTTTCCCCATACAAAAATTCGCTTCATTGTTGCCCCCACCTCTTTCCATTATTTGTTCAATTTCGTAAATGTACTCACTGATCCCTGCTCACTTTATCAATTTTGTTTCTAATTCCCCTTTATCATTCTCACATTCCTTTCATACCCAGAACTTTTACAGAAATTAAACTGTGTCCGTTTGAAGCAACAATCAATCACATATACCGGGACGTTAAACCTTCTCGTGGAGAATCTTCTAGCATTCAGACGAGTTGCCGAAAATGAAAGTTTCTTGTAGTTTCTCTGATAGCTATCATATTTGCACATTTGCTAAATTGGTATATTAATCATCCTATGAAAGAAACTTTTTTTCAAATAAAGGAAGTGACAAATTTGTGACATTTCGTGTGATTTCTGCTCGAAATGTCAGCTTTCACTCGACGAAAATCCACTGATGTTGGAGTTCTTACATTGTCGGTCATCGCAAGGACACTTATTGTGTTTCCTTTCTTACTTTTTAGTTCTTTTATTTCGTCGTTTGTATTTCTTTTTCTATATCCCAGCCCCCTTTTGCTCTTTTAACCTAAATTTTCATTCCTCTCTCTCTCTCTCTCTCTCTCTCTCTCTCTTTCTCTCTATCTCTCTCTCACGTTTACTTGTTCTCTTGTTACTCCTCTTCCTTTTCACTTCTATTCCTGAGTCTCTTGTACTTCACGTCCGCTCATTCTTTCACTTTCTCTTCCACTTTTTCACCTTTCTTGCCAGTCCTCTCTCTTTGAACTATATAACTATTTGTTTTCACCGTATATCTACTTTTCTCTCCTTCATTCTCTCTCTTTCTCTCTCTCTCTCTCTCTCTCTCTCTCTATCTCATCTCTTCGCTCCATCCTTATTCCCTATTTTCCTATTCCCTCATACCAACTATCCTCTCTTTCTTCACTCACAACAACTGTCCCACTCTCTCCATCTCATTTATGTATCTCCTCCCCAACTTCCTCTCATTCTCAACTTTCTTTCCTTCTCTCCTTAACTTCCTCTCATTCTCAACTTTCTTTCCTTCTCTCCCCAATTTCCTCTCATTCTCCACTTTCTTTCTTTCTCTCCCCACCTCCTCCATTAGCTATCCACTACTTAATTCCTATTCCCTTCTTCCCCTCATTCCCTATTTACTGACTGAATCGACTTCAAAGACATAATTTACCTTATCCCTGGCCAGGTATGTCTTATATTTGCATTTCTGCGCTTGTACAATGTTTTGTGTATAATATATTTCCGTGCTGACGGAGATCAATATCGATTTGAAAGTTACATTTAAGTAACGTTGTAAAAATGTTGGACATTATAGTGAAAGAAAGCAAAAATAAAGGACTCAGCCTTAATAGCAAGAAGACAGAGCTAATGGTAACAACAAAGAAAAAGACATCACCTCAGTGCAAAATAAAGACAAGTGGAACAATATTAAAACAGGTAAATGAATTTAAATATTTGGGAAATATGTTAACCTCAGACGGAAGATGTACAACAGAGGTGAGATGCAGAATGGCTCAGGCAAAAGCAGCTTTCCAAAAAATGAGGAAAATACTATGCAATCCATTTTTTACAATAGAAACAAGAAAAATAGTTCTTAAATGTTATGTAGAGCCAGTCTTAACAAATGGATGCGAATCATGGACAATAGGATAACAGACAAGAAAATCACTGGAGTCTGTAGAAATGTGGTTTTACAGAAGAATGTTGAGAGTACCGTGGACAGCCTAGAAGAGTAATGAAGATGTTCTGAGAGAGGCCAAGGCAAAAAGAGAACTAATTTCCAATATTAGGAAGAAACAATCATCATTTTTTGGCCATGTAATGAGAAGAGAACAACTGGAATATATTGTAACAACTGGAAAAATTGAGGGACGAAGAGATAGAGGGAAGCAAAGAGAAAAAATAACAGACAGCTTAAGAGAATGGCTTGGCAGAAGGTCAACAACAGAAATGATAAATAGCTGCCGAGATCGAAAGTTGTGGATAGACATGATCACCTACGCCAGCAGGCCCGCTAATTGATGATGATGATGAACGTTGTAAAATACCTACCTTTTATTTCGAGGCTTTGTAACAAACTTATGGTCGCTAAAACTATTTTAGAAAATAGGGCCCACGGTTATTTGCTGGAATTAATATTACTTGTATTTGTTATTTAACATATAAGTAGTAAGTAAGGAGCCCTCGTCACGCCAAGTGGCGTATAGGGAATATGGTGTTAGTGACCATACATTTTACAGACCTTCAGCACATGATTTTTGGGGTAATGTGGTTGGTAATACACCCGTGCCGCTTTACTTTCCCAGAAAAATATCCGGTACCCATTTAAGGCTGGGTGAACACGGAAGCCGTCGGTTAGGATCGAACCCTACCTCTGTCCATCTAGTCCAGTTCACTAACCGCTGAGCTTTATTTAACATATAAGTGTCATTATACCGTGCTTGTGTGCGGGTGCAATCTTCGATTCTATCATATGTGCCATTGGCATGGTCAGGGGCATGAACTGTTTTTTCCCCGAAACAAGTGAGTTATCGCTCTTTTGGATGTTATAAAATATAAATAAAATGGGATGGAGCAGCTAAACTAACAGAAAGACAAGACAAACTACACTGTTTCGTCAAAAGCCTTTCATGTATAACAAACAAACTATAGGCATTAAACACATAGATCCAAGTCAGAAAACACATTCTACAGGCATACGCCACCACAAACACACATACACTACAGGTATACACCACCACAAATACACATACGCTACAGACACACACCACCACAAACATACTAGACACATCCGTTTCAATTTCCCACGTAATAAACGTACAACAGCTTCAGTTTCGTTGCAAAACCTTCATTGATGTTAGACTTGTTTTAGAAATGCTGCGTTTGATAGCAAGTGAGACATTATATATAGTTGTGCGTGCGTGCGTGTGCGTGTTTTTTTTTTTTAGAAATTTCTTTTTCTATTCTTTTTAGTATTTCTCTAGGCCTGCCTCTTATTTTCGTTTACCCGCTAGTTCCCTTGTTGTCTCTTGTCATCACATGGCCAATATATGACCACCTTTTTCTCCTGTGTATCTACTGAAATTATTATTTATATCTTTGTGTTGTTTTTTTTTTTTGTGTGTTTATGTTTGTACTCGTAAAGTTGATTTATTGTTTCTTTGTTTCCATTAATGTATGTATATAGCTGATTTATTGTTTCTTTTGTTTCCATTAATGTATGTATTTAGCTGATTTATTGTCTTCGCTGTCTTCGTTATATTTGCATAGTTGATTTATTGTCTTTGTTTTGTACAGTTATATTTGTTTAACGCATAAAAATCGGTTACTAAAGAAGGTGTTGAGTGCAGAATGAGAAGACCACTAGCAAAATAATGTATTGATCAACGCACACAAATCTGACTTTGCTTTAAATTTGAAACTAGATATCATTATGGAAGCATTTCACAGTTATCTGGACTTTTCTGTGTGTTATTTATAACAAAACACCAATTATGTTTACGTTGTGTCACAGTTACCAGGCATATGATGTCTGCACATTTCGGATGTCACTCTTTCAGCAGTGACAGAACTAATCAATTAATAGCCTCTTCACTTCTCTCTATTTCATTATTATTCTTCTATTATCTTCAATTGTGGATAATCCTGTAGGATATTTGTTTTTCTTTATCATTTCTCCTTATCTCCATTTTCTCTGTAATGATGTACTGTTGGAACACTTCTCTTTTATTATATTTTAAAGATGGTGAGCATATAGCAGGACATAATAAGCAACTTTAACGTCTTGAAACGAGGTCAACTCCCATCCACTGTGGGAACATTTAGGACTCTGAGATTAATGATGTTTGATCACATGAGAACAATGGAGGCGATTCTACCCCAAAACAATTACTGTATTGAGAACTTAGGGACGTAACGATATCAACAGTTAAGTTGAGTGAATTCTCTATCAGTGAAAGAAACTTGAACAAAAAATGGTCTCAAATCATAGCACATGGAGAAAAAAAAACGGTCTCAAATCATAGCACATGGAGAAAAAAAAACGGTCTCAAATCATAGCACATGGATGGAGAATAAAAAAACGGTCTCAAATCATAGCACATGGAGAAAAAAAAACGGTCTCAAATCATAGCACATGGAGAATAAAAAAACGGTCTCAAATCATAGCACATGGAGAATAAAAAAAAAAACGGCACAGCAACATTCAAGAGATTGGTCATGTATAAATCTCGGAGTGGGGAGGGGGAATGCGAAATAAATATGAATTTAAGAAAAAAAAAGGGGGTGGGGGGTGTGCGCACACCACAAATCATCCTATTCGTACTGCGGTCAGATCTGACTTTCCAATATGAGCGGATTATGTCACCGAGAGCAACTGCTCAGTAAAACAGTATCCAGAAAACGACACAAATATAACATGACTAAACTACAATCATGATTGCTTGCTACCAACCGATTGTTAAGACGCCAAAGTCGATATATCTCTTCTTACTTGAAATGGAATGAAAGCTAGTAAAAATAAAAAATAAATAATTCATTAAATAACTCATTAAATAACTCATTAAATAACTCATTAACCTCGGAGGCTATCTTCTTCGGATGAAAGAGATGGCAGTTAAGATGAGCACAGCCAGAAACGAGAAACTTCACGGGCGTATAAGAAAACTTATCAACCAACACAGAACTGGAGCAATAAGTCGCAGGACACTGCGGGACTTGCTGAGGAGAGGATTAGAGCATCTATGGACATGTTCGGAGTGCAATGATAATGACCCGCAAATAACTCAATAACTCAATCTCTTCACATAAAATATCAACTGAACTGTGACTGTATCTTATCCCCTATGGTAATCAAGATGCATGGGGTTTTGCGTCGTTCAGACACGCCATCAAGAATTTCTTAATTTATCTTCTTAACTGTCCTTTTCCCTGCTATTGTTACCACGAAATTCTTTATTCTTTTCCGTATCTGTCATTAATTGTCTTGATTTACATACATATCGGTCTTGTAAATTTTAATCTCGCTTCATATACGTGCCCACAGAAAGATTCGGTCTTCTTCTTTTCACAGACTGAAATTCATCACTTTTCTTCATAAATGCTTATTTCATTTGTCATTTTCCTTCACATCTATCTGTTGAACATTTTCATGATATTGTAACATCTATCTCTTGAACATTTTCATGATTATTTTAACATCTATCTGTTGAACATTTTCATGATTATTTTAACATCTATCTGTTGAACATTTTCATGATATTTTAACATCTTTCTTTTGAACATTTGTATGATATTTTAACATCTGGTGAATATTTTCATGGTATTTTAACATCTTTCTCTTGAACATTTTCATGATATTTTAACATCTATCTGTTGAATATTTTCATGGTATTTTAACATCTTTCTCTTGAACATTTTCATGATGTTTTAACATCTATCTGTTGAATATTTTCATAATATTTTAACATCTATCTGTTGAACATTTTCATGATATTTTAACATCTATCTGTTGAACATTTTCATGAAATTGTATCATCTACCTGTTGAAGATTTTCATGATATTTTCACATCTGTCCATGAAATTGGTCACTTTCTATCATATCCATCAAATATTGAATTTCTGAAGTCAAGATAATAGCTTAGAATAGATTCACATGACTGATCATATCTCATATCTTTGTGTGTGCATGTCTGTGTTGATCACATCTCATATCTTTGTGTGTGCATGTCTGTGTTGATCACATCTCATATCTTTGTGTGTGCATGTCTGTGTTGATCACATCTCATATCTTTGTGTGTGCATGTCTGTGTTAGTCACATCTCATATCTTTGTGTGTGCATGTCTGTGTTAGTCACATCTCATATCTTTGTGTGTGCATGTCTGTGTTAGTCACATCTCCTATCTTTGTGTGTGCATGTCTGTGTTAGTCACATCTCATATCTTTGTGTGTGCATGTCTGTGTTAGTGACATCTCATATCTTTGTGTGTGCATGTCTGTGTTGATCACATCTCATATCTTTGTGTGTGTATGTCTGTGTTAGTCACATCTCATATCTTTATGTGTGCATGTCTGTGTTAGTCACATCTCATATCTTTATGTGTGCATGTCTGTTTTAGTCACCTCTAGTGACTTGGGCAGATGGTGCTCGTAAACATGGGAAGGCCGACCATCTAAGGGCAGAATCCCCCTACAGAAAAGACAATCTGCTACCTTGCAGGAAGATTGGGGACAAATAAAGGCTAAGGAAAGCAAACCTGAATAAAATGCTGGCTGAAATCGGATGCACTGGGCCACTGGCGCAGAACACAGTGCAACGTTTTAACAGGTATTCAATTAGAGTGGATCTAACAGACTCTAATTGTGATGTTCTGTCTGTGGGGTTGATCAATTCACTTAAACAGACAGCTGTCTTCATATGAGAGTCTGGAATCCTACTCTGATTGAGTCTTGATCGCAGAGAGAGAGAGAGAGAGAGAGAAACAGACAGCTGTCTCCGTGTCAGAATCTGGAATCCTACTCTGATTGAGTCTTGATCGCAGAGAGAGAGAGAGAGAGAGAGAGAGAGAGAGAGAGAAACAGACAGCTGTCTCCGTGTCAGAATCTGGAATCCTACTCTGATTGAGTCTTGATCGCAGAGAGAGAGAGAGAGAGAGAGAGAGAGAGAGAGAAAGATAAACAGACAGCTGTCTCCATGTGAGAATCTGGAATCCTACTCTGATTTAGTCTTGATCGCAGAGAGAGAGAGAGAGAGAGAGAGAGAGAGAGAGAAACAGACAGCTGTCTCCGTGTCAGAATCTGGAATCCTACTCTGATTTAGTCTTGATCGCAGAGAGAGAGAGAGAGTGAAAGAGAAACAGAAAGCTGTCTCCATGTGAGAATCTGGAATCCTACTCTGATTTAGTCTTGATCGCAGTGAGAGAGAGAGAGAGAGAGAGAGAGAGAGAGAGAGAGAGAGAGAGAGAGAGAGAGACAGACAGCTGACTCCATGTGAGAAGCTGGAATCCTACTCTGATTTAGTCTTGATCGCAGAGAGAGAGATTCACGGCGTGAGTAGGTTTATTCTGACAAATTTGCCCTCATAGAGACCAAAATTATGACCTTCTCTTTTTCTATTTTAACTGCCAAAGGTTCTTTAAAGTGCACGAGTGCACATGGTTCTCCAGTTTATTGCCGTTATCCGAGAGGGCTAGACATTGGATCTCGCTGTCTCTACTCTCAGGGTTCGGTTACACCCAGTAATTTAGTGACAGGAAGAGAAAATATTTGCCAGAGAATTTGCTATTTCTGCAGTCACTTTATTGAACATAGCCATGATAGGCGTCTTAGCCAATCATGGTTATTCCTCTTTTAAAACAAATTGAAGGGAGTAGCAAGCTAAATGTTACTATAGAAACAAACTCACAGATAATCTACAAAATGCGACATAATTTAATATGAGGTATATATAAACGTGTGTTAACGGGGCCTCATTATGAGGGAGGTAAAGAATAGTGACACTGTGACCTTCCAGGCATGTCGTAAGAGGCGACTAAGGAGATTGATCAATGGCTTGACAAGCTGTCATTGTAAAAAGCATTGTTATGGAAACAGAGCCATAGATTTTAGAAGCAGTGATCTCTGCAATATGTGCCATGTTGGCATGCAAGGTTCCTGTTTTTGATATTGTGGTTCTGCCCTATGTGCCGTCTTCGGCTCAACCGAAAGGACAATAGATAGATATATAAACAGTGTTCAGCAGTGATCTCTGCAATATGTGCTACTTTGGCACGCAAGGTTTCTGTTTTTGAGATTGTGGTTCTGCCCTATGTGCCGTCATCGGCTCGAAAGGACAATAGATAGATATATAAACAAAAAGTAAAGAACCCCCGTCCACTTGGGTGGCGTATAGGAATTATGGTGTTAGTGGCCATAAATTTTACAGACCTTCAGCACATGATTTTTGGGGTAATGGTGAGATGTATATGGACTGTATTAATACACAGAACACATATAGCAGATCTAACTTTTAGATTTTTAATAAATGTTTAATTACTTCTAAACTAGCGTCCTGATGAGTACATTGACAAAACACATATAACGAAAGTCGATCATATTTTCACGAAAGTACGCCACACCTGATCTATTTCATTTGAAATTATCGGTCCATTTCATCATCATCATCATCATCAGGTCGCGTTTCCTTTTCAGAACATTGCCTTAACCATAGCCCGTCTGAAAGAATCACTGTCTTTAGCCAGATCTCTCACTTCTCTGTTGGCATGTTCAAGGTCTACTTGTGATGTCTTGAAGTCACCTTGTTCTTGGTCTGTTCCTGATGCGGCGCCGCCCAGGAACCATGACTTCCATTATTGTTTTTTTCGAACCCGCTGTGTCTTTTGACGTGGTCATAGTATTTTAATTTCCTCTGTGGAGTGATGTTTATAAGCCAGTTTTTTTTTAGTGTTTCAATATTTTAACATGCCTTCATTGCTCATGTTCATTATCCAAGGTATCTTAAGGATTTTTTTCTGCAGCATTTTGTTTCGGATGAATCGATTTTCTTCGTTTGCTGTTTGTGAACTTGTCTATAATTAACAACCGTACGTTGCTATCGGGAAGACACATGTCTTTGGTAATTTTAATTTTACTGCCTCGCTGGTGTTGTACCACATCGACCCATTTCAGAAAGTTCTAATTCATGTCTTTTTGATCTCTTATTGTGTGTTTTTTTTTCTTCGTGTATTATGCATACATAGACACAAACACATACACACACACACACACATATATATATATATATATATATATATATATATATATATATACATATATCATCATCATCATCATCAAGTACCGGGCCTAATGGCGTAGGTGATCATGTATCTCCACAACTTTCGATCTCGACAGTTCTTTATCTTTTCTGTTGTTGACTTTCTGTCAAGTCATTCTCTTGGGCTGTCTGGTATCGTTTCTCTTTGTTTTCCTCTATCTCTTCGTCCCTCAATTTTTCCAGTTGTTATAATATATTTCAGTTGTTCTCTTCTCATTACATGACCAAAAAATGATGATTTTTCTTCCTAATATTGGAAATTAGCTCTCTTTTTGCTTTGACCTCTCTCAGAACATTTTCATTACTCATCTCAGCTGTCCATGGTATTCTCAACATTCTTCTCTAAAACCACATTTCTACAGCCTCCAGTGATTTTCTTGTTTGTTGTCTTATTGTCCATTATTCGCATCCATATGTTAAGACTGGCTCTACATAACATTTGAGAACTCTTTTTCTTGTTTCTATTGTCAAAAATGGATTGCATAGTATCATCCTCATTTTCTGGAAAGCTGCTTTTGCCTGAGCCATTCTGCATCTCACCTCTTTTGTATATCTTCCGTCTGAGGTTAGCAAAGTTCCCAAATTTTTTAAATTCATTTACCTATTTTAATATTGTTCCACTTGTCTTTATTTCGCACTGAGGTGATGTCTTTTTCTTTGTTGTTACCATTACTTCTGCTTATATTTATATATATATATATATATATATATATATATATATATATATATATATATATATATATATATATATATATGTCCGTGTGCGTGTGTGTGCCTGTATGGTCGTGTGTAGATATTGCTTTCGTGTGTGTATTAGAAATATTTATTCAATATATCCGTCGCTTCGTCACGTTTATCGTGTCAGGTGTTAACTGGGAACGCTGCCTTCAGGAACCGACAAAATTCGAGAACCGGGGGTGCTAAATAAACATGCATAATAAACAAACACGGCTATTGCATTAACTGTCGCTGAAACACGTACAAAGGGAATGCTTAAAATATAAGACACGACCTTCCTGATTAAAGCTGGAATATAGAGATGTGGAGCTCCCAAGGCTGATGGAACACAGATATCATAGTTCATGTCGAGGAGCCTGGGCGGGAACTTGTGAAGTTTGTCAGATTAGAAGTGATCACCGAAGACTGAATGATAACATTCTCTCTCTCTCTCTCTCTCTCTCTCTCTCTCTCTCTCTCTCTCTCTCTCTGTCTCTCTCTCTCTCTCTCTCTATCTCTGTCTCTCTCTTCTTTATCTTCACTTTCTATTATATCCCGTGGAATGTATATGGAAATACAAGGATCCAACTCTCGCTTTTCTCACAGCTTCAGTCGTGAGGCTGCTGTATATTTTCTCCAATATTATCACTCTCTGTGAATCTTCGTTTGCCAGAGCTCTGTTTTCCTCTCAGATATCGAGAGGATAACATATATGTTATATATGTGGTTGTATATATATTTATATGCATATATGTGGTTGTATGCTTGTATGCGTTCACTCAATGACTTCGTCATCCGCTTTTAAAGAACGTTAAGTGGACATGTATGCGTTGTGTTGTTGTTTGCAGTAGAACTGTGGTATTTCCTCGTTTCGGTCAAACACATCCGACTTCAATGTGATATTTTTGAGTATCAGGTTGCCTTTCCTCTCGATCCCTACTCACTTGGTCAGACTAGACTGTTAGCCTGTTTCTTGGGGCACCACGAAGTGATAGAGTAAGGTCTGCAAAACTCTACTCACCGGTCCTGGCACAAACCATGAGCTATGAGTCGCTGACAGCTACTAGCCCTGTTGTAATCGGATCATCATTTTCGGGAGGACGTGAACTCCCATGGTATATGGTGGATAGGCGGCAGGAACCATTGAAGGCTATGTCTGAAAAGTGTTCCTTCTTGCAGTTTCCTCATATTCCAAGTCCGGCTTGTTGCAGGAGCTACTGAGTTAAGTGCTCTGTGCACACCGTGAGCTGTGTGTCTCATCCGTTTTGATCCTGCTTCGATATCCCGCTTGTTTACGATGAATGATGATATCGTATGACAGGGAAGAGTTGGCTGTGTTCACTTTCTGCGCGGTTTCGCCTTATGTCTTTTGGCGTGTGCTGAGACTGCTACGATGGGGACTACAGTTACCTTTCTTTGTTTGGGAGATGAGTTAGTAATTCGGATGATTCCACTGGCACGGGCGGTTGAGCAATTATGGATTTTAATTCGTTTGCAGTGATACCGAGGCCTTCCATAACCAATAACCAATAACCAATCGGACGCCTATGTTCCATGTTACCTTGCGCAGCGTGGAGTCTCAAGATATTTTTTATCCACGTGCAAAAGAAGTTTTGATTCTTTCTCGGTTTATCTGTTAAGATTTCTTCTATCACGATTCTTATTTTGTTGCCTTTTTTTTATAATCAAGCTTCTTCTTGTCACGGTAGCGTATTTCCCTAAATATTTATTTTCTAAGGTGACTAACTTCTCCTTACTCAACGTGATTGACTATGCTTGACGTTGATAGCATCAATTGGAGCTATTAATTATACATTTCATATAAAATATAGGGATCTTTTATGCCGGAACGGTTCGGAAGGTGTTCCTTTAAAATCTTAAAACGTTTTGATGTGCATATTTGATAATGAGTTGTAAATTAGAATTGCCACGATTACATCTTAAGTTTTGATCGTTTACAACGTCAATACAAATGTAAGGACCCCAAAGATTCGGAGACCTACAAAATTACGTCTTTTCGTTTTGTTTTGTTTTTTTGCTTTTTTTAGATGGGTTTTATAAAGTAGACTTTTGGTTTCAGGAAATAAATCTTTGTTCCACCGTCAGTCATTCAAAAACGAACACAGTTTATTTTTATGATAGAGCAGTTCTACTCTAGAATGTCATTATCGTCCACATATAGACCAGTCGTGCTGGGGGTGAAGAGCTGGGACTATTAATTTTGCTGCGTCTTTGTTTTTAAGTTCTTTCTTTTCTTTCCACGTTTGAAGTCCCATTACATCTCCTTTTTTTCACTTCACTCTATACCAGTGCGCGCATTAAACTAAAAATCTAAAACAGAGGTGCTCATGGTGTGAAAATCTACATTAGAATAAATCTTCTAGCCCTGTATGCTCCACGAAGGACTGACGGCGTGAAGTTTACTATCTTTGTGTCCATATATTTTAAAGTGTCGAGGGGGAAACATAAGTTACTGGGTAACATATTTTATAGTGTCGTGAGGGAAGCATAAATTATTGGGTGATATATTTTATAGTGTCGTGAGGGAAGCATAAATTATTGGGTGATATATTTTATAGTGTCGTGAGGGAAGCATAAATTATTGGGTAACATATTTTATAG
This sequence comes from Megaustenia siamemsis, assembly GCA_032433765.1. Classification (NCBI taxonomy): domain Eukaryota; kingdom Metazoa; phylum Mollusca; class Gastropoda; order Stylommatophora; family Ariophantidae; genus Megaustenia; species Megaustenia siamemsis. Next base: position 71,255,395 of record JAVIAB010000047.1, on the reverse strand, counting down.
TGTCGTGAGGGAAGCATAAATTATTGGGTGATATATTTTATAGTGTCGAGAGGGAAGCATAAATTATTGGGTGATATATTTTATAGTGTCGTGAGGGAAGCATAAATTATTGGGTAACATATTTTATAGTGTCGTGAGGGAAGCATAAATTATTGGGTGATATATTTTATAGTGTCGAGAGGGAAGCATAAATTATTGGGTGATATATTTTATAGTGTAGTGAGGGAAGCATAAATTATTGGGTGATATATTTTATATTGTCGAGAGGGAAGCATAAATTATTGGGTGATATATTTTATAGTGTCGAGGGAAGCATAAATTATTGGGTGATATATTTTATAGTGTCGAGGGAAACATAAATTATTGGGTGATATATTTTATAGTGTCGAGGGAAGCATAAATTATTGGGTGATATTTTATAGTGTCGAGGGGGAAACATAAGTTACTGGGTGACATATTTTATAGTGTCGAGGGGAAGCATAAATTACTGGGAGACATATTTTATAGTGTCGAGGGGGAAACATAAGTTACTGGGTGACATATTTTATAGTGTCGAGGGGAAGCATAAATTACAGGGTGACATATTTTATAGTGTCGAGGGGAAGCATAAATTGCTGGGTGACATATTTTATAGTGTCGAAGGGACGCATAAATTACAGGGTGACATATTTTATAGTGTCGAAGGGAAGCATAAATTACTGGGTGACATATTTTATAGTGTCGAAGGGAAGCATAAATTACTGGGTGACATATTTTATAGTGTCGATGGGAAGCATAAATTACAGGGTGACATATTTTATAGTGTCGAGGGGAAGCATAAATTACTGGGTGACATATTGTATAGTGTCGAGAGGGAAGCATAAATTAATGGGTGACATGTTTTATAGTGTCGCGGGGAAGCATAAATTACTGGGTGACATATTTTATAGTGTCGAGAGGGAAGCATAAATTAATGGGTGACATGTTTTATAGTGTCGCGGGGAAGCATAAATTACTGGGTGACATATTTTATAGTGTCGAGAGGGAAGCATAAATTAATGGGTGACATGTTTTATAGTGTCGCGGGGAAGCATAAATTACTGGGTGACATATTTTATTGTGACAAAAAACGATTTCAAAGAATGAGAGAAGGAGGAAGAGAAAGTGAAAGAAGACGAGGGGGAATATTACTGCCGTCTCTTCGGTTATTCAACATGATCTTTTAGCCATTAGCTATTGTCGACCCCATATTGGGTTTTTGTATCTAAAGCAGTATTGCGAAATCTTTTTACTTTCCCTATTAAGTAGTCGATCCTTGCATTACTTCTTTCCCAATACCGAAAGGCAATGAGCAGTAGCACTAAGCCCTCAATTATCATTTCCTGGCAGACGGTTACGGAGAAGTATCGATACAACTAGCAATCTCGTAATGTAAAAGTTAATTTGTGTATAAACTGTCAGTGTTAAAATTTGTGAGGATATGTTAGGGTCAGATCATTTTGAAGAACACTGTAACCATGTGCTTTGTGTAAAGCGAAGATATAGATGCACACCTTTATGTTTGTTTTTCTTTGCAAAGATGGCATTTCAGTTCGAATCTTGGATATTTTGCATCGTTTATTGCTTGTATCAGGAACTGAGCACATTTCACTCTTTCCGTACGTTGCGCTGCAAATATTGCGCCACGCTCAATTTGATTGGTGTGAATCGTCATCAAACCATATTCTTTTTACATGTCTTTTATCATCTTGGTATTAGTGAGATCTAAAACCTTATTCAATTATCTAAAAATTCGTATATAATATGTTATATGTTAGATAAATATAAATATGTAGATTGTTTCTTAAAACCATGAAAAACTTTGTCTCTGGAATCTCTTCCGTTGCGTCGATAAAAAGCTTCCATACGGAATTGATATTTTATAGAGATGGTTTTAATCTGTGATACTACACACTAAAGAAAATAACGTTCAATATTTTAGCTGAAGTATCTATTTATAACTGATATTTTAGTCGAAAAATACTCAAAATGGGTAACCATTAACTTAGCGGGATGGGGTTATCACCTACCAAAAAATAGAGTAAGGCGTCCTCTTTCCCTCGTTATTTTACTATATACCCTTGGGAAAGGTGGAGTAACCGTTTATCCACCCTCCCTCTCCCCTTTCAGGGTGTCGTGAAACCGTGGGAGCTGGTGGTGGATGGTGTTACTGGAGTAGTCAACAAGTAGTCCCGGTTATCGACCCCACTCAGTGATGCCAGGCAGAGAGAGGATTTCAGCTGTAGAGACAACAGCTGCGACCTCTGACTAGTAAAGTCGTTACCATGAAGGAAACAAATGGCAAACTGTATTGCCCATAAAAAAAAAATAACGTCAAAAAAATGTCAACAATAGAACTGAAACGACGCGCTGGGGATAGAAAATTGTGGAATGAACAGGATCGACTACACCAACGGGTAAGGTAGAGCACATGATTAATGATGACGATGAATGCTCTAAACAAACAAAAATCAAAGATTGATAAATCTGAGAGTCTCCCTGATGCTCTATTCTATTTTTATAGCAACAAAAGTTAGTAAATTGTAATATACAACGTCATCTATTGGTTATTGTACTTTGAGTGTATAAAAGAAGAGATACTATTATTTTATCTTTCTCGCAAAACACAAATGAACTAAAATGTATATGTGAATAATCTAAATCGTCATCATCAAGTATAATTCATGCTGGCGTAGGTGATCATGTCTCTTCACAACTTTCAATCTCAACTGTTATTTATCATTTCTGTTGTTGATCTTCTGCCAAGCCATTCTCTTAAGCGGTCTGGTATCTTTTCTCTTTCCTTACCTCTATCTTTTCGTCCCTCAATTTTCCAAGTTCTCACAATATAGTCCAGCTGTTCTTTTCTACTTACATGATCAAAACATGATGATTGTTTCTTCCTAATATTGGAAATTAGCTTTCTTTTTGTTGTGCCTCTTTCAGAACGTTTTCATTACTCTTCTTAGCTGTCCATGGTATTCTCAACATTCTTCCGTAAAACCACATTTCTACAGCCTCCCGTAATTTTCTTGTCTGTTGTCCTATTGTCCATGATTCACATCCATATGTTAAGACTGGCTCTACATAACGTTTAAGAACTTTTTCTTGTTTCGATTGTCAAAAATGGATTGCACCGTATCTTCTTAATTTATTTGGAAAGCTGATTTTCTCTGAGCTATTTCTGCATCTTACGTCTGTTTTGCATACTGTAGACACAAGTTATCACCATGTCAACACGCTAAACATTAATTCTACTGTAGACACAAGTTATCACCATGTCAACACGCTAAACATTAATTCTACTGTAGACACAAGTTATCACCATGTCAACACGCTAAACATTAATTCTACTGTAGACACAAGTTATCACCATGTCAACACGCTAAACATTAATTCTACTGTAGACACAAGTTATCACCATGTCAACACGCTAAACATTAATTCTACTGTAGACACAAGTTATCACCATGTCAACACGCTAAACATTAATTCTACTGTAGACACAAGTTATCACCATGTCAACACGCTAAACATTAATTCTACTGTAGACACAAGTTATCACCATGTCAACACGCTAAACATTAATTCTACTGTAGACACAAGTTATCACCATGTCAACACGCTAAACATTAACTCTACTGTAGACACAAGTTATCACCATGTCAACACGCTAAACATTAATTCTACTGTAGACACAAGTTATCATCTGAGGTTAACATTGTTCCCAGATTTTAAAATTCCTTTACCTGTTTTAATATTGTTCCATTTGTCTTCATTGTGCATTACGGTGATGCATATTTCTGTGTTGCTACCATTATTTCTTTCTCTTTGCTATTTAGGCTGAGTCCTTTATTTGTGCTTTCCTTCACTATAATGTTTAACATTTCTTGTAACTCTTAGCTATTTAATTCTTTATCTTCTTCTACCTTTCAGCTCCCTGTGAAGCATAGGTCTTCAACAAACACTTTCCAAGTCGTTCTGTTTCTTCCCATTCTTTTAAGATCATTCCATGTCTTCCCCATCATCTTCATCTCTGCTTCTATCTGTCTTCTCCAAGAATTCCTTGGTCTTCCTCTTTGTCTTTTTTCCCTGGGGATTCCAAAAAAGTGCCTGTTGTGTAATACTCTCAGGTGGCTTCCGCTGTGTATGTATCCAGCGCCATCGTCTTCGCTGTATCTCTTTATCCACTGGTATTTGACTGGTACATTTCCATAATTCTATGTTAGTGAATTTGTCCTGCCATTTCCATCCTTTTATTCTGCGTAAGCATCCATTAATGAAAGTCTGTATCTTTATGACTGTCAATTTTGTTGTTCTCCATGTTTCACAGCCATATAATAGGACTGACATAACATTGGAGTTGAAAATTTTTATTTTTGTATTTGACCTAATTTCTTTGGACTTCCATATGTTTCCCAGTGATAAGCTTCTCTTGCTTTTGATATCCTTATTTTGGTATCATTAGCGATTAATACTTAAAATAAAAATAGGTATTTAAATTCACAATACCAGCATCAGGATTTTGGGCTCTCAGAATATAATGGTACGGGTGTTTTGAGCATTCAGTACCTGAACTCAGGGGCTGGAGACCGGAACGGACGTAGTATAACGCAATTACTTGCTGTTATTACCTTCCCCGATTATGTGGGCCGTTTGTCGATTTGTCAGAGTTTAGATGACATTGGCGTATCAGTTGAGAAGCGAATGTAGACTTCTGTGAGAGGCCAAACCAGCGTTCAATAACGACAGTGTTATCTCATGATCTAGATATCAACGAGCGGGGAGTCAATATAATTACTGTCACTGTGGGTTCTTTTCTCTATTCTGAATTTGTTCTCTACTCTCTCTCTCTCTCTCTCTCTCTCTCTCTCTCTTCTCTCTTCTCTTTTTCTCCCTGTCTCTCTCATTAATCACTTTATTTTACTTTATTTATCTCACACTTTCTGTGGTTCTCGTCATGAATTATATCTTTTATCTATATCTCTTGGGAGCCGCGATAGCTCAGTGGTTAGTGAACTGGACTACAAAGGACAAGAGGTAGGGTTCGCTACCAACCGACGGCTTCCTTTCACCCAGCCTTTAATAGGTACCGGATTTTTTTTCTGGGAAAGTAAAGCGGCACGGGCGTAATACCGACCACATTACCCCAAAAATCATGTGGCGAAGGTCTGTAAAATGTATGATCGCTAACACCATATTCTTTATACGCTACTTGGCGAGACGGGGGTACTTTACTTTTTTTTATTATCTTTATCTCTTGTTTCCTATATCTACCTCTTTTTCTTATCACTATCTTGCTTTCCTACATTCTTTACTTACTTCTTTATCGCTCTCTCTCTCTCTCTCTCTCTCTCTCTCTCTCTCTCTCTCTCTCTCTCTATCTATCTATCTATCTATCTATCTCTCTCTCTTTCTTTCTTTCTTACCAGTTTTCATCCTTTCCTTACTTCATTTTTATTGTTTTCTCTTTTAACACCCACAGTTGGTTTTTTTTGTGTCTTTTATTTCATTATGTTTATTCGCTCTTTTGTGCGTGCATCTTTCTCTTCTTCTCTCCTATTCATGGGGTGTTCATTTTTGCCAAAAAATATATTTGTACCCATCATGGATTCAAACCTTTGTAGTTGTAATATATAGCAACAATGCAAAGCATAAAATCATTTATTATAATGTGGATAACGAGATAAAAGAATGACGGCTTGAAGATATAATCAACGCTCAAAACATGTGATTATACGTGCAAATTTGACAAATGACGTGGAAGAAAAATAAAACAAGTAATTCCATTTTGGAAAAAAAAAACAATAAATGGAACGAAGAAAACTCAGCGAGGCAACAACTAGACAAATTGAATGCGAAAATATGAACAGAAATGTGAGATGACATGCTGGTGAACAATGGTCACTTGTGTACGGCAACACGTATGGGTAAAATAAATAGTGTAAATGGAAAACTGGAAATCACAATAAAGTGAAACGTAATACTCTGTCACTGAGGATGGAGAAAGTAACATTAAATATAATTCATGTCCGGTATTATAGATAGCTGTATGGGAGTGAAGTAACAAACATCACAGTCAGAGACCATTGATTTTAGAGGCAAGAGGGCCAGTGATGTTGCTCCTTATTAATATCTTCGCTAAATAGGCGAGTCAAGTTTTTAATCCTTTTTAGGGGTTGTTTCTTGGGGAATGCCCGGCTCTGGTTGAGACTAGGCTCAAGTTATAACCAAGCCACTGTAGGCTCATGTTATCACCAAGCTAACACGCTAAACATTAACTCAACTGTAGGTTCAAGTTATCACCAAGCTAACACGCTAAATATTACATCTATTGTAGGCTCAAGTTATGACCAAGCTAACACATTAAACATTAACTCTACTGTAGGTTTAAGTTATCATCATGCCAAGACGCTAAACAGTAACTCTACTGTAGGCTTAAGTTATCTTCATGCCAACACGATAAACAGTAACTCTACTGTAGGCTCCAGTTATCACATGCAAGACGCTAAACATTAACTCTACTGGATGCTAAAGTTATCATCAAGCCAACACGATAAACATTAACTCTACTGTAGGCTCAAGTTATCACATGCAAGACGCTAAACATTAACCCTACTGTAGACTTAAGTTATCATCATGCCAACACGATAAACATTAACTCTACTGTAGTCTCAAGTTATCACATGCCAAGACGCTAAACATTAACTCTACTGTAGACTCAAGTTATCACCAAGCCAACACGCTAAACATTAACTCTACTGTAGACTCAAGTTATCACATGCAAGACGCTAAACATTAACTCTACTGGATGCTGAAGTTATCATCAAGCCAACACGATAAACATTAACTCTACTGTAGACTCAAGTTATCACATGCAAGACGCAAAACATTAACCCTACTGTAGACTTAAGTTATCATCATGCCAACACGATAAACATTAACTCTACTGTAGTCTCAAGTTATCACATGCCAAGACGCTAAACATTAACTCTACTGCAGGCCTAAGTTATCACATGCCAAGGCGCTAAACATTAACTCTACTGTAGACTCAAGTTATCACTAAGCCAACACGCTAAACATTAAATCTACTGTAGACTCAAGTTATCACTAAGCCAACACGCTAAAAATTAACTCTACTGTAGACTCAAGTTATCACCAAGCCAACACGCTAAACATTAACTCTACTGTAGACTCAAGTTATCACATGCAAGACGCTAAACATTTAACTCTACTGCAGGCCTAAGTTATCATCAAGCCAACACGATAAACATTAACTCTACTGTAGACTCAAGTTATCACATGCAAGACGCAAAACATTAACCCCACTGTAGACTTAAGTTATCATGCCAACACGATAAACATTAACTCTACTGTAGTCTCAAGTTATCACATGCCAAGACGCTAAACATTAACTCTACTGTAGACTCAAGTTATCACCAAGCCAACACGCTAAACATTAACTCTACTGCAGACTCAAGTTATCACCAAGCCAACAAGCTAAACATTAACTCTACCGTAGACTCAAGTTATCACCAAGCCAACACGCTAAACATTAACTCTACTGTAGACTCAAGTTATCACATGCCAAGACGCTAAACATTAACTCTACTGTAGACTCAAGTTATCACCAAGCCAACACGCTAAACATTAACTCTACTGCAGACTCAAGTTATCACCAAGCCAACAAGCTAAACATTAACTCTACCGTAGACTCAAGTTATCACCAAGCCAACACGCTAAACATTAACTCTACTGTAGACTCAAGTTATCACATGCCAAGACGCTAAACATTAACTCTACTGTAGACTCAAGTTATCACCAAGCCAACACGCTAAACATTAACTCTACTGCAGACTCAAATTATCACCAAGCCAACACGCTAAACATTAACTCTACTGTAGACTCAAGTTATCACCAATCCAACACGCTAAACATTAACTCTACTGTAGACTCAACCTATCGCCAAGCCAACTTGCTAAAAATTAACTCTATTGACGTACTATACAGCACAAAGTTGGAGGCACAGTAGCAAGCTGCTGTGTTATCATGTCACTAAAACCAATCGCATAAGCACAGTGGCTCAGGACGTGATATCCCTCACATGAATATGTGGTTATATGCCGGAAGCCTTTCTGTCGTTCGGATCAACTTATAAGCACTTGAGACGGGGAATGAACGCGCAGAGCCCATTCATGGTCACATTATCTTAAAACAAATCATGGTCCTAATGAGTGTTTTCACATTGATGATATCGCAATCCTTGTTTTCTGTTTCTGACCTTGAAGGGCTGAATCTCAGACACGCAAGAGCAGAAGATAACAGTACAAAACAAAACGTTGATGGGACCAACCAGGATAGAAAGATACAGAGAATACTACACGTTAAGTGTAAAAAAAAATAATAAAGTGCCCCGTAACGCCAAGTGGCGTATAGGGAATATGGTGTTAGTGACCATACATTTTACAGACCTTCGGCACATGGTTTTTTGGGTAATGTGGTCGGTATTACACCCGTGCCGCTTTACTTTCCCAGAAAAAATCCGGTACCCATTAAAGGTTGGGTGAACCCGAAAGCCGTCGGTTGGGATAGAACCCTACCTATTGCTTTTTGTAGTCCAGTTCACTAACCACTGAGCTATCGCGGCTCCACAGTGTGATCGATCTTAAACGCTGAGGATGCTCTAGCTTTGTTTAGTTTCCAACATTCATCATGTCAAACATGTGTGCAATTAAAATGGTTACTTCTCCTGTGTTTGTTGACTTCACATAGGAATCAATATTAAACAATGCCATGTCGTCAATAAATAGAAACATCTAACAGTCAGTTTTATTGACTAATTTTCCTCTTGTATGCCATCTTGAGATATGTTTACATCCGCTGAGACATTATGCCGGAAGTGTTTATAAGATGTCAGATTGGCAGATTCCCCACAAACTCATGTGATCAACTTCCGCAGAAGCCAGATCACTTCCTGTTTCTGACTACTTTGAAGGACATTCCAGTCAAGTTTTGAGCTCCAGGATGGAAGACGTAATCATGTGACATAACGGAACCAGTTCAAAAACAACATCTCTAGCTACGGATTCCTAGTCAGTAGTTTGGTAAACCGCTAATTGTCCAATCTCTGTCACATACACAATTATTGCACTCTTACCATGATTACAGGTTCAGCAACGTTTTGTTTTAGTTTTTATATCTTGTTATCTTAGTTCTTATATCTTGGTATCTTAGTTCTTATATATTGTTATCTTAGTTCTTATATCTTGTTATCTATCTTAGTTCTTATATCTTGGTGTCTTAGTTATTATATCTTGTTATTTTAGTTCTTATATCTTGGTATCTTAGTTCTTATATCTTGGTGTCTTAGTTCTTATATCTTGTTATTTTAGTTCTATATCTTGGTATCTTAGTTCTTATATCTTCTTATATTAGTTCTTATGTCTTGGTATCTTAGTTCTTATATCTTGGTATCTTAATTCTTATATCTTGTTATCTTAGTTCTTATATCTAGTTATCTTAGTTCTTATATCTTGGTGTCTTAGTTATTATATCTTGGTGTCTTAGTTCTTATATCTTGGTATCTTAGTTCTTATATCTTGGTGTCTTAATTCTTATATCTTGGTATCTTAGTTCTTATATCTTGTTATCTTAGTTATTATATCTTGGTATCTTAGTTCTTATATCTTGGTGTCTTAGTTCTTATATCTTGGTATCTTAATTCTTATATCTTGTTATCTTAGTTCTTATGTCTTGGTATCTTAGTTCTTATATCTTGGTATCTTAGTTCTTATATCTTGTTATCTTAGTTCTTATATCTAGTTATCTTAGTTCTTATATCTTATTATTTTAGTTCTTATAGCTTGTAATCTTAGTTCTTATATCTTGTTATCTTAGTTCTTATATCTTGTTATCTTATTTCTTATATCTTGTTATCTTAGTTCTTGTGTCTTGGTATCTTGGTATCTTAGTTCTTATATCTTGGTGTCTTAGTTCTTATATCTTGGTATCTTAATTCTTATATCTTGTTATCTTAGTTCTTATGTCTTGGTATCTTAGTTCTTATATCTTGGTATCTTAGTTCTTATATCTTATTATTTTAGTTCTTATATCTTGTAATCTTAGTTCTTATATCTTGTTATTTTAGTTCTTATATCTTGTAATCTTAGTTCTTATATCTTGTTATCTTTGTTCTTATATCTTGTTATCTTAGTTCTTATATCTTGTTATCTTAGTTCTTGTGTCTTGGTATCTTGTTATCTTAGTTCTTATATCTTGTTATCTTAGTTCTTGTGTTTTGTTATCTTAGTTCTTATATCTTGTTATCTTAGTTCTTGTGTCTTGGTATCTTAGATCAAAAACACATTTCAGATCGAATTCGGTTACATTATAAATTAAGCCTCTTTTTAACACCGTACACTCCCCTTCACAAGGTGATCCCAGAAAAGCGATAATACAAATCCCAGAAAAGCGATAATACAAATCCCAGAAAAGCGATAATACAAATCCCAGAAAAGCAATAATACAAATCCCAGAGAAGCAATAATACAAATCCCAGAGAAGCAATAATACAAATCCCAGAGAAGCAATAATACAAATCCCAGAAAAGCGATAATACAAATCCCAGAAAAGCGATAATACAAATCCTAGAAAAGCAATAACACAAATCCTAGAAAAGCCATAATACAAATCCCAGAAAAGCGATAATACAAATCCCAGAAAAGCGATAATACAAATCCCAGAAAAGCAATAATACAAATCCTAGAGAAGTAATCATACAAATCTCAGAAAAGCAATAATACAAATCCCAGAAAAGCGATAATACAAATCCCAGAAAAGCAATAATACAAATCCCAGAAAAGCAATAATACAAATCCCAGAAAAGCGATAATACAAATCCCAGAAAAGCGATAATACAAATCCCAGAAAAGCAATAATACAAATCCTAGAGAAGTAATAATACAAATCCCAGAAAAGCAATAATACAAATCCCAGAAAAGCGATAATACAAATCCCAGAAAAGCGATAATACAAATCCCAGAAAAACAATAATACAAATCCTAGAGAAGTAATAATACAAATCCCAGAAAAGCAATAATACAAATCCCAGAAAAGCAATAATACAAATCCCAGAAAAGCGATAATACAAATCCCAGAAAAACAATAATACAAATCCCAGAAAAGCAATAATACAAATCCCAGAAAAGCAATAATACGAATCCTAGAGAAGTAATAATACAAATCCCAGAAAAGCAATAATACAAATCCCAGAAAAGCAATAATACGATTGCGTAAACGATAAAATATCACAGGGAAAGTATGTAGAAAAGGTATCGGATTCTATTTTTTTTTTAACGATGATACAGATCACAGAGAAGCCGGAAATGAAGATATTGAAAAAAAAGATAACACAGATACCAGAACAGTGATAACGCAAATCCTAAACAAAAAGGGAATGCAGGGAATCAGAAAACTAATAATGCGGATATCAAAAGCGAGAATGTAAGTATCATCATGTACAGGCCTACTGGCGTTGGTGATCATATCTCTCCACAACATTCGATCTCGGCAGCTATTTATCATTTCTATTGTTGACCTTCTGCCAAGCCATTCTCTTAAGCTGTCTGTTATTTTTTCTCTTTGCTTCCCTCTATCTCTTCTTCCCTCAATTTTTCCAGTTGTTACAATATATTCAAGTTGTTCTCTTCTCATTACATGGCCAAAAAATGATGATTGTCTCTTCCTAATATTGGAAATTAGCTCTCCTTTTGCTTTGACCTTTCTCAGAACCTCTTCATTACTCTTTTTAGCTGTCCATGGTATTCTCAACATTCTTCTATAAAACCACATTTCTACAGATTCCAGTGATTTTCTTGTCTGTTGTCCTATTGTCCATGATTCGCATCCGTATGTTAAGACTGGCTCTTACGTAACATTTAAGAACTCTTTTTCTTGTTTCTATTGTCAAAAATGGATTGCATAGTATTTTCCTCATTTTTTAGAAAGCTGCTTTTGCCTGAGCCATTCTACATCTCACCTCTTTTGTTGTGGCGATTCATGATTATACAAAGAAATTACGACGGTGGTTTTCTGTTGCCTTCCGTCGGTTTGTTTACGGTTGACTCCGCTAGCCTTTGACTAAAAAGTCGCACCCACAAGGCAGTGGGGTTGTTTTACAACGAGAGAGATATTTAGAAATCAACACTAGCTCACCGAGAGAGATATTTAGAAATCAACACTAACTCAACGAGAGAGATATTTAGAAATCAACATTAGCTCAACGAGAGAGATATTTAGAAATCAACATTAACTCAACGAGAGAGATATTTAGAAATCAACACTAACTCAACGAGAGAGACATGTTTCCATTTTACACTACGTCTACGGTTGTCTCTTGATCGTAAGGGCTCAGGTTTTCATTGTCCAAAATGATCTAGGTTGTAACTATTCTCCTTATCCTCTCGGTGTTGACTTATTAGGCATCTATTCTCAACGATCTGACAGATTCCCGCTGTCAACTCTGAAAGTGCATACCCTGATTTCTCACATTGGTTCAAGCATGGACAAAGCCCGTTAGCTTAGTCACCGTTTATCCTTGAGCTCTTCGATGGTTTATAGAAATCAACACTAGCCCAACAAGAGTCATTTAGGAATCAACACTAGCTCAGCAAAAGTGTCATTTAGAAATAAACACTAGCTCAGCAAAAGTGTCATTTAGAAATCAATACTAGCTCAGCAAAAGTGTCATTTAGAAATCAACACTAGCTCAGCAAAAGTGTCATTTAGAAATCAACACTAGCTCAGCAAAAGTGTCATTTAGAAATCAACACTAGCTCAGCAAAAGTGTCATTTAGAAATCAACACTAGCTCAGCAAAAGTGTCATTTAGAAATCAACACGAGCCCAATGAGAGAGACATTTAGACAAATTTCAATAACCGTTTACTAAAGAGCTAGAGGGAACAATTTTGATGCATCGGGAACCTGGAGTCTGGATCGGTAAAATAAAACGGATATTAATATCAAAGTGTTTGTTAACCATCAAGCTATACATCAAATTGCATTTGGTCCAATAACTGTTGATAGATACTAAAGACAGTTCAGAGGCCATCTTTGATATATTAAATGCCACTTTAAGGCATGGAAAGGAATTCGCGATAGCTCAGTGGTTAGTGAACTGGACTACAAAGGACAAGAGGTAGGGTTCGATCCCAACCGACGGCTTCCGGTCCACCCAGCCTTTAATGGGTACCGGATTTTTTTCTGGGAAAGTAAAACGTAAAAAAACGGGCGTAATACCGACCACATTACCCCAAAAATCATGTGCTGAAGGTCAGTAAAATGTATGGTCACTAACACCATATTCCCTATACGCCACTTTGCGTGACGGGGGTACTTTACTTGTACAAGGTATAGAAAGACATTAAGCCAGTCATAAAAGGATTGAATTATTTGCTTAAATAGCGTATATTCTAAGAGTTAATGAGAAGAATCCAACAGACCAAATGAGTATTGATCTGTCAGCGGGTTGATTTCTACTGGTGTTAGGTTGTACGGGCATCGTTTATTGACCTCACAACTCAATATAAGGATCAGGTTTCTCTAAATATATTTGGAAATTCTTTGTTCGCTGTATCAACAATAATAAGATCTTCTTCTACTTGTTTGTTAATCGAGAAACGTCGTTCTTCTTCCTCTCTTTTTCTTCGTCTCCCTGTCCTCATTTGCCTTTCAGCGTCTAGGGGAGATATAATTTGTGGTCTTTTGCTCTTTTGTTTGCATCTACTCCTGTTATGTTTCCTAGTGTTTCTAATATTCCGTCAATCCATCTTTTTCGAGGTCGGCCCTTGGGTCTGGTGTTCTCGCAAATTTAACTGAAGGCTTTTTGTGATGCATTTTGATCTTTCTGCATTGTCACGTGGCCAAACAGTTGCTTCCTTACGTTCGCCCGATAACTAAAGGAATACACTTCTTCATCATCCGCCCTTAAAAGGACGTTAGGTGGGCTTGTCTGAGTCTTACTGTCGCTTACAGTATAACTGTGATATATGCACCTTTCGGTCCAACACATCCGACTTCAGGATGACATTTTTGAGTACCGGGTTGTCGTTCCTCTTCGATCTCTACCCGCAATCGTAGATAGCTTGACTGTTCTGAGAGGTTGCAGTTTGTTTGCTTATTATTAAAATTGAGTTCTGGATACTTCACTATTATTAAAATTGAGTTCTGGATACTTCGCTATTAATAAAATTGAGTTCTGGATACTTCACTATTATTAAAATTGAGTTCTGGATACTTCACTATTATTAAAATTGAGTTCTGGATACTTCGCTATTAATAAAATTGAGTTCTGGATACTTCGCTATTAATAAAATTGAGTTCTGGATACTTCGCTATTAATAAAATTGAGTTCTGGATACTTCGCTATTAATAAAATTGAGTTCTGGATACTTTCCTATTATTAAAATTGAGTTCTGGATACTTCGCTATTATTAAAATTGAGTTCTGGATACTTCGCTATTATTAAAATTGAGTTCTGGATACTTCGCTATTATTAAAATTGAGTTCTGGATACTTCGCTATTATTAATATTGAGTTCTGGATACTTTCCTATTATTAAAATTGAGTTCTGGATACTTCGCTATTATTAAAATTGAGTTCTGGATATTTCGCTATTATTAAAATTGAGTTCTGGATACTTCTCTATTATTAAAATTGAGTTCTGGATACTTCGCTATTTTTAAATGGAGTCACCGGTTAATTGTAACAGATTGTTGCTATTTAACTTTGATTGCGAATCACTGGAGGATTTGGGCACAACCTTGCGAAGTGAACAAAATACCTGTGAAGCCCACATTCAAATGAAGATGCATGAATTAGCATGTAAAACATATTCTCAGTAATACACCGCCAGTTTTGTAATACCACTAATGAGTTATCATTTACATCTGCATTATTTAAATGTGGTATAACAGCTGCAGCAATTTAAACTTCAAATATTCTGCTGCTTTTGTTACTACAATATTTGGATATATGTTATCAATATCAAAGTGTACATAAGTGACAAGAGGTAAGTAAACTCTAATCTATATGATTAACTTGTTCTGCAGTTAAATGTATCCCATTAGTTCTTTATTTATCTATATATTTTCTGTGTGTAATTTACTGACAATTACATTAAGTGGCAGTAAACAAATCTTATCGGGGCACTGACAAGTGTGATTTGCTTCAAGTGTTTATAAAAACATTTTTTTTAAATAATATTGATTCTGTTATGTCAAGCTATTGCCAGTTTGGAGTACTACATTGTGGGTTGCATATTTTAATTTCAGGTTTACAGTTTTATCGGCTTGTCGTAAATCTGAAGAAAAAATCTGGCTATGATATTTGGTTGGTGGTTTTTTTTTTTTTTTTGGATGGATTTTAGAGGGATCGTGAGGGAGTAAAGAGGCTTATATCTGGGGGTTAAGATGTCGATCCGAGAAAGGTAGACTTTTGATTAAAGGTAGCCGATGTAACGTGCATGCACAGCCTATCAATGGTACGTTTTTTGCGCATTGTAACATATTAGATGGATGGTTCAGTTATTATGTTCCTTACGTTTGAGTTTCGTACAAAATAAGGTTATGAATGACATGTGTTAGTCTTCATCTGGCCACTAATATTCAGACGCTTTGAGGCAAGTATTTTCATAATTACAAAATCTTCTCCTCGGGTCCGTTAACCATTACCATTCATGTGTCTGAATCACTCAAGCAGAATTGTCGATTATGAATACCGTTTGTAGATCGGTTTATTAAAATTTGCTATATTTTTAAATGTCTAGTCCACATTTCATGTTTTATTTTGTACTTTGTTCAATGTATGTTTACTTGCTCTATGCTTTTACATTTTTATGAAAAAGAGAGCTAATTTCCAATATTAGGAAGAATCAATCATCATTTTTTGGCCATGTAATGAGAAGAGAACAATTGGAATATATTGTAACAACTGGAATATATTGTAAAAACTGGGAAAATTGCGGGACGAAGAGATTGAGGGAAGTAAAGAGAAAAGATACCAGATAGCTTAAGACAATGGCTTGGCAGAAGGTCAACAACAGAAATGATAAATAACTGTCGTGATCGAAAGTTTTGGAGAGACATGATTACCTACGCCAGCAGACCCGGTACTTGATGATGATGTTTTTACTCGACTTTACCATTTTTTTGTTTTCTTTTCTTATCGTTGTTGTAGTTTTAAAAAGGAGTATCTTTTAAAAGTCTACAACATATTTCGTTTTAAATTTATTGTAAATATCACGTTTCTGATTCATTCAATACAACAAGAATAATATGTGATGATACATCTGGTAATATGTTGATGAAATATATTGATTTATCTATTCAACGATGAGTATTTGTTCAGCAGGGAATGTTTATTTAACGTTGAGTATTTACTGTCTAAAAATAGTCGCCAATGAAAAACGAAAACGGCTCCGGATTAGCCTCTTTGCACCACTTTCATTCGCACTGGAGTGACTGTAAAGCCCAATTTTGGTATACATTTTTCTTTCTATGGAACATGCATTATCTATAGATAGCATAACAAACGCACTTTCTGTTGAAGACAAATGACAAGGGATAAAATGGAGAAAAAGATATGGGGATGAAAAGTAACACCGTGGTATGAGGTGAGGTGAATTTAAGTTGTGTTTGATCGTTATTAACATTGAAAGTAAAAAGTAAAGTACCCCCCGTCACGCCAAGTGGCGTATAGGGAATATGGTGTTAGTGACCATAAATTTTACAGACCTTCAGCACATGATTTTTGGGGTAATGTGGTCGGTATTACGCCCGTGCCGATCCACTTTCCCAGAAAAAAATCCGGTACCCATTTAAGGCTGGGTGAACCGGAAGCCGTCGGTTGGGATCGAACCCTACCCCTTGTCCTTTATAGTCCAGTTCACTAACCACTGAGCTATCGCGGCTACAACATTGAAAGATTTCCAGATTTTTATTGATTATCAGGAAGTCTAGTAACAAACAACAACTCACAGAAATAAACCAAATATGTAACAATGCTTGTCAAATCATCAGACATTTATCACCACTTCTGTCCAACAAGGTAGTAACACTAGAGTCAAAATAGGCACTCTAGAACATAATCTTCATCCCGACGTCTGCTACCAATGCCAATCCTGGACTCTAGATTCAAGAACAGTTAGAAAATATCCACATTAATAAAACGTTATAAAATTTTAATAGAATGCGTTAGGCGCATGAAGGGAACAGCCTGAGAGGTAAGATCAGAAATGAAGAACTTAGACAAAACTAGGAGTAATTTCCGCCATTGAATACATAAAGAAACTATAGACAAAATAGTTTAACCACGTGGTAAGACAGAAGGACCAGACCACAACAAGAGTCTTCAATAAAAGTTGTGAGAACACCGACCTCCGGGGGACTTCGAAAAAGATGGATTGATGGAGTGTTAGAAACACTAGGAAACACAACAGCAGAAGAAGGCAATATAAGAGGAAAAGACCGCAAATTATATCTCCCTCGATTCTGAAAGGCAAATGAGGGAACAAAGGAGAAGAATAGAAAGTGTGCATCAAAGCAATCTGCGCAAATCTTTATGTGCTCAGACTTTTTTGGCAGAAAACAAAGTATAACTCCTCAGCAGAAAACGAAATGTGACCCCTCAACAGAAAACGAAGTGTGAACCCTCAACAGAAAACGAAATGTGACCCCTCAACAGAAAACGAAGTGTGACCCCTCTACATAAAACAAAGTATAACTCCTCAGCAGAAAACGAAGTATGGCCCCCTCAACAGAAAACGAAGTGTGACCCCTCAACAGAAAACGAAGTGTGGCCCCTCAACAGAAAACGAAGTGTGACCCCTCAACAGAAAACAAAGTATAACTCCTCAGCAGAAAACGAAATGTGACCCCTCAACAGAAATTGAAGTGTGACCCCGCAACAGAAAACGAAGTGTGACCCCTCAACATAAAACGAAGTGTGACCCCTCAACAGAAAACAAAGTATAACTCCTCAGCAGAAAACGAAGTGTGACCCCTTCAACAGAAAACGAAGTGTGACCCCTCAACAGAAAACGAAGTGTGACCCCTCAAAAGACAATGAAGTGTGACCCCTCAACAGAAAACGAAGTGTGACCCCTCAACAGAAAACGAAGTGTGACCCCTCAACAGAAAACAAAGTATAACTCCTCAGCAGAAAACGAAGTGTGACCCCTCAACAGATAATGAAGTGTGACCCCTCAACAGAAAACGAAGTGTGACCCCTAAACAGAAACCTAAATGTGACCCCTCAACAGATAATGAAGTGTGACCCCTCAACAGATAATGAAGTGTGACCCCTCAACAGAAAACGAAGTGTGACCCCTCAACAGATAATGAAGTGTGACCCCTCAACAGAAAACGAAGTGTGACCCCTCAACAGAAAACGAAGTGTGACCCCTCAACAGAAAACGAAGTGTGACCCCTCAACAGAAAACGAAGTGTGACCCCTCAACAGAAAACGAAGTGACCCCTCAGCAGAAAACGAAGTGTGGCCCCTCAACAGAAAACGAAGTGTGACCCCCTCAGCAGATAATGAAGCGTAACTCCCTCAGCAAATAATGAAGCGTGACCCATTGACAGATAAAGAAGTGTCAGCAGAAAAGGACACGCCTATATCACTGGATATACACAAACTTTCTCAAGTTTCCCCTCATGAATGTCCCTCCCCTCCCCTTCCTTTTTCTCGATTCAGCTTTAAATTCCCTCAACCGGGGGACTGGTTGGTCTCGAGGCAAGACACCGGCCTCGAGACAGAGAGGTTGTGGGTTCAAATCCCGGTTGCACCGGTTGGGATTTTTATTGATGATTTCTCTCTGCGGCAACCACCCCTGGTCTCAGAAGCGAGGCCCGGCTTGAAACGTCAATTACTTATCTACGGAAAAAAAATATGAGTACCTCCGAAGTCGGAGTTATCTGCCTGTTAGGAGAGGGACTCCTGTGCACACTGCTGCCAGAGAAAAATGGATTTACATGCAACATTCAATTCCTGGTCTCTAGGGACTTCGTCAGAGGTAAAAGCTGGCGAACGAAAAAAATTCCCTCAACCAGAACTCGAGATATTCACCAACTGCAGTGGAATCCTTCAACGAGAGATTGTGCAATCAAAATGATTGGAAGCGCAATCAAAATGAATGGGAGCGCAATCAAAATGATTGGAAGCGCAATCAAAATGAATGGGAGTGCAATCAAAATGAATGGGAGCGCAATCAAAATGGATGGGAGTGCAATCAAAATGGATGGGAGTGCAATCAAAATGGATGGGAGTGCAATCAAAATGAATGGGAGCGCAATCAAAATGAATGGGAGTGCAATCAAAATGAATGGGAGCGCAATCAGAATGAATGGGAGCGCAATCAAAATGAATGGGAGTGCAATCAAAATGAATGGGAGTGCAATCAAAATGAATGGGAGTGCAATCAAAATGAATGGGAGCGCAATCAGAATGAATGGGAGTGCAATCAAAATGAATGGGAGCGCAATCAAAATGAATGGGAGTGCAATCAAAATGAATGGGAGTGCAATCAAAATGAATGGGAGCGCAATCAGAATGAATGGGAGTGCAATCAAAATGAATGGGAGCGTAATCAAAATGAATGGGAGCGCAATCAAAATGAATGGGAGCGCAATCAGAAAGAATGGGAGTGCAATCAAAATGAATGGGAGTGCAATCAAAATGAAATGGGAGTGCAATCAAAATGAATGGGAGCGTAATCAAAACGCTTCTACTGTCTCCACTAAATTGAGCGGACAATCACCATAAATAAGATACACATAAAATCAAGGGGACTGTTGATTCAAGTAATCGATAATTAATTTCTTCATCAATAACAACAACAAGGCAACACGACATGGATTCACAACAATCACAGCCATCACTTTGTTTGGGCGTTCACCAATTTTGGACTTTATTGTTCTTTTGTTCTATTCTAATTTCACAAACTTCTCGTTCCTTTACTTTACTTTCGCTATTTTATTGGATGTTGAGGTGGGTGCTAGCTCTCGCACTATTAGTGGCTTAATTCGTCACTTGAAGTTGTTGATTTCCTTGATGACGTCACTCTCTCGTACTATGCTCAACCGAGCGCTGAAATTACTCATAGTGGGCAGTATAGGTCAAGTTGAATATGGTCAGTAACGAACGTGGGTAGTATCGCTCAGGTTAAGCACGCACAGTATCAATTTCGATCGCTATGTTAAATATTAATACAATATTAAAACAATATTAAAACAATATTAAAACAGGTAAATGAAATTAAATATTTGGGAACTTTGTTAACCTCAGACGGAAGATGTACAAAGGAGGTGAGATGCAGAATGACTCAGTCAAAAGCAGCTTTCCAAAAAATGAGGAAAATACTATGCAATCCATTTTTGACAATAGAAACAAGAAAAAGAGTTCTTAAATGTTACGTAGAGCCAGTCTTAACATACGGATGCGAATCATGGACAATAGGACAACAGACAAGAAAATCACTGGAGTCTGTAGAAATGTGGTTTTACAGAAGAATGTTGAGAGTACCATGGACAGCTAAGAAGAGTAATGAAGAGGTTCTGAGAAAGGTCAAAGCAAAAAGAGAGCTAATTTCCAATGTTAGGAAGAGACAATCATCATTTTTTTGCCATGTAATGAGAAGAGAACAACTTGAATATATTGTAACAACTGGAAAAATTGAGGGACGAAGAGATAGAGGGAAGCAAAGAGAAAAAATACCAGACAGCTTAAGAGAATGGCTTGGCAGAAGGTCAACAACAGAAATGATAAATAGCTGCCGAGATAGAATGTTGTGGAGAGACATGACCACCTACGCCACTAGGCCCGGTACTTGATGATGATGATGATGTTAAACAATCATCATTTTTTGGCCATGTAATGAGAAGAGAGCAACTGGAATATATTGTAACAACTGGAAAAATTTTGGGACGAAGAGATAGAAGGAAGCAAAGAGAAAAGATACCAGACAGCTTAAGACAATGACTTGGCAGAAGGTCAACAACAGAAATGATAAATAACTATCGAGATCGAAAGTTGTGGAGAGACTTGATCACCTACGCCAGCAGGCCCGGTACTTGATGATGATGATGTTAAATAACTCCAATAAATATGTTTTTAAAATGAAAGTGTATCCAATGGATTTACCTTATCCAACAGATTTAACTTATCCAATAGGTCCCCTTATCCACTACATGCGTCCACTGAAACGTGACGTGTTTTTTTATGTAAAACCAAACAGTCTCGAAATTAACTCCGACAATAAATCAAACAGCTATGTTCTGACAAATATCATGGAAAATGTAGTTGAAGTTTCCAATGTCATAACATTAAAGTTAAAGTAAAGTTTAACAATTATACGAGTTCAATTTTAAATGTTTTCTACAAATAATTTCCATCAATACGACTCCCAGCTGTTGCATCGTCCTGCATTCTCTGATCGAATTATTGCTGATAATGACTTCAATACACAATGTGTTTGGGGCTTTTTTCTTAGACTTATTCTGAAATTTCAGTTTAAACATATATCTATTTATCTATCGTCCTTTCGAGCCGTAACCGGCCCAATGGGCATAGATTCAGGTACTCTTTCCCTGTCTCGAAATTGTCTTTCTAGCAGTCTCAATCCTTGCAAAGACCTTTTATCAAATCTCGCCATTTGTCTCTATTCTGTGCAAGCATCATGATCTCATTGAGTTTCCATTGCGATCTCATCGAGTCATTAATGGTTTTCTGGGTCGGTCTCTTTTCCTCCTACCTGTTGTTTCTCACTTGATTGCTTGCTTTGCTATTCACTTATTATTATTATTATTATTGTGTGTGTATATATATATATATATATATATATATATATATATATATATATATATATATATATATATATATACAGAACATAGATTTATTAGCTTTTATTTTCCTAGCTCGACATGTATTAACTTTAAAGGAGAAAATACGCATCAAAGCTACTGACATGAGAGCTACTGACATGAGAGCTACTGACATGAGAGCTACTGACATGAGAGCTACTGACATGGGAGAGTCGTGAAAGAATGCCATCACAACAGAACAATAAATCTATCTATCTATCTTTTGTTCACTCGAAGTATTGTCTATATCTGCAATGTCGTTTCCTGCATAAATTTTACTGTCTGTTGTAACTCTTGCAGTGGCCCATACAGTTTTGTCTGTAGTGTTGTATCTATGGTCCAATGGATTTTCCTCAGTCTACTATATTCAGTGCAGTCTTGAAGTATGTGTTCAACAGTCTGGATTGCCTGTCCACATGTACAAGTAGTTGATGTGCCGATCTTGAATTTTGTATACATGTGACTATGGAGTCGATTGTGCCTGCTCTGAGGCGTATAATGATAACTTGTTCATATCTATTCATATTATGAAAGATTTTAAGATGTTATAGCCTGATGTGCATTTTATAACTGGTTTCTTGTCCCTTAGTTTAGTTATTATATGCCGAATATAGTGTAAACCTTCAAGTTCGGTGCAGCATAAAGTCGACGGCTGGGAGTCATGACCCTGGTGGGCCTCTTCCTTCTTCTTCTTTCCTTCCTCATTTGCCTTTCAGCGTCGAGGGTAGATATATTTTGCGATCTTTTGCTCTTCTGTTCGCTTCTGCTGCTGTTATGTTTCCTAGCGTTTCTAATATTCAATTAATCCATTTTTTTCGTGGTCGACCCTTTGGTCTGGTGTTCTCGCAACGTTTATTGATGCTCGTTGTGTTGTGTTTTGATCACTCTGAGTTGATGGTTGCTACTTTATATTTATCTGTCTCCATTTTCTGTGATTTCTCTGGGCCTAAAAACCCTCCTTAGGGCCCACTCCTTAGAGTGTCAAAAAGTTAAAGGGTCTAACAATTTCTGGACGGAACATCCGCTTCTGATGATCAGTTTGCCTCCTACTGCGAAGCTCTGTATGTAAAGAGTTTCGTAAAATATATATCGCAATGGTTTGCGACATTTGCCTCAATGGTTTGCGACATTTGCCTCAACGGTTTGCGACATTTGCCTCAATGGTTTGCGACTTTTGCCTCACGCTACATTATGCCAAGCGTAGTTTACTCTCAGAGATATCCCAGTTTTACTTCAGCGATGTCAAACACTAGGTTTTATCTGGCCTTTAACGGACACCAGAATTTTTTTTCTCTGCGAACGAAAGACGGTATTGGCGTAATTGTGACCACATTGCTGAAATTATGCACCGATTTTCAAAAGAAAAATGTGAATATTGATACCATATCCGCTAAACATCACACTCGAGACGTATCAATGCTGTTTTATTCTTGTTTCTTTCTATTACTTATATGATAACAGAGGAGGAGGTGGGAGGAGGCGCAATTTTTGGTACTTTGAACCATACAAAATGATTGTGAAGCAATTTGTGTCACCTTCTTCAATCTTATTTTCTGATGTAGTTGGCATCTTATCCTTCAATCTTATTTTGTTATGTAGTTGTCACTTTATTCTTCAATCTTATTTTATTATATAATTGGTACCTTATTCTTCAATCTTATTTAGTTGTACAGTTGACATCTTATCCTTCAATCTTATTTAGTTAAATTGTTGACACCTTATCATTCAATCTAATTTAGTTAAATAATTGGTACCTTATTTTCAATCTTATTTAGTTATATAGTTGATACCTTATTCTTCAATCTTATTTAGTTATATAGTGGACATCTTATCCTTCAATCTTATTTAGTTATATAGTTGATACTTTATTCTTCAATCTTATTTAGTTATATAGTTGATACTTTATTCTTCAATCTTATTTAGTTACATAGTTGACTTCTTATCCTTCAATCTTATTTAGTTATATAGTTGACATCTTATCCTTCATTCTTATCTAGTTATATAGTTTACACCTTACCCTTCAATCTTATTTAGTTATATAGTTGACACATTTTTCTTCAATCTTATTTAGTTAAATAGTTGATACTTTATTCTTCAATCTTATTTAGTTACATAGTTGACTTCTTATCCTTCAATCTTATTTAGTTATATATTTGACATCTTATCCTTCATTCTTATCTAGTTATATAGTTGATACCTTATTCTTCAATCTTATTTAGTTTTATAGTTGACATCTTATCCTTCATTCTTATCTAGTTATATAGTTTACACCTTACCCTTCAATCTTATTTAGTTATATAGTTTACACCTTACCCTTCAATCTTATTTAGTTATATAGTTGACACCTTATCCTTCATTCTTATCTAGTTATATAGTTTACACCTTACCCTTCAATCTTATTTAGTTATATAGTTTACACCTTACCTTCAATCTTATTAAGTTATATAGTTTACACCTTACCCTTCAATCTTATTTAGTTATATAGTTGATACCTTATTCTTCAATCTTATTTAGTTGTATAGTTGACATCTTATCCTTCATTCTTATTTAGTTATATAGTTTACACCTTACCCTTCAATCTTATTTAGTTATATAGTTGATACCTTATTCTTCAATCTTATTTAGTTGTATAGTTGACATCTTATCCTTCATTCTTATCATATTATATATAGTTATATAGTTTACACCTTACCCTTCAATCTTAGCTAGTTATATAGTTGATACTTTATTCTTCAATCTTATTTAGTTTTATAGTTGACATCTAATCCTTCATTCTTATCTAGTTATATAGTTTACACCTTACCCTTCAATCTTATCTAGTTATATAGTTCACACATTTTTCTTCAATCTTATTTAGTTATATAGTTGACACATTTTTCTTCAATCTTATCTAGTTATATAGTTGACACATTTTTCTTCAATCTCATGTTTCAGCAGTTTCAAAAGGAAGTGCGTGTAGTTCATGTCAAGATGATGACGTCATGCTATGTGGGCGTTGATAAACGATCCCAAGAACTCGTTTTCTGGTTTGTAATGGAAGCGTCATGTTAACCTCCCCGAGTCACTGTTTCGTATCCACTATACCCACGTGGAGTCAGCTAGTACATGAGTCACTGTTTTGTATCCACTATACCCACGTGGAGTCAGCTAGTACACGAGTCACTGTTTTGTATCCACTATACCCACGTGGAGTCAGCTAGTACACGAGTCACTGTTTCGTATCCACTATACCCACGTGGAGTCAGCTAGTACATGAGTCACTGTTTTGTATCCACTATACCCACGTGGAGTCAGCTAGTACATGAGTCACTGTTTTGTATCCACTATACCCACGTGGAGTCAGCTAGTACATGAGTCACTGTTTTGTATCCACTATACCCACGTGGAGTCAGCTAGTACATGAGTCACTGTTTTGTATCCACTATACCCACGTGGAGTCAGCTAGTACATGAGTCACTGTTTTGTATCCACTATACCCAAGTGGAGTCAGCTAGTACATGAGTCACTGTTTTGTATCCACTATACCCACGTGGAGTCAGCTAGTACATGAGTCACTGTTTTGTATCCACTATACCCACGTGGAGTCAGCTAGTACACGAGTCACTGTTTTGTATCCACTATACCCACGTGGAGTCAGCTAGTACACGAGTCACTGTTTTGTATCCACTATACCCACGTGGAGTCAGCTAGTACATGAGTCACTGTTTTGTATCCACTATACCCACGTGGAGTCAGCTAGTACACGAGTCACTGTTTTGTATCCACTATACCCACGTGGAGTCAGCTAGTACACGAGTCACTGTTTCGTATCCACTATACCCACGTGGAGTCAGCTAGTACATGAGTCACTGTTTCGTATCCACTATACCCACGTGGAGTCAGCTAGTACATGAGTCACTGTTTTGTATCCACTATACCTACGTGGAGTCAGCTAGTACAATTAATAAATAATACAGGAATCAGAATGTTTGACTCTACTTAGTCTAGACACATAAACTCTAGCCCCCGTACTTAGCAGAGATGGCCTGGAAAAGGTCGTTTATAAAGTGAAATATTGTATGGGGTATAGGGAGAGGGGGAAGGATACCACATACAAAAAATCGAGCGTAGATAATAGAAGGTTGGTTTGGAAAACAAAGAGTATGAAGCTCAGTGAAATGCTCAAATGTTTTTGAAAGGTTTATGAAAGCAATATCAGACGAAAGATACCCGACAGAAAATGAAATCAGATTAGCATAGTGGCTTTCAAGTTGCTTTTCAGAAAATGAAAGATATTCTTGTTCAACAAGTTTATGTCAAAAGAAGTGAGAAGAAGAGTTCATCGGTGTTTATAGTGCCGAATGTGGAAGCGAATCATGGAGAGTCAAACAAACGAAAAAACGATTAGGGGCTATAGAGATGAGATTTATGACAAGAATTTGAGGTTTTCAGGGACAGCCAAAATGTATGAATTAGGAAATTTTCAA
Source organism: Megaustenia siamemsis (assembly GCA_032433765.1). Classification (NCBI taxonomy): domain Eukaryota; kingdom Metazoa; phylum Mollusca; class Gastropoda; order Stylommatophora; family Ariophantidae; genus Megaustenia; species Megaustenia siamemsis. Next base: position 71,228,993 of record JAVIAB010000047.1, on the reverse strand, counting down.
CGAGATAACAAGAAAAAAGGGAGCTCAAAAAAAAAAAAACATCAGAAAGAAACAATCGATATTTTTCTAGCACATCATGAGAAGAGAAAAGTTTAAATACTTGGCTACAGCTGGCAAAATACAGGGAAAGAGAGATCGCGGACGACAAAGAGAGAAAATACTAGATAGCTTGGTGTCGTGGGACGGCAAACAGTCAACAACAGAACTGATACGATGCACTGTGGACAGAGAATTATAGAAGGACATGATCGCCTACTTCTGCTGGTGTGGCACGCGATCTTGACGTTTTAAAAGGAATTAGTTGTCTGTCACATATCACTATTTGACGGTGATGTCTGTCACATATCACTATATGACGGTGATGTCTGTCACATATCACTATATGACGGTGATGTCTGTCACATAACACTATATGACGATGATGTCTGTCACATATCACTATATGGCGGTGATGTCTGTCACATAACACTATATGACGGTGATGTCTGTCACATAACACTATATGGCGGTGATGTCTGTCACATAACACTATATGACGGTGATGTCTGTCACATATCACTATATAACGGTGATGTCTGTCACATATCACTATATGACGGTGATGTCTGTCACATATCACTATATGACGGTGATGTCTGTCACATATCACTATATGACGATGATGTCTGTCACATATCACTATATGACGGTGATGTCTGTCACATATCACTATATGACGGTTATGTCTGTCACATATCACTATATGACGGTGATGTCTGTCACATAACATAGCGCGACGGCGACGATATCTACTCGCAGACTGCGGAAGGGACTAGACCCCAATCTCAAGACTTTACCCACTAGTTAACTCTGTAATTACGAATAACAGTTACCAACTTCATATTTTATTGTACAAGTGCACAATATCATCAATACTTGTTATGCAGTGACTATTCTGAATCGTATTGTCAGGTCGGGTAATTTTACCTGCTACTGTATGCAGTAAACAGTACAACCTGTGGCTGCCCTGCTGCCTTGCTCGGGAGAGTAAAAGGCTAAGGGAGGGTACCCCGAAGTAAAACAATCCCACTGCCTTGTGGGTGAGACTTTTTAGTCAAAGGCTAGAGGAGCCAACCGTAAATAAACCGACGGAAGGCAGCAGAAAACCACCGTCGCAAATTCTTTGTACAATCATGAATCGCCACATATGGATGTGAATCATGGACAATAGACAACAGACAAGAAAATGACTGGAGTCTGTGGAAATGTGGTTTTACATAAGAATGTTGAGAATAGTATGGACAACTAAGAAGAGTAATGAAAACGTTCTGAAAGAGGTCAAGGCAAAATGAGAGCTAATATCCAATATTAGGAAGAAACAATCATCATTTTTTGGCCATGTAATGAGATGAGAACAACTGGAATATATTGTAACAACTGAAAAATTGAGTAACGAAGAGATAGAGGGAAGCAAAGAGAAAAAATACCAGACAGCTTAAGAGAATGGCTTGCAGAAGGTCAAAACAACAGAAATGATAAATAATTGTCGAGATCGAAAATTGTGGAGACATGATCACCTACGCCAGCAGGCCCGGTACTTGATGAGGATTCTGAATCGACAAAGAATCTGTTGTTATGTTTTCTATAGCCAATTACTTGAATGAAAGAACTGGTCACGTTCGAAACCTCCATTAGTGCAAAGTGCCCAGTGGTCACTTTAGTCAACGAGTGAGTCATTGACATGTCACATACACACTTTAGTCAACGATTGAGTCATTGACATGTCACATACACACATTAGTGAACGATTGAGTCATTGACATGTCACATACACACTTTAGTCAACGATTGAGTCATTGACATGTCACATACACACTTTAGTCAACGATTGAGTCATTGACATGTCACATACACACTTTAGTCAACGATTGAGTCATTGACATGTCACATACACACTTTTCCCAGTTGTATTAATGCATGGGAAAAAATTATCCAACAACATATGATGTTAAAGGTGAGATATGAAATGTGAAAGTTCACATAACTAGACCACAACATTAAGATATAGTTAGAAAGAATGGAACAGAACACTTTCTCATTGTTGTTGCTTCTCCAGACGAATTAGCCATATATCTATACCCCTTTCAATATGTGGCATTTAGACACACACATCAAACAACATAGAATAGTTGTTGATCTTAGTTGTTACTTTGTTCACGGGTGAAGAGGTATATTATACATATCATCATCACCATCACCATCCAGTCGCATGTCCTCTGCAGAGCGCTGCATTCACCACAGCTCGTCTGAAAGAATCTCTATTTCTAGCCAATTAGAAATTCTTGTCAATTCAAGATTTTTTTTGATGACTTGAAACGTCCTCTCTGCCCTTGTCTCGCTGACCATGTCTTCCACTATTAGTCTTTCCAGCCAACTGTGTCTTTTGATGTGGCCGTATTATTTTAATTGTATATATAGTTACAAAGTTTAATTATAATATATAATGATGTATTAATTATATAATATATATAATCCTGACGGCATGTCAGTCATCCATAGTCCTTTCAACGTGTGGCATTTAGACACATATACATCAAGAATCATTGAATAGATGTTGGGCTTAGTTGTTACTTGGTCTAGAGATGGATATACATTGATTTAAGAGGAAGGAGAGAATCGATTGGGCGACTGAAATAGATGAGAAAAGTGATATAAGAAGGACATAAAAGTGGCGGGCTTGAGTGGAATTGGTATCAAGAAACCTTTTCAAAACGTCCCACGACGGTTTATTACGCGAAGAGTAACAAAAAGTTGGTCCGTAGCAAATAGCACATACAGCAGTAATGTATTGATTAGAACAGACTACAGACAGGGGAACCAAAGTCTGCAGTCTTATCTAACGTTGTATGTAAATATATATCGGGGGACTCTTTTATCTCTTCATATCTTCAGTGGGTAGCTTGATAGAACGTAGGGTACATGTGAATTTTGAAGGGAAAAAATGGTGTTAAGTTTTGCAACACAAACGTACTCATTGTGTCAGGTAACCGCATCGAATTTAAACTGTAAATGGGTTCAAGTATTATCTATAAACGAAAACAGGAAGAGGAAAACCCCGTCAGTCCTCGAGCCTGACGTATAGAAAATGTAGTGCCCTTATTATTTTGTCCATCTGCACAGTTTTGGTAATGTGGTCTACACTATGTCTGTACCTTCTTTCTTTTACAAAAAAACATGTCGATGGGAGCCGCGATAGCTCAGTGGTTAGTGAATTGGACTACAAAGGACAAGCGGTAGGGTTCGTTCCCAACCGACGGCTTCCGGGTTCACCCAGCCTTAAATGGGTACCGGATTTTTTTTCTGGGAAAGTAAATCAGCACGGGCGTAATACCGACCACATTACCCCAAAAATCATGTGCTGAAGGTCTGTAAAATATAGGGTCACTAACACCATATTTCCCTATACGCCACTTGGCGTGATGGGGGTACTTTACTTTTTTACTATGTCAATACTCATACGAGGCTAGGTAAACCTAGAAGCCGTCAATGAAAGAAGTGAACCCCCATATCCTGTCCTTAGAAAACTACTCAACTAACCATAGAAAACTACTCAACTAACCATTCTCTACCGCCCTTTATAAATGTTGTATATATCTTGTTTCAATCAGTTGTTTTTGTTGGTTACTTTACTTGTGGGAAAGCGTAACGTGATATCAATCTCTTTATTGATGAACAACCGCAATCACTCTTCTATATCGGGAGTATACCTCACGCCTGCTGCAACTTCCTCTTTCGCTTCTGATAATTTTAATTTTCATCATCTTATCTAGATTACTAGAAGTGTTCATCAACTTATCTAGATTACTAGAAGGGTTCATCAACTTATCTAGATTACTAGAAGGGTTCATCATCTTATCTAGATTACTAGAAGTGTTCATCAACTTATCTAGATTACTAGAAGGGTTCATCAACTTATCTAGATTACTAGAAGGGTTCATCATCTTATCTAGATTACTAGAAGTGTTCATCAACTTATCTAGATTACTAGAAGTGTTCATCAACTTATCTAGATTACTAGAAGTGTTCATCAACTTATCTAGATTACTAGAAGTGTTCATCAACTTATCTAGATTACTAGAAGTGTTCATCATCTTATCTAGATTACTAGAAGTGTTCATCAACTTATCTAGATTACTAGAAGTGTTCATCAATTTATCTAGATTACTAGAAGGGTTCATCAACTTATCTAGATTACTAGAAGTGTTCATCAATTTATCTAGATTACTAGAAGGGTTCATCAACTTATCTAGATTACTAGAAGGGTTCATCAACTTATCTAGATTACTAGAAGGGTTCATCAACTTATCTAGATTACTAGAAGGGTTCATCAACTTATCTAGATTACTAGAAGTGTTCATCAACTTATCTAGATTACTAGAAGTGTTCATCAACTTATCTAGATTACTAGAAGGGTTCATCAACTTATCTAGATTACTAGAAGTGTTTATCAACTTATCTAGATTACTAGAAGTGTTCATCAACTTATCTAGATTACTAGAAGAATTCATCAACTTATCTAGATTACTAGAAGAATTCATCAACTTATCTAGATTACTAGAAGAATTCATCAACTTATGTAGATTACAAGAAGAATTCGTCAACTTATGTAGATTACAAGAAGAATTCGTCAACTTATGTAGATTACTAGAAGAATTCGTCAACTTATGTAGATTACTAGAAGAATTCATCAACTTATGTAGATTACAAGAAGAATTCGTCAACTTATGTAGATTACTAGAAGAATTCATCAACTTATCTAGATTACTAGAATGGTTCAGCTTATCTTAATTACCAGAAGGGTTCATCACCTTATCTAGATTACTAGAAGTAACATACAAAATATACATATATACAAGTATAGTATAGTACAGTACAGTTCAATATAGTATTGTATACAATGTATAGTCTGCTGAGTTATAAAAATGTATCTACGTTTAACGTATATAGTTTGTATTTCTATACGTATGTAAATATGAGTGTGTTCTAGCATGCACTCATCTTTCAACCACTTAAGCGAGCCGTATTGTCCCGCCGAAACACGTCCTCGTGTAATCATTGTGTAATCAATGTCAATATGGAGGCGATAAATACCGTGCGTTGGATGTACTTGTTGTTATGGGTGAAATTACTGCGCACTTTTCACAGAAATGAAATCAATAGAAGAATCGTCAGCTCAGTGGGTCAAATGTTGTAGTGAACAAGTGGAAGTTTTAGGGTTACAAGAATGGCTTCTGTAAATAAAGACAACAACAACAAATTCATGGTGATGCACTGATAAAATGTGACACCTAATACAAAACACTGTTATGTTTATTTTGAGAAGCCACAACAAAAAAAAAGAGAAACAAGCTACGACACCAACCGTTACTAGATGAGACAGATCTGAGGCTGAAGTCCGTTACTAGAAGAGACAGATCTGAGGCTGAAGTCTGTTACTAGGAGAGACAGATCTGAGGCTGAAGTCTGTTACTAGAAGAGACAGATCTGAGGCTGAAGTCTGTTACTAGGAGAGACAGATCTGAGGCTGAAGTCTGTTACTAGAAGAGACAGATCTGAGGCTGAAGTCCGTTACTAGAAGAGACAGATCTGAGGCTGAAGTCTGTTACTAGGAGAGACAGATCTGAGGCTGAAGCCCGTTACTAGAAGAGACAGATCTGAGGCTGAAGTCTGTTACTAGAAGAGACAGATCTGAGGCTGAAGTCCGTTACTAGAAGAGACAGATCTGAGGCTGAAGTCTGTTACTAGAAGAGACAGATCTGAGGCTGAAGTCCGTTACTAGAAGCGACAGATCTGAGGCTGAAGTCCGTTACTAGAAGAGACAGATCTGAGGCTGAAGTCTGTTACTAGGAGAGACAGATCTGAGGCTGAAGTCCGTTACTAGAAGAGACAGATCTGAGGCTGAAGTCCGTTACTAGAAGAGACAGATCTGAGGCTGAAGTCTGTTACTAGGAGAGACAGATCTGAGGCTGAAGTCTGTTACTAGAAGAGACAGATCTGAGACTGAAGTCCGTTACTAGAAGAGACAGATCTGAGACTGAAGTCTATTACTAGAAGAGACAGATCTGAGGCTGAAGTCTGTTACTAGGAGAGACAGATCTGAGGCTGAAGTCTGTTACTAGAAGAGACAGATCTGAGGCTGAAGTCTGTTACTAGAAGAGACAGATCTGAGGCTGAAGTCTGTTACTAGAAGAGACAGATCTGAGGCTGAAGTCTGTTACTAGGAGAGACAGATCTGAGGCTGAAGTCTGTTACTAGAAGAGACAGATCTGAGGCTGAAGTCCGTTACTAGAAGAGACAGATCTGAGGCTGAAGTCTGTTACTAGGAGAGACAGATCTGAGGCTGAAGTCTGTTACTAGAAGAGACAGATCTGAGGCTGAAGTCTGTTACTAGGAGAGACAGATCTGAGGCTGAAGTCTGTTACTAGAAGAGACAGATCTGAGGCTGAAGTCCGTTACTAGAAGAGACAGATCTGAGGCTGAAGTCCGTTACTAGAAGAGACAGATCTGAGGCTGAAGTTATGGGACAATCGTTGCTACCTAGACATGGTTGAGGATTTCATCACGAGCACGACAGATCCCAATCTACGTTTACGACTTCCGGGTCCACCCAGCCTTAAATGGGTACCGGATTTTTTTTGGGAGAGTAAAGCGGCACGGGCGTAATACCGACCAAATTACCCCAAAAATCATGTTCTGAAGGTCTGTAAAATGTATGGTCAGTAACACCATATTCCTTATACGCCACATGGCTTGACGGGGCTCTTTACGTTACTTTTTTTTTAACGACATAACGATATATCCGGTTTGTGCAACAAACATATCTCATCCTGGACTAACATCAAGTGATAACGGTGCACGAGCATAATGATAATAAAGTGAAACAAGATAATGATGATGATGATTGTGGTGATAATGCTGATGAGCAGATGGAAGATAAATCATGTTTAATACACTGTGGTAACAGACTACGTTGTTTTAAAATTGGACGAAATAGAATCTCACTATCTCTCTATCTCTCTCTCTCTCTCTCTCTCTCTCTCTCTCTCTCTCACACACACACACAAGAATTAGTGAACAATTAAATACGGCATTACAGACAGTGATTGACAGCAATAACAACATATAGCTTCTCAAAAACCTTCATCTCCTACCCCAAACTTCTCTGCTTATCTCTAAACCTGTGATTACCACGTCGTCAGCATCGTTAAGTACTCAATCTTCAGACAGAAGAGATGCCAATACGCCCAGACTTCACACAGCTCAACTGCCATGTAATACCCACACCATATCATCGTTTCTATTCCATTACTTTCCCGTGAGTCACATTTATCAAGAAAATGGGAGTCTCCCAGACTTATATTTTTTTATATTCTGCTTAATGAAACGTATAGAATTGTTATCTATAAAAATAGCTGCTTCTGCCTAAAGACAGAGGTTCCCAAACGGCATTGCCAATAAACCTTCCATGTTTTGATTTGTTTGTTCATAATTAACTTGCATTATAATTAATAATCTCTTGTCTTTATAATTAAAATCACTTTATCCGTTCAATTATTACAATAATTCTCCCTCAGCACATCATCATCATCATCGATTGCCGTCTCCGCAACGAAGGTTGGCTACCATGGAGCGCCATTCTGCTCTGTCTCTTGCTTTGATGGTGCAGGTTGTCATAGGCTGATTTGTCCATCTTTTGATGTTACTCGGGCATCGTGTTACCCTCAGCACAGCTAGCTGTATTTATTTATTTCTCTTTCTTTCTTTCTTTCTTTCTTTCTTTCTTTCTTTCTTTCTTTCTTTCTTTCTTTCTTTCTTTCTTTCTTTCTTTCTTTCTTTCTTTCTTTCTTTATTTTCTTTCTTTTTTCCTTTCTTCTTTCTTTATTTCTTTCTACTACAAATATTTTTGTTAAGAAATTGTGTATTCCATGTCTATGATGGACCGAAAAAAGACGCATACTGAATGCATCACGTGATGTACACGTTGTGTGTTGCTTGTATACGTCAGTTTTGTCTTTAGCGAAGACCCGAGGGACTTTATTTTGCGTGAATATCATTTTTTCCAATATTTTTTCTCACATGGCAACTATATGCTCACGTGTCTCTCGCCATTCAAGCAGATATTCTTCAACTTCAGATGTACTGTCATTTTTTTAATCGTTGGGAGTTTTGACATTCTATTTACATTTTTTTGTTCTTCTATGCATTTTCCCCAGACAGCGACCACTTTTTGCCTACTCTTTTCGATTTTCAACTGCCCAGGGTTCTATAACGTCCGCATAATGCACACGGGGCCTCCTGTTTTTGACCGTTATCTGCGAGGGCAGACATCAGTCATCAGACATCACTACCCAGAGACCAGGGAAAAGTAAATCCATGAAGAAACCACGGTTCCAATTTATGAAAAATTCCCACCACTAGCGATAACACTTCCTGTCCAGAGACCAGGGAAAAGTAAAGCCACGAAGAAACTACGGTTCCAATTTATGAAAAATTCCCACCACTAGTGGTAACACTTCCTGTCCAGAGACCAGGGAAAAAAGCCACGAAGAAACCACGGTTCCAATTTATGAAAAATTCCCAACACTAGTGGTAACACTTCCTGTCCAGAAACCAGGGGAAAAAGCCACGAAGAAACCACGGTTCCAATTTATGACAAATTTCCACCACTAGTGGTAACACTTCCTGTCCAGACCCCACGGAAAAGTAAAGCCACGAAGAAACCACGTTTCCAATTTATGACAAATTCCCACCACTAGTGGTAACACTTCCTGTCCAGAGACCGACGTTTTACAGCTAGACCTCCTAGTACCGTTGGTGTACAGGTTAATTAGTTAGATTTTTTTTTTTATATCCTTTTTTTTCATTTTACATTGGCAATACTTTCACCCTACTAAGAATGCTACCTGCAAGTACCGAACTGTTAGACTGGAGACAGATAATAATAAATGAATATTATTATAAAGGGAAACTTCCGAGGCGATAATTCAGCGAATCATAGGAGGAAGAGTTATGTTTACAGCACTCGGGAAAAATGACGAAGAAACAACAGGTTCGATCCCTCTTCGAACCATATATTGTTCTTTGTTTTTTTTTCTGTTGTTCATTTGTCATTTTTTCTGAGTGCTGTAAAACATACCTCTTCCTCCTATTATTCGCTGAATTATCGCCTCGGAAGTTTCCATCTATAATAATATTCATTTATTATTATTTGTCTCCTGTATATAACCACTGGAAACTACTATTCGTGCAGTTTCGTCATATAAATGTGTGTCTGCAACACAAGTATTCAGCCCTACTGGGAGATACTTGCTTTAAAAGGAAAGTACAGAAATATAATTTATTTTCGAGCTGTGATCGTAACTCTATGCTATAGTCATGAGAATACCTGAGTGAAAGACATTGTACGCGATAGCTAATTTTTTTTGTTAGCGGAGTGGCAGTGTTCCCTAGCGTTCGGCTTCTCGTGGCAAGGCGCAGTGCCAGGGAGTACGGGTTCGATCCTGCTTCGGACCATATATTGTTCCTTGTTTTTTTTCGGTTGTTTATTTGTCATTTTTTTCTGAGTGCTGTAAAACATATCTCTTCCTCCTATGATTCACCAAACTGTTTGATGATCTATTCAGTCCATACAGGTACTTGTTTTACAAAGGCTACCCACCGCTTGTATTTGTGGACATAGAACGGGAATAACATTCCTGTCATAATCCATCGCAAGCTCCAACGTATGTGATAAATATATATAACTAATGTAATCGGTTGAATCAGGCGGATGTCAAATGATTCTTGAAATAGATTCAACTGTTGACATGGGGACCGCGATGCCTCGCTGGTTAGCGACTAGGCTGCTAAGGACCAGAGGTCGAGTTCAATCGAGACCCATGGCTTTCAGGTTCACCCAGGTTTAAATGGACACCGAATTTTTTTCTTCTTTGTTTTTCATGGAAAGTAAAGCGGCACCAGCGCAGTGCTGACCATGTTAGTTAAAAAAAAAATTCTTTACCAAAGGTCTATTAAAAAAAATAAACACACTAACACCATATTTTCTATACGCTCAATACTCTTTACTATTTTTTTTACGTTTACTTTTAATATATTGAGATGTGTGTTTTTTTTTTTTAATAAATGCTTGGTCATTGTCTTTCAATAAAAAAAATTACATCTGAAGGGTCTCCATTACATAAAGTACTGAATGTTACAAAGAATTAATGATAATCGAATTTACAATTTGCATAACACATACCGAGATTTATTCTTAAGTAAAGTTTATGTCATTGTTTTCCAGTAATATAATATAGAAAGATAAGAAAGGGAAGCAAAACTCGAGGTAAATCCAATATGAGATATGACAGCAGCAAGGAGGCTATATAGCAGCAAGGAGGTTATATAGCAGCAAGGAGGCTGTATAGCAGCAAGGAGGCTATCTAGCATCAAGGAAGCTATATAGCAGCAAGGAGGCTATATAGCAGCATCAAATATTAGTGGTTCAGGTTGCCACAGGTACAGGGGCTATCATCTCTTACAGCTCTCGGAAGTACATGAAGCGGAGTAAATTAGAAGAAGAAGACGAAAGTGATATTTTGTATACAAAGTAATACCAAGCAAATGTAGCTAAATATGCACAGATAAATTCAATTGCAGCTGACAAGATAAGATAAACTAGAAAACAAGTTACAGGTAGCTCATAAAGACTGACGCAAAAAGTGTTCATGTCCACTTTATAAGATTAACTTTCTAGTCTTATCTAGCACCAACAGTGTTAGTCCCCTTTGTGTTTTTCAACGGTACCTATTATTTGTATTCCCAAGTCTGTCGGCACATTGATCTTTCTATACACATTAATGTTTAATGAGCTTCGTGTGTTAGATACTGTTGGTATGTATCTCTATGTCATGAACTTAGAAACAGTTTGTAACATGCATCTGGCTCGTAGTGGCATATCTTCGTTGTTAGTTACCGTTCATTTATTTGTTATAAAGGAGGTCTTCGGGAGCCACGATAGCTCAGTGGTTAGTGAACTGGACTACAAAGGACAAGGAGTAGGGTTCGATCCCAAACGACGGCTTCCGGGTTCACCCAGCCTTAAATGGGTACCGGATTTTGTTCTGGGAAAGTAAATCAGCACGGGCGTAATACCGACCACATTACCCCAAAAATCATGTGCTGAAGGTCTGTAAAATATAGGGTCACTAAAACCATATTTCCCTATACGCCACTTGGCGTTACGGGGGTACTTTACTTAAAGGAGCTTCTGGTAGATACGTAGAATTTGTCTCTGTGGCATGTAGTTCTGTATTTTTAAACGCACGTCTATTGTGATCCCTGAAGATAAACTTTTAGTCCCTATATAGATCAAGTTTTGATCATTCTATATAATAGCTTTTGATCCCTCTATATATCAGCTATTGGTACCTCTATAGATCAATTTTAAACCCTCTATAGATAAACTTTTGGTTCCTCTATACATCAGCTTTTGCTCCCTCTATACATCAGCTTTTGGTCCCTCTATATATCAGCGGTAGGTACCTCCATAGATAAACTTTAGTCCCTCTATATATCAACTTTTGGTCCCTCTATACATCAACTTTTGGTCTCTCTATATATCAGCTTTGTAACCTCTATATATCAGCTGTTGGTACCTCTATAGATCACCATTTAGTCCCTCTATATATCAACTTTTGGTCCCTCTATACATCAGCTTTTGGTCCCTCTATATATCAACTTTTGGTTCCCCTCTATATATCAACTTTAGGTCCCTCTATATATCAGCTGTTGGTACCTCTATAGATCAACTTTTGGTTCCCCTCTATATATCAACTTTAGGTCCCTCTATATATCAGCTGTTGGTACCTCTATAGATCAACTTTTGGTTCCCCTCTATATATCAACTTTAGATCCCTCTATATATCAGCTGTCAAATGTACTATCAAATGTACTATCAAATGTACTATCAACCCTTACGTATGCGTGTGAAAGCTGGAAAACAACAAGAGATATAGAAACAAAGTTGAACGCATTCGAAAATAAATGTCTAAGGAAAATACTTGGTATAGAATGGAACGAATTCAAAACAAACGAGGAAATTAGAGAAATCGCCAATCAACCACTAATATCTTCAGTAATAAAGAAAAGACGATGGTCATACGTTGGACATGTGATGAGAAGAGATAATAATCGAATAGCAAAGCAAGCCCTCATATGGGAAACAACAGGTAAAAGAAAAAGAGGAAGACCCAGGGAGACACTGAGAAGAACATTGATGAGAGAGGCAAGAGCAGCAGGAATCGGCTCCCTCAATGAGATAGAACTGCTTGCACAGAACAGAGACAGATGGCGAGATTTAATAAAATATCTTTAAAAGAAAACTGCTAGAACAAAAATTCATATAGGAGAAGGTGTATCTTGGTCTACGCCCTATGGGCCGGTTACGGCTCGAAAGGTCAATAGATAGATAGATATATCAGCTGTTGGTACCTCTATAGATAAACTTTTGGTTCCCCTCTATAGATCAACTTTAGGTCCCTCTTTACATCAGCTTTTGGTACCTCTGTAGATCAACATTTGGTCCCTCTATATATTAGCTTCTTCGACTTCGTGTATTTTCTGACTTGAATTTGTGTGCGTAATGTGTTTATGTGCCAGTAGTTGTGTGCACCGCACACTCCTATAAGGTATGGTAACAGCTTTACAGAAAAGGAACACAACAAAATACTGACGTTTCGGCCTATATGCGGCCTTCTTCAGAAAACGAGAACAACATCAAAATCATTTCATCTCTTGTCCCTCTGTTTATGTCTCCTCGACTTACCTGTTAGCTTATCCTAGATGTACTGGTATTTATCTGTGTATATATATATATATATATATATATATATATATATATATATATATATATATATATATATATATGGCTTTTGGCGTCTTAACAAACGGTTGGAAGCAAGCAATCATGATAAGTCAGTTGTTTGGTAAAGTATTAGTGTCTCATACTGGCTGCTGCTTTACTGGACATCTTTTATTGTGGCTGAATTTGCCAATCCTGGACAGACAGATCCACCCACAGAACGAGCAAGGTGCAGTCGGTATTACGCCCATGCCGCTTTACTTTCCCAGAAAAAAAAATCCGGTACCAATTAAAGGCTGGATGAACCGGAAACCGTCGGTTAGGATCGAACACTACCTCTTGTACTTAGTAGTCCAGTTCACTAAACACTGAGCTATCGCGGCTCCCACCCGCTGTCTGTATGCGCAACTAATTAATGTGTATAGTTCGTTTCCTATACCCGATGAAGGCTTTTGCCGAAACGTTGTAGTTCTTCTTGTCATTCTGTTAGTTTAGCTTCTCAGAACCATTGTATATGTATTTTCTATGTCTTCTTCTATGTTCAATGTGCACAGGGATCGTCTAAGAAATCCCAACATCTGTTTATGCAACAAGTTGTTTTCTCTCATTTGGAAAACCTCTGATCTAAGTCAAACAATAATGGTAGTCTATCCGGCGGGCTAAGTATTTGTATGCAGCAATCGATTACCAAACATATGAGTAACCCTGGCTGTCTGGCTAGTAATATAATAGCGTATTTATTTACCTCTGTGTGCTCGATTATTATTGTAGATCGATATTATTTATAACGAGAAACACCTGAAAGATAAATTAGGTTCAAGGTCAATTATTTGTCCCATTTATCATTGGTCATTGTTGGAGCCAAAGGTCTGATTGTCTGAAAGCAATAAGTAAAACGTGAGTTTATGGCATCGGTTTGATATTTACAGGCACATAAGAGACCCCTTGGGGCCACTATTTTAACACCAAAACATATATAACAATCTGTCAGGGAAAGCAGCTTTAACAGAGTTGTCATTCAATTTAACAAAATAGTCGCCATTCAGTTTAACAGAATCGCCATTCAATGTAACAGAGTCGCCATTCAGTTTAACACAGTCGCCATTCAGTTTAACAGAGTCGCCATTCCATGTAACAGAGTCGCCATTCAGTTTAACACAGTCGCCATTCAGTTTGATAGAGGAGCCATTCAGTTTAACAGAGTCGCAATTCCATGTAACAGAGTCGCCTTTCAGTTTAACCGAGTCGCCATTCAATTTAACAGAGTCGCCATCCAGTTTAACAGAGTCGCCATTCAATTTAACAGAGGAGCCATTCAATTTAACAGTCGCCATTCAATTTAAAAGAGTTCTCATCCAATTTAACAAAGTCGCCATTCGATTTAACAAAGTCTCCATTCAATTTAACAGAGTCGCCATTCAGTTTAATAGAGGAGCCATTACATTTCAACAGAGCAGTCATCATAATCGATACACTGTTTTAACAAGAGAAGTAATTTAATAGAGTTACTCTTATATCAGGAGCGCTAGCCTAACAAATGCATTATTTTAAAAGGTTAATCAAGGTAACGAAAATATTTTAACGGAACAATCAACATAACGCCGATGTTTAACATGAATCCGTAAAACACACATTAATTCATGATATCTTCCTTAGACTATTAAGAGGAATACAAAAAGATTAGGGAGATCATATTTTTTTTAAAGTCACAAATAATCAAGAACATCATCAAAGTGGAGCCGACGTCCTTCGTATTAATTAACCTAACAGACACCAGAGGGAGACACCAGCCTACAAGAGACATCAGTTTTACAGTGAAATCAACCTAACCAAGGTATAAACAGACAGCAACAATTTAACGGTCGTAGATATTTTTCATGTTAGTCTAACAAGGAGACTAGCCTGCTGGAAGACCTAACTGTTGAAAGGTATCAACCTACTGATGTCACTAGCATACTGGAAGACCTAACTGTTGAAAGGTATCAACCTACTGATGTCACTAGCATACTGGAAGACCTAACTGTTGAAAGATATCAACCTACTGATGTCACTAGCCTGCTAGACCCAACTGTTGAAAGGTATCAGCCTACTGATACGACTAACATAATGGAAGACCTAACTGTTGAACGGTATCAACCTACTGATGTCACTAGCATACTGGAAGACCTAACTGTTGAAAGATATCAACCTACTGATGTCACTAGCCTGCTAGATCCAACTGTTGAAAGGTATCAGCCTACTGATACGACTAACATAATTGAAGACCTAACTGTTGAAAGGTATCAACCTACTGATGCCACTAACATAATGGAAGTCCTAACTGTTGAAAGTAATAAAGTAAAGTGCCCTCGTCACACCAAGTGGCGTATAGGGAATATGGTGTTAGTGATCATACATTTTACAGACCTTCGGCACATGATTTTTGGGGTAATGTGGTCGGTATTACGCCCGTGCCGCTTCACTTTCCTAGAAAAAAAAATCCGGTACCCATTAAAGGCTGGGTGAACCCGGAATCCGTCAGTTGGGATCGAACCCTACCTCTTGTCGTTTGTAGTCCAGTTCACTAACCACTGAACTATCGCGGCTCCCTAACTGTTGAAAGGTATGAACCTACTGATGTCACTAGCCTGCTAGACCCAACTGTTGAAAGGTATCAACCTAATGATGTCACTAGCATACTGGAAGACCTAACTGTTGAAAGGTATCAACCTACTGATGTCACTAGCCTGCTAGACCCAACTGTTGAAAGCCATATAGTACCATCAGCCTGTCATGAACACCAACCTAAAAAGGAAATGCAGTTTGTAATAGTGTCTTCAGCATAAAGTGTATAAAATATAAAAGTGGAACCAACCTAACAGATGAATAATCTTCTCCTCGCATCACCCTATCAGATGAATAATCTGTCCATGGTACCAGCCTAACAGATGAACAGTCTGCCCGTGGCACCAACTTAACAGATGAACAGTCTGTTCGTGGCACCAACATAACAGATGAACAGTCTGCCCGTGGCACCAACCTAACAGATGAATAATCTGTCCATGGTACCAACCTAATAGATGAACAGTCTGTCCGTGGCACCAACCTAACAGATGAACAGTCTGCTCGTGGCACCAACCTAACAGATGAACAGTCTGCTCGTGGCACCAAACTAAAGATGAATTCTGTGGCACCAACCTAACAGATGAACAGTCTGCTCGTGGCACCAACCTAACAGATGAACAGTCTGCTCGTGGCACCAACCTGACAGATGAACAGTCTGCTCGTGGCACCAAACTAAAGATGAATTCTATGGCACCAACCTAACAGATGAACAGTCTGCTCGTGGCACCAACCTGACAGATGAACAGTCTGCCCGTGGCACCAACTTAAAGATGATTTCCGTGGCACCAACCTAACAGATGAACAGTCTGTCCGTGGCACCAGCCTAACAGATGAATAATATGTCGATGGCACCAACTTAATAAGGGAGCCGCGATAGCTCAGTGGTTAGTGAACTGGAATACAAAGGACAAGAGGTAGGGTTCGATCCCAGCCGACGGCTTCCAGGTTCACCCAGCCTTTAATGGGTACCAGATTTTTTTCTGGGAAAGTAAAGCGGCACGGGCGTAATACCGACCACATTAGCCCAAAAATCATGTGCCGTAGGTCTGTAAAATGTATGGTCACCAACACCATATTCCCTATACGCCACTTGGCGTGACGGGGGCACTTTGCTTTTTTTTTTTTTATACCAACCTAACAGATGAACTGTCTGTCCGTGGCACCAACCTAACAGATGAACAGTTTATTCGTGGCATCAGCCTAATAGATGAATAGTATGGAAAAATAACAAAATAAAAAAATGGTATGTAAGAAGCTTTACGTGACAAAAATTCTTACATACCATTTTTTTTTTTTTCCTTATATTCAGCTTTACTGCAGCTTCGCATTTTTATGCCTTAACCCTTTAGATGAATAGTATGTCAGTTGCACCAACCTAATAGATGAACAGTCTATCCGTGGCACCAATATCAGATGAATAATGTAACAGCAACTTAACTATGGCATCTAACAAAAGTGCCAGCCTGTAATACAATCAGTCAAATAGAGTCACCAGTCTAACAAAAGTCACCAGCTTGACATGACTCATGCATTTCTTCATCTGCATTTGACTGTGCACTAAAAACATTAATGACGGTAAATTATTTCATTTCCACCACTGTATATGTTATGTCCAATTTTCTGGTAGCATTTCTCCTGTGACTTTTGAATGTGGCGTCTAACTTATTGGACATCTATTTTTAGATACTGCAGCCATTTTCGATGGGCGGTGCGGTAGTAAGCTTGTCCATCCGTGTTTTTATTTCATTTCCTTAGCCGACCAGTTGTCTGGAACTTACCTTTTTCTTCTTTTCTTTTTGCCCGACTTGTATTTACACACTGTAGTTGGCTGCTGGCGCTTTAGAAAGTGATATTTAGATGCCTGAATGACAGTTTTGTTCCTTTTGGAACATTGCTGCTTTTCCATGATTAAATAAAATTGCTGATACTTGCTTCATTTTATTTACAGAATATAATTAATTTAGTGCTGTTTCTTTCCTGGGCGTTGTTTTTCTTTATTAAAATTACGTTTGGTCGATTCTTATTGATAATATTCTTGAGGAACAATTTTATCATTGGGAACTATCTCTAGTGTGTTTATCAATGTTATCATATTCACACGTTCCTCAAAGTGTTATGCGGAGCTGCAGTTTTCGGTCTAGTACCAAACGTGTGATATTAACAATTATAGGCGGGTACCACTGCAGGATTTCCGTTATATTAGTCTGCTCTTTTGACTTTGATCCTTTTTTTGTCCTGAAGATAGATAAAGATCGTGAGCTGTTGTATGCTCGTTGCATTTATTAGTTGATTCACTTCTTATTACGTGCAGATTGGACTCAACTTAAGCGGAGCCTTTTATACAAAACACGATTCCAACGATGATAAGAAAGATGTTTGATTCATAACGGAGAGAAAGCGATAATACATTGTGGTTTACTTGTTGTTTTATATGAATATAGTGTTGTTTTTTAATTAATTTGCGTGATTCAGTAACAGCTGTGATTGTTATGGCGTCATTTTCGCGTTTTGACCAAATGTTTCAGATCGTTCAAGGAGTCATCGCTAAATTGTTTCCCATATGTTTGAAATGTATGGAAATTTAGTTTCAATTAAACTTGAAACCATTCACCATTTTATGGCGCTTGTAAATTATTTATTATGTGATTCGTCATATATTTGATCCGTAACTTTTATGGATGTTATCGGTAATAGGAAATCATGTATGTTTAAGAGTGACTGTAATTGTAATTTGTGTAATTTGGTACGTGAACTTTGAGTGTTATATAAATTAATATGTTCTATATTGTCACTAATACAAATACCAATATTTTGATTCCTGTATTTTTAACAATTCTTAAATTGTTCTCATCTGTACAATGTTCTCTTCGCTAGATTCTCTTGTGTTTGTCTCGATCATTTTCCGTTAAATAAAAATAATAATTGCTTGGTAGTTCTTGTAATTATTTGTAGAACTCGAGCACATGACCTATTCTGCTCTAGCGTCTACATGTTATCACTACGTGATAGAATCGTTTGAATATTTCTTGGCTGCCTATTTAATTGGCCAAAATATTCTCAGGATTTTCTTCAGGCAGGCTGTTTGCGATGATGACAAACTTGGTATCTTCTCTTCTGTTGCTCTCTAGCATTGACACGCATATCAAGTCAGTCACTAGAGTTACACAGCTCTCGTATATATCCTTACTGTGGTTTTGTGTTGTACTTGGTGAGGCTTTTAACTTTGTTAACTTTGCAAGTGCCAATATAGCCTTATTTATCCTGTTGTTGATATCATCGGTGATTCCCCTAATTTGGTTTACAGCGCTTCCGGCGCAGCTGCTGCTGCTTCATTATTTTGACAGATGCATAATTACCTTGATGTACATCTATTGTAATATTATCATTCATACATATACAGTGTTGTAACATCTCATCCAATCAGATTTCAGAGATTATCTCCAGAGTCGCATGCCTATTCCCTAGGCTTACATTCTCAAAGGCTGCTATTGTTCCTTCCCATCATGCATTGTTTTAATGTCTTTAATACAGAGCTTTTGATATTGTCAACACAATTCCTCCAATTGCATTCTGCATGTGCACATAGTGTGTTTAACTCATAAGTGATCGCATGTTGTAGACTCCTCCAAAACCTCAATACTACGCTCGCCAGTGTATGACGCTAATGAAGGTTAATTCGACCACATCCTATTTTTCAAATAGCTATTTTATGACCTGAATTCGCTGTGATTTCGATCAATTTGTAGCTTATAAAATAAAATTGACAAGACATTGTAATCATTCCCATTCAGCACGTTTCTAGTACCATCGAACGTTGTTACAAATCGGCTGACGCATTTTTGTCGAGGAGTGTCGCTCATTTTATTGAGAGAAGTCAAACTGGCGAATAAAATGAAATTACTTCCGCCAGCTGCAGACACAAGATAGCATGTGTGGCGCTAACTGTATCACCACCTGCTGGGCGGATCGGAAGAGCTATTATGAAGAAGTTTCTCAAGGGCTTGGGTTCAGTTCATTTTTTCGATGTGGATTACTCGTCAAAAAGAAATGAAACTGCAACCAGTGAAGATATCGGTGCAAGCGGTGTAAGTCTCAATTATTGTGATTGTTAATAAATATACCAATGACGTTGTGTGCTTAATTGTTATAATCTGTTCTCCTTTATTAAAGGTTTATTCTTTGCACAACAATCTATACTTGACGTGACTTCCATATCTATTGGGAGCCACTGTAGCATAGTCTTTACTGGTCTACTGCGGAGAAGAGATGTGGTAGCGCAGTGTTTTCTGGTCTACTACGGAGAAGAGATATGGAAGCGAAGTGTTTACTGGTCTACTACGGAGAAGAGATATGGTAGCGCAGTGTTTTCTGGTCTACTGCGGAGAAGAAATGTGGTAGCGCAGTGTTTACTGGTCTACTGCGGAGAAGAGATGTGGTAGCGAAGTGTTTTCTGATCTACTACGGAGAAGAGATGTGGTAGCGCAGTGTTTACTGGTCTACTGCGAAGAAGAGATGTGGTAGCGAAGTGTTTACTGGTCTACTGCGGAGAAGAGATGTGGTAGCGCAGTGTTTACTGGTCTTTTGCGAAGAAGAGATGTGGTAGCGCAGTGTTTACTGGTCTGCTGCGGAGAAGAGATGTGGTAGCGCAGTGTTTACTGGTCTACTGCGGAGAAGAGATGTGGTAGTGCAGTGGTTAGTAAACTGGTCTACTGAGAACTTGCTTGGAAGAAAAAATATTAGACACTCCTGTCACAAGACAAGATCAAGTCCTGTATTTCTTTTATAAGTCGTAATAGTCATTGGTTGGGTATTATCAATGCATGTTTCCACTTTCTCCTATCGTCTCATTATAATCCAAACTTTTTTGCACTTTCGAAGTTAAGGCCTGTCCATTTTTCAATTTTTTTCTTCCCGGTTTTTTTTCGTCTGCCACTCTATCTCTAACCGGTGATTGGGCCATACAGAATGACCTTGCCCTGACTGTTGATCGTGGTATGTTGCCGACTGGATATTACGTCGTCGTGAAGGTTGTAGACCACATTCTTGGCATGTGTTTTTACGTAAGTTTCGTTAAAATTACACTCTTTGAACAAGATGTCTCCGATGACTCTTGAGAATTGCGAGTTATCTATCAATGAAACATTTCATTCCGCACTTGGTCTGTTATACCACACTGTCATGTTTGATGTGCGACGGGGATAATCTGACGACTAACTGTGTATCTGTCTATATGTTCGGAATTAGAGTCAGCAACGATGGCCTAACATCATCAAGCGCTATACATTTTTTTTTTAATATGACGATCATCATTTTCAAGATGACGTGAACTCCCGGTATAAGGTGGATAGGCGGCGGAAACAATTGAAGACTATGCATGAAAAGTGTTCCTTGTTGCAGTTTCCTCATATTCTAAGTCCGGCTTGTTGCAGGAGCTACTGAGTTAAGTGCTCTGTGCACACCGCGAGCTGTGTGTCTCATCCGTTTCGATCATGTTTCGATATTCCAGACTACTATGATGTTACAGTTGATGATGAGACTACTATGATGTTACAGTTGATGATGAGACTACTATGATGTTACAGTTGATGATGAGACTACTATGATGTTACAGTTGATGATGAGACTACTATGATGTTACAGTTGATGATGAGACTACTATGATGTTACAGTTGATGATGAGACTACTATGACGTTACAGTTGATGATGAGACTACTATGATGTTACAGATGCTACAGTTACCTTTCTTTGTTTGGGAGATGAGATTCGGATGATTACGCTGGCACGGGCGGTTGAGCAATTATGGATTTTAATTCGTTTGCAGTAATACATGGGCCTTCCATAACCAAATAACACTGTCATTCTCCACAAATATTTCTTCTATATTATTTCAGCTTCTTTTTGTTTAAGTATTTATGGTCTTTTTTCAATATTGTTATAGATTTTACTCTCCTTATTTAAAGATTAGAAGAAGAAGATCCTATTTAAAAAAGGATATCATTGAACACGAATCAAATATTCAGCTACACCAGAAATATCCGACGTGTCGGTGAGTGGTTGAAATGATCAGTTTTATAGAACCGAGGTGTCGGTGAGTGGTTGAAATGATCAGTTTTATAGAACCGAGGTGTCGGTGAGTGGTTGAAATGATCAGTTTTATAGAACCGAGGTGTCGGTGAGTGGTTGAAATGATCAGTTTTATAGAACCGAGGTGTCGGTGAGTGGTTGGAAATGATCAGTTTTATAGAACCGAGGTGTCGGTGAGTGGTTGGAACTTATCAGTTTTATAGAACCGACGTGTTGGATAATAGTCCGGGCTACAACAGCAGGATCGACATATATATATATATATATATATATATATATATATATATATATATATATATATATATATATATATATATATATATGTCTAAGGTCAGGCTGGTTACAGTAAGAATAGGCCAACAACAAAAATAGAAAATGGTTACAGCTTTGTATGATTAAAAAGAATACAAAACAATTTCCAACATTTTTATAGGAAGCATAGACAAAGTACACTTGGACATTGGTACACAAACAAAGAAAAACTCTTAATACAAATATTATTTTCGACCTTCCCAAACTTACCATCCTCAAACGAGCGAATTCATATATAAGCTAAGTCGACCAGCTCGAACTGACCCACAACCACCTCATCGAATCATAGGAGGAAGAGGTATGTTTTCAGCACTCGGAAAAAAATGACAAATAATCAGAAACAAACAAAAAAACAAAGAATAATATATGGTCCGAAGCAGGATCGAACCCGTACTCCATAGCATAGCGCCTTACCACAAAAAGCCAAACGTTAGGGAACACGGCCAACTCAGCTAACCTTAAGCTTTTTGGCTTTTTATGGAAAGGCGTTGTGCCATGGAGTTCGGGTTTGATCCTGTTTCAGACCATATATTGTTCTTTGTTTTTTTTTTTCTGTTGTTGATTGATTGTCATTTTTTCCGAGTGCTGTAAACATACCTCCTCCTCCTCCTATGATTCGCTGAATTATCGCCTCGGGAGTTGCCCTCTAGAATAATATTATTTTATTATTATTTATCTCCAACCACGTCATCACCAGGTTAAAGTTCAAATAATAGAGGAAGTAATGATGTCTGCCATGTCACTAATGTTTTGAGAATAATCACCAGCTTAAAGTTCAAATAATAGGTAGTAATAGTTCCTTCTTACATGTCTGTTACACCTCACTACTTGTTCCCTGTTACCTGCTTTACCGCAGCACTGCAATTATTTGCCTGTTCTCTGACATTTCATTGGTGTTTTGAGAATATGGTGTTGGTTACCTTTATGTTTTACCTGGCCATTGGGACATTTAAGATTAAATGGTGTGGTAGCTCAGCTAATCACCTGCTCTGCGGTACCCATTTTAAAACGATGTTTGATTTCGGAAGCCGAGTTTGAAGTCGAACCTCGAATCTTCCTGTCATTTTTAGCTTTCTTCCTATTACTTTGGGTATCTTCCTGTTATTTTAGTTTTCTTCCTGTCGCTCTAGTTATCTTCATGTTACTTTAATAATATTCCTGTTATTTTAGTTATCAACGTTCTCTTTATGATCTTTTTTCTTTCCTCTAATTTTACTAAGAAGTCTCGGTGGCTGAATGGGTAGTGTACTCGCTTCCTGATCAGAAAGGTCCGCCCGGCTTCGATTTCCAAATATGTCGTTTTTTTACGAACCAACAAAGCTCCAAGGTTTACCCAGTCTCTGAAAATGGGTACCGGAGATTATTATGGGATGTCAAGGCGGCCTGGCGTGACTCCGCACACCTCACCCAAAAGATATGCCGTGTCATAGATCAATAAACTAATATCATTATTCCTCATACTCCAAGCAAGACGTGAATGAACCGTTTATTTAATTATCACTATTGTGTGAGCCTGGAGCCGCGATAGCTGAGTGGTTAGTGAACTGGACTACAAAGGACAAGGGGTAGGGTTCGATCCCAACCGACGGCTTCCGGGTTCACCCAGTCTTAAATGGGTATCGGATTTTTTTTTCTGGGAAAGTGAAGCAGCACTGGCGTAATACCGACCACTTTACCCCAAAAATCATGTGCTGAATGTCTGTAAAATATAGGGTCACTAACACCATATTTCCCTATACGCCACTTGGCGTGACGGGGGTAAAAAAAAGGGGGGAATTGTGTGAGCCGCGATAGCTCAGTGGTTAGTGAACTGGACCCCAACCGACGGATACTCGTTCACCCAGCCTTTAATGGTTACCGGATTTTTTCTGGGAAAGTAAAGCGGCACGGGCGTAATACCGACCACATTACCCCAAAAATCATATGCCGAAGGTCTGTAAAATTTATGGTCACTAACACCATATTCCCTATACGCCACTTGGCGTGACGGGGGTACTTTACTTTTTTTACTTTCACTATTGTATTACTTCTGGCCTGACATAAACATATACATGTATTTAGTATTACTGATTGCTGTTTTCAGAAACACGAAAGTTATGTTCTTAGAAACACGAAAGTTGTTGTTCTTAGAAACACGAAAGTTGTTGTTCTTAGAAACACGAAAGTTGTTGTTCTTAGAAACACGAAAGTTGTTGTTCGCAAAACCTTGACTCACGAAAAACTCGAAAGCCTTGAAACACGAAAGCTTCATATGCAAAGTGATATCAGACTATATTCTAATTCCACCTTTTGACCAATTTGAACTATCTATAATCAGATGAAAGCAAACACGCGAGACGACATGAAGTAATAGCTAAGCTTCCTGTACTTTAAACCATCTCTACGCTCTGTCTACGTCTAGATGAAACAGATTTCATTATCCTTTTATATCATTGATTTTGCTAAAGTATTTTTATTTGATATTTATAGTAAATATTATTTGCTGGTTTATCAAAATAAAAAGCCAAGTTCTGATTCGTAATTTAATTTTCAGTTTCGAACGGGCAGCTCGTTAAGCTTGCCATTAATAGAAAACAAAAGGGAATGTTAGGTAACTCGGAGATGACTCGCCTCATCTAATATATAGAAGAATGATATAATAAAGAGGATTCCTATCATATAGAAGAATGATATAATAAAGAGAAAATTAAACATATAGAAAAATGATATAATAAAGAGAAAATTAAACATATAGAAAAATGATATAATGAAAAGAAGTTTAAACATATAGAAAATTGATATAATATTTTTTTTTATTTAACATATAGAAAAATGATATAATAAAGAGAAGATTAAACATATAGAAGAATTATAAAATAAATGTTAAAATCTGACATACAGAAACATGATATAAAAAAGAGAAAATTGAATAGAAAAAAATGATATAACAACAAAGAGAAAATTGAACATGTAGAAAAATGATATAATAAAGAGAAAATCTAATATGTAGAAAAACGGTATAATATATATAAGATATAAAATACAGAAAAGGATTATAAAGAAGGGTTCTAACATATAGAAAATTGATATAATAAAGAAGGGTTCTAACATATAGAAAATTTATATAATAAAGAAGGGTTCTAACATATAGACAATTGATATAATAAAGAAGGGTTCTAACATATAGACAATTGATATAATAAAGAAGGGTTCTAACATATAGACAATTGATATAATAAAGAAGGGTTCTAACATATAGACAATTATATAATAAAGAAGGGTTCTAACATATAGAAAATTGATATAATAAAGAAGGGATGCGTCTATTTTGCTACAGTTTAATATTCCAGACATATCTGGTTGATAAAGAATATCAAATGACAAATTAAAGGTAATCTAATAGCAATTGCCGTTGGATATGAAGTGTTAGTGACTATAGTCATTGCACTAGTTCTCAGCTTCTCGAGATAGGAAGGACAAGTGCTTTCCTCGCTCCATGTTCTTCCTACAGAATACTTCTGGTGCACAGTTAAAGAGGCTGGGTGGACCATGAGAGCGTCTTAGGTAGAACTTTTTTGTGTGTGCCTCAACTGGATGTTGTACCCTGAACCGTCACGCTGGCTGATGATGCACTAACACACGACCACTGAGCTCTCAATGAATGTATAATGCTGAAAATAAAAATAAAAATATTATGGACATGAAACTACACATGGCTTACAGAATAGCATGCGGGGTGTGCATGGTTTCATGGAGAGAGAGAGAGAGAGATAGAGAGAGAGAGGTGAAGGCGTGTGCATGATGCATTCTAAGAACTGGGCATAACTGTCATCAGAATCAAAAGAAAACAACAATCTACATTTATCTGGCTTGTGATGCGAAAAGAAGGCAGTGAGAATACTATAGAGTACCGGGGTAGTACTCTGGGAAGGTGAGAAATGCTACCTCGCATATGGAGTTTCGATGCTTGTAGCGACACTATCCAGGAGTCTCCGAGCATTTCTGGATAGGCGACCGAGCACAAATGGGTGGAAACTCGCGTGTTAAGACGCCGATTCAAGTCTCGTACTTGACCTTTACCTTTAGGTCAGAGCTGCTGTCCTGGAGGTCATGTACTACCAGTTACAAACTAGTAACTAGATGATGGTGATTCTGGTGTTCATTTTTTGCTGGAGATCGACACGCAAGAAAATCCTTGACACAACTTCATCTGTCCAACTGTCGTTAAGAGACGAGGATGCTTTAGGCATGTGACTTTTAGGTAGCGGAAAACTGGAGGGAAATATCTGCTTCTTCTTTTTCTACCTTTCAGATCCCCGTGGAGAATAAGTCTTCAACAATCACTTTCCAAGTCGTTCTGTTTCCTGCCATTCTTTTAAGATCATTCAATGTCTTCCCCATCATCGCCATCTCAGCTTCCATATGTCTTCTCCAAGAATTCCTTGGTCTTACTCTTTGTCTCTTTCCCTTGGGATGTTGTGTAATACTCTCAGTTGGCTTCGCAGTGTGTGTCCTATCCAGCGCCATCGTCTTCGCTGTATCTCTTTATCCACTGGTATCTGACTGGTACATTTCCATAATTCTATGTTAGTGATTTTGTCCTACCATTTCCGTCCTTTTATTCTGCGTAAGCATCCATTAATGAAAGTCTGTATCTTCATGATTGTCATTTTTGTTGTTCTCCATGTTTCACAGCCATATAATAACACTGACTTAACATTGGAGTTTATTTTACAAACGAAAATTTGTGTTTTAGTATTTAACCTAATTTCTTTGGACTTCCATATCTTTCCCAGTGCAAGAAATGCTCCTCTTGCTTTTGGTATCCTTATTTTGGTATCATTTTCTGTTCCTCCCTATTTGTCTATATTACTGCCCAGATATATGTAAGGGAGGGAAATATCGTTCTGGTATAAAGTTGATGATATTGATGACTTTTAAAACAAATAAAGTGGTGTGTAACAGCTTAACGTTAATGACAAATGTAAAAAGACCATACATCTGACATAATGCTTTTTGTGAAAGCATAGATAGATATCGCACTAAAACATATACTGGTGACGTAACTGTTCTAACTAAACTAAGCGGAACAAAACATTACATTTAAAAAGAATGGAATATGACATTTCAAAGATACAACTACTTTGGACAAACTATAACCAGTGATGGAAAATGTAAAAGAGAAATAAAGAAAAGAATAGGAATGGCAAAAAGCAATTTTAATGCCATGAAAAATATACTAACAAAAAAACAAACATGGTGTTCATAAGCCATTTCTTTTTCATGTTGAAATCTTTTAATATGTCTTCATTACACTTTTCATTATCCAATGTATCTTTAGGATTTTTCTGAAGCATTATGCTCGACTAATTTGATTTTCTTCCATGCTACTGCCAGATTGTCCATGATTCACAGCGGCATTTTGCTATCGAGAAGATAAATGTCGTTAGTAAATTAAATGTTACTGCCTTGCTGGTATTGTGCCACATGTTCTTCATGGCGTTTAATTTGTATGTTGTTATTGCTATTCTTCTTTTGATTTCTTTCTAGCAGTCTCCATTGTACTACATTGAACTACTATTAGTAATATTAGCTGAAATAAAACAAATAATTACATGTTTCAGCAAAATATATATTTTTTTTTCACCCAAAAAAGGCGTGGTGCGTGTTAATGGACCAGTACTCAACGGTGATAAAAAATAATTGTGACGTCAGAAGAATGTAAAATTACCATCATCGAGTGCCGTATCCGTATCCAAGGTTAACTACTATGGAGCGCCATTCCACTCTGTCCCTTGCTTCGATGGTGCAGGTTGTCATAGGCTGATTTGTCCATCTTTTGATGTTTCTGGTCGATGTTAGTCTTGGTCTGCTTCTGCTTCGTTTACCTTGTATTTTCCCTTCCAAGATTACTTTTAGTAGTCTGGTGTGTCTTTTAACATGGCTAAACAATCTCATTAGTCTTGTTTGAATTCTCTACATTGCTTTCTTTGGAATAGTACATGATGAGGGTCCCCTCTATCTCACAGTGATCAACCATATTTGTCTTTCGTTCCCTGAATGTGCTTTCTGTTTTCCCACACACTTTGCTGTTCGGTTTCTGGGCCGTTGATCATTTCTGATTCCTCCGCCCCATCTACTGTCACAAACTTTGTATATTCGGGATGGACATTCTCGGTAGGCGTCATTGTTGTCAAAATATATGTTTGCAGGTCTAACCGCGAACACACGTTGGCCTATTGATGATTGGCGACAAAAGAAGAATAAATATTCCACCGAAATATCGACAAAATTCACAGTCCATCGGCTCATCATAAATAAACATAGCTACAACGGTGAATAGCAGCATATTATTTAACAACTAGACTGTCGCACAAATAATTTAAACACGTCAGCAAGAGGCGAATCAGAGAAACTATCAACACACAGCCGCCATTACACCTCCTCACAAGCAAAATATCACAATGGAGGTGACAGGACGAAAGAATGTTTTGGTCCAGGTTGTCTCTTACGGCTTACCCATTTCGATCTACAGCTGCCAAGGGCTATTTTATGTACTCAAATTGAACACGAGATTCCTTATCATCATCTTTATCATCATCCGACTAGGCACTAGTCTCACCTAATTTTAGATTAAAAGTCTATAACAAAAAATGCGATCGCTTCTCGCCTAGTTTCAACCCGATACCTTTAGGTTGTGCAGCGAGCGCTTTACCTTAATATTACAGCGGCCTCCTCCCCCCTCCCACCCACCCCGACTCATTTAATTGAAGTAAAAATATTTGCATGCTTTTTGCTTCATCGGAATTCTGTTAAATAAGCAGACGACATCTTTTCTTAAAATATCATTTACCTTGTCATATTTACTGATAGGCGGGAAAAGTGCTCAGACGGAATTTTCTGTCCAAAAATAGTTTATTCAATCGAATTTTGATTGGTCGATTCAAATGTAAACACGTCCACCATTATTTTTAAACTTTGGACTAGATCTTCCTAACTCAATTGTAGTAAACTCTAAATAGTGCAGTGTCACAATCTAAATTCACGTTTATCACATTCTTGCTTATTTGTTGAGAACCATCAAGAGCGCGTGGTCACATTAAATCCTTCCCTTGCGGTTCCTTGTGTCTGCTGGCACGTGTTTATGATATTTTTTGAACATTTTATTTTATATTTTTTATGTCAGTCTCTCACACCCAATTAATTAATATGTCGATCAATTCATTCTTTCAATCATTTATCATGACTGTCTGTCTTATTGGTCTGCCTGACTTATTGTATTATTATTTATGTTCTCGACTGCTGGAATCTAACAAAACATTCCTCTTATTTTTTATGTTCTCGATTGCTGGAATCTAACAAAACATTCCTCTTATTTTTTATGTTCTCGACTGCTGGAATCTAACAAAACATTCCTCTTATTGTTTATGTTCTCTGCTGCTGGAATCTAACAAAACATTCCTCTTATTATTTATGTTCTCGACTGCTGGAATCTAACAAAACATTCCTCTTATTTTTTATGTTCTCGACTGCTGGAATCTAACAAAACATTCCTCTTATTTTTTATGTTCTCGACTGCTGGAATCTAACAAGACATTCCTCTTATTTTTTATGTTCTCGACTGCTGGAATCTAACAAGACATTCCTCTTATTTTTTTATGTTCTCGACTGCTGGAATCTAACAAGACATTCCTCTTATTTTTTATGTTCTCGACTGCTGGAATCTAACAAACCATTTATTTTAGAATTTATTTTCTTTACTTCCAGGGTGCCAGTCTCAACAGCCAGAGCAGATCAGCGTCGGAGGAAGACAAAGGGGATGGGGAATCCAGTGTCTGGAAGAACGTCAAGTCAATCGCCAGCATGCTCATGGAGGACCCGGAAGTGGTTGAGCAAGGAGCCGCCGGGCCTTATGTGGAGGGCGTGGATTACAAATTAGGCAGCCTTCAGCTAGGACTCATGTATGATTTCCAAAGTATGACCTTGACATTGCGGATTATTAAGGCCAAGGACTTACCAGCCAAGGACGTTACCGGCACTAGTGACCCGTATGTTAAAATTATGCTCCTTCCGGACAAGAAACATAAACTTTTAACCAAGGTCAAGAAAAAGAACCTTAACCCACACTGGAATGAATGTTTTCTATTTGAAGGTAAGGAGTTATTGTTCGTTGTTGTTCATCGTTTTCTGAAAGGGCAGCTGGATTTTTTTTTTTTTTTTTTTTTTTTTTTTGGTGGATGCAGGGTGAGTGAGTGGTTTGGTGGGTTGTCCTTTGTTACTTGCAACACTAACAGTGCAGCAATATGTGTGCTCCGGATTGGAAATGTACACATGAAAATATCTCAAACACTAAGTACTTCTAATATGTATAGTACCAGAACACAAGTACTGCTCATTAATGTCATATCTACTTAATATTGTGTAATATATTAAATAATATATTACATAATTAATATAGTGAGCCTAGATAAAAGCAATGGTTCGTGAACTGGTACGGTGGTCGGGTTCAATTATGATCAAAGACTTTTAGTTTCACCCAGCCATAAATGGGTACATGGTAATTTTTATGAGTATAGAAAAAAACAGAACGGGCGTTGTGCTGACATTATCAATAAAATATGCCCCCTCTCTTTTCACTTCCTCCACCCACAAATGTCGAGTAAATAGTTAACTGTCCTTCTGGCAACGTCAGTCATTACCATTTGATGTTTTTATAACGTTTCTCGAATGTTGTTAATCCATCTTACACTGGGTCTTCCACGGGCTCTTCTACCATATCCTCTTTTAATATATGTTTTTTCTATGGTATAGAATCTCTTAGTACTCTTTTCAGATAAGCAAACCACTTCATTTGTTGTATTTGTATGTAGATCACAACTGGTTCAATACCCAATCTCTCTATTAAGCTATCATTTCTGATTCTAAAATTATGCCAGGTGGTTGCAAAATCTTGGGGGGCAAATGCCATATTTTCTGTAGAACACTCGAGATATGACAGAGTTCACTATTATCATATTATTAACGTGGAGTGATGAGAAGGACTACTGTAAGTTGTGACAGTGACACGCTGACCTGTGTTATGGGAACTGACGTCATTAATCACAGCTCAGTCCACCATCTGAATGTGTTTTGCAAAGGCCGTCTTTAAATCTGAATAAATGAAAATGAAATAAATGAAAATGAAATAAATGAAAATGAAATAAATGAAAATAGACTGCTGGAATTATGTAATCAAAACGATTTGTTTTTCACCATCACATTCTTTAAACACAGAGAGTCGCAAATATACACATGGTACAAGTGACGTAAGGGAGACGCGATAGCTCACTGGTTAGTGAACTGGACTACACAGGACAAGAGGTAGGGTTCGATCCCAACCGACGGCTTCCAGGTTCACCCAGCCTGTAATCGGTACCTGATTTTTTTCTGCGAAAGTAAAGCGGCACGGGCGTAATACCGACCATATTACCCCAAAAATCATGTGCCGAAGTTCTGTAAAATTTATGGTCACTAACACCATATTCCCTATGCGCTACTTGGTGTGACGGGGGTACTTTACTTTTTTTTTTTACAAGTGACATAAAAAGAGAGAAAATACTGGATAGCTTGGTGTCATGGCATGTAAAACAGTCAACAACAGAACTGATTAGATGCACCGTAGATAGAAGATTGTGGATGGATGTACATGATCTCCTACGGCAACCGGTATGGCACATGATGAGGACAATATAAAATGTAGAAACCAGTTAGATTTTATACCAAATAGAAAACATAAAAAAAGAGTAACAGACAGCAGAGCTGTCCCTAACATCACACACGACGCGGACCATAGAATGGTTGTGATTACACACAAACAGCCAAAGACAAAGAGTTATTGAGTTATTTGAGGGTCATTATCAATGCACACCCAACATGTCCATAAAAAAAAGAGAAAAAAAAACAAATAGAAAAAGAGAAGATACAACAAAAAAAAGAAGCAAAAATAACAAACAATAAATATAAAAAAGTTAAAAGAACAAAAATCAAGGAAAACCCTAAAAGAAATTTTTTAAAAACTAACAGAAGAATTTAAGAAACTCCCTAGCAAAGTAAGCACAGTAGAAGAAGGGTGGAAGCAGTTTAAGAAAACAATAACCAACATAGCAGCAACAGTACATGGAACAAAACTACGGACAAAAGAATGAAAAATTAGCACTCCATGGTGGGAAGATGTAATTAAAGAAAAGAAGAAACTATTTTATAGATTGGGGGGGGGGGGGGGGAGGAGAAGAAGAAACCAAGAAGAATAAGAAAATAAGCTTTAGTTCGAAAAAATTTAACATTCAAAGAAGTTAAGCCAATAACCTGGACAGAATTCAGACGAAAGATGAACATGGACTTCAAGACAGCCACAAGAGACTTCTACAAAGTAAAAGCAGCAAGAGTGAGAGAAGAAAACCATGATCACACTGAATTCCTAAATGTTCAAGACGGACAGCCAATACCAAATAACCAACATAAGCAACAGAGTTGGAAAGAATATTTCGAAGACCTATTGAATTCTGCACCATCATCATCAAGTACCGGGCCTGCTGGCGTAGGTGATTATGTCTCTCCACAACTTTCGATCGCGACAGTTATTTACCATTTCCGTTGTTGACCTTCTGCCAAACCATTCTCTTAAGCTGTCTGGTATCTATTCTCGTTGCTTCCCTCTATCTCTTCGACCCTCAAATTTTCCAGTTATTACAATATATTCCAGTTGTTCTCTTCTCATTACGTGGTCAATAAATGATGATTGTTTCTTCCTAATATTGGAAATTAGCGCTCTTTTTGCTTAGGACTCTTTCAGGATGTTTTCATTACTCTTGTTAGCAGTCCATGCTATTCTCAACATTCTTTTGTAAAACCAAATTTCTACTAACTCCATTGATTTTCTTGTCTGTTGTCCTTTGTCCTTGATTCACGTCCATATGTTTAGACTGGCTCTACATAACATTTTAGAACTCTTTTTCTTGTTTCTGTTATCAAAAATGGATTGCATAGTATCTTCCTCATTTTTTGGAAAGCTGCTTTTGCCTGAGCCATTCTGCATCTCACCTCTTTTGTACATCTTTCGTCTGAGGTTAACAATAAACCCAGATATTTAAATTCACTTACCTGCTTTAAAATTGGCCCACTTGTCTTTATTTTTGCACTGAGGTGATGTCTTTTTCTGTGTTGTTACCATTTCCTCTGTCTTTTTGCTGTTAAGGCTGAGTCCTTTATTTTTTCTTTCTTTCACTATAATGTCTAACATTTCTTGTAACTCATTTTCACTCTTAGCGATTAAGACTGTATCATCAGCATACCTTAGATTATTAATATTATGACCTCCAATTGTTATTCCTGCATGTCCCTTATGGATCTTAAAATAAACTCACAAAACAAATTAAACAAATCTGGTGACAGCACACAATCTTGTCTAACACCCTGTTTTTTTTGTTGAAACATTCCCAATTGGTTTCCAGTTTTTATGGCCGCTGTTTGTTGCCAGTACATGTTCTTTATTATTCTTAGATCTTTGCTCTCTACGTTTATGCTTTCTAAAATTTGGACTATCTCATGGTGCTTTACTTTGTCAAATACTTTGGTCTAATCTATGAATGAAACATAGGTATAGATCTGTTTTCACCTCTATGGCTCTTTCTACTAAAGATCTTATGATATATATGGCATTGCTTGTTCCTTTATCTCCAACAAAACCACACTGTTCATCGCTAATTTCTGGACTGATTTTGTTTCGCACTCTTCGCGTGATGATTCTTAGTAATATCTTAATCATGTGACTCATAAGGCTTATTGTGTGATGATCATCGCATTCAATCACACCAGATTTCTTTGGTAGGGCTATGAATATTAACTTTAGCAGGTCGTCTGGTATATATCCGCTATTGTAGATATCATTTAATATTTTTGTTATAATCTCTATTCCAAAATCACCCATAGCTTCAGTCTCTTCTTTAGTTATATTATCTGGTCCAGGAGCTTTTCCTGCTTCCTTATAATGCGCAAGGCGTCTTCCACTTCTTTTTTGAATGTTTCTGGTCCTTCCCCGTTATCCTTAAAATATACTTCTGTTCGTTCATCATTATAAAGATCGTTAATGTATTCTGTCCATCGTTCCCTTATGCTTGCTTGTTCAATAAACTGTGTTCAATACTGAGAGAAAATATGACATTAATAACAAGCAATCTGTATTTGTGTAGTTTAATTATCAAATATCAAGACAGAAAACGAGAATGATCAAAACATCGAGGGATATCAATTCTGAGCCACAAATGAATAAATGTATCCCAAGATAAAAGAAACAAGAATAATACAAATTATAGAACCACAGTTGACAGAAGAATAGATAGGCTTTAGAAGAAATATAACCTGCACATATGCCATCTTCACACTTAAAAGCAACTCATAGAAATGAACATCGAATATAATATGAACATATTTAGCACTTTTATGGCTATGAGAAAGCAATCGACAGAGTTGATAGAAATGTAATGTTAGAAATAATGGCTCAGTATGAAATAAGTGATCATCTCGTTATATTATGAAGAAGGCTATACAATGATTGCAGAAGTAAGGTTAGAAAGAAACAGCAAAACCATTCACTGTAGTATCTAAAGTATGTAGAAAAAGTGATGAATGTTTTCTTTCATCGCTCTTTGCTCATTACAGTGCCAGATAGGAGAAGTCAGAACAAAGAAGCAACATATACAGAGCATATGTATCCCTACTATGTGTTACTAGGGACTAGTGCGTAAACATGGCCACTAACAACAAGACAGGAAACTGAAGTTATATATTTGAGGAAGACTATGGGAGTGACCAAACAGGACATAATCTGAAACAATATTAGAGATGAGTTGGAATGGAACACATTTGGAATTTCTTACAAAATGTGCAAGTAAAACAGTTTTCCAACCAGGAGAGAATGGCTAATAATAGCATCGCCTAGTAGTCATAATCACAATCTTGGAGAAGAAAAGAAGGGCACAGAGCTCGAGGCAAAACCAGACTAGGTGGGAATGGAATGCCAACATTAGAGAAACTCTACAACAGCATCCAGTGCCAGTGGCCGAGGCTGCCGGAAGAACGAGCTCCAGAGTTGTGTATCTCCCGAAATGGTAAAATGAGAAAGAAAAAAAGAAGAAGAAGAAGAAGAAGAGAGAGAGAGAGAGAGAGAGAGAGAGAGAGAGAGAGAACTGTTAGATGTAAATCATATTTTGATCACCACGAAGAAGATAAAGAAAGCTCTTTATCAACCTCAGGGGGAAACAGACATTACTTTCTGGTGGTGTAAAGGGAAGGGAACAGCTGGAACATTTTGTGACAACAGGAAAAGTGAGGAAACAAAAAGACGGAGAGAAACAGCGAGAAAAGATACACAGTAATTTAAGAAATAGGTTTGACATGAAATCAATAAAAGAGCTGATATACAACAGGGGAAATATAGTTGTGAAGAAACACGACCACCGAATCAAGCAGGCACTGACCTTCATAATGTCGATGATGCACCACTGTATGACATGCAGCGTCACTAGTTTTATAAATGATGATATTTGTGTTGGTCAGGTTCTAGACTTTGTACTGTTGAATGTGCACAGAGTTAACATGCACATTTTGATAAATTAAGTGTCAAGACCTCCAGCCAGGAATCAATATCAAAAGCCTTTTCAGAAATTATTTATAGATCGCCATAGTTCAATGTCTGCTCGTTTTAATCAAATTTGTAACAACTTTGTCTGATGAACATTTTTCCTTTTTATTGTTGTTTGTTTATTTCTGTTCACGTTTATTTATTTGCTGTTGTATCTTGTTTCTATTTGTCTAGGATTTCGCTTCTGTAATTTCTTGTGTATTGTAGTTTATCTTTTTTTTTTCTTGTTGCATATCTTTATCTGCTTACTTTATCTTTACTTGTCTATTCGTTTCTTTGTCTACCTGTCTGTTTTTGGTTGTACTTTTATGTTACGAGCTTGTTTAGCTTTCAGTCTACTAAGAACTAACTTGTGAAAAACGATATATTTTTATTATAATTTACTATGTGTGTGTATTGCCATTATAACGTTAGTTTTCCTATTGATCTTTAACTCTTTCCATACGTTTCGACGCACCATGCGCCATGCCGATTTCGGTCTTGTACGTTTCGCCTCACAGTGCGTCACTCTCAATTGGATTAGTGTAAATGTAATTATACCGTCATCAAACCATATTCTTTTTACATGACTTGTATCATCGTGGTATTGGTGAAATCTAATTCCATGTACAATTATCTAAAAATCCATATATAATATGTTAAGCGTTAGATAAATATAAATATGTAGATTTATATTTAAAACCATGGAAAATTTTGTCTCTGAAATCTCTACTGCTAAATTCATAAAAATCTTCCGTACTGAAAGAGTTAACTAGCGAGTTAGTATGTGGCCATCATGAGGTGAGATATCTTTATTTAGAAACAACAAACTGACCAATTGGTTAAGCTGTGCATTGATCTTTAGACATGGCGTATCACTTTCATGTCTGTCACAGCCAGTTTTTTTGTCAAGTAGCCCTTTATCTAGATATGGAAACAATCTTGACGTTATTATGCAAGGCGACACAAAGTAACAATTATTTTTACAAAAAATAGCCGAAATAAGCATGTGCGTTTCTAAAAGATAAAAAGAACAAATAATGTAATCTACCTTCTATGAACTGTAATAGAAATAGCCGTTGAGATGCAAGAAATTTGTTTCGTAGTTTCATCGACAAAGGTTTTTGATAAACTTTGATATGATGAAATTATAAAAATAAGCTCTAGGTGAATTCACAGAAAATAGGAAAAGACCTGAGGGTAACAAGAAATATAAACTAACAGGAAATGTCGTCAGTAAGAAGAGACAATAAGATCAGAAAAGCCTATAAATGTAAAAAGAAAAATAAGTAGATGTGTCCTCCCGTCTGATCTCCTCTATTTCAATGTTTGTTTACAGATGAGCAGGGCTGAATTGATTATTTTTATGGATGTCTCCACATTCTTTATCAGCGGTTCACAAAATATGGTTTAGTAACATAAGCTTGAAACCTCTTGGTAATATGAACTGATCCTTGTGTCTCTTGGAAACATGAACTGATCCTTACGCCTGATGGTAACATGAACTAATCTTTACGTCTCTTGGTAACATGAACTACTCCTTACGCCTCTTGGTAAAATGAACTAATCATTACGCCTCTTGGTAAAATGAACTAATCCTTATGCCTCTTGGTAAAATGAACTAATCATTACTCCTCATGGTAACATGAACTAATCATTATGCCTCTTGGTAAAATGAACTAATCCTTACGCCTCTTCGTAACATGGACTAATCCTTACGCCTCTTGGTAACATGAACTAATCCTTACGCCTCTTTGTAACATGAATTAATCCTTACGCCTCTTGGTAACATGAACTAATCATTACGCCTCTTGTTAACATGAACTAATCCTTATTCCTTTTGGTAACACGAACTGATCTTCACGCCTATTGGCAATTTGGTAACATAAACTAACCCTTACGCTTCTTGGTAACTTGAACTGATCCTTGCTCCTCTTGGTAACATGAACTGATCCTTGCTCCTCTTGGTAACATTAACTGATCCTTGCTCCTCTTGGTAACATGAACTGATCCTTGCTCCTCTTGGTAACATTAACTGATCCTTGCTCCTCTTGGTAACATGAACTGATCCTTACTCCTCTTGGTAACATGAACTGATCCTTTCTCCTCTTGGTAACATGAACTGATCCTTGCTCCTCTTGGTAACATGAACTGATCCATTCTCCTCTTGGTAACATGAACTGATCCTTGCTCCTCTTGGTAACTTGAACTGATCCTTTCTCCTCTTGGTAACATGAACTGATCCTTGCTCCTCTTGGTAACATTAACTGATCCTTGCTCCACTTGGTAACATGAACTGATTCTTGCTCCTCTTGGTAACATGAACTGATCCATTCTCCTCTTGGTAACATGAACTGATCCTTGCTCCTCTTGGTAACTTGAACTGATCCTTTCTCCTCTTGGTAACATGAACTGATCCTTGCTCCTCTTGGTAACATTAACTGATCCTTGCTCCACTTGGTAACATGAACTGATTCTTGCTCCTCTTGGTAACATGAACTGATCCTTTCTCCTCTTGGTAACATGAACTGATCCTTGCTCCTCTTGGTAACATTAACTGATCCTTGCTCCTCTTGGTAACATGAACTGATTCGTGCTCCTCTTGGTAACATGAACTGATCCTTGCTCCTCTTGGTAACATGAACTGATCCTTGCTCCTCTTGGTAACATGAACTGATCCTTGCTCCTCTTGGTAACATGAACTGATCTTTGCTCCTCTTGGTAACATGAACTGATTCTTACGCTATTAGTAATTTGACAACATGAATTGATCCTTACGCATTTTGGTAACATGAATTGATCTTTACGCATTTTGGTAACATGAATTGATCCTTACGCATTTTGGTAACATGAACTGATCCTTACGCATTTTGGTAACATGAACTGATCCTTACGCATTTTGGTAACAATGAACTGATCTTTACGCATTTTGGTAACATGAACTGATCCTTACGCATTTTGGTAACATGAACTGATCTTTACGCATTTTGGTAACATGAACTGATCCTTACGCATTTTTGTAACATGAACTGATCCTTACGCTATTAGTAATTTGATAACATGAATTGATCCTTACGTCTCTTGGTAACATGAACTGATCCTTACGCCTCTTTGTAACATGAACTGATCCTTACGCTATTAGTAATTTGATAACATGAATTTATCCTTACGCATTTTGGTAACATGAACTGATCCTTACGCATTTTGGTAACATGAACTGATCCTTACGCATTTTGGTAACATGAACTGATCCTTACGCATTTTGGTAACATGAACTGATCCTTACGCATTTTGGTAACATGAACTGATCCTTACGCATTTTGGTAACGAACTTAACGTCGAAATTGTAACAAATGATGAATATCTTGGATCTGGAGTAACTAACAATGGAGACTGCCAGAAGCAGATCAGGAGAGAGAATATTAGCGACAGCAACACAAACATGACACGCCATGAAGAACATGAGGCGCAATGCCAGCAAGGCAGTAACTTTTAAGTTACTGAAAGCATGTATCTTCACCATAGCAACATACGGATGTGAATCATTTGTAAATCTACAAACAACAAAGAAGTACACAGATTCATTTGATATTAAATGTTACAGAAAAATCCTTAAGATACCTTGGATAATGAATGAGAGCAAAGAAGACATATTAAACGATTTAGACATTAAAAAGTAACTGGCTTATAAACACCGTTATGAATAGGAGATTAAAACACTATGGCCAGATATAAAAAAAAAAGAAACAGGCTGGAGAGAACAATAATGGAAGACTTTGTTCCAGGGTGTCCAATAAGAGGCAGACCAAGAAAAAGGTGGTTTCAAGACATCAAGGAGACGTTGAACATGGCAACAGGAGAAGTGGGAGATCTGGCTAGAGACAGATTCTTTGAGACGAGCAGTGGTGAATGCAATGTTCTGCAAAGGACTTGCTACCTGATGATAATGATGAACTAATCGTTCCTTGAAAACATGAACTAATCATTACATCTCTTGGAATCATGGATTAAACATTACGCCTCTGGTAACTTGGACACAACCTGTCGTCCCTTGGAAATTTGAATGAATACGTACGTCCTTTAGTTTTTTTGTTTTTTTTTAACTGATCCTTAATTTCCTTTAAAATGTGAACAATTTCATGCGTGTCTTCATAGGATGAATTAATCCTTATTTTTTTTTAAACAGGAAGTAACTGTTACGCCCTCTTGGTAAGATGAACGAACTGCCATGCCTCTCTTTAACATGATTGTAATAGTACATTGAGCTATTGAGTTATTTGCGGGTCATCATCATTGCACTCCGAACATGTCCATAGGTGCTAAGATCCCCTCCTCAGCAATTATCTCAGTGTCCAGCGACTGACGACTCCAGTTATATGTTGGTTGATAAGTCTTCTTACACGGCCAC
Organism: Megaustenia siamemsis; assembly: GCA_032433765.1. Classification (NCBI taxonomy): domain Eukaryota; kingdom Metazoa; phylum Mollusca; class Gastropoda; order Stylommatophora; family Ariophantidae; genus Megaustenia; species Megaustenia siamemsis. The sequence continues at coordinate 71,189,068 of JAVIAB010000047.1, read as the reverse complement.
TAAGTTTTTCATTTCTGGCTGTGCCCATCTTAACTCCCATATCCATCATCCGAAGAAGTGACGTGGATCTATGTTTGTCGAAGTCCTGTGCTCTTTCCACATCTCGGAGGGCATTGATGATGTCCGCCCGATCCATTGATTGCCCGTCCTCAACGACAGCGCAGCTAGCCAACCTGTCCGCTCTTTCATTTCCCCGTACTCCCGCATGTCCAGCAACAAAGACAAAGGTGACATTACGTATTTTGGATTTCTGCAACGACTCTACCTATTGCATGCGTACAGAGCCCGCCTCCACTTTTTTTATCATGCTCATCGAATCACTCAGTATGCATGCGTGGGTGTAGTCTTGTGACTCTAACCATTTGAATGCCTTGGTCACTGCCATCACCTCCATTGTCATGCATCTCGTGATCATAACGTATGCACCACTATCTTCCTTGACTATTCTGCCTCCCGAGCGTGCTGTAAATGCCCATGCGCTTCTTTGGTGTTGTCTTACAGATCCATCTGTATAGATGACTGCATCTTTCTCATCAGTGTTATCGCAGATGAGACCGTTGACCTCAGCATTAACCACGACAGGGTTATGTTCCCTACTTTTCCTGTCGAGTGTGACAATACACGAGAAAGTCCCCTTGAACGACGTAGGCACCGGTATCCACTCCTCACCAACGCTGATATTGGTAAGCCCACAGACCTGTTTGATGACATCTTCTGCTCGGCCCACCCGAATACTTGGTTACATACAACTGGCAAAATAAAATAGGCAGCTCCTAAAAAAACATCAGATTTAGAGATGTACGAATGTATGCCCAACAAAGCCCGTCAACCTGACCAGAAAGTCAACATGTCGAGGAATGCTTGCTTACGTTCGCCCGATGACTAAAGTATTCTAGAGTATTCGTAGACTGTAGAATTCCTCTTCGTAATCCGTCCTTAAAAGGACGATAAGTGGACGTGTCTGCGTTGTGTCGTGGTTTGCAGTATAACTGTTATATTTGCGCCTTTCGGCCCAACACATCCGACTTCAGCACGACATTTTTGAGTACCGGGTTGTCTTCCCTCTTCGATCCCTGCTCGCTTGGCCAGACTAGACAGGTTAGTCTGTTACTGAAGGCACCACGGAGAGGTGGAGCAGGGTCTGGATGGTTCTGGTTCACCGATCCTGGCGCAAGCCATCAGCTGTGGGTCGCTGACAACTTCCAGCTTCCAGGAATTAGGATGACAAACAACTCAGGGCAGGTCAATCGACCCTATGATCGTAATGTTTTGTAATAGTAAATAGACTGGCTTAAGTTAGGATAACTTAAGTTGTTTACTCAAAGTTAAATATAAGATCATCATCATCTGCCATACCGGTTGACGTAGGCGATCATGTCCTTCCACAATCTTCTATCTACAGTGCATCGTATCAGTTCTGTTGTAAGCTATCCAGTATTTTCTCTCTTTGTCGTCCGCGATCTCTCTTTCCCTTTATTTTGCCAGTTGTAACCAAGTATTCTGACTTTCATCTTCTCATGATGTGCCCGAGAAATGTTGATTGTTTCTTTCTGATGTTTTTTAGGAGCTCCCTTTTTGTGTTGGCCTCTTTGAGTTGAGAACTTCCTCATTGGTCTTTTTAGCTGTCCAGGGAACTTTCAACATTCTTCTGAAAAATCCCATCTCTGTGGCCTCTAATCGTCTTTTCATTTGTTTGTCTACTGTCCATGATTCGCTTCTATATGTCAGAATTGGTTCTATATAGCACCGATGAACTCTCTTTCTCATTTCTATTGACATAGATTTGTTACATAAGATATAGTAATTATAATTTAATAATATAAGATAACAGTAACATAGAATAACAGTCGCTAGTAGTAAGTGACAGAATAACGTAGGTTATTGGAAAAGGTGGGAATGGTCACATGACTCGGAACGTCAACCTGACTAGAAAGTCAACATGTCCAGGAATCAGGTTGACAAACAACTCAGGGCAGGTCAAGTTGACCAGGAGATGTTACTTGCAAGTCATGGTAGCTGTTTAGGAACACGTTGGTAAGGTCAAAGTAAGTGTCATGTTAACATCTTGTTTGGGCAATTTGGACACATAGTTCAGACAGAGCTTAACACCTCGCGACAAACCATTGGTTGCGAGACAACTGCGCGAATAAATTATGTAAATGGGACTTGGGTATTTAACCTTATGTACAAGAAAATAGTTCACGCAGATCAGAATCAGAATGTAAACTAGACAAGATCAGAGAAGTGAGTAGTCAACAACAACAAAAACAATTAGTGGAAAAAACAGCAGATGCTTAGGATCAGTTAATTGAGAAGTAGATAGAACCAGAACAGAAGAAGTGAATTAGAAACCTAGAAAACTGTACAACATGTAGATAAGTTAAAGACAGTAATATAATGTAGTTGTGAAGTGTTTACAAGTAAATTCAGAAGTTGTATTCCAGAGAACAAGTACATGTAGTAAGTAGATAAATAGAAGTGTAACGTAAGACAGTTGTGGGAGAGATAGAATTTTATAAATCACAGACAATATTTACTAGAGAACAAATTCAATAAACACCGGTGTTAACCTCATGAGTTCGTCTCAAATAAAATACATCATTGATAATTGTCATTCATCATCATCATGTGCCATACGGTTTGGCGTAGGCGAGCATGTCCTTCCACAATCTTCTATCCACTGTGCATCGTATCAGTTCTGTTGTTGACTGTTTTCCATGCCATGACACCAAGCTATCCAGTATTTTCTCTCTTTGTCGTCCACGATCTCTCTTTCCTTTTATGTTGCCAGTTGTAACCAAGTATTCCAACTTATAACTGAGAGACAATGGCTGCGATCTCCGACTAGTACAGTCACTGCCAAGAAGGAAAGGAATGGCAAACTACCTTCTTATTGCCTAGGATAATCATGTCAAAACTTAATTGTCAGTACCACTACTAATTCATCACGTGCCAAGATAATGTTCAATAAACTTGAACATGAACCTGATTGTATAAACTGTGATTGTTGGTTGTGTCACACCAGTGTTTGAAACGTTGCGATGTGATCAATATAAACAAGAAATATAACAAGATAACTCTATAACAATGGCCTTATCATTACACCCTCATGCTAAAGGGAAACAATCTTTAACATAAACATAAACTATCATTACACCTCCATAACACAGCAAAAAACAGAGGTTATACGAATAAGCAAACTAAGACACCCATTAAACATTAAGATCAAAGATAAAGAAATAAAACAAGTAGATGAATTAAAGTATTTAGGCACAATGTTCACAGAAGATGGAAAACTAGACAGAGAAATTGACATGAGAATACAAAAAGCAAATGCTGTCACATGCCAGCTTTCACCATTGCTAAGACATCCAAACATTTCTATAGCAGCTAAACAACAAATAATAAATAGCATTTTCATGCCAACTTTGTGCTATGAAAGTCAAACATGGACCCTTTCTAAATCCCATTTAAGAAAGATCAATACATGTGAGATGCTGGGTGTCCGGTTAGCGCAATCGATAGGCGGTTGGCTTACCACGGCAACAGCCGGGGTTCGTACCCTGGCGAGGACACCTGGGTTTTACTAATTCCCTAAAAATTAGTACCTCTGAAGTCGGAGTAAATCTGCCTGCATGGCGAGGGGCATCCTGTAATGGGATAAAACAGACTTTACAAGCAAAATTCAGTCCCACAAAATTGAGTGGGTGGGACTTCGTCAGAGGTCAAAAGCTGACGAAAGCGAACGAACGAATGTGAGATGCGATGCTTGAGAAAAGTAACAAACAACACAAGAAGTGATAGAACACCAAATGAAACCATAAGAAAAATAGTAGGAACTAAACCCTGCCAAGAATATATAGAATAAAAACAACTTAAATGGTTTGACCACCTGGTCAGAATGAACTCTTACCAATCACCACCAAGGGCGTTCTTCTCGAGAATGCATGGAAAAAGACCAAGAGGAAGACCCAGAAGAAGATGGATAGATGCAGTGACAGAGACATGTAACAACAAAGGAAAATCACTAATTCAGACAATTCGAGCAGCACAAGAACGACAAATGATATAAACCACGACACCTTTTAGGTATCAGTGAAAGAGAAAAGAAGAAAGAAGAAGACACCTTCATGATAAAGGGAAACGATGGTTACTTCCCCTGGATAAACATAAACTAACTCCTGCTCCGAGCTACTGAGTTCGTGGACGCGGGCCAGTATTTCTCCTCAGATGTTCTGGAGGCGGATATCGGAGCTTCTATGGATTCGACCTGTGTACATTGATGATGATCCTAACAACCACAACATTAATCCTCAAGCCGCTTTGGATAAACACATTAATCATTATAAGCCTGGTTGTATGATATAATCATAAAGCTTTCGGTGCCAGATACTTACAAGTTGCAACTCCTTAATTGTTCTTCCAGGTCAACCGAAAGTTCCACTTTGGGGATTCTGCGCCATCGCTACGGTGTTTCATACGATTTCTTTGAAATGAATCGGACTTTGTTGGCGCTTACGTCCGTACATCTCTAAATCGACCCTACGATCGTAATAAAGGGCGAAATTATAGTTTTGTTCATGAATTTTCTGCTCTGGTGCGATTCCCGGATTTTTATTTTAGCCAGGTTGTATGTTCCAACATCCAGGAAGCTATGAAGAGGTTGGGGAGGGGATAATATCTTTGTGAACCAGTTTGTATTTTCCCACTGCGGGTCTTGCTGGGGAGCAGTCTTTTTGGCACGACGTCGACGTCTGGAAGGTCCTGGATTCAAAAACCTATCACTCGAGGTGTTTATTATTTTGATTTTTTTTTTTTCAAAAACATGAAAAGTTAATCCTTGGTTAGTTCATGGCGTCCACTCCTTCTCTTCCTCCCCTGGTCTCTAGAAAGTGATATCAGATGTCTAGTCCTCTCGAATAAAGACATGTGCATTCGCGCACGTTAAAGAACTATTGACAGTGGAAATCGAAAAAAAGTAGGCCATTAATTTGGCCACTATCAGGGCAAAATCGTCAGCAAATACCTGCCCAAACAAAGGATCACAGTCCATGTTACGGAGTTCGTGCATATAGAACAGGATTATTCTAGGATTTTCTCGAGATTCACGACGGGGATAACAGGACACCAATGGATTCGCCTGGTGTGCATTGATGATGATCCTAATTTTTAAAAATATACCAGTTCTCATAATCATTTTGGCTCAAAAAATCGATTCTCACAGTACTGTTAACTTTGTTGCTCCTCAATGGTCATACTGTCCCCAAAAATTCAGCATGACGGTCCTATTGTCCTAAATCTCAACATTACGGTAGTATTGTCGCCAAAATTCAGCAGCAAGGTCCAATTGTCCCCAAAATTCAGCTTTGCGGTCCTATTGTCCCCAAAAATTCAGGATAATTGCCCTATTGTCCCCAAAATTCAGCATCACAATTCTGTTTTCCCCAAAATTCAGCATCAAGGTCCTAGTGTCCCCAAAATTCAGCATCGCGGTCCTTTTGTAACAAAATTCAACATCGTGATCCTATTGTTTCAAAAATTGAGCTTACACAGTTCTATTGTCCCCAAAATTCAGCATCACAGCTCTGTTGTCCCCAAAATTCAGCATTGTGGTCCTATTGTCCCCAAAATTCAACATCACGGTCCTATTGTCCCCAAAATTCAGCATTTCGGTATTATTGTCTCCAAAATTCAACATCACAGTTCTGTTGTCCCCAAAATCCACGGTCCTATTGTCCCCAAAATTCAACATCACGGTCCTATTGTCCCCAAAATTCAACATCACGGTCATATTGTCCCCAAAATTCATCATTACTGTGCTCTTGACTTCAAAGTGTTGGTGAGAGATTCTGAGTGTGTTGATGGGACAGATAGCAGCACAGAGACGAACTATCTGCATTGAAACCATGTATATTGGACCGATTATCTGACCAGTCCAGTAAAGCTACATTGGACGACAATCTGTTCTCAATCTTACACTACAAAATTTGTGACAGTAAAATGGTGCAGGATTTAAAACATCAACATTCTTATTTTTTTTTTTTTTGCTTCTGTAATATTATCATCCTAACTCGCTGCAAATGCAGCACTCTCGATCTTCTTTTAAGTAAATCTATATTACCGGTTAATAATCATATTCTACATTTTAGTAATCCTATATTACCGGTTAATAATCATATTCTACATTTAAGTAATCCTATATTACCGGTTAATAATCATATTCTACATTTAAGTAATCCTATATTACCGGTTAATAATCATATTCTACATTTAAGTAATCCTATATTACCGGTTAATAATCATATTCTACATTTAAGTAATCCTATATTACCGGTTAATAATCATATTCTACATTTTAGTAATCTTATATTACCGGTTAATAATCATATTCTACATTTTAGTAATCTTATATTACCAGTTAATAATCATATTCTACATTTTAGTAATCTTATATTACCGGTTAATAATCATATTCTACATTTTAGTAATCTTATATTACCGGTTAATAATCATATTCTACATTTTAGTAATCTTATATTACCGGTTAATAATCATATTCTACATTTTAGTAATCTTATTCAATCTTTTAGTGATTCTATTCTGCGTTTAAGTATTCTTATACTACGTTTTAACAATCCTATACTACTTTTTTTAAAATTCAATACTACCTTTTAGTATTCTGATTTCTCTTCTAAGTATAGTAGCCTCCGTCAGTTATAGTTGACTATAGCTTTTCCAGCGCCCGTAGAAATGTTATTTTTGCTTTTATTTCGCCGTGTATTCTCTTTTTCTATGAATCTGTCTTCTTCTTTTTTTAGTTGGACCTTTAGAGTGTGTTTCCAAAGATTGCGGTCTGCAGCTATTTCTTCTCGTGCTGCAGGGTTTATGTTCAGGGTCTCCATGTCACATTTACACACGTCTACAAATAGAAGTTTTGGGCGCCCCCTAGTTCTTTTGCCATGTGGCGTCCGTAGAGTATATATTTTGGCGGCCATATTTCATACGGTGTACGTTGTCAAGCCAGCGTAACCCACATTGTTTGATCAGCGTGCATATGTTCGGGAGGTCTGTGCTAGTCATGACCTCCATGTTTGTTACTTTATCCTTCCATGTTACTTTTAAGTAATCTTATACTGCTTTTTAGTAATATTATCCTTCCTTTTAGTAATCCTGGAGCAGAGACCTTTCATTGTTGGCTGTCCCTGCTGTTATCGCGTTCATTCTGCCATGACAAACTGCCTACATTGTTGGCTGTCCCTGCTGTTATCGCGTTCATTCTGCCATGACAAACTGCCTACATTGTTGGCTGTCCCTGCTGTTATCGCGTTCATTCTGCCATGACAAACTGCCTACATTGTTGGCTGTCCCTGCTGTTATCGCGTTCATTCTGCCATGACAAACTGCCTACATTGTTGGCTGTCCCTGCTGTTATCGCGTTCATTCTGCCATGACAAACTGCCTACATTGTTGGCTGTCCCTGCTGTTATCGCGTTCATTCTGCCATGACAAACTGCCTACATTGTTGGCTGTCCCTGCTGTTATCGCGTTCATTCTGCGATAACAAACTGCCTACATTCGTGCTTGAGCATCAGGAAGCTGCAGTAGAACAGCAGTCTGTGAACTGAAGACTAAAAGAAGACGAGTTTATTCTCCTGGCTAATCGACTTCAGACTTTTCTTGGTGCCGGCTGAATTTTTTCTGTGAAGAAAAACGACTTGGCGTCGTGCTGATTCAATCATTCTTTCATTTTTTATTTAATTTTTTTTTTTTTTTTGGGGGGGGGGGGGTGGGGGGCATAGAGTGGAAGTCATAGTTCTCCACTATTGACGAATTTATGTTAGTTCCTGTGGGTCATAGTTGTTTATTAGTCCCATATTGGAGCTTTCCCCAGGAATTGTTTTGCGAAGCGATTATCAGGGTCAGTCATGTTTTCGTTTAACCAGATTGTGTTTACCTGAATGCCTGTTATGGTCGACTTTCTTCATTATTTTTTTATTTTAATTTTATTATTATTATTATTATTATTATTATTATTATTATTATTATTATTATTATTATTTTGCGTTCGCCAGCTTTCATCTCTGACGAAGTCCCCTAGATACTAGGACCTGAATTTTGCGTGTTAATCCGTTTTTTTTTCATGGCAGTCGTGTGCACCCTTCGCCCCACATCCATGTAACTCCGTATTCGGAGGTACTCATAAATAAAAAAAATCCCAACCGGTGCAGCCGGGATTTGAACCCACAACTTCTCTGTCTCGAGGCCGACATGGTCGTTTAAATATGGGCACAAGCACCATTTCCCATAAACGCTATACTCGAAGCGTGATCGATGTATTTCTTTCTTTCCATGTTATATCAGTCATAAACTATTGTTATCACTCTTGACAAATTCGAGACGACTTAGGATTCATCGCACCTCTAGTTTTTGCTTTATTAAAACCCTTTCTCTATATTAAAAAAACATGGTAACTTTTAATTTATTAATATCTCGTCGTCTATTACCTGTGCCTTCCATTTTTTCAGTTTTAGCGCTTTCTCTTTTTGTACTATTTCCATATTTTCTCTTTTATTAGCACCCTTTCTATTTGCTATTTTCGCGCTTTCTTTTTGTAGTCTTTAATTAGATTACTTCCAATTGAACTGTTTGGTTATCATCTAGGTAAGGTCATTTTATCGTGTTAGTGATCATACCACCTTCTATAGTGATCGTACCACTTTAGATAGTGATTGTACCACCTTCTATAGTGATCGTACCACTTTCTATAGTGATTGTACTACCTTCTATAGTGATCGTACCACCTTCTACTTGGAGAACACAGCTCACAAAACAATTTGCTTACCACTTCACATCATCATCAAGTACCTGGCCGACTGGCGTAGGTGATCATGTCTCTCCACAACTTTCGTTCTCGGCAGCTATTTATCGTTTCTGTTGTTGACCTTCTGCCAAGCCATTCTCTTAAGCTGTCTGTTATTTTTTTCTCTTTCCTTCCCTCTATCTCTTCTTCCCTCAATTTTTCCAGTTGTTACAATATATTCCAGTTGTTCTCTTCTCATTACATGGCCAAAAAAGGATGATTGTTTCTTCCTAATATTGGAAATTAGCTCTCTTTTTACTTTGACCTCTCTCAGAACATTTTCATTACTCTTCTTAGCTGTCCATTGTACTCTCAACATTCTTCTGTAAAACCACATTTCTACAGACTCCAGTGATTTTTTTCTTGTGTCCTATTGTCCATGATTCGCATCCATATGTTAAGACTGGCTCTACATAACATTTAAGAACTCTTTTTCTTGTTTCTATTGTCAAAAATGGATTGCATAGTATCTTCCTCATTTTTTGGAAAGCTGCTTTTGCCTGAGCCATTATGCATCTCACCTCTTTTGTACATCTTCCATCTGAAGTTAACAAAGTTCCCAAATATTTAAATTCATTTACCTGTTTTAATATTGTTCCACTTGTCTTTATTTTGCACTGCGGTGATGTCTTTTTCTGTGTTGTTACCATTTCCTCTGTCTTTTTGCTGTTAAGGCTGAGTCCTTTATTTTTGCTTTCTTTCACTATAATGTCCAACATTTCTTGTAACTCATTTTCACTCTTAGTGATTAAGGCTGTTTCATCAGCATACCTTAGATTATTTATATTATGACCTCCAATTGTTATTCCAGGCATGTCCCTTATAGATCTTAAACTAATCTCACTATAAATATTAAACAAATCTGATGACAGAACTAACCTTGACTAACACCCTGTACTACTACTATTTCACAGTTATATCAAATAGAAAGCATTCAACGAACTGTATTTTCCATTCCAAGATGACTTTCAATAAGTTAATATATCTCTCCATGCCTCAAAAGAATGTAATTTATGGACAGGAATAAGAAAAAATTGAAAATTGGTTCATAGTTCTTAATGCATGTTATGCCTCATAATCCGGAATGCCCAAATGTGCGCGTTAGTAACGCTTTCTGCTGCTACATTTTCTCGTTTATGTTTTTGTCTTCGTTAAGTAATTCTCGGTTTATGTCGTTATATACGTTAAATAAATAATAACGCTTCTATATTAAATAAATATTAACGCTTCTATATTAAGTAAATATTAACGCTTCTATATTAAATAAATATGTATGTTTCACTTCAATTAATTTATTGACGCTTACATTTGGATTAAAACTCTTCTACAAGTTTGCTTCAAACAATTTTATCATTTAATTGTTTTTCTTTCTTTGTCCTTTTTTTTTAAACATTTGATCTTGTCCGTTTCCCTTGGAATATTTTATTTTACTTCAAGTCTACGTTTGATCTGGTCGACTTCATCAACCCACTTTTATTATCTCAGGTCTATGTTTTATCTGGTTTTTTAAAATTATCAATTCATATTTGTTATCTAGATTCTTCTAAGTTTGTTCTGGTCGCAATCATCAACCAACTTTTCTAAATCTCGATTCTTCTCAGTTTTCAGTTTGTTCTGTTCGCTTTCATCAACCAACTTTTCTAAATCTCGATTCTTCTCAGTTTTCAGTTTGTTCTGTTCGCTTTCATCAACCAACTTTTCTAAATCTCGATTCTTCTCAGTTTTCAGTTTGTTCTGTTCGCTTTCATCAACCAACTTTTCTAAATCTCGATTCTTCTCAGTTTTCAATTTGTTCTGGTCGCTATCATCAACCAACTTTTCTAAATCTCGATTCTTCTCAGTTTTCAGTTTGTTCTGTTCGCTTTCATCAACCAACTTTTCTAAATCTCGATTCTTCTCAGTTTTCAATTTGTTCTGTTCGCTTTCATCAACCAACTTTTCTAAATCTCGATTCTTCTCAGTTTTCAGTTTGTTCTGTTCGCTTTCATCAACCAACTTTTCTAAATCTCGATTCTTCTCAGTTTTCAGTTTGTTCTGGTCGCTATCATCAACCAACTTTTCTAAATCTCGATTCTTCTCAGTTTTCAGTTTGTTCTGTTCGCTATCATCTACCAACTTCTTTCAATATGGATTATTCTCAGTTTGTTCTGTTCGCTATCATCAACCAACTTTTCTAAATCTCGATTCTTCTCAGTTTGTTCTGTTCGCTTTCATCAACCAACTTTTCTAAATCTCGATTCTTCTCAGTTTGTTCTGTTCGCTTTCATCAACCAACTTTTCTAAATCGCGATTCTTCTCAGTTTGTTCTGTTCGCTTTCATCGGCACTTTTTTTTAAATTTCAATAGAGAGCGGTAACGACCGAGTAATACCAGAAAGTTACAATTATTGATCGATGTCAGATAGTGACAGTTTGAGAGAGACACTAGAATGACATTATTAAAGAATACTAGAAAGTGATTGTTTTGAGAGATGACAAAGAGTGATAATTATGAAAAGATATCACAGCACGATACAATACTGATGGATAAAAAAGCGAGTCATAATAAAAGATAACAAAGCGCAAATATTGAGGGATAATATAGTAGATATTTAATTGTATCTGGAAGCGATACATTTTGAAAACCTCTGATTGTATTAGATCCTAGATTTCACGTGCTGATTTCTTGAATTTTGTATTGATTGACGTGTTCTAGCACGCCAGACGTGGCCGATGAAGTGCAAAAATCAGACAAAAGTTTTGGCTTCCAGACCTGGATAATAAATCTGAGCTTTGTTAAGGTGAGGGTCCTGCAAATATAATGACGTTGTCTTCTGGGCATAGAAGAAAGACAAACACAGAATCGCCCGGGACAAGAATTGTGACCTTACATAATTGCTTTTATGTCTGTCATTTGGTATAAACATCATCATCTTGTTCTGTCTCTGCATTCTAGGTTGGCCATTGTGCAGCGCCACTCTGTCCCCTCTCTTTCATGACATGCTATCAAAGACTCACATTTTCGTCTCTTAATTTTATCAATAATTTTTAATCTTTGTAGGTCTTGTCCTTGTTTGCCCTTGTATTTTCCAATCCAAGATGACTTTCAGTAAGTTAATATATCTATAAATGCCTCAAAAGAATCTAGTTTATCTTGTTCCATTTTCAGTAAGTTAATATATCTCTCTATATCTCAAAAGAGTTTAGTTTGTCTTGTTAGACTTTCAGTAAGTTAATATATCTCTCTATGCCTCAAAAGAGTTTAGTTTGTCTTGTTAGACTTTCAGTAAGTTAATATATCTCTCTATATCTCAAAAGAGTTTAGTTTGTCTTGTTAGACTTTCAGTAAGTTAATATATCTCTCTATGCCTCAAAAGAGTTTAGTTTGTCTTGTTAGACTTTCAGTAAGTTAATATATCTCTCTATGCCTCAAAAGAATATTGTTTATCGTGTTCGAGTTAATAGTTATTTTTTTCTTCATTTTCAGTTGTTTCAGAAATTTATTCGTTTTCTTCGTCCCTGTCCAGGCAGTCTTCATCCACATTTCACTCACATGTCTTCTAGCATCACAATTATTGATATTATCTTCCCTCTAATGGGCTCATGGTAAGAATGTCACCAACGCATTCTCCTTTAGGACGCATATATGACCATTTGATGAGGTCCACATCCTCATCATGCCTAACAAATCACCATCCCATAATCTAGTGTACGGACCTCCGTGTACAGATTACACATTAGTTATACAAAACGATTTTTTTAAAAGAAAACGAGGATGAAAATGAGTAAAACGAGTAGAAGCTGAAGAAAGGTGAAGATAAGAAAATATATGAAGTAGGAATAAACAAAGAAAAGAAGAAGACGATTGTTATTATTGTGTTATTATCACTATTAAAAGAAAAGAAAGAAATAATTAGGAAGAAAGTTGTGATCTTGCATCATCTCGTCCTGCACTTGCACGTTCCACTTATTGAACGCTCTTTTCCATTCATGATTTACATAAATTATATGACATTGTACACTTTATCAGGAAACTTTGACCCTTTTAAAACGTCTTCTTCATTCCTCTTGGCTATAGCCAGATATTCTCAAAGATCATTTGTAAAACAAGAGTTTTGCGGTATTCCACTGTTTTCTTGTCTCTTCTCCGATTAACCCGTGATTCACTAAATATAACAGTGAATCAATGATTATTTAAAATGGAAAGCGCCAAATGGTATTAAAGGCAATTTGGATCCAGGCACATAACTCGTTGGAGGTGCGCCAAGACTTGGCGCCACGCGAGTAGGGGTCACTCAGTTCTGTTGACGTGTACCAAATATTTTATTCATCGATCCATAGGTACAACCATTACGCGGGTCACTGGCCATCTGTTGTTCAAGTTTTAACACCTTTGGTGCTGCCTGGGATGTAAATAGATTGATTGGGCAAACTAATAATTAACAAACCACGCCTAGTGAGTCTGTCCACAAACCAGCTTTTCTCATTTATTACAAGCTTATTATTTTGTTTTTAAGTAATGATTATTAATCGACTGTCTCACTCAACTCAAGACAGACACGTAGACGATGCAAAGTTTGCACGCTAACAGTTTATGTAGCTTGATGGTTACATTCAGTTCTGATCCGTCCTCTCAGTTGCCTCATCCTACATGACATGCAGTGGCGTAGCTAAGGGAGGCCAAGGGTGGACATCTGTCCCCTGGCGACAAACTGACAATTATTTCCTTAATCATTTTACTTTTTTTTATCTTCATCATACCTTACAAATATGCCACGACATGCAGGTTTTCATTTTCAAAACTCAAAAATTTGCGAGAAAGAATAACGGACCCATTTATAGCTCATATCTTGTCACGAGGGGGGGGGGAAGCAGAGCATGGGGGAGCAAAAACTGACTTTGTTCCCGGGCGCTGAAATCCCTAGTTACGCCTCTGATACATGTACCTAATTTGACTCCCTATTTTCTCGTGTAAGATACAATTGTCAACCACCATCTTTCTTTCTTCACTTCCTCTTGTACCCATTCGGATGTCGAGGGAGATACAAAGTTCTGGTTCTCGCCCTTTCGGTGGCTTCAATCATTGCCAATCGATTATGTTGTAATGTTGCTTTGACGTTGTCTGTCCATCTTACTCTAGGTCTGGCACTTGCTCTTCTCACTTCTCCATTTTCAATATAAACTCGTATTGTAAAGAATCGCAAGTTATTCTTTCTAGATGGACCATCCAATTTATTTATTGTTTCTGTATGTAGTTTATTATTGGTTCAATGTTTACTCTGACACTTATAACATCATTTCTATTTTTTTTTTATTTTCTGGTCACTCCAAACGTTCCTCTCAGACATGTCATCTCTGATGCCACCACGCTAATCTCAAATAAGCGTTTACGAAAATACTTCGATATAGCTATTTTACCAAGCTCCTACTAATTGCGGGTAGCCACGATAGCTCAGTGGTTAATGAACTGGACTACAAAGGACAAGGGGTAGGGTTCGATCCCAACCAACGGCTTCCGGGTTCACCCAGCTTTAAATGGGTACCGGATTTTTTTTCTGGGAAAGTAAAGCGGAACGGGCGTAATACCGACCACATTACCCCAAATACCATGTGCTGAAGGTCTGTAAAATGTATGGTCACTAACACCATATTCCCTATACGCCACTTGGCGTCACGGTGGCTCTTTACTTACTTTACAACTAATTGCGCCATCGAAACAAGTATTTCAATTGTCAACAGGCGCGCACTCAAGGGCAGTATATCCTTAGAAATTAATTAAAATCCGAATTAATCTAATAACGTCAAGAGATCGATAACAGCTGAATGGAAAACATGTCTGTTATTGCGTTGTCACATTTATAGAGGTCTGCCGTGAAATTAAATAAGAGATTAATAATAGAGGCCACAAAGTTAATGCGGGAACTATTTCATAATATAGTTTATAAATTGTATATATCACAATGGATTTTAAAAGAACAAGCTCTACATGGGATATCATCCCTGTGTTCACTGGCACTACTCCTTGAAATGTTAAAAGTAAAGATAAAAATGCATCAGCTACATATTTATACAGAGAGGGAGAGATCTAATGTCATCTTGAAGCATATGGGTATGTTGTGTTAATATACATATTTTACTATATCCGTCATTTTAAAAATAAAACATTATTCACAATTTTTTTGGTATGTAATGAAGAGGGAAGCGCTGGAACATGTTGGAAAAAAATAAAAGAATAAGAGATAGAAAGAAACATAAAGAAAAGGCATTAGACAATTTCAGAGAAAGACACACTAAGAAGTCAACGTCATTAATAAAAAATTACTGCTGAAACAGAAATTTGTGGAGAAGGCATAGTAATTGATAGTATGAGCTTCTATGGATTACTTGATAAATATCGCAATATGCAGCCTGTAATCAGTACCACAACATGCAGCCTGTAATCAGTACCACAACATGCAGCCAGTAATAAGTACCACAACATGCAGCCAGTAATCAGTACCACAACATGCAGCCAGTAATCAGTACCACAACATGCAGCCAGTAATCAGTACCACAACATTCAGCCAGTAATCAGTACCACAACATGCAGCCAGTAATCAGTACCACAACATTCAGCCAGCAATCAGTACCACAACATGCAGCCAGTAATCAGTACCACAACATGCAGCCTGTAATAAGTACCACAACATTCAGCCAGCAATCAGTACCACAACATTCAGCCAGCAATCAGTACCACAACATTCAGCCAGCAATCAGTACCACAACATTCAGCCAGCAATCAGTACCACAACATTCAGCCAGCAATCAGTACCACAACATTCAGCCAGCAATCAGTACCACAACATTCAGCCAGCAATCAGTACCACAACATGCAGCCTGTAATCAGTACCACAACATTCAGCCAGCAATCAGTACCACAACATTCAGCCAGCAATCAGTACCACAACATGCAGCCTGTAATCAGTATCACAAACATACGCCTGTAATCAACATCATAAACATGCATCCGTAATCAGTATAAAAAATATGCGCCCGTAATCAGTATCACAAACATACGCCTGTAATCAACATCATAAACATGCATCCGTAATCAGTATCACAGACATCCGTCCGTAATCAGCATCATAATCATGCGCACGTTATCAGTTTCACAAATATCCGCCCGTAATCAGTATCATAAATAACGACCACAATGAGTATCAGGAACTCATTGGCTTGTAATCAATATAACAAAAGGATGCCTGTTACATGTAATCAGTTTCACGACAGGTAGCCCGTAATCAGCATAACAATTGGCAGCTATTTTTCACTTAAAAAAAAAAAACAAATAAATGTCTCTGGTATTATTTTCCTATCATCCGTCGGTGAAGATAATTCACCTCAAATCAAATCCTTTCTGCTCAAATACCTGGCCAGTAGACTAGATTACTAACACTTCCAATAACTTAATTGGTCAACAGACGGACGACCACACTATACTCTGCTAAATCCTGGTCACTAGACGAACGACCACACTATACTCTGCTAGATCCTGGTCACTAGACGGACGACCGCACTATACTCTGCTAGATCCTGGTCACTAGACGGACGACCAAACTATCCTCTGCTAAATCCTGGTCACTAGACGAACGACCACACTATACTCTGCTAGATCCTGGTCACTAGACGGACGACCACACTATACTCTGCAAGTTCCTGGTCAATAGATGGACAACCACACTATCCTCTGCTAGATCCTGGTCACTAGACGGACGACCACACTATACTCTGCAAGTTCCTGGTCACTAGATGGACAACCACACTATACTCTGCAAGTTCCTGGTCACTAGATGGACGACCACACTATACTCTGCAAGTTCCTGGTCACTAGATGGACGACCACACTATACTCTGCTAGATCCTGGTCACTAGACGGACGACCACACTATACTCTGCAAGTTCCTGGTCACTAGATGGACAACCACACTATACTCTGCTAGATCCTGGTCACTAGACGGACGACCACACTATACTCTGCTAGATCCTGGTCACTAGACGGACGACCACACTATACTCTGCTAGATCCTGGTCACTAGACGGACGACCACACTATACTCTGCTAGATCCTGGTCACTAGACGGACGACCACACTATACTCTGCTAGATCCTGGTCACTAGACGGACGACCACACTATACTCTGCTAGATCCTGGTCACTAGACGGACGACCACACTATACTCTGCTAGATCCTGGTCACTAGACGGACGACCACACTATACTCTGCTAGATCCTGGTCACTAGACGGACGACCACACTATACTCTGCTAGATCCTGGTCACTAGACGGACGACCGCACTATACTCTGCTAGATCCTGGTCACTAGACGGACGACCACACTATACTCTGCAAGTTCCTGGTCACTAGATGGACAACCACACTATACTCTGCTAGATCCTGGTCACTAGACGGACGACCACACTATACTCTGCAAGTTCCTGGTCACTAGATGGACAACCACACTATACTCTGCTAGATCCTGGTCACTAGACGGACGACCACACTATACTCTGCAAGTTCCTGGTCACTAGACGGACGACCACACTATAATCTGCAAGTTCCTGGTCACTAGATGGACAACCACACTATACTCTGCTAGATTCTGGTCACTAGATGGACAACCACACTATACTCTGCTAGATCCTGGTCACTAGACGGACGACCACACTATACTCTGCAAGTTCCTGGTCACTAGACGGACGACCACACTATACTCTGCAAGTTCCTGGTCACTAGAAGAACGACCCGCCTGTGCGCTGCCGGGGCCCGAAAGGGGAGTAAAGAATAGCGGCGCTGTACCCTACCAGGCATGTTCGTAAGAGGCGAGAAAGGAGGCTTAGGCATGGGACTGGCTATCCCATACTGTAAAAAAATAAGCCGAAAAAACTTCACAAACATGAACAAGTCAAAAAAAGATAAAGTTAATCCGTCAACCAGGAAAGAGAAGGGCTCTCTGTTTAAGAGACGTATGACGCAATCCGGAGAAAGCCATAAGGAGTCCGGGTTGCCGACTCACCCTTTGTCTACCAGGAAATCATCCAGAATTGGCACCTGGAATGTTCGTACCCTTAACGAACAGGGAAAAGCGGCACAAGTGGCAGCAAAAATGACCAACTACAAGATAGATATTCTGGGAATGTGTGAAACAAGATGGCTGGGAGCGGAGAGAATAAAATTGAATACAGGGGAGATGATTTTATCATCAGGACACCAGGAACCAGGAGCACAACATAGCGAAGGGGTAGCTATAATGCTATCAAAGAATGCACAGAAGACGCTAATAGAATGGGAGGCAGTGGGACCAAGACTGGTGAGAGCAACATTTAGAACAACCAAAAACAAAATAAAATTACACATTATACAATGACATGCACCAACCAACGATAAAGATGACTCAGTTAAAGATGATTTATATAAACAGCTACAATGTCAGATGGATGCACGACGAGCCAAGGATATTAAAATCTTGATGGGAGACCTAAATGCTAAGGTAGGATCAGACAACAGAGACTTCGAAGAGATTATGGGAAAACATGGACTTGGAGATATAAACGAGAATGGAGAGATATTTGTGAATTTCTGCGCCCTTAATCAAATGAGCCTAGGAGGAACAATATTCCAACATAAAAGAATACACAAAGCTACATGGGTGTCACCAGATCATAGAACGGAAAATCAAATTGATCACATATGTATTAATAATAAGTTTAAGTCATCCTTACAGGATGTAATAGTATATAGAGGGGCAGATATAGCTTCTGATCATCATCTTGAAGCCAAACTTCTTCTGTTAGCCAAACTTAAAATTAAATTAAAAGGTATACTACAACGAATAAGGGTAGAAAGTATTTCAATGTAGGGTTTCTTAAAGAACAAGGAATTAAAGATAAATTCGCAGTCACAATATCAAACAAATACCAAGTCCTCCAACAACTAGAAAATACAATAAATATAGAAGATCATTGGAAACAGGTAAAAAAATATATGGAAAGAGACATGCGAAGAAACACTGGGAAAAGAGAACGCCAGAATAAGGCATGGATGACAGCAGAGACCCTGGATAAAATTAAAGAAAGAAAGAACAAGAAAGCAGACATAAATAAAAGCAAAACAAGAAGTAATAAAGCCAAGACACAGGAAGCTTACACAGAGGTGAACAAAGAAGTGAGAAGATGCATTAAAAGGGATAAGAGGAAATATATAGATGAACTAGCTAAAGAGGCAGAAGAAGCAGCAAATAAAGGGAATATGAAAGAGCTGTACAACAGCACAAAGAAATTAGGTGGAAAATACAAACAGATCAACGCCTTTATCAAAGACAGGAAGGGAAATCTGCTTAGTAATATAAGAGAACAAATGGAGAGATGGAAAGAGCACTTTGAAGAACTTTTGAACAGACCCGGCTCAAATAATCCTCCAGATATACTACCAGCAGAAGAAGAGTTACACGTTAACTGCGGAAAACCAAGCAAAGAAGAAATAATGAAAGCCATCAAACTATTAAAAGATGGTAAAGCCACAGGACCAGATGAAATTCCTTCGGAAGCCATCGAAGCAGATATTAACACCTCTACCAAGATGTTACATGATCTATTGGATACAATTTGGGAGAGGGAAGAAATACCTAAAGACTGGAGAGAAGGTTATATGATCAAACTACCAAAGAAAGGAAGTTTACAGGAGTGCACAAATTATAGGGGAATTATGCTACTATCAGTGCCAGGAAAAATATTAGGCAGAATCATTCTGGAGAGACTAAAAGAGGCTATAGAGAAACACTTGAGAGATGAACAAGCAAGTTTTAGGAAGAACAGATCATGTGCTTATCAAATAACTACCCTACGTATAATAGTTGAACAAAGTTTAGAACTAAAATCCCCACTTTATATTGGATTCATAGATTACGAAAAGGCATTTGATAGTTTAGACAGAAGAATGCTTTGGAAGTTGCTGAGTCATTACGGAATCCCCATAAAGTTTATTAACCTGATAAAAACAATGTATGAAGGAACAAAATGTAGTGTGGTGCATGAAGGACAGCTTACAGAAGCATTTGAAATAAGAACAGGAGCAAGGCAAGGATGTCTCCTGTCTCCATTTCTCTTTCTACTGGCCATAGATTGGATTATGAAAATAACTCAAAATAACAGAAATGGGATCCAATGGTCACTGACCAAACAACTTGATGATTTAGACTTTGCTGATGGCATAGCTCTCCTATCACACAGCCATCAACAGATGCAGGATAAAATGAGTATATTAGATGAGAGATCACAACAGCTAGGACTAAAGATTAATAAAGATAAGACCAACATTATAAGAATTAATGCAGTTGGCAATAACCAAATAAAACTAGGAGAAATACCTCTACTAGACGTACAATCTTATATATATATATATATATATATATATATATATATATATATATATATATATATATATATATATCTGGGCAGTAATATAGATAAAGAGGGAGGAACAGAAAATGATACCAAAATAAGGATATCAAAAGCAATAGGAGCTTTCATTGCACTGGGAAACATATGGAAATCCAAATAAATTAGGCTAAATACAAAAATAAAAATTTTCAACTCCAATGTTAAGTCGGTCCTATTATATGGCTGTGAAACATGGAGAATAACAAAATTGACAATCACGAAGGTACAGACTTTCATTAATGGATGCTTGCGCTGAATAAAGGGATAGAAATGGCAGGACAAAGTCACTAACGTGGAAGTATGGAAAGGTACCGGTCAAATACCAGTGGATAAAGAGATACAGCGAAGACGATGGCGATGGATAGGACACACACTACGGAAGCCAACTGAGAGTATTACACAACAGGCCCTTTTTTGAATCCCCAGGGGAAAAGACAAAGAGGAAGACCAAGGAATTCTTGGAGAAGACAGACCGAAGCAGAGATGAAGATGATGGGGAAGACATGGAATGATCTTAAAAGAATGGCAAAAAACAGAACGACTTGGAAAGTGTTTGTTGAAGACCTATGCTGCACTGGGAGCTAAAAGGTAGAAGAAGAAGAGGAAGAACGACCACACTATACTCTGCAAGTTCCTGCTCACTAGACGGACGATCGTACTATACTCTGCAAGTTCCTGCTCACTAGACGGACGATCGTACTATACTCTGCAAGTTCCTGCTCACTAGACGGACGATCGCACTATACTCTGCAAGTTCCTGCTCACTAGACGGACGATCGCACTATACTCTGCAAGTTCCTGGTCACTAGACGGACGATCGCACTATACTCTGCAAGTTCCTGCTCACTAGACGGACGATCGCACTATACTCTGCAAGTTCCTGGTCACTAGACGGACGATCGCACTATACTCTGCAAGTTCCTGCTCACTAGACGGACGATCGCACTATACTCTGCAAGTTCCTGGTCACTAAACGGACGATCGCACTATACTCTGCAAGTTCCTGGTCACTGGACGGACGACCGGACTATACTCTGCAAGCTCCTTGTCACTATATGGATGACCACACTATAATTTACAGGTTCCAGGTCACTAGAATGACGATCACACTTTTCTCTTTATGTCCCTAGTCACTAGACGGACGATCGCATTATTATCGTTAAGTTCCGGTACCATCTCGTTTGCTAATCTATTCGCTCCAAGTCCCTGGTTACTGGATGCACGAACGCGCTAATCTCTCCGCTTCAAGTCCCTGGTTACTAGACAGTCTCGTTTGCTAATCGCTTTGCTTCAAGTCCCTCGTTACTGGACGCACGAACGCGCTAATCTCTCCGCTTCAAGTCCCTGTTCAACAGCTAAGTGTACTAATCGCTGTACCTCATCAAATCAACTACAAGTATTTATATTTCCCAACATTCATATTTTTTAACGCTCCAGTAAATGTATTGATCTTAACTGTATTGATTTCAGTCGCATGTTGTATGGGTTACTGTCCTTCTCGCTTTCACATCCCAAGAGTACAAATTTTGTGTCAACGCGCATTACTTTTTAATTTGGCTCGTGCTCATTGTGTACATGTTAAGCTGAAAGATATAGTTATCTCATTGTTCAGTTACTGCTCATAATTGTGAAGAGTTAACATAATAACACTTCGAGTAAACCCACAGGTGTTCATGTCTTTTTTCTTATATAACAAAGTGTATTGATATTTATGGTTTCATTAGTCCCTTGTTGTGCCACTCATGTAGCCCAGCGTTTGAAGTTGTTATAGTTACTTTGTGCACGTTGTATTCAAGATGTAATTTCAAGACTGCATCCACGATGATTGTTGTGTCGACTTCCAAATTGAAAAAGCTACCTCAGCTTGCACACAGCGCAAGTTACGCCCAAGTATAGCCATTTTAAGGGCAGGCGTGAAGAAAGATACTTTTCAAGAGAAAAGCATACGTCCGTCACCTCACATTTAATTGTTAAGGTTTAGTCCTACGAAGTGTCATTCTTAAAATAAGCAAGCACCAAGATGGCGTCATGGATGCACAGACATAATAAAATTAATGTTCCTTGCGAATCATCAAACAAATAACACTTTTTTTTTTTATTTGGTTATTTGGTTATGGAATGCTCCGGTATCACTGCAAACGAATTAAAATCCATAATTGCTCAACCGCCCGTGCCAGTGGAATCATCCGAATTAATATCTCATCTCCCAAACAAAGAAAGGTAACTGTAGTCCCCATCGTAGCAGTCTCAGCACACGCCAAAAGACATAAGGCGAAACCGCGCAGAAAGTGAACACAACCAACTGTTCCCTGTCAGACGATATCATCATTCATCGTAAACAATTGGAATATCGAAACATGATCAAACGGATGGGACACATAGCTCACGGTGTGCACAGAGCACTTAACTCAGTAGCTCCTGCAACAACCGGACTTTGAATATGAGGAAATTGCAACAAGGAACACTTTTCATGCATAGCCTTCAATTGTTCCTGCCGCCTATCCACAATGTACCGGAAGTTCACGTCCTCTTGAAAATGATGATCGTCGTATTTTGTTTTAAATGTATAGCGCTTGATGATGTTAGGCCATCGTTGTTGACTCCAATTCCGAACATATAGGCACACAGTTAGTCGTCAGATTATCCCCGTCGCACATTAAACAACAGACCGTAAAATTATTGTACGGCCGGTCTAGGGATTTACGATGACATAGCACACAATAATGTCGTACACACAATTTCGCTCCTTTCAGATTCCTGATTAATCTAATGAAAGCAGACTACGACGAACAAAACACGGTGCAAATTTTCTAAAGAGTTAAAACTGCGGCTGACGAAGTAGTTTACATTAATATGTAACATGGAAATAACTTGCGTCAAGGAATTCCAACAACAATCATGAACAGCACCACTGTGATGTAAAGCGTAGATCACGTCTAGGCGTTGGAAGGTCGCATTCACAACGCTTCATTTGTCAAAACTGGACTGTTGCTGGCGTACGACTTCGCTTTAGCGGCGCAGATGTAATAAGCAGATCATCATTTGTACTTTAACGCAGAAAAGTGCAACGGAGAACTGAAATTAATCAGATCTCGAATGCACTTTCTGCAGCGATTGAGAGAACGTGACCTAGATCCACCATCTTTAAAACGGAAGTCTCACACTTTTTTTGTTTGATAAGAAACGTTTTCTACCTCACGAGTTTTGGGTAATCTAATGGTAAAACAGTAAAAGCGCAACGTAACAATAATTTGTTTAGTTGACAGACTATCCTCATTGCAAAACGGTCCATAGTTATCAAATCCACTCCTCAACACGCTCCTCTGAATGAAGCACACAAGCTACTAGTGAAAGCATGAAAGATGGCTTCAGCTAAAATCACGAACCCATTAGCACTAGCGAAAACCATGAACCTAAATTTCTATAGTCTTCTCTTACGACAAGCGTGACAGGTTATATCTGCTCTATTCCTTTCTCCCTTGTCAAAGGTTCGTGTCCAGGTAGAAACACGGGCGAATCATGAGTTAATTTACTGAAGATTATTCGAATTGCCCTTACTGTGAAATTGTGTACATGACTCTTAGACTTACGGGAAGATCACTGACCGCCTTCATTTACAACGTCTACGATTTAGTACTGTTCTATCTACCCGAATCTAGTCCTTGCTTGTTTTAATTATTCGTAGAGTTGACATTACAGCAATCCTTTCAGATTCGCTTTTTTTCAGGCGTTAACTCGATGGGTGCTAAAAGACTGGATAGTTCTCTACGTCATCGTACCTACTTATTTGTAGCTATTTTTACAAAGGTTTTTTTCCGCAAGGAAAAAGTGGTATGATTACAACTTTATACATTGAAGGTGCAACACAAAAATCATAACTACTCCGTTGTTCAAGAGGTTTCAGCTGGAACAATAGGCATAACACTCAGAAACACACACACACACACACATACACACACAATACACATAACGTCGTATTGATTTTGTGTTGTCCTTGACCTATGTAAATCTGTAACCATGCCAAGTTTTCTTTCTTTTTTTTTTTTCTTTTCTTTGTCTACGTTGAAGTCATGGCAGACTGTCACGTGTTGCGGTCTATGGGAAATAAGTTTAGCTTCTGCATTTTTTCATGGTCATCGAAACATGTGTTCATGATGTGGTCAGTACCACGCCAGGGCAAAAGCTTCTATTTTGTTCCTTTTTATACCAATCATGTTGTAGTGTACATTTGTGTGTTATTAACTTCGTTCACGCCATGAAATCCTTTTTTTTTTTAAATAAAAATCACTGGTACCAATTTACAGAGGTTGAAGAAACTAAGAAAGACCTAACTTTACCTTTCTATTAACTCACTTTTAAGTCATCGTCTTTTTCCACCATTTTTTATGTCAGTGTTGTTGTTTTCTGGCTTGGATTTATATGTTTAATTTGTACAGTTTGTTTGTTATACCTGTTGAAGGCTTTTGCCGAAACGTTGTAGTTTGTCTTGTCTTTCTATTTGTTTAACTGCTCCATACCATTTTATGTTTACTTTGTATACAACTCCCTTTACTAGCCTGTGCTTGTTGTTCATCCGGGCTCTCCGTGTTGAACGATGACAGGGCAGCATGTGGCAATGAAAGCTGGCATCTGTTACCTGATTATATATGTCGCGTGCCATATGTCTAAGTCACAGACTGGACATAGTGCACATTTTGCGTTGAAAAGCCTTATTATGTTTTCTATGCAGAAAGATTCTGGCTTCAAACAATGCGAATTGACAGAACTAATCCCACATTCTTATATATGGTTTTAGCATACTGATTTTGTTCTTTCACTTCATTTATTTTTCACATTTATTTTGCGTATGTGCGAGCATTAATCTATTATAGACATAAAATGTTCACTTTCAAATGATGTATAGACCATTCAGTTATTATATTCAATTTGGTTTCGGTTTTCGGATTATTCAATTTGGTTTTTAACCAAGAACTCATCTCTTCTAGCTGTACAAGCTATCTATCATATTCCTTTTCTACATGTTTTAGCTGTCCTCTACAAGTTATTCCTCCAGACAAATTAGGATTTAGAATTTATGAGCGGCCTGTAATGTCACTAAATTTGAATAAGAGTTTTATATCAAAATTGGAAAAAAAGGCTGGCCAAGTAATATTTTACAATCTGCCTATCACAAATTGTTTTGGTGCGACGAAGTCATCATTGTTCTCCACATTGGGTCCAGTAGACCGGCAACTTCTACAAAACGAACAGGACTGACGAAACAAGTGCTTGGAGATCTTGTCGTCGGCTGCGACCATTTTTACAGCGACCCGGAAATATTCCTTATGAGCTGTGCACCTGTTTTCAGAACGCAATGGAGCCTAACTTTTTGGCTCAACCTATCTACCCCAACTTTTGGTTCTTACTAATGATCTTTCTAAATGCTCTTTCTAGTCTCCCTAATTCTTTTGTGTTGAAGGTTATATATCAGCCACAACTCTTCGCGTGAAAATCAGTAGCCAATTAAATTGTCGCAAAGTGACAAATTACAAGCTTTTCAGCCAATCAATTCTCAAAACTAAGATTCCACCGTCACCTTACCTCTCATCACTGTGACTCAAAATTTGACCTGTGTCCCAACTGTCCACGACTTGACAATAACAGATTATTTTCGTGACTTTTCTATCACCTTTCAAAATAATTATTACTTCATGACTTTCACCTGTCCTAGTAGTTGGATGACAACTTATTTATCAGACGGCCAAAGTCATTAAGTCAATGCATGCTATTGTCATGCGCCTATTCTCACTTCCACAACTTGGTTCAAGTGGAAATTTCCATTCTCTCTAAACTCATCATCGTGTCCAGTAATTCTGGACCGTCCTACTTTAGCTTGGTGGGTGTCCTTATTATGTCCGAGTATAATTCCTCGGTGAGTGTCCCTATCCCTACTATGAACTCTGCGCTATCTCCATTTTTGCAAGTTGTTATCCTGTCTGGAAATTTTCCATACCTTAAATTGTTGTCCTAACTACTGATTGTCGCTACCATATGTTAATGCTATTGTCCGTTAAAGAAGCGGTTAACAACTAAGTTACCTGCTCCCATGCTTTCATTAGCTTACTCTGTTACATAGTTTCTCTTTCAGGGAGGTGGGTGTGGACCACATTGTCCTTCTCAGGTCTGTGTACTGCAGGCAATCCTGTAGAACATGTTTTGTTGTCAGGTTATCCAGTGTACAGTGGCATAGGCTGGTAGTTCCTATTTGGAGTTTGGTGAACATGTGGTTTCTCATTCTGTTGTGGTCAGTGCGTAGGCGAAGTACAATGACTTGATTCCTCCTTGATAGTGGGAGGTATCCATCCCTCTTGTTATGCTTTAGGTGTTCTTGTTTCCATTTTTCATGGTACTGGCCTTTGATGATGGATTTGGCTTAATCGTAGCTGACCAGATGGTTCTCTTGTGATAATCTCCCTCCCTCTTTAGCTAATTTGTCTACGTGTTCGTTTCCGTGTATATTACAGTGTGATGGTATCCCCAGGATGACCACTCTCTGGAAGCTATTGCACAGTTGGTCTAGGGTTGTTCTCAAGTCATCTAGCTCACTGTTCCTGGTGGTTTTTAGAGTTGTTAGGACTGACAGTGCATCAGTCAGTATCACCAATTATTTCTTGTGCATGTTATTTTTGTGTTGGATAGCCAGGTTTGCTGCGTCTTTGGTGGCTTCAGTTTCTGCTTTATAGTTGTTTGAGAATGTCCCACTAGCTATTGACTTGGTGATCTCTTCCTGGTTATTCAGCCTCAAGAACACACCTCCTCCTCCATTTCTGGTGGCATTTGTAGCAGACCATCTGTGTATATGTGTGGCCAGAAGTCCTGTGGGTAGTTGTCGTTTATGTGTTTTTTCTGCTATGTTTTTTCTCTGTGTGTCTGTTTGTGTGCCATTTTTCATGATTCCTATTATGTCTTTCTTAAGTTCTGGTATTTTGTGTTTCCCATGAGGAGTCATATTAGATGGGTTTATGGGTTTCGGCATTGTTTGGGACAGTACTCGTTCACTAGTTGCCAGTTCATTTGGCGACTGCAGCGAAGTTGCTCCTCTTGAGTGTTCCTTTTCCGAAACCAGTTATTCTTTGGTGCATATGCTGGCTAGGGAGCCTTTTATATTTCTCCGCTTGGTGCATTACTTTAGTTTTCCGTCTGTCTTCTGAGGGTTGTAAACCTGTTACTGTTTCTAGAGTCTCGATATGTGTAGATTTCATAGCACCAGTGATGATACGGGCAGCCTGGTTTTGTGTTCTGTTAACTTTGATAAGCTGTGATTTGGAAGCTGTAGCCCAGGTTGTGACTCCATACTCTAGAACTGGTCTTACTCTTCCTATTTATAGTCGATTCAAATATTGCTGTCTGCTCCCCAGTCCGTTCCTGCTAATTTCTTCATAATATCTGTTCGTTTTCTGGCTCTTGTTTGCTTTGTCTGTCTGATTTATCCATGTCATTCGGCGATCCATGGTGACGCCAAGATATGTTGGGTTTTGGTCAATAAGAAGTGTATGGTCTATTATCTTCAATTTTGCAGAGAGTGTGTTTCTCGATAGGCTGACAATTGTGTATGTAGTTTTTTTTCGTTAATTGTTAGTGACCAGGTGTTCGTCCATTTTTCAAGTTTACCTATGACATCTTGCGTTCTGGAGCTAGCCACTGACATAGATTCTTCACGTGCCCATATGACAGGTCGTCTGTGTACATTGCTGAGTGTATTCTGAGTGGAATGTCCATTATGATGTCATTTATGATAATTAAAAGAGATAGGACTCCAACATGTGGGACACCTTGTTCGATTCTTTTGCCCATGTACTTGTACTCTGGCCGTGCTGTCTTGTAGGTATCGAGATATCCAATTTAATAAACGGCCTTGGATGCCAAGTCTGAGAAGCTGTTCTTGAATTATTCTCTCCATACCCTATCAAATGCCTTCTCCGTGTCGACCCACACTGTCAGTGAGTGCTTCTTCTTTCTGAGACACTGTCATAACTCTGTCACCTTCAATCTTACACACTATCATAACTATGTCACCTTCAATCTTAGACACTGTCATAACTATGTAACCTTCAATCTTACACACGGTCATAACTATGTCACCTTCAATCTTACACTCGGTCATAACTATGTCACCTTCAATCTTTATTGGTTATGAAAGGCCTCGGTATCACTGCAAACGAAGTAAAATCCATAATCGCTCAACCGCCCGTGCCAGTGGAATCATCCGAATTACTAACTCATCTCCCAAACAAAGAAAGATAACTGTAGTCCTCGTCGTAGCAGTCTCAGCACACTCCAAAAGACATAAGGCGAAACCGCGCAAAAAGTGAACACAGCCAACTGTTCCCTGTCATACGATATCATCATTCATCGTAAACAATTGGAATATTGAAACATGATCAAGTCGGATGAGACACACAGCTCACGGTGTGCACAGAGCACTTAACTCAGTAGCTCCTGCAACAAGCCGGACTTTGAATATGAGGAAACTGCAACAAGGAACAATTTTCAGACATAGCCTTCAATGGCTCCTGCCGCCTATCCACCATATACGGGAAATTCACGTCCTCCCGAAAAAGATTAGACCTTCAATCTTACACACTGTCATAACTATGTCACCTTCAATCTTAGACGCTGTCATAACTATGTAACTTTCAATCTTACACACTGTCATAACTATGTCACCTTCAATCTTAGACGCTGTCATAGCTATATCACCTTCAATCTTAGACGCTGTCATAACTATGTCACCTTCAATCTTACACACTGTCATAATATGTCACCTTCAATCTTACACACTGTCATAACTATGTCACGTTCAATCTTAAACGCTGTCATAACTATGTCACCTTCAATCTTACACACTGTTATAACTATGTCACCTTCAATCCGAGAGACTGTCGTAACTGTGTCACCATCAATCTTAGACACTGTCGTAACCCTGTCACCTTCAATCTTAGACACTGTCGTAACCGTGTCACCTTCAATCTTAGAGACTGTCGTAACTCTGTCATCATCAATCTTAGAGACTGTCGTAACTGTGTCACCATCAATCTTAGAGACTGCCGTAACTGTGTCACCTTCAATCTTAGAGACTGTCGTAACTCTGTCACCTTCAATCTTAGAGACTGTCGTAACTATGTCACCTTCAATCTTAGAGACTGTCGTAACTCATTCACCTTCAATCTTAGAGACTGTCGTAACTCTGTCACCTTCAATCTTAGAGACTGTCGTAACTCTGTCACCTTCAATCTTAGAGACTGTCGTAACTCTGTCACCTTCAATCTTAGAGACTGTCGTAACTATGTCACATTCAATCTTAGAGACTGTCGTAACTCATTCATGTTCAATCTTAGAAACTGTCGTAACTCTGTCACCTTCAATCTTAGAGACTGTCGTAACTCTGTCACCTTCAATCTTAAAGACTGTGGTAACTCTGTCACCTTGAATCTTAGAGACTATCGTAACTCTGTCACCTTCAATCTTAAAGACTGTCGTAACACTGTCACCTTCAATCTTAGAGACTGTCGCAACTCTGTCACCATCAATCTTAGAGACTGTCGTAACTCTATCACCTTCAATCTTAAAGACTGTCGTAACTCTTTCACCTTCAATCTTAGAGACTGTCGAAACTCTGTCACCTTTAATCTTAGAGACTGTCGTAACTCTGTCACCTTGAATCTTAGAGACTGTAGTAACTCTGTCACCTTCAATCTTAGAGACTATCGTAACTCTGTCACCTTCAATCTTAGAGACTGTTGTAACTTTGTCACCTTCAATCATAGAGACTGTCGTAACTCTGTCACCTTCAATCTTAGAGACTGTTGTAACTTTGTCACCTTCAATCTTAGAGACTGCCGTAACTCTGTCACCTTCAATCTTAGAAACTGTCGTAACTCTGTCACCTTCAATCTTAGAGACTGTCGTAACTGTGTCACATTCAATCTTAGAGACTGTCGTAACTATGTCACCTTCAAATCTTAGAGACTGTCGTAACTGTGTCACCATCAATCTTTGAGACTATCATAACTGTGTCACCATCAATCTTAGAGACTGTCGTAACTGTGTCACCATCAATCTTAGAGACTATCGTAACTGTGTCACCATCAATCTGTGAGACTATCGTAACTGTGTCACCTTCAATCTGTGAGACTATGGTAACTGTGTCACCTTCAATCTGTGAGACTATCGTTACTGTGTCACCTTCAATCTGTGAGACTATCGTAACTGTGCCACCATCAATCTGTGAGACTATCGCAACTGTGTCACCATCAATCTGTGAGACTATCGCAACTGTGTCATCTTCAATCTGTGATACTATCGTAACTGTGTCACCATCAATCTGTGAGACTATCGTAACTGTGTCACCATCAATCTGTGAGACTATCGCAACTGTGTCACCTTCAATCTTAGAGACTATCGCAACTGTGTCACCATCAATCTATGAGACTATCGCAACTGTGTCACCTTCAATCTTAGAGACTGTCGTAACTGTCACCTTTAATCTTATAGACTGTCATAACTCTGTCACCTTCAATCTTAGAGATTGTCTAACTCTGTCACCTTCAAACTTAGGCACTTGTGGGCTGGACAGAGGTGGAAAATATGCTTTGGGCCCTGGCTACCGTTTCCACATAGACATTTGTTGATGTGAAACACTTCGAGACGGTAGAGATGAATTGGAAGCCTGCAGTGACCGGTTATCATGCTAAAGGAGAAGGTCTGCTGGAATCTCTATAGTTAATGTATTGGGCCAATGCAGTTGTTGCTGTCCAACCTTCTTTCTCACTCCGAGTGGAATTTGTTGCATGTGCTGGTTATGACTTCTTTGTAGGTCGCAAAAAAGAGCCTCTTTTTCATCTTGCTGCCTGTTTTTTTTTTATAGTGTATCTGTCCTTTCATTAACGACAGAACAGTCAAAATGTAGTCTCATTCATGACAATACTGGCGTTTGAACTTCGAATAAAACCGTTCTGAACCATAACTATTACATTAGTATTTCAATTAACAACATTTATAAAACAAATGCACTCATTTACAACAATTATACGCTCATGATATCATGTACCAATTGGGAATGTTTCAACAAATAAAACAGGGTGTTAGACAGGGTTGTGTGCTGTCACCAGATTTGTTTTTATATTTATAGTGAGATTATTTTAAGATCCATAAGAGACATGCCTGGAATAACAATTGGAGGTCATAATGTAAATAATCTAAGGTATGCTGATGATACAGTCTTAATCGCTAAGAGTGAAAATGAGTTACAAGAAATGTTGGACATTATAGTGAAAGAAAGCAAAAATAAAGAATTCAGCCTTAACAGCAAAAAGACAGAGGTAATGGTAGCAACAAAGAAAAAGACACCACCTCAGTGCAAAATAAAGACAAGTGGTACAATATTAAAACAGGTAAATGAATTTAAATATACCATGTACAGTTAGTACAGAAAGTACCATGGACAGCTAAGAAGAGTAATGAAGATGTTCTGAGAGAGGGTAAAAGCAAAAAGAGAGCTAATTTCCAATATTAGGAAGAAACAATCATCATTTTTTGGCCATGTAATGAGAAGAGAACAACTAGAATATATTGTAACAACTGGAAAAATTGAGGGACGAAGAGATAGAGGGAAGCAAAGATAAAAATAACAGACAGCTTAAGAGAATGGCTTGGCAGAAGGTCAACAACAGAAATGATAAATAGCTGCCGAGATCGAAAGTTGTGGAGAGACATGATCACCTACGCCAGTAGGCCCGGTACTTGATATGATGTGCAGTTCTGACACAATACCTATATTTTACAACTATGACAAACTCAACTATCACCATATTGTTCTCATGAATTCGTCTCTTAACTACCTCAAGTACTATCGATCTGTAATTCCTTGTAATTCCTTTCCTTAACAGCCTTAAGTACTACTGTATTGTGCTTATTAATCCTTCTCTCAACCACCTCAAGTACTACCATAATGTACTCATTAAATTATCTCTTAACTGTCATAAGTACTACCATATTGAACTTACTCATTCCTCTTTCATCCGTCTCAAGTACTTCCATATTTTACTCAATAATTCCTCTCTCATACATCTCACGTACTGTCATAGTGTACTCAATAATTCCTGTCTCATCCATCTCAAGTACTGTCATAGTGTACTCAATAATCCTCTCTCATCCATCTCAAGTACTGTCATAGTGTACTCAATAATCCTCACTCATCCATCTCAAGAACCGTCATAGTGTACTCAATAATCCCTCTCTTATCCATCTCAAGTACCGTCATAGTGTACTCAATAATCCTCTCTCATCCATCTCAAGTACCGGCATAGTGTACTCTACAATCCTCTTTCGTCCATCTCAAGTATTGCCATAGTGTACTCAATAATCCCTCTCTCATCCATCTCAAGTACCGTCTTAGTGCACTCTATAATCCCTCTCTCATCCATCTCAAGTACCGTTATAGTGTACTCAATAATCCCCTCTCATCAATCTCAAGTACCGTCATAGTGTACTCTATAATCCCCCTCCCATCCATCTCAAGTACCGTCATAGTGCACTCCATAATCCCTTTCTCATCCATCTCAAATACCGTCATAGTGTTCTCTATAATCCCTCTCTCATCCATCTCATGTACCGTCATAGTGTACTCAGTAATCCTCTCCCATCCATCTCAAGTACCGTCATAGTGTACTCTATAATCCCTCTCTCATCCATCTCAAATACCGTCATAGTGTTCTCTATAATCCCTCTCTCATCCATCTCAAGTAATGTCATAGTGTACTCAATAATCCCCTCTCATCAATCTCAAGTACCGTCATAGTGTACTCTATAATCCCTCTCCCATCCATCTCAAGTACCGTCATAGTGCACTCTATAATCCCTCTCTCATCCATCTCAAGTACCGTCATAGTGTACTCAATAATCCTCTCCCATCCATCTCAAGTACCCGCATAGTGTACTCAATAATCCTCTCTCATCCATCTAAAGTACTGTCATAGTGTACTCAATAATCCTCTCTCATCTATCTCAAGTACTGTCATATTGTACTCAATAATCCTCTCTCATCCATTTCAAGAACCGTCATAGTGTACTCAATAATCCCTCTCTCATCCATCTCAAGTACCGTCATAGTGTACTCAATAATCCTCTCCCATCCATCTCAAGTATCGGCATAGTGTACTCTATAATCCTCTCTCGTCCATCTCAAGTACTGCAATAGTGTACTCAATAATCCCTCTCTCATACATCTCACGTACTGTCATAGTGTACTCAATAATTCCTGTCTCATCCAACTCAAGTACTGTCATAGTGTACTCAATAATCCTCTCTCATCCATCTCAAGTAATGTCATAGTGTACTCAATAATCCTCACTCATCCATCTCAAGAACCGTCATAGTGTACTCAATAATCCCTCTCTTATCCATCTCAAGTACCGTCATAGTGTACTCAATAATCCTCTCTCATCCATCTCAAGTACCGGCATAGTGTACTCTACAATCCTCTTTCGTCCATCTCAAGTATTGCCATAGTGTACTCAATAATCCCTCTCTCATCCATCTCAAGTACCGTCTTAGTGCACTCTATAATCCCTCTCTCATCCATCTCAAGTACCGTTATAGTGTACTCAATAATCCCCTCTCATCAATCTCAAGTACCGTCATAGTGTACTCTATAATCCCCCTCCCATCCATCTCAAGTACCGTCATAGTGCACTCCATAATCCCTTTCTCATCCATCTCAAATACCGTCATAGTGTTCTCTATAATCCCTCTCTCATCCATCTCAAGTACCGTCATAGTGTACTCAGTAATCCCCTCTCATCAATCTCAAGTACCGTCATAGTGTACTCTATAATCCCTCTCCCATCCATCTCAAGTACCGTCATAGTGCACTCTATAATCCCTCTCTCATCCATCTCAAGTACCGTCATAGTGTACTCAATAATCCTCTCCCATCCATCTCAAGTACCCGCATAGTGTACTCAATAATCCTCTCTCATCCATCTAAAGTACTGTCATAGTGTACTCAATAATCCTCTCTCATCTATCTCAAGTACTGTCATATTGTACTCAATAATCCTCTCTCATCCATTTCAAGAACCGTCATAGTGTACTCAATAATCCCTCTCTCATCCATCTCAAGTACCGTCATAGTGTACTCAATAATCCTCTCCCATCCATCTCAAGTATCGGCATAGTGTACTCTATAATCCTCTCTCGTCCATCTCAAGTACTGCAATAGTGTACTCAATAATCCCTCTCTCATCCATCTCAAGTACCGTCATAGTGCACTCTATAATCCCTCTCTCATCCATCTCAAGTACTGTCATAGTGTACTCAATAATCCCCTCTCATCAATCTCAAGTACCGACATAGTGTACTCTATAATCCCTCTCTCATCCATCTCAAG
Organism: Megaustenia siamemsis; assembly: GCA_032433765.1. Taxonomy (NCBI): domain Eukaryota; kingdom Metazoa; phylum Mollusca; class Gastropoda; order Stylommatophora; family Ariophantidae; genus Megaustenia; species Megaustenia siamemsis. Next base: position 71,154,328 of record JAVIAB010000047.1, on the reverse strand, counting down.
TATCGTCATAGTGTACTGAATAATTCCTCTCTCATCCTTCTCAAGTACCGTCATAGTGTACTCTATAATCCCTCTTTCATCGATCTCAAGTACCGTCATAGTGTACTCTATAATCCCTCTCTCATCCATCTCAAGTACCGTCATAGTGTACTCAATAATTCCTCTCTCATCCATCTCAAGTACTGTGATAGTGTACTCAATAATTCCTCTCTCATCCATCTCAAGTACTGTCATAGTGTACTCAATAATTCCTCTCTCATTCATCTCAAATACTGTCATAGTGTACTCAATAATTCCTCTCTCATCCATCTCAAGTACTGTCATAGTGTACTCAATAATCCCTCTCTCATCCATCTCAAGTATTGTCATAGTGTACTCAATAATCCCTCTCTCATCCATCTCAAGTATTGTCATAGTGTACTCAATAATGCCTCTCTCATCCATCTCAAGTATTGTCATAGTGTACTCAATAATCCCTCTCTCATCCATCTCTAGTACTGTCATAGTGTACTCAATAATCCCTCTCTCATCCATCTCAAGTACTGTCATAGTGTACTCAATAATCCCTCTCTCATCCATCTCAAGTATTGTCATAGTGTACTCAATAATCCCTCTCTCATCCATCTCAAGTATTGTCATAGTGTACTCAATAATCCCTCTCTCATCCATCTCAAGTATTGTCATAGTGTACTCAATAATCCCTCTCTCATCCATATCAAGTATTGTCATAGTGTACTCAATAATCCCTCTCTCATCCATCTCAAGTACCCGCATAGTGTACTCAATAATCCTCTTTCATCCATCTAAAGTACTGTCATAGTGTACTCAATAATCCCTCTCTCATCCATCTCAAGTACTGTCATAGTGTACTCAATAATCCCTCTCTCATCCATCTCAAGTACTGTCATAGTGTACTCAATAATCCCTCTCTCTTCCATCTCAAGTACTGTCATAGTGTACTCAATAATCCTCTCTCATCCATCTCAAGTACTGTCATAGTGTACTCAATAATCCCTCTCTCATCCATCTCAAGTACTGTCATAGTGTACTCAATAATCCCTCTCTCATCCATCTCAAGTACTGTCATAGTGTACTCAATAATCCCTCTCTCATCCATCTCAAGTACTGTCATAGTGTACTCAATAATCTCTGTCTCATCCATCTCAAGTACTGTCATAGTGTACTCAATAATCCCTCTCTCCTCCATCTCAAGTGCTGTCATAGTGTACTCAATAATCCCTCTCTCATCCATCTCAAGTACTGTCATAGTGTACTCAATAATCCCTGTCTCATCCATCTCAAGTACTGTCATAGTGTACTCAATAATCCCTCTCTCATCCATCTCAAGTACTGTCATAGTGTACTCAATAATCCCTCTCTCATCCATCTCAAGTACTGTCATAGTGTACTCAATAATCCCTCTCTCATCCATCTCAAGTACTGTCATGGTGTACTCAATAATCCCTGTTTTATCCATCTCAAGTACTGTCATAGTGTACTCAATAATCCCTCTCTCATCCATCTCAAGTATTGTCATAGTATACTCAATAATCCCTCTCTCGTCCATCTCAAGTACTGTCATAGTGTACTCAATAATCCCTCTCTTATCCATCTCAAGTACTGTAAAAGTGTACTCAATAATCCCCCTCTCATCAATCTCAAGTACTGTCATAGTGTACTCAATAATCCCTGTCTCATCCATCTCGAGTACTGTCATAGTGTACTCAATAATCCCTCTCTCATCCATCTCAAGTACTGTCATAGTGTACTCAATAACCCCTCTCCCATCCTTCTCAAGTACCCGCATAGTGTACTCAATAATCCTCTATCATCAATCTAAAGTACTGTCATAGTGTACTCAATAATCCTCTCTCATCTATCTCAAGTACTGTCATAGTGTACTCAATAATCCTCTCTCATCCATCTCAAGAACCGTCATAGTGTACTCAATAATCCCTCTCTCATCCATCTCAAGTACCGTCATAGTGTACTCAATAATCCTCTCCCATCCATCTCAAGTATTGGCATAGTGTACTCTATAATACTCTCTCGTCCATCTCAAGTATTGCAATAGTGTACTCAATAATCCCTCTCTCATCCATCTCAAGTACCGTCATAGTGCACTCTATAATCCCTCTCTCATCCATCTCAAGTACTGTCATAGTGTACTCAATAATTCCTCTCTCACCCTTCTCAAGTACCGTCATAGTGTACTCTATAATCCCTCTTTCATCGATCTCAAGTACTGTCATAGTGTACTCTATAATCCCTCTCTCATCCATCTCAAGTACCGTCATAGTGTACTCAATAATCCCTCTCTCATCCATCTCAAGTACTGTGATAGTGTACTCAATAATTCCTCTCTCATCCATCTCAAGTACTGTCATAGTGTACTCAATAATCCCTCTCTCATTCATCTCAAGTACTGTCATAGTGTACTCAATAATTCCTCTCTCATCCATCTCAAGTACTGTCGTAGTGTACTCAATAATCCCTCTCTCATCCATCTCAAGTATTGTCATAGTGTACTCAATAATCCCTCTCTCATCCATCTCAAGTATTGTCATAGTGTACTCAATAATCCCACTCTCATCCATCTCAAGTATTGTCATAGTGTACTCAATAATCCCTCTCTCATCCATCTCAAGTATTGTCATAGTGTACTCAATAATCCCTCTCTCATCCATCTCAAGTATTGTCATAGTGTACTCAATAATCCCTCTCTCATCCATCTCTAGTACTGTCATAGTGTACTCAATAATCCCTCTCTCATCCATCTCAAGTACTGTCATAGTGTACTCAATAATCCCTCTCTCATCCATCTCAAGTATTGTCATAGTGTACTCAATAATCCCTCTCTCATCCATCTCAAGTATTGTCATAGTGTACTCAATAATCCCTCTCTCATCCATCTCAAGTATTGTCATAGTGTACTCAATAATCCCTCTCTCATCCATATCAAGTATTGTCATAGTGTACTCAATAATCCCTCTCTCATCCATCTCAAGTACCCGCATAGTGTACTCAATAATCCTCTTTCATCCATCTAAAGTACTGTCATAGTGTAATCAATAATCCCTCTCTCATCCATCTCAAGTACTGTCATAGTGTACTCAATAATCCCTCTCTCATCCATCTCAAGTACTGTCATAGTGTACTCAATAATCCCTCTCTCTTCCATCTCAAGTACTGTCATAGTGTACTCAATAATCCTCTCTCATCCATCTCAAGTACTGTCATAGTGTACTCAATAATCCCTCTCTCATCCATCTCAAGTACTGTCATAGTGTACTCAATAATCCCTCTCTCATCCATCTCAAGTACTGTCATAGTGTACTCAATAATCCCTCTCTCATCCATCTCAAGTACTGTCATAGTGTACTCAATAATCTCTGTCTCATCCATCTCAAGTACTGTCATAGTGTACTCAATAATCCCTCTCTCCTCCATCTCAAGTGCTGTCATAGTGTACTCAATAATCCCTCTCTCATCCATCTCAAGTACTGTCATAGTGTACTCAATAATCCCTGTCTCATCCATCTCAAGTACTGTCATAGTGTACTCAATAATCCCTCTCTCATCCATCTCAAGTACTGTCATAGTGTACTCAATAATCCCTCTCTCATCCATCTCAAGTACTGTCATAGTGTACTCAATAATCCCTCTCTCATCCATCTCAAGTACTGTCATAGTGTACTCAATAATCCCTGTTTTATCCATCTCAAGTACTGTCATAGTGTACTCAATAATCCCTCTCTCATCCATCTCAAGTATTGTCATAGTATACTCAATAATCCCTCTCTCGTCCATCTCAAGTACTGTCATAGTGTACTCAATAATCCCTCTCTTATCCATCTCAAGTACTGTAAAAGTGTACTCAATAATCCCCCTCTCATCAATCTCAAGTACTGTCATAGTGTACTCAATAATCCCTGTCTCATCCATCTCGAGTACTGTCATAGTGTACTCAATAATCCCTCTCTCATCCATCTCAAGTACTGTCATAGTGTACTCAATAACCCCTCTCCCATCCTTCTCAAGTACCCGCATAGTGTACTCAATAATCCTCTATCATCAATCTAAAGTACTGTCATAGTGTACTCAATAATCCTCTCTCATCTATCTCAAGTACTGTCATAGTGTACTCAATAATCCTCTCTCATCCATCTCAAGAACCGTCATAGTGTACTCAATAATCCCTCTCTCATCCATCTCAAGTACTGTCATAGTGTTCTCAATAATCCCTCTCTCATCCATCTCAAGTATTGTCATAGTGTACTCAATAATCCCTGTCTCATCCATTTCAAGTACTGTCATAGTGTACTCAATAATCCCTGTCTCATCCATCTCAAGTACTGTCATAGTGTACTCAATAATCCCTCTCTCATCCATCTCAAGTACTGTCATAATGTACTCAATAATCCCTCTCTCATCCATCTCAAGTACTGTCAATGTGTACTCAATAATCCCTCTCTCATCCATCTCAAGTACTGTCATAGTGTACTCAATAATCCCTGTCTCATCCATCTCAAGTACTGTCATAGTGTACTCAATAATCCCTCTCTCATCCATCTCAAGTACTGTCATAGTGTACTCAATAACCCCTGTCTCATCCATCTCAAGTACTGTCATAGTGTACTCAATAATCCCTCTCTCATCCATCTCAAGTACTGTCATAGTGTACTCAATAATCCCTCTCTCATTCATCTCAAGTACTGTCATAGTGTACTCAATAATCCCTCTCTCATCCATCTCAAGTACTGTCATAGTGTACTCAATAATCCCTCTCTCATCCATCTCAAGTATTGTCATAGTGTACTCAATAATCCCTCTCTCATCCATCTCAAGTACTGTCATAGTGTACTCAATAATCCTTCTCTCATCCATCTCAAGTACTGTCATAGTGTACTCAATAATCCCTGTCTCATCCATCTCAAGTACTGTCATAATGTACTCAATAATCCCTGTCTCATCCATCTCGAGTACTGTCATAGTGTACTCAATAATCCCTCTCTCATCCATCTCAAGTACTGTCATAGTGTACTCAATAATCCCTCTCTCATCCATCTCAAGTACTGTCATAGTGTACTCAATAATCCTTCTCTCATCCATCTCAAGTACTGTCATAGTGTACTCAATAATCCCTGTCTCATCCATCTCGAGTACTGTCATAGTGTACTCAATAATCCCTGTCTCCTCCATCTCGAGTACTGTCATAGTGTACTCAATAATCCCTCTCTCATCCATCTCAAGTACTGTCATAGTGTACTCAATAATTCCTCTCTCATCCATCTCAAGTACTGTCATAGTGTACTCAATAATCCCTCTCTCGTCCATCTCAAGTACTGTCATAGTGTACTCAATAATCCCTCTCTCATCCATCTCAAGTACTGTCATAGTGTACTCAATAATCCCTCTCTCATCCATCTCAAGTACTGTCATAGTGTACTCAATAATCCCTGTCTCATCCATCTCAAGTACTGTCATAGTGTACTCAATAATCCCTCTCTCATCCATCTCAAGTACTGTCATAGTGTACTCAATAATCCCTCTCTCATCCATCTCAAGTACTGTCATAGTGTACTCAATAATCCCTCTCTCATCCATCTCAAGTATTGTCATAGTGTACTCAATAATCCTTCTCTCATCCATCTCGAGTACTGTCATAGTGTACTCAATAATCCCTGTCTCATCCATCTCAAGTACTGTCATAGTGTACTCAATAATCCCTCTCTCATCCATCTCGAGTACTGTCATAGTGTACTCAATAATCCCTCTCTCATCCATCTCAAGTACTGTCATAGTGTACTCAATAATCCCTCTCTCATCCATCTCAAGTATTGTCATAGTGTACTCAATATTCCCTCTCTCATCCATCTCAAGTACTGTCATAGTGTACTCAATAATTCTTCTCTCATCCATCTCAAGTATTGTCATAGTGTACTCAATAATCCCTGTCTCATCCATCTCAAGTACTGTATAGTGTACTCATTAATCCCTCTCTCATCCATCTCAAGTATTGTCATAGTGTACTCAATAATCCCTCTCTCATCCATCTCAAGTATTGTCATAGTGTACTCAATAATCCCTCTCTCATCCATCTCAAGTATTGTCATAGTGTACTCAATAATCCCTCTCTCATCCATCTCAAGTATTGTCATAGTGTACTCAATAATCCCTCTCTCATCCATCTCAAGTATTGTCATAGTGTACTCAATAATCCCTCTCTCATCCATCTCAAGTACTGTCATAGTGTACTCAATAACCCCTCTCTCATCCATCTCAAGTATTGTCATAGTGTACTCAATAATCCCTCTCTCATCCATCTCAAGTACTGTCATAGTGTACTCATTATTAATTTATCTCAACCACCTCTAGGACTGCCATATTCTACTTCTTACCTTCCTCATTTACTTTTCAGCGTCGAGGGGAAATATAATTTGCGATCTTTAGCTTTCCTGTTCGCCTCGGCTGCTGTTAGTTTTCTAGTGTTTCTATTATTACATCAATTCATCTTTCTCGTGGTCGACCTTTGGGTCTAGTGTTCTCGCAACGTTTATTAAAGGCTCGGTGTGTTGTGTTTTGGTCTGTCTATCTTATCACGTGACCTAACCATTGTATCTGTTGTTTCTTTTTTTTATTATTCTATGGCGGGGGTTATTCTTAGCTTTTTTTTCATTTCACCATTTCTGATCTTATCTGTCAGGCTGCTTCCTATCATCCATCTAACACATTCCATCTCGGTAGTATTTATTTTTCTTATTGTTCTTGCATCTAGGATCCAGGTCTGGCATTGGTAGCACAACGTTGGAATGAAGATTATTTTGTAGAGTGTCTTTTTTTACCTCTAGAGTTATTTGCTTATTCGACAACGGCGATAATAGCTGACCAATGATTTGACAAGCTTTGTTTCTTCCTTTGTCTATTTCTGCTGTTTTGAATTGTTGTTTTGCACTAGACTTCCTCGGTATTTAAAGTCCATCACTTGTTTTAGTTGTCTGCCCTTTATCGTTATTTCAATGTTCTGTTTCTCTTTTACGATATTCATAACTTATGTTTTGTTGATGTTGATTTTCATGTTGTATTGAGTGCCCGTGGTGGAATCCTCAGTTGTAATATTGCCTTATTATACTTATTAACTATTATTATTATTATACTTATACTAGAAAAAGAGTTCTTAAATGTTATGAAGAGCCATTTTTAACATTTGGATGTGAATCATGGACAATAGGACAACAGACTAGAAAATCACTGGAGTCTGTAGAAATGTAGTTTTACATAAATATGTTGAGAATACCACGGACAGCTAATAAGAGTAACGAAAACGTTCTGAATGAGTCCAGAGCAAAAGAGAGCTAATTTTCAATGTTTGAAAGAAACAATCATCATTTGTTGGCCATGTAAAGAGAAGAGAACAGCTGGAATACATTGTAACAACTGGGAAAAACTGAGGGACGTAGAGATAGAGGGTAGCATCGAGAAAAATTACCAACAATTTAAGAGAATGAATTGGCAGAAGGTCAACAACAGAAATGATAAATAACTGTCGTGATCGAAAGTTGTGGAGAGACATAATCACCTACGCCAGCAGGCCCGGTACTTGTTGATGATGATGATACTCATTAATCCCTGTCTCAGCCCTTTCATGTACTACCATATTGTAATCGTTGCTCTCTTGGAAGCGTCTACATAACCACATCAACGTTACTGAACGCTATCCATAGACCTTCCGCACTCAGCCAAACTAGCAAGTCTGTCAGCACACTCATTACCTCTTACATTCGCATGCATTGGCACGAAAATAAAGCAGACTTTTCGTAGATTAAATCTTCAAAGAAACTGTAACCACTGCCGTCTAGCCCTGCCGTTTGCGATCTTTCTGAACATACTCATCGAGTCATATACCTGTGTGTAAGTCTATGTCTAGAGCTATTTTAATGCTTTAATGACAATCATAATTTCCATGGTCAAACTACTTGCAGTCAGTGCGAAGCAGCATTTCTTCCTGAGTCGTGAATGCTCATGAGCTCCTTACATGCCGAGCACCTGCGCCACTCTGAAGAGAGATCTCGGAAATCAAGCCCAGGACTTCTGCCTCAATGATCAGGGTGCTTTGTTGTCTACATTCTCTGTTCAGTGTGGTGACGATGAGAAAAGATGGTTGGATGAGCTGGATACGCAAGCAGTGAACGCCAATTACAAGCATTACCAGACAAGCTTTAACAAGGAACCCATAGGGAAAGAGGATAGCAAGGAAAACGTAGGAGTTGATGGATTTCAAACCTTGAGAATGAGATCATGAAGATAAAGTACACCTGGAAACAATTAGAGGAGACACCAAAAGAAATAAAGGATTGAAGAATTCCCATTTATAACAAATACCCCAATGGAGTTTTGTTTTGTAAAATGGCAAGAATAGTATAGACATAAAATAACATTCGCGTGCGATACTTACTGCGTCCCTTTACAGTTTCAGAACTACATGTTAATGATAATGATTTGTGTTAATGATAATGATTTGTGTTAATGATAGTGATTTGTGTTGTTGATGATAATGATTTGTGTTGATGATAATGATTTGTGTTGATGATAGTGATTTGTGTTAGTGATAACGATTTGTGTTAGTGATAATGATTTGTGTTAGTGATAATGATTTGTGTTAGTGATAATGATTTGTGTTAATGATAATGATTTGTGTTGATGATAGTGATTTGTGTTAATGTTAATGATTTGTGTTGATGATAATAATTTGTGTTGATGATAATGATTTGTGTTGATGATAATGATTTGTGTTAGTGATAATGATTTGTGTTGATGATAATGATTTGTGTTGATGATAATGATTTGTCTTAGTGATAATGATTTGTGTTGATGATAATGATTTGTGTTGATGATAATGATTTGTGTTAGTGATAATGATTTGTGTTGCTGATAATGATTTGTGTTGATGATAATGATTTGTGTTAATTTGTGTTGATGATAATGATTTGTGTTAGTGATAATGATTTGTGTTAGTGATAATGATTTGTGTTGATGATATTGATTTGTGTTGATGATAATGATTTGTGTTAATGTTAATGATTTGTGTTAGTGATAATGATTTGTGTTAGTGATAATGATTTGTGTTAATGTTAATGATTTGTGTTAATGATAATGATTTGTGTAAATGATAGTGATTTGTGTTAATGATAATGATTTGTGTTAATGATAGTGATTTGTGTTAATGATAATGATTTGTGTTAGTGATAACGATTTGTGTTAATGATAATGATTTGTGTTAATGTTAATGATTTGTGTTAATGTTAATGATTTGTGTAAATGATAATGATTTGTGATAATGATAATGATTTGTGTTAATGATAATGATTTGTGTTAGTGATAATGATTTGTGATAATGTTAATGATTTGTGTTAGTGATAATGATTTGTGTTAATGATAATGATTTGTGTTAGTGATAATGATTTGTGTTAATGATAATGATTTATGATAATGATTTGTGTTAATAATTTGTGTTAATGATAATGATTTGTGTTAATGTTAATGATTTGTGTTAGTGATAATGATTTGTGTTAATGATAAAGATTTGTGTTAATGATAATGATTTGTGTTAGTGATAATGATTTGTGCTAATGTTAATGATTTGTGTTAATGATAATGATTTGTGTTAATGATAATGATTTGTGTTAGTGATAATGATTTGTGTTAGTGATAATGATTTGTGTTAGTGATAATGATTTGTGTTGACGATAATGATTTGTGTTAGTGATAATGATTTGTGTTAGTGATAATGATTTGTGTTAGTGATAATGATTTGTGTTAATGTTAATGATTTGTGTTAATGATAATGATTTGTGTTAATGATAATGATTTGTGTTAGTGATAATGATTTGTGTTAGTGATAATGATTTGTGTTGACGATAATGATTTGTGTTAGTGATAATGATTTGTGTTAGTGATAATGATTTGTGTTAGTGATAATGATTTGTGTTAGTGATAATGATTTGTGTTGATGATAATGATTTGTGTTAGTGACAATGATTTGTGTTAGTGATAATGATTTGTGTTAGTGATAATGATTTGTGTTGGTGATAATGATTTGTGTTGGTGATAATGATTTGTGTTGATGGTAATGATTTGTGTTAGTGATAATGATTTGTGTTGATGATAATGATTTGTGTTGATGATAATGATTTGTGTTGATGATAATGATTTGTGTTAGTGATAAAGATTTTTGTTAGTGATAATGATTTGTGTTGATGATAATGATTCGTGTTGATGATAATGTTTTGTGTTGATGATAATGATTTGTGTAGATGATAATGATTTGTGTTAATGATAATTATTTGTGCTAATGATAATGATTTGTGTTGATGATAATGATTTGTGTTAATGATAATGATTTGTGTTAGTGATAATTATTTGTGTTCATCATCATCGAGTGCCTTCTACGCAACGAAGGTTGGCTGCCATGAATCGCCATTCTACTCTGTTTCTTGCTTCAATGGTACAGGCTGTCATAGATTGACTTGTCCATCTTTTGATGTTACTCGTCCATGTTAGTCTTGGTCTGCCTCTGCCTCTTTTACCTTGTATTTTCCCTTCCAATATTACTTTTATATATATTATAGTAGGCTGTTGTGTCTTTTAACATGCCCCAAAAATGTCATTTGTCTTGTCTTAATTGTATTTAGTAGTTCTCTTTTTATTTTCAGTTGTTTTAAAATCTTTTTGATTTGTGTTAGTGATAATGATTTGTGTTGATGTTAATGATTTGTGTTAGTGATAATGATTTGTGTTGATAATGATCTGTGTTGATGTTAATGTTATGTATGATGGGAAGACTTCTGTACCGCGATAATTCCGTCACGTTTTCCATCTTTAGTGAAGTCAAGCACACTCAAGCAAGCATTGTTTATCATCAGTTTACCTTTCCGCTTTGATCCCTACTCACTTTGCCAAACTGGTTAGTCTGTTTCTAGAGTGCATGGAAGTGTAGGCTCTTTATCAGCTGCTGTTACCCTTGACCCAGACGCAATAATCAGCTATAAGTCGCGGGCCACATGCGGTCTAAGCGTTGTAGAGAAGCCTTGGACATTAACACAAACACTCCGTTTTCTCTTGGTTCAGAAATACAACATTGATAGATTTCAGCCCAGTAAAATAAAATTCACATCAAATGGTGATATTCTATATTAACTGTAATAATTTGTGCGAATTATTTCTTCTATATTCAGGCTGGCCACACAACAAACTGTTAGAGAAGACCTTATATCTACAAGTGATTGACTACGACAGATTCAGTAGAGACGATCCCATTGGAGAAACCTACATACCACTCAATGAAGTTGACCTTTCGCATGCTCCAGTAACCTGGAAGTATCTACAGCCCTGTAAGGATTCACGCGTAAGTCTATTTTATGGAAAGATTTATGTCATCCCTATTCCGTTTCAAATGTATGAGCTTTGTCACTCCTTGGAACTCCTCAACGATGATTAGAATATTGGGTTAGTTCAATATGGGCAAAGGACTCCATAATAATTGCCCACACAGATGAATATATATATAAAGGCGACTAACAACAACAACCTGCTTCAACAATCTATGAAGACATTTACGTCTTCTATATGTTTAGGTTTTTCTTCCCGTAAAAATCAAAAGCCTGCTGAAACTAACACATCATGCCAGATTTTTGTGAAAACCAGTACATGTATTTACTGCAAGATAAATTAAAACGTAGCCTGCGACAACTGAAGCTCGCACTATTTTCCCGTGCCAATAAATCTGGCATACAGCCATTTGGCATTTGGGTTGTATGTGATCGGTCACACACAATTAAATATAACCAGACGGCTAGAAAGGCTGCTTAGTAGATAGGTCAGACTGGCTGACTCTATTAAAAAGAAAAAGTATAAATCAAGAACTCGTACTAGCCCTTTGGGAAATAAGACATAATGTCCAACAGCTATATGTGTATCTACGTAGTGTTTATGACAAGCATAAAAATAGCTATAAAAGAAGTGAAAAGAGAACCCTAGTTAGAGTATTTCTTGTGAAAAATAAACTGAACTCTTCACATTTGCAGGATCAGCCTTACTTTGCATCCTACAAGATGAAAACAACAAAGAAAGGTTAGGAAACACAGAGAGAAGAAAGAAAGAAACATAAGAAACCAGGAGGACATTCAGGAACACTGAGTTGGCTAATGCCAAGTGGTCGACGCTTGCCATTAGCTCTTAAACCAAATTGTTGACATGACGAACTACGATGGCTTTCGATGATTTCTCTAGTTATTGTTAATTAAGTTCCAAATTGTTGACATGACGAACTACGATGGCTTTCGATGATTTCTCTAGTTATTGATAATTAAGTTTCAAATTGGTCATTCCTGCTGTTGGGCAGTACTAGATCGTCAATATCAGTAAATGCTACCATCATTTTAACAAGTCGTGTCGGTATGTTGTGACGCAAGCTGTTTCCAGGGAGTAAAGTAGAACCTTGACCAACTACGTTGTCGCTGATCCTTTTGTATAGACCACAGCAATGCTAACTCCTGCTTCTTGAAGGACACGAACAGAAGAAGAAAGATTAGTCTAAGTCCAGAAAAAGTGGGGGACAATATTTTGAAGCTCCTTAGAGTGTGCTTTTATGCAGATGACGTGTCCTTTATTTGTTTAATTTAAATTTAATTTGTCATATTTGTATTGAAACAGACAGTACTTTTTTTTTTCTAGATAAAAGGGTGCTGGTACTGCAGTGAAATTGTTTTACTCCCACATTTTTAACATACCCTCCCCCATGTATGTTCGTTTTTTTCTAGAACGCTTCCTGCTTGTGTATCATCTGCTGAACGACCTACTGATAGCAGTCATGATTCCACGTGCCATGTATTTGGTCAACCAACCTTATGGACAGCAGTGCAGAATCAGTCCATATAAGCACAGACAATTTGGATGAAGTTACGATCAGATTTATTTGAGAGAACCTCCATTCACATTGACAGGAAGTTATTGGATGCGTGTTTAAAGTTTACTTTATAGAATCTTTTGGCCATGAATTTATTTTCTTTCTTTAAGACACTCACACAACAATTACTTAATGAAATAAACATAACAAGCAAAAAATATGGACTAGATATGAATATCAAAAAGACTAAAACTATGATCATAAACAAAGAAAATACTCAAAACCCACAAGTGGATATCAAAATTGAAGGAATAGACCTGGAGACAGTTCAGAACTACAACTACCTTGGACATACTATAACCAGTGATGGAAAATGTACAAGTGAAATAAACAAAAGAATAGGAATGGCAAAAAATAATTTTAATGTCATGAAGAGCATACTAACATCAAAACAAATAACACCAGGGCTAAAACTAAGAATAGCAAAATGTTACATCTTCTCAATAGTCCTATATGGTGCAGAAACATGGACATTAGACAAGAAAACAGAACAGAGAATTGAAGCCTTTGAAATGTGGATATATAGAAGAATAGGTAGAATTGAATGGAAGGAAAAGAAAACAAATGATGAAGTCTTAAAACAACTAAAAATGAAAAGAGAACCACTAAGCACAATTCAAACAAGACAAATGCGATTTTTGAGCCATGTTAAAAGACACAACAGCCTACTAAAAGTAATCCTGGAGGGGAAAATACAAGGTAAAAGAGGCAGAGGCAGACCAAGACTAACATGGACGAGTAACATCAAAAGATGGACAAATCAGCCTATGACAACCTGCACCATCAAAGCAAGAGACAGAGTAGAATGGCGCTCCATGGTAGCCAACCTTCGTTGCGGATACGGCACTCGATGATGATGAAGACACTCACGGAAGGCACTGTTTTCATTTTTAAAAATAAAACTTTATTGTTAGTTCTCTTATTTCAGCTTCACCAAATATCCGTTTCTTTGCGTGGTTTTCTTGTCAATGTTTGGAGTCTAAAAACTTGACACGTTCAATTAGCATCGTCTCCCTTAAACAGACGCTTTCCAATAGCTTCTTTCAGACTTTTATAGTAAACAGATGCACCTATTGTAGAGTGAGTTCTTACACTTTTTGTTCAGCACTATCATTTTGAACCTTCTAATCGTGTGACTTTGTAGAGAAATAATGTAAGTCTTGAATAGATCAAGATTTCTAATTCTTTCTTTAAAAAGCCGAATTATTTTCATTACCTTCACGTTTTTATAAATCAAGACAAGATTCCCAAACCGAGAGCAAATCCACGTAACTTGCACAAAATCATCTTAAAGAGAGTAGCCTGTTTGCTTCTTCTGCTATCTACTTTTACTTCTTGAAAGTGATGAATAGAGGTGTCGTAATCTTGTCGCGCTGCAGAATTAATGTGAAAGCAAGAAGCAACCCTGCAAGTGCTTACAATTCTACCAATTTTGGCAAGTTCTAGAGTCGCTGCACGTTCCAGCTATCCACTAGTATTCTTTGGTGATGCGTGATAAATCACACAAAGCTTGTCTATAAAACTTGCAGTGATTCACTCCGTCCACTTTGTTCACTGTGTCCTTATATACAATTCGAGATGATGGCCAGAATTATGCAGGAAAAAAGGGAATACATGTATTTACATTAGCAGCTGATGAATACTCAAAACTGGAAATTGAATTCGCTAACACAAAACCATTTAGCAATATCACAATATCATCAATCAATATCACAATACCACCTAGCAAAATCACAATACCATCTACCAATATCACAATACTATCTACTAATATCACAATACCACCTAGCAAAATCACAATACCATCTACCAATATCACAATACTATCTACTAATATCACAATACCATCTACCAATATCACAATACTATCTACTAATATCACAATACCACCTAGCAAAATCACAATACCATCTACCAATATCACAATACTATCTACTAATATCACAATACCATCAACCAATATCACAATACTAACTACTAATATCACAATACCATCTAACAATATCACAATACTATCTACTAATATCACAATACCATCTACTAATATCACAATACCATCTACTAATATCACAATACCACCTAGCAAAATCACAATACCATCTACCAATATCACAATACCACCTAGCAGCAAAATCACAATATCATCAATCAATATCACAATACCACCTAGCAAAATCACAATACCATCTACCAATATCACAATACCACCTAGCAAAATCACAATATCATCAATCAATATCACAATACCACCTAGCAAAATCACAATATCATCAATCAATATCACAATACCACCTAGCAAAATCACAATACCATCTACCAATATCACAATACCACCTAGCAAAATCACAATACCATCTACCAATATCACAATACCACCTAGCAAAATCACAATACCATCTACCAATATCACAATACTATCTACTAATATCACAATACCATCTACCAATATCACAATACTATCTACTAATATCACAATACCATCTAACAATATCACAATACTATCTACTAATATCACAATACCATCTACTAATATCACAATACCATCTACCAATATCACAATACCACCTAGCAAAATCACAATACCATCTACTAATATCACAATACCATCTACTAATATCACAATACCATCTACTAATATCACAATACCATCTACTAATATCACAATACCATCTACCAATATCACAATACTATCTACTAATATCACAATACCATCTACTAATATCACAATACCATCTACTAATATCACAATACTATCTACTAAAATCACAATACCATCTACTAATATCACAATACCATCTACTAATATCACAATACCATCTAACAATATCACAATACCATCTACTAATATCACAATACCATCTACCAATATCACAATACCATCTACCAATATCACAATACCATCTACCAATATCACAATACCATCTACCAATATCACAATACCATCTAACAATATCACAATACCATCTACCAATATCACAATACCATCTAACAATATCACAATACCATCTACCAATATCACAATACCATATAACAATATCACAATACCATCTACCAATATCACAATACCATCTACCAATATCACAATACCATCTACCAATATCACAATACCATCTAACAATACCATCTACCAATATCACAATACCATCTAACAATACCATCTACCAATATCACAATACCATCTACCAATATCACAATACCATCTACCAATATCACAATACCATCTACCAATATCACAATACCATCTACCAATATCACAATACCATCTAACAATATCACAATACCATCTAACAATACCATCTAACAATATCACAATACCATCTAACAATACCATCTAACAATATCACAATACCATCTAACAATATCACAATACCATCTAACAATATCACAATACCATCTAACAATATCACAATACCATCTAACAATATCACAATACCATCTACCAATATCACAATACCATCTAACAATATCACAATACCATCTAACAATACCATCTAACAATATCACAATACCATCTAATAATATCACAATACCATCTAACAATATCACAATACCATCTAACGACATGTTTACGGTGCATTTTCTGTCTGTCGTTATAAATGCACACATCTTTTTTTTTTTTTTTTTTTGGGGGGGGGGATTAAAAGGGGGGGGAGAGGGGGAGGGGGGGGGGGAAGAGATAGAGTGCGGGTGTTGCGTACCCGTTGTGCACGGCCACAAGAAAATTAATGAGCTGGTACTGTGTACTATTGTTCCTTTCCTTATTTCTTTCTGTCTTTGTTTCTTTCTTTCATTAATTCCTTTTGTATCCGTTCTGGTGTCAAGGGGAGGTATATATAAAGTTCTGGTTGTCGCCCTTTTGACGGCTTCATGTGTCATTTGATGTAGCATTTCTTTGATGTTGAATTTCATGTTACTTTGGATCTGCCTCTTGTTCTTCTCCTTTCTCGTCTTTTAATATATGGCTTTGTATGTTAAGGAATCATACAAAATTCTTTCCAGTTTGACAAACCAGTTTATTTGTTGTTTCTGTGTGTAGCTTATGAATGGTTCAATACCTACTCATTCTCTTATAATGTCATTTCTGGTTCTGCCTTTTTTTATTACTCCAAGTGCTTTTCTTAGACATCGGATCTCTGTGGTGACAAGCTTTCTTTTGAGCTTACACGTAAGTGACCATGTTTGGCATTGATAACACCAATGTTGGAATGAATCATCATTTACCATCTACCTGCTGCCTACTTGGTGTAGGCGATCATGTCTTTCCACAATCTTCTATCTATAGTGCATCGTATCAGTTCTGTTGTTGACTGTTTTCCATGCCATGACACCCAGCTATCTAGTATCTTCTCTCTGTGTCGTCTGCAATCTATCTTTCCCTGTATTTTGTCAGTTGTAACCAAGTATTCCAACTGTCTATTGTAATGTATATACTATGTAGAAGATGTTTCTTGGTGGTAAAAAGTATTGCTTAGTGTTGATGTATATGGGATAGCTGTCCCAATATTTGGTGTACCTTATTGCATAGTATATCTATCTATGTGTTAATTGTACCATCTTCATAGAATGTTTTTTTTTTTCCAAATATTTAAAGTTTCTTACTTGCTTTATAACTTAATGTTCTATAGTTCTATGTTTAGATACTATTGTTTACCGCCATTTAAAAACAAAATAGAAAACATCGAGAAGAGGTATACTCACTCACAACTTCCGATCGTTCTCTACACTCTCTATCTCTCCCCCACCTCACAAACCTGTTTTTCCACTCAATGAAATCAATTGTTTCTGCCTTACTTTACGTATCATTTCTTCTTCTTCTTCTATCCTTCCTCTGCTGCCGTTGGCGTCGAGGGGAGAAACAATCTGCGATTCTTTGCTCTTCTGTTGGCCTCTTCTGATGTTATCCCTCCTAGTGACTCTAGTATTCCCTTTATCCATCTCTTTCTCGGTCTTCCTCTTAATCTGACGTTTTCGTAGCGTTTGTTTATGGCTCTTTGGTTCATTGTTATAGTCCGTTCAGAAATTCCTAACCACACTTGAATTAGCTTTACGTGATAACCGTTTGTTATTTTGCTTTCAACTTTTGCATGTAATCTTATAATATTGATGTCGTTATAGAAATATTTTTTGCTCTGAGAAATTTGATCTAGTTTAAAAGTTTTCTTTTTTAGGCTATATTAAATTCACCCTGTTCGAATTTGACACCATTTTAGGATATATACATTAATTTGGTGCGGTCGTTCACGTAAAATAGTTTGGCTATTGCAGAAACACTAAGTTCAGGAAAATCCCGTGCACAAAACTGAATTGTTATTGAACGACATGACGCACCACGGCCTGGGCATTAATTACCGAAGGGAAGGCGTATCTTTATTAATTTTGTGAAGACTCAGTAGACAATTTGTTGACTTTAAATACCAACATTTATATCTAAATTACAATGAGTTTGAAATGCAAATTTATAACTATGCAAAAGGTTACTGTTTTACTATATCAGCACTTCCTTAGGGAATTCAAGATGGGACAAAGTGCCTACTGCATCAAATACAAAAGAGCAAATTAGGACATGGCTTGCGAATGAAAATGTCAAATTTGACGACACATATTTAAAACCCGAATTGTTACAACTTGTGAAGAATACGAATAAGAAAAAGGTGTACCATGTTGACAAAATCATTGAGAAATACGGCCACACGTGAAGTGAAGGAAATGCGCGAAAATGATTATGATATTGTTTATTTAGATGAAACTTGGATCAACGCTCATCATACAAATGAAAAGGAATGGCAGTTAGCAGATGGAAGTATTAAAAGATCAGTACCAAGCAGTAAAGGGCAACGTTTGATAGTTGCACATGCAGGTAGCAGACATAATGGGTTGTTGCAGAATGCTCATCTCGTTTTCATTTCAAAATCCATAGACAATAGAGACTACCACTCCGAAATGAATGGGCACATATTTAAAGACTGGATCGAGAAAAGTATCCTTCCAATATTAGATCGACCTTCTTGTCTGATAATGGACAATGCTTCATACCATAACGTAGTTAACGTAGAAGATAGAATCCCAACATCATCAAGTACAAAAGATGCAATCAAAACGTGGCTCATAAAAGAACACATACAAGTTAAGGACAGCTACTTGAAACCCGAATTGCTTAGCCTTGTAAAACAGACACAACGTACAAAGATATTTAAAATAGACAAGTTTATTCAAGAACATGGCCATAGATGTTTGAGACTACCTCCATATCATGCACACTTAAATCCTATAGAACTAGTTTGGGCAAAAGTTAAAGGACACGTAGCATATACAAATAAAACTTTCAAATTATGCGATGTTGAGACACTTACAAATCAGGCTCTATCAAATATAAATAAAGACTACTTGGTAAAATGTGAGGATCATGTGTTACGACAAGAAGAGGAATATTGGAAAAAGGATGGTTTGTTGTTTGTTCAGCCGAAAGCAGTAATCGACCTATTTGACTCGTCTGATTCTGAATGATCATTACTCTGATTAAGTCTACAGATAAATAGTTTGATTTGCAAAATTTCCTAGTTGATTTGTTAAACAGTTTATTGTTCAAGACCACCCAAGCAATCAAAAATATGTTATAAGCAAACCAACAACCATTACTTTGAATGGAAGCCTGCTTGAGTCAGTACAGAAGTTCAGCTATCTTGGATCCACTATTACAGCCACACTTTCCTTAGATGAGGAACTAAATGTACGTATTTGAAAGGCAGCGACAACATTTGGGAAACTCACACCAAGAGCATGGAACTATATCAAATTGACTCTACGAACAAAAGTTCTATATATAATTTAAAATTTGTATACTTGCCACCCAGTAAAATTTTATGGACACGCCTATGGGTCATCGTTGCACTAGATTACTGTAAAACATTTTGGTTAGGGTCAAAATAATAGTTACATGGGCAAAGATCAAAGGAATTCGCCGCTTTAAGAAAACCGTTATAGCTAGACATCGAGTAACACATATGTTCTCGTGACATGGACATTTTAACACCGTTTGCCATAAATCATGTGAAATCATCAAGAACTTTTTGAATTATAAATCATAACATCTCGGCAAACGATTCTGAACGGACTATAGTTCTTTCTGTCTTGTTATGTGGCCGAACCAATTTATCTGTTGTTTCTTTATGTATTCGATGGCTGGTTCAATTTCGAGTTTCTTCCTCAGGTCAGTGTTTCTTACTCTGTCCCTTAAGCTGTTTCCTGTCATTCTTCTGACACATTTCATTTCGGTGGTCGTTATCTTTCTTATTGTTCTAGAGTCCAGCGTCCAATTCTGGCACTGATAGCACAGTGTTGGTAGAAAAATTGATTTGACGTATCATTGCACTGTGTAAAGTTATTCTCGTCTCATTGTTAGTTCCTTTAACTGACGTTTTCTCTCACAACGGTAAAGAATTGTCCCCGGACCGAGGAATTTACTCTTACTAAATTACACAAGTTACCTATTTTTAGAATTGTGGAAGCCAAACTTAACACGGACTTAAAGAGTCTGGTCAGTAATGTGTGCTTGTCGTTGCCAATTTCGAGCCAGATCTGTACCAGATTATTCCTGGCCAAACTGAATTCTTATTCTGTCCCAACTGGCCACTATCCTGGACAATCGATGCGGCCGAGGAAAGACTCTAAGGGATTTTGCGTGATCCTTGCTGCCAGATAGACATTTACAGATCACGTAAAAGTAGTTTGGCTGCATT
This sequence comes from Megaustenia siamemsis, assembly GCA_032433765.1. Lineage (NCBI taxonomy): Eukaryota > Metazoa > Mollusca > Gastropoda > Stylommatophora > Ariophantidae > Megaustenia > Megaustenia siamemsis. The sequence goes on along the minus strand of JAVIAB010000047.1, from coordinate 71,133,628 downwards.
CTTTAACATTATATCCCCGCTGTTTCCGCGACTTCGATCTTGTTTTTTGGCCATTACTCTAATGAGTCAGAGCCATGATTCCGTATAGATTATTCAGTCTAGCTTTTGATGTTTAGTTTTTGTTTTTTAGTGTGTTTATTTATTGATGCTCTGGCTTGTCTACCTTTGTGGTTGTAATTTTTGCATTCAAATTTAAAAAAAAAAAGGTTTAGATTAGGAATTCCCACTTAGTGATGATGGATATATTTCTTGGAAGTTCCTGAATAGATTTAGTTCATTCGTGTTGATATATTTTATTGGTTTCTATTAATAGAATCTTTTAGTTTCCGGGATAGATGCTTTATAAATCATGGAGAGAAAAACAATTTTGTGAAAGTTACCTGACAGATCTTGTTTGTGTTCTTGTAAAAGTTCTTTAAAGTTTAGAGAATATATTTTAGAGGCTTTCAATGAAATAGAAATTCAGTAATTGATTATATTGGGTACAAGAATAAATTATATGAAAGTTCGTTGATAGATTTCCTTTCTAATCAGGATAGATTTTATTTGATATTTTTTTTCTTGAAATGTATCACAGATGGTAATGGTTATGGTTATGGGAGGCCTCGGTATCACTGCAAACGAATTAAAATCCATAATTGCTCAACCACCTGTGCCAGTGGAATCATCCGAATTGATATCTCATCTCCCGAACAAAGAAAGGTAGCTGCAGTCCCATCATAGCAGTCTCAGCACATCTCGCCAAAAGACATAAGGCGAAACCGCACAGAAAGTGAACACAGCCATCTGTTCTCCATCAAACGATATCATCATTCATCGTAAACAATCGGAATATCGAAACACGATCAAAACGAATGAAACACACAGCTCACAGTGTGCACAGAGCACTAAACTCAGTAGCTCTTGCAGCAAGCCGGACTTGGAATATGAGTAAACTGCAACAAGAAACACTTTTCAGGCACAGCCTATAATGGTTCCTGCCGCCTATCCGTTATATTGGCCGGAAGTTCACGTCCTCCCGAAAATGTTGATCGGCCTATTTTTTTTTAAATATATAGCACTTGATGATATTAGGATATCGTTTCTGTCTCCAAATCCGAACATATGAAATACAGTTATTCCTCGGACTATCCACATCGTACACAGACCGTAAGCACTGATATCTCCCCTGCAATGTAAATCGATGAAATGATAAACCAGTCCACAAGTCTACTAACATCGATCTCACAGTCTTGAATCTAGTATCACAGATATATGCGCAATATGTTTTATAGGAATATGGTGCTTACCGAAGGGTTCATGAACTGGTTTCGGTGATACGTCATAAACGTTATGGGGTTTTTTTTTTCGTTCGCCAGCTTTTACCTCGGACGAAGTCCCTAGAGACTAGGAACTGAGTTTTGCGTTTTAATCCATTTTGCCGTTGCAGCCGTGTGCACAGGGGTCCCTCGCCGCACAGGCACGTAACTCCTGACTTCGAATGGTACTCATATTCTTTTCCGTCGATGAGTAATTGACGTTTCAAGCCGGGCCTCGCTGCTGAGACCAGGGGTGGTTGCCGCAGAGAGAAATCATAAATAAAAATCCCAACCGGTGTAGCCGGGACTTGAACCCACAACTTCTCTGTCTCGAGGCCGGCATCTTACCTCGAGACCAGCCAGTCCCCCGTTATGGGGTTCAAGATACATTTCTTGTGGTTCGTGAATAAAATTTCAGGGAGTTGGTCGATAAATATGTATCTGAGGTTCGGAAAAAATTATATGGAATTATATGGAGAATTGGTAATGGATTATATAGGAGAACTGATAATGGATTATATAGGATAATTCATCATCATAGAGTGTCGTCTCCGCAACGAAGGTTGGCTACTATGGATCGCCATTACACTCTGATTCTTGCTTTGATGATGGGATAATTACCAATGGGTTATATGGGAGAAATGACAAAGGGTTATATAGGAGAACTATTAATGGATTATATGGGAGAATTGTCAATGGATCATATGGGAGGTTTGTCAATGGATTATGCGGAAAGATTGTCAATGGATTATATGGAGAATTGACAATGGATTATATGGAGAATTATCAATGGATTATATGGAGAATTGACAATGGGTTATATAGAGAATTGTCAATGAACTATATGGGAGGATTGTCAGTGGATTATATGAGAGAATTAGCAATGTATTATATGGGCGATTTGTCAATGAATTATATGGAGAATTAGCTATGGATTATATTGGATATTCGGCAATAGATTATATGAGAGAGCTGTTAATGGATTACATGAGAAAGTTGTGGATGGATTACATGAGATAGTTGTCAATGGATTACATGAGAGAGTTGTCAATGGAATACATGCTACAGTTGTCAATGGATTACATGAGAGATTTGTCAATGGATTACAAGAGAGAGTTGTCAATGGATTACAAGAGAGAGTCGTCAATGGATTACATGAGAGAGTCGTCAATGGATTACATGAGAGAGTTGTCAATGGATTACATGAGAGAGTCGTCAATGGATTACATGAGAGAGTTGTCAATAGATTACATGCTACAGTTGTCAATGGATTACATGAGAGAGTTGTCAATGGATTACATGAAAGGAGAGAGTCGTCAATTGATTATATGAGAGAGAGCTGTCAATGGATTACATGAGAGAGTTGTCAATGGATTACATGAAAGAGTTGTCAATGAATTATATGAGAGAGCTGTCAATGGATTACATGAGAGAGTTGTCAATGGATTACATCAGAGAGTTGTCAATGAATTACATGAGAGAGCTGTCAATGAATTACATGAGAGAGTTGTCAATGGATTACATGAGAGAGTCGTCAATGGATTACATGAGAGAGTTGTCAATAGATTACATGCTACAGTTGTCAATGGATTACATGAGAGAATTGTCAATGGATTACATCAGAGAGTTGTCAATGAATTACATGAGAGAGCTGTCAATGGATTACATGAGATAGTTGTCAATGGATTACATGAGATAATTGCCAATGGATTACATGAGAGAGCTGTGAATGGATTACATGAGGGAGTTGTCAATGGATTACAACAGAAAGTCGCCAATGGATTACAAGCTAGAGTTGCCAATGTGAGAGTTGTCAATGGGATTCAAGAACATATTTTTAGATGTTGTGGATATTTATTTAAGGTCCACGGGTGAAATTTATGAGATGATGGTAAGTTGGTAAACTTCATGATGTTCATGAATATATTGTACGAATATCCTTGGATGGCGTCTTGGGGTAGATAATTTGAACAGGCATACATGGACAGACCTTATAGATGTCCTCGAATACCTTCTTAAAAACAAATGGATAGGTTTCATGACTGTACGTGAATATTTTCTTTAGATAAAGACGCTCATTTCCAGTATGACCGTTGGCAATGTCTCGGCAGCCGTTAGGTAAATCCTATGTGTGTGATATTCATGAATATTTTTAATGGCATAATGATTGTGGGTATATCTCGCAACGTTCAGATTCATTAACAATTACTTTAAAAAGGGAAGAAAAACATCTTTTGTAATATAATTTGTATTTGCACGTCCTTCAGCGCGTTGGAAGTGTTGATGTTGATCTAATGTCACATAGTCAACGCAAATCGCTGTCGCTGATGATGTTGATCTGATGTCATCTATCAAGCTATTGTCAGTGTTGATCTAATGTCACTTGATCAACGCAAGGTGTTGTCAGTGTTGATCACTGTCACGTGGTCAACGCAAGGTGTTGTCAGTGTTGATCACTGTCACATGGTCAATGCAAGGTGTTGTCAGTGTTGATCACTGTCACATGATCAACGCAATACAGTGTATATGTCCAGTGTTGATCACTGTCACATGGTCAACGCAATATGTATCCAGTGTGATCACTGTCACATGATCAACGCAATATGTGTCCAGTGTTGATCACTGTCATATGGTCACCGCAAGGTGTTGTCAGTGTTGATCACTGTCACATGGTCAACGCAAGGTGTTGTCAGTGTTGATCACTGTCACATGGTCAACGCAATATGTGTCCAGTGTTGATCACTGTCATATGGTCAACGCAATCCATTAGCTATTAAATCCTGGATGAAATTGTATCGATCTAAAATGGCATTCTTGAATTCCCTGGTTCTGTTAAAGACGTTTAAGCTTTTCTGTACTAGTGGTCCAATAGTACTAGGTCTTCTTTATCAACAGCTCCCATCACTTGGGTGAACTACTGCGATAGTCACTTTGTTAGCCAACCTATTTAGACTCAGACTATTGCCAGATTACCTTACCAAAGGGTGAAAAGAGTTACCAAGGGTGAAAAGAGTTTTTGATCAGCTTTGGATCGCCGTCCCTGACGTGGTTCCTCTGAGTTTGTTAATATGAGTAGCATGTCACCATTATATTAAATGAATGTTGCTACGTAATAACAACTGCAAATAAAAAAAGTCACGGTTTCCTCCACGCCTTGCTATGCGTATGGGGAATATGGTGTTAGTGACCACGGCACATTTTTTATGATGTAGTCGATATCACGACAGGCCGCCTTTACTTCTCAGAATAATCTCTGGTACCCATTGTTAGAGTCTGGGTGAACCCCGGAGCCTTGTCGGTCCGAAAAAACCCATCACTTCTGAGGATCGAACTCGGACTCTTCTGATTTGGAAACGAGCACACTAATGTTACATAACAAACATGTTCTTCTGATTAGGAAACGAGCACACTAATGTTACATAATAAACATGTTCTTCTGCTTAGGAAACGAGCACACTAATGTTACATAATAAACATGTTCTTCTGCTTAGGAAACGAGCACACTAATGTTACATAATAAACATGTTCTTCTGATTAGGAAACGAGCACACTAATGTTACATAATAAACATGTTCTTCTGATTAGGAAACGAGCACACTAATGTTACATAATAAACATGTTCTTCTGATTAGGAAACGAGCACACTAATGTTACATAATAAACATGTTCTTCTGATTAGGAAACGAGCACACTAATGTTACATAATAAACATATTCTTCTGATTAGGGAACGAGCACACTAATGTTACATAGTACACATATTCTTCTGATTAGGAAACGAGCACACTAATGTTACATAATAAACATATTCTTCTGATTAGGGAACGAGCACACTAATGTTACATAATAAACATGTTCTTCTGATTAGGAAACGAGCACACTAATGTTACATAATAAACATATTCTTCTGATTAGGGAACGAGCACACTAATGTTACATAGTACACATATTCTTCTGATTAGGAAACGAGCACACTAATGTTACATAATACACATATTCTTCTGATTAGGAAACGAGCACACTAATGTTACATAATAAACATATTAAAGAAGCTATAATAACGTTACTGGAGATATCTCGAAAAATCGTATCTTCATCTTTTATCATTACGAAAGTTTCCATTAACTATATGGCACACAAACATGGAGATCAAGTGTGACGATGAAAGATGAATATTTTCATTACGGAATATTCCTTCTCGCGAGATGCTTTGAGATAGTAGGAAACGATCACTGACTTTCTTGCTTTAGTATACAGAACTGTCCTTCTGACTTCCTTCCAGATAGGTCAAGGAAATGAAAGGGTTAAGGAATCTCTGTAGCACAAGTTGCTAAACACGATGCAACACAATCCTCTAACAAGTGAAAGATTGTGGAAATAGCCAACATCATTATTCTCCAACTCTAACACGTGGAAGGTCAGCACTGGAAGATCTTAGCACAGTGTTCGTCCTTTCTGGCACCAACTAGAATCACAAACAGCTAAAGAAACTAATAGGGAAAAAAAACAATTAAGAAACGTTATTTTGGGATATAAATGCGCAGAAGTCAGTGACGCCAGATAGGACACACACAGTAATTAATTAAATCAGCTCAGATAATTACACAAAAAACGTTTTCTTATGTGACAAGAAACTGAAAAAAAAACGATTTAAAAAGCGGAATTACAACAGACATAAAAAGGTTTGCCAGTAAACATGTTTTGCGCTTAAGACAGCCTCAAAACTGAATACTGGGCATGGTGGCAAAAGCGACCATTTATTCTCACAACTTTCTATCTCAAAATGCTGTTTATTAATTCTGCATTTGATTTCCTACCATACCATTCTCTTAGGCTGCCTGGTATAAAAGTAGTAAAATACCCCGTCACGCCAAGTGGCGTATAGGGAAATATGGTGTTAGTGACCCTATATTTTACAGACCTTCAGCACATGATGGTATATCATCTTGATATTTCTCTTGAGCCCTGACCAGCATAAAATATATTAACCACTGTCTAAATGGTTTCGCAATATTAACTGTAACGATTTGAAAAATTGCTTCACAAGAACATTTCCATATGCACAGTTGGCTTCTTTTTTTTAATATCAGAAAGACTTTTTAGTTATCATTCTACAATTCTTGTGGTGTATTATGGTTAATGTAACCGGAGTACACTACATTCCCCTCATCGTAAAAATTAATATTTGATGAAGGTGGTTCCAGTTTGTGGTCAAGTGAATCAAAATGAAAAAAAAGAGCTTGCCAAATTCTTGGACAAATGTCAACATTAATGCCTAATAAAGGAATAACTCTAGAGGCAAAAAGGGCACTCTACAACACAATCTTCATCCAAAGGTTGTGCTCCCCGTGCCAGACTTAGACTCTAGACTCAAAGTTAATAAAGAAAGATAGAAAGAAAAAGAGAGAGAAAGAAAAAAGGGAGTGAGGGAGGGAGGGAAGGGGAAGAAAGGAAAGGGAAGGAATGGAAAGGGAAAAGGGAAAGGGAAGTGAAGAAAGGAATGAAAATAAAGGGGATGAAAGGGAAAGAAGGAAAGGAAAGAAAAGGGAAGGAATGAAAGGAAAAAAAGGAAAGAGAAGGGAAGAATGGAAGGAAAGGTAAGGGGATGAAAGGGAAGGAAGGGGAGGAAAGGATATCACTATAAACATAATATACTTGCTGTCTATCCATCAAAGTAACCTTATTATCAAAACTGAAACTGCTGAGTAAATCAAACGTTGGCGTGTTATAGCAAACACATTCATCTCACAGAATTGTTGAAGTAACATATCGCATTTGTTAGGTAATAGTCATTTGTTAAGGGTTAAAATGGTGCGCGCCACGATGTACAGCATATAAACACACATGTCACGAGATCTTTTTTCTACATCTAATTGCAGTGCCAATGCATGGGGAAAGACTAGGTGGGAAAAAAATGTACTCTAGATTAAGTGTGCCAAGGATGGCAACTAACATTATTTGATGTGTCTTCCTCACGACATTGTGTGGTAGGAGATCTTGGAGACCAATTTGATCATTTAGAAGGTGTTCGGCACTCAGTTACAGCCCTGACCTCACTCCCACTGAGCATGAAGAGTTTAGAAGGATTGAGGGAGGGACGTATGAGGTTTTGTCTTGCCTACCAGCCACTTGAAAAGTACCTCATCGATGGAAAGTTTTTTTTTTTTTTTTTTAATAATAAACAGTGTGGGCGGGGAACAAAGAGCCCACATAAAATAGAGGAATGGAAACAAAAACCTAGAGGGAGCGATAAAGGGCGTTGGTGATCACTTCTCATCACAACATTATGTCCCCAACGTTGTTTATTCCATCGCTAAGTAATCAGTTCTTGCATTAGATTAAATCAGTGGCGCAGCGTTGGGATGGGAGGATTGAGGGCGAGATTGCCTGGAGGGAGTCGGGGGGACGACAAGATCTCAATAGCAAGAAAAGGAATTAGTAATAATAAATAAATAAAAATCAAGTTAGGGCTCCTGTATTTGCCTCTCTTTCTCCTCCCCCCCCCCCCGGTCTCTGACAAGCAACGTTACGCCAATGAGTCGACTGTTCATATGAATTGATTATTTACGCCAGGTGTTTACAACTGAGGTCAGCTAATGAATAATTCTATTCTTCAGGGTAAGCTTGGCGAGCTGTTACTGTCACTTTGTTACCAGCCCAACATTGGTCGTCTCACTGTGACCGTAATGAAAGCTAAAGACCTGAAGGCCAAGGACCTCACAGGATCTTCTGGTAGGTCGTTTACTTTAACCCTGTAATTCTGAGATGAATTAATTCGGTTCATTGTTCGATGTGTGAGAGCATGGCTATTTTAACAATTAGATTTATATCTTTGAACACCTCGTAGCGACTGCACTGGACAAGTGACCTTTATTCTCCGGTCTTATAATTCTCTCAGACAGACCCTAGTACTGGGAAAGTGCCGTAAAGGTATTTTTTTTCCAAGGTCACAGGTTAAGCTGTGTACGCTCTTCAACAACTAATGCACGCAACAAAGAGTAGTCTTACTAGGATCTCTTCATTTGAAATCAGTTTAAACCATGTCTTTTATTACAGGGATATGAAAATATTGTCTACAATTAACACTCAAACAAATATTAACATAATTATTACAACCACCTCTAGATGATATGGTTCAATGTCATTTTTTCAAGAACTCATGGTCTGGAGGTAAGACGTCGACCTCAGCACAAGAAAGTTCCTGGCTCGAATCCCTCCCTAGACTGGGAATTTTTTTTATTTGAATCCGTTCTTTATTCGTGGCTTTACCCTGGGTTCTGGATAATGACGTCCAGTCTGGTCCTCTCGTATAACGGAGAAAAACGGGAGATTCTGTTAAAAGAATTGTTAGCAATTAAAAATCTAAAATAATTTGCCAAAATGGCTGATGTGCGGACAGAACTGATAAATTGTAATTTGTAGTTAAACATTTACGCACGCAGAGGACGGATATGTCACGCCGATATACGACAAATAGCAAGGATTAGCGGTAAATCTGGACGTTGAGCATCTACATCCACCTTATCATCAAGACCAAGTACCATGCCTGCTGGCGTAGGTGATCGTGTCTATCCACAAATTTCGATCTCGACAGTTATTTATCATTTCTGTTGTTAACCTTCTGCCAAGCCATTTTCTTACGACCTTTATACACTCGCGTCGAATCCATACAGTCTTCGATGTCAGTGAGTGTACCTCAATAATCGCTGGCCCAACAAATGAAATAAGGACTCTACTTGGGCGAACACTCGATCCGACCTCAGTCCAGCTGATGGCGATTTTGCAGTTGAATACAGATCATATATCCCGGCCCTGGACAAAGCGTGTGCCTTCAACTGTTCCACTTCAATCAACGGTCAGTCCTGCTGGCATTCCTTCGAGGAAGCTCTAGGTCATCATTTGACATTCAGGGGAATGGTTGGTCTCGAGACATAATGCCGGTTTTAAGACAGAGAGGTTGGGAGTTCAAATCCCGGCTGCACCAGTTTGGATTTTTATTTGTGATTTCTTTCTAAGGCAACCATCCCTGATCTGAGCAGCGGGACTCTGATTGAAACGTCATTTACTGATCGACAGGGAAAAAATATTAGTACCTCCGAAGTAGGAGTTATCTGCCTGTGCGGCGAGGGACAAGAGGATCACACGGCTGCCAGGGAAAAATGGATTAACAAGCAAATTTCAGTTCCTATCATCTAGGGACTTCACCAGAGGTGAAAGCTGGCGAACGAAAAAAAAGTGTCATTCAAGGAAGCTCATAGTCTGCATTTGATATCCAGAGAGGTTCCTAGACTTCAGTTGATATTCACGGCGGCTCATACACTTTTACCAACAAATAAGTCTACAGGCTAGATACGTATCAAAGATATTGTTTTGAAATACGACTCTATCAATGCAATTACCCCATTAAACAAGTCATAGGAATTGGTAAGAATTAATTATCACATCAAACTGCCAAAGGGGCCTCCTTAGCCTAGTTGGGATAATCACCCCGACTGGGCTATCGACGTTCGAACAACGCGTGTTCGATTCCCGCTGGAAGCGGTGTGAGTTGTACTCATAAAAAAAAAAAGTAAAGTACCCCCGTTCACGCCAACTGGCGTATAGGGAATATGGTGTTAGTGACCATAAATTTTACAGACCTTCGGCACATGATTTTTGGGGTAATGTGGTCGGTACTACACCCGTGCCGCTCTACTTTCCCAGAAAAAAACCCGTTACCCATTAAAGGCTGGGTGAACCGGAAGCCGTCGGTTGGTATCGAACCCTACCTCTTGTTCTTTGTAGTCCAGTTCACTAACCACTGAGCTATCTCAGCTCCGAGTTTTGTACTCATGGTTGGTATAAAAAAAAACGTCGCGGTGGACCCAGCCGCCGGCAGAAATGAGTACCAGGGTAGTACTCTGGGAAAGCGAGGAAAGGCGCCTCGCATCGTGAGTTTCGATGCTTGAAGCGACACTATCCAGAAGTCTCCGAACACTTCTGGAACGGCGGACGAGCACATATGGGTGAAAATTCGCGTACTTTGACGCCGATTCACGTCTTTTATCAAACTCTCAAGCGAATTAATTATAACATCAAATTGTCAAACGAATTAATGATCACATTAAGCTGTCAAAGGAATAAATTATCACATTAAAGTGTCAAAGGGATTAATTATCACACCAACTTTTCAAGGGAACTAGATAAGTGGTAATCAAACTATTTAAAGAGACTCATCGTCTCTAACAGAGCCACCAAGTAAATCCAATAACGTCACCTGACAGATCCACTATCTTCACCAGACATCAAAATCGATAGACAACACAAACATACACACACAGAGATTTTCTCACCGCACACACACAATAGTTAACATCACTAGACGATAATCGTTATGTTGACAACTTATCATTATCATCATGTGCCATACCGGTTGGCGTAGGCGATCATGTCCTTCCACAATTTTCTACCTACAGTCCATCGTATCAGTTCTGTGGTTGACTGTTTTCCATGCCAAAACACCAAGCTATCCAGTATTTTCTCTCTTTGACGTCCACGATCTCTCTTTAATTTTATTTTCCATGTTGTAATTAAGTATTCCAACATTCTTCTTCTCATGATGTGCCCGAAAAATGTTGTTTGTTTCTTTCTGATGTTTTTTAGGAGTTCCCCTTTTGTGTAAGCCTCTTTGAGAATTTCATCACTGGTCTTTTTAGCTGTCCAGGGAACTTTCAACATTTTTCTGAGAAATCTCATCTCTGTGGCCTCTAAATCGTATTTTCATTTGTTTGTCTATTGTCCATGATTCGCTTCCATAGGTCAGAATTGGTTCTATATAGCACCGATGAACTCTCTTTCTCACTCCTATTGACATAGATTTTATTGACAACTTACAGCGAAGCGATAACATTTATTAAATTATATATTCCTGGAATCATTACTGCAAAGTATAACATGTAATTGTTTGTCCCAGTAAAATATAATAATAATATAATGTAACAAAATCATCATCATCAAGTACCGGGCCTGCTGGCGTAGGTGATCATGTCTATCCACAACTTTCGATCTCGACAGTTATTTTTCATTTCTGTTGTTAACCTTCTGCCAGGTCATTCTCTTAAGCTGCCTGGCATCTTTTCTCTTTGCTTCCCTCTGTCTCTTCGTCCCTCATTTTTTCCAGCTGTTACAATATATTACAGCTGTTCATTTCTCGTTACGTGGTCAAAAAAAGATGATTGTTTCTTCCTAATTTTAGATATTAGCTCTCTGTTTGCTTTGGCCTCTTTCAGAACGTTTTCATTACTCTTCTTAGCAGCCCATGGTATTCTTAGCATTCTTCTGTAAAACCACATTTCTACAGACCCTAGTGATTTTTTTGTCCGTTGTCATGTTGTCACTGATTCACATCTATATGTTAAGACTGGCTCTACATAACATTTAAGAACTCTTTTTCAAAATAATGATGAGAGATAATGATGTAACGAAATACCCGTCATTATTCTAATTGATTCGACACCACTGCTCGTAGACGTTCTTTATATTTGCCATTTTCCCATATTCCAAGTGCAGTTGAAAGCTTGTATATCGTTTCTGTATAAACGAATAATTTGAAACAAACTTTATTTTAACCAAAAGCTCTGGAAACTGCTTTTTCTTCATCTTCATCGTATGGTACCCGCGATGGTCACAAGAGTCTTCTTCGTGTTAATGTTTGGTCAATGTCTCTTGTGTTTTGTCTTTGTGCCTTGACACTACACCATAGAGGAGTGACCCTTTTGATGCAGGGGGTCAGCACTCTCGCTGACTTCACGGGATGAGTAGCATATTGTTTTCTTCTAGATTGTGACGTCTTCAAGATGAGAATTTACGTTTGACTGTTATGTTAGGCATGTGGCCCTGTGCATCCGATTTGAACGTGTTTGTGTGTGTGTATCTCTGTCTTCCTGGAGGCGAAGGCGCGCCCCCCAGCACCAGAGCTGGAAGTCGTCAGTGACTCACAACTGATGGCTTGCGCCAGGATCGGTGAACCAGAACCATCCAGACCCTGCTACACCTCTTCGTGGTGCCTCTAGAAACAGACTAACCTGTCTAGTCTGGCCAAGCGAGCAGGGATCGAAGTGGGAAGACGAACCCGGTACACAAAAAGCGTCGGCTGAAATCGGATGTGTTGGGCCGAAAGGCGCAGATATCACAGTGTTACACTGCAAACTGCAACACAACGTAACTACGTCCACTTAACGTCATTTTAAGGGCGGATGACGAGGAGGAAGTCTACGGTTCGTATCCGTTAGAATACCTCAAATCATGGGACGAACGCATCATCATCATCATCATCTTCATCATCATCATCATCATCATCATCATCTCTGTCTTCCTAACCTCAACCCGTTGACCTTGTCCAGCTTGGGTGATAACTCGGTATCAGTGTTGCCACTAGAACAGCTGTTGGAGATCAGGGCACACAGGTTCTTCTATCACTTTGAAATGGAGACACGTCACAAGAGCAAATTTATTCTATTGCCGGCTGTTATAGTACAACATCTATAGATTTATATTGTTGGATGATATCAGATCTGATTGATCATGGCTTAGGCCGCCAGATCTGACTCATGCCACTTTAAAGTATTTCTAAATATATATGTCCAGAGTATAGATATGCTGGACTGTAAGGTGTTAAACTCAGCGTAATGCAGCCTGCACGAAAAAAAGGAAGAAACACTAACAAAGTATTTTTTTTTTAAGTTGGAACACGACATTTAAAGTATTTTTTTTATTTGTAACACGACATTGCGGAAAAAGCCAGCCATGTTGTCGCGATCCAGACGATGAGCTATTAAACCTATAATAAGTTCCTGCTATGAAGTATTCGAAGTGTTAAGTTTCGTTCAACTATTTCTACACCTATTCTGTGTCAAAACACCTATGGTTTGGCGCACACACTCGTGACGTGTTCACATTTTATTGCCAGGAAGAATACTCGTCGACTTTGTTATGGGGAGTTTACAGAACCTGGCAACAGTTTCGATTCATTCTAGCATTTACGTCTGCTTTATCCTGCACGATCTGGGTAACTTTGTGTGTCCTGAAAAAATCTTCCGTACTTCCCCATCCCAATCCGAAAAAAAACAAGACTATTAATAGCTTGTAAGTTTAATCAGAGTAAGGCTTCACTTGATTGTCAAACAGATGGCTTCTCTTACTTTCGTTTACTAAGGTCTGTATTTGCAATGCTGCCGCCATCATCATCATTGAAGGCCGTCTCTTCAACGAAGGTTGGCTATCATGGAGCGTCATTCCGCTCTGTCTCTTGCTTTGATGGTGCATGTTGTAATAGGCTGTCTTGTCCATCTTTTGATGTTACTCGTCCTTGTCAGTCTTGGTCTGCCTCTTTTACCTTGTATTTTCCCTACCAAGATTACTTTTAGTAGGCTGCTGTGTCTTTTAACATGTCCCAAGAAATTGCATTTGTTGTGTTTGAATTGTATTTAGTAGTTTTCTTTTCATTTTTAGTTGTTGTAAGACTTCATCGTTTGTTTTCTTTTCTTTCCATCCAATTCTTCCTGTTCTTCTATAAATTCACATTTAAAATGCTTCAATTTTCTGTTCTGCTTTCTTGTCTAATGTCCATGTTTCTGCACCATACAGGAATATTGAGAAGATGTAACATTGTGAATTCTTAGTTTTAGCACTGATGTTATTTATTTAGATGTTAGTATATTTTTCATGACTTTAAACTGATTTTTTTGCCATTCCTATTCTTTTGTTTATTTCAGTTGTACATTTTCAATCACTGGTTATAGTATGTCCAATGTAGATGTATCTCTGAACTGTCGCCAGGTCTATTCCTTCTTGTAGGTTTAAATGATACTGTCATTTAGATTAATCTTGTTTTCTTCACCTGCTCCAGAAAAAGGCCGTACTGTTTTAAATTTGGCCAGATGCCAAATCATGTCTTTTCTTTGGTTTAGCCTCCACAGAACATATTCTTATTGTGACGTACATTGAACCCCTAGAAAATACTTAACAAGGAATTAATCTTTCTATCGTTGAGATTATAAATCTCTTTAAAAAGTTTCATTCGGTAAAAAAATAAAAGGTTTTCATTTTAAAGATTTGATGAAGAAATTCATTTTCTTTAATCTGACTATAATTATGGAATCTCTGTGTTTTTTTTTAAACCCTTAATTAATGTTGTGGTTAAAGCGTGGGGAAGGTGGGGATATTCAAGCTTCTTGGATGACAGTGAACTAATTAACAATTTAAAATGTCATGTGCTGAGTTTATTTGTTAAACTGTTGTCTGGTGTTTATTCATCCCCTTCCTTCTTCTTTTTTCTTCCTCTTCTTTATTATTATTATTATGCTGCTTTCGCAGCTACTTCTCTTCATAATCCATTTTCAAAAGGACGTTAAATGAACCTAGTTTCTGTGTATTCAGGTTAACGGCGTACTGCAAAATCTGAGCCTTTTGGTGCGCGCTTAAGACTTCGACATGACCTTTTTTTTTATCTTTCCTTTATTGCCTTCCCGTTTTTGCTCTCTTCATTTGGTCAGAGTGGTTAGTCTGTTTCAGAGCCACTGAAGGAAGCTGGAGTTGTATCGTTACCAACTATTGTCACTGGGGCAAGAAGTCAGTTATAAGCCATTTTCAGCTCAGATTCTGTCCATCGCCTTGGCGCACTATTTCCCCCATTCGCATAGCGACATCAGTTACATTGTGCTTCGTCTTGTATGGTCAGGTGTAACCAAGTTAAGCACACAGTTATTAACGAATTAATTTCTAAGCACACAGTTATTAACGAATTATTTTCTAACCACACAGTTATTAACGAATTATTTTCTAACCACACAGTTATTAACGAATTATTTTCTAACCACACAGTTATTAACGAATTATTTTCTAACCACACAGTTATTAACGAATTATTTTCTAACCACGCAGTTATTAACGAATTATTTTCTAAGCACAGAGTTATTAACGTATTATTTTCAAAGCACACAGTTATTAACGATTTATTTTCTAAACACACAGTTATTAACGAATTATTTTCTAACCACACAGTTATTAACGAATTATTTTCTAACCACACAGTTATTAACGAATTATTTTCTAACCACACAGTTATTAACGAATTATTTTCTAACCACACAGTTATTAACGAATTATTTTCTAAACACAGAGTTATTAACGAATTATTTTTCTAATATTTACTTGTAGTTGTCTTCAATCTGCCTATTAAACAGCGCCCATAGTTTTCTCTGTCTCTCTCTCTCTCTCTCTCTCTCTCTCTCTCTCTGTTCTCCTCGTCTCTCTCTGCAAACAGCTCTGATATGAATTACCAGAATATAAACTTCAATATTGAATTAAAATGTTGAAAAACATATTTTAGACTTATGATCTGCTAATGTCATAATTCGTATAAATAAACACACTAATTAACAAGCTATAAAAACTGCAACATGAACAAGATTTAAATAATGATTTTTTTTTTTACATTATGATTTAAACAAAAATGTCATTACCATGGGGGGAAAAAATGGAAGGCATGCAATTTTTTTTTTTATTTCAGCATTGGAGATCAGAAAGTGGCAAAATATTGTCTGTTATAATCAATATGTGTATAATTGCCATTTTGATAAATGACAGAAAATGTAAGTTTGTGGTTTCTGTATCTTGAAGTATTGTGCTCGCTACTTGTTCAAAGAATACCTGTTTTAATTAAATGTTGCCAAGTATTTTTATTTCCAAAATTCAGTTAACTATGAACTCTGAACTATGAACTCAGAGTATGTGAGATCTAGGACTAAAATGAGTTAAGTTAACACCACGAGATCAAAATGAGCCGTAAGATTTAAAACCCATTTCAGTTACCATTTGCTATAGCTTTCTTTATTTCCCGTGTCCTGGTGGAAAAGTTGGAGTTTGCCTATCCTATCAACACTAGGGGAGCCGCGATTGCTCAGTGGTTAGTGAACTGGACTACAAAGGACAAGAGATAGGGTTCGATCTCAACCGACGGCTTCCGGTTCACCCAGCCTTTAATGGGTACCGGATTTTTTTCTGGGAACGTAAAGCGACACGGGCGTAACACCGACCACATTACCCCAAAAATCATGTGCCGAAGGTCTGTAAAATTTATGGTTACTATCACCATATTCCCTATACGCCACTTGGCGTGACGGGGGGTACTTTACTGTTTTTTTTTTTTAATCAACACTAGGCTTTCCATATATAAAGTCTCACCAGCGCGTCAGTCACTCTCATGTGACATAGAGACTGTCACCAGCGCGTCAATCACTCTCATGTGACATAGAGACTGTTTCAAGTTCGTGTTTGCATTGACCAGCTTTTTAACTCTAGTGATGTCCCGATTTACTGTAATTTTGTGTGAATATAAATTGTTCCTATTTTCTCACTGGCAGACTTATGCACAGGATTACCTCGCTATACAGACATACGGTTTCCTACTTCAGATGTACTCTATTTCTTTTTTAAAACGTCAAGAGTTTTAAACGTCAAGAGTTTTAAACGTCAAGAGTTTTAAACGTCAAGAGTTTTAAACGTACTCAGAGTTCGAACAGAGCCCCCTGCATTTTTGCCGTTATCCGAGAGGGCCAGACATGGATCTCACCATACATAGACCGGAAGGGGGGGAGGGGTAAAGCTACCAGGAAATAACGGATCCGACGGGAAAAATTCCAACCACCTGTGGTGGGATTCGAACACGGGATCTCCTTGTCCAGAGAATGACGTCTTACATCTTGACCACCCAGTCACCAGACTGTGTCAGTGTGTCAAGTGAGCCCCGCAGAAGAGGTGAAGTGATGACTTTTGTCAACTTTGGTTCATTGATTCGGTTAGTCAACGAAAATGTATCTTTTTTGTACTCCCACGAGTTTCCTGCTGCCGGTAACTTGTAGGTGATAGGTATCAGGAGCAGTTTATCAATGCCGTTCTTCAGCGGGGAAAAACCTCACAAGTCAATGGAAGTTATATTAACCAACTTTGTGAAGTCACCGCCACTGTTGCTGCGAAGTTCATGCTCTCTGCTGACATTTTACGGTCAGTAAGATACTGGCATATTGTTGGATCTGTCTCTGTGCAATTCTTATTCTGCAGTAATCAGTTATTGCTATGGCTTTAGACATTTAGACCAGCTTGGGTCACGAACAACACGGTGTTTTTGAGGTCATCACCGGTTCCCCATAGCTTGTGATATAGGCTTGTTTCTGTGGGCTATATTTGTGTTCTAATTGTGTTTAGAATGCTGCAGTCGTGTAGTTTATGCTCTGGAGTTTATTCGGATGCTCCGCAGTCACATGTTGCAACGTCACCGAGTCCTATCTTGTGTAAATGTGCTCTGCGGCCACAATGACCTGTTATGAGTCTGTATATCTTGGTCTGCTCATGTCTGCTAAGTTTGTTTAGGCTGTCATGTTCTGGCTCATATTTCCTATGCAACTTCCTTCATTTTGTTTTCCTAGCTTACTTCAAGATTGTTGTATTCTTTTGAGACTCTAGAGTTTGTTGGAGCGTTGAAGATTTCCACCTGCTTTTGCGAGTTCATCAGCGTTCTCATGTCCAAGTGCAATGAGTATGGTCGTTTAAACAGAAATAAGAAGGTGTTGGAGATTAACTGTGTACAAGCCTAGATTTCTGGTGACGCGACCTAAATTGTAAGAACTGTTCTTGCTGAAGAGATATCAGACGAAGTACTGATAACATGAAGGACACTCTGCCCAATGTGGACCCCAATGGGGGCCTCGGTAGCCTAGTTGGGATAACGTTCCGACTATTCTACCGACATTTGGGAACCTGTGTTCGATTCCCACTGGGAGCAGTGTGAGTTGTACTCGTGGTTTGGAAAAAAAAATACCCCCGTGGTCGACTCAGCCGCTGGCAGAAATGGGTACCAGGGTTGTAGTAATCTGGGACGGTGATGAAGGTCTCCTCGCATCGTGAGTTTCGATCCTTGAAGCGACACTATCCAGAAGTCTCCGAACACCTCTGGATAGGTGGCCGAGCACATGGGTGAAAACTCACGTGCTAAGACGCAGATTCAAGTCTTGTACTTTATCTTTTCTTTTACCTTTACCTTTACCTTTACCTTTACCTTTACCTTTACCTTCACTTTACTGCCCAATGCTTGTATCAATGAAGAACGTTTTTGTTTTCATTGCAAAAATACGAGTATAATGCCAGTGGACGTAAAATAACTAAATATTATTTTCTGTAAACATTATTTTTTTTCCACGAAACCATGTGCCAATCTCTAGGAAGAGGGGGCAATTTGCAAATATTTTCATCATGCATGCAATAAACAAAGTGATAGAGGGTCTTCATTAGCTTCTCAAAAAATGTCTTTAAATTATAAGGTGTCTCACTCGCTAAAGTCTTTACCAATAAACACTCTCACCAATGTACCAACACATTTGCCAGCTATCCTATGTCAACTCCCATGTGGTACTGGGCAGTCATGAACAACAACCGTATTGTAGAGGCACCCTCAGTCAAATGGCAGATTTCAGATTAGATGGGCGTCATGCAAGTGTCTCACAACAATTAGGTGCCACAACAAAACACATTATCTATCCATCTATCTATCTATCTATCTATCTATCTATCTATCTATCTATCTATCTATCTATCTATCTATCTATCTATCTATCTATCTATCTATCTATCTATCTATCTATCTATCTATCTATCTATCTATCTATCTATCTATCTACCTATCTACCTACCTACCTACCTACCTACCTAATCTATCGAATCTATCTATCTAATCTATCTATCTAATCTATCTATCTAATCTATCTACCTAATCTATCTAATCTATCTATCTAATCTATCTATCTAATCTATCTAATCTATCTACCTAATCTATCTAATCCATCTACCTAATCTATCTAATCTATCTATCTATCTAATCTATCTATCTAATCTATCTATCTAATCTATCTAATCTATCTACCTAATCTATCTAATCTATCTACCTAATCTATCTATCTAATCTATCTAATTTATCTATCGACCTTTCGAGCCGTGGCCGGCCCATAAGGCATAGACCCTGATATTCTTTCTCTTTTTCTAAATTTTCTTTCTAGCAGTCTCAATCCTTGCAAAAAACATTTATCAATCTCGCCATTTGTCTTTGTTCTATACAAGCATTTAAATTTCACTGGGGAAGTCGATTCCTGCTGCCTTTACTTCTCTGATTAATGTTCTTCTGTTTCTCTGGGCCGGCCTCTTTTCCTCCTACCTATTGTTTCCCACTTGCTTTGCTATTCAGTTATTATCTCTTCTCATCACATGTCTAATATATGTCCGACATCTTTTCTTGATTACTGAAGTTATTAGTGGTTGATAGGTGATTTATCTAACTTCGCTACAAAACACATACACACATTAAAAAAAAAATGCATACAATGAACGTAAACCTGTTTCAATCGTGATGTACTATCTTCGTTGGTTTTATACAAGATTGAGGAAGTGCCGAGTTCGATAGCGAGTGAGATATCCTGTACTAAATATGATTATTTTTTTTTAAATCGAACAGAATCTAATATACAAAATAGAATTCGCTCCTTATTTCAACGGCATGGCGTGGTGCTGTCTACGTCACTTATAAATATTTCGTTTCTCATAGAAAAATGTAGGCATTAACACCATATTCTCTGTACACCTACCCTAAGTGTGCCGGGTACCCTTATTTAAGGCTTCATTTTATTTATTTTATTTATTTTAATGCAACATTTAAAAAAGAACATGTATAGTTATTGATCATCGATAATCTTGTAAAAATAAAAAGTAAAGTACCCCCCGCCACGCCAAGTGGCGTATAAGGAATATGGTGTTAGTGACCATACATTTTACAGACCTTCGGCACCTGATTTTTGAGGTAATGTGGTCGGTATTACGCCCGTGGCGCTTTACTTTCCCAGAAAAAAAATCCGGTAACCATTAAAGGCTGGGTGAATCGGTAGCCGTCGCTTGGGGTCGAACACTACCTCTTGTCCTTTGTAGTCCAGTTCACTAACCACTGAGCTATCGCGGCTTCATTAATCTAGTACATGTAACATAATTGCACAGAAAAGAAGTGAAATATTTCACAAAACAAAACTTCAGAAATAACAAAGCAAACAATGATGTTATTTAGAGCAGCAGTTTCCCAACAAGAAACGCTGAACAAAGAGTTGAAAATGTCACTCAACATCAGCTTCTTATTTTTGTGAAAGAATTTTACTTTTTTTTTTAAATTACGACCATCTTTTTTCAGTTTGCGTTTCAAAACTCGGCAAACATTATTCCAATAATTGCCTGATTGTTTTTTAATCAATATTTGAAACGATTTTTAACCTGACGTTGCGAATATATATATATATATATATATATATATATATATATATATATAGTTACAATTTGTGTGTGTTTATATTACAATTATTAATTTTTAAAATAATAATACATTGACTAATCTCTTATTAACGCCCACATTATTTGTTTCCGTTTAATCTCATAATAAACTGTTCTGGTGTACTGCGACACCTTTCATTTCCCACTCCACTACTTCATACAAGCGTCATTTTTAAACTCACCTTCAAATTTACATCGATTATTCTATTTAGAACAATCATCATTTTTTGACCATGTAATGAGAAGAGAACAACTGGAATATATTGTAACAATTGGAAAAATTGACGGACGAAAAGATAGAGGGCAGCAAATAGAAAAAATAACAGACAGCTTAAGAGAATGGCTTAGCAGAAGGTCAAAAACAGAAATGATAAATAGCTGCCAAGATTGAAAGTTGTGGATAGACATGATAACCTACGCCAGCAGGCCCGGCACTTGATGATGATGAACTAGTTGCGGTCAGCGACCACAGTTGATCACGGTCCAGTTCCATCTTCGAGCCAGGTCTCTGAAAACCAGTTCGACTAGTAGCAGTTGAAGAGGAAAGGCCATCTATGTACCAACAACTGCCGCGCTGAGGGGGAAAGACCATTTATGTACTAACAACTGCCGCGCTGCTGAGGGGGAAAGACCATTTATGTACTAACAACTGCCGCGCTGAGGGGAAATACCATTTATGTACAACAACTGCCGCGCTGAGGGGGAAATACCATTTATGTACTAACAACTGCCGCGCTGAGGGGGAAAGACCATTTATGTACAACAACTGCCGCGCTGAGGAGGAAATACCATTTATGTACTAACAACTGCCGCGCTGAGGGGAAAATACCATTTATGTACTAACAACTGCCGCGCTGAGGAGACAAGACCATCTATGTACCAACAACTGCCGCGCTGAGGGGGAAAGAACATTTATGTACTAACAACTGCCGCGCTGAGGGGGAAATACCATTTATGTACTAACAACTGCCGCGCTGAGGAGGAAATACCATTTATGTACTAACAACTGCCGCGCTGAGGGGGAAATACCATTTATGTACTAACAACTGCCGCGCTGAGGGGGAAATACCATTTATGTACTAACAACTGCCGCGCTGAGGGGGAAATACCATTTATGTACTAACAACTGCCGCGCTGAAGAGGAAAGACCATCTATGTACCAACAACTGCCGCGCTGAAGAGACAAGACCATCTATGTACCAACAACTGCCACGCTGAAGAGAAAAGACCATCTATGTACCAACAACTGCCGCGCTGAAGAGACAAGACAATCTATGTACTAACAACTGCCGCGCTGAAGAGAAAAGACCATCTATGTACCAACAACTGCCGCGCTGAAGAGAAAAGACAATCTATGTACTAACAACTGCCGCGCTGAAGAGACAAGACCATCTATGTACTAACAACTGCCGCGCTGAAGAGACAAGACCATCTATGTACCAACAACTGCCGCGCTGAAAAGGAAAGACCATCTATGTACTAACAACTGCCGCGTTGAAGAGGAATACTGAATTATTAAGTTATTTGCAGATCATCATCAGTGCACTCCAAACATGTCTATAGGTGCTCAGATCCCCTCCTCAGCAAGTCCCGCAGTGTCCAGCGACTGACGACTCCAGTTCTGTGTTGGTTGATAAGTCTTCTTACACGCCCACTAAGTTTCTCGTTTCTGGCAATTGAAATATGTTGGGGCAAAGGTCGCAGATTGTTGTAAACCACAATACAACGCATCTACACTCACTTAATGTTCTTAATGGGAATAATGTGAGCTCTGAACAAGAGGATGAAAAAGGAGAAGATAATGATGGTTCATTATTATTGATGATGACAACGACGACGACGATCACGATGATGAAAAATGAACGAGAAAAAAATGTGAGGCGTATCAAAGCGCAGTAGTAGACATTGAAATGCATATCTTTGATATGGATGAAGAAGAAAAAAAAAAGGAGTAGAAGAAGGAAATAAAGGAGAACTAAATTGCTGTTACCCTAATGCAGATTTGGAAAATATTTGCGCCGCAACATTTAACGGTCGCGGAGTTAACTTTTGCTGGGTAGAGAAATAATTGCATGCGGAGAACGCTATTTGCGCTACATGAAGTTAATTAATGCTAGATGAGTCACTAATGTTTGTCGATCTAATGGAGTAGCTGTTCCAGAAAGTTGGGAAAGTGCTACTTTAGCAACGTTATTTTATGTGTGCACTGCATTCATGTGTTGATATTAAAGTTATTTTGTTTCATTTAAAATAATTGAAATAGGTTTTAAATGCTGACCATCCTAGTTTGTGAGAAGTGGATTGATCGATTAAGGTAAATTGACATCACTGCAACCAAGACAAGTTCATAGGTGCCTAATCTCGTCTAACCGGCAAAAGAAAGATAACGTACTAACCACTTCTGCGGGTCACTGATTCTACCATCGCCATCTATAGAAGTAAGCTTGAGGGTTGAAAGTGAAACCCCAAATCACCCCTATTAGCGTGACGTTATCAGCTATAGAAAAAGGACAAGGGGTAGGGTTCGATCCCAACCGACGGCTTCCGGGTTCACCCAGCCTTAAATGGGTACCGGATTTTTTTTCTGGGAAAGTAAAGCGGCACGGGCGTAATACCGACCACTATCTATCGATCTATTGTCCTTTCGAGCCGAAGACGGCACAGAGGGCAGAACCACAATCTCAAAAACAGAAACCTCGCGTGCCAAAATGGCACATATTGCAGAGATCACTGCTTTAAAATATATGGCGCTCTTTCCAGAACAATACTTTTTACAATGACAGCTTGCCAAGCCATCGATCAACCTCCTTACGCCTCTTACATCATGCCTGGAAGGTCACAGTGTCACTATTCTTTACCTCCCTCATAATGAGGCCCCGGTAACACACGGGATACCGACCACGATTACCCCAAAAACCATGTACCGAAGGTCTGTAAAATGTATGGTCACTAACACCATATTCCCTATACGCCACTTGGCGTGACGGGAGCTCTTTACCTTTCCTCTTTACTGTAAGTTATAGAAGCTAATGATGGCTGAGATCATTCTCCCCACAACAGCCCCTGCTTGCAATGCTGCTGAAAACGTCACGTTAATTGGGGGGGGGGGTTTCCAGGGTTTCCCTTTCAGCCCTCAGGCTTACTTCAATGGTGACTATGGATTCTATATACGCCACACATTTTTTCTCTTGCATTTCATGTTAGCTCGCTTTGCGTTCAACTTTAGATTCTCGGAGACTGATTGTGGTAGGCTCATCAACTGAAGTCGCGTCTCCAGTAACGTGTAGAGCCTCCCTTATCTCTCCCTTGTAGAAATGAGATGTTTGATACAAGCGCATCCACTCTTTCATTGCTAACATATGCACGATCAAGCCAGTAAGCCCACAATAGTTCATAAGTTATGAGGGAAAATACTGAACAGAAAGATTATGTAATAACGAAAACGCAGACATCTACGTCAGCTACATTGTCCAGCCACGGTAAAGCATCGGTATTCATTATGTGCTCTCAAATGAAGAAAATTGTTCGGGTTATATTATAGTAAATAATGTAATCATGGAATAAACCCCCACCATATAATATATAAAGAAACAACAGATAAAATGGTTTGGTCACGTGATAAGGCAAGAATATCAAAACACAACACAGCGAGCCTTCAATAAACGTTGCGTGAATAACAGACGCAGGGGCCGACCACGAAAAAGATGGATTGACGAAATATTAGAAACGCAAGGAAACATAACAGTAGCAGAGGCAAACAGAATATTTATGTATTATTATTTGTACCCAGTATATAACCACTGGGAACTACTATTCGTGCTGTTTCGTCCAATAAATGTTTGTCTACAACACAAGTATTCAGCCCTACTGGGAGATACTTGCATTAATAGGAAAGTACAAATATACAATTTATTTCCGGTCTGTGATCGTTACCCTATGCTATAGTCATTGAGATCGCCTTTCGTGGAAGACACTACTGCAATAGCCAATTTTTTTAGTTGGCTGCGTGGCAGTGTACCAAGCGTTCGGCTTCTCGTGGCAAGGCGCGGTGCCACTGAGTACGGGTTCGATCCCACTTCGGACCATATATTGTTCTTCGTTTTTTTCTATTGTTGTTTGTCTGTCAATTTTTCCGAGTGCTAACACATACTTCTTTGTTCTATTATTCCCTATTATCGCCTCGGAAGTTCCCCATATAATAATATTTATGTATTATTATTTGTACCCAGTATATAACCACTGGGAACTACTATTCGTGCTGTTTCGTCCAATAAATGTTTGTCTACAACACAAGTATTCAGCCCTACTGGGAGATACTTGCATTAATAGGAAAGTACAAATATACAATTTATTTCCGGTCTGTGATCGTTACCCTATGCTATAGTCATTGAGATCGCCTTTCGTGGAAGACACTACTGCAATAGCCAATTTTTTTAGTTGGCTGCGTGGCAGTGTACCAAGCGTTCGGCTTCTCGTGGCAAGGCGCGGTGCCACTGAGTACGGGTTCGATCCCACTTCGGACCATATATTGTTCTTCGTTTTTTTCTATTGTTGTTTGTCTGTCAATTTTTCCGAGTGCTAACACATACTTCTTTGTTCTATTATTCCCTATTATCGCCTCGGAAGTTCCCCATATAATAATATTTATGTATTATTATTTGTACCCAGTATATAACCACTGGGAACTACTATTCGTGCTGTTTCGTCCAATAAATGTTTGTCTACAACACAAGTATTCAGCCCTACTGGGAGATACTTGCATTAATAGGAAAGTACAAATATACAATTTATTTCCGGTCTGTGATCGTTACCCTATGCTATAGTCATTGAGATCGCCTTTCGTGGAAGACACTACTGCAATAGCCAATTTTTTTAGTTGGCTGCGTGGCAGTGTACCAAGCGTTCGGCTTCTCGTGGCAAGGCGCGGTGCCACTGAGTACGGGTTCGATCCCACTTCGGACCATATATTGTTCTTCGTTTTTTTTCTATTGTTGTTTGTCTGTCAATTTTTCCGAGTGCTAACACATACTTCTTTGTTCTATTATTCCCTATTATCGCCTCGGAAGTTCCCCATATAATAATATTTATGTATTATTATTTGTACCCAGTATATAACCACTGGGAACTACTATTCGTGCTGTTTCGTCCAATAAATGTTTGTCTACAACACAAGTATTCAGCCCTACTGGGAGATACTTGCATTAATAGGAAAGTACAAATATACAATTTATTTCCGGTCTGTGATCGTTACCCTATGCTATAGTCATTGAGATCGCCTTTCGTGGAAGACACTACTGCAATAGCCAATTTTTTTAGTTGGCTGCGTGGCAGTGTACCAAGCGTTCGGCTTCTCGTGGCAAGGCGCGGTGCCACTGAGTACGGGTTCGATCCCACTTCGGACCATATATTGTTCTTCGTTTTTTTCTATTGTTGTTTGTCTGTCAATTTTTCCGAGTGCTAACACATACTTCTTTGTTCTATTATTCCCTATTATCGCCTCGGAAGTTCCCCATATAATAATATTTATGTATTATTATTTGTACCCAGTATATAACCACTGGGAACTACTATTCGTGCTGTTTCGTCCAATAAATGTTTGTCTACAACACAAGTATTCAGCCCTACTGGGAGATACTTGCATTAATAGGAAAGTACAAATATACAATTTATTTCCTGTCTGTGATCGTTACCCTATGCTATAGTCATTGAGATCGCCTTTCGTGGAAGACACTACTGCAATAGCCAATTTTTTTAGTTGGCTGCGTGGCAGTGTACCAAGCGTTCGGCTTCTCGTGGCAAGGCGCGGTGCCACTGAGTACGGGTTCGATCCCACTTCGGACCATATATTGTTCTTCGTTTTTTTCTATTGTTGTTTGTCTGTCAATTTTTCCGAGTGCTAACACATACTTCTTTGTTCTATTATTCCCTAGTTCTCCCCTCGACCTGAAAACTGTCACCACTCTTGTCCAACAAGGAAATAAGGAAATAACACTAGAGATAAAACGGGCACTGTACAATACAATCTGCATCCCAACGTTGTGCTACCAATTCCAGACTTGGACCCTAGATGCAAGAACAATAAGAAAAATAACCTCTACAGAGATGAAATGTGTTAGACGAATGACAGGAAACAACCTGAGAGACAAAATCAGAAATGAAGAATTGAGAAAAAAGCTAGGAATAACCCCGCCATAGAATATATAAAGAAACAACAGATAAAATGATTTGGCCACGTGACAAGGCGGACTACAAAGGACAAAGGGTAGGGTTCGATCCCAACCGAAGGCTTCCGGGATCACCCAGCCTTAAATGGGTACCGGACTTTTTCTGGGAAAGTAAAGCGGCACGGGCGTAATATCGACCACATTACGCCAAAAATCATGTACTGAATGTCTGTAAAATGTATGGTCACTAACACCATAGTCCCTATACGCCACTTGGCGTGACGGGGGCTCTTTACTTTTTTTTACTATGTGACAAGGCAGAAGGATCAAAACACAAAACAAGTCTTCAATAAACGTTGCGAGAACACCACACCCAAGGGTCGACCACGAAAAAGATGGATCGATGGAATATTGAAGCTCTAGGAAACATAACAGCAGCAGAGGCGAACAGAAGAGCAAAATACCGCAAATTATATCTCCCCTCGACGCTGAAAAGCAAATGAGAAAGGAAAGAATAAGAAGACACTGAAAGGCAAATGAGGAAGGAAATAGTATTTTTAAAAAAAGGAAGAAATGTAATTAGACGACTTTACCGCCGATTTTCTACTTTACTAGCTTGAAGAGGATGAAATGAATAACGTGTTAAGGATGGGATGTCAGGATGCAAAATTTTACAACCTCAAGTAGTGAAGGTTGTAAATACAATGAAAGATGAAAAGGGCGAGACAACAAAGGAATGATATAATTCAGCCAGTCGTCTGCTTATACGAATCAGTTTGATTTTCCATGAAATTTTTTTTTTTTAAATCTTCATATCCATATATAATTGTGCTAATCTTAATCAGCGAGTAAACTAGGATGTTCTGAATCAGCTGACAATGAAAAAAAAAGTACAACTTATCACTAATCTAATATATATGGCCCTTTTCGTCTTGTCAGACGGTCTAGTGGAGGCTATTGCGTATTTTTTTGAGGTATTGTTTTTGCCGAACAGCTTCTCTCGTGGCTAATTCTACCAATGTTTGACAAACACACGCGGTCACATAATGAACAAGTCAGGCTCGCTGGTCCACAGGGTTTACCATCCTTTTTCATGAGTCTCTTCTCTTCTAAGTCCTGTCTTAGAACAGTCTCAAATGTTGTTATACCGTTCCTTATACGTGCTCTCCATGATGTGCGATCACTTGCCAGATGTTGCCAGTCGTTTTCACAGATGGAGAAGTCTTTCAGAGATGATTTGCAGATATCTCTATATCGTAGTTTCGGTCTGCCGATTTGTCGTTTTCCGTGTTTTAGCTCGCCATATAGTATTTGCCTAGGAATGCGTTTTTCTTCCATCCGTTGGACATGCCCCAGCCATCTTAGCCTTCGACTTCTGAGCATCGACATGATTGTTAGGGTCTTAGCACGTTGCAGGACAGTTAAGTTGGTTATTTTGTCCTGCCATTTGATGTGCATTATTTTGCGGAGACATCGCATGTGGAAGACATTTAGTCTTTTTTCCTGGTTTGAGTATGTTGTCCAGGTTTCGGATCCATATAGTAGTGTGCTAAGCACACAAGTTTGATATATTAAGAGTTTAGTCTTTTGAGTTAGTTTCGTGTTGTTCCATGCCCTTTTTGTGAGTTTGCCGAAGGTCGTAGCTGCCTTACCAATTCGACAGTTTATTTCTTCATCAAGAGAGATGGTTTGCGTAACTGTGGATCCAAGATATGTAAATTTCTGTACTGATTCTAGTGGGCAGTCTTTTAGAGTAATAGATATAGGTTTGAAGTCACCTTCATTTAGTATTACTGTCTTCTGAACATTAATTGACAGTGAAAAAAGGTTTGAAACGAAGTCGAGAGGGGGATAGTGCGACTGGGTAAAGCACTATCTCCATATCCTGTGCCCAGGCAGAGTAGGCAAAGTGAAATGAGGAAGAAAGCACCAATGTTTAAACTTGGCACATGGAACGTAAGGAACATGTGCCCTGGACTTACTAAAACTATTCTAATAAATACAACTAAAATAGATGGGGCATGCGAAGAGATATAAAACCATTCTAAGTCATCTTTGGAGAAAAAAGAAAGTGGGGGGGGGGGGGGAAGTTACGTGGCACAGGCAGAACTCTACTAAAGTGGACTGAAAACATCAAAAGGTGGACAGGTCAATCTATGACAACATGCATCTTCAAGACAAAGTAAAATGGCACTAAATGATAGCCAACCTTCGATGTGGAGACGGCACTCAATAAATGAATCAGTGAGTGAAATAATAAAAAATAAGGAGTTACATTAGTCTGCGAAAGTGTAGGATTCCTGCCTCGAAAGGCTCCAAAACATATAATCAACAGACGCTGCTGTTAAAAGTGCTCGGCCGCCTATCCAGAAGTGTTATGAGACTTCTAAATAGTGTCGCCTCAAGCATCGAAATTCACGATACGAGGCGGCATTCCTCACCTTCCCAGAGTACTACCCAATTAGACTACCGAGGCCCCCAGTCGGGTGGTTTCCCAACTAGTCTACCGAGGCCCCCAATCGGGTGGTTTTCCCAACTAGTCTACCGAGGCCCCAGTCGGGTGGTTTCCCAACTAGTCTACCGAGGCCCCCAGTCGGGTGGTTTTCCCAACTAGTCTACCGAGGCCCCCAGTCGGGTGGTTTCCCAACTAGTCTACCGAGGCCCCAGTCGGGTGGTTTTCCCAACTAGTCTACCGAGGCCCCCAGTCGGGTGGTTTCCCAACTAGTCTACCGAGGCCCCCAATCGGGTGGTTTTCCCAACTAGTCTACCGAGGCCCCCAGTCGGGTGGTTTCCCAACTAGTCTACCGAGGCCCCCAGTCGGGTGGTTTTCCCAAATAGACTACCGAGGCCACCAGTCGGGTGGTTTTCCCAACTAGGCTACCGAGGCCCCCAGTCGGGTGGTTTTCCCAACTAGGCTACCGAGGCCCCCAATCGGGCCCCCGCCTCTTCTCCTCTTTGCAAAGCTGAAAACACCACAAAACGTGGTAATTCCTTTCTACCCGCTGGCCTCACTACTATAGATGACTGGTTTTCATACAAATGTATTACTAGACGTGTATTAGAATGTTGTTGTTTTGTTTTGTTTTTTCAGCCGGAACAAGTTTTGGTAAACTCTTAGGGACTTTAACGGTTCTGATATAAATATAAGTCTGTAAAAAAAATTATCTTTACGGCATTGTCGTCCCATAACTGGGGTCTGCAAGGGGTGGGGGGGGGGGCGCCACGACATGTAGGACAGAAGAATAAAGGTCGCTTCCCCTGAGCAATCGTCACAAGATGTTCGGGTCTGAGTTGTTAATGTCACCTTCCCCCCCCCCCCCCCCCCCCATAGAAAAAAAAAAACTTTTGACTCTATCGGGATTCGAACCACAAGATCTTTTTTTTTCTGGGGGGAGGGGGGTGGGCGCAACAAGTTATCGATTCGGTTACCCACTCTATATTTAATTTATTAGAATTTATTGAAAATTAGAATTGCCAACCCAGTACATTATTATGTTATTAATCATTGATAACAATAAAACAAATTGAAGTCTAACAGAACAGCAGATGTCGGGTGTGTATTACATTTTCTCGTTTAATGGAAGAGTTCTGGCAATAAAAAAAAAATAATTTTAAAATAAAAATTAAAAGGGGGGGGGAGTGATAGAGAGAGAGAGAGAGAGAGAGAGAGAGAGAGAGAGAGAGAGATAGAAAAAGTAGTCAGGTTACAGCTGCATGAATGTGATGGCCATAACAAAATCAAAGGAATTGCTGGCTCAGTAGGTCATCAGCAGCAACAATAAACAACTAAGATATGAATAAAGTACCCCCGTCACGCCAAGTGGCGTATAGGGAATATAGTGTTAGTGACCATACATTTTACAGACCTTCAGCACATGATTTTTGGGGTAATGTGGTCGGTATTACGCCCGTGCTGCTTTACTTTCCCAGAAAAAAAATCTGGCACCCATTAAAGGATGGGTGAACCGGAAGCCGTCGGTTGGGATCGAACCCTACCTCTTGACTCAGATATATAAGTTAAAAAGTAAAATTCATCAACGTAAAGCTGTATCTGCACCACTGTTCTCATTGAGAAATAGATGAAAATAATCTTAACACCAAATCCACGCCTTCGTTTCTTAACTCTTTCTACAAATGTCTGCAGTCTTGCTGGTTGTGAATGAAATATTTAGAGGTTTTGCTTCTGTCTGCAGTTGTACATCACCATCATCATGTGCCATACCGGTTGGCGTAGGCGATCATGCCCCTCCACAATCTTTTATCTACAGTGCATCCTATCAGTTCTATCGTTGACTGTTTTCCATGCCATGACACCAAGCTATCCAGTATTTTCTCTCTTTGTCGTCCGCGATCTCTCTTTCCTTTTATCTTGCCAGTTGTAACCAAGTATTCCAACTTTCCTCTTCTCATGATGTGCCCAAAAAATGTTGATTGTTACTTTCTGATGTTTTTTAGGAGCTGCCTTTTGTGTTGGCTTCTTTGAGAACTTCCTCATTGGTCTTTTTAGCTGTCCAGAGAACTTTCAACATTCTTCTGAGAAATTCCCTCTCTGTGGCCTCTAATCATCTTTTCATTTGTTTGTCTACTGTCCATGATTCGCTTCCATAGGTCGGAATTGGTTCTATATTGCACCGATGAACTCTCTTTCTCATTTCTATTGACATAGATTTGTTGCATAAGATATTTTTTAATTTTCTGAAATGCTATTTTGGCCTGAGCTATTCTGCTTTTTATTTCCGTGGTGCATCTTCCATCCGATGTTATTATTGTGCCCAAGCATTTGACGCGTTGCACTTGTTTCAAATTTGTGCTGTTTATTTTTATGCTGGTGATGATTGTTTCTTCGATATGACCATTACTTCTGCTTTCTTACTATTCTGACTGAGATCTTTCTTGATGCTTTCTTTTACTATCATTTCTTGTAGTTCATTCTCTGTTTCTGCTATTAAGACAGTGTCATCCGCATATCGCAAATTATTTATGGTGTGACCGTTGACTTTAATTCCTTTTTGTCTACTATTGATCTCATAATATGTTCGCTTAAGGTGAAAACAAATCCGGCGACATAAAACAGCCTAGTCTGACTCCTTCTTGTTTTATAAGTTGAAATTGTCCTGTTTGGTTGTTAATTCGTATTGCTGCTGTTTGTTGCCAGTACATGTTTTTTTTTTTTAATGATTCGCAGATCCTTGCCATCAATGTTTAATTTCTACAGCATATTGATTATTTCCATATGCTTTACTTTGTCAAATGCTTTTGTGTGGTCTATAAAGCACATATATAGATATTTCTTTACGTCTATAGATCTTTCTGTCAATGTTATTAAGATGTATATTGCATTATTGGTGCCCTTTCCTTCCAAAGTTGTATATATTTAACTTTTTCCCCCGCCTTATTTTCTTCCACAGATCCGTACGTCAAAATATGGCTGTCCTACGGAACAACACGGGTTGAGAAAAAGAAAACCAACATCAAAATGAGGTCACTTAATCCAATCTACAACGAGTCATTCATTTTCGACATTCCATGGGAAAAGATTCGGGAAGCCAACTTGGATGTTAGTGTCATGGACTACGACAAGGTCGGACGCAATGAGCTGATTGGTCGAGTCATTCTGGGCTGCAGGAGTGGACCAATGGAGACGCGACATTGGAATGACATGGTGGCGAAACCCAGACAGCAAGTAGCCCAATGGCATTTGTTGAAAGATTGATGATTCTGTTGACGATTATAAAAGGTTTATTTTCCTGAAATGTTGACGATCTAATTTGTTGCGCAAGAAACATTTTAGCAGTGTTCATGTTCTTTCTTTGTACGCCAACTGGCATCCAGGTCATGATCTGTTTAGACAAGTATTGTATTCTTTGATAAAATGAGAGAAAATAAATACATATATACTGTAAAAGTCCAAAAAATCTGCACCTCTAGAAATCTGACCAGTGAATAATGTATTTAAATTACCCGCGGCCTTTCTTTTTTCTTTAAAAAAAAACCCCCCCAATCTCTTTATACTGTAGCGATTTTCAGCTTTTTGGTAAAATTCACAACCCAGTGGTGGAAAGGTCGTTTACCAATTAGATGAGCCAGTGTGGTAGTTTATTTATTTGTTTGTTTTTTAATCAACTCTAATAAGCAGTGATTAAGCTGACAAAAAGACCTAGCCCCTGCCCTAAACAAAAACCATGTAATAAGCCTAGTTTTAGGTTGTTCTTTCTTTACATTTTGAAGACTGCGTTAAAAATTGTCATGGCAAAAAAAAAAAAATAATTGTTAATGTATTTAATAATTTTAAAAAAAAAACAATTTTGATCAAATTGTAACCATACCGTATGTCTGAAAAAAGAGATAACACGCACTATTAGTGCTCAAATTAACATCAATAGAACTTCTACAGTGCATCAGATTTTTTTTATTTGTTCACAGTTCTCTCAAACACTTCCTCATCCATCCGTTTCCCCGCCCACCAACTTCCTTCAAATTCAGTGACACACTATGGCCGCATAGTCGTTATATGGAAAAACAAATTCCTTCAACTATAGTCATGTTATTTTCTGTTATACTTTGTTTAATCCTTGTTTGAATTTTTTTTTTATGTTTTTTTTTCTTAATTAAACTGGTGGATGTATCAATCTTTGTGTTCTTTTGTTTAATGGTTTCTGACAGGATATAAATAAATCTGTTATTTTCTGTTAAAATATTGAAATAATAATTGTAATAAGCTTGCAGCAAGTAAATTAATGAACACCATTTATACAATGTATTATAATTTTAAAAAAATAAGGGTGGGGTGCTTTTGTGAATAGCTCAAAAAAGAAGAATTTTAAAAAGACAAAAATAGAACATAATATAAATTTATCAATGATTATCAATAGAAAAAAAAGCAATAAATAGAACAACCCTACAGCCAACATTGTGATGTCACAGTAAAAATGTACTTTATTAAGTTAAATACAAATAAGAAATCATAATTACCAAAATGTGATGCCATAGAAGAATACTAGACACTGACTATAACAAGAAGAAGTTAAATGAGATTCACAAATGTTATAACAAGAGAATATGCCATATTAGCTCTTTGTTACATCAAAAAAAAAAAAAAACACAAAGTTGAATGCTTTGGACTAGCAGCAAACAGCATCCCACAACAAGCTTTAACTATAAGGTGGAGCATTCAAAGGTAGTATATTTGGTAGGATTAGCGATATACCAAATGCTACATATGAGATGAGTTTATAGTGTATGAAGAAATTACAGTGCTCTGTCAAAATCACTTCATTTTCACCTTGATATTGTAAGGCACATTAGCCAATGTGGCTATTGCTCTTGTTACGGACCAGAAGGTTCCGGGTTCAGTTCCCAAATGTGGTGATTTTTCTTTCTGGAATTACACAGCTTCTGGGTTCACCCAGCCTCATAAATAATGAGTACCATGGAAAATTATGGAAGTCTGACGTGCTACTGACTATGTCAATCAATAAATGTGCTGTTAGTTATTTTAAAAAAATAAGGACATTAAAACCATATTCCCCATGATTAAACCTACGACAGAGAGAATCCATACTTGTTAAGAACATTTTTAACAAAAGGGAATAATGCAAAACTACATCTAAGGAACTACTTTTTTTTGTCAAAACATGCACAGATGACTTCTACTGACCTGCATTCTGTTGGTAAAACAGAGAA
Organism: Megaustenia siamemsis; assembly: GCA_032433765.1. Taxonomy (NCBI): domain Eukaryota; kingdom Metazoa; phylum Mollusca; class Gastropoda; order Stylommatophora; family Ariophantidae; genus Megaustenia; species Megaustenia siamemsis. Next base: position 71,099,089 of record JAVIAB010000047.1, on the reverse strand, counting down.
ATATTGAGAAAATATAATCAAATTTCAACTCTTCAGTCATCTGCCCATTTGAGCAAATATGATTGACTACTTGTTATTAAATTATCTACCTATTCAATGAAACTATTATAATTTACATAGATTGTTTAATTTATGTTTGCTACAGTTAGGATAGTTATACCTATTGCTTTTTGTTCATAGAAAAAGATATATCGAAACCTTATCATTCCATACATTAAAGCCAGAAAATAGTAATAGACCAGACTTTTGAAGCTCTGGTGTACTTACGTCTGTTTTAATATTGACAGTGGCCGTAAAATAAGTCTGAAAACTGACCTGACAGTAACCACAGCTTTCAACTACTTATACAATAGACCTATGCATCTTGACGTCGTTGAAGTTTAAAAGTCTAGTTAATAACATCCCTAATTATACCCAAAGCCTGCTCTGCTGAATTGTGAGCATTAAACTAAAAGGTTCAGATGCTTGTATTAAAACAGAACATCATATGGATGTGCCCAATTAATGCTGATCTAAATGTGACATAGTTCGTTTTTTTCTAAAGAAGAGAAGCACTCCTCGTACAAATAGTGAAAATACAGTAGGAAGAGAGAGTAGTTCAATTATTGTCATATAATCCAAATTACCTGCAATTCTTGATCCTTCAACACCAGAACGGCTGGAATTTTTGAACTTTTACAGTATGCTAAAAATATGCCTCACAAAGTCGGATGTGATCAGAAAACTTAATGTCAGATATGCAGATGTTATTGGTCTTTGTATTTTTCAAGTGCCGGCTGGAGATTGTGGACTTTTTCCCCTGCCACGATGTTAAGCTGCCTAGTATATTCTTTCCTTGTTGTTCTCATTCTCTTTACCCCAGAATTGTTTTCTATTGTCACAATGTGTGTATTGTAACTTATCACATCTCATGATACCATGCCCTAAAAAATGAGAAATAAAATAATTTTTCTGGATGTTATTTTCAGTCTGGTCAATTTCCTTTGTAGATTGACCACAAATAGAGTATCTTTAGCTTGTGGCTATTTGTAGACTAAAGAACATTCTTTGTACAAATTAAATAACCACAATCTGCAATGATTGTTTTGCTATGTTCACTGAATGGCTTCCATGCTACAGTCTAAAATGTGCTTATGTGGTGGAATTAAACAAGTGGCCTGAAACAAAAATGTAAAAATTCAATGATATTGGCCAGGTGTATTCAAACTCTGGCCTGTAACTCAGACCCAGCCTGACACTAACGTTTCCCCCAATCCTCGTAACATCATGTCTATTGTGTTACATTTTTTTTTTTTTTAATTACTTATTGGTAATTTTATAACAATCATTGTGGTACAAGAATTTTCTCATACATAGCTCAGATTTTTTGAATTTATTAGATGAAAGACAAAGTAACTTTGTCTATTATTGATTCTACTCTTGACACAAACAATAAACAACCTGTAGACTAGACCTGAAATAGAGAGACCACATTTTTGAAAACTGAACCTGGACTGTTAAAACAAGTCATTGTCCAAATGAAATATTACAAGTTAGGACTGCAGCTCCTTCAGTATGGTCAATAAAAGCATGCAAGCTAATTTTTATTTTAAATATACATTTGGGTTTAAAAAATGAGAGCATTAAAATAATTGCAAAAATAGGGTATGGACTGCGATATATAAAGTATTCTGAATATTATGCGCACCAAACAAGTACTAATATAAGCACAAGAAAATAATAACAACAAATACTGATATAAATGCTCAAAACACAATATACACCAAACATCAAATACTAATATAATGATTCAGAATAGTCATACACAACATAAAATGTGTTTGCATCTCTGCCAGTTAAGTATCAGATTCTCTACCTTATTGCATTGCTCTCTATTTTAGGATTGTTCAAGTTAAAGTGATTGAAAAGTACCTCGTTAGCTGAGTTTCTGAACATGTTTTAATTTGCAGAAAAATTGCTTGATTGCATATCCTCACTATCTCTGACTGTATTTTAGTTTCATTATATGTGTTGAATGATTATTGCAAATACATGACATGTCATTTTGTCATATTCTTTGTTTCACTGGCCTGTGTTGAGTTTTCTCAATTATATTTTATTTCTTCATTTGCCAGGACTGGCTAACAAATATGGATTGCTTGTGGACATTTTATGAGAAAGGGATCATGGGAAATGTGTGCAAGAATGTATTAATTCTGCTTCACATTGACAATTTCAGCACCCATGAATGGTTAAAAGTAATATAAGCACAAACACTATATTCCCTATCTGTCACACTTGAGTCAATATCTGATAATTATGAATCGATTGTGTAGAGCATTTTTAAAGGATTATTGAAGACACTTAATAAATGCTCATAAAAGAATTATGCACAAAGAGATGATATTGATGACAAGAGACATGAATTATATTTTTAAATAATATTTTGTCAGTTAAAAAAAAAGTAAAGTACCCCCGTCACACCAAGTGGCGTAAAGGGTGTATAGTGTTAGTGCCCATAATTTTTACAGACCTTCGGCACATGATTTTTGGGGTAATGTGGTCGGTATTTTGCCCATTCCACTTCACTTTTCCTGAAAAAAATCTTGTACCCATTTAAGGCTGGATGAACCTGGAAGCTGTCAATCAGGATCAAGCCTAACCTCTTGTCCTTTGTAGGCCAGTTCATTAACCACTGAGCTGTCGCAGCTTCCCAGTTTACAGTACTCAGGTTAAAATTCACATTTTAAAATAAATATATATTTTTTTTTAATAACCCTTGTTGAAATTATTATAAATAACAAAGAAGGGGACACCCTCTAAAAAATGTAGAATACTTTGAAAAAATGTAGAACATGCTACAATAATTCAAACATTTTAGGAATAGGCGATTGTTGTAAATGTTTTTAAAATAGATGGTGATTAAGTTTTAAAAAAAAACATGAGGTAAATACTTTTCCAAATATTGCATCCCTTAATCTTATCAAATACAGTGGTGCTTTGCACTTTAAAACTTCTTTATTCCAGAGGGCCGCTCAAACTCTGAATTGTTCTAATTCTGAATAAGTTTTCTTCATTAGAAATAATAGAAGGTAAATTTATCCATTTTCAGTCCTTAAACAATACCCTTTTGGATAAACTTAACCAGCAAATACACATAATCTAAGATAAAAATAATATAATTAAATGCCTGAATAGTAGATTAAAACATGAAAACAATAATTTAAAAATGTAAAAATTATAAAATAAAATGAAAATTGTACATACTGTAACTTAGAGAGGGAGAGATGTTCTGTAGAGCAGTTACTGTTTGGAAGGGGAATCCCAATCCATGAACACACCAAATAACTTTGTACTAACTAATGTACTTAAGGTGCTCTCTTTCTCTTCTTCTTAGCATTATAGATAAAAGATTCTGGTTGACTTTTTCTCTTTTCTATTTTTCTCCACACATGTACAACTTTCATGTTTCCCTTTTCCTTAGTCGTCGAAACTTCTACATTCTTCTTAGGTTTCTTTATGTCCACAGACTTCTTTGAGCATAAACAATAGATATCGGTAATATATGAGTAGTTTGCAGTGAAATACAACACTGTCATATACCATTGCTGTTTGCATTGAAAAATTCATATACATATATATATGAATGTCCAGAGCCTTGCTACTGAGTTAAGTGCTCTGTGCACACAGTGAGCTGTGCGTTTCATCCGTTTTGATCGTGTTTCGATATTCCAATTGCTTAGGAAGAATTATATCATATGACGGGGAACAGATGGCTGTGCTCACTTTCTGTGGGCACCGTGAGCTGTGTGTCTCATCCGTTTTGATCATGTTTTGATATTCCAATTGTTTACGATGAATGACGATATCGTATGACAGGGAACAGTTGGCTGTGTTCACTTTCTGTGCGGTTTCGCCTTATGACTTTTGGTATGTGCTGAGACTGCTATGATGGGGACTGCTGCTACCTTTTTTTGTTTGGGAGATGAGATATTAATTTGGATGATTCCACTGGCATGGGCGGTTGAGCAATTATGGGTTTTAATTTGCAATGATACCGGAGCCTACCACAACCATATGTTCAGAGATGGTGACATAACATCAGAAATCATAGCACTCATAGCACTAACATCAAATGCTTTCAACAAGCTGATAAGCATCAAGAGATCCAAAGTCCTCAGTAAACGAACAAAACTTAAACTTTTCAATTCCTGTGTGATAACTATACTAACATATGGATGTGAAAGTTGGAAATCCACCCAGACTTTAAATGGGAAATTAAATCCCTTTGAAAAAGCCTTTTTAATATCTCAAACATAAGCTGGAAAGAGTACATTTCAAATGAACAGATGCATCAAAACAAGAATATGTGTTGAGTTTTATAAGAATAAAGCGATGCAAATACATCGGTCATGTGCTAAGAATGAATGAAGAAAGTTCCTCTTCAGACATTCATGTAGATACCATCTGGTAAAAGAAAACAATGTAGACCAAGGGAATCGCTATGCAGAAAATTTACTAGTGAAGGCTCAACTAGGGGACCAAAAAACAACCAAGACTTACAAGAACTAGCAGCAGATTGCCAATCATAGAGAACTATGATTTCCACCCTATGTGCCATCATCAGCCAGAGGAAAATGAATGAATGAATACATATATATATATACTTACACACACATACCAAAAAAAAAGCAAAAACACATGAGCATAATGCCAGAGATGACTAAAGTGAAAAACAGAAAACATTTACAAATATAAATTTGTCACTGTTCATGTGCAATACGAACATAACAGTATTGTTTAAACTCTGGACCAAAATTCTCTCAATTTAGTATTCAAACTTTGGAACATTTAAAGTGAAAATCATTCAAAGTAGGAGGCTCCACTATACCAATTAGTCAGACAAATAATGATTGCTTATCAGTTTAATATAGGTGTTCATGCAAGTATGTAAAAAATAAACTTATATTAGAATGAAATTGCTGCTTATTAAATACTAAGCATGAAATCTTGATAATCTAAATGCCTCAAACTACTGCAAAAAACTATAAATAAACTTGAAAATAACACCAATGTAAACTACAGCTAGTAACTCTTAAATGGGGAAATTAGAGAAATCGCTAATCAACCACTAATATCTTCAGTAATCAAGAAAGGACGATGGTCATATGTTGGACATGTGATGGGGAGAGATAATAACTGAATAACAAAGCAAGCTCTTATGTGGGAAACAACAAGTAAGAGGAAAAGAGGCTGACCCAGAGAGACACTGAGAAGAAAATTGATGAGAGAGGCAAGAGCAGCAGGAATCGGCTCCCTCAATGAGATAGAGTTGCTTGCACAGAACAGAGACAAATGGCGAGATTTATAAAAGATCTTTACAATGATTGAAAACTGCTAGAATAGAAATTTAGATAAAGAGTATCTGGGTCTATGCTTTATGGGCCTGCTATGGCTCGAAAAGTCAATAGATAGATAGTTAGATAGTAACTCTTAATAAAGCTAGAACACAACTAATTTAAACCTGGGCCAGAACTTCTAATACATCTATAGCACCACAATTACACTGCATTTGTAAGGCAGAACTCTTAATAAATTTAGAACACCATTAATTCAAACTAGGACCAGAACACTTAATAGATCTAGAAAAATACTTATTTGAACTATGACCAGAACGCTTAATAAATCTATAAAACCACTCATTTGAACTAGGACCAGAGCGCTTAATAAATCTAGAAAACCACTCATTTCAACTAGGACCAGAATGCTTAATAAATCTAGAAAGCCACTCATTTCAACTAGGACCAGAACGCTTAATAAATGTAAAAAACCACTCATTTCAACTAGGACCAGAACGCTTAATAAATCTAGAAAACCACTCATTTCAACTAGGACCAGAGCGCTTAATAAATGTAGAAAACCACTCATTTCAACTAGTACCAGAACGCTTAATAAATCTAGAAAACCACTCATTTGAACTAGTACCAGAGCGCTTAATAAATCTAGAAAACCACTCATTTGAACTAGTACCAGAGCGCTTAATAAATGTAGAAAACCACTCATTTGAACTAGTACCAGAGCGCTTAATAAATCTAGAAAACCACTCATTTCAACTAGTACCAGAGCGCTTAATAAATCTAGAAAACCACTCATTTGAACTAGTACCAGAGCGCTTAATAAATCTAGAAAACCACTCATTTCAACTAGGACCAGAACGCTTAATAAATCTAGAAAACCACTCATTTCAACTAGGACCAGAGCGCTTAATAAATGTAGAAAACCACTCATTTCAACTAGGACCAGAACACTTAATAAATCTAGAAAACCACTCATTTCAACTAGGACCAGAACACTTAATAAATCTAGAAAACACTATAAATCTAATTAAAACAAGAGGTCTTAAATCTACAAGAGGACCAATTAAGACCATGACAAAAATAATTAATAAACCTTCAGACAAATCAAGTACAATAGAAAGGGATACACACAGCACAATAAGTGCAATAATATAAGTCTGAACCAATTATTTCCTTTCTACATGTACAATTTTCCATCCATCTTGAAAATTATTTTCCTACTGACAATGAGAATTGTGTGGATCCTTAGGCTAAACAATTTTCCTGCACTGAAGGCTCAAAAGCAACAGATGTGACATGATGATACATTACGTTGAGCCACCATGCTCTGAAAAGCAAATTCTCAAATATATTGCTGTCATTTCTAATTTGTCACTGTTTGGCCAAACTGGGCGTACAGTAAGATCCATCTGTTTCTTCAAATTCCATTTACTTGACTTCTGCATTTAAATACAATTAAATACATTCTATATATTGGTAGCCTAAAGCCTTACTTGAATTAAACATAACAGCCAATTACTTGGGTTAGTGTCAAATTAGATAGGATATATATGACAAAACAGCCGGAACAATCCATTATATTATTCCAAACAAATAATGATTTAATCACAAATTATCGTTTGCTAGAGGGATAATTACAAATGTTTTGGCAAACTTTTGTTGTAGCTTTGTACATATTTTTACAACTTTTTTTTTCACTTTAAAATGTGTTGATGTGATGCCTCTACTACTTGTAATTATGTTATTGAACTGTCCTTTGTACTGTATCATATATATGTAAATCTGCAAAGATTGAACAATCAGTACACCAGTTTTTGTTTTTTTTAAATCTATATAAGAACATTTTAAAAAAACTCATGTAAGAGCTCAAAAATGTATGACGGATAAAATAAAAAAATTGTTTTTTAAGTCTTACCTTTTTTTTTTTTTTAAATTAACACTAGTTTGACATTAATGTCCATTAGCTTGTATTTATAACTACATAACTACTAGTGAAGACATGAATAAAAAAAACAAGTGTCAGTTTCATTTTTGTACCAGAGCTCGCAGGTGTAACAGGTAAGGAACGTGCTGGCAGACTTGGCAATGTGGCTGATGTTGAGTGCGGAAAGGCAATGGGCTGATTTGACATTCTGCATGCCCTCAGGAACACAGGACGAAAAAAACGACTCAAAAAATTACCCCGAATCTTGCAGCCATAATCAGACTTCAAGAATATCATGTCAAAATAGGAGATACCAGATGAGAGTGCTATGAAGGAACTCAAAGAAGACTTTTCAACCAACAAAACACCAGTGTCGTTAGCCTCTATACGGATATACTTCAGAAGAGATCCAGCACTTATAGATTTGCCCAAATGCAATGAGGATGACCTGTTGACTAAGCTAAATTGAAGACATGAAATATTGAATTTGATAACTCAGACATTTTTAAAACATTGTAATTATGACAGAAGAAAATTATACTAATTATAAATTGTACGAAAAAGTAAAATGAAAAACTCTCGATATCCCTGTTCATATGTTTACTGCAGCAGATTTACTTGCTTTTCTAATGTAGTAAAATATTTCAATTAACAAAATTTTTACATCTTTACTCTTCTTGGATTTACCTTTGGTCAGTTTTTCCAAATGTTATTAGAGATTTGGTATATTTTGATATGTAATGTTTAATAGAAATTGGTTTGTTATATATTTTTCTTCTTTTTGATCATCATTTACAGTTTTTTCTTAATTTGTAGGTATTTTCAAAACTATTACCTTTATTTTTGTAATCTTATCTTTACTTGGTGCCATGTGTTTTGAGATTACCAATTTTTTTTCTCCATTTTGAAGCATAAATATTTCTTCTTCTAATTCATCATAATTTTCCCTTTGTTGCTTTGTTGCAGTTACTGTAGTACTGCTATATTTGCGCTAATCGGTCGACTTATCTAACTTCTTGAAGTCATTTTCTTTAAGCCTTTTCTTTTCATCTTCTACTCATTTAGCCAGATTAAGTTGTCCGTTTCATGGATAATCACTTGAAGTAAAGTAGGGTTTGGTTATCTTTGACTCACAACCCTGATGCCAAGTCAGTTATGAATTACTGACTGTTATCTGGTTCCACCATTAAAGATTAAATATTTTCCTTTTTGTTCTGTATACGTTTATAAGTTTTAGTAAAGTTGTTTTTTGTGATTGGTGTTTGTTTTGTTTTCTTTTGGCAAAGGATAATCCATTCTGTCACAAATTTGTAATTTAGGTTCTATTAGACCACATCTACTTGGAGTGAACTTTACGAGAATGGCACTAAACAGGATGGCTTAGAAAGTGTTTCTATCTATTGTCCTTTCGAGCCGAAGACGGCACATAGGGCAGAACCACAATCTCAAAAACAGAAACCTTGCGTGCCAAAATGGCACATATTGCAGAGATCACTGCTCTAAATGGCGCTGTTTCCATAACAATACTTTTTACAATAAAAGCTTGTCAAGCCATCGATCAACCTCCTTAGTCGCCTCTTACGACATGTCTGGAAGGTCACAGTGTCACTATTCTAGAAAGTTTTTGCTGAAAATAAATTCAAGCTCTACAGGAAGTTGAATGGAAGAAGAAATAGCAGACACAACTGTCCTTTAATATATTAAAATGAGAACTACATTTTTATTGTGGAGATCTGTTATTTCTATTATAATCACCATTTTTTTAATGCAATAAAGATGTAGGTTTGAAGTTTTTTAACTTCATGACTGAATTAAACTACATTTAGTGGTAAAGGGGATTGTGCTTTTCCTCAATGAACTGACCATGACTAACTTTGTCAGCTAGGTGTCTATTTCAGTGTAGTCAGATGAAATTTTAAAAAAAACGACCTGACTGGAAATAAACCTTCTTGTCATGAACACTTATATTCATCAAATTATATGCATAAAAATTATTGGCAGACATGCAAAATAACTATAAAGAGGCAGCACAAAACACCAGATGTATAACATATATATCACAATAGTAATACTTCTATATAAACTAAAATATAGTTAATCTCTAAATAGTTGTTTATTAGAGAATGAGAAACCCTTTTTATTTCCTCTCTCTTTTTTTTTTTTGTACACATTATGAGTTACTTTGCACTGTGTTTTGCACCTTGTTGTTCAGTGCTTCTGTCTTCAGCACACAATTATCTGGAACTGCTTCCTTGGGCTTTGTTTTTCATTGACCTTCATGCAAGACAGCATTTGTTTGTTGTCAGAATTGTCTCATAGAAAAGTAGTCATACCACACTAACCAGTTTATATGGCTCTTGGTGTCTTGGTAGCAAGTAATCATGATTTATCAATGGTTTGGTAACATATTAGTTTCTTGTGCTGGAAGCTGTTTTACTGAACAGCGTCTCTCATGACTAGTTCTGTTCTGTTCATGGAACCAGTTTCACTGTAGTCGGGAATTCTTCATATCTACTCCAATTATGCCACAGCTCCCTCCTAAGCATGGAGCCAATTTTCATTGGCATAATCTGTTGATAAGGTCGACTGCCAGGCAGCCCTAATCAGAAGCACAGGTGGCGACTCATGACTGAATTTGCTAATGTTGTATAGACAGATGCGATTACAGAATTAGAAAGATGAAATTTAAGTGCCTGGCCTCATCTTTTATGTCATCCTCTGATTTTAACATCAATACTTTCTCGAATGTTACTGTATAATTTTTTTTCCTCAGTGTGGTTCAAACTGATGCCAGATTTTTCCAGTTTCTTTCGCAGATAGAAAATTTTGTCAGTGAAGCCCTGCAAACATCCTTATATCTCAGCACTGGTCTGCCCTTTGGTCTCTTTCCATCCCTAAGTTCTCTATAAAATAATTGTTTGGGAATACGATTGTTGTCCATTCTTTTCATGTGACCCACTCACCTTAATCTCTGTCTCTTAAGTGTTGCCATGATGGCAGGTCCAGTATACCATACTTGTATCATATTGTAATTCTTACAGAAGAATTTTCTGCCTACATTAATTATGGTGCATTTCTAGTTAAATTAAGACAGATATATTTTCTTAAAAACTTTTATCTCAAGGGATTCTTCAAACTTTGAATCAATACAATCATTCAATATATATATATATATATATATATATATAAAACCATGTCAGTGCCATTAGACATTGTATAGTGCTAGCAGTTTTAACTCGCCATGAGACTATTCTGGGTGAGCAGTTCATTTTCAGCAAGAGAGTAGTTGCTTGCCATTTTTGCTTCACATGTATAATATACTAACCATAACCTTTTCCCAATAGTTCATAAATTTAAAGCACTGGATTGTACAAGCTACAGAAGCATCTATCTGATAATAACACCACTCAGCGACTACTCCATGATAAAATTGTATGTATCTGAGAAAAGGAAGTGCCACAGCTGAGTTATAGACAATTCAACATTCAAATGAACAATAGAATTAAATATTTACATGTATCTGAATTTTAACTAAACAAAATAAAAGAACCGGTATTGCCGTACTTTGTATTTATGTGTCCTGTTGACTTTAATGAAGACATATGAAGAGACAGCCATGTTTAGCAAAGCCTCTGAGAAACAATTAGAAAAGGCATCAACCCAATGTTAAAAGAAAACAAGTTGATTCATTATGCAGCCTGTCATCACATATTGTCCCATAGGGAAACTGGCTGATTTGTAAAGTTTCCTAATAATCATCTTGTAAATTGGCTGACTTCTTGATTTGTAAGGCTTCCTCTAAAACTCAGCTTGTAAATTGACTGACTTCCTGATTTGTAAAGCTTTCTGTAAAACTAAACTTGTAAATTGGTTGATTTCTAAAGCTTCCTAAGACTCTCAACTTTGTGTGCAGGGTGATAATGTTCATATCTCTTCACATTTCCACTAATGGCATACTTTTTGCGCGCCAAGAATAGGCCACAGACAGTTTATACCGCCAACCAGTTATTTAACATAAAATTGTTTGTTTTGTATCCTTGAGGTCTTTTAAATGTTGCTTTTAATGTAGTGCCCCTTAATTACATTCCACATTTCAATGCTGGTCTTATCTATACCAACACCAAACTATACATACATCACAGATGCTTGTTCTGGTCTCAAAGTAATGTTACAGCTATAACCTTAACCACTTGAGTGTATTTATGCCCAGAGTAATTCCGCTGAAATTTAGCTCACTCTTACATTCTGATATTACAAGGGAGCAACTTTGGTTTGAGACAACAGACACAAATATTAATTTTCTAGCTTAGTTAACACATACATTATTTATATTTTAGTAAATAAATTCTTATGAAAGTAAACATTTCAAATATAGAAAAATTTGACACTTTCAAGCGTTAATTTTCATCATGAACATTATTAACATTTAATCATTTTGAACGGAGCTTTGAAGAATCATTACCGGTTATTTTTTCTGAAATTAGAAAAGACAATTTAAATATAAGCAATAAACAATTGTGATGCCAACAATCTATAAATTACATTAACAACAATCTATATATGTACCAACAAGCAAAAAACATTAATAAAAAACTATATATTAACAAGTTATGAACTAGATGAGCAATAAACTGAATCAATATTTACAAGGTAAAAATAATTTCATCAACAACAGACTATATATATCATCATGAAGCTAAAATTTCACTGTATGAAGCTACATCTAAAACAACAAGCTTTGTCTATACTAAACAAATTATAACTAAATGAAGAGAAAAAAAAACTATAACTACATCAATAAAAACTTAATTTATACTAAACAAACTATAACCACATTATCAACAACAAAGTTACACTAACAAGCTATAACTACATCAACAAAAAACTAAATTTACACTAACAAGCTATAACTACATCAATAAAAAACTAAATTTATACTAAACAAACTATAACCACATTATCAACAACAAAGTTACACTAACAAGCTATAACTACATCAACAAAAAACTAAATTCACACTAACAAGCGATAACTACATCAATAAAAAACTAAATTTATATTAAACAAACTATAACTACATCATCAACAACAAACTAAGTTATACTAACAAGCTATAACTCATCATCATCAAGTGCCATGCCTGCTGGAGTAGGTGATCATGTCTCTCCACAACTTTCCATCTCAACAGTTATTTTATCATTTCTGTTGTTGACCCGACAAGCCGTTCTCTTAAGCTGTCTGGTATCTTTTCTCTTTACTTCTCTTTATCTCTTCATCCCTCAATTTTCCCAGTTGTCACAATATATTCCAGCTCTTCACTTCTCATTACATGGTCAAAAAATGATTGTTTCTTCCTAATATTGGATATTAGCTCTCTTTTTGCTTTGACCTCTCTCAGAACATTTTCATTACTCTTCTTAGCTGTCCTTAGTATTCTCAACCATATTTCTACAACATCCAGCGATTTTCTTGTCTGTTGTCCAATTGTCGATGATTCACATCCATATGTTAATGGTTCTACATAACATTTAAGAACTCTTTTTCTTGTTTCTATTGTCAAAAAATGGATTACACAGTTCCTTCCTAATTTTTTGGAAAGTTGTTTTTGCCTGAGCTATTCTGCTATATAACTGCATCAACAACAATTTAAATTTATACTAACAAGGTATAACTACATCAACAAACTAAGTTTAGACTAACAAGCTATAACTACATCAACAAATTAAGTTTACACTAACAAGCTATAACTACACCAACAAACTAAGTTTACACTAACAAACTATAACTACACCAACAAATTAAGTTTACACTAACAAGCTACATCAACAAATTAAGTTTACACTAACAAGCTATAACTACACCAACAAACTAAATTTACACTAACAAGCTATAACTACACCAACAAATTAAGTTTACACTAACAAGCTATAACTACATCAACAATAAACTATGTTTACAATAACAAGCTATAACTACATCAACAATAAACTATGTTTACAATAACAAGCTATAACTACATCAACAATAAACTATGTTTACAATAACAAGCTATAACTACATCAACAATAAACTATGTTTACAATAACAAGCTAAGTACATCAACAACAAACTAAGTTTACACTAACAAGCAATAGCAATCTCAACAAATTAAGTTTACACTAACAAGCTATAACTACATCAACAATAAACTAAGTTTACACTAACAAGCTTTAACTATCTATCTATTGACCTTTCGAGCAGTAGCCGGCCCATAGGGCGTACACCAAGATACTCCCTCTCTTATCTGAATTTTTGTTCTAGCAGTCTTCAATTCTTTTAAAGATATTTTATCAAATGTCGTCATTTGTTTCTGTTCTGTGCAAGCAGCTCTATCTCATTGAGGGAGCCAACTCCTGCTGTTCTTGCCTCTCTCATCAAAGTTCTTCTCAGTGTCTAAGCTATAACTACATCAACAAATTACGTTTACACTAACAAGCTATAACTACATCAACAACAAACTGTTTACACTAACAAGTTATAACTACATCAACAACAAACTATGTTTATACTAACAAGCTATAACTACATCAACAACAAACTATGTTTATACTAACAAGCTATAACTACATCAACAAACTAAGTTTACACTAACAAACTATTACTACATCAATAAAAAAACACAATTTCTACTAACAAGCTGTAACTACATCAACAACTAACTAAATTTATATCAAGTTGCTACTACAACAGCAAACATTTAAAGGTTTTTATGTGTTTTCAGATAATTTTTATAACACATTTTTTTTTTCATGTGTAGCATTCCGTTATCTTTAATACAAATGTTTTATTCAGTGTGTACCTTCCATCACTTGTAATACATAATATAGAGTGTTTCTTTGTGTGTATCTTGTTGTTTTAACTATATCATATATCTTGTAAGCCACAATATTTGGGAATGACCGTCCCATATAGTGTCTCTGGTTTCAAGTGTCATTAGGTACACCTGTGATAATGTGCTGTATTATATGCTTTTTGACTAAATAGATGAGCTTTAGATACAAGTTTTTGTGAGAGTACATTTGTACATGATCTTTTTGTTTGATGAAATTGCTATGTAGTTTGTTAAAATGCATTAATGAGATTTAATAAGTGTGAAGATGTACATATACATTGGTTTCCAATATAAAAGATGTCCAACAGGCATCAATGATTAAGGTTATTATAGTTATATAGAATGCAATGTTGTATGGATGTTAAGTGTTTTAAAGTTGTAACCTTACAGTAACAAGTTACAGTTTCAGAATTTCAAAGTAATTGAACCAACATTTATATCTTGTTGTTTTTACCTTTCCAAATTATATTTATAGACTCATTTTCATAATGTTTTTTTTTGTTCAGCAGTTTATACAGAGAGAGATGAGTTGCTCCGTGACTCTAGTTGTAAGCAGGATGTCATCCTAAATACCCTATAATTTGTGAGCTGATTGTCTTTCTTGGAGTGGTTTAATATTGTAAAAATAAAGGTATTAATGTAACATACGGTAAAAGTAAAGGTTCCCTCCATGCCTTGCTAGGTGTATGGGGAATATGGTGTTAGTAACCATATTTTTCTATGACCATGGAACATTTTTTATTAAAGAGGTTGGTATCACGCTAGGACGGTTTTACTTCACAGAAAAATCTCTGCTACCCATTTTTGGAGGTTCAGTGAACCCCCCAGAACTTTGTAGTTCAGTGAACCCCCCCCCCCCCCCACCCACCCAAAAAAATTTACCACTTCTGAGAACTGAACCTTGACTCTTCTGATCAGGAAGCAAGCACACTAACTGAGCCACCAAATCTCAATAATACATAGTATAAGATATTTAACAGAACTCTAGGTAATAGGACTTTTCTGTTCTGTTTTTTACCTTTTCCCACCTAACTAACCCATTTATATTTTTCATGGGTTGCTAAGGTGTTATCACACTATTCCCAAATCTCAAAACCTGATACTAACTTCCACAGCTGAACTGAATCTTTCTCTCTCTCTCTTTTCACACTCAAGATTTTGGTTATGCTATATCTTTTCCCATTTTCTGTTTTCACAGTTTTGGATGAGAAGTTTGCAGTGACCTGTTCAGAAGTGGAAAATTATGGTCTCCCTGTGTTTTGACAGCTACTGGACTAGGTCTGCTTGTGGTTTATTTGTAGCCTATGCTTCAAGCTTGTTCTACATTTGCTCTGTGCTAAGGTTTTGAGCTCTCTGTAATTCACTGATGGATATACAGGGCTTTCACGCTGCTAGATTTGGAAAGGGTGTCACTACTACCTCCAATCTATGCAGTGCCACTTTTGTGGACTTTGGAAGCTGATTTAATTCTAAAATATGATTTGTGAAATCTATCTATCTTTCAATCGCCTGAAGACTGAAGTATTTTCTATTTCTGCAATGTCGTTTCCTGTATAAATTTTACTTTTTTCTTTTTAATTCTTGCAGTGGCCCATATAGTTTTGTCTGTAGTGTTGTATCTATGGGCCAGTGGGTTTTCCTCAGTCTACTATATTCAGTACAGTCTTGAAGTAAGTGTTCAGCAGTCTTGAGCACCTGTCCACATGTGCATGTGGTTCAGGTGCCAATCTTGAATTTTGTATACATGTGTTTGTGGAGTCAAATGTCCATTGCCGTACGACCTTGTGGTGCTTACAGAGTTCATCCAATAAGGTCTGCAGATGTGGCAATTTTCTGTATTGTAGTGCTGATCTTGCATCTGTCAGGAACACTACAGGCTGTGGGCTAAGATTGCTGTTCAGCAGTCTTTCTTTTGCCAACTTTATTGCTTGGATTTCTACATCATAATTGTACAATACAATATTTCCCTGTTGCTATTTTATTCATATCCTTAGTGTTATTTGGGTACTCTGTGTATGCTCCTGCTCCCCCATTCTTTACTGTATTCTGTGCTGATCCATCTGTGTATACATGAACCCATAGATCTTGTGGGTGTTCTTCATCCAAGAAACTGAGAGTGATTGTTTTATGCTGTATACTATTCTGTTCCTCCTTGTCAAGTATTCCTTTCATTTCTGTTCATAGATACAGATTTTGTATCAAACAACTTATGAGATACTTTGTAACTTTGAAGAAAACTATTTTAGGTGGGGTTTTCCTGTTGGAGTGTTCTGATTCTGAGAGTCCAGGTATTTGCTTGAGGTAGTATTATAAATTTAACTCAAGTTTAAGGATATTTTCAAATACTTTGCTGCTGTAAAGGCCTTCATTCATCAAAGTACTTTATGTAAATGCCATTCTTTCATTCTCAACAGCTTCATCTCTAGACCTATCTGTATAAATGTTGAGTCCCTTCGGATAAAATATAGTATATTTATATGTATTATATAACATTCCTAGATCAGGGTTTTCATCAGAGTGAACTGTGATGGTATGCTCTGTGCACTTCTGTCAGAGATAACTCCACATACGCTAGGGGGAGGTTCAATTTTTCTTGGATCACTAAGGTGGTGTGAGTCAGTTTTATAGTTTCTAGACAGGTGTTGAAGTTATATCCCTTTAACCTGTTTTAGTGAGTTTCGAGTTTACTCTTGTGTTCATGGGGTAAGTTCCACGAGCATTATTATTTGGTTGTATGTATCATCACTTTCATGGCATGCATCTCTGCTGGATTGAAGCTAACCTACCCAGAAATTACCCAAAATTATCATCACCTGTGTAGTAAATTACACTTCACACTTCAATATGTAAACTTGAATGAAAAACAAAACAGTGTTCTGCTGCACATAAATATGATTGTTATTAAAAGAAATCATAAATGTGAAAATAGTTCTACTCTCAAGTCTTCTTGCTCCATTTGCTAATAATATTTCTATCTTTTTTCTATATATCTTTTTATTGACATTTTTAGTCTTCTCACTGTTCATTTTATTTTTCATATCCACCTCTATATAATAACTGAAAGGCACTTTTGACTGGCCCACGAGGTTGTCTGAAACATACCCCGGCCCCTCCACAAGACAAATTTACCTTTCTGTTCAATTACTTATGTCTGTGAACAACTGCACTAAATCTAGCTCAAAAAGTCTATTAACTGACAAACATTTTGGAAAAAAGAAAATATGTGCCTTACAGTTGGCTATACACCACCAGATGTTGACAAGCTTGAGCAGGAAATTCAAACACTTCTATCTAAACTATTTCCTGAAATCTGTAAGCTATCTATTAATATTTTAATCTTCTCTTTCTCTCCCCCACCATACTCTGTCTCTCATCGCACCTTCCCATCAGTAATACAATTTCTATATTATACAGTAGCTTGTGCGCGCTAATTAAGTAATCTATGTAAGGGTTTCAGTAAGTAAAAATATCTCTGCATCTTCATATTTTTCAGAACTGGCCTTTAGTATGTGGATAATGTGATTGCACACCTCTGCAGTAAATGATATCGAAACAGTCAGCATTTCTCCAAGTGGAAAAACTATTTTATTTGTTATTTCTATATGTTGTTGAAGATTAGTTCTATGCCACTTTATTTCCTTAAGATCTATCATAATTTTGTCTCCACTTGTTCCATAATGCTTTCCTGAAGCATGTTACTACTATGGTGACTAACTTACATCTCATACTTGTTTTCAGTGACGATAATGCTCAGTACTGAAAGCAGTTATTTGATCAAAATGTCAGATCTATTTGCTAGTGTGTATTAATTGGTTTAACGATAAAGCATCCAAAAAGACCATCTATAATCAAGGAAAAAAGGCAGTCATATTTGGCCATGTGATGAGAGGAGACAACAAGAGAATCTCAAATGAGGAAAACCAGAGAGTAAAAGAACTAGAGAAACACTAAAAAGAACACTGAGGGGAAAGGCCACAACAGCAGGCATCAGCTCCTTCACCGAGATTGAGCAGTTCACCCAGAACAGTCATGTGGCGAGATACAATGCAGGTCCTGTGCAAGGTCTGACACTTAATAACAAAGATTGTCAGGAATAGAGAGACTAGAATTTCTGCCCCATGTGCCATGTTCAGCTTGAAAGGACAATATATAGAAAGATTATTGGGTTTATTACTTATTCTGTCTATTCCATTATCTGACCCAGAATAAGCACATTTCTTTATATTATTAACATCTATTGCTGACCTTCTAAAACTATTAACAGTAATGACTGTATACACCTGGCAATAAGGAATGTGTTTTTGCTGGAAACTGTTCAAGCTATTATTCAGTGCCAGAAAACAGTGCTTAGATCTTACTTCCTTCTGATAAATGATTGTTATCATTATATATTTTTCTTTCTGCTCCATATGTTTATTTACACTTTTCTGTTAGAATTTGTCATGAATCTTTTTTTTCAATATTGGCAATGTGTTTGTTTCTAATTCACAACAGTAACCCGAGTTGTCAGAGTATTTATTTTTTACCATATTTATATTTTGTTAAAAAAAAAGAAGAAAGATATCTTTTCATTAAATTGATAAAGTGCTTCTTTGTTAATTCTCTTACTATTGATTGTAAGTACAATATAGTCCAGAGAACACAAAGAACTATGCTGTGTTAATGACTGCAAACACTGATTACAATTAGATGAGGCAGATCTGACGCATCCAGTGTTGGTAACTAGCCTATTCCAAATGGTCTATTTTTAGCCATTTCAAAAGTGCATGGCAACCTCTAGAGGATGTCTATGTCAATTTGTTGTTCTTGACCATGACACATGGGTATGTATCCTATCATTATGGGTTAGCCAACTAATGCATTATTCTAAAAAGTAAGTGTTAATAAATTTTTTTTTCATTATCAATTGATAAATGTTTAAGTGGTAATCATATGTGAGAGTATTCTTATGCATATATATATATATATATATAAATATTTGTATACGTACACACGTCACGTGGTAAAGATTTAAGCCACATAAATTTCAGATGGTTAATTTTAAACCTTAATGTGGCTTATAATTAATTAATTAATCTTGTTTGTAAAATAATTAGTTCATCCACAAAATAAATATGGAAAGTGGATTGTTCCACCAGTTTGTGACATCAGTGCATACTGAAAGCAAAATGGAATGTAGTAGTTATCATATGCCTACAATGCCTTATAATATATAAAGACTTTATTTGCATAATAAATGTTACATTTTTGGAATGTGGAATATATTGGAGACTGTCTACATTTGGACATCTACAATGAACAAATGATTTATTTCAGTGTAGATTTTTAACATGCATTACAGATATTTTTAATTCTTCAAATACATGTATATTGCTTTCAGGTTCATTCGTGTATCCCATGGCCTTAGCAGTGCCAATGGGACATATCTTGTTTGCAACCTCCATCTCTCTCTCTGTCTTTTGGAACTGCCTTGGAGTCAGTGAAACAAGACTAGCTCATTTAACTAGTGCTGTTGTTAGATTACAATAGTTTCAGTTGAATACTATATTTGAAAATTCTCCACAAGGGTAGAATAATCAAGGGTAGAATGAAAAATAATTTTGTTTCTAAACAATTCCTTATAAAACTGACCTAGACATCACATATGATCTACTTTCACTCTTCCGCTGAGCAGTGACACCTATAAACCTCTGACTCCACATTCTGTGAATGACAACTATGTAGCGCCATTAAGTCTATGTAAATCCACAACCTTCCAAACTAAACTAAGCTCAATAGTATGATAGTAAAGGAGCTAAATATGGAAAATCACCTACCAGAAAAATATATGATTGCTAAAAACTATTGGTCCACATTAGCTTAAAATTATGAGCTTATTATTTTGATTAAAACATACATTCCTTCAGTTAACATCTGACATATTTACTAACAACTGTAAACAGTTTGTATTTAGACTAATGAGCAGAAAGTTATATACTACAAGTGAAATAAATGCAAATATTGATAGATCTATGAATCCCTCATAACTGAAGGTGTATAAAGTATAGAGAAAGAATACAATCAACCCAGACAAGAGAAAGGAAAACTTGTAACTAACTGAAGGCAAAAGATGAAAGGACAATGTGTAAAGTTCTCCAATGACATGACAAAATGAAAATTCAAAAATTATTGGGTAAATGAAATACCAATAATAAAGTTTTTTTAAAGAAATTTATTTGAAATATTCATGAGAAACACATGATAATGAGTAGTTTAAGAGTAGCATCATTAAAATAATAATTATCAATAGGGTAGAGTATGACACTGTGATAAGAAATCATTTATACATTTTACAAAATATTTCTTCATAAGTATTCAAAAGTACTTTACTTATAGCATGTATTCGGAAATGTTTCATGAGACATGCTTTTTGTTTCCCTTGATTTCTTTGGCATTATGAACATAAAATAAATAAAAGTATTAGTCATTAAACTACAGATGATGGCAAAATTATTTATCAAGAAAATATATATACTGTGAAAGTCAAAGAAGTTTCCCCCAACAAAAGTGAAATATTTTTTTTCTGAAAGCACTTGTGCTTAGAAATTCTTTTGTCTGTACATTGATGCTCATGTATGATGTATCTCTAACATACTGGCTTGGTATTTTTTTTTCTCTGACTTTGTCAGAGAAGATTCTGATGTCTACATTGTCAAAGTCATTTCATAGAAATGGCTTGCATATGCTGGTTTATGCAATGTTTTTTTTTTCTCCACTATTTATATGTATGTATGTATAAAGCAATGTGAGGTGATGAGCTGGTAATTAGGTAAAAAAAAATGCTTTAGATATTTTCTCTCTCAAAGTGTCACTTAGAAATATAAACACCACTTCCTGGAAAGTCCTTATGCTGAACCATCCATTATAACATAGTAATACGTTAAAACAGACAGACACCCAATAAGACCAAATCAATGAGGTGTGAAGTAAACATGACAGAATGGACAAAACAATCAACACTCATAAGGCCACCCAGGTTACATATCCCACCTGTGGCAGATTGTTATGCCAAAATTAGACTCTACAATCATTTCCATACACTTAAAAAAAAAAAAGGTATCACCAAACAGAGGACTGAAACTATTGTCATTGTAGCTTACAATGGACAGCTATTATATGAAGTGACAGAACAGTTGACTAGAACATGTACACCTCTAATGGAATAATAGTGACTGAAAATGCATGACCTTTCCAAATCATAAAACAAAAGCAGTAAAGTAAAATATGGAAGATTGTAGTATTACTGAAAATCAAAGTATTACTAATAAGGAAAAAGTGTTCTATCAGTGTTCTGCATAAGAAAAGGAAAGAAAAGTCAAGAGTGTGTGTTGCTTGCTTTATATGAAGTGCACTTCTAGATGAGTACAAGGTGTAATGTTAAAGATGTTAGTGCAAACTAAACAAACATAGGTTAGAATAAAACCATTAAAAAAGACAAATGTTAAGAATAAATTATCTGATTGTCTCAAACCAACTTCACATTCTTTTACTTGGGATTCTTGATTTTTTTTTAATGTATTTATCTGTATAATTTTTTTTTTGGTTAGTGAAAATGTTTTTTTTAAAAACTATTATACTGTAAAGTATCTAGCTGTTGCTTGCATTATTATAATGAAAATTGTGGTATGCTTAGTGGTAATTGTTTAAAACAATATGAACTAGACAAACACATTAAATAAGAGTTACATGTAGGAAATTTCACAATAATTGTAAAATTATACGCTAGAAAGTATTTTTCTTGCTGTGTTCACTTTCAAATATGGCAACAATAAACTTGTTTATCTACTGACAGCCACAACCTTCATTAGAAATCTGAAAATATATATATCCCCTTCACATTATAACAGTTCACGTTCCATCAAAATGACATAAAACAGAACTAAATTAAAGAAGCATAGTTTGTACATACACTGAGTGATGAACATGACAATATAATTTGTCCAAAATCTACTTTACAACAGAGAATCACAAAACAAGTCATCATAGAGATAACAGCATGCTGAAGATAAAGAGGGTGACCTTGAGGAACACTAAGAAGAACACTGATAAGACAGGCAGAAACAGTGAACACCAACTCTCTTACTGAAATTGAGAGACTTTCCAAAAGTGGGAACTTGTGACAAGACAAAACCATCAGATATGGAGAGTTTGTTTTTAATTTCTGCCCTAAGTGCTAACTTCAGCACGAGAGGAAGTAACTATTTTAGTCAAATAGTTGATCTAAGATTCTTTATAAATTCATAGAATTTTTATCTGTTGCTGCTGGTACTGGCTATAAGAATTTACTGTTCTCAATAGCTGGCCGATTGGCAGTCATTTTATCAATGAATGCTGAAGAGATGCTGTATTAGATTTGTAAAGGCCTACAGAGTGTGAATATAAACATTTGTTACTGTTTACTGGGCATAAAAATTTAGGTCATTTCATACATTAAATTTGCATCCAGTTAAATAAAGTATTCTTTTTCAGCGTAAAGGGTTTGAAAAAACACAAGGGAAATTATAACTAATTTGAGTCAAAATGATGTGTTTAAAATGAAAATGTTTTTTTTTTTAATGTTTACTCAATTCAAATGCTTTTTTTTTTTTTTGGTTGGCTATCAAGGTAGGCTAAAAATAATCAATATTTTAAGTATACAAAAATGCAGCTTTTTTTTTTCTCCTCCACAAATTTTAGTGAGTTAGAAAATTATATTGGTTTTTTTTTTCTTCCATGGATTGTATTAGCTAATTTCATGTTTCATATAGTAACAATTATTAGCCACTGCATATTTTTCAAATTATGGTTGATAAAATGTTTATAATTTTATTATTCTGTAATGAGTACAGTTTAGATTAAAATTTATAATCTTTCGTGTCTTATTTTTTTAGTTACATTTTACATTTTCTGTTATTGTTGTAAACTTGTCTTTCTGTAGCAACAGGGGCAACTCTGCCCTCTAGCAAGCAATAGAAACAACATCATAACAAAACACATCTATTATGCTCCATTACAAATGACTGGAATTATGAATGACCACCCCCCTACCAAAAAAAAAAAATGTGGCATTGCAATTAATTGTTCATGGCTTTATTAGGTATATTTCAATTGATTTGTAGAGTGTCAGTGTAAGAAAGAATCTAATCTAATCTAGTGCCCTTTTATTATGTCTGATTCTGTAACATCATGAACAAGAGCATAACTAGTTTACCTTTTGTTTGACACAAACATCTTTCTATAAAACCATTATATATAAACTGCCCATTCCTTTAATTTTTATGTAAAGAAAAGTTAAAATGAACTGCACATCTTGTTTTTTTTATGTGAATATTTTCTGTCATGATGACATTGGCTTTGAAGTGTTGTAATGTTGTACAAGTATGAATTAAGCTCTCGACCATATACAATATTTTAGACACATACACACACATATGTGTGTAACTATATATGTTCCAATCCAAATGAGATTATACAAGCTTGTATGTGTATATGCCAAGCTATAGACCATAGAAGGACCACATAAAGCATATTTCAAGCCACAGTGAGATTGTATTAGCATGTGCCAATCCACATAAATCCTTGTGTTTGCTTGTGTAATTTCTTGCACAGTTAGACATCCATGTCAAAAAATGTGTTAATACAGTCAAAATAATAAGATCAATTACAAACTTATGAATAAAAAAAATTTGGCTAAAAAATGTCATTTGTTATGTTTTATTTGGTTTGACTTGGTTTAGTGCTATTAACTCATTCCATATATAGAAAAGCCAGTCTGGATTAGCTTATTTTCCTGTTTATTTCTAGATGTTTATTATTATTAAATTCTAGTTTGATTATTGTAAAAACATTTGGTTAAATTATCATTACATTATCATTCTGAATTTAAGTGTGGTCATTTTATTACAGCAGATTCCACAAATTGGACATTTTCTTACTAGAAGTAAGACAATCTCTAGTTATGAATAGGTTCAACAGAGACTCAAAGTCATTTAAAATAAATCAACCTAAGATGACTCATTTTTGCCATATGTCAACATTTTTTGTTTATTTAGTAACACATGTACATTCATAAATCAACTCAAAACACAGATAGACATTATAATCTTTTCATCCTGAATTTTACATAACCAGTAAAGATGTGAACAGATGTATTTTATCTCCCTTGTTTGGAATTGCCACCACCTTCATAATGCATAAATGCTGTACAGAGGCACACTGAGTGGGGGAAACCATGGATTTCAATTATAAGACCTTGACTTTACAGATGAAATAGCTCAATGAGAACATTATGCAATAAAGAACAAAAAATATCCTGTCAACAGTTAGCAGAATAGGATGTGAGATCACCAAGAAAAGATAGAGTAATAGATCTATAAAAAAAATTATAACTGGAAGAAGTACATAACTTCATTATCTTGGAAGTTGCACAGATCAAGAAGGGAGAAACAAACAAAAAATTAAAATCAGAATGGCAAAGACTTCCAATAGAAACTATGGAAATTAAAACTTGTAAACACAAGCAGAATCAATTGTACATATTATTCACCCTTATTTTGCATACAAGAAGTGGAAAAAAAAAAAAAAAAACTAAAGAAATATAAAATAAATTAGATGCATTCAAAAACAAATGTCTCATGAAAATACTTTGTACACCATGTGATGCATTCAAGACTAGTTCAGGAAAATGGCTATGAATTCAACATTTATAATCAAGAAAAGTAGGTGGACAAGTGCCAGCCAAGTGATGAGAGGAGAGACAGCAAATGCAAAACACACTGCAAGTCCAGTCTGACGATTAACAGCAAAGATTGTCACAACACAAAGAGATATGAATTCATGTCTTATGTGCATCTTGTGCCGCGATAGCTCAGTGGTTAGTGAACTGGACTACAAAGGACAAGAGGTAGGGTTCGATCCCAACCGACGACTTCTGGGTTCACCCAGCCTTAAATAGGTACCGGATTTTTTTCTGGGAAAGTAAAGCAGCACGGGTGTAATACTGACCACATTACCCCAAAAATCATGTGCTGAAGGTCTGTAAAATATAGGGTCACTAACACCATATTCCCTATACGCCACTTGGTGTGACGGGGGCTCTTTACTTTACTTTTACTTATATGCATCTGGTTAAAAACAATAGATAGATAAGACTACATGTATTAATCATAGCATAACACATTTTTTTGTCACATATTTCACCACAAACTTTATTTTAATAAATGAGAATGTGTGTGTTTGTTTATATGTATACTTCAATATTTCTGTTAAAGACAATTTTAAAAGAAAATTGACATCACTAGAAGTGAACCAAGTCAGAAACACTTAGACACAAAAATAATTTGTTTAATTAGTGAAATCTGTAACAATGAAAGCACCAACATGTACAAATAATATTTCAGTACAAATGACTAGATCTATTAAGCAGTATCCATTATACAAAACTCAAATGGTGACACTGCAACTTAATGTCAACAAAACCATTTTAAATAAAGGAAAGATTCAACATTAACATTATTAAAATATCAATATATTAACTATAAACAAAACTCAGTTGTAAATATTGGCTTCATTGCTAATATTTAACATCAATAGCAATTTAAATGAGTGAAAGATTTTAACTTAACAGCATTTTGAGGATCACAACATTGGACTAAAACACTACCAAAGCAAATGGTCTTTTTTGCAAACATTTCATACATTATGTCACAGTTTACAATAGAGCTGCTATATCTTTACATTTTGGCAGTGCACATACTTTTGGCATATGAATGCCGGTCATGTTACAACCCTCTTTAGTTGCTCTCTACAATGTGCCAGGAAATGCAGTGGATCACAATAGTACCAGGAAGTAATACCAGCATGTATATGATTTAGGTTGCAAAATTTATGAAAATCATTAATGTAGCAAATGATCATAATAATGAGTGGGTACCATTCTCCAAACAAAGTTGAATATAGATCTGAGTTACTGAATTTATTGAAGTGTAGAGGTTTACTAGAGAACAAAACAATTATTATTCTTTGTCCATTGTCTTTTCCCTTCTATTTTGTATCCAAGCCAGTTCCTTATCTTTCAAGAACTTTCTGTGATATTTACCATTATATTCGTATGTTTCACATTATAATTTCAAATACAATTCAGACATCCAGAATTTCAGCGCTTTTACATTTTGAACTGTCTAATAGATACTGTGTGCACTTTTTAATATATATATATATTTAGAACAATGGTATTGATCAACCTTTTGTTGCAAAATTAATATACTTTCAAAAGATAAACTACAAGAATAATTTAATTTAGGTGAAAGATCTTCTAAGACAATTTAACACATTCTATATAAAGAGACACAACTTCTGGCTCTGGTTACTCTAGACAATATTCTAAACCTTAAAGCCAGTTTTTATAGTTTTTAATTTATTGACTTTTCCCACAATTATTTCCACTAAAACCTTGTAACTCCCCTATTTAACCCTAGATTACAATACCTAGAGGATCAGCGATAGCTCATTGGTTAGTGAACTGGACTACAAAGGACAAGGGGTAGGGTTCGATCCCAACCGACGGCTTCCGGGTTCACCCAGCCTTAAGTGGGTAGCGGATTTTTTTCTGGGAAAGTAAAGCAACACGGGCGTAATACTGACCACATTACCCCAAAAATCATGTGCTGAAGGTCTGTAAAATATAGGGTCACTAACACCATATTTCCCTATACGCCACTTGGCGTGACGGGGGTACTTTACTTTTTTTTACTTTACAATACCTACCTGTGAGTCATGGTTTTATGATACTCTGGTAAAAATTACTACCACTTAATTGTTACATTTGGAGTTTATAAAATAAGATTTTCTGTGTACTTTTGTTACAGAGCTGTGTGTTTATCCTAGCAGTGAGATGGAAATCGTATGCAATAATTTTCTCGTTTCAATTAGAATTATGGTTTGAAATTCAACCCCATCAGGCTGTGGCTACCAGAGGTGTTATGTTGTCTATTGACACGCCAGCCATATTCACAATTCATATTATCATATATTCATATTGTCTATTCACAATCCAGCCATATATTCGGCTTCCTCTAAGTTTTGTTCACTGGCTATCCTATGTTATAAAGGTTTGTTTGATGTCTGCGCCAACAGCCTTGGAGATTTTCCTGTCATATGAAAAAAGAAAAGAAAAAAGAATTTCTTGAAAATTAGCTAAATCTAACCTAAAATTGGCCCCTTTTGTACAATACAGTAGTACTTTTTGTGGTAACCACGTTTGTGTCCGATCCAACATCAAAGAAAACAAATCCAACACTCAGGGTTCACCGGATGTAGTAATTAGGAAGGTATAGGGGCAGGGAGATGTTTGCATACAGCAAACAGTCAACTTTCATTAATTTTGAAGGGGTAATTTTGACAACGGGGTTGTAATGTTGGGTTAACTCTTTCTGTTGTTTCACCGCATTCTGTATCACTCTGCGTCATTCTCAACTTAATTTATGTAAACCATATTTCTACTTTTACATTCATAAGTTATTTTATTCAGTTTCAATCAAACATTCTTCACTGGTGAGTTATTTCCTCCTATATGTAATGTTTAAAAAGAAATTGTGTCATAGAGTGAGATTTTTCATTTTCTCCAACAAAAATAAGCTCATCAAAATCACATGTATTAGTATTGATTTTAATGCTAGAATTCAAATGAAGACTGCTGAAGAAGCCAGTAAATTAACATTTTTTTTAAATGGTTTGAATAAAGTTTACCTAAATATCTATACCAACAACAACGGCAGCAGTTATTTGAGCGATTTCGATCTAGATTTAGAATAAAAAATAAAGTCTTGTGTTAGATACTTATAATCAATAAATCAATGAGACTACAGTGAAGAGGAAATCAATATACCATGATTGTGGAGACAAAGGATAAGTTCTTTTTTAAGCTACATCAACAAAACTTTTAAGGCTACTTGAAGAAATATTATTAATTTAGCAAAATAAATTAATATCGAGTTACTTACACGCTATATTTATGATGTTAAGTTGGCAATTATAGTCTCAATTTAACTTTTTTTCTTTATAGTGATCATTTATCTCCCATCTTTCTTCCCATATGTCTTGTAACATCTTTTTATTGGTGAAATCTAATTCCTTGTTCAATTATCTAAAAATTCATATACAGTATGTTATATGAAAGATAAAGAATGTAGATTGCTATTTATAACCATAAGGTTCATGAATAATTTTGTCTCTGAAATCTCTTCCGTTGCATTGATAAAAACCTTATGTACTGAAAGAGTTAACTTCTTTTTTGACTTGTGGTGCCAATTTGTCCAAACAAACAGCATGTTTTAAATCAAATTTGATTCATTTTGTCACTGTTACTTCAAAATAATATAAAATGTGCAAAAAAACAGCTATGTCACAGTGTGTTAAACACCTTGGTAAGGAATGTGTTAAACAATATACAGTTATAACTCAAGTCTTAATCAGGCAAAATTTTATTTGAATTTATGCTTTACTGGTTAATCAACATACTTCAATAATTTCAATGTAGAAACAAAGTATTTATTGGTTACATGAGTGAGTCCAGCTCACTCAAAGCAGTAGACATTTATAATGAAAATTGTTATAATGGATCACATTGATGGAAAGTAATTGTTCCACAGTATATTAAATAATATTTCACATCATGACTAGTTATATGAGAAGACTGAATTGTATCAGAGAGAATTATCACCATTAGGTTAAAGTGAAGCAAATCAAATGTCAGCACTTCAGTATCTGTAGTAGAGACTGATAAATAAATACAATTAATAACTAAGTGACTAATTAGTATAGAGCCTCATATAACAATCAGATATGTTTAAGAAAGTATAAAATATCACAGTATCACATTCTTTGTTCTGATTATTTTTTAATGTCAACAAATGCAAAACTTGGCTTTTTGTTTTGTGTTTTTTTTTAATACTGAAACGTTAATTAAAAAAAAAACACAGATGGTACAAAGAAAATAACAGTGAATGCTTAAAACATATCTTTTGAAAAAAATAGTTTCACATAGTTTAATTAACACCATCAAATGTGGTTTCACATAGTCAGAAATGGTTTCAGCTGGTTCACACTGTCAAAAATTCCCTCACTTGGGGATGTTGTATAATGCGGCTCTTCTCAAAGTGATGATGTTGTGTAAAAAGTGGTGCCATTCAGCAGCATGCTTGATAATGATTGTTCAGTGCAAACTATAATAACAAAAACAATTCTTTTAATGACTTTCAAAACTATCTATCCTATTAGCACACAACACTTTATTTTAAACACCACTAAGTAGATGCATATAAATGTCTCCCAAGCTGTTGTTTATCAGTCGGAGTGAAGGCACCACTGAACTAATACAGTCGAACCTGGTCTTAGGACCACCTGTTTAAAGCGTTTCCCTGGTTATAGGACCGGGTCTACAATTTCCCCGAGTTTTTTACTATATGCTAACACTGATTACGGCGCTCACCGTATGACGCGACCAGAGACCAGGCTAATTAACCACCGCCAATGTTATTTATCCCGTTTACGACGACCAGCCAGTCCTTCGTCTCGCTGGGAGCTATAAACGATCGACACAGGTGTCTACAGGTGTTGATGTTTTCCCGTATTTAGTGAGTCCCAGATTACAGTGGGACGTGTTACGTTTATCAGTCAATACTGGTGCAGACACAGATCTATGATTCGTGAAGTGACATCACTTCGCGGTTCCGTCTAGACCAGAGTAGACCATTGCGTGGCCCGTATAAATTACAGGAATTAACTAAAGAATTAGTCATTGCCCGCTTAGAGTGTATTCATGTACATGTACAGTATCTCAGTGAATTATTTTTGTGGATTTTAAAAGTGTTACACACAATATAGGAAATGGCCAGTGTCAAAAGTGTAAAACCAAAAGCATTAACGCTGGAAGAACGAATATCAGTGATTCGACAAAATCAGCAAGGTAAAAGTTCGCGATTATTGGCAGAACAGTTTGGAGTGGGAAAGACACAGACTTTACGTATGTTAAAGAGAAAAGCCGAGTATATGAATGACTTTGAAAATAATGCACCAAGTATGAAAAGAATTTTTATCGCTCTATTTATTATGTGAAACCTGTGAGGCAGGACCACCTGTCCTATGGGACCAGTTTTTGAAAGTCCCGTGAATGGTCGCCTTAGACAGGTTCGACTGTAGTATAAATCAACAAAAATAGCAAACAAAGCCAGAACTGACTTAGTCGGAAGCCAGCAGAGCGAGAAGAAAAAAAAATGATCAGAAAGAGAGTATCTTCTATCAATGATCTGAAATGTTCCCAGTATAATAATAATAATGATATATATGAGATGTATGCTTTCAGTAAACTGAGACTGACCCATGATGCAGCAAAGCATGGCTTTGATTGAAGAAATTAAAACATTATGGTCTGTCTAAGAAAAATGTTCAGGTCCAGATTGTTATTTTTAAATAAACTCAGCAACCAGGAAGAAATGTGCACTGTGATTGCAGAAATATGCTGAAGCTGGCTAGGACTAAGAAGAGAACCGGAAAATACATTTTTAAACTAAATGATGAGGAAGGCAATCAGACAACCTTACAGTATGTAGATTACGTTATAATGCGGGCCACAATTATTTGATATTTTGTAAAAGATAGCTAAAGCACTCTCTAGCAATGTGTATGTGTGGCATGGAATGTCTGTCTGTCCATGAATGCTCTTTTTCTGCAAAGGAAAAGAAGCCTGAGGCGAAACAAAGTTTAGCACAAGGAATGAACAATTTATTTTTATGTCTTTATATATATTGTACAGCTGTAATAATACTCTTTTTTTCCCCATTTTATGTCACCTCATTAGAAGAGGAAGACTAATTTACCTGGGACTAGTTTAATTTATGCCTAATTCTTAAAAACTGCTACAACTATAATTAAAAAAATTAATACCCTATTAAAGAAAAGACTTCTTTAGAAGAAATGGTACAGAAATACCCAGAAGAATTAGTGGAATACAGCTCCACAACCTTTTCAACACCACAGTCAAAAAAAGCTAAAATTCGGGTTCAAATAGCTTGCCGAAATCAACTAACATAAAGCCACTATTTGCTAGGTGGTGTAGCAAGATAATTTGTATCACATGATTATCATAAACAAATATTTCAGCCATTTTATATGTTTTATTTCAAGCATTTACGATTGATATCTTTGTTTAATCTTAGGGAACAAAGTGAATCTACTGTAGAAAGCAGCTTTGAATCATTGGTCAACCCTCCAGACATTTAACAGCCGTAAATATGTAAAATATTTAGTTGGTGTGCATCTGTACAGGTGAACAAAAAATATAGCAAATGCTGTCAAAAATGCTGTCAAAATGTCTGGTGTTAGGAGTTTGGTATTGCTAAAAAATATATTTTACACTGAAACAGCTTAGATAGGATAGTATAAATAATATATTAACTTGGCAGAGAGAAATTATCAATTCAAACAAGAGATAGTGTGATCTTCAAACATTCCTACTGAGAAAGGAACTTTTTGACAATGAAGAAAGCATGAAAGAGACCATTAACTTGATGAGAGATCAATTTAACAGAATACCATTAACAATAGCCTCTACCAATATACCATCTCTCTGGTGGTCCTATATCCAACTAAAAATATACACTTTGTGACTTCAAAGCAGGTGATGATCCATCACTTTGAGAAGCATTTGTATATAAAAAGTGTAGCACACTTTTATCACAACAATTAACCATTTGCAAAAAAATGATGAATGCATAAACAGAATGTAGTTTTGATACAAACATTCAGACATGGCAATATAATACATAACACATTTCACAGCCAATAAAGGAAATATAGTAGACATACAACTTTCCTCTCTCCTAATTAACAGCTTACAACACTGATTCTAGAAAATAAAATACTGAATCACAGAGAACATGAACTATTTCAAGCCAATATCACTTGCAGGCAACACGCACGCATGCACGCGCGCGCACACACACGCACACAAAATATATGTGGTATTTTCTTGGCATAAGGTTAGTAATGCCATAATTAATATTTAAAGCAAATAGTAGTAACTATGTGTACAATATTAAGAAATATTCGACTTGAAGATGGGGGTAGCATTATTAATTCTGTTGTGGCTTCATAACTAAAAGATATAGGGTTGTTCATTCTTTAA
Organism: Megaustenia siamemsis; assembly: GCA_032433765.1. Classification (NCBI taxonomy): domain Eukaryota; kingdom Metazoa; phylum Mollusca; class Gastropoda; order Stylommatophora; family Ariophantidae; genus Megaustenia; species Megaustenia siamemsis. The sequence goes on along the minus strand of JAVIAB010000047.1, from coordinate 71,066,759 downwards.
GAACTTTCTCTAGTTACAAAAGTGGTGCCTGGACTGAAGAGCTATAGATATTAGCAACAGCAAGGAAGAGCAATCCCATGTGACCTCCATATGTTGCTGTGCACTGTTAGGTTTTAAACATCTCATGGATGGTTTTAACATGTCAAAAGAGTTTACATACTTTTAATGTCCTTTTGTAAACCGAAATGTAAGTTTGGATTGAAGCAAAGAGTAAAAAGACAAGATAGTCATAAATGTGGAGATGAGTTAGAGAGTAAAATATGGAAAGGGCTCATTTTGGAGCCCCAAGAAAATCTGAATGAAGCTATAGTCAACATTTTCCCTTGGAAAAATAGGGAGTTGCATTCAAAGATGTGGTGCTCCACAGCAATCTATGTCAATTAAGTCCTGGAAAAAACTGTGGTCAGCCACTACATTCTGATGAGAGAAAGAGCATTGCATAACTCTCCCTCACAGAAACTCAATTAACCCTAGATTACGTATGATACAGTAGTAAAATTTACTACATCAAAACACATATTCCTCAAAATTTGCTTTTTTTTTTTTTTAAACTGAGCAGGGAAATTTCTTTGGTCGTCGGCAGACACCAAACAACCCTTTGTGACTCTGGAAACAGAGCGAAATAACACTATGCAGTCTCCTAACATACTGACAGACTTACAGCGATAGACATTGTAACACTTCGGGTCCATGAGGAGAAACTCAGGTCATAAATCAACCTGAGCCAGGAATTTCGAGTCCCCATGTTTTGCCTAGTGTAAACACACGGTACTGTGTCAAGAGTTCAGAGAAATTACTATTTTTAGAGCACTTAATTATACATTTAAGTAGCAGTAATTTTTACAAAAGTATCGTAACTGGAAGAGTTACGGATAGGTATCGTAAAGGTTAATGCCCATGTCTGTCACTGAATAAACACACAAACTAAAGACACCACTAAAGTTACTGGCACATTCACCATTTAGGCTTTTTTTTTTTTAAAAATATGCAGTCTAGATTGCTTGTTTGTCCCCCATTAGAGACCTTTTAGAGTCTAAATGTTGGTTTATTTAGTTTTATCATCAAAGTTAAAACACCAAATTTTTAGTTACTTTATTGCCACTAAACAGTTTTGCATTGCTGTATCAATCTTGATGTTTTGGGGAGAAAACTGCTGCTAATCACTCAATCTGGCACAGCAAGACATCAACAGGTATTGCAAATTATGAAGGAAAAAAAATGAATGTACAGTGCCTAACTATAGTAAAACATCAATTTCTCAACAACACATTCTTGTCTTTACTGCAGCAGACCCTTTAGAGTTCAAACTGGCTCATTAATAATCATTGAAACCATTTTAACAAGGAATGATGACAACATGGTCTTCATCAATGAAGGAATAACATAAATAAAGTCAACTTTTATCTGGTAAATCAAAACAGACATGAAAATCTGGCATCTCTGTCAAATGCTTCTTCTTCTTTTTTTTTTTTTTTAATTGTTGTCATGTTTAAAGCTGACTTGTCTTGTTTTAAATCCTGTAACTTCTAGTTATGTCTATGTCATACTTCTTACTTTCAAGAAATATCATATCTGCCTCCATGACATTCTCTAAATAAATTAACATGGTCCACAGACCAAAACTATTATCAAATTGATATTGCTTCAATGCTATTTAGTATTTAAAAAAACGTTACCCACATCATGATCCATGTGGGATCAGGACTGAAAGAATTCATGACAACTCATTGCTGAATGCTTACACCAAGATCAGTAAAAGCAGAACTAATACTATCAAGATCCTTATTTTATCACTTTGTGGTGCGCTTACAATGAGACTAACCAGTTTGACAAAATGAGTATGAATCAATAGGGAAGGCTACTACTGAGCCTGTATGGCGAGGGTCACCTGAACATATGGTTTGCTAATGAGAAATATAGGAAAATGTGATATTCACTCAGAATTCATCTCCTCTGGGCTTCAGTAGAGATATAAAGCTGGTGAACACAAACAAACAACAATAATAGGAAATGCAACCCAGTTCTATCAAATGTGATGTATGAGGTTATATATGCTGGCAAATATCACAATTTGCTGTAAACTACAACACAATACATCTACATACAGTTAACATTCCTTTAAGGGTGAACTGTGAAGAGAAATTTTTTTTCTTTCTTTAAGAATGGCAGTAGATAAACGGAAGCCATTTTATCCTCGCCAATTGGAACTATCTATCTATTGACCTTTCGAGCCGTAACCGGCCCATAGGGCGTAGACCAAGATACACCTTCTCCTATATGAATTTTTGTTCTAGCAGTTTTCTTTTAAAGATATTTTATCAAATCTCGCCATCTGTCTCTGTTCTGTGCAAGCAGTTCTATCTCATTGAGGGAGCCGATTCCTGCTGCTCTTGCCTCTCTCATCAATGTTCTTCTCAGTGTCTCCCTGGGTCTTCCTCTTTTTCTTTTACCTGTTGTTTCCCATATGAGGGCTTGCTTTGCTATTCGATTATTATCTCTTCTCATCACATGTCCAACGTATGACCATCGTCTTTTCTTTATTACTGAAGATATTAGTGGTTGATTGGCGATTTCTCTAATTTCCTCGTTTGTTTTGAATTCGTTCCATTCTATACCAAGTATTTTCCTTAGACATTTATTTTCGAATGCGTTCAACTTTGTTTCTATATCTCTTGTTGTTTTCCAGCTTTCACACGCATACGTAAGGGTTGATAGTACATTTGATTTGAATAGCCTAAGTTTTGTGTTTGTGCTAATGAGTTTTGATTTCCACAACTTTTCAAGGCTTCTGAAAGACATTGCTGCTTTAGCCAGTCTGATTCTAATTTCTTTGCTCGTATCCCCTTCTCGATCAATGTGACTTCCAAGATAGATAAAGTGATCGATCTCTTCTACTGGTTTGTTTTCCATGTATATTTTGTCACTTGTTGGAATTAAACTTTTCATGACTTTAGTCTTTTCATGATTGACCTCAAGCCCAATTTTGCTGGCTATTGATGATAGTTCATTTGTGTTTTCCTGCATCGTTTTTATCTGACTGCTGATGAGAACTATGTCATCAGCAAAGTCGAGGTCCTCCAAATGGTCTCCTTGTATCCATTCGATGCCTTTATTACCAGTGCAGCATTTCTTCATTATGAAGTCCATAACAATTCCAAATAACAAGGGCGATAAAATACATCCTTGTTTAACCCCAGTTTCTATTGGGAAACATTCGCTCAGTCCTTCCTCTGTTCGAACTGCACATGTGTAACCATCATACATGTCTTTGATAATATTTATGATTTTTGATGGTAAACCATATTGCTTCAGAATTTTCCACAAAGAATCTCTATGAATACTATCAAATGCTTTTTTGAAGTCGATGAAGTTAAGTACAAAAGGTTTTTGCTTTTCAATGTGTTCCTCCAATATAAGTCGTAGAGTGAAAATGTGGTCAAGACAGCTTCTCCCTTTTCTAAACCCAGCCTGTTCTTCACGCATCACTGTATCTATTGAATCCTTTATTCTATTTAGGATGATTTTACAGAATAACTTTGAGGCAACTGACAAAAGTGTCACGCCTCTCCAGTTGTTACAATCTCTAAGATTGCCCTTTTTTGGGATCTTAACAATGATTCCTTTTTTCCATTTATGAGGCGTCTTCTCTGTTTTCCAAATGATGTTGAACATTTTTTGGAGATGTATTAAATTATGGCTATCAATTGCCTTGAGGATCTCAGCTGTTAACTTATCCTCTCCAGCAGCCTTGTTATTGGTCATTAGCTTTAAGGTGGTTTCTATTTCACTCAAGGTGAAGTCATCTAAATTTACATCTAATTCTGCTGCTGGTGTTTCAGCTTCAAAATCTATTAAACTGTGAGGTAGTGGACGGTTAAGAATTTCTTTGAAGTGTTCCACCCAACGGGCTTTTATGTCTGCGCTTGTTGTTAGCATTAATCCAGATTTGTCTAGAATTGGTGTTCCACTGGATGTATAGGTGTTTGTCAGCATCTTTTGTACAGTATAGAGAGTTCTGCTGTCTCCTGTAATTGCAGCTGTCTCTGCTTTCTCTGCCAAGTTGTCTATATAAGCTCTTGTATCTCTTCTTGCCGAACTTTTCACTTTGTTGTCTAATTCTTTGTATGTTGCTTTTGCCAGAACCTTTCCAAGATCTGTCTTTACATTAGTCACGGCTCTCTTTGCTTCTCTTCTTTCTTTGATGTATTTCCATGTGGTGTCTGAGATCCAAGCTCGTTTTTCCATTTTCTTCAGTCCGGCACTTGCTTCTGCTGCTGTCATTAGTATTTTACTCTGTGAGTCCCACATTTCATTGATATCTAAGTCTATTTCACCGAGTGCTGAATAACAATTACTTAGCTCTATGTTAAACTTTTCCTTTATGGCTTCATCTTTCAGTTTATGGCTATCAATTTTATGTGTAATTGACCTCTTCTGTTGGTTTCTAAATTTTAATCTTATTTTCCCAATGCACAAGTTGTGGTCACTATTAACATCAGCACCTCTGTAAGCTCTTACATCTATTAATGATGATCTGAATTGTTGTTTAATACATAGGTGGTCAATTTGATTTGAGGTTCTATCATCAGGAGATATCCATGTTGTTTTGTCTGGAATTGGAACTACCTAACTCAAATAATGAAGGAATACTAAGTCACCAGTCCATACATCAAATGACAGATTTTTCCTATGGTTGATCATCTTGAATTATAATAATATAAAGAAAATGCATCTCACACATCATGGAACAGGCTAAAACAAACATATGTTTGTGAATCACAACAACTTAAATTAACATTTTTTAATCAGTATCCAACTGTCATAAACATACCTTCCATATAATACGGGTAATTTGTATTCAGTATGTTTTTTACGTTTCTTTTAATATGGCCGTGCATCCAATTAATACAAGAAAAGATTATTTTTTGTGAAACTTCCTTATTTTTCTGCTTCAAATTTACCTACACGGAACACTTTTTCAAAAACTGTGTGTAAGCTACTGCCGGAGGCAACGAAAGCCTGTTTTTCTAGTCAGGAAGTTACCAAGAACGACCAAAGTGACACGCATTTTAATGCATTTAACTGGAGATATGGATATCATGTGATTACTATAATGCTACTATTTATATACATCAAGCGAAAGGTCAGGACAATACCTTTGCAACACAATTCCATGCACATGTGTTCCAGTGTCCAGTCCCTTCATTTCTGAATCACATTGTGGTCTAATATTACTTGGAAAACTTAGTCTGAAGATTGAACGGATCACGTCTTGCCAAGAAGTAGGCAAAACCGCAAAAAACAAAGATAATAGATAATAGGTACCCCCAACTGTGCTCCCATGGGGTGATGAATGTATTTTATTGATTTAAAATCATGTGACTTTTGTGGTTAGTTTTCAAGATATTGAATTTGCCATTGAATGTGTTAGATGTGCTTTTTTCATTACTTTTTTATGTATTAATTTACCACTACTGAGTTAAAAACAGTGAAATTTGTTAACTCGGCAACAATTTAAACCATTTAAACTGAGCTGCTCAAAATAAAATAGCTTCACATTTTTATAAAGTTATTTGAAAGTGATCTGTCTATTTATTTGCATTAAAACAATAATTAAAATTTTTAATGAAATATTTGAGCATCTTCGCAAAGGCAATTCCAAGACACTAGCCATAATCATTAATAGTGTTGGTCAAATCGCACTTTTCTGTCAATAGATCTGCATTTTAATAATATTTAATAATTAATTTACTGGATAATATTTGTTTGAAAAGGAGATTTAAAAAAAATTCAGCCTTAATTTAAAGTTAAACATAATATCATAATGTGAAATTTGAAAGAAATCTAATGATCACAATGTGGGCGATGGTTATTCAGTCTCTGAGTCAACTTCTTGCAGAAACTATTATAAAATAAGTAATTATTTATACATTTTAACAAATAATGAAAAATATTATAATAAATTGAATATTTATTATAGATATTATTTAACATTATTAATAATAATTATTATTATTGTAATAAATTAACACTTAAAATTGAAATGTACGTTTTAAACCCCTTTTTGTACGGCTTTTTATGGTCTGATGTACAGATTCGCCTAAAAAATATATGGAAGGTATGCATTAATAGAAAAAAATGTAAGAAATAAAGCAACCTAAACAGAACTTTTAAAAAAAAAAAAAAATCACTTGACCAATTGTCTGTTAAACTTCAGTATACTTCAGTTCTATCAAAATACAAACTCATATTTTCGCTCCAGTAAACTTCTTGAATCAATAGAATGGTACCTCTCTTGTTTGGTGGTTGTTCATTTATTAACTAACCTGATAGGTCGACCAGGTACCATTTGTATGCCCCTTCCTGTCATAATAGGACCACCCAGATACTGTTGCCGCACAATATGTTGCATTAGGGCCCCATTGTTAGCACCTCTGACTAAACCATGCCCAATCAATGTGGCTGGGTTAGCACTGCCTCCTCGAATTACAGCAGAGTTACCTAGGGCCTGTGACTGCATCATTGTGTTACCCATCATTCTAGCTGGGAACAACCTGAAATTAAAATTTTTTTTTCATTAAAAAAAAGTTATCAATGCTTATCATTTGCAAGTTAAAGATTTTTCTTCACTGAAATCTATGAACTGATCAATTAAAGCAGAAATCCCTGAAATTGCGTATACAATTATCTTAATCCCACATAACTTACAATGAATAATTAGAGTGATCTCGCTATAAGTGTGAAAAGAGATAAAATCTTCGGCATACACCTGATATAATGTGACTGCTACATGAGGGGTTCAGATTGACACACCATAATGACCCATAAGGGCCTTATTTAGCTTTAAACTGATTTTATAAGCCTACTGTTCTGGAGACATTCACATAAAGACATGTTGAAAAATTTACCATAAACTACTGGTAAAATCTTAAATGAAAGATTTTTAACAAATTAACAACTCATAGCAGATTTGGTGGAAAGAAATGTGTATACACAAAACACAAATTTTCACCCATCAAATAACTAGGCAACAGGTCAAATGAAGACCTTATCATGGTGGATAAACATTTGAGATGAATATTTTAAACTTTATTTTATTGTTTAGGATTTTGGATTTCCATATTTTCTCAAAGTCATTGCTGATTTTGCTTTTCTGCTAATTCTTTTAAATATTTTTGTGTGTATTTTGTTTTGTATTGCTTACTTGATCAATAAGGTATACAAAGAGATGTAATGAATCCACTGATTTTCTTTCTAATTTTTTATTTTGTTTATTTATTTTGTATATATTGTTTTATCTTGCTAGCCAATGAAGAAAGGCTATCCATCTTTCTTGCATGGTATTCACATTGCTACTAACAAGAAGTATATCAATTTCAAAATTGAGGTCTTCTAGTAGAGTACCATATATTCATTTATTTAATTTAGCTTGACCTAATTCAATAACAATGTGTTCTACTGATATTGTTTGACTCTATATTGCAGATTGTGTGCTCATTACTTTTATTAACTTTTAGTTCAGAAACTGCATTTGCTGATTTTATCTGTACATCTCCTTTTAATGAAGTAAGTTGGAATTGTCGTCTGTGCAAGCAATATACGATGGATATACTGAATGCAATGAAGTTGATTTCATGGATTGGATAAGATCTGCTCACTTAGAGTTAAAATATTTTTGTGAGAGTTCAAGGCCTTTTACTGTTCATTATCTTTTTCCCCTCTACTTCAAAACCTGTAAATGTTCTTTATTTGTGTATGCTATTTATGTACATCATCGTCATCAAGTACCATACCTGCTTTGCGTAGATGATCGAGTCTCTCCAGAACTTTCGATCTCAACAGCTATTTATCATTTCTGTTGTTGACCTACTGTTCCCTTCTCATTAACATGGCCAAAAATGATTGTTTCTACCTAATATCGGATATTAGCTCTCTTTTTACTTTGACCTGTTTTTTGTTTCACACTTTTCGTATGATGATTCTTAGTAATATCTTAGTCATGTTACTCATAAGGCTTACTGTGAGATGATCATCACATTCAATCATACCAGATTTATTTGGTAGGGCTATGAATACTGATTTTAGCAGGTCGTCTGTTATATATCCACTGTTGTAGATATGGTTCAACATTTTTGTAATTATTTCTATTCCAAAAACACCAATGGCTTCAATCTCTTCTCGAGTATTTCTGGTCCTTTCCTATTATCCTTAATATTTACTTCTGCTTCGTTCATCACCATAAAGATCTTTGATGTATTCTGTCCATCGTTCCCTTATGCTTTCTTGTTCAATCAACAGTTCTCCTTACTTGGATCTTATACATTCAGTTTTTGATTGCATTTTTCTACCTGTTAATTCTCAGTTTGTTTGCATATGGCTTTTGCTTCTCTTTTTTGTTGCATTTCAATCTCTTTGCATCTCTATTTCAGCCATGCTTCTTTTGCTTCATTGCATTTTATTACAATTTCTTTATTTAATATCCTATACTCATTTTTGTTATTCTTATTTCTTTTTCTTGTATCCATTAGCTACAAAATGTCATCAGTCATCCATTTCTTTCTTAAATTTGTTCTCTCTGGCGGTATGAACTCTTTTGATTTTTGCTGCATTGATTCTTTTAGCATTTCTCACTGTTCATCAATGCTTTCTTTATATCTTCTCTACTGCATTGTACTGGTTCTGCATTGTGATATTATATTTGTCTTGTAATCTCGTCTGATTTGAGTAAATCTAAATTTAACTTGATATTAACTGAGGCTCGTTTTGCTGTTTTTAATTTTACTCTAAGCTTTCCCCCAACTGGTACATGGTCAAAATTGCAATCTGCCCTGATCTAGTTTTCACACTCACTAGACTGTTTCTAAATCTCTTGTTTATCATTATGTAGTCGATTTGATTATGTACATTATCTCCTGGGCTTTTCCATGTCCACAAACATCCTGGATATTGCTTCTACCATCATTCTTTTCCTATCATCATGTTGTGTATTCTTGGCCAGTCAATAAGTTTGTCACCTTTTTTATTTCTCTCTCCTAAGCCACAACAACTAACTGTCTTTTCAACTCTTTCATTTCCAACTTTTGCATTGAGATCCCCTAAAACTATGGGTTTATATTAAAACATTTGTCAACTGTTTCCTCTTGAATATCTGCTGTTAGTGTATAAACTTATATGAGATTAATATCTATTGGCTTTCCATCCAATTTCACTAAAAGGACTCTATCAGATATTGCCCAAAAGCCTTTCACTTTTATTGCTCTTTCTGCATCCAAGATGATACCTACTCCCCTTTGGTGTTCAGTAACTTCATAATAGATGATTTTATATTCATCAGAATATATCTCCCCTGATCCAGTGTATCTCATTTCACACAGTTCCAATAAATGTTTATTAAAAATAATTGTTATGTACACATTAATTATTTCTATCTGATTATTAGCTTAACACCTGTATGTGCTCGTTATTTTTGTTCATCTCTAGTTCAGTACCTGTGTATGTTCATTACTGCTGCTGGATTTAAAATAAAATCTTACCTGACCCCTCTCTGCTGCATCAGGTTTGCCTGCTGTGCCGCAAGAGACTGATGCCTTAAATTATTTGCATGGAACATAGCTGCCTGTGCAATACTTCCCGGTGTTGCAAGTCTCTGTTGAACTACAGTTTGCCGTGCTAAACCACCTAAACCTGTAGTCATGGTACGCTGCTGGACCAGCACAGTTTGGCCTCCATTTGTAAGTGTACGATGTTGTAACATAGATGTTGCCTGTACTCCAGTGGACACTGCTTGCTGCTGCATTACGGTGGCCTGTGCTAGTCCTCCATTGAGACCTGTGCTCATACTCTGATGCTGCATTATGGTTGCTCCACCTGGGTGTTGTGCAATATGGACAGAAGAGCTTGTCATGACTGTGGGCACACCTATTCCTACAAAATGGAGACAATTTAGCAAACACATTTAAAAAGCAATTTCAGAATTTCATAAAAATACAGCACTGCTCAGCAATATTGCAAATGTGACCACTGTTAAAACTCACACAGGTATCAACTGAAAGATATATAGTTCAGAAAAACACAGAAAACATCTAAACAACAAAGAAAATTAAGTGCATCACATGGTAAATGTGTAGATGTGATGCTATCATTAAGTTTGGTACAGAATGAAATGTGATACACAGTAATATGAACATTTATAATCATGACCAGAATGTTTACAAATGTAGATGATAGGATTATCTTTTTGATAGGTCTTCATTATTTTATATATATATATATATATATGGCCTTTAGCGTCTTGACAGACGATTGGTAGCAGCAATCATGATGACTCATGTAGTTTGATAAAGCATTAGTGTCTCATACTGGGTGCTGCTTTACTGAACATCTTATCTCGTGGCTGAAATTTACCAATCCTGGACATACAGATCCATCCACAGAACGAGCAAGGTGTATTTGCAGTACCTGGCCTCGTCTATTTTCTCTGGCGCCTTTTGTCTTCTGAATTTTATCAGCACTATCCCGAAAGTTGCTGTACCATTTTTTTATGTTTGCTCTCCATCAAGTGAGACATTGGTTGTGACCATAGAACCGAGATAGGTGAACTTTCTCACAGGTTCAAGGGGTATGTTATTTAATTATATAGCTGTAGGGCTGGCTGCATCTTGTTGAAGCACCACAGTCTTCTGGATACTTATTGACAGGGAGAATAATTCACATGATCTAGCTAGAATATCAATCATTGACTGCAGGACGGATTCATCATGAACAACCAGTGCTGCATCATCAGCAAATAGAAGCTCCTTGATTAGGATCTCAGTTGTTTTTAATTTTTACATCAGACGTGCAAGATTGAATAAGGAGCCGTCAGATCTTGTACGGGTGTAGATGTCTCCAGCGACAGTTTCAAATGCATTGTGTAAAAGGGCAGCAAAAAATATGCTGAATTGAGTAGGGGCAAGGACACATCCTTGTTTGACTCCACAGTTCATCTCAAAGGGCTGGGAAGATCTACCATCAAACTGGATGATGGCAGACATATTGTTGTGAAACGAATTGATCAGCTTAAGTAATGTAAGGGCAGACAACATTTTCCAACACCTTGTATAGACCTGCTCTGCACACTGTGTTAAACGCCTATGTGAAATCAACAAAGGCTATAAATAGAGGTCTTCTCTGTTCCTTGCATTTTTCTTGCAACTGGCAGAGAGTAAAAATAATATCCGTGGTTGACCGTCCAGCTCTAAACCCACACTGGGACTCAGGAAGGATACGTTCCACCAATTGATGTAGGTGCTTTAAAACAATTCTTGTGAATGCCTTTCCAGTTGTACTCAGGAGGGAAATACCCCTATAATTGTTGCAATCGTCCTTGTCCCCCTTATTTTTATATAACGTTACAATCTTGACATCTTTCATGCATTGGGGTATATCACCACTTCTTTATATATATATATATATATATGAAGATTACATTACTAGCCCTGAAAACATGCTTGTGTTATTGTGTTATAGCTTATAAACAAACAATATTATTTCTATATGTCAAAGCATGGTTCAGCTTTTATCTACACATGTGGACAGACTGAGTGGCCATTTACGTGGAGAAATAAAGCTGTCTGGGCTTTTAGTTTAGTCTTCACTGCATAGCAGACAATACGATAGTGCTCAGGTCCCCTCAGCACACACTCTGCTGCCACACTCTAATGAAAGCAAGAATGATGGTTTCAGCTTAAACCCATTAACACTGCAGCACTGACAAATACCTTGTTTTGGCTAACTGTGACTGACCCTGATGTCAGCAATTAGCTATGAGTCACTAAAACTCTCAACTCCTGCACTGTACATTGTCATACAAATATCTTCTCTATTGTTCTTCTTCTTCTTCTTCTATCCTTCCTCCATTGCCGTTGGCGTCGAGGGGAGATACAATCTGCAATTCTTTGCTCTTCTGTTGGCCTCTTCTGGTGTTATCCCTCCTAATGACTCTAGTATTCCCTTTATCCATCTCTTTCTCGGTCTTCCTCTTAATCTGGCGTTTTCGTAGCGTTTGTTTACGGCTCTTTGAGTCATTGTTAGTTCTTTTTGTCTTGTTATGTGGCCGAACCAATTTATCTGTTGTTTCTTTATGTATTCGATGGCTGGTTCAATTTCGAGTTTCTTCCTCATGTCGGTGTTTCTTACTCTGTCCCTTAAGCTGTTTCCTGTCATTCTTCTGACACATTTCATTTCAGTGGTCGTTATCTTTCTTATTGTTCTAGAGTCCAGCGTCCAATTCTGGCACTGATAACTCAGAGTTGGTAGAAAAATGTATTTGTATAGTGCCCTTTTTGCTTCCGCAGTTATTGCTTTGTTTTTCAATAGTGTTGATACTTGGCCTATAACTTGGCATGCTTTGTTACACCTTATATCTATCTCTGTCTCTTGGTTATTGTCTTATGTTAACGTGCTACCCAGATATTTAAAATTGTCTACTTGCTTCAGAGTCATATTATCTATTATGTTTAGTTTTTCTTTCTTTCTCGCTATTGCCATTACTTTGGTTTTGTTTATGTTGATCTTCATGTTGTATTGTTTACAAGTGTTGTTTAGCCTGTTGATATGTTCTTGCAGGTCCTCAGTTGTTTCATGTATCAGAACTTGGTCGTCTGCAAATAGTATTTCATTTATTTCTTCCTCTCTTCTGCTGTTTTCTGGTACGTATATTTCGTTCTCTTTTGTGTTATTACTTGTTATCATCCTTGTTGGTATACTTCCCTTGATTGGGCATGCTAATTTGCATATATTGTCCATATATGTGATGAAAAGTAAAGGGGAAAGCACGCAGCCTTGTCTTACTCTGGAGTTAATGGTGAAATGTTTAGAGTAGCCTGCCGAAGATCTTACTGTAGTGGGACTACTTTCATAGAGGCTCTTGCAAATCTCTACTAGGTGGTGACTCACTCCGTACAAGGGCAATATGGACCATAGTTGTTCCCTGTCCACCCTATTGAACACCTTTTCTTGGTCAATAAAAGCTGTATATAGTGTTTTATTATGCTCTATTGTTTTCTCCACTAGTTGCTTTATGATAAATAGGGCATCTGTGCAACCTGTTCCTCCTGAAGCCCATCTGAGCATTGCTTAGTTGTGGGTCTATAATTGGTCTCAATCTTTTTTCAACTATCTTGGCATATAACTTCTCTGTGTGGCTTAATAACAATATTCCTCTATATTGGTTGCAGTCTCTTCCTGCTGCCCTTCTTTTTCCATATTGGTAATATAATAGACTGTTTCCAATCGTCTGGGACTTGCTGTTGTATCCATGCAGCGTTGAATATTCTGTGTAGCCATTTACATCCTGCCTCTCCCACTACTGCTAGCATTTCTACTGGGATGTTATCAATTCCGGGGCTTTGTTTCTTGGTGCAAGTTGCAATGTTTCTTCTATTTCTTCAATTAGTATATTTGGTTCTTTATCGCCAACTATTAGTTGCTTTTTGTGTTTTTGGACTCGTTTCTACATTCAATAGCTCTACTAAATATTATTTCCATCTCGTTAAGATTTGCACTTGGTTATTGCTTGGCCTCATTTATCATTGATGATTTCAGTTGGGTCATAATTGTCTTTCTTTTGTCTTATGGCTTTAATTGTTCTATAGAAGTCTCTGGATGCTGATTTGCGATTGTTACTAATCATTTCTCCAAATTTTACCCATGCTTTATGTTTTTCTTCATTGATTAATTTCTTCACTTCTCTACTTTCTATTGTGTATATATCATAATCGCTTCGCTTTTTAATTTTTTAGCCAGATTTTGTATAGTTTTTTCTTTCTTTTTATGGCATTCTTGACTATATCATTCCACCATGGAGTGCTCATCTTTCCCTCCTCCTTCCTTTGCTTCGTTCCACATATTGCGGTTGCTATTTTCGTCAATTATATTTTGAATGTGAGCCACTCATTATCTACTGTAGTTATATGTTGTGGTAGTTGTTTAAATTGGCTTTTTATTTGTTTTTCTATTTCTTTCGTTTTGTCTTCTATTTTAAGTTGGTTTAATTTTATTGTCCTTTCAGACTGTTTTCTTGTTTTTAATTGGTTCTTGTTGTCTTGTTTTGCTTTCTGGGTGGTTATTAGCACCATTTTATGGTCTGTGTCATTTGTGATGTTAGGTACCGCTCTGCTGTCTCTGATTTTCCTCTTCCTTTGTGTTCTCGCTAGGATGAAATCTATTTGACTTTTACAGTTGTTAACTTTCCACTTATACCATGTGTATATTTGTGAGTCTTTATGTTTAAAGAAAGTATTAGTTATGCATAATTCATGTTGATTGCATAATTCAAGCAGTCGGTTGCCATTGTCGTTCCTTCTATTTGTGTTATCTCCAAATGGGCCCAGATATTTGGAGTTCTCATAATTGCGTTTTCCTGGTCTCCTGTTAAAGTCTCCCATCACCAGTAGATCTTCGTTCTTATTTACTTTGTTTATGATTTCATTCAGTGTTTCGTAGAATTCTTCGCTTTCATCGTTGTTATTGTTGCAAGGTGCATATATTTGGATGTATGTTATATTGACGTTGTTTTCTATTACTCTTAGGGTAATTATGCTTTCTGAATGATGATGTATTTCTATGTTTTCGGACATTTCTGGGTCTACAATGAATCCAACTCCGTGTTTTGCTACTTCGTTGGTGTTAACTCCTGAGTTTATTGTGGTATAATTCCTTGTTTGTTTCTCCTTCAGTCTTGTGTCTGCTACTCCAAGTATTTTGATTCTTCTTATTATCATTGCATCGATTAATTGCTCTTTTTTGTCTCTGATACCGCAAATATTTATGGTTGCAATTTTATTTACGTTATGTCTATATAATCGCGATTGTTTCTCCATTATTTTGGCTCTGAGCACTGTTGTGTGTATGTTACATTGTCCTCTGCCGCTGTGCTAGTTCTGTCGCAGAATAAGGGCTGTTGTTTATGTTACCAGTGCTTGCCCGTGCACTGTGATCACTGTTGTCCGTGACCCTTTTTCTAATTGTGTTGTTTCTCTACATTTTTGTTGTTTTCACACACAAACTGTTATTATACACTCTTAAAAACAAAAATTCTATATGTCTATCCTGCTTAATGATATTTGACATCACATTATATCATTTTCTGGAATTGGAAACTTGACACATAATCCATATAGAATAGAAATATTGATGTTCCACTGAATCAAAATATACACCGGCACAGTCACTCCGCCATCTTTAATCTCTATCGTTAATCAAGAAATTTAGAAAAAGACACTGGAATTGATGGCTGAAAATGTTTTTCCATTTCAAATGTTTCGCAGCTCATAGGACAATCATATTTGGTAAGCAAGAGTACATTAATGAGCATATATTAACAAAACACTCATAAAATTAAGAAACATTTGGGAACATAATTACCTAGATTATGTTACCTACCAGTGAGTCATGTTTTTACGAGAAAGTAGTAAAAATCACTACCCCTTAATTGTTACATTCGGAGTTAGTAAAATAAGATTTTCTTTGAACTTTTGCTACACAATGTGTGTTTACACAAGCAGGGACAAGGGAATCTGATGCTGTAATCATTTCCTGGCTTACGTTATATTTATGGGCCGGAAATTCGACCCCCACATGCAGTGGCTACCGGAGGTGTTACATTATCTATTGACATAGTGGCCGTCAGTCCATCAATCCAGCTGTGTGTTGGGCTAACTCTTGACTTGGCTAGTTCAATGACTATCCCATGCCGTCTTAAGAAAAAATAATAATTTTTTTGTAAATTAGAGAAAAAAGCCCCCTTTTGTACAATAACATAGTACTTTTTATGGTGCTCACATTTGTGTATGATCCAACATCAAAGGAAGCAAATCAAACACTCAGGGTTCACCGGAAGTAGAAATTAGGAAGGTATTAGGGGGTGGTGAAATGTTTGTTCACAGTAAACTGTCAAATTCAAATTATTGGTATCTTGAGGCGGTAATTTTTACGAGTCTCGTAATCCAGGGTTAATTCATACAATTTCAAATTGTGAAACAGGTTTTTGGCTAATTATTGTTTTAACAAGTTATTTTGTGTGCCAATAATGTATGTACAGAGTACAGCATAGTTTGGCTATTTTTAATAGATGATAATGATCACTTTAAAGATCAACAAGGGGCAAGGCAAAGGTGTCTGACAGAAACAGCGCTGAAAGCTGCCAAAGACTCACAGTTGATGGTTTGAATCAGGTAAACTAAACAACTGCCAAGACCCTATACCATCTCTTTGCGGTGCCCCTAGTAACAGTCCAGTCTAGTCTAGTCTGGCCAAGTGAATAAGGGTCAAGAGGTCATGCAAGAAGGCAGGTGTGTTGGACTGAAAGGTGCAAATATCACTTTTACTGCAAAACAGTAACACAAGGCATTGACACACAAAAGTCCTTTAAGGGACAAAAGATGAAGAGGTACAACTATTCATTTAGTCATTGAGTCAACACAAAGAAGAATAAAAATATAGGTGGAAAAAAAAGCATTGGTAAATAACGTAAAGCGCTAAATATTTTATTCTTTCTGACAGCCTGCAGCTCTCAACAACAAAAAAAGTTAAGTTAACGTAAAATGGTAAAACCTCCTTCTTTGTTCATCTCTAGACGTCAAAATCAATAAGTGTGGAAAAAGCATTCATCAGCTCAAGGTTTGTAAATGGTAAGTAACAAGTCATATCTATCTGCTATTAGCTAAGAAACAATTGAAATAAACATGATATATATTAAGGAATCCCCCTCTTTCCACATTTCGAGATATTGGTTTCAAGACATCTACATTTATTTCAAACAACATTCCTCAGTGAGCTTCTTAATCTTATATAAACCTACCAAAAAAAAAACGTGTATCTATATATTAAAACTATCTTGAGTTTTTATCTGCATCTTATACAGCATGTACTTAAATAATACTCTTCTCAGTGGTTAAATATTAATCATTAATAGGATAGTGCACATCTAGCATTATCTAAGAATTCATGAATGATGCAAGCTATAATGGAGACATAATAAAAGAAGAAATTTATGAAGGAGATTTAATTTTAACCAACTCTGACAATTTTGTTTGTAATAGTATGGCTACATAAATGTGAAACCACCTAATAATGGATATGGCTGTAGACCTATATTACAGTCTTATGAATACACTGAACATGACAAGATTTATCTATGTGAATCAAGAGAATATACACGTTTAAATTTTAAATTGAAATTATGTAATTTAGCCTTTGCTTGACATTTGAAAATTATGAGTTTTAGTTTCCCTGAAATTGTTCACAAAATTATTTCTATTATGAGCTAATTTTAAGCTGCTGTAGTAGTGATGGTAATTTTGAAATATGAGATCTATTAAACCATACCTTGAACCATAGCAGTGCCAGCATACAAGGAGGGATTGATGCCTGAAACATATGGAAGAGAACAACCAGCAGGCATGAAAGGAATCACTGCAGGCTGTCTGGCCACTGGAGGTTTGAAATTCTGGTCTCCTGTACACAATACTGCCTTATGATCATCTTCATAGGCTGGTACTGATGGTCGAGATGAAGATGAAGCTGGTGAACATGTACTGGTGGCAATTTGCCCTTCAACAAAAGAGGTAGATGCTTCAGACATTGTGTTCTGTGTGGATGTGTGTGTCTGACTGTTGAGTGTCTGAGAGTTACTTAATGCAGCATCACTATCAATATCATTAGAACTATTTGCAAGATTCCATGCAGCAGTATGGATGTCACAAGTTCCATACTGGGTGGTTGCTGATATATTCACCAAGTCAGACAAGGCAGTTGTTTGGTAATGCGCAGTCACAGAATTTTCTTCATAACTTTGATAAACACTGGGATTTACAGACACACATGATGTGTCATATTCATCTAAGATTTCTGTGTCCATCTCCTCTGCATCTTCACTTGTGTGTTGTTTATAAGATGAAATATTCTTTTTAACTGACTGTATTGGGTATATTAACACAGGGTCATCATTCTCAACTGTTTGTTTATAACAAGACTCGATCTCAGCTGATAGCTGCTTATATTCACTGGTTGCATCTACAGTCTGTTTATATTCATCATCATCATCTGATAATTTATACTCTTCAAATGACTGTTTGTATTCTGATTCTTCAGGTTTAATTTGATTAAGAGTCAAGTTAATTTCATTGGAAGTTTCTTCTGTAGAATAATTTGATTCTTTTGTAACAGTATGGGTTGTAACAACAGCTTTGTTGAAGAACTTGGAATCAATAACAGTACTGCATGTCTTTGAGACCTCTGAAGATTCATAACTGTTCACAACACACCGTGGCTGGTCAACTAATTCTGAAGTTTGACTTGATGTGTCTGCCGATAGATAACTGTCTGATGCTTCCACATTTTGAGCAGCACTAAATGAATGGTAGTCACATTCTGAATAAATGGCATTACTGCAATCAGTGCTATCTGAGAACAAGTATCTCTGAATGGCTCCTGATCCTTTATTTATACTATTACTTGAAGATGCATAAGATTCATCTGCTTTTACATCTGAGCTCTCAAGAAAGAGATTTTCTGAGGATGAGTGACACTCTGTGCTGTTAATCACGCATTTTCCTGGCTTGTTTTTACATGATTCTTGTATATCACAGATAATTATATTGTCTGACTTTTTCCCAGAACTAGGAGATATTTTACGTTCAACACTGTCACTGTTTGAACAAGTTATGAAAGACTCTACAAACTTCACTCTCTCACTGTCAATTAACTCATCACCAGAAATTAATTGAGATGAGGGATCATTATTTTTATCACAGTGACACCCTAAGGTGGCATCATTGGTGTCATCACAACCTAAATAATGTGGAATGTTCAACTGGCTACTAAACTGTGGTAAATCATCATCAATAATTGGCAGATCTGACACATCTTGTTCACTGTCACTTGATACATTCAGTGTTTCAACTGAAGACTTCACTTTATCTGATACAGTACACACTAAATGCTGAGAATTGTTTCTACAATTTCTGGATCTGTAAACAACATCTTTCTCTGTCTGCTCCGCAAGCACAAATGGTTTCCTTTCTTCATTTATTTCTATTTCCAGATGATTATATTTTAAACTAACACTATCATCACAAACTTCTGGACTACGGAATGTTGCTAGGCAATCAGATGTCCCTTCAAGGTTATTAGTCTTCTCTGCATCATCAAAATCAGGTACACCTGTATCCTGAAGGCAGTCTTCATCCTGGAGGGTGGAAAAACATTAAAATATATAAGATATCACCTATACTAATACATTATATTCTTTGCATATTTTAAAAAGTGATGTAATTCAAAATAAAAATACAAAACTAAATATAATTCAATTGACAAACCTATTGTGGCTGCAAAGATGTTCAACTTATTGTATTAATTTGTAAAAAAAAATTTTAAACCACTAGCCAAATACTACCAAAGTTTTTTTTAAAAACTATTACTATAGCATTTATCCTATTTTGAGGAACTGCTGGGGCGGGGATGACTTATAGAACTACACATGTATTAAGTAACGTAACTGATAAGACACAGGAAAAGAACAACAGTTTACATACAAAATATACACTACAACTTTATGCATAACTTGAGATATATATATATATAAACAGTCCCTTCTAAGTTTAGTGCATTTATGGCCACACAGCTGCTGTATTGGTGCAGTGCACATAGATATGTTGTCACACGCACATCAAAGTTTTGTCACATATATCAAATGCCACCAATTTTTTTAATTTATAAAATACAATTCTTTTGGTCGCTGTATATTTCTGTATATATACATTTCCCAAAACTGATGATAGGCCTACTTTAGTCAAAAATGATCACTCATTGCTTACACTTTTGGTTTTCCCCGCCAAAACAACAGTGTCACGCTGATTCACATATATTTCCAATGTTAACAGTTTAATTTATCTAACTGTGGGTTATTCAATCCTGAACCTTGACTTTGTTTTTAGCGTGCGCATTTGCCAGCTTTTTACCTCTGACAAAGTCCCTAGAGACTAGGAACAGAATTTTGCATGTTAATCTGTTTTACCCTGGCAGCTGTGTGCATAGGAGTTCCTCGCCACACATGCAGATAACTCCGTCTTTGGGGATACTCATATTTTTTCCGTCCATGAGTAATTGACGGATCATGCCGGGCCTCACTGCTTAGACCAGGGTTGGTTGCCACAGAGAGAAATCATAAATTAAAATCCCAACTGGTGCAGCCGGGATTTGAACCCACTACCTCTCTGTCTCGAGGCAAGACGCTGGCCTCGAGACCAACCAGTCCTATTTTGACATTTAAATTATTTACACCGTCAGTTGTCTCTGTTGCACAAAGTAGTACCCTATTTAATTATTCACTTTGTATTAGTTGTGTTTTAAAATTGGCTTTACAAATAGCGCCGGTTAAAGAAGTTCATAAATTCTCATGAAATTTTATGTTGAAACTGCAGATTTGTATGTTTGTAGCTTATTATAAATATTAATACAATACTCAGCAAAAACAAATATAATAAAGATAAAAAATTTTGAAAAAAAAAATTAAAATCATAGGCATGATATATAAATGCACGGTGATCAGAGGCAGAATAACATAGACACGGGATGCACTATCTTCCCACATACCAAAATTTACATACCATTACGAGCATCATCAAACAGACACAAAAGAAATCAGACTGACCACTTTTGATTACCATCAGAGGAAGACACTCTATAAAAAGTGTAAAAGTAAGGAGAAGAAGCAGATGTAGAAAATGATCCCTGTCTATTTATAGCGATGATAAAGATGAGTTCTCATGGTAACTTAGTTTAGTTAAGTGATCACTTTCACGCACATAAGACAACTCCATGACACTCAGTTCCCCTCCTCAAGCATACAACTACTGGTGATCCTAGTAAACACCAAAACTGCTACACGGTAGCAAAAGCACTGAAGATAGTTTCAGCACAAATGCACACCAACTCCATAGCACTAGCGAAGACTATGAAACTGGTGCGTGTTTGTATGTGTGAGTGTAGTTCTCTTGTCATAGTAATTACCAAAATATATCAAAGCAGAAACAATTTATAATAGCAAGAATAAAGAAACATAGAGCTGTTATTTTAAAAGACATTTGAAGTTATCACAAAGTTTCGAGGAATTGGCACAGAAGGTGCCAACCAGAAATCTCTTTACATTCTCATCTATTTATTTTTTAAAAAAACCGTGGTTAAAAAAAGTCTGGTATTCAGAGGATGAAAGGAAAACACAAGAATGAGTAACGTCCCAAAAAAAAAAAATAAAAAGATCTCTGAAAAGGGAAAATAATGTGAATTTCAATTTTAAAAATTAAATGTATATGCTAAATTTTAAATATATTAATATATATATATATATATATTAATATATATATATATTAATATATATATATTATATATATATATATATATATATATATATATATATATATATATATATATATATATATATATATATATATATATATAAGCAATACATAAGAGGAAGTTTCAGTGTAAAGCATTCAAAAAGGAGTCAGGTTGAAATATTGGAACCACCTTCTCACAAAGTAAGCACAAACAACATGACAGAAATTGATCAAAGGATTATTTGTATGGTTTCATTTTACATATAAATAAACAAAAAAATAAAATAAAGCCTACAAACTACAGTAGCTGGTTCAAAGAAAGAAGAACATTGTCAATATCCAAAAAAGTTTACAACAGCTTGTGACAAATACTTAGAATCTATGGCATTTTTTTAACAAAATAGTAATATGTGTTGGGTTAAAGTTAAGATAAGTAGCATATGACCAGATTTAGAACGATTCGACCAGAAATGTTGTGTAGAATACGTGTAGTTATTTTATGCCGAATATATTTTAAGTTTCTGAGTTTCATAAATGCAGCAGGTCGACGTCTGGGAGTTCTGACCCAGGTGGGTCCACCTCCCTAAGAGTGTCAAGAAAAAGGCAGAAACACTTGCTCGACGGGTCTTTTTCTTATGATCAGATAGTCTCCTGCTGTAAAGCTCTGTATAAAGAGTTTCCTATTAATTATCAAATGTTACATTAGCATGTCATTCATAGAAGAAAATCATTCTAATGTGAAAATAAGAAAATGGCAAGGATGGCCCCTATAAAACACCTTCATGATTGTCACAGATAGGCTTAAACAGACAACATACGAGGAATAGTGTTCTCAATACTAGAAAGCCTTAGGATAAACCCATACCTACAAAATAACATTTATAAAAGGCACGCTGTATAAACACGGTCAACAAGTCTATCTAAACATAAAATTTTAAAAAAAGTAAACATTGAAGAATCTCAATTTAAGACACCCAACACCACTCTAAATAAATATTCAAGAGGTAACAGCAGCAAATATATACTCACATACCTTGAAAACATAGACTGTGCAGATGGTGTCAAATTTTTTTTTTTAATGCATATGACAATAGTTTTTACCGTTCTAAAATTTTGGAGATACGCTTTATGCAACACAAAAATTAAGTATAGATTTACCTGGAGAACAGAAAAAGGTAACATCATGGCTGTCGTCATTTCTGTACAATCTGCCTGGTAAAGCTCTTAGACTGTTATGACCAAATATAATCAGCAGCAAACAAACAATTCTTAAATACAACCAAGAGAATATTCACACGCTGATGTAACTGGCAAATTTTGAAGGTGAAGAAGCCATGTACTCAGAAGAGATTCAGAAACCTTCATATGAACTCCCATGCATTCTTGAGGGGAAATGAAAGAGAGGTGTACCAATGAGAACAGTGGAAGCAGATGTACACTGTGTGTTAGTGTTTCCTGCAATGGGTGGCCAAAAATCAAGCAAGATAAAGAGATTTTATTGGTTCTTTTAAGTATGTTACTTTATCTGTGAATAATAAGATTAGATGATGATAAGAATAAGCATTTTAAAGCAGACTATTAAAAAGCACACTATTAAAAGATACTTCAAGATGGCGTCTGTATGTGGGCAGTGCTTTCCATTACAGCGTGTGTTGTTTCAAAATACGCTGGTTACATGCAGTGTGCTTCTAGGATTTGATGTTCTCCTCATGCCTGTTGTGGTTGTTTAGCTTCTGACAGGCTGGTGGACGGTGGAAATTCTCTTTGTTAAGTGGGTATTTATCTTCTTTTCATTCGAAATAGACCTATTGGTAATAGGTCATTGTTTTTCACTGTCGCGCCGGGCATACAGGAATGTTCGTCCCGAATTGTACAGTCTGTGGCGGTGGATGGGGCGGAAGAGTCAGCAATGACTAAAGGCCCAGAAAGTGAAAACAGCAAAGTGTGTGGTACACAAGAGGCATGTTCAGGGCACGAAAGACGAATGTGGCAGACCATCGTGAAAGAGATTGGAGCCTCATCACGTACTAGTCCAGAGGAAGCCATGGAGAGGAATTCGAACTTATATTGGAGGAAAGATCTAAAAATAAGTACTTGGAATGTTATAACTCTATACCAAAAAAAAACAATTGGAAAATCTTATTCACGAAACAGAACGATTAAACATAGATATATTAGGCATATCAGGGACAAGATGGAAAGAATGTGGGTACATAGAAGACGAAAAATATACTCAGGAAACACAACAGAACATCAAAGAGGGGTAGGTATACTAATAAAAAGAGAGCTACAAAAATATATAATTACCCACTGGACATACAATGATAGGATTATACTACCCAAGATGAAAGCAAAACCATTGAACACAGTAATAATACAGACATACGCACCTACTCAAGACTATACAGAAGAACAAATGGAGGCATACTATGAAGATCTAAATAAAGTTATGAAGCAAGTGAAATCTTCTGACATCTTGATTATAATGGGTGACAAGAACGCTAAAGTAGGAAAAGGTAGATATAAGACCATTATAGGAAATCATGGTTTAGGAAAAAGAAATGACAGAGGATAAAGATTAATACAATTCTGTGAAGAAAACAGGCTGATAATATGTACACCTACTTTGAGCAAGAGAAAAGGAAACTATAACATGGAAAAGCCCTGGAGATAAGAAGAGGAATCAAATAGATTACATAATGATAAAAGATAGGTTCCGTAACAGCGTCAAGAAAGCCAAAACATATACAGGAGCAGATGTTAACTCAGATCACAATCCTGTAATGATTAAAACAAAAATCAAACTAAAGAGTAACAAGCGCAAGTTTAATTCATCAACAATACTACTAAGTATAACAGCTTTAAATCAGAAAGAAATTTAGCAATACAGAAGAGAAAATTCTGTATTAATAAAATATAACAAGGAGAACTCTACACCCATTGATATAAAAAGAGGAGTAAGACAGGATGCATCCTATCACCAAGCTTGTTCAATCTATACACTAATCAAATCTTTAAAAACATCACAGACATGCAGGCCTACAAATTAATGAAAAGATAATCAATAACCTAAGATATGCCAATGATACTGTACTACTAGCAGAAAATTCTAAAGATCTACAACAATTACTTAATGAAATAAATATGACAAGCAAAAAATATGGATTAGATATGAATATCAAAAAGACTAAAACTATGATCATAAACAAAGAAAATACTCAAAACAAACAAGTGGATATCAAAAGTGAAGGAATAGGCTTGGAGACAATTCAGAACTACAACTACCTTGGCCATACAATAACAGTGATGGAAAATATAAAACTGAAATAAACAAAAGAATAGGAATGGCAAAAAGTAATTTCAATGCCATGAAAAATATACTAACATCAAAACAAATAACACCAGGGCAAAAACTAAGAATAGCAAAATGTTATATCTTCTCAACATTTCTATATGGTGCTGAAACATGGACACTAGACAAGAAAACAGAACAGATAATTGAAGCCTTTGAAATGTGGATATATAGAAGAAAAGGTATAGAACTGGATGGAAAGAAAAGAAAACGATAAAGTCTTAAAACTAAAAATGAAAAGAGAACTACTAGCAGAAAATCCTAAAGATCTACAACAATTACTTAATAAACTAAACATGACAAGCAACAAATATGGAATAGATATGAATATCAAAAATACTAAAACTATGATCATAAACAAAGAAAATACTCAAAACCCACAATTGGATGTCAAAATTGAAGGAATAGACCTAGAGACAGTTCAGAACTACCACTATCTTGGACATACTAGAAGAGAACTACTAAGCACAATTCAAACAAGACAAATGCGATTTTTGGGCCATGTTAAAAGACACGACACCACCTACTAAAAGTAATCTTGGAAGGGAAAATACAAGGTAAAAGAGGCAGAGGCAGACTAAGACTAACATGGACGAGTAACATCAAAAGAGTGAACAAATCAGCCTATGACAACCTGCACCATCAAAGCAAGAGACAGAGCAGAATGGTGCTCCATGGTAGCCAACCTTCGTTGCAGAGACGGCACTCGATGATAATGATGATTAAAAAAGCACAAATCATATCTGTAGAAATAAATCCAAGGTTATAGATTAGTGAAAGTGTAAGGTATTTATTATTAGTGTTGGTACAATGACTAAACTTTGGAAATGTGGTTCCTGAGAAAAATGTGTAAAACTGGAAAGAAATTTAAGTAGATAACAATTTAAAAACAAAAAACACAAAACTATAATAAAAAAAAAAAACAGGAAAAATTAAACAGGAGTTTAAAATTTGTGACAACAGGAAAACTCTTAAGGACAGAAAAACTAAGGATGACAAAACTGTGACAACAGGAAAATAGTAAGAAAAAAAATATAATATTTTCATAGAGCTGGTGGAAAAAAAAAAACAAAGGCAAAAAATGAAGAACATTAATTGCTAACAGCTATTAGACATTTCCATAGAATGATATTTATTTACCATAATGATGGATACCAATTAAATATTCAATGAGCCTCTAAAAATGGGTACCAGAAATTGGAGGAAAGTGTTACAGAAGATTGACAGGCATTCTTTGCAGCTGAAGTGAACGCAGATCTTGCATAACAATGAAATAGCTGCTAGGCCCACCAGAAGTTTTGGTACTGAGTGTTGCCTGATTCTGGACAAATACGACATTGCAAGTTTGTTCATTCCTTAAGAGAAGGTGAGGATAGATGAGTGGGTGGGAAAAAAGATGTATGTGGGATGTAAAAGGTGGGATGTATATATTGAGAGACTAATGAGTGAGACTAAATGTGGGAAAGGAGTCTGAAGTCGATCTGGAGTGCTTAGTGGGGAAAAACAGATGTATCTACAATCAACACCTTACAGGAACAATCAGTCTTCATACACTTTGAGAAATGCTGGGTTGGGTTGTGAAGCGGAGATGGGGATGCTCCAAATGAAATTAACCTGATTCCATTAATAGAATAGAATAGAGGAAAGGAGGACAGCTAAGCATAGAATATAACCCGTAATTATGCATTATTGGTCGTTTCAAAATATTTTGAAGGTGTTTAAAATTCCATATCTCTGCAACCAATTGATTGATAATACTGAAATTTTGCATATGGTCTTGTGATTTTTTGGTCCCAAGAAGTACATTCATTTCCTCATCAACAAACGTATAGTTTTAAATATTCTTTATTTGAAGTATACAAATTTAAGGCATTTTGGTCAAACCATATATTTGGAGGAATTACCGCTTCATATGAGTGAGCACCCACGGACTTGTCATCTTGAACGTAATGCGCGCCAATTTCCCTGTTTTAAGCACTAAAAAACACATAAAACGCGTCATAGTTATAATTTTATATCCGGTGCATCCCATTTCCTGTCGTTTTGTTGTGATTTATGTGCAACGGCGTATCCTAATTATTGGGTAATTTCGTTAAATTTGTGATCTGTTAGTCAATGGGTATAAAAGTAAAGTTCCTTACATTGCAATCAGTGGCAATAAAGGTGTATAAATATTTTTGCATAGAAGCTAAGCGTGGAAAACTGTATCGAAGCATCTCAAAGCCAGAAAAGAGAACTATTCACGCATTGGGTATAAGCAAACGCTTTTTCAAACAAGTGCTTAAAGCTAACGGAGTGTCCAGTTCAATCAAGACTAGGACGCTAGGAAGAAAGAAAGTAGTAGATAGTTTTGACAAGGAAGTGATTAGAAGAGCAATTTGTAAAATGTTCGATTCCAAAGAAACTGTGACTTTAAGAAAACTGAAAATTCGACTGAGAGCAGAAAATGACATTGTTGTGTCGAAAACAACATTATGGAGAACTGTTAGAAGCATCGGTTTTACATTTAGAAAGTACGATAGTGGTAGAAATGTCATCTGCGAGAAGCCGCACTTAGTTTCTATGAGGAGTAAATATTTACGTGAAGTACGGGAAATGCGTAACCAAGGTTATGATATTGTATTTCTAGATGAATCTTGGATAAATTCTCACCACACAAGTGCAAAGGAATGGCAGTTATCAGATGGAAGTATTAAAAGATGTGTACCCACTGGAAAAGGACAGCGTATTATAATGGCACATGCAGGCAGCCGAAAAGAAGGGTTGGTGAAAAATGCAGAACTTATATTCACCTCTAATTATACTGACAACAGGGACTATCACACCGAGATGAATGGCCATATATTTAGAGAGTGGATTGAAAATACTCTTCTTCCAATTCTAGACAGACCATCCTGTCTGGTAATGGACAACGCGTCGTACCACAACGCTGTGGCAGAAGAAGACGAAATTCCTACATCTACCAGTACAAAAGATGTTATAAAGATTTGGCTAAGAAAGGAAGGAATTCCATTTAACGAGGGATTTTTGAAACCTGAATTACTGTCACTTGTTAAGAAATCGCAAAAGACCAAAGTATTCCAAATAGACAAAATCATTCAACAGCATGGTCATACGTGCTTGAGACTGCCCCCTTATCATCCACAATTAAACCCCATTGAACTCGTTTGGGCAAAAATTAAAGGGCAGGTGGCAGCTGAGAATACAAGTTTTAAACTATGCGATATAAAAGGACTGACATATGCTGCTCTATCACAGATTGACAAAGATTTTTGGTGCAAATGTGAAGATCATGTCTTAAAAGAAGAAAATGACTATTGGAAAAAAGATGGACTATCGTTCGTTCAGCCCAGATTAGTAATCAATATGTTAGACTCCTCTGATTCAGAATAAATGAAATAATAATGGACGTTTTTATATGTCCGCATGATCAATCTTTAGCTAAAGTTGATAACGTTTTGAAAATGTAAAGATTCTTGATATGTGTACTGCAGGCATGCAAAGAAACTAAATCACTTTCATATGTCTTGTTTACGTAAAATAATGAAAGTCACATGGAAAGACATAAAACGAACAATGTAGCTCTTTACAGTGAAGAGGATCCCGTGCTTACATCGGACTCTTTAGTCACATGCGTACCCATAAACAATAACTTTGCTTGATATGTCATGCTCGTTATCGCTCGCAACGGATAATTAATTTTTTAAAATGTATTCTTTGTTGTATATTGTTTAAATAGTTTTCATTAATGGAACTGTTTATACGCTGATTTGTTTTAGACCGTCTGTAAAGGCTATAACATTGACATTCTCATAGTATTTTAAAGAAAGTAAACAATAGAAAGTAAACAGTTGATAAACGCCTCCAACTTTCAAGTTGTGTAGAGACGCCTATGTCGAGAAGCTGATTTCCATTAATGTACGGTAAATTATTTTCTCCAGGAGCAAAAAGATCCGTAAATTCACTGAGATCAAAGGAAAGTGCTGCTTCATGATGAAGCATACTTCCTACATCATTAAATTTTGTGAAATCGGTGGGACCTTGGAAAAACAAGGCCAGATGCAAAAAATCAAGTTTGTAAGTGCAGGGAAAGAGGAGATATTTCATGTTAATCGTGAACATTTAGATTTGAAACGACCAATACCAATAAGTATGCCTATATTATAGAAAAATGTGGGTTGTAACAGCGAAACCTCCAAAAACTACAAAGCATGTCAGGTGAGTATAATAACCAGTTTCTTAATTTTTGTACGCACTTTATACTCACAAATAAAGAAATATGATCATGTGATATGAGCAGAATTTCATTTTGTAGTCGGATAGAAGATGTTATGTTATGGATAAAAGAAAATGTAATTTAATACAGCACTTTAATTTTGCTACTTCACTGACGTTGAGAACTTAAGATAACAGAAAATTTATTTATAAAAACTGATAAGCTGCTCTGTTACTTTAAATAAGGAATAGTCACTTAATATATATGCACAGATTAACAATTGAAAACAGAAAAAAATGCAAGGATTAGACACCCTACAAGTCTTTAATATATGGGCACACAAATTTGCGCCTTCATTCTTCACATTTCATCATATTCTCAAATGCGAAAGCATGATCTATGGAGTTATTGACAGTTTTAACAAAAATTAGAAATTGATCAGAGATAAATAATGCATATGACAAAAGTTTTTACTGTTCTAAAATTTTGGAGGTACGCCTCATGCAGCACAAAAATTAAACTAAGTATAGATTTACCTGAGAACAGAAAAAGGTAACATCATGGCTGTTGTCATTTCTGTACAATTTAGCAATATAATGTATGTCTCACAATACTTTAAAAAAAACCACAAATGAGATTCCAAGGATTTAATTATTTGAGTTCTTCACAAGATACCTTGCCAGTACTACAGAGATTGTATTTTGTACCAGGAACTTCCTGTGTGATCAAGAAAAAGAGACTAAGTACAAACAGGGACTGTCTGAATACAGTAATGTTGGGTTGTATTCACAAGAAACCACAAATATGAAATGTATTCAAATAAAACCCACCCAAGCTGCACCAAGTGGACATACATAATAGGCATGATGTCACATCTGACGTAATAAAAACATATCAAAATGCAATTAGGTATGTGATCATTCTCCACGTAGCATTTATTGGTTTTGCTATAGACAGTTGGAAAAATAGCCAGTATAATACGGAATCTGTCCAAAGTCGATCAGACTTCTATAAGCAAGCATTAAACAGCCTGATGCGAACGACAATGCCACTTATTACAAAGACACAACCTGCATACAGCCATAAAGAATAAGAGACCCTGCATGCTTTCATGCGGTGTGATTCTGTCGCACGACAATGCTCATCCATATGTCACAAACACTGTACAGAAGTGTTAGCAAGGAAAGGGTGGGAAGTTTTGCAACACCCAGCCTTGATCTGTCACCATGTGACTTTCACTTGTTTGGATCTTTAAAATAAAGGAACACTGTTCGACTCTGATGCAGATGTTATTGCCTCAGTGACAAAATGGTTTAATGAGCAACAAAAGTCATTTTTCTTGGACAGCATCCGCCATCTACTCAAACATGTGTCTAATTGTGTGTCTAAATTTCCACTTTACAATTTCTAAATAAACCTCGTGAGTACTTGCTACATAACAATTGATTGACTTAATTCTGTCACACCTGCTGATGTATCTTACACATGTTTGTATTAAAGACAAGTTTCATTTGAACGCAGCGTGTATATAAACTTTTTTATTTGTATGTCAGAATAAGTTTAGTTACTGAAAAACTTTTAATGAAAGCATTCAATGCAATCTATAAAGGATGGATGGGACACACATTTCAAAAGCTAACTACAAAAATTACCAGATAAGCTGCTACCTAAACCTTCAGGAAGAGAGGAGGAAACAGGGAAGACCTAGGAACACATGGAGATGAAATCTTCAGACAGAGGGAGCAAAGATAAATTACTCCTGGAAACAACTACAGAAGTCAGAAAAGGACAGAAAGGTTTGAAGAACTTTTTCTTGGCCTATGCCCCTAAGAAGGGTAAAATCAACAAGATTAGAATAGAACATAATTTATTCTGATGTACACAACTTGTCATACAAGAATCAATATACAGATATGTATAGTTCATTCAAGAACCAATATACAGAGATGTAAAGTTTATATAAGAATCAATATACAGAGATGTACAGTAAGAAAAACAACAAAGTATGAAAGAACAAAATGCTATAAAAATAATGTTTAGGACTTTCAATTTTTCAATACTATACAAAAAATGCTGACAAACACCTATACATCCAGTGGAACACCAATTCTAGACAAATCTGGATTAATGCTAACAACAAGCGCAGACAGAAAAGCCCATTGGGCGGAACACTTAAAAATTCTTAACCGTCCTCACTCCATAGTTTAATACATTTTGAAGCTGAAACACCAGCAGCAGAATTAGATGTAAATTTAGATGACTTCACCTTGAGCGAAATAGAAACCACCTTAAAGTGTATGACCAATAACAAGGCTGCTGGAGAGGATAAGTTAACAGTGGAGATCATCAAGGCAATTGACAGCCATAATTTAATACATCTCCAAAAAATGTTCAACATCATTTGGAAAGCAGAGAAGACGCCTCATAAATGGAAAAAAGGAATCATTGTTAAGATCCCAAAAAAGGGCAATCTTAGAGATTGTAACAACTGGAGAGGCGTGACACTTTTGTCAGTTGCCTCAAAGTTATTCTGCAAAATCATCCAAAATAGAATAAAGGATTCAATAGATACAGTAATGCGTGAAGAACAGGCTGGGTTTAGAAAAGGGAGAAGCTGCCTTAACCACATTT
This sequence comes from Megaustenia siamemsis, assembly GCA_032433765.1. Classification (NCBI taxonomy): domain Eukaryota; kingdom Metazoa; phylum Mollusca; class Gastropoda; order Stylommatophora; family Ariophantidae; genus Megaustenia; species Megaustenia siamemsis. The sequence continues at coordinate 71,035,183 of JAVIAB010000047.1, read as the reverse complement.
TTACTCTACGACATATTGGAGGAACACATTGAAAAGCAAAAACCTTTTGTACTTAACTTCATCGACTTCAAAAAAGCATTCGACAGTATTCATTGAGATTCTTTGTGGAAAATTCTGAAGCAATATCTATCTATCTATCATCCTTTCGAGCCAAAGACGGCACATAGGGCAGAACCACAAACTCAAAAAACAAAAACCTTGCGTGCCAAAATGGCACATATTGCAGAAATCACTGCTTCCAAAACTTATGGCTCTGTTTCCATAACAATACTTTTTACAATGACAACTTGTCAAGCCATCGATCAACCTCCTTAGTCGCCTCTTACGACATGCCTGGAAGGTCACAGTGTCACTATTCTTTACTTCCCTCATAATGAGGCCCCGGTAACACACAGGAGTGAAGCAATATGGCATACCATAAAAAATCATAAATATTATTAAAGACGTGTATGATGGTTACACATGTGCAGTTCGACAGTTCGAACCGAGGAAGGACTGAGCGAATGTTTCCCAATATAAACTGGGGTTAAACAAGGATGTATTTTATCGCCCTTGTTATTTGGAGTTGTTATGGACTTCATAATGAAGAAATGCTGCACTGGTAATAAAGGCATCGAATTGATACAATGAGACCATTTGGAGGACCTCAACTTTGCTGATGACATAGTTCTCATCAGTAGTCAGATAAAAATGATGCAGGAAAACACAAATGAACTATCATCAATAGCCAGCAAAATTGGGCTTGAGATCAATCATGAAAAGACTAAAGTCATGAAAAGCTTAATTCCAACAGACGACAAAATATACATGGAAAACAAACCAGTGGAAGAGATCAATCACTTTATCTATCTTGGAAGTCACATTGATCGAGAAGGGGATACAAGCAAAGAAATTAGAATCAGAATAGCTAAAGCAGCAATGTCTTTCAGAAGCCTTGAAAAGTTGTGGAAATCAAAACTCATCAACACAAACCTTAGACTATTCAAATCAAATGTACTATCAATCCTAAAGCTGGAAAACAACAAGAGATATAGAAACAAAGTTAAACGCATTCGAAAATAAATGTCTAAGGAAAATACTTGGTATAGCGTGGAACGAATTCAAAACGAGGAAATTAGAGAAATCGCCAATCAACCACTAATATCTTCAGTAATAAAAAAAAGACGATGGTCATATGTTGGACATGTGATGAGAAGAGATAATAACCAAATAACAAAGCAAGCCCTCATGTGGGAAACAACATGTAAGAGAAAAAGAGGAAGACCCAGAGAGATGCTGAGAAGAACATTGATGAGAGGCAAGAGCAGCAGGAATCGGCTCCCTCAGTGAGATAGAGCTGCTTGCACAGAACAGAGACAAATGGCGAGATTTGATAAAATATCTTTAAAAGAATTGAAAACTGCTAGAACAAAAGTTCAGATGAAGGAGTATCTTGGTCTACACCCTATGGGCTGGCTACGGCTCAAAAGGCCAATAGATAGATACCTTCTTTTTCACTATTGTTCATAAAATTATTGTTTTTGTATGTCTTTAAATATTTTAACATCAAACTTTGTAGGGAAACTTGTCTTAGATGAATTTTTTATATAATAAACATTTAATTACATAATATTATTTCTTCTATGGAAGACACCCATTTCAGCATCATAGATTCATATGTGCAATGGTTCTATCCTTAAATTGTTAGTCACACTCACAATGTCCCGAAGAACTTGGCAGTAACGGAAGGCAATACAAGGCACTAGGAAAAGTAAATGGTAAACCCTACCTGATGATATCTTGGTGGATGAGCAGAGAAACCCCCTCATACCCCTAGAGCTATGACATCATCTTTTTGATTCCATTTGGGAGTGGGTAGCTATTTACAGATAGCCCGTTAAAAAATGCGACCAGACCAAAGGGCAACAGCCCAACTGTCACCGGATTCTTGAAAAGACAGGGAAAAAATAACACGCAACTTGGTCATCAGCAAGATCCCACTTGTAAGTACCTGGATGCATAATTAAAAAGTAGAAATCAATTAAATATATTAATATATATATATATCAGTGTTTCCAGAAAATTGTTGTCCAGAAGAAAAGCCACTTCATAATCAACTTATGACAACAATGTTGGTGGGTCCCCGACTTACCCATCTTAAAAGAAACAATTTTTTTTATTTAAAAAAAAAAAAAAAAAAAAAAAACTAACACAAAATCTGCATAAATCACTTTTAAAAAATGGTATAAAAATATTAATAGGAAGTGGCTATTGAAGGTAATGATTTCATTTTTGGAAGTCAATGGTAGGCAGTGATGGATCTAACATAATGTCATCAAAAAGTACCATACCTGGTGGCATAGTTGATCATATCTCTCCACAAGTTACTATCCCTATAGCTGTTTATCAATTCTGATGTTAATCAAATCGTTTCTCTTAGATTATGTTCTCTCTGTTGTCCTCGATCTCTTCTTCCTTCATGTTTCCAATTGTCACAATATATTCTAGCCGTTTCCCTCTCATTACATGGCCAAAAAATATTATCTATCTATTGACCTTTCAAGCCGTAGCCGGCCCAGAGGGCGTAGACCAAGATACTCCTCCTCTTATCTGAATTTTTGTTCTAGCAGTTTTCAATTCTTTTAAAGATATTTTATCAAATCTCGCCATTTGTCTCTGTTCTGTGCAAGCAGCTCTATCTCACCGAGGGAGCCGATTCCTGCTGCTCTTGCTTCTCTCATCAATGTTCTTCTCAGCATCTCTCTGGGTCTTCATCTTTTTCTCTTACATGTTGTTTCCCACATGAGGGCTTGCTTTGCTATTCGGTTATTATCTCTTCTCATCATATGTCCAACATATGACCATCGTCTTTTCTTTATTACTGAAGATATTAGTGGTTGATTGGCGATTTCTCTAATTTCCTCGTTTGTTTTGAATTCGTTCCACGCTATACCAAGTATTTTCCTTAGACATTTATTTTCAAATGCGTTAAAAAATATTAATTCCTTTAGATTTTGGAAAGTAGCTTTCTTTCTATTTTGGCCTCTTTTAGTGTATCCTCCCTCACTACTTTTTTTAGCTGTCCATAACAACATTTTTCTATAAACTCACACTTATGTGATCTTCTAATCTGTTGTTCTATTGTCCAGGATTCACATCTATACATTTGAACGCTGAAGAAGAAAAACATCCATACATCAAGACTGGCTACACATAACAATGGAGAACTCTTTTTTTTTTAACCATTGACAAAAATTCCATTACTATAGCGTCAATCATTTACTGTAACTCAATTTCACTCTTAGCAATTAAGGTGATGTTATCAGCATACTTCAGATTGTTTATTTTATGATTCATTTTATGACTGATATTCCGAGTGTTTTTTATGGATCTTAGTGTAATTTCACTTTACACATGAATCATGTGATAGTACAAAACCCTTGGATGACAGCTAGCTTAATTTTTTTTAAACATTCACAACTGATTTCTAGTTCTTATGGCCTGACTATTTGTTATATCTAACAAAGAGTTAAATAATAATACAAGACAGAAAAATGTAACCTGGGCAAAGAGTTACATAATAAAACAAGACAGTAAATTATAACCTGGACAAAGAGTTACATAATAAAACAAGACAGAAAAATATAACCTGGACAAAGTTACATAATAATACAAGACAGAAAAATATAACCTGGACAGAGTTACATAATAATAATACAAAACCCAAAAATATAACCTGGACAAAGAGTTACATAATAAAACAAGACAGAAAAATATAACCTGGACAACAATTCACTGCCTAGATTTTTCTCAGGCCTACAATGCTGCCCCAACATAACTTCCCATCGCTGCTGGTTGTTCTACAGTGAAAGACGGTTATATAGCCATGATATAGAAGCAGTGTGTACTGTGTACAAGAGGTCGGATTCAATACTAACAAACTACTTCCTGGATCACCCAGATTTAAATGGGTACACAATTTTTTTTCTGGGAAAGATGGTACTGGTGTAATGCTGACCATATTACCAAAATATTATGCCGACGTGTTTTATAAAAAAAAAAAGGGCACAAACTAAATATTCCCCATACACACTGAAAAAAAAAGCATTGTTGATTTAGCACGGACAGTAAGAACACTTAGTTCATACATATCAATAATTGTTGTTAGGATAATCTCGCTGCAAACCAAATGAATACATAGGTGCTTCCCTCTAGAAAATCAGAGGAGAATCCTGGCCCATGTTCACAAATTCCATAGCACAGTCTGGGATCAATGATGTGGTTAGGTTTCTGCTGACAATTTTGCCCTGGCAGAGGCCATATTTGACCACATTACCCCAAAAATCATGTGCTGAAGGTCTGTAAAATATAGGGTCACTAACACCATATTTCCCTATACGCCACTTGGCGTGACGGGGGTACTTTACTTTTTTTAAAGGCCATATTTAATACCCACTCTTTTTTTATTTTATCAGCCAAGGGCTCTTAAACGTGTGCTAGTGCACAAGTGACCTCCTGTTTATTTCTGTTATCTGAGAGGGTTAGACATCGGATATCAATACCCAAGAGATCAAGCAAAGGTAACATCATAAATAAACCACAGATTAATTTCAATATACAGGGTAACATTACTTTCATCTCATTTATCAAAGTTTAGACTATTATAGCAAAACCATTATTTTCTTAATTTACACTTTTGGCATGATCATTCCATCCTCTCCTCCCCCCACCACCACCACCACATATATATGTAAAAAAAATCCACGTTTACTTGTCTCTAATCAATCTCCTATCTAGAACTGCTGAAAGTTATGGATAGTCATGAAAGTATAGGTGATGTTTATGACCATGTCAAACTAGTTACTGAAATGTCAAAATTCTGTAAATGTATGAAGGCACAAGTATCAGCTATGATTTTAACATAAGTTACTGTCTACTAACATAGGGTTGCTGAACACATAATTCAAATAACAAAGAAAGCAAATTTACTTGAAATATTTAATTAACAAAGTAGCTGACAATATACGCATGACCTGGAAAATGATATTGAGAGAGAGAGAGAGAGAGAGAGAGAGAGAGAGAGAGAGAGAAAGGAGAGAGGAGAGAGAGAGAGGGAGAGAGGAGAGAGAGAGGAGAGAGAAGGAGAGAGAAGGAGAGAGAGAGAGAGAGAGAGAGAGAGAGAGAGAGAGAGAGAGAGAGAGAGAGAGAGAGAGAGAAGGGGGGTAACAGGAAGCAAGGAATAGTTGCAAAAGGCTTATTTAGAAAGGATAACAAAATCTGAGAGTTTTATGGATTATTTCTTTTCTCTCTATACCATTAAGTGATATCTAGAGATGTAGAAGAATGAGATGTAAGTAAGTGATTACAGGTAAAGTATTTTTAATATTTTTTACTGAAACACCCATGCTGAGCAACAACCTGTGGTATGTGTATATTTTTTGCAATTACATAGGATGAACCCATCAAACTGTTTAACTGTGGGGGATTTTGATGCTTGTTTACATGAATAGGGCTACTTCACTAGCAACGGGAATGAGTTATTCTGAACTAGACATTATTAAATACTAACCTTGCTGTTCTGAATGATGGTTTCCCCAGAGATGATTACTACCCGAGCTGAAGATGGAACCAATGACCTGGTACTCATTACACATTTTTCAGTTCCCTTCACACATTGAAATAACTGGAGTGTCCAAGACAGTGATCATCTGTCATGCGCAAGACTCAACGGAATTGGTGCGTGTGCGTGTGATAAGACCCAAAGAAGACTTCATATTACACTGATTACCCATGTAGACAACACCAAAACTTGCAGACATGGCATAAATATGCTAAATGTAAGATTAAAAAACCCATTGTTCAAACATTCTGGTGGAATGGGTCAGTAGAAGCACTCATGCTTCTAAAAATGACATTTGTGTATATACTGATGAGGTTATGGGGAAACAATAACTGCCATTACTGCAGTCACCATATTTCTGGGGTCTGTAGGGCTGGAGAATAAATGTTGCATACCCCATCCAGCCACAATTCTGTGTTGTCAAGAGGTGTAAACAAGGTATAACAGTAAATGAGACGTTCTAGTCATAGTTTTAAATATTTCCCCAAGATTTAAAATAAAGTTCCTTACAATACCACAACTTGAACCCACAATTGCAGAATTACAATGGTTTTTACTGCAAGATTATGGGGGGAAATAAGAAAGAGAATTTCAACAAATTACTGCATGAACAACATTGAGCTCACATATTAACTACTTCCAGTGAAAGGAAGGTTAAGACATTTACTGCCTCACTGGACAAATGTTCTTTGATTATTTTCACGAAAGTATTGACTGTTTCGGATTTAATAAATGCCCCATTAGGTCAAGAATATATGATTCCATTAGAAAGAGGCAGAACATTTGCAGAAATTGAAACGTTAAGGATGAAAGAGCTGACAGGCTTGGTTCAAGAACACCCAATAGAAACTTTAGAGCAAGAAAGATATAATGACATCCATTATTATCATTTATTGGACAGTTATACAGTAATTTATACCTGAAAAAAATTGGAATTAGGAGATCTCACTGTGATGATTTCTCTAGAGACTAGGAACTGAATTTTGTTTGTATGTTAATTCATTTTTCTCTGGCAGCCGTCTGCACAGGGGTCCCTTGCCTCACAGGTAGATATCTCTTCAGATGTACTTGTATTTTTCCAGTCGTTGAGTAATTGACATTTCAAGCTGGGCCTTGTTGCTGACTAGAGGTGGTTTGCCAGAGAAAGAAATCACAAATAAAGAGCCCAACACCTTTTCAACTGTGCATCTGAGATTTTAACTCACAACCTCTCTGTCTCGATAGCGGTATCTTGCCTCGAGACCAACCAGTTCCCCTGTGGAGACAGATGACTTCAGTTCTGTGTTATCAGTCTGTGCATCCCTGTGCAGTGCTACTTTCTGGCATCCCGTTTTAACCCGATGTTCGTGCAGTCTGATCCTGTCTCCCTAAGGACATTCAAATGTCAGCCTGCTACATTGCACGTCCACCAGCCACAGCAGCTTTCCAGCCAGGCTGTCAGTTCGTTATTTTCCTCCCGTACTGAGTGTCCAGTAACAAAGATGAAAAAGAACCCAATGAGACCTGAATTCTTTAGTGACTCCAACTATTAACTTTGTGCCCAGCCTGCTCAGATTTTTCTGAGCATACTCATCAAATCACTCAGAAAGCAGAATTGAGTAAAAGATTCTGTTTCTAGCCATTGCTTTTAATTACTGCCATGATCGCCATAGTCAAACTACTGGTAGTTTCAACGAAAGCACGGCTTTCCTCCTTTACTGTTCTTCCTCAGACTTGGACCGTGAAAGGCTGCCGTATCCTCAGGTGAATTTCATGGATCAAGGCCTGCACCTCTGCCTCCATGAATCAGTTAGAAGTAACCAACAAGTTTAGAGGTATCATATTTTGTGTCACCTGTTGAGAAGACTAAGTACCTACAAGTATGCCTTCAATGCAGTGATGTCAATTTTCTTCAGACAGTAGCTATCAATTGAACCAGTTAAGTGTTGATAATATTTTAGCCTATTCAATCAATGTAGGCTGTAAAACATTTCGGGGAAATAAAATTCTTATCCTTGTAAAATGTATGCAAAAAAAGATCTTTTCAACATAATCTTCATCCTAACATTGTGTTATCAAATGTCAAAATTTGAAATTAATATTTTAGAACAATCAATAAAAAATACCCCAGAAATTATTTTTGCCAGCTTGAAAGACAATGTTATAAGTGTATAACTAAGAAGACGGGTATCACTCCCGCAGATAAATATAATATCTGATCACTCCCACAGAAGAATATAATATCTGATCACTCCCACAGAAGTATATCAAATTTTATCACTCTCACAGAAGAATATCAAATCTTATCGCTCTCACAGAAGAATATCAAATCTTATCACTCTCACAGAAGAATATCAAATCTTATCACTTTCACAGAAGAATATCAAATCTTATCGCTCTCACAGAAGAATATCAAATCTTATCACTTTCACAGAAGAATATCAAATCTTATCGCTCTCACAGAAGAATATCAAATTTTATCACTCTCACAGAAGAATATCAAATCTTATCACTCTCATAGAAGAATATCAAATTTTATCGCTCTCATAGAAGAATATCAAATTTTATCACTCTCACAGAAGAAATCACTCTCACAGAAGAAATCACTCACATAAGAATATCAAATTTTATCACTCTCACAAAAGAAATCACTCTCACAGAAGAATATCAAATTTTATCACTCTCACAGAAGAAATCACTCTCACAGAAGAATATCAAATTTTATCACTCTCACAGAAGAAATCACTCTCACAGAAGAAATCATTCTCACAGAAGAATATCAAATTTTATCACTCTCACAGAAGAAATCACTCTCACAGAAGAATATCAAATTTTATCACTCTCACAGAAGAAATCACTCTCACATAAGAATATCAAGTTTTATCACTCTCACAGAAGAAATCACTCTCACAGAAGAATATCAAATCTTATCGCTCACAGAAGAATATCAAATTTTATCGCTCTCACAGAAGAATATCAAATCTTATCACTTTCACAGAAGAATATCAAATCTTATCGCTCTCACAGAAGAATATCAAATTTTATCACTCTCACAGAAGAATATCAAATCTTATCACTCTCATAGAAGAATATCAAATTTTATCGCTCTCATAGAAGAATATCAAATTTTATCACTCTCACAGAAGAAATCACTCTCACAGAAGAAATCATTCTCACAGAAGAATATCAAATTTTATCACTCTCACAGAAGAAATCACTCTCACAGAAGAATATCAAATTTTATCACTCTCACAGAAGAAATCACTCTCACATAAGAATATCAAGTTTTATCACTCTCACAGAAGAAATCACTCTCACAGAAGAATATCAAATCTTATCGCTCACAGAAGAATATCAAATTTTATCACTCACAGAAGAATATCAAATCTTATCACTCTCACAGAAGAATATCAAACCTTATCACTCTCACAGAAGAATACAAAATCTTATCACTCTCACACACAAAAATATAATATTTTATCTTTACAAAAATAAGTAGAGAACAGAAGATGGACTGCTACAAAACTTAGAAATGTGACAGCAGGTCAACCTGAGACCAAAAGACTGCAAATTATTTCTCCCCTCAGCACAGAAGACAATGAGGAGGGAAAAAAGTATAAGAACCATTATTGTACTTGAACAACATCCAAGAGCATTCCAATCTCTTGTTTGAAAAGACAGAGTGATATGTGCATGGTGAACTCAGTAGCACCTGTAGATATCCAGTGAGACATTTTCAGAAAGCTGGTAATGGTCATTGTAAATAATTGTCGAGTTTTACTGTTATTGAAATTGTGTCCATGCATCAGCATACAAATAAGATTAAAAAGCTAATACAATAAAACTAAAGGTTATGAAGATAGTCTAAAAATGAAAGAGAGAGCATCTAAAGAAATTTTAGGCTGGAGCTCAGTACTCATTGTATATGCTCAGTGAGCTTGGACACAATGCGCATAGATGGACTTTAAGACACTAAGATGACTAACACTAATAAGATAGGCCATGACAGCAAACAAAATCTTCTACCTTACTGAGAAGTTTGTCCAGAACCGAGACATATGCAGAGGTACATATTTAATGACACTGAAAAGGAAATGATTAGTATACAACTTGCTAGTCTCTATTTTAAACTACCTAGGCTACTGTTCTGTGCTGATCACAGGCGGATATGTTTTATCTGTGTATCTTACACAACCTTGTACTTAATTTTCATTTTTTATCCTTTGAAATGAGGTTACTGTAAAAGACCCAATCACCCCATAATGTGATTCTGAGTACATACAAACAAGACAATGCTATAGCAATAACACCTGCCCCATAAGCTTCAAGAAGGTTGTAATGGTAGTTTTAAGTCTGTGCATGTTATTTGATATTTTGTCTATGCATCTGATTGGATCTTTATAGTACTATGGTGAAGACAGACAACTATCAAAGTTATAGGTACATAGTGGTAGATAGCTAATCTTCTTCATTAGATGAAAGGAACTTTCATAGCCCTGATTGCATAAACAACGATAAACTCAGTCCAAATCCAAAGTATGAGTTAACAGTACAAGAAGGTATCCATTTAAAAAATGCTAACACTTCATGAATATGACAAACAGAAAAATATGAATAACACAGGTAGTTAAGTTTGAACAAATTAATCACAGCACGTAAACTATAATCACTGAAAATTAAGTCTTGAAAACTATAGTTGTTAGTTCAACCCAAAAATAGTTGTTGAGGCATATCTTGCTGATTATGCAAAATCATTTCTAAATTCCAGGTTAAAGTTTCTAATGATGTATATTCCATTATGAGACTATCTATCTGGTTTCTTATCTTGGCTTTTCAATTTTCAACTTATTTGTGTACTGATGCATGAGCACAATCTTAAACAAAAAAAAAAACCTGCAGTCATATATGTTTTCCATACAAACTTCAGAATGATCAAGTGTAGATGCTTGCAATATGAATGAGTTATTATTGGTTATTGGTTATGGAAGGCCTCGGTATCACTGCAAACGAATTAAAATCCATAATTGCTCAACCACCCGTGCCAGTGGAATCATCCGAATTACTAACACATCTCCCAAACAAAGAAAGGTAACTGTAGTCCCCATCGTAGCAGTCTCAGCACACGCCAAAAGACATAAGGCGAAACCGTCCAGAAAGTGACCACAGCCAACTGTTCCCTGTCATACGATATTATCATTCATCGTAAACAAGCGGGATATTGAAACAGGATCAAAACGGATGAGACACACAGCTCACGGTGTGCACAGAGCACTTAACTCAGTAGCTCCTGCAACAAGCCGGACTTGGAATATGAGGAGACTGCAAGAAGGAACACTTTTCAGACATAGCCTTCAATGGTTCCTGCCGCCTATCCACCATATACCATGGAAGTTCGCGTCCTCCCGAAAATGATGATCGTCGTAGCACTTGATGATGTTAGGCCATCGTTGATGACTCCAATTCCAAACATATAGACACACAGTGGTGGTAAGTTATCATTTCCAATCCAATGGAAGCCACCTGACCTGTAGTTAGTAAAACCACAGAGAGAATATGATTTTGTGACCTTCACTGATTCACTCTTGGATGTGAATGTGTGGTTTACACAAGAGGAGAAGTTTTCAACTACAGTGATCCCATTTAAGGCAATTCTGGGATAGCAAGGCAAGTCTCCTTTATAGCAGCAGAACTTGATGTTCTCCGCTCCCTTCTTGTAGCTGCCGCCACACGATTCTGATGTCTCATTAACTTGGACATCATTCAAGAACAATGTCAGATTAACATTCCATAGATCTGGCTCTGCTGATGAAGTGCTTGGTGCAACAGTTGTATCAATCATACAGGAGGCTCCTGGTCTGTGGTCATTAATATCACAGACGGCACATGATGTTATATTCAGTATTACTTTCTGGGGTGTAAATATGTGGCACACACATGGAGAGTGGTTTGTGGTCACAGTAATCCCATTAAAGGCAATTCTAGGGTAGCATGGCATAGCTGTTTCAGAACAGCACAATCCTATGATGTTTTCTGTGTTCGCTATAAAGCTGCTGCTGCTACACAATCCTGACCAATTATAGGTGTGGACATTATTCACTTGCAATAACAAAACTGCTTTGTTTACATCATAAACCTCTGGAAGCGAATCATTTATGGGACTAATAGTACAATTTATTCTTCCATCGGGGATATCTTCCGTGAGTCCCCCCCCCCCCCCCCCCCCCCCCCCAAAAAAAAAAAATCTTTGGTTAAAAAGCACATATGCTTATAAGTTAAACACAAAATGAGCCCACTTCATAGATTCAAAATGATCCTTGCCAATGCCATTCGTTTGCACAAGTCAGGTCCTTAGCTACCAAGGTCACAAATGAAGCCATCGAATTAAAGACTTTATCTACAGCGAAGGTTAACGAACTGTGAACAAACATTTATGCTCAAACCCTTGAATACATTTTCAAAAATCTGCCAACTCGCTGCAATAACAGATATCGTGGAATTCAAAGTAAACATTGCTTAGTATGAATGAGTTATTTTCATTTATATATATAATTTAACTACAATTTGTATTTATCTTTTAAACCCCCCCCCCCCCCCCAAACTTTACAAATCTCTTAAAATGATTTTGTGTCAGTTAAAAAAAAATAACCAAGAGTAGCTAATTAATTTAGGAATGACACCATATGAAAGACAACAATAACACGAACATCCACATGGATCTAGTAATACCAAAACAATAACAGGTTATCGGTTGACTGGTAACAGTGAAATTCCCAGACAAAGTGTTTTAAGACTATATCAATTAAATAAATTTGGATAAACAAACTTTTACTACAAATGAAAACCTGCAAAATATCTTGTCAATTCAGCAATACATTTAGACGAATTACATTCTGTAAATATGAGTATGTTTAAGCTTACCTGGAATCCTCAACTGTACAACAAAATTTACAGTAAGCATGATAAAACACAAGACAAATGTCAGTTGTGTGTGCCGGAAACTTCAAAAGTCACACAGTATCTTGATAATGATGAAAAATCCTGGATCTGTTACCAGAGAAAATGATTCTGCATTTGAAAACACCTGAAAAGTTTCTTAGATATGAACAAGAAAGATCACTGATATCCAATCTTCTCAAGATTAAAAGTCCCTTATCTAAATTGCTTATATCTGATTTAAAACTGGTACACAAGGAGTACGGAAAGTAACTGCATGTGTTCGGACTTAGGTGAACGCTTACATTGTCCCCTACATTAAACGGTATTGTATACAAGCTCAAAACTTTTGTAATTTCCTACACTTAAAATCATACAAAACACATTTTCTCCTGATAATCTCTTACAATTACCAACACTTAAACCTTAAATGTAAGCCTTCTGCTGGAACAATGGGCAAGACATAAAATCCTTAATATACAAATTAAAACAAATCACATAGCGAATTCATTATAAAATATCTGAAAATACAAATAAAACAAGACAAGGAGAGAAGTGGAATGCTATGAGTGCTAGTAGTCTTGAGAAATCTCAAGAAGGTGTTCATGGAATTGTAGCAGTCACCCCCAATCATCTATCAGATTTGCCTACATAAAAGTCTACCAGCAACTTTAACAGTATAAACAGTAAAGAGCCCAGTCACGCCAAGTGACGTAAGGAACATGATGTTAGTGACCATAATTTTTAATAGACCTTCAGCACATGATTTTGGGGTAATGTGGTCGGTATTACGCCCGTCTAACAGTATAACATAAATATTAATCAGATCACGCATAAGAAACCATCCTTCATCTTAAAACCCCCTTTTGGGAATGTGAGAGTCAATGAAAATCATGCATGGACAGATCTTAGAAATCTAACTCCACATGATGCTGTACTTTATAGTTATGGCTTCAGTGAGGGAAATGGATCCTGAAAAGAAGAATGTCATGCAAACTACTATCACATTTGAGGGCTACTAGAGAAGAATCACACAAAAAAGATGGGTGACGTGGTGTGGTGTCGTGTGAGTGAAGAAAAAGAATGTTAATGGTAAAGGACAGAGCCGGTGGCTAAACATACCTAACATGAGGTGGGTCTGTGTGAAAATTCTCATCATCTTGGCAGATATATGTTGTAGCACTTGTGAGAATGAAACTAAATCTCAGGAAGAGGGGAAATGAGATGAAATACAGAGAGGCTAGCAATAAGTATCTATAGGCCTTTAGAAAATAGAGGTGTGGGGCCTAAAGGAATGAAAGAAGATAATCAGGTAGAGTGTGTGTGTGTGGTGGGGAGAGAGAGAAAGAGAGAGAGAAGATTTTCAGGGCATAGTACACAACTTTGACATAGGCAGGAAAGCTGTGACAATGGGTAGTTGAATTTGTGTTCTGTGAGGCAACAGCAGGCAGACACTATGGGCCTTCCAGTTAGTTTAGTCTGTGAGTCCTGGATACCATATAAAAGAATGGACTGTCCAAGCCATTCCAGAGGAAGGTGTTTCCACTGGATAAGATCCTGGACAGCAGAGTGAACCTGCTCATTGTAGCGAATTGTGGTATCATCGGGAAGAAAACTTATTGAGGTGGTATCAGATAATTTTTCAGAGGCCCTCTTGAATGCACAGGTCTTTGCACCAAATGGCCATAGCACCAATCTTTGTAACAAGTTTAACTCTTTCCATATGTTTTGTCGCACTATGCACCATGCCAATTTCGGCAGCGTACATTTTGCCGCATAGTGTGCCACTCTCAATTTGATTAGTGTGAACATTTTTTTTTTACATGTCTTGAATCATCTTGGTATTCTATCTATCGATCTATCGACCTTTAGAGCCATAGCTGGTCCATAAGGCACAGACCAAGATACTCTATCTCTTATCTAAATTTTTACGGGCAGCTTGGTTCTGTGTTCTGTTAATTTTGCTAAAGTGTGATTTGGAAGCCATAGCCCAGGCTGTGACTCCATACTCTAGAACTGGTCTGATTCTTCCTACGTATTGTCTTTTCAAAATATTGCTGTCTGCTCCCCATTCCGTTCCTGCCAATTTCTTCATAATATTTGTTCGTTTTCTGGCTTTTTTCCTTGCTCTGTCTGTCTGATTTTTCCAAGTCATTCTGCGATTCATGGTGACGCCAAGATATGTTGGGTTTTGTTCAATAGGGAGTGTATGGTCTTTTATCTTCAAGTTTGCAGAGAGTGTGTTTCTTGATAGGCTGAAAATTGTATATGTAGTTTTTTTTTTACGTTGATTGGTAAGATCCAGGCGTTCGTCCATTTTTCAAGTTCACCTAGGGCATCTTGCATTCTGGGTCCAGCCACCAACATACTTTCCTCGCGAGCCCATGCCTGATCATCTGCGTATATTGCTGAGTGTATTCTGGGTGGAATGTCCATTATGATGTCGTTTATGAAAATTAAAAAGAGTGTTGGGGACAAGACTCCGCCTTGTGGGACACCTTGTTCAATAGAGACCTTCTTACTTAGTTGACCTTGAACTTGTACTCTGGCCATTCTATCCTTAAGGTATTGAGAGACCCAATTGAATAAACGACCCTGGATGCCAAGTCTAAAAAGCTTGTTCTTTAAATCCTCTCGCCAAACCCTATCAAAGGCCTTTATTATCCTTAGTAGCTGGCTCTTGGCTTTCTGTCCCAGATTTAGGAGCATTTCGTTGGAGATTCCATCTTTACTAGGGGAACTTTTGAGCTTCAATCCTTTGAGGGCAACATCTAATTCAGTTGGGGTAAAGATGGTCGTCTGATGCTCTTCTGGTGCTAAAGGTATGTGTTTTACATCTTGGTTTTCCCGTCTTGCAGCTTTTTGTTTGTCTATTGGAATGTTTATTCTACTAATGTTTTTGTAAGTCTCTATCAGTAGATTTGCTGCCCTTTTGCCTGTGAGGATGTTCTGATTGTGTGTTAATGATATTGAAGATCGGCAGTTGTTTTCGTCACTCAGAGCTTTTGCAAGTTTCCATAGTTTATGACCATTTTTATCTAGATTAAGGCTCTCTGTTTTGTCTATCCAACTCTGTCTTGCTGATATCATGACCTCACATCTGTATTTGGCCGAGGCTGCTTTGTAGGCAATGTTGCTCTCTGTGGTGTGTGATGTTTCAGCTAGTTCTCTGGTAGAGTCCAGTTCCTCTTCTAGTCTTTGTATTTCCCTGCTCCAGTATGGCTTGTGGGTACACCATATGAAAGATTGGGAAGAAATAGCTATGAACATAAACCCTACAGCCTGGGAAGAAATAGCTTTCTTTGGAAGACCGCAATCTTTGGAAACACACTCTAAAGTTCCAACTCAAACAAGAAACAGACAGATTCATAGAAAAAATAAAAATAAACTGTGTAAGAAAAGAAATAATAATGTTTCTAGGGGCACTAAACAATCCATAGTCATAGTTATATAGCTGAGTGGCAGAGTTCCTAAGCGTTTGGCTTTTCGTGGCAAGGCGCTGTGCCACTGAGTACGGGTTCGATCCTGCCTTGGTCCATATTTTTTTCTGTTGTTGATTATTTGTCATTTTTCCGAGTGCTGTAAACATACCTCTTCCTCTGAATTGATTTACTGATTATCGCCTCGGAGGTTTCCCTCTATAATAATATTCATTTCTTATTATTTACATTGAGACAACTCTGTGAAAAAACAATAGAATATGACAGAAACCTAAATATAGTGTTTATAGATCAGGAAAAAGGGTTTGATCGTGTGGACAGGAACAAACTTTGGCAAACTCTTCAAAACCTACGGTGTAGCAGGACAACTACTAGATAATATAATGGCATTATATAAAAACAGTCAAAGTGCCATTAGAACATTGGTTTCAGGTTACAACAGGTGTAAGACAAGGATTAAGATCAAAGATAAAGAAATAAAAACAAGTAGAGGATAGGTCATATTAGCATGGACAAATAGCACTTTAAAAAACTTCCAGACAAAGTTCTATCACTTTCATATCAAACTAACTTGCTCATGTGGTTTAGCTAAATTCTTTTAACAGACTCACACCACCTTAATTTAATCTCTTTCCTAATACCTGTGCTGACTTATAATTCTCACAACTATATATATGTTATTACTTAGGAACTGTACAACTTTCGTTTCATCTCTTCCTCATTACACATTACTAAAGATCTGAACAATGTTAATAGAAACCTTAGACAGAAAGTCAATAATGTTGTACGTGAGGAGTTACAAACATGCAGTAAAAGCTGATACATATAATTTATTACACATACCTACCAGCTACTTTTTCATCATCTAGTGGCTCACTGTTTGGAACACAGTCATCTCCCACGTAACTTCCAGTCTGGGGAGGGGTGGGGATTGTCATCTATGTACCTGATCTTTTCTAGGTTTAAAAAACACCTTAAAACCTTTATAAAAAAAAGTCTCGAGATTGATAAATATATTCTTTTGCTTTCTCTCTCATTTCGTCTTCCCCCTCTCTCTTACTTTTGTACGTCAAAGGAGAAGAAGTCTACTCTCCCACCCCCCAATTTTTCTCTTCCCATTTGTGCGTGAAATGGCCTACCTACATATCTATGTTCAAGTATGTACTTACTTGCTGACTCACATCTGTTGTCATGTGAGTGTAAGATAGAGCAGCATGCTACTCTATCATGAGCCTTCCCTTTGGCTTGGTTGCAATCCAATCTATCAGGGACGTTGAATCTTGTTTTTCCATCTAATTTGTAACATTCCTGGATGGCTAATTCTCTTATTTAATCACCCAAATGTTCTGGCAAATGATATTCTTGGTTAACTTTCATTAAATATCAAAACATTCACTTGTCTTGACCAAAACAAAAATGAGAATCACTCATTAATCAGATGCATTCACTACACAAATTCATAACTTATCAATTTTCTTCTCACCCAAATTCTTGCAAGAACTCTATTCACTTTTTGCAATTCTATGTATTGACCTTACGAGCCGTAGCCGGCCCATAGGGCGTAGACCAAGATACTCCTTCTATCTGAATTTTTGTTCTAGCAGTTTTCTTTTAAAGATATTTTATCAAATCTCGCCATTTGTCTCTGTTCTGTGCAAGCTGTTCTATCTCATTGAGGGAGCCAAATCCTGCTGCTCTTGCCTCTCTCATCAATGTTCTTCTCAGTGTCTCCCTGGGTCTTCCTCTTTTTCTCTTACCTGTTGTTTCCCACATGAGGGCTTGCTTTGCTATTCGGTTATTATCTCTTCTCATCACATGTCCAACATATGACCATCATCTTTTCTTTATTACTGAAGATATTAGTGGTTGATTGGCGATTTCTCTAATTTCCTCGTTTGTTTTGAATTCGTTCCACGCTATACCAAGTATTTTCCTTAGACATTTATTTTCGAATGCGTTCAACTTTGTTTCTATATCTCTTGTTGTTTTCCAGCTTTCACACGCATACGTAAGGGTTGATAGTACATTTGATTTGAACAGTCTAAGTTTCGTGTTTGTGCTGATGAGTTTTGATTTCCACAACTTTTCAAGGCTTCTGAAAGACATTGCTTCTTTAGCTATTCTGATTCTAATTTCTTTACTTGTATCCCCTTCTCGATCAATGTGACTTCCAAGATAGATAAAGTGATCGATCTCTTCCACTGGTTTGTTTTCCATGTATATTTTGTCATCTGTTGGAATTAAACTTTTCATGACTTTAGTCTTTTCATGATTGATCTCAAGCCCAATTTTGCTGGCTATTGATGATAGTTCATTTGTGTTTTCCTTCATCGTTTTTATCTGACCACTGATGAGAACTGTCATCAGAAAAGACGAGGTCCTCCAAATGGTCTCCTTGTATCCATTCGATGCCTTTGTTACCAGTGCAGCATTTCTTCATTATGAAGTCCATAACAATTCCAAATAACAAGGGCGATAAAATACATCCCTGTTTAACCCCAGTTTCTATTGGAAACATTCGCTCATTCCTTCCTCTGTTCGAACTGCACATGTGTAACCATCATACATGTCTTTGATAATATTTATGATTTTTGATGGTAAGCCATATTGCTTCAGAATTTTCCACAAAGAATCTCTATGAATACTATCAAATGCTTTTTTGAAGTCGATGAAGTTAAGTACAAAAGGATTTTGCAATTACTCAAGCTTTATCGCCCTTGCCGGGACGATTTCCGACAGGGTAGTACTTGCTCACAGCTATCACCCTCACCACTATGCTGTGATCAGAAGTATTCACCTTTACCTCCCCATTCTCCGCTTTGGCTCCACTACCCATCTACTCTTCCATGAACCCCCCATTAGTTGCCTTGAAGTGTGATCGCAACCTCCATGACGTGCTTATCAGGAGCCACCTACCTACCTCCCTCCATAGCTATTGGGATACTATCCGTTGCAATCAATGTAAAACTTGCAACTACATTCTCCAGACAGGTACAGTTCTCTTCCCTAATGGTCCTTTTAGATAAGAGTGGGATTCACTTGTACATCGCGCAACATTATCTGTGTACACATATTAAGTGATGTAAGACCTACATAGGCAAATCAGGACGCTATTTCGGAGACATGAAACATCTGTCTGGCATCACTCGAGAAGCAGGCACCCCAATGGCATCCCACTTCAACTCTAAGGGCCATCAGGGTATAGTGGATATCCAAGTTACTGGCCTGTATTAATGTTCTTCTGACAGCTGAAGCTGATTTACTTTAGAGGATCATATGATCGCCCGTATGGGTTGCCTCACCTGACCGATGCATCAATGCATCCTTTTCTCACTGGTAGTCTATTACTCCCCCCCACCCCCTCTCTTCCCCCATTCTTTTTTTCATACCCATCTCCCTTCTGTTCCACCCTCCCCTGCAACTGCTTTGGTTCCCACACCCTAACGTGGTCTCCCTAGCCGATATTCAGGATCTATATTATTATGGGGAGAGATGAAAAAATATATATTGAAAAAATATTGAAAAAAAATATATTGAAAAAAAATATATTGAAAATATATTGAAAAAAAATATGTTGAAAAACAGTATGGTTAAAGCTTTACATAAGTGGACGGCACAAATTAGAATGTTTTGGCTCAAAAGGCCTTCAAAACATACAACACACACACGGATATGTAATTAAAACAAAAATAAATAACAATAAAAATAAAAACTTAGAACTAGAATGAGAAATAAAAATAACAATAATAGGTCTTTCCTGAAAACGGTGTTGTGTCAAGAAGGAAAATGATTGCCACAAAACACTAATGTGTGCGCACATGCACCACAGTGAAAATCCATGTGCATATACAAAGCACAAAGAACAGAACAGAAGAATACTGGGTACCCAAGAGGAGGAAAGATTGAGAGAGTCGCATGAGTGAGGTAAGATACAGAGGACAGTCGAAGTATTGCAGTGTGGTCTAGTAGAGGAGAGATGTGAATAGTATAGCATGAGCATATACTAATGTGCTTAAACATGAGCAAAAGAGAACATGCAATAGGGAAAGGACAGCCATGGAGAAAATATGTGTATGAGATTGATACATTAATGCCTGTGGGATCAGCTGAACCCATGGAATATAAGGCGATTCTCCAAGGCAAACCGGCTGTAGCCACTGGAGTGGCAGGGGACAATACCAGTGATAAGGATGTCGTTTTTGTCTTTGTGGTCCGAGGAAGATGTCGTTTTTGCCATTGTGGTCCAAGGTATTGAAGTGGGACGCCACTGGAGTGCCAGTATTCTGTTGAACATCTCAAAGTTGTTCACAAAACCTTTCCGCAACACGTCTTCTAGACTCGCCAATATAAGTCATGTGACATTGCTGGCATAAATGATATTGCAGGACACACATGTGAAACCATCATTGATCTCGAACTTTCCATTAGGGAATAAGATGTGCAGAGCACATAAACACAAATTAAGTATTGATCTTTCAGAGTGGGGGTGGTTGGAAGGAGTGAGTATCTCAGGACGAGAAATAAGTTTGAAGGCAGATTGAAGAATCGAATCTGGATAAAACCAGCAGCAAAAGAAGCCTAACATAAGGTGAGCCTATTGGAGGAGATCCTGGTTATTGGGGCAGAAACAGCGAAGATGCAATAACTGAGAAAACAGAATTTTATCGCGACATGAAGGTGGATGTGATGAAATATAGAGAAGGTAACAATGGGCATCTGTGGATTTATAGAAAACTCAGGTGTGGAGGCCAGAAATGCCGAAGGAAACAATAAGGTCCAAAAAGTTAACAGAGAAAATGGAGATAAAAGATGTGATTTTGATGGCTTTGTGATAGCTTCCGAATAAACTTGGAGATGTTGTCTTCAGGTAGATTGGGAAGTCCAAATCAGTCATCACTATACCGGAGGTATTTGATGGGAAGGGGACCCTGATACAAACTGTGTATTTGGTGTACAAGGTAACCCATGAATAGGCAGGCACAACTTGGACCAATCTTGGTGCCCATGGCTACACCACTAACTTGGTCATCGAAGTCACCAATGAAACCAATGTTGTTGAGGTTGAAGACAAGCTCAGTGAGGCGGAGAAGAGTGGCAGTATCAACAGCAGGGTGTTGCCTTTGGTCAAGAAAGAATCGTAGAGCAAGAAGGCCGTCTAGTCAGGGATAGAGGTGTAAAGAGAACAAACGTCAAGGATGAAAAGTCGGTAGAAGTGATCACGGGGGAGAGAAATGAAAGAGAAGGTTCTCAAGGCATTGTTTGTGTCTTTGACATAGGAGGGAAGACTTTCCATAATGGGTTGGAAGACACTGTCCAAATAATTGGATATTTGTTCAGTCGGGCAACCAAATGCTTCCACAATAGGACATCCTGGGTTGTTGATTTTGTGAATTTTAAGGAGCACGTAGGATGGTTTGCCAAGACCACTATTAGGGATATTGAGGTAGGATGCAGGAGATGGTCTTGGATTATTTCCTTGATGGTAGATTCGACCTGCTTATTCTGGAGGACAAAGGTTTATAAAGTGGTATCGGATAGTTGTTTGGTGCCCTCTGAAATGCACAAGTCCATACACCAGACTACTAACACACCACCCTTCTCGGCTGGTTTAATCACAATGTCATTACGGCGGAGGAGATTACATGTAGAGGGCTTGAAACTCTGAGGAAGTTAAATTCAAGTGGCAAAGTTCTTTCGGACAAAGGTTTTGGATCTCATAAGAGGTGACATGTATGTAGAGATCAAGCGTATGTGATGCGCCAGCTCGTGGGGTCCAATCTGATTTATGGGGGCAGACGCGAGAAAACTTGTCTCCATCTGTAGGTAAGGAGGAATAATTAGGTGTGCCCGAGAAATGGAATTGTAAGCGCATACGTCTATGGAAATTGTGAACGTCTTTAAACAGGTTGCAATGGTCAGTAGAAGGACAAAGTGGGATAAATTTTAAACCTTTAGAGAAAACAGATCTTTCATTGTTTGAGAGATGGGAGGTCAAAGGGTATACACACTACTAGTGAGTCTGAGGCTGACAAGGGATGGGGTGGAGGTTTTAAAAATGTGCTGGGAAAGTCATAAACATGTAGAGTTGCCTATTAAAGTTGTGGATGATCTCTCTGATAAAATGGTCCGTGCCGGTCGTTAAACAGAGCCTCACCACTAGTTGAAAACGCCGAGTATGCAAGTTAGAAATCGGCCTGGGGTGATTCCCTGGAACCAGCCTCATGTGATGGAAACCAAAACGTCTTTCTATATTATTAAATTTCCGTATCTCACTAGATTTCACTTCATATTTACACTTGCCTATCACTAATGATTACCTGTGTCACACTGGACTGCGTCTCACACCTCATTCAAATACCTGGTTATCTCATCCAACTTCTCGTCAGATCATGTGACTGATTTCCCAATCCCCCCCATACACACACACAAATGCTGCATCCCATTTGATTCTTTCACAATCATCTATTCACTAAGAGTGTTTAGATCATGCTTCAGTTAGTCTCACTTTAATTGTATACATATTTTAGCTTAGCTTACTAATTTTCACATAGTATCTATTTTTATCCTCCAATGTGTAGCACATCTCTATTTCATCTCTTATCCCTCTATTTCTCCTTGATTTACCTGTCTCGTTCATCCTAGACGTGTTAGTGGAGTTCAAATTATTTTGTTTTTCGTTTGTGTTGTTTCCATTTTCTGAGGAAGGCCACATGTAGTAGGCCAAAACGTCACTATTTTGTTGTGTTTTTTGTAAAGCTGTCACCACACCTTGTAATGTATATCACACCTCACTAATTGCTCCTGTCACCAGCTCTGCAGCACTGCAATTATTTGCCTGTTATAATCAACAATGGATGTAACGATGATGTGACAAAATCTGAAATATACTCAAATGGAAATAGTAAATCATAGCCAAAGATTGAAAACTAATCAAGAGTTCATGGCAGCTCTTCTCAGTGAGTGCAAAGAAAGACAACAAGCAAAGGGAAGCTAGGTATGTGTGCACAACCAATGAATTACTGGAACCACTACACTAGAGTGCACTTGATCTGCTGAAAGTGACTGAGAACCATTGGATTTGTCTGAATAAGTGTTAAAACTGTATCGTGGAAAAATGAAAAATGGCAAATGATGAAAGGGTAATCCCACATACTCACATTTAAAACATCTGGGGTGGTTTAACTCTTTCTGTACGTTTCGCCGCACTGCAACAATGACGATTTCAGCAGTGTATGTTTAGCCGCATAGTGCGCCACTCTCAATTTGATTAGTATGAACCGTCATCAAACCGTATTCTTTT
Organism: Megaustenia siamemsis; assembly: GCA_032433765.1. Classification (NCBI taxonomy): domain Eukaryota; kingdom Metazoa; phylum Mollusca; class Gastropoda; order Stylommatophora; family Ariophantidae; genus Megaustenia; species Megaustenia siamemsis. The sequence goes on along the minus strand of JAVIAB010000047.1, from coordinate 71,011,932 downwards.
TACATTTTTTGTATCATCTTGGTATTGGTGAAATCTAATACCTTGTTCAATTCTCTAAAGATTCATATATATAATATATTATATGTTAGACAAACATAAATATGTAGAATGATTCTTAAAACCATTTTTAAAATTTTGTCTTTGAAATCTCTTCCATTGCATTGGTAAAAAGCTTCCGTACGGAAAGAGTTAAAGTAATATGTCCAGCCTCTGGAAAAAAAGGTCTTGGGTTCAAATCCTGACACAGGCGGTGGAAATTTTTCCCTTGGGTCAACAGTTTTCACAGCTTTACCTTTTCCTCAGGTCTCTATGTAGTAGGATCTAATGTCTACAACTATGATAACAGTTAAAAACAAAAAAAAAGTCTTGTTCCATTATGTGCACATTAAAAAACTCTGCAGTTCTTCCATTCTTTCTTTTCTTTTATCCCACTCTGCTTTTTTGCGAGTAGGCCCCACAGGTTTGAGTTAGATAAAAGGCCATTGCACAGGCTAAATCATTAAGCAATTTTTTTAAAATCTACCCATGCTGAAGATTGATGCATCAGGCCAGAGGGCTCAAATATCATGGCTTTCTGTAAACTGGTGACACAAAGCATCCACATGGAAAGTGAAGATAACATCCAAGAGATATCACTTCAGCACTGCTGCATTCATCCCTATTGATAATGATCACAGTTGTCTGTTAATACTTTATTTCATTTCATCATTTGTGTCTCCACAGGACGATAAAATACACGTTTAATTTTTTCTACACTTAAAGTGATTAGAAGAAGCTTTATTTTAAAAATGAAAAACTTTCTTTGGTACAATCCTGAATACTGCCAGATTACTACTGAAATAATCACTTATGTGCTGAAAGAGCTAAAATAAGTTAATTCAGAATTTACTGCTGGGCTCAGAAGTTAATAAATGCTGTATTCCAACATGGCACGGATGTTTCTGGAAACAACTAGATAGTCCTGCCAAGCAAGTGAAGATCTAAGTGAGAAAACCAACACAGCAATAAAGAGATGCTGAAGTTGGATGGACTTCCAAGATGGCTTCCGTATGTGGACAGTGTTTTCCATTACAGCGTGTTGTTACGAAATTTTAAATATGCCGGTTACACACTGTGTGCTTCTTGAATTTAATGTTCTGCTAATGCCTGTTGTGGTTGTTTAACTTCTGACAGGCTGGTGGATGGTGGAAATTCTCATTGTTAAGTGGGTATTTATCTTCTTTTCATTCAAGATAGACCAAGCGGTGATATGTCATTGTTTTTCACCATCACGCCAGGCAGACAAGAATGTCCAACCAGAATTGTACATAGTCTGTGGCAGTGGTTGGGGGGAAGACTCAGCAATGACCAACTGTCCAGAAAGTGAAAACAGCAAGGTGTGTGGTACACAAGAGGCATGTTCAGGATATGTTCAGGATACAAATGTGGCTGACCACCGTGAAAGAAATTGGAGCCTCATCACGTACTAGTCCAGAGAAAGCCATGGAGAGGAATATGGACTCATGTCGGAGGAAAGTTAGGACTCTATACCAAGAAGGAAAATTGGAAAATCTTATTCAAGAAGTAGAATGAATAAACATAGATATTTTAGACATATCAGAGACGAAGATAGAAAAAATTTGGGTACAGAGGACGAAAAATATACATTTATATACTCAGGAAACACAACAGAACATCAAAGGGGGGTAGGGATACTAATAAAAAGAGAACTACAAAAATATATAAGTACCCACTGGACAAACAATGATAGGATTAAACTACTCAAGATGAAAGCAAAACCATTTGACATAGCAATAATGCAGATATATGCACCTACTCAAGACTAAACAGATGAACAGATAAAGGTATAAAACATACTATGAAGATCTAAATAAAGTTATACAGCAGTGAAATCTTCGGACATCTTGATTGTAATGGGTGATATGAACGCTAAAGTAGGAAAAGGTAGATATAAAACAATTATAAGAAATCATGGTTTAGGAAAAATAAATGATAGAGGAGAAAGATTAATACAATTCTGAAGAAAACAGGCTGATAATATGTAACACCTACTTTGAGCAAGAGAAAAGGTAACTATACACATGGAAAAGCTCTGGAGATAGGAAGAGGAATCAAATAGATTACATAATGATAAAAAATAGGTTCGGTTACAGCATCAAGAAAGCCGAAACATATCCAGGAGCAGATATTAATTCAGATCACAATCCTGTAATGATTAAAATGAAAATCAAACTAAAGAGAAACAAGCAAAAGTCTAATTCATCAACAAAACCACTAGGTATAACAGTTTTAAATCAGAAAGATATTAAAGACACTTATACAATACAAGTAAAGAACACATATCAGAAACACAATTCCTGTTAGAGGAAGAAATTGAGCAATACCGTGGAGAAAATCCTGAAGAAAAGTCCAAAAAAAGAAAAGAACAAAACAAAAATGGATAACTAACACCATCTTAGAAAAAAATGTAAGAAAGGAGACAAGTGAAGAACACTGCATGAATATGCAAAATGTGCAAAACGGCAAAAGAAGACTGGTTCAGGCAAAAATGTATAGAAATAGAAACTATGGAAAGCAAACAAGACTTAAGAGGAATGCACACAGAAATAAAGAGAATTACTAATAAAAATATAAAAGCCACAGAAAGCGGAATCATTGCCGATAAAAAAGGAAAAATGCTAACAGACAATAAAGACATAACAGATAGATGGCAGGAATATATAAAAGAACTATTTCATGATCAAAAGGACAAGAAACCAATTATAAAATTTACATCAGCCTATAAAATCGTAAAATCTGAGGTGGAAAAAGCTATACAAAAAATGAAAAAGGGAAAAGCAGCAGGACCTGACAGCATACAGATAGAGATGATACAGGCACTATAAGATTTTGGCAGAGGTGATTACAGACATATGCAACGACATATACCATACAGGATACATACCAAATTAACTAAAAACATCAATTTTCATTGCATTTCATAAAAGGAATGGTGCAGTTCAACGAAGTGACTTTAGAACAATAAGCCTATTGAGCCATGTTACAAAAATCTTGCTAAAAGTTATACAAGGAAGGATTCAGAATAAAAATCAATAATTAGCTGAGCAGCAATTTGGATTTAGAAAAATAGTGGGATAAAAGAAGCCATATTGTGCATGAGAACATAAATCAAAAAGTACACAGAAGTAAACCAATATATGCCTGCTTCATAAAATATACCAAAGTTATTGATAGAATACACCACAAACAACCTATAGAATGCCTAAAAGAGATACATCTAGATAACTTGGACATACAACTAATATGTAATCTATACTGGGAGCAAACAGCAATAATAAAATATAACAAAGAGAACTCTACACCCATTGATATAAAAAGAGAAGTAAGACAGGGATGCATCCTATCACCAAGCTTGTTCAATCTATACATTGAGCAAATATTTAAAAACATCACAGAAATGCCAGATCTGAACATTAATGGAAAGATAATCAATAACCTAAGATATGCTGATGATACTGTACTACTAGCAGAAAATCCTAAAGATCTACAACAAATGATAAAATAAACATGACAAGCAAAAAATATGGATTAGATAAGAATATCAAAAAGACAAACTATGATCATAAACAAAGAAAATACTCAAAACCCACAAGTGGATGTCAAAATTGAAGGAATAGACCTGAAGACAGTTCAAAACTACAACTACCTTGGACATAAAAAGAGAACTACTAAATACAAAATTAAACAAGACAAATGTGATTTTTGGGCCATGTACACGACAGCGCTCCATGGTAGCTCACCTTCATTGCGGAGATGGCACACGATGATGAAGCTGAATGTGTCGGGTCTAAATGTGCATATATCACAATCACTCTCAACCACACAACAAAGTACCTTATATATGGCATTTGTTCTTGATGGACGGTTAGTAGTAGGCAATTATGATTTTTAAGTAGTTTGGTAACACATTAGTGTCTTATGTTACATACTATTTTGCTAAGCAGCTTCTCTCACAGCGGAATTTGCCAATATTGGGTAGATGCTCGAAAGCCTAGATGAAGTTTTTGTTAGGTGCAGGATGAGTTCAAAATAAAGAAGTCACACAGCCTCGCAATCAGAACAAGAAGTCTCAATGTAGCAAACTAGGGGATTCAAACTGTCTGTGACGAGCCAATAAAGAACCTGAGCAGGGTGTAAGGTGCCTAACTGAAGGACATGAAGATCATCCAGAGAGTAAGAGATGAAAGCTGACCAAAGTCTACAGATTATCAACTGGAGCAGACTTTAAGGTAAGTTCAAAATCAGGTGCCACCAGTTCAGGTTAATAACTAAATTGCTATGGCATCTTCTGATATATGAAATCAGCAAGGTGGAAGCAATGGAGAACAAGATCAGCAAGTACACATGGGAATGGCTGGGAGTACCTCCAGGACTGATAGATGTAGAACTGTACTACAAGAAAGCTAAGCAGGTCCTCCCTTCAAGTCATTCCTAGAGGAATACAAAGTTGGAAAAGCCAGAAGAGCACTTATGCTACAAAGCTCATTAAATAAGCAGTCTGTGTAACCTACATTGAAGGCCAGTCAGAAATGGTAGGTGTGTGCAGCAGTAAATGAAGCATGAAAAAGTGTTATATTGAAAGAAGTGATGTGCTACACGAAGACCAACAGGAGTGGGTTTGGTCACAGAGACATCCGATGGTGGTCAAAAGCATTAAACAGGCAACACAGTGACAACATGGTTCGGGGAAAAAAGGCAAAAGACATTGCAACAAATGCAACAAGGTCAATGGACCACATGGGATGAGGCCTTACTGAGAACGTGAAATGACACATGGCATATGTGCGCTACGAGATCGCTGTTGACCTACCAGGATTAAAGAAGTACCCAGAGTGCATCTAAGATGCGTCCAAACATTGCACTTTTTACACCAGATATGACTCACGTCATCCAAATAGAGCTCACAGTGCCATTTGAATCCAGGATAGAGGAACAGCATATATTTAAACTAGCTGAGATGGCAGGTCAGAATGCTCATGGTAGAAATTGGTGCCAGAGGGTACATGGTATCATACGATATGACCTATTAAAAAAGCTTGGAATTAAGGGGAGTATGCAAACAAGCAATGAAGGCTATTGCTGAGTCAACCGAAAGCATCACCTAGGCTATGGCGATACCAAGATAAATCTACAATCCCAGAATAATCCAAGGTTAAGACGATTAACCCTAAATTATGAAACTGTCATAAACAGTTTGCCATGGGCAAACATTCCCACTCTCCCTATACTATCATAATTATCACTAATAGTAACCCCTGAGTGTTTTATTTTTTTTGGCACAATATTTCTTTTAATTGAACGCAAAGTAAAAATCACTACGATATTGTAAAGGACGCAGTTTTTATTTCAAATTCTGCCAATTTTTAGGAAATTTATTATTTTTACTTTTTTTCCCTCCTCATGACATCGGAAAACTATGCGGCTGTCGACGTTGACATCAAAGAAACTTCAGTAACATGAGAGAGTCTGTGAATAATGGCAAGAGGGCACCGAACATACGGGCTGATCTGACGGTTTACTGCTGCTATATGAATAGACAGCAGAGGGGGTGTGGTATGGCCACGTTTCTGGCTAATAATCAGTCATAAAGCAGGATTCCCGTGTCTTGCCTTGGGTAAACACGCTGCTGTGTAGCAAAAATTCAAAGTAGATGTTCCAAATTTGAAATGTTATATTTAAATGCTAGTACTTTTTACTAATCGGCCCCCTCAATGAGATAGAGCTGCTTGCAGAACAGAGACAAATGGCGAGATTTGATAAAATATCTTTAAAAGAATTTAAAACTGCTAGAATAAAAATTTAGATAAGAGAAGGAGTATCTTGGTCTACGCCCTATGGGCCGGCTACGGCTCGAAAGGTCAATAGATAGATAGAATTTTTACTATGGCATCGTATCGTAAACAAGTATGTTACACTTGTATCGCAATTAAGGGTTAACCTAATTTATACATCAACTGCTCCTGACTCTTAACTTAAGTCAACAGTACATAGATGATATAATCCTTGAATATCCGAGGTGCGGATGAAAAGGTGATAAGAAGTTATAGATCGACCAGGAGGACTCTGTGGCCTCGAGGCTAGACGCCAACCTCAAGACAGAGAGGTTGTGAATTTTGGTATTTTTAGTTCTGATTTCTCTCTGGTCTCAGTGGGGAGGCCTGACTTAAAATATCCATTTCTCATCGACTGAAAAAAATATGAGTAAGTATCTGTTTGTGTGGCAAGGGCCCATGTGCACATGGCTGCCAGGGATAAATGGATTAGAGTGCAAAATTCCGTTCCTAGTCTCTTGGGATTTTGCCAGAGATGAAAGCAGGCAAACACAACAAAAAATAAAACAAAACAAAAAATCATTCAGACCGAGCATGAGCCACACCCTGCGTTCACAGAACCAACAGTTCAAAGGAGTAGATTTCTCAGTCCAACATAACGTTATCTCTTATTACCAGTTACAGACCCTTTCCAGCTTAGCCTAATTATTCCAGACAAAAAGCAGCATGCTTGTGACTGCATATAAAAGACATTGCGAAATACTAGCCACTTTAGACAGCCACCAAGAAGAGGATGTCCTAGGTTAAAGCTAATTAGTAGTAGGTAGATGGGTGTAGATAGTAGATTTGATAAGTGTTGCACAGAATAAGTGTAGTTATTTGATGCAGAATATATTGTAACAGAATGGCTTGGAAAGTGTTTGTTGAAGACCTATGCTCCACAGAGACTTGAAAGGAGGACGAGGAGGAGGTGGTGGAAGAGAAAGAGATGGACAAGGAGAAGATCTTCAAGTTCAACACAGCAGGAGGACCTACCTCCCCTAGAGTGTCAAGAAGCTAAAGGGCTGAAAAACTTACTCGTCTGGGACCAACTTCTGATGATCAGATTTACCTCCTGCTGTGAAGGTCTGTATAAAGTTTTGTATTACTTATAAACACTCTGTTCAATGTTCAAAATCTAAATTGGATCGAGAGAATATTTCTGCTTTCAAATTGCTTAGTGCAAAAAATGCTACCTGTGAAGGCATGTTATCTACTGTCATCTCTTGCTCTCACTAGTGTTTTCAGTGATTTTTCAATTCATATCAGTGCACCATTCTGTTTTATAAATACTTACACTTTTATATACGCACACTTATATAAAACCACTAAAGCATTCAAGATGCATGTGGAAACAATGCCTAAGAGGAATGTTCTAGTATCTACAATTGAGATTAAAAAAGAATATTATAGTGAATCATTTAAACGGTATACTTGACGAATTCGTAAAAATGAACCAATTCTCAACCAGTAGTGCTAAGAGGCGGAAGACAGAGACAGGAACACCAGAAGTAAGATTATTTGGTGTGTTTGTGGAACCTATGTGAAGATGTCTTTACTATCACCATCAGAGACAAGACAGCAGCTTAAATTTTTATGATTAAAAAACTTGAACACAGAGGAACAATTTCATTTTCCAATGAGAAAATGGTCTAAGAATGTATTATTATTGTATAATCAAAGGTCCAAATGTGACAATGAGATACTATGCAATGTACTCTGAAATGAATGATGAAGTTAGGCCAAGAACAAGATGGCAGAGAATAAGAATTCCAAAGGATGATCATACACCATGCATATCACAGAAATCTTATTGCTACATTGTAAGGTACCACTAATGGTGACCCCTGAATGTTTAATTTCTCTTTGGTTCAATGTTGAATTTTATTTATCAAACACATAGTAAATAAAAACTATTTCCCCATCATGATGTCCTAGATCTCGGACGCCGGCGTTCACATCAAAGAAACCTTTGTAACAGAAGATTGGGTGAAAAACGACAAGAGAGCACTGAATATATAGGCTGATCTGACGGTTTACAGCTGCCATATGAATAAGGGGGCGGGGCGGGGCGCAATGAGTCGCGATCAAGTTTCTGACTAAAAATCATCTGTACAGAAGGATCCTCGGCGTGCTGATGACTAACTTTTCAAGGATAAGAATATATCAGAGGATGCATGTCTTGGTGGGAAGGTCTATTGACATCACATCCCCAAATGGTATCTCCCTGTTATTCCATTGTATATTAAGTATATTCTTCAGCCATGTCTTCAGACTCATCATCATCATCGAGTGCCTTCTCCGCAACGAAGGTTGGCTACCATGGATCGCCATTCTACTCTGTTTCTTGCTTTGATGGTGTAGGCTATCATAGATTGACTTGTCCTTCTTTTGATGTTACTCGTCCATGTTAGTCTTAGTCTGCCTCTGCCTCTTTTACCTTGTATTTTTCCTTCCAATATTACTTTTAGTAGGCTGTTGTGTCTTTTTACATGCCCCAAAAATTTCATTTGTCTTGTCTTAATTGTATTTAGTAGTTCTCTTTTTATTTTCAATTGTTTTAAAACTTCATCGTTTTGTTATCTTTTCTTTCCATCCAATTCTATCTATTCTTCTATAAATCCACATTTCAAAGGCTTCAATATTCTGTTCTCTTGTCTAATGTCCATGTTTCTGCACCATACAGGAATATCGAGAGAAGATGTAATATTTTGCCATTCTTAGTTTCAGCCCTGCTGATATTTGTTTTGTTGTTAGTCTTCAGACTGCTTTTGTTATTTTCCAGCTTACACATGTATAACAGTAAGGTGGATAAAGCATTTGAGCTTAATATAATTTTTTTTTTTTTTTTGGGGGGCGGGGGCTAAGGATGATGGAGTTTCCCACTTTTTCAAGGTTTCTAACATTTACAGCTGCCATTACTATTCTAATTTCCCTTTTTGTATATCCTCTTTGCTGGAAATATTTAATTCTTTTATATTTTGAAAAAAGTTATCTTCAAAATTGTATATAAAAGACTTTACAAAGTTTAAAAAGATACAAATTGATTCTGTGAAAACCTGCTCTCCAGTTACATACCAAATGAGGTAGTCTGTAGACATCTATGGATATACAAAGGCCTACAGGCTGACAGGAAATTCCTGGAAAACCAACTAGTGTGTAGTGACATTTTCAGTTTTGCCAGCAAGGACAGTTGTGGATAGAGTGACATCAGATGTCTATAGCTTATATAGCTGATGTCATGCTAGCTGGTAAATTACCATATGTTTTTCATAACGTTTAATTTCTATGTTGCTATATAAAGCAACATAGAAAAAGCCTTTCTTAATCTCTTTCTGGCAGTCATTGGTTACTACAGATCCCAGATATTTTCTATGTCATCTAAAATTTGTAAACTCAATTCATGATATATGGCTATCAATGTCGTCTTCAAAATATGACCAAGTAAAAACAACGATTGATCTTTAACAAACTGTATTCTTTTGCACTAAATTTGATAGTTATTTACTGATTGTACATGATTTGCCCCCATATGATAAGATTGTGAAATTCTAATTCTTAGTTTCATTGACAAAGGACATTCTGATGTTTGTCTTTCATAACTATGAGGGGTTGTTCGCAATGCTCTCCATTACAGCACACGTTTACTTTCCCCAAAGAATCTAACCACACTTTTTTTCATCCACCCACGTTTACAAAATGGGTTAAATCATGTTCCTAGAAAACCAAAGACTGATAGAAAAAAAAATAGTTGCTTTGAACACACACCATAGAAAACATAGTGGTAGAAAATATAAAAGACCAGTATAAATGTTGCTCTGGTGAATTTAAAAAAAAACTCCAGAGAACAGAGCAATCAATACCTTATGACTATGATCATATAGGTTTCATCTGTGATGGGGTTTATACACCAAAGTTGCACTTTACTGTTGTTTTCATTCACATAAAAGTGCTGCAACTAATAAAAGATTAAAAGCTCTTTTTTTAAATGATGGTGAAAGATGCCAATTTTTAACAGTTATTACCTTTCTAACACTGGTACTTGAGAAAGACACCCATCATTGCAAATAAGTTGAAAGGTGCTTTCACATCAGTCAACAATACAGACAGTGGCTTGTACCATTAGGCTACTCACAAACTATAATATAAGCCAAGTATGAGCCATCAGATATAGCTCGATATCTACTAGCTTTTTGTTCTTTTATAGTAACAGTTACATGTGTATTCTGTATATTTAAACAGATGACTTTTTTACTTATAGGAAACTATATTTACTCTCCAATGCACCGTAGTAGTAATAATAATAATGCACATGCACATTTACTCACCGCCCACAAACAATCTATACATTTAACATACAGCAAGAAAAACAGACACACACACACACACACACGGGATTATTTTAAACAAACTAGACTGGGAAATTTTTTAAGAAGAAAACTACTTTATTGACGACACAAACTTAACATTTAATGTTACACCATATATGAAATATAAAAGTAAATGGAGTAAAATAATAATCTTACTGTCACAAGAAACACTTGTTTTGAAATCTTAGTCAACAGGTTGAAGGGGAACACACATTAATGAAATAAACCCACACAAACACAAATTTGTTTCCTCATGACCAAAAAAAAAAAAGTGACAGTGTAAACAATGTCTATTAGTTACAACACTATTTTATACGCATGCAAAATGAAGATACTTATACAATAACTAACAAAGAAATAATGACCTGGACACAATCAGATATCGTTTGCGTAGCGTGTAACACATTTTTCTTCTGACCTTTTAAAAGATCATAATACCACACTTGGTCATGTGACAAGGACAACAATAATAAAGTGGAGTATAATGTACATGTGTTAGATAAAATGAGAATGTTGGAAATGTGTCTGAAAAATTAACACTTGGGGAAAGCAAGCAGATGGAGAAATTACATTGCATTACCTCTTTAGGTCAAAATTGAAATAAGCGTGTCATACTACAAAGTAAACATATCCTAAGAAAATTCCAAAGAAAAATTATAATTATAGAATTTACTTTACTTTTACGCTAAAGAAAGGCAAATTGATAACATACAATTGTGCCAATTACAATTAAATGATTTGTGACCACTCCAAAAGAATGTGAAATAAGTCAAATCTTAAGTTATTCTCACAACGAACACTTTGAAATTTACTACTAGTATTGTATCACCAGAAAAACTGTGCCCTCACTCTACAGGTCAGGAATCAGAAATATATTGGCACACAAATGCATGAGCGGCAGATTTGTCCTCAAAATATCCAAAGGGTTTCAGCACGGAACAAAAAAATGTTTCCTTTCATTTTTCTGGTTCTATTTTTTATGGTCTAGGCTGAGCACAATTATCACTATCATCTGCACTATAAAAAATTCATTCCAAGCCAGTCCAAGAAATTCTAAAAATAATAAAATAACAGTTCTTATAAGCCTGGTCATCAGTTACTTTTTAACATCTGTACAAGTCCAAACACAACACATAAAAACATCTAAAGGATTTAGTGTACATGAAAATGCGCTTTACTACAATACGGTTTGTACGTTTATCAACGCATATTGCAGTCTAGGATCAGAACCTGCGCATTCTTTTCATATCATTGAGCTCTTCGCGCGCTGCTTCGCGTCGACGCTCCATTAATATGCGTTCATTGATGTTGCCAGGATTCTGAAATAAGTTGGGGCCTGCCCCAGCTACTCCCAAACCCTGGGGCCCACCTCTGAGAGCATTCCCAGCTAACGCAGCAGCAGCATTTGATCCCAAGGGCCCAGACTGTCCACCCATGCCTCCCTGAGAACTACCCACATTTCCAGGACCACCAACACCTCCTAAGCCACTAATTACACTTGGAGGAGCACCCAGTACACCACGCTGATTCTGATAGCTATTATCAGAACCTCCTTGTTCAAAACGAGAGCGTCTCTGCTGTATTGTCATACCATGTACAGTTATAATGCAATGATTGGAACATTTTCAGTAGGTTTCAAAGTAAGTTATAACATATTTTAAAATCAATCAATCCCATACAAATGTTCATATGTTAGTCAGTAAAATGTTCATATAATAATAAGGTATATTGAATTCCCAGTATGGAAAGCACGCCCACCAGGAACACGGGACATCATCATCACAGGCAGGAACCGGAACCAGTAAGCCGCACATTTAATTGGAGAAGAGAAGAAAGATAAATGAATTAGAAATACTATCACACAAGACAGGTCATTAATCTGATCAAGTAAGTATTCCTGGCTCAAAGTCTTCCTCCAGGTGAAACTGCTAATGGTTTGAAATAAAGACAGAGTATACAAGAATTATGAAATATTATGTTTACTTCAATTAAAAATTTTTATTTGATTGTTAATGTTAACAATCCAACCACTGAAACAAGAAACAATAATATGTAAAGAGGCATATATTGCTGCACACTCATGATGTGACAAACACCACAGAACAAATTTGTTGCGGTTATCCCATTGTTTCATACAGGACAGAATAAACTGTTCCAAAGAAAAAATAGATAGTAACATAAACACCCCAATTAAATATTACCAATAATATCACAATTCACTCAAGCAGTTTAAAGTTATCAATGCCCATAAAAGGGAGCCGCGATAGCTCAGTGGTTAGTGAACTGGACTACAAAGGACAAGGGGTAGGGTTCGATCCCAACCGACGGCTTCCGGGTTCACCCAGCCTTTAATGGGTACAGGATTTTTTTTCTGGGAAAGTGAAGCGGAACGGGCGTAATACCAACCACATTACCCCAAAAATCATGTGCCAAAGGTCTGTAAAATTTATGGTCACTAACACCATATTCCCTATACGCCACTTGGCGTAACGTGAGTTCTTGACTACTTTACTAATGCCCATAAAGTATCATCAGGTCATCGGTTACCTAACCATGCATAAATTCAGAGAAGTGACATATAATGACATGTAATGTGTATACAATACTTAATGTGAGCTAATTGTAACTCTTTTTACGTTTAAATAATGATAAGGATACAACCAGAGAGATATATAGAAAGTAGATTAGCTTACATTATTACTGACAAGGATTCTGGCGAAGATGATCAAGCTTGCTTAGATAAGGAAAATGGAAAGAAATAAAAAGGGCTAGATTATGACAAATGGTGGGGACATATTCATTCTTCTATAACTATAGCTGATGGTATTAACTTCTATAGTGATACCTTTCTTTCTTTTTTGATCTTTGGCAACCATGAGTCGATGTCACACCTTCGGATGAAAGAGTTGGGAGTTAAGCTGGGCACAGCCAGAAATGAGAAACTTAGTGGGCATATAAGAAGATTTATCAACCAACACAGAACTGGAGTCATCAGTCACTGGACACCGCGGGACTTGCTGTGAAGGGGATCTAAGCACATATGGACATGTTCGGAGTGCAATGGTGATAATCCACAAATAACTAAAGTGATATCTGTTGTCAAACTATCTCCCAAAGTCTGCACACTATGACTGGTAGTACTAACTTTTAACTCTTTCCGTACGTTTCGCCTCACTGTGTCCCATGCCGATTTCGGCAGCGTACGTTTCGCCGCATAGGGTGCCACGCTCAATTTGGTTACTGTGAACGCCATCAAACCATATTCTTTTTACATGTCTTGTATCATCTTGATGTTGGTGAAATCTAATACCTTGTTCAATTATCTAAACATTCATATATAATATGTTATATCTTAGATAAACATAAATATGTAGATTGATTCTTAAAACGATGAAAAATGTTGTCTCTGAAATCTCTTCCCTTGGGTTGATAAAAAGCTTCCGGAAAGAGTTAAGTGATTTGTCAAATTGATTATCAATCTACATGTGGGCTACTGATGGTACTAACTTAAGTGATATCTGTAGTCTAACTTCCTAGTTAGCATGAACTACAACTTATGGTATTAACTTAACTGATATCTGTAGTCTAACTTCCAAGCTAGAATGAACTACAACTGATGGTACTAACTTAAATGATATCTGTAATCTAACTTCCCTAGCTAGAATGAACTACAACTGATGGTACTAACTTAAGTGATATCTGTAATCTAACTTTCTAGCTAGCATGAACTACAACTGATGGTACTAACTTAAGTGATACAGCCTAGCTAGCATGAACTACAACTGATGGTACTAACTTAAGTGATACCGCCTAGCTAGCATGAACTACAACTGATGGTACTAACTTAAGTCTTATCTAGTCTAACTTCCTAGCTAGAATGAACTACAACTGAAGGTACTAATTTAAGTGATATCTGTAGTTTTAACTTCCTAGCTAGCATGAACTACAAATGATGGTACTAACTTAAGTGATATCTGTAGTCTTAACTTCCTAGATAGCATGAACTACAAATGGTGGTACTAACTTAAGTGATATCTGTAATCTAACTTCCTAGCTAGAATGAACTACAACTGATGGTACTAACTTAAGTGATATCTGTAATCTAACTTCCTAGCTAGCATAAACTACAAATGATGGTAATAACTTAAGTGATATCTGTAATCTAACTTCCCAGCTAGCATGAACTACAACTAATGGTACTAACTTAAGTGATATCTGTAGTCTAACTTCCTAGTTAGCGTGAACTACAACTGATGGTACTAACTTAAGTGATATCTAGTCTAACTTCCTAGCTAGCATAAACTACAACTGATGGTACTAACTTAAGTGATATCTGTAATCTAACTTCCTAGCTAGCATGAACTACAACTGATGGTACTAACTTAAGTGATACAGCCTAGCTAGCATGAACTACAACTGATGGTACTAACTTAAGTGATACCGCCTAGCTAGCATGAACTACAACTGATGGTACTAACTTAAGTGATATCTAGTCTAACTTCCTAGCTAGCATGAACTACAACTGATGGTACTAACTTAAGCGATATCTGTAATTAAACTAACTTCCTAGTTAGTATGGGCTACAACTGACAGTAGTAATAGCCTCGATCAGTCATAGTTGACTATGGATTTTTATCAGCGCCCCTAGAAATGTTATTTTTTCTTTTCTTGATCTAACTTCCTAGCTAGCATGAACTACAACTAATGGTACTAACTTAAGTGATATCTGTAGTCTAACTTCCTAGTTAGCGTGAACTACAACTGATGGTACTAACTTAAGTGATATCTAGTCTAACTTCCTAGCTAGCATAAACTACAACTGATGGTACTAACTTATGTGATATCTGTAATCTAACTTCCTAGCTAGCATGAACTACAACTGATGGTACTAACTTAAGTGATACAGCCTAGCTAGCATGAACTACAACTGATGGTACTAACTTAAGTGATACCGCCTAGCTAGCATGAACTACAACTGATGGTACTAACTTAAGCGATATCTGTAATTAAACTAACTTCCTAGTTAGTATGGGCTACAACTGACAGTAGTAATAGCCTCGATCAGTCATAGTTGACTATGGATTTTTATCAGCGCCCCTAGACCTAGAAATGTTATTTTTTCTTTTCTTTTGCAGTTTGTTCACTTTTTCTATGAATCGGTTTGTTTCTTGTATGAGTTGGAGCTTTGAGTGTGTTTCCAAAGATTGCGGTCTGCAGCTATTTCTTCCCAGGCTGCAGGGTTTATGTTCAAGAGTTTTCATGTCATGTTTACACCTTGTCTACAAATCAAAGTTTTGGGCACCCTTAGTACTTTTGCCATCTGCTCATTTTCCATAGAGTATATGTTTTTGTATGCAGCCATCTTTCATATGGTGTGCGTGGCCAAGCCAGCGTAACCTATGTTGAAGCAGCATGTAGATGTTCTGGAGGTCTGTGTGAGTCATAACTTCCATGTTTGTCACTTATCTTTCCAGGTGATACCAAAAATATAGCGCAGGCACAGCATATGGAATGCATATAGCCTCCCTCCTGCTTTACTTAAGTTGTCCAGGATTCGCTGCCATACAGGAGGATACTAATGATGCAGGCATTGTACTGCGACCTTGGCTGTCAGTTAGCTGTTTTGCCAAACACCTAGAAAGACAGGTGAAGGTGGTAGCAGCTTTACCAATGAGTGTGTCAATTTCTGTATCTAAAGATAGTTTGTCGTTGATGACGGACCCGAGGTATACTGTTGCACAATATCGAGTAAGTGATGGTACTAACTTAAATAAGTGATGTATGTTAGTCAAACTAATTTCCTAGCTAGCATGGGGTACAACAGAAGTACTAAAGTGATATCTGTAGTCTAACTTCCTAGCTAGCATGGACTACAGCCAATGGTACTAACTTAAGTGATATCTGTAGCCAGACTTCCTACTTATTTCTCTAAATTAAATCTCTTAACTATCAAAGTCTAATGAAAGCAACATAAACTTTCATTAAAGTAAGGTATAAAATGTAATTGTAATATAAAGTTTGTTTCTGCTTGATCCATTTAGTTAATCATCAAAATTAAGATGCCCGTTATTATTAGCAAATGGTATATCATTAAAATATCCATTAGAGGCGCGAGTAAAAGTTAAAAAAAAAAAAAATTAAAAAAATAAGATTACAAAACTAATAGTACAATCTAGTGTGCAAAGCTTGCTCAGAAATACCACCAACACATCACTGGTTATCACGGTTTGGACAAATATCATCATTGCAAACTTTGATCCTATTTGGAGCAACAAAATTAACACAATTCCACCATAAAAACTTATTACTGATTTATCTGGGCAGCAGCTGCCTTTCTTTGTTTGGATCATTCAATGAGATGAGATGTTAATTCAGACGATTCCACTGGCATGGGCGGTTAAGCACATAAGGGTTTTACTTCGTTTGTAGTGATGCTGGGGCCTTCAATTTATAACTATACTGATGCATCATTGTAAACAAGTATGTCTACAAATCACAGCAATACCTTTATGGGGAACAAAATTAATTTAAGAAGTCCTGTGTTCACGGATTACATATGACTCTGTGTGTGTGTGGAATTAAAAGAATGCAGCAGAGAAATATATGGCATTAAAAAAAGCAGAGATTAAGAAAGATATACAAAATATTCCTATCTCTTCGACATGATAACAACCTACTTCCTTCATTCCTACCATATAACCCGTGTTCTTTGGGGGGACAACCCTAGTGCCTGCAACTGGTTTCTTTCATTTCTGTTTGTTACTGCTTGTTGTGTTTAAACTAAAGCCTGTTCGTTCTTTCATGATGTTTTCCTATCTCTTCTTCTGCCATACATTTTATTCAACCACTGCCCTTTCCTGCAATATGGTTTTAACCAGGCCTGACCAGTGGCATTAATAGTCAAATGGCTCTGGACATTTCATGGTGGCTAGGTCTTCATATGGACCTGAGTACATAATTCTGCTTTGAACCACTTCATCAGTAACATGACAAACAAGATTTTTTAAACAGCATTTTCACATTTCTTCTTTTAAATTATTTCTACTGTGAGAGTAAGGATTTTATGAAGTTTCAGAAAAGATGGACATGAAACAGCATCAGTCTATTTCTTTCACAAAGAGAAATATATTTTTATTTTTCCAGGCGAGCTGAGTGTAGTCAATGGTATTATGCTATGTTTACTATGGAAGGTTCCACAACTGACAACAGAGACTATCAACTAATCATTTAAAATTGTAAGATCCAAGGACTAAAGTTCTCAAACCTACAAAGAATCATCATTGACATACATCAGCAAAGAATAACTTTTATGTTATATTTTATTTTAAAGGAACTACTGTCACTAAACAGTTCCAAGATCCATTGATCCCAATAATCCATTACAACACACAACCGGTCATAACCATTAGTTTACCCACCTACCTACAACATATATGCCTCAAAACATAAATTGTTTCATGTTATATACAGATAAAATATAACAAACCATTACCTGCTTCTACTGGAAATGTTTTCTTTTTCATAAACATAAATACTAGATGGAAAAAAATAACAAATTTTAGTAGATAAAATGTAGTTATTAGTCAAGTCTACTTATAAATGGTTGTCACAGACAGCCTGGTGCAGTTATATTAATATAGATATTTTAGATTACCAAAACTGACATTTAAATAATGAGCAATGCACAAAAAGAGTAATTAACAGTAGTTTACAATAAAGCCACAGTGAGTTTAAGAATTGACAAAACATGACCAAAACGCAGCTAACTAATCTCTATCTGGAAAGAAAAATCATCAATAATAATCTACATATGCATTGATAGTTTCCGGTTGGGTCCAAAATGGAGGATTTGTTTTTCTCCCGCTTGGTATAAAACCGCTGATCAGAGGTTTAACAAGCCGTTATCGTAAAAATGCTTTTGTTAATGAAACATAGACCTGATAGAGAATGTGCAGATTAGTAGTAGATAATAGTGATATATTGGAGGAACACATTGAAAAGCAAAGACCTTTTGTACTTAACCTCAGTGACTTCAAAAAAGTCATTAAACAGCATTCATAGAGATTCTTTGTGGAAAATTCTGAAGCAATATGGCTTACCATAAAAAATCATAAATATTATCAAAGACATGTATGATGGCTACACATGTGCAGTTCATACAGAGGAAGGAATGAGCGAATGTTTTCCAAAAGAAACTGGGGTTAAACAATGATGTATTTTATCTACCTTGTTATTTGGAGTTGTTATAGACTTCATAATGAAGAAATGCTGCACTGGTAACAAAGGCATCAACTATTCAAATCAAATGTATTATCAACCCTAACATGTGCATGTGAGAGCTGGAAAACAACAAGAAACATAGAAACAAAGTTGAATGCATTCGATAATAAATGTCTAAGGAAAACACTTGGTATAGCGTGGAACGAATTCAAAATGAACGAGGAAATTAGAGAAATCACCAATAACCACTAATATTTTCAGTAATCAAGAAAAGACTATGGTCATATGTTGGACATGTGATGAGGAGAGATAATAACTGAATAACAAAGTATGCCCACATGTGAGAAACAACAGGTAAGAGGAAAAGAGACAGACCCAGAGAGACACTGAGAAGAACATTGATCAGAGAGGTAAGAGCAGCAGGAATCAGCTCCCTCAATGAGATAAGAGTTGCTTGCACAGAACAGAGACAGATGGCGAGATTTGATAAAAGATCTTTTCAAGGATTAAAAACTGCTAGAATAACAATTTATATAAGAGAAAGAATATCTGGGTCTATGCCCTACGGCTCGAAAGGTCAATAGATAGATATGCTTTGAGGTGAAAATGACAGTCGCAAAATTTACCCAGCCTCTGAAAACAGGTACGAGACATTTTATGAGAAGTAATGCAGACTAATGTGAAAATGGCCATGTCATCTATATATGCCAACTGTCAACCCATGGGATACCATATTCCCCATATGTCACAAATAGTAACAGATGTTGTTACACTAGTTTCCTGTGTAATGGAGTG
This sequence comes from Megaustenia siamemsis, assembly GCA_032433765.1. NCBI lineage: Eukaryota > Metazoa > Mollusca > Gastropoda > Stylommatophora > Ariophantidae > Megaustenia > Megaustenia siamemsis. Next base: position 70,992,677 of record JAVIAB010000047.1, on the reverse strand, counting down.
TTTCCATGTAACAAATGTACCGCGTTCTCAATCATATAACATTTTAATCTTTAATGAACCACAATTACTAAATCACAACTTATATCTACTCATTAACTTGGTAAGTCTTGTGGCAGAATTTGTTCAATTTAACCGAAAACATGGTAACACTTCCTTTATAAATTCCCATTTCTGTTAATTAAAAATCATTTGCCAGAGCAGACATTTTACTAACAATACCATCTCTCAAATGCACACTGGAATACAATTACAATGTGGAAAGAAAATGGTAGGTGAGTGTCTTAAAACAACATATGTTGTACATCAATTCTTACACATGTGAGTTACAATTAACATATTTGAGAGACCAAACCCTATGAATCTATGCTACATCAATTTAGAAAAACTACAGGTCTTTTTTAAAAAAAGTGCATAACCATTGCAGTCCCCAAACACATCGCGTTTTTCTTCATTTTTGATGAAAGAACACATAGCTAGCATGCAGTGTTGTGAAAATAAAGAAAATACAAAACAATTCAACAGAGGACAAGACAACAAATCAATTGTAAAACGTGAAATAGCGCAACATAACAAGACAAGGGGATGCGACACACACAAACACGCATTAACAATGCCCTATGAATCTTATAAACTACAAATATGGACATATGCACTCCAAAAACAATATACTGGGTAAAGGCAGACATAATGATTTAACACACACAAGAATACAGTGCAAAGTTAGAAAGAAGATGTCAAAAGGCTAAGAATACTAGATCATGTAAATGAGCTCTAAAACATAAATACATGAGCAGGACAGAACATGTCTAAAAATGTATTATAAGAAACATCTTAAGAAAAAAAATTTTAGTTCAGCTATATCAGAGGTAATAGATGTTAAAGGAGACAGAAATGAAACATTTCCGGCAGATTAAAATCAATGACCATCTAAAATATTGAAATGGTTAGATTACAGGTGATGTGATTGCGGAGAGATCTCATTGTAAAAGTCACGCTTGCAATATTTGAGCATATCTCAAAATTCACAAAGCCCAGTTCATAGCTTTTGATGACTATGCACAATCCTAACACAAAACTACAATTTCAAGAATTCAACTTCTTTCATTGGCCATTGACTAACAAGAGTCGGTAGCTCTTTCATTTAGTGGCATCTCTTAGAGGACAACAACAAATTAGTCAACTTAGCATGTATTGTGGTCATCCTTTACGGTATACCCATTCATCTCTTTACATTTTCCTCTGCAAGGTTATTCTGGTTCTGCCACTATTTTGTCTTCATTCTAGAATGCACTGCATAACAGTTCTTGTGATTGTCTCTGGGAGCATAACCTAGTGTCTGCATCTTTGTGCTTCATTGTATCTTCTGAGTAGTTTCTTGATTACTGATTCTGAAGGTTGTGTGTAGAGATGTCTCAACATTAACATAGCATTCCCTGTCTTAACCAGCACTCAGATACCTAAAAAACTTTATTTTTTTTAAATTCTCAACAACAAAGCTTTTTAACGCAACATAACTCACGGGGCCTTGATATCAAACTTTTAGTTGTGCCCCTTGTTTTTGCACCTTTACGGCAGTGAACAAATTATCAAAAAACAAAAACATTATCATTATACACCCGTTATTCTCTTAAATACTCTTTTATTGCATACAAAATTAATTAGTATTAATTTATAACGGAATTTTTAGAGAGCAGCTATCTGTAATTGCGCACAATTAACCAGACCTAGAGATTTAGTATTATTACTGTGTAATTGGAAAATTAATGCTTTAATAAAAAAAATAACTAGTCAGCAACAAGATACCATTTTAAAATCACCTACAGTTTTTATTTCTGAAACTCTATTGCATGGTCTCATAATCATGTTTATGATGTATATGTCATGCTGACTTTTTACTGGCATTGGTCACGGTCGATGGTGATCTAGTTATAACTTATTCTTAACCTAACTGAACATTATCAGCGATGAAACTTCACAAAATGATGAAAGGTATTGTAAATTATTAGTCCAGATAGTTCGTTTTCTTGTTATATAAGCAAAAACATGCAACATTAACTGGGGATTTTTATGTTTTTATGACATAATTGGGTCAGCCCACGAAATCGTGTAATAATTTGTGTTGCAAAGATATCCCCAAACGCAGAACTAAATTAGTCATCATTAAATAGAAAACAAGGTGTCATGAATTGTGCCAAATAATGATTTATTATATAACAGACTACTCTCTTTTTTTTTTAAACTGATCATATCTGCAAACTAACTTGACCTGATGACCTAAGTTATATCTTGTATTGTATTAAATTTATTGTTAATGTGAGTACAATAATTGTTCTAAATGTGTATGTAGCACAGGTTGTCACTGTACATTCAGCACTGTGCTAATTTCCTGTGTAATGAAAACACCATTTAGTCAGTCTCTGGTGAAATGAAACAACAAACATATTTAAAGTAGAACAAAGTAACTTCACAGACCTTTAAGTTGTTTAAGTAGGTTTAAGTAATGCATGGAGGCAGAACAGACCTCTCATGCCATTACTGCTTCAGCCCACAAAACTAATACACATGAAATCATGCATTATAATGTGCCTGGTACCATGTTCAGACTTTGGCGCAATAATATAGGGCAGTAGTCAAGTTCACAATCATCCTTACTATTTTATTTTAACGTGTTAACTTTTTTCTTATATTATTTTGTATTTATTTGTGCCTGCTGGTTTCTTTCTGTTAATTTAATTTAACATGTTTTATGTGCACACTATAATGAATGATGTTTCTTACACTAAATTCTATAACAAATAGAGACAGATATTTTTAGTAAAATAGTTTCTCTGAATACAAATAACAGCACTTGTCTTGAGCAAGCTAATCTAAAACCAGTAAATGTATGAAACAATATTGGCAGAAATAATGTAAGCAGATTTGGGAAATACATGTGCTCAATAGTTATATAAACAATACAGTTTGTATACAAATAAATTGAAATTGTTTTCTGATCTCCCTGTTCTCAAAATTAAGAAGTATATCAAGAATGATGGAAATGGACTTAAGACGATATGTTCTGAACGGTGTCTGATACTGAGTCTCCAATACCAAGGAAAGAAAAGACAAAATTTACAGATTACACTTAATGTCAGTTACATTTTGATAGAATAATGAGACCACTGGATTTAAAATTTGAAACCATAAATTTATAAAACTATAAACACAACTACTAGCAGAGCCTGATACCATAACTTTACTACAGGTTACAACAAAAACATGTGTAAGTTTATAAGTTTGTATAAGTTTAAAACACATAAGTCCTTTCTGTTATGACTGTGCTCAATACACCATGTTGACTTTTATTCTGAGAATATTAATACAAGCCACAAAAGACTAGGATTACCACTAATCAGAGCCAATATACTATTAGAGTGACAGTCAAGTGGTGCAAAATATTGAGATCAGATCATCATCATCAAGTATCACGCCTGATGGCGTGGGCGTTTCTCTCCACATCTTTCTAACTCAACAGTTATTTATCATTTCTGTTGTTGACCTTCTGCCAAGCCACTCTCGCTGTCTAGTATCTATTCTCTTTGCTTCCTTTTATCTCTTCGTCACTCAATTTTCTCAGTTTGCATAATATATTCCATCTGTTGCCTACTCGTTACATGGCTAAAAAACTATTGATTGTTTCATCTTAATTTTGGAAATTAGTTCTCTATGACAGAATGTTCCCTCTAGTTCCCTCTAACAGAATGTTTTCATTACTCTTCTTAGCTGTCAACGGTATTCTCAACATTCTGTAGAACCACATTACAACAACCTCCTCCAGTGATTTTGTTGTCTGTTGTCCATGATTCCCATCCATATTTTAAGACTGGGTCTATATAACATTTAAGAACTCTTTTTCTTGTTTCCATTGTGAAAAATGAATTGCACAGTATCATTGTCATTTTTTGGAAAGTTGTTTCTGCCTGGGCCATTCTGGATCTCACCTCTGTTATGCATCTACCATCTGAGGTTAACATTGTTCAAAGGGGAATATAGACTGGGAACAAAAGTATCTAAAAGGAGGATGTTTCAACTTAGAGGATGAGACAAGAGTGAATAAAACAACATTTTGGCCAATAATGTCTTCTGCGAGCAGAATAAAGGTACCAACAAAATTTGCAATCTTAAATGCTCTAGAAACGCTGATGACATAGCTCATATAGCATAACCATCAACAGATGCAGTATAAAATGAGTATACTTGACGACAGATCACAACAGCAGGGACTGAAAATAGAGATAAGAACAAAATTATGAGAATTAATGCAGTTAGCAATAACCAAATAATAATAGAAGAAATACCTCTATAAGACGTAGACAAAGAAGAAGGAACAGAGAATGATACCAAAATAAGGATAGCAAAAGCAAGAGGACCATTCGTTGCACTGGCAAACATATGGACGTCCAAAGAAATTAGGTTAAATACAAAAATAAAAATTTTCAACTCCGATGTTAAGTCAAGTCTTATATGCCTGTGAAACATGGAGAACAACAAAAGTGACAATCGTGAAGATACTGACCTTCATTAATAGATGTTTACGCAGAAAAAAAGATTGGAAATGGCAGGCCAAAATTACTAACAAAGAAATATGGATAAGTACCTGTCAAATACCAGTGGATACGATATATATTGAAGACGAATGCTCTGGATAGGACACACACACTGCAGAAGCCAACTGAGAGTGTTACACAACAGGGCATTTTTTTTTTATCCCCAAGGACTAACAGGAAGACCAAAATATTCTTGGAGAAGACAGACAGAAGCAGAGATAAAGATGATGGGGAAGACATGGTATGATCTTAAAAGAATGGCAAGAAACAGAACGATTTGGAAAGTGTTTACATCCATAGGAAGCTGAAAGGTAGAAGAAGAGGTAGAAAAATTCTTCAGTTTGTTTATACAGCTTTGGCATCTTTTTTTTGTTGCATTTCAATCTCTTTGCATCTGTTTTATACATGCTTCTTTTGTTTCATTGCATTTTATTACAATTTCTTTATTTAATATCTTATACTTATCTTTGTTATCCTTATTTCTTCTTCTTCTATCCATTTACTGTAAAATACTATCTGTCATCAATTTCTTTCTAGAATTTGTCCTCATTGGTGGTATGAAATCTTTTGTTGATTGCTGCATTGATTCTTTTAGCACTCCCCACTGTTAATCAATGCTTTTTATCTTCTCTATTGCATTGTGCCGGTTCTGAATTGTGATGTTATATTTGTCTTGTAACCTCGTCTGATTTGAGTAAATCTAAATTTAACTTGATATTAACTGAGGTTTGTTTTGGTGTTTTTTATTTTACTTTAAGCTTTTCCACAACTGTTACATGATCCCTATTGCAATCTGCCCTGATCTTGTTTTCACACATACCACACTGTTTCTAAATCTGTTGTTTATCATTATGTAGCTGACTTTATTATGTTCGTTGCCTCCTGGATTTTTTCATGTCCACAGATGTCTTGGATGTTCATCATGTTTTGTGTTCTTGCCCAATCAATAAGTTTGTCACCTCTTTCATTCCTCTCTTTCCTTTTCATCAAGCTCAGATGAGTGAATAAAATATATTTTCAGACAGATTTGAAATCTTCAGAGAAAGAAATAGAGATTGCAGTTCCAGTCACACTTGGTTCCACACAGAAACTACTTTTAGAACATATCTATAAGTGATCAAACTAATTGAAAAATTATTGGGATTCTAGAACTGCAGTAAGTTACTATCAAGAATAACTGAAGTAGAAGTGGGCACATGAGAGAGAATATATGACTGTTACAAAAATATGCAATTGCCTTTAATTTATCAAGGTTGATTCTACAAGCAGCAAACTTCATTTTCAGATTTAAAATTTATACATTATCTTAAGTTTATGTTTCTCCTGCTCCATCCCATCTTCTACCAAGATAACTAATTTTATTATCAATATTATAATAGACTTCATATCACAATATTCATTTCTTATTTAATAGTTTTGGGTTTAGGTGGTTGGACTCCTTGAATCAAGCTGAAATTCATCATAACGTACTTAATCATTATTATAAAGTATTTCTAGATTGGTTTACACTTACTGCATTGATATTACAGAAACAAACGCCATAGATATAAATACTTTTATAATGATCAAATTAAATATTTATATATACTAATTTCCTACAGCCGACTTTGAGATCATTAATTTCACATGATTCTATCTATCTATCGACCTTTTGGGCATATCCATAGGGCATAGATTCAGATACTCTTTCTGTTTCGAAACTTTCTTTCTAGCAGTCTTAATCCTTGCAAAGATCTTTTATCAAATCTCACCATTTGTCTCTGTTCTGTACAAGCATCTTGATCTCATTGAGGGAGCTGATCAATACTGATTTATTACAATATTTGAAGGGAAGGTTACAGCAACATGTGTACTTTACTATGGAAATTTTCTTGACGCAAAAAATGACGCTTTATTTTAGTCAAATGTGAGGTAAAATTGTCGTGATGATTGCAGCATATTATAAAAATGTGTTATAAAATGAGCTTGCAATTTTCTGAAAAGTTTATTTTAAAAATGTTTAAAGGCCAACAAATCATAACACAAGAAACAGACAGACTAACTGCTTTAAGTTCAGTCTAATGTAAATGTATAAGAATAAGGTTAAAAATAAAAGGTATAGCTATATCAAATTTAATTCTATAACAAGATTAAGTAGGTGTCCTAATACTTCTGTGAGATTTGTTTGCTTAAAAATGTACGAGCATCAATGCAGTTACCATGCAAACTGAAGTTATATAGGACTTAATATTCACTCAAACAGTATAAAGAAATATCTACTAGAAGCGTGAAAAAAAATGTGCATCTAATGTTTTGTTTTTTAAAGAGGAAAGAAAATCTGAATAGGATACATGACATTGAAATATTCTTTTGATTTATTAAAACATAAAGAGGGGGAGAATAATCCAATTCCTTTGATTTACATACATAGACCTGTAGGAACACTTTGAGGATAATAAATACTTTCCATAGACAATACCTGCAATGCCTAAACAATTTTTACTTGGAGGTGCACCTGTACATTAATCTGATATATCTTTTGATTTGATTTTTTTTTTTATAGATGATATGGTCTTGATTAAAACTTCTTTACCTGTTAAATTTTGATAATTAAAAAATGTATTTTATTGTGCCAATAGCAAGCTTTATTTTAATTTGTATTTTGTTCAGATTAAAGTATTTATTGATTTTTCATGGATTTTGAATTGTTGAATTTGTATTTACCTTTCATTATGATCTGTAACTCTCCAAGTTACAATTCCATAGTAAAAATTACTACCATTTTAATGTATTATATTGGTGCTCTAAAAATAGTATTTTCTCTGAACATTTAACACATTCCTGTGAGTTCACACTAGGCAAAAAAGGGGGACTCGGTTTTCATAGTTTCACCAAGTGCACTGGACTGGTTACAATGTTTATGGGTACCAATTTCTTGAAAATTTGCTATTTTTTTTGCATTTTATGATCTCAATCAATCAAACACACACGCACGCACACAACAACGGAAACAATTTAAACACTCAGGCAATACCGAAAGTGGTAATTGGGAAGGTACACAGAAGGAAGTAATGTTTGATCATGATAAATGCCAAATTTTGAGGAATTCTGTGTTTTGAAGTAGTAATAATTAAATTAATTATATTAATTAAGTAATATTTTACTTTATTTTATACTTTATTCGCCTGTCGACATACTTTTTTGTGTCATATTGAAATCAAGTAAATTAGAAATTACTACACTGGTAGTGCTACAATTTAGCTAAATTTAGGTGTTTACATTACGATAGCTAATTTCCAGATACCACTTAGATAATACAATTATGTAGGCTTTAAAACAAGGAAATTACACAACGCCATATAATATGCTACGTCTCTATACAAACAAAAAATCTACTTTAAAGTATCTCTAAATATCAATGATACTGAGATAGCTATAACATTTTAGTAAGTCCCTGTGTTTACAACACTAATATATTAGATATGCACATTTCTACGGGTGTTACTACAAGTACAATAGTACATATATTACTAGGGGTACCAAAGTGCACAGATGTTAATGGGGTACCTATGTCTACAGAAAGTACAAAGCTTATGAATATAATTTTAAAGATGTAAATAGAGGTACATATGGTTACAGTTGTTAAGAAGGATAACTATGACTGATGATGCTATTATAAGTATTTATGATTACAGTTGTTACTAGGGATAACTATGACTAAAGATGTTACTAGAAGTACATATCATTACAGTTATTAAGGATAACTATGACTAAAGATGTTGCTACAGGTACATATGGTTATACTTAATATTGATAACCATAACTGATGCTATTAGAAGTACTTATGATTACAGTTGTTACTAGGAATAACTAATAATAAGGTAAGCACAAGACTTGAATCAGTGTCTTAGCATGTGAGTTTTCACCTATATGTACTTGGCCGCCTATCCAGAAGTGGAGGTTTCTGGATAGTGTCGCTTCAAGCATCAAAACTCACGATGCGAGGCGCCATTCCACACCTTCCCAGAGTTCTACCCTGGTACCCATTTCTGCCAGCGGCTGGGTCGACTGAGGGGGTATTTTTTTTCCAACCACGAGTACAATTCAAACTGCTTCCAGTGGGAATCGAACACAGGTTTCCGAACATCAGTAGCCGAGTAGGGTTTCCCAACTAGGCTACCGAGGCCCCTACTAGGGATAACTATGACTAAATATGTTACTTTAAGAGGTACATATGATTACAGTTGTTAATATTGATAACTATGAGTTTTATGTAATTAAACTCATTAATCATAAAGTTAAATGAATTAACAGGAAGAAAAGAAGTCAAAGTTTCAGGATGTGTGAAATCAAAGGAAGGAAATATAATAATGGGACAGGAGAAGACAATGGAAAGATGGACAGAATATATAAGTCAACTCTATGATGATGAAAGACCAGAATTAAACAATTCAAATGAAGACACAGGACCATCAATAATGCAGAGTGAAGTGGAGGACGCAATTCAACACATGAAAAGAGGCAAAGCTCCAGGTCCTGACAATATAACAATCGAAGAGATAAATGCGTTAGGAGAGTTGGGAGTACAAGTCATAAAAAATTTACTCAATGACATATATAACACTGGACACATACCCGAAGATCTAAAATCTATCTTTGTAGCCATACCGAAGAAGTCAGGCGCCACTGATTGTGAAGACCATCGCACTATTAGTCTCATGAGCCATATGACTAAAATATTACTAAGAATCATCATGAGACGTGTAAGGAACAAAATAAAACCAGAAATAAGTGAGGAACAATGTAGATTTGTGGAAGAAGTTGGGCACAATGATAACATTCACTGTTGGGCACAGTGATAACATCAGATGGAAGATGCAACACAGAAATAAAAAGCACAATAGCTCAGGCCAAAATAGCATTTCAGAAAGTGAAAAATATCTTATGCAACAAATCTATGTCAATAAAAATTAGAAAGAGAGTTCATCGGTGCTATATAGAACCAATTCTGACCTATGGAAGCGAATCATGGACAGTAGACAAACAAATGAAAAGACGATTAGAGGCCACAGAGATGGGATTTCTCAGAAGAATGTTGAAAGTTCCCTGGACAGCTAAAAAAGACCAATGAGGAAGTTCTCAAAGAGGCCAACACAAAAAGGGAGCTCTTAAAAAACATCAGAAAGAAGAATTCAACATTTTTCAGGCACATTATGAGAAGAGGAAAGTTGGAATACTTGGTTACAACTGGCAAAATAAAAGGAAAGAGAGATCACGGACGGCAAAGAGAGAAAATACTGGATAGCTTGGTGTCATGGCATGGAAAACAGTCAACAACAGAACTGATACGATGCACTGTAGATAGAAGATTGTGGAGGGACATGATCGCCTACGCCAGCCGGCATGGTACATGATGATGACTAATGGTGCTATCAAAAGTACCAATGATTACAGTTGTCACAAGGAATAACTATAACTAAAGATGTTAATAGAGGTGCATATGATTGCAGTTAAAATTGATTATGAATACCTATGTTTACAGTTGTTATTAAGGATAACTATGACTAAAGATGCTACTAGAGGAACATACAATTAGTTGTTAATATTGATAGTTACTAGGGATAATTATGAGTAAAGATATTACTAGAGGTACATATGATTACAATTATTAAGGATAACTGTGACTAAAGATGTTGGTAGAGGTACCTATGGTTATAAATGTTCCTAGGGAAGCATATGACTAAAGATATTTCTTGGGGCGCATGAGATAACAGGTAGTTACAAGGAACGCCTACGATTACAAATGTTACTAGGATTTGAATGGTCGGTAAAACTTTAAATATCTGTCCCGGAAATTAGCCACAAGCATATTTCACAAAACTTAAATAACAAAATTCCTACAGGAGATTAGTTTTCTAAGGGCAACAAATATGTTATTAAGGTCGGAGTAATCAACAGTGCACCAACGACATTTCAATTTATAATCTCAGAATGTTGCAAAGTTATGATTTGTTAAGGATGTTCACAAATTTACTAATGGACTATAAGAGTGTCTGCTAACAAGTTGTTACTAAGAGTGCTTATGCTTACAGATGTTACAAGTGTTCAACTGTTAAAAATGTTTCTATCTGTGCCCATGATTAAACTTATGATTCTAGGGAGTGAATGCTAATAATGTTACTAGGGGACATATACTTAACTTTTTAACTCTAGACTAATGTTCATGATCATTTATTACTATGTATTATTAAGTTATTATTACTTAATTATCATTAAATCAGCATTAACACCACATTCGTGTTATGCAACATTCCCCCTCCCCTCCCCGACAATATGATGTTTCAATTAGGAACATCAATGTATACAAAGGACTTGACATATTAGGTAGACTACAAGTAAGTATTGTCCATAATAATAATTTAGAAGTTAAAGATTTAATATTTCTAGTAAGGAGCATTTTAATGAATAATCAATATTATATTAGTAGTGTTTATACTACAGATACTGATATCACTATGCACAGTTTATACTATGAAAAATAATTTATCAAAAAAAGCACTGCAAATTAAAATTTAATTTACAAATTTAATCATGGAAATCAGGTAATTAACCCTGGATTACGACACCTTTGAAAAAATTACCTCAAAATACAATTTTTTAAATTCGTTTCCAGCGAGCAAACACACACACACACAGACACACACCCACTCCCCTTTTCCCACCTTTCTAATAATTACTTCCTCCTCAGTGTTGGATTTTTTTCTTTTGACGTTGGATCAAACACCAATGCGCACTTTGTAAAAATACAAAGCTAACATACAAATTTTTTAAAATAATTTTTTTCAAAGAAATTCATGTTTTCTTCCAATTACAGGTGAAATTTCTTTGGCTCTGGCGAGACATAAAAAAAAACCTTTATACCACATATTAGGCAGCAAACGACATTAAGAGGAAGACAAACATATGGGCTGGACTGACGGCCAACGTTTGAATAGACAAATTAACACCTCTGAGTCTCAGGCCATAAATCAAACCTAAGCCAAGAAATGATTACCACATTTGATTCTCGTGCCTCTCCTTGTGTAAACACACAGCTTGGTAGCAAAAAGTTCAAAGAAAACACTATTTTCCTAACTCCGAATGTAACAATTAGTGATCGCAATTTTTACTAACATTTCAAACAGATGTTACTCACAGATAGGTTTCGTAATCTAGGGTTAAATTTGTAGTTAGGTTACAAAAGCTATTATTTAAAAAATTGTAATTGAAAGAATAAAAAGTTTAAGTTTACTATTTACAAAAATGTAATCAATTATATAATAACATGTAAAATTGCAATTAGTCAGAACTGAATGTAGCAAATTTAATTAAAGTTACTGATGTGAATATTATTTTTTTAAATTACAGATGAGTTGAAAAAGCAGAAACATGTACTACTATTTCATAACTGAAATTTCATCGGTAATTTTAGTTAATAACCTTTAATCTGAAGAATATGGTATTGTTAAAAATAGTACAACGAAACTCAATTGAAAACAAAGCTGAAACACACAAATAACTCACCATTGAGTTGGCATCAGCAGCAGCACTGGCAGAAGCATTAGGATTTTGTCCTGTACCAGATGTGTTCCCTGCACCTGCAAACCCACTTCCCTGCATCAGTGGTTTAGGACTTGTCTGCAAAAATAAACAATAATATAAAGATCAGTTTAAAAACTAATATATACTCTCCATTAAACTTGAGACCTGCTATGGCTTGTACACTATTCACAACATTAGAACCAAATTAAATAATGATTTAAAAAACAAGAATGTGAATAGGGTTGTGTTACATGTTCATGAGTGATATTACAACACTACAATACAATGTTTGTAAGAGAATAAACACCATATTTCTTTATCACTGGTGCAATTTTTACCTATTGTATGGCAACATTATTTCTTTTCAAGGGCAATCTTTTTTGCTTTAGTGGACTTAAATTTGTATGCTTAAGTTTAAATAGCTCTCACTGGGTGTCTTTAAATTGCAGTTTTAAATTTTTACTGCTAGCTAATGTGTCCATTTCTATTTAGTTAATTTACCCAAAATAAAAGTATCTTCAAATTAATAATGTACTGTCTGCAATCTCAATAGTGAACGGCAAATGTTTTTGCTTGTACATAAGCGTGTTTGTGTTTGGAGAATTTCTTTAATTGGTAATGTTTTCAATATATTTTAAATGGTTACCATAAATAACCTGAAATACACTAATTCACACAAAGAAAATTAAAAACATGCAAAATAAGCACCTTTGAACCCTGTGTTGCAGGAGTAGTAGTAGTGGCAGTAGCTCCAGCAGAAGCAGATGCAGGATTGTTACCTCCACGATCCAACGTGTTCATAGCAGAAGGTGGTACAGGTGGAGGTTGGAGTGGTGGTGCTCCAGATCCTCTTCCACGACCTGCATCTCCTCTAATGCCAGCCTGCATATGATATTAGCAAACAAAACAACAGGTTAGTCAGTTTCAAAGGCTGGTTTTAAAAGTAATCTAATCATGCCCATCACTTAACAAGAATCTGCATGTAGTTCAAAACACCATGATTTTGTTTTCTCTTTTGTGAAACTGTCACCATGCCTTGTAGGAGTGTATGTTACACCCCACCACCTGCTATTTGTAACCAGTTTTACTGCAATACTGCAATTAATTGCCTGTTCCCTGTCAGTAGTTTAATTTGAGTGTTATGTCAAAACTCTATTGTCACAGCAATCTCATGCAATGACATTGTTTAAAATAATCTTGTTTCCTCAAAACTTCCGTATGCTCAGTAGTAAGACTCCCATCTCTCAAATTATGACCAAGGTCAGACAGTTATGTTGCTCTTTAAACAATTGTCCATTTGTTTTGATGTCTTTCTTTCATCCTGGTGCATAACCGCTTATACTTTAAAGACATTCAAGTTACTATTAACCTGGTGTGTTAGTAACTCTCTGGCAGAAACATCAGTCTGTTTAAACTGGTGAAGTATCTCATATAGTAGGTATTTCAACATGGCACTCGCAAGCACCACAGTGTGCTCTTTTAAAGAGCTTTAGTGCTCTCCTCACCATAAAGTGCCAATGAGAACAACCACACATGAAAGTAAGTAGTGTTCTACTTCTTTCCTTCCTCATTCACCTTGCAGCATTGAGGGGAGATATAATATGCGGTCTACTACTCTTCAGTTTGTCTCTGCTGCTGTTGACATTAAAAGTAGCAATGTCAGCTAGGCCCTTTAGAAGTATCTCAGGAAAGAAGCATGTACATTGACTGATTGAAATCAAATTCTCTATGGACATCACTAAAATTGTTAGTGACATTCAAGCACAATGATCTTTGTCGTGTGAGTGTTTGAAATATTTATTACCTTACACACACCTGAGCACATATGCACACATCTGCTTCGTTTCATGGTGCTTGCGCACTTTAAAAAGTAGACGCCCTGCTATATAATTTTGATAGATGACTGCAATGGGAATATGTCTTGACAAGTCTAGAGACATAACCATAAAATGGAAATAGTTGATAAATCTTACCTCTCCTCTCTGCTTTTCATCCCACATGAACCCTTGTTGACCAGGTCCCATACGGTCACCCATTCTGTCGGGCATTCTGTCACCTCCCATGCGATCGGGCATTCTGTCACCTCCCATGCGATCGGGCATTCTGTCTCCTCCCATGCGATCGGGCATTCTGTCACCTCCCATGCGATCGGGCATTCTGTCACCTCCCATGCGATCGGGCATTCTGTCTCCTCCCATGCGATCGGGCATTCTGTCTCCTCCCATGCGATCGGGCATTCTGTCTCCTCCCATGCGATCAGGCATTCTGTCTCCTCCCATGCGATCGGGCATGCGGTCTCCTCCCATGCGATCGGGCATGCGGTCTCCCATGCGATCAGGCAAGCGGTCTCCCATGCGATCTGGCATTCTGTCACCATAACGGTCAGACATCTGTGAATGAAACCAATGTGCCAATTATTTTCATATGTAACATAATTCTAGTTAAGTCAACTCTAAAATATAGCCTCTGGCCTACTTTTCTTCTTTGTATTTATAGATCTCAGCATGAGATAGAATAAATACAGCAGCAGCCAATCCAAAGTTGCTGACATCACCAGCCAGTCTGTCCAGATGATACAGCAATGAAGAAGCCACGGATTAGATTTTTTTAAATTTCCACTTCCAGTGGTGAGAATCAAACTCAGGACTCTTCTTTCCTCTTCTCTCTTTGTCCAGAGGACAACGTTTTACCTCTTACTTCTTATTCTGGATTTGTTCTTTCATTCTTTTTTTTTTAATTATTATTTTCTTATTCAATATAGCAGTGATTAAAATGAAAATAAAATTAGGGTGGCAGAGAGTGGATAATATTGGAATGGTGAACATTTTGAGAATAACTAAATATAAACTGGCAGTAGACTTATTTTTCAACTTAATATCTAATAATTCAGATGTTAAAAATTACACCTGCTTCTGTCATGCTTGGCAGCCACTATTTCATGTGCCATTTACAGGTATTTCAAATCTTAAAATTTACCTGTTATATTTTGGGGTTTGCATAAAATTCTGAGATTTTTAGCGAACTGATGTAAACTAAAAATGTATTTTAAATAACTACGTCAATAATTTAAAAATTAAAATAAAATGAATGTCTACATACCATCAACTCATCACGTCCCCGAAGCCCTGGGATGTCCATTGGTCCCCTTCCCCTTGCCAACTCCTGCTGTCTCATCATCATCATGGTATCAGCTCTGCGGCGTTCATCTTGCTGTGCCCTTTCCCTATCATCCTGCTGCCGCCTGCAAGCCATAAAAGAATAGTTTAGTCAACAAAAATCAAATAACTTCTGGAGACACATGAATTCTCAACCTCCCCCAAATATACCTCAGTTATGAGATGTACGAGGGGCATTCAAAATGTAATGCACCACATCGGTTTTCTCAGCTAACAATAAGTATAGAAGCATGGCATTTTGCACACTTTAAATATGGCAATTGTCAAATGTATGCACCAAATTGCACTGCAATCGCCATATAATATGACTGCACTAAATTGTTGAAATGGAGAATGTTAGGAACTTGTGTTATAAGCAGCGTATAATATATGTAACAATTGTGATAGAATTTCTCGTTTTAGACAAGGAAACTTGTGAACATTCACAAGCGCCTATGTGATGTGTATGGAAGGTTAGCAGTCAACAAGGGCACATTAAGTCGCTGGGTTCTTAGAATAAAAGAATTGGAAAGCGGAGATAGGAAGCTTCTTGAACGACCACGCTGTGTTCGGCATATAATATGACTGCACTAAATTGTTGAAATGGAGAATGTTAGGAACTTGTGTTATAAGCAGCGTATAATATATGTAACAATTGTGATAGAATTTCTCGTTTTAGACAAGGAAACTTGTGAACATTCACAAGCGCCTATGTGATGTGTATGGAAGGTTAGCAGTCAACAAGGGCACATTAAGTCGCTGGGTTCTTAGAATAAAAGAATTGGAAAGCGGAGATAGGAAGCTTCTTGAACGACCACGCTGTGTTCGGCCTACCACGGCCACCAATGCAGAGATGTTGAAATGCTCTGAGGACATTATTCTTGCTGATAGGCACATATCTACTCAACAATTGGCCTTAAAGTTGTCAATCAGCATTGGTAGTGTAAATGCAATTATAAAAACTCTCTGATCCTCTAAGGTTTGTGCAAGAAGGGTTCCATGAAATCACACAAATGAGTACTGAGTGCAAAGAAATGCAAATTTCTTCTAACTGTTTCAGCGTTTCAATGTTGATAGACTTTTGTCTAAGATTGTTACAGGTTACAAAACCTGGGCACATCATTTTGAAACACAGACAAAAGTGACATCAACCACAAATAAATCACTGCGAAGAAAGAAAATCAAGACATCTCCTTTAACTGGAAAGGTCACTGCCACTGTCTTTTGGGACATTGAAGGTGTGATTCTTGTGGAAGTTATGCCTAGAGGAGTGACAATTCGCATGCTTATATTAAGACGAAAAAACTCGACAATGCGCACACTCACACAAATCTGGCATCACAGGTAGCAATCACCATACTGGGTTAGACTGTATTCCCCCATACAGCCCTGATTTGGTACCCTCTGATTTCCATCACTTTGATCCACTTAAAGATGTTCTCCGTGGAACAAGGTTTGAAGTTGATGAGTTATTCGTGCAGCAAAAAAATGGCTACACGACCAAGACTTGTACAGACTAGGAATACATGCACTTCTTGCGCGCTAGCATAAACCTGTACAAATGATGGGGATTATGTAGAATGATACCAATGTTTACATGATATATCCATATATACTGTGTAAAAATTTCATACTTTTTTAATAAGTGGTTCCGATGTGGTGCATTACTTTCTGAAAGCACAAAGTAATTGGATCTCAACGTTTAACTTAGCCACAAAAAGTATTACTGCTCAAAGATAAAGTGATATGATAGCCGATATGACAAAAGCAGGATGTTTGTCTACTAATCAGGTGCTGTGTATATTCACTTTCTGGCAGCATTGCTGGTCTGTAGAAGCAACACATCTGTTTGAGTTAGGGCAATGTGTAATATGGAGTACTGCTATTAGATGGTGCGGTAGGAGTAGGTCTCCTCATCTTTCTTCAGGTTAGGATATTCAAATGAATATGTTGTGCTGTTTCAAAAGAATTAGGGCATTTTCTGAAGTGGGGATGGTTTGAATTAATTCTGGTTAGGTATTTATTCAACCCAATGTCTAGTTCTCAGTTCATACTTAAAATCTGCAATCTTCATTATTTCAGCTGTCTTATTTCCAAAAGGTCCCAGGGTATCTCTGTTCTCACCGTTGCGTTTTCCAAGCCTTCCATTAAAATCGCCCACCACTTACATGTTGCTTTCATCAGTCTTGTTGACAGTTTCATTTAGTGTGCCATAAAATTCTTCCCTGTCTTTTTCATTGTTGTTATATGGTGCATAAATTGGTATGTATGTTGTTTGTCTGTCGACTTTTAGTAGTCTGGTTGTGATTATTCTTTCTGCATTGAATTTTATTTCTATAATATTCTTTTGTGTGTTCTAGGTCGATGATAAAGCCTACTCAGTGTGTTGCTCTTTCTATGTTGACTCCTAAGAATATTATCATGTAGTTCATGTGAGTTTTCTTTATCTGTTGTCCTTTTACTCCAGTGTCAGCAAATACTAGTATTTAAATTTACCAGTTTTTTTATTCCACATATATTGATTGTTGCTACTTTATATTTGTGGTATTGATTGTAGCTACTCTATATTGGTGGTCTATTTCCATTTTTCTGTGATTTCTTTGAACATAAAACGTTTACCCCATACTGACCTGCTGAGCAATGGCTTAACTTAAAAACACATTTTTGGAGTAGACCGGAGATGTTTCCTCATGTTTGCTAGGTGTCACATGCAATCTTTTACGGTCTAACTATAAATTTTCATGTCACATTTTTAAATATGCTTATTTGATATTCCTCCTCCTTGAATAGAACACTTTACACAACTTTTTAAAAATATACATCCGTTCAAAACAATTTTTCTGTCACTTTTATCACATAATCCAACCCTCACTCAGAAATTAAAACAAACCGCCATATTGGACAACCGGAAATTAACCAGGAACTTACATGTTCTCTATTCTTTGAGCATAATTAATCATGTTGTACTGTCACTGTAACAAAAGCAGTGGAAGAAGTTGATCACCTAGAATATCTTTGAAGCTACATAGATAAAGGAGACATAAAGAAAGAAATTATAATCAAAATAGCAAATGCAACATTGACTTTCAGAGGACCTTGATAAAATGTGAAAATCAACATTACAAAGTTCAAGATTTTCAAATGAAATGTATTATCCACCCTTACTTATGCACGGACAGCTGGAAACTAAACAAAATAGAAAACAAACTGGATGCATTTAAAACAAATGCCACCGGAAAATACTTAGTGCACCATGGAAGACTAGTGCAGAAATAAGAGATATGACAAAGCATCCAAAAATATATATAATCAAGAGAAGGTGGTCATATGATGGCCATGTGATGAAAAGACACAAGAGAATCTCAAAGCAAGCCCTCAAGTGAATGTTTGCAAGTGGTTTTAGTTTTATTATGTCTGTTCTGCAGGCTAAAATGAACATACTACACCGGTGGAGATTCACAAAAGCACCAAGTACATCTGACATGCCTGCTGTTTGAAGAACTCTTAGATTCTTTAAAGGACTTATGGGTTGTTTATGAACATGAACGAGTACAGGAAGATTGTCCTTACCTACTTCGGGATGTAAAAGACACAAATCCTTTTAAGTATAATGCCAGTTCTGCAATTTCCATGAAACTGCCATACAATTTGTTCAATAATCAAAAATGATTGCACGCGATTGTGAACAAAAACTTAAATTTATTAAGTACTATTCTTTTTTACAAAAATTAAAGAAAAATACCTCATGTCAAGTTCCTGTTGTCTTCTCAATCTATCCTGATTCCTCATCTCTTCAAGCCTGATCAACTCCTCTTGCTGCCGACGCAAATCTGTTTTTAACATTTTAAAAAAGTTCTTGCAAATATTAAAAGTCAAAATAATTAGTAACAGTCAAAAATTGGAAGAATAATTATTGACACTAATGGTGCTTTGTGATCCTCACTGCACATTAGATAGGCCTACAAATGCCCTTCCGCAACGTATATATGTCCCTCCTCAACATGTAGCAAAATAATGACACCAGTGTTGGGTTAGTTGACATGTCTTCTTTGGATTCCTGCTTAGAGCTAGTTCCTCTCTGGCATCATCTTTGACATAATAATCATGCACATGCATTCTGCTCATGGTAATTTTATTGAATGTTTTCATCTGGCGTCCCTACAGGCATTCTGAATGTCAGAACAGTTCATTGCCCTATGACACTCAACATCATCTAAACTTGCAAGTATGGCAGCATGGTATTACCTCCTACATCTGCTCACCCTGGCACAAAAATGAGGCACATTTTTGTTACACTAAACCTCCCTAGAGCCTAACCACAGCCTTAGAGCTCAGCCAGTTCTTATCTTTAATAGCATACTCTTTGAGTTAACGAGGAAATACACGTGTGTGTGTATAAGTCGGCGCTGCAAGCCATGATTATGCTTTTGTGACAGCCAACATCTCCAAGTTCAAACTACTTGTAGTCAAAGCGAAAGCACCACCCTCTTCAGTCACAGTTCTATCTTCAACATTGTCCATACATGCCAAATGAAATACACCTCTGTGTGTAAATGACTGCTCCACTCTCAGAACTAGTTCTCAAAATTCAAGCCAATACTTCTGCCGCAGTAAAGATCAAGGAGTTTTGTTGCCTACATTCTCTCTTTATTAAGGCTATCAAGGGAAAGGACAAATTGCAATTTGACGACCATAAAACCCATTCTTCTCCATGTACTATGTTCTTGGTTGAACAAACCGTACCTGCTGAACAATATTCAGTCTACCTCACCCATGATTTTCCTTTTTTTCAGCCTGCTGCCAGTGGATCTCATAAATTATAGAAAATGAAGGAGGTATCGCATCACCCTACATCTTTTCTCCACCAAAGATGATGAATTGCTCCATTTCGTATTCTTTCCAGTCATTCCATTTGCATACTGCTGAGTCAGGATCACCAGTGCGTTTTCAATCACAAACCAGCTCCTGGTAAAAGAGAAGACGACACTGCTCTTCTTCTTTAGTGATCAAGCTTTTGCTATGCATTTAGACCTGAGCCATGAACATGATGGTGCATTTGAGGTCATCACTGATTCCCCATGCATGATTGTTTCTGTGGGACATATTTGTGTTCTTATGGTGTTTAGAGTGCTGCAGTCTTGTAGCGTATGCTCTGCAGTCACATGTTGTAATGTCATTGAGTCCTATCTTATGCAGATGCGCTGAGGCTACAATGACCTGTTCTGAGTCAAAAAAATATCTTGGTCTGCTCATGCTAAGTTTATTTAGACCATCCAGCTCTGGCTCATATTTTCCATGCAACTCCCTCCATTCAGTTTTCCTAGCTTACTTCAATTCAGGACTGTTTAATTTCTTTGAGTTTCTGGTTGGTTGATGCTTAAACCAACTTTTGCAAGTTTCTGCTTTCTTATTTCCAGGAATGCCACAATGTGCTGGTATCGACAGAGGAGCTAGTTCTGTCTTATCTGAAAGCAAACATATGTTGTTCTTTATTTTTGTGATGAGTTTGTTCTGTTTTGGGCTTGATACTGCTTGTATGACTGACTTTGCATCGGTAAGAATGACAGGAATTTGGGACTTGGGGCCTCTTGTGTGTTGAGTTTTTATTGCTGTGTGGAGTGCTAGTGCCAATGCTCTAAAATTTGTGCACCTTTCTCTAGCTGGAAGAGAGTCTGTTTCTGCCCTTCCACTTCATCATTAAGTATCAAGCCTGTGGTGTAGATGATCATGTTGTGTCTCTCCACAACTTTTGATCTCGACAGTTATTTCTAATTTTCTGTTGTTACCTTCTGCCAAGCTATTCTCTTAAGCTGTCTGTTATTTTTTCTCTTTGCTTCCCTCTATCTCTTCGTCCCTCAATTTTTCCAGTTGTTACAATATATTCTAGCTGTTCCTTTCTCATTGCATAGCCACAAAATTATGATTGTTTCTTCCTAATATTGGAAAGTAGCTCTCTTTTTGATTTGGCCTCTTTCAGAACATTTTCATTAGTCTTCTTAACTTTCCATGGTATTCTCAAACTTACTTCTACAGCCTCCAGTGTCTTTCTTGTCTGTTGTCCTATTGTCCATGATTCCTATCCATATGTTAAGACTGGCTCTACATAACATTTAAGAACTCTTTTTCTTGTTTCTATTGTCAAAAATGGATTACTACACAGTATCTTTCTCATTTTTTGGAAAGCTTGTACATCTACCATCTAAGGTTAACATTGTTCCCAGATATTATAATTCGTTTTTCTGTTTTAATATTGTTCCACTTGTCTGTATTGTGCATTGTGGTGATTTTTTCTTTGTTTGATACCATTACTTCTGTCTTTTTGCTATTTAGGCAGAGTCCATTATTTTTGCTTTCCTTCACTATTATGTCAAACATTATTTTAACTCAATTTCACTCTTCACGATTAAGACTATCAGCTTACCTTAGATTATTTTTATTATTACCTCCAATTGTTATTCCAGTCATGCCCCTTATTGACTTTAAAATAATCTCATTATACATATTAAATAAATCTGGTGACCGCACACAATCTTTTCTAGCACCCTGTTTTATTTGTTGAAACATTCCCAAGTGATTTCCAGCTCTCATGACCGCTGTTTGTTACCAGTACATGTTCTTTATTATTATCAGATCTTTGTTTCTACGTTTATACCTTCTAAAATTTTTATTATTTCTTAGTGCTTTACATTGTCAAATGCTTTGGCATAATCTATGAAACAAAGGTATAGATCTGTGTTCACCTATATGGTTCTTTCTACTAAAGATCTTATGATGTATATGGTATTATTCGTACCTTTACCTCAAACAAACCAACACTGTTCAACACAAATTTATGGACTGATTTTGTTTTGCGCTCTTCGCATAATTCTTAGTAATATCTTAGTCATATGGCTCATAAAGCTTATTGTGTAATGATAATCACATTCAATCGCACTAGATTTTTGTTTGGTAGGACTAAGAATATTGATTTTAGTGATGATGTTAATTGATGATGATGATCATTGACATGATTAACTTTGATGGCAATAATAAGAAACAAATATTTTTTATTGCATATAATTGTATAAAACAATATATAAATGTCAGTGAAATAAGTTCATTGCAGATACTATAATTCACAGAAGTACAAGAAACTCCCTTACCTTGTCTAATTTGTTCAGCTTGATATTCATACAGAGCATTCTGCATTTCATCCTCCAATTTGAGACGACCATCCTCAGTGTCCTTTTTAATTTGTTCAATGCGCTGCCTCTCAAGGTCTTCTAACTGCTTCCATCTCATTCCAAACTCATATTCAAATGTTCCTGGAGGAGCAAATCTTGGCTCCTTCTCTCTTTCCCTGTTTACATATTTAATGTTTAATTTCAGATCAAATTTTTCATTGCACACGCTATTAATCCCTAATTTCAAAAAAGAAATTACAATTTTCTTTTACATTACCACTATAATAGAATACACTGCAAACAGACTTTCTTAACAAAATGAGGCATATTTAAATAACCTCAACAAGTTAGATATATTATGGAATAAAGCATTGGCAATGTAACAAGTTTTTTTCCATAATTTTCTATGGTTAGTATTTAATAGAAGAAGCCTGTTAAGAGATAATTTCTTTGATAGGATCTGTTCAGTGTGCATTTTATGAGGAGTTCGCTTGAAGTTGCAAGACAAAGAAAATATGTAATGTTTCAACACTGCTAAAAATAAATATTAACAAAAAAGTATGTATCTGTAAACTGTTTATTCAATATACTTACAAGAAATCTTACGTATACAAAGTTGAAGCAAATAATAGTGATACTTACTTTTTATACTGGTCAGTCTTTGTAAGGAACTTTTCTGGCATTCCAT
The DNA here is from genome assembly GCA_032433765.1 of Megaustenia siamemsis. NCBI lineage: Eukaryota > Metazoa > Mollusca > Gastropoda > Stylommatophora > Ariophantidae > Megaustenia > Megaustenia siamemsis. The sequence continues at coordinate 70,969,525 of JAVIAB010000047.1, read as the reverse complement.
CTTCTTCATCCTTCTGTTCAAGTGGCTCAACAGCAATTGGCTTTGGTTCTCTGTAAGAAGAGCGGTTATTTTATATGAAATAACAAGTAGACAAAATACAGAATCTCTCTCTGCCTACCCTTCAATTTCAAGCACAAAAATGGGTACTAATATATTCTTCTTCTTCTATCTTTTCAGCTCCCTGTGGAGCAGAGGTCTTCAACAAACACTTTCCAACCCTTCTGTTTCTCGCCATTCTTTTAACATCATTCCATGTCTTCCATATCATCTTCATATTTGCTTCCATCTGTCTTCTCCAAGAATATCTTGGTATTCCTATTTGTCTTTTTCCTTGGGGGTTCCAAAAAAAGGCCAGTTGTGTAATACTCTAATTTGGCTTCTGCAGTCTGTGTCCTGTCCAGCGCCATCATCTTCGTTGTATCTCTTTATCCAGTGGTACTTTTCCGTAATTCTGTGTTAGTGATTTTGTCCAGCCATTTCCATCCTTTTATTCTGTGTAAGCATCCATTAATGAAGGTCTGAATCTTCATTATTGTCATTTGTGTTGTTCTGTTTCACAGCCATATAATAAGACTGACTTAACATTAGAGTTGAAAATTTTTATTTTTGTATTTAACCTAATTTCTTTGGATTTCCATATGTTTGTTTCCCAGACAAACGACTGCTCCTTTTGCTTTTGATATACTTATTTTGGTAACATTTTCTGTTCCTCCTTTGTCGACATTTCTGCCCAGATTTATGTAAGATTGTACATCTAGTACAGGTATTTCTAATTTTATTTGGTTATTGCCAACTGCATTAATTCTCATAATGTTGGTCTTATCTCTATTTTCAGTCCCTGTTGTTGTAATCTCTCATCAAGGATGCTCATTTTATCTTGCATCTGTTGATGGTTGTGTGATAGGAGAGCTACGTCATCAGTAAAGTCTAAATCATCAGTTGCTTGGTCAGTGACCACTGGATTCCATTTCTGTTGTTTTGAGTTATTTTCATAATCCAATATATGGCCAGCAAAAAGAGACATGGAGATAGAAAGCATCCCTGCCTTACTCCTGTTCTTATTTCAAATGCTTCTGTAAGCTGCCCTTCATGCACCACACATTTCATTCCTTTATATATTGTTTTTATCAGGTTAATAAATTTTATGGGCATTCCGTAATGACTCAGCAACTTCCAAAGCATTCTTCTGTCTAAACTATCAAAAGGTTTTCATAATCTATGAATCCAATATAAAGTGGGAACTGCAGTTCCAAACTTTGCTCAACTATTATATGTAGGGTAGTTATTTGATCAGCACATATCTGTTTTTCCTAAAACCTGCTTGTTCACACCTGCTTGGCACTAATATTATCAACAATAAACATATTTAATCATGTAGTATTCAAGAAATACAAAATTAGAAGAAAAAAAGGGAGCAATCATGTAATTTCAATACTTCATGCTGCAGAAACATAACAATGAACAAGCAGATAATCAATACTTACGCTCCCATTAGAAAGACTCCCTCTGTGATGCGTCTTAGTGCAGAATTAGCTCCAGGCTTGCGGACAAACTCAACAATACCTTCACTTGTGGGTTTCCCTCTGTCATCGACTATAACAACACAGCGTTCAAGGTCTCCAAATTGTGAAAATGACTGCTCCAAAAGTTCATTTGATACAAATGGGTGGAGATTCTTTACTTTCAAGGCTGCACCATGACTGGCAAAACGAACCCTGAGTATGCGACCTTTTCTATGCAGACCATCCAAAGCTGCCTTGGCTGCTTCTGCATTCTGGCGGTAGTCCTGGTGAGCATAGGAAAAGTGCACATTCTATTAACAAACAATAAAATATTGAACTGTATGGAGTATGAAAACTGTACTAATTATTTCTGCAAATGCAAGCTTCATTTTAACACTTGTGTTCTTACATTTTTTTTACCTACCATTGCGACATAGTCCAACAACATGAACTTTCCAATCCTTTCTGCTCTTTGTTGACTCTCTTATCTTCTCTAGGTGTAATATAATTTTGTGAGATCTGTCTTGAAGTTTTGTCTACACTTACTCTTATGTATTTCCTGTTTCCTCGTGGGTTCCAGGTATGAGCTTTGTCTGGTAGTGTTTGTAGCTTATTTTTAAAATGTGTCTTATACACACCCATTGTACAGGTACAAGAGGAAGTAAAGAAAGAGAAAGAAATTTATTACTATGTTAAGATATGAACAACACCTTACACATCATAAGATCCTTAGGAGAAAAAGCAATATAAGTGAAAACCAAAAGAATAACCAAAACTTTTATCATCGTTCATCGTTGGGTGCCATCTCCTCATTGAAGGTTGGCTACCATGGAGCGCCATTCCACTCTGTCTCTTGCTTCGATGGTGCAGATTGCCATAGGCTGATTTGTCCATCTTTTGATTTACTCGTCCATGTTAGTCTTGGTATGCCTCTTTTACCTTGTATTTTCACTTCCAATATTAATTTTATTAGGCTGTTGTGTCTTTTAACATGCCCCAAAAATTTCATTTGTCTTGTTCTAATTGTGTTTAGTAGTTCTCTTTTTATTCTTAGTTGTTTTAAGACTTCGTCGTTTGTTTTCTTTTCTTTCCATCCAATTCTACCTATTCTTCTATATATTCACATTTCAAAGGCTTTAATTTTCTGTTCTGTTTTCTTGTCTTTTTTTTCTTCGTTCGCCAGCTTTGACCTCTGACGAAGTCCCTAGAGACTAGGAACTGAATTTTGCGTGTTAGTCCATTTTTCCCTGGTAGGACTGTGCACAGAGGTCCATCGCCACACAGGCAGATAACTCATATTAGGTACTCATATTTTTTCCATCGATGAGTAATTGACGTTTCAAGCCGAGCCTCGCTGCTGAGACCAGGGGTGGTTGCCGCAGAGAGAAATCATAAATAAAAATCCCAACCGTATAGCTCGGATTTGAACCCACAACCTCACTGATAGCTTGAATTTTGGGAAAAAGAAGTATATGTAATGCCTTTTGTGGAGAACACAGACGCCAGTGTAATGGGGCATGATGAACAGATCACACTCTACAATGAGTCACGTCCCTTGTGTGGCTGCCCAGAACTTGACCATAAGTCGCACGAGATCACTAGAGAAGTGAATGTGATGATATTCGTCAATACTGCTACAAAGTTTGTGAGTCTAAGCTGAAGCCATCTTCAATGTTTTTGCTGGTGTATGGCGAGCATGCTTTATGCTGGAGAGGGTGCTGAGGGTGGGGGATCTCTGAACTATAGAGTTGTCCAATGAAGATGACCTGTTGTATATCCCATCTCGAGTGTTCCAATGACAGAACAAATGTACAAGTAAATCTATCTATCTATCTTTCGTTCACCCGAAGTATTGTCTATATCTGCAATGTCGTTTCCTGTACAAATTTTACTGTCTTTTGTAACTCTTGCAGTGGCCCACATAGTTTTGTCTGTAGTATTGTATCCATGGGCCAATGGATTTTCGTTAGTCTACTATATTCTGTGCAATCTTGAATGCATGTTCAGCTGTCTGGGGCGCCTGTCCACATGTACAAGTAGTTGATGTGCCGATCTTGAATTTTGGATACATGTGACTATGGAGTCGATTGTGTCCTGTTCTGAGGCGTATAATGATAACTTGTTCATATCTATTCATATTATGAAAAAGTAAAGTACCCCCGTCACGCCATGTTGCGTATAGGGAAAAATATGGTGTTAGTGACCCTATATTTTACAGACCTTCAGCACATGATTTTTGGGGTAATGTGGTCGGTATTACACCAGTGCTGCTTTACTTTCCCAGAAAAAAATCTGGTACCCATTTAAGGCTGGGTGAAACCGGAAGCCATTGGTTGGGATCGAACCCTAACCCTTGTAGTCCAGTTCACTAACCACTGAGCTATCGCGGCTTATGTTATGAAAGGCATCCTGATTAGGGGCTTGTGGTCCTCTGATTGATTTGATTGTTTCTTATGATCCACTGCAGGGCAACCCTGTGGTGCTTGCAGAGTTCAGTCAATAAGGTCTGCAGATGTAATTTTCTGGATTATAGTGCCTGGAGTACTGATCTTGCATCTGTCAAAAACACTACAGGCTGTGGGCTAAGATTACTGTTGAGCAGTTTTTCTATTGCCTACTCTATTGCTTGTATTTCCTCATCTTAATTGTGACAATATTTCCCTGTTGCTATTTTATTCATATCCCTAGTGTTATTTGGGTACTCTATATATGCATCTGTCCCCCCCCCCCCCTCCAATCTTTACTGCATTCTGTGCTGATCCATCTGTGTACACTCAAATCCATAGGTCTTGTGGGTATTCTTCATCCAGGAAACAGTTGTTTTTCACTGTAGACTATTCTGTTCTTCTTTGTCAACTATTCCTTTCATTTCTGTCCGTGTTTGTATTGATAATTCTGATTCCTCTGTCCAGGGAGTATGTTCTGGTATGGGCAGTAGGGGGTTAACGACTCTTGGCATGTCTGGTGTTTGTCTACTAATACGCTTGGCTTGGTGGATAAAACTGCTTCTCTTAAGTCGTCCCAATGCAAGATTTTGGAATCGGTCCTTCATTGGATGTCTCGGCATGCATGCAAATTTTTCTGCCTGTATCAGCACCTTTGTGTCCCTCCGTTCTCTCAGTGCTGGTATCCTCCACAATTTCTCTATCTCCAATATTGGTGTTGATTTCATTGCTCCTGTGATGACCCTAAGTGCCTGGTTTTGTACTTTGTCCAGTTCTTGCAGTGTGGTGTTTATGCTGAGCACCATGCGAATGATCCATGTTCTAAATGTGGGCGTATACTCTGTTGGTAAACTTTACTGAGTATTTTCCCACTCGCACCCCATGTGGTTCCACACAGCTTTCTTAGAATAGCCATTTTCCTCCTTGCTTTTTCGGTTGCCTTATTTATCTGCTGTTTCCAAGATAGTTTGTTATCAAATGTAACTCCGAGATATGTAGCTTGTATGTCTTCTTTCACAGGCTCATTGTTTATGTAGATGGCTCCTGCTTTTTGTTTTGGGGAGAGTGTGAAAAGTGTAGTACTGCATTTGTCTGTATTGATGCTGATACACCATCTATTTGTCCATGAATTCAGTGCATTCATAGCTCTTTGTAGCAATTTGGAGGCCACTGTTGCATACTCCTCTGTGCACCACATTACCAAGTCATCTGCATACATTGCCACTTTGATGCCATGTGGTAGCTCAGTAACTAGGTCATTGATGTAGATCAGAAAAAGTGTTGGAGATAGTACCCCTCCCTGTGGAATGCCCTGACGCAATAAGACCTTCTTACTCTTAAGACCATCCAGTTGCACTCTGGCTCTCCTGTTATGCAGGTATGCTTTGACCCATTTGAACATCCTGCCATTTACTCCATAATTTCTCAGTTTCTTCAAAAGCCCTTCCTTCCATACCTTATCAAATACTTTCTTTAGGTCTATCCATGCTGCTAGTACCAGTTTCTTTTCTTGAAACGCATCTTCAATTTCCTGGAAAAGATAGGTTGCCTGATCTTCAGTAGAGTAACACTGTCTAAAGCCTGCTTGTTGTGGGACAAGGAGATTTTCACTTTCCAGGTACCACTGCAGTCTGAGATTGATTATACGTTCCATTGTTTTACACAAACAGCTTGTAAGGCTGATTGGTCTATAGCTGGATGTCGTTGAACCATCTTTTCCTGGCTTTAGTAATGGTATCATAATTGCTTCTCTCCATGCCAGTGGCACTCTACCTGTGATCCAGCAAATGTTGTAGATCTGCAGTAGTTTTGCTTTAGCTGCAGTTCCCAAGTTCTTAATCATTTCATTGGACACTCCATCACTGCCCGGTGACTTTTTCATTTTTAATTAGGATATTGCCAGCTCTAGCTCTCTTTGTGTAATGGGTACTTCCATGACTTCATGTGTGGACTCTTCTTGTCTTGCATTTTGTTGTTTTAAACGAGTCTCCTGTCGTTTCTCTAGGCTAATTTCAATATTATTGTCATTTGCAAAGGATATTGCATTGTGATTTGCTGCATGCTTACCTGTTAGGATGTCTCTATCCATCTTCAGTGTAATTTTGGTGTTCTTTTCTGCACCCTCATCATTAAGCTGTTTTACAAGCTTCCACACATTTGTGTCGCGTTCAAGATACAAGTAAATAACAGTGAGTCCCTTGTGGCTCAGATAGGCACTTTCATCTGTTGGAAGCGCATAATGCCAGGCACAGATAAGACGAACTAACTGCATCCTTAACCGCCTATTTTTCATGTACTTGACTATGCTTTTTTCGCCTCTCATTTTCTTGTCTAATGTCCATGTTTCTGCACCATACACGAATATTGATGTAACATTTTGCTATTCTTAGTTTTAGCCCTGGTGTTATTTGTTTTCAAGTTAGGATACTTTTCATGGCATTAAAATTACTTTTTGCCACACCTATTCTTTTGTTTATTTCAGTTTTACATTTTCCATCACTGGTTAGTAATCCCAGGTAGTTGTAGCTCTGAACTGTCTCCAAGTGTATTCCTTCAACTTTGATATTTATTTGTAGGTCTTGAGAATTTTCTTTTCTTATGATCATAGTTTTTATCTTTTTGATATTCATATCTAATCCATATTTTTTTTTCAATCAAAATTTTAGACAGCATAAACATACACACCAAAGAGCTAAGAATATTAAAGAACATGTACTAGCAACAAACGGTGGCCATATGAACTGGAAACCAATTGGGAATGTTTCAAGAAATAAAACAGTGTTAGGCAAGGTTGTGTGCTGCCACCAGATTTATTTAATGTGTATAGTGAGATTATTTTAAGATCCTTATGGGTTATGCCTGGAATAACAATTGGAGGTCATAATAAAAATAATCCAAGGAATGCTGATGATAGTCTTAATCGCTAAGAGTTAAAATGGGTTAAAAAAAATATTAGACATTATAGTGAAGGCAAGCAAATATAAGGACTCAGTCTTAATAGCAAAAAGACAGAAGTATTGGTAGCAACAAAGAAAAAGACACAGCACAATACAGACAAATGGTACAATATTCAAACAGGTAAATGAATTTAAATATCTGAGAACAATGTTAACCTCAGATAGTAGATGTACAACAAAGGTGAGGTCAGCAGAAAGGCTTAGGCAAAAGCAGCATTCCAAAAAATGAGGAAGATACTGTGTAATCCATTTTTGACAACAGAAACAAGAAAAAAAAGTTCTTAAAAGTTATGTAGAGCCAGCCTTAACATATGGATGTGAATCATGGACAATAGGACAACAGACAAGAAAGACACTGGAGGCTGTAGAAATGTGCTTTTACAGAAGAATGCTGAGAATACCATGGACAGCTAAGAAGAGCAATGAAAACGTTCTGAAAGAGGCCAAAGCAAAAAGAGAGCTAATTTCCAATATTAGGAAGAAACAATCATTTTTTGGCCATGTAATGAGAAAGGAACAGTTGGAATATATTGTGAAAACTGAGAAAATTGAGGGACGAGGAGATAGAAGGAAGCACAGAGAAAAGATACCAGACAGTTTAAGAGAATGGCTTGGCAGAAGGTCAACAAAAGAAATGATAAATAACAGTCGAAAGATCGAAAATTGTGGAGACATTATCACCTACACCAGCAGACATGGTACTTGATGATGAAACACAAAAAATGTGCATGTCCTCATATTTGCTGTGTTTGACCATAATATTCTAAATTTCGTCAATAAGTTATTGTTAGGATCACCATCACCGAATACCAGATGAATCCATATGTGCTAAGATATTCCCTTAAAAAATCTCAAGAAATCCAAGGAGAACCCTGACCCACACATACGAACTCCATAGCGCATCCTGGGATCCATGGTGTTATGTTTTTGTTGACAATTTTGCCAGAGCAGAGGTCAAATTTTATAGCCTATTGTTTTCTATTTTAACTGCCAAGGGTTCCTTAAAGTGCATAAGTGACCTCTTATTTACTGCTGTTATTCAAGAGGGAGACTTTTGACAAATCACCACGATTCATTCGACAGTATTGGTGGATAAGGTTAGAAAAGCAAATAATGTACCACAGAAATATAGCCAACGTGGTGCCATGAGAAGGAACTATAATATTCTAGGTTTATAGGTGATAGATGATTATTTATTCATTTAATGGGGCTTTTAATTCATCTTAGCCTTATATTCATGAGGCCTATTAGTGATTATTATGAGGGCTGCAGATTCATCTTCTATCTATTGACCTTTCAAGCCATTGTCGGCCCACACCAAGATACTCCTCCTCTTATCTAAATTTTTATTCTAGCAGTTTTCAATTCTTTTAAAGATATATTATCAATCTAGCCATTTGTCTCTGTTCTGTGCAAGCAGCACTATCTCAATGAGGGAGCAGATTCCTGCCGCTCTTACCTCTCTCTTCAGGGGTCTTCCTCTTTTCCTCTTACCTGTTGTTTCCCACATGAGGGCTTGCTTTGCTATTCGGTTATTATTTCTTCTCATCACATTGTCCAACATATGACCATCGTCTTTTCTTGATTAATGAAGATATCAGTGGTTGATTGGCGATTTCTCGCCAATTTCATATTTCATTGTTCATTTTTAAGGTGATTTTATTGACGATTTTGAAACAATGAAGCACTTTCTCATTAAAATAACATTACATTTGATGTTTTCATCATTTAGAAGCTCATAACTCCAACTTTTTTAGCAATTGATTATGGGATGTAATGTTTTGCCCGTTTATGACGTCATGGGACGCACCAAAATGGCTGATTATTTATATTCGAGCTATGGACCGGGCAATGTTTACATTGAACAACACGATAAATGTTATTGCTGCGAGTTGGCAGATTTTTAAAAATGTTTTCAAGGGTTTGAACATAAATGTTTGTTCACAGTTCGTTAACCTTCGCTGTAGATAAAGTCGTTAATTGGATGGCTTCGTTTTAGACGTTGGTAGCTAAGGACGTAACTTGTGCAGGCGGATGGCATTGGCAATGATCATTTTGAATCTATGAAGTGGGCTCATTTTGTGTTAACTCAAAAGCATATGTGCTTTTTAACCAAAGACCTTTTTTGGGGGACTCAATGAAGATATCCCCTATGGAAGAATAAATTGTACTATTAGTCCCATAAATGATTCGCTTCCAGAGGTTTATGATGTAAACAAAGCAGTTTTGTCATTGCAAGTGAATAATGTCCACACCTATAATTGGTCAGGATTGTGTAGCAGCAGCAGCTTTATAGCGAACACAGAGAACATCACAGGATTGTGCTGTTCTGAAACAGCTATGCCATGCTACCCTAGAATTGCCTTTAATGCGATTACTGTGACCACAAACCACTCTCCATGTGTGTGCCACATTTTTACACCCCAGAAAGAAATACTGAATATAACAACATCATGTGCCGTCTGTGATATTAATGACCACAGACCAGGAGCCTCCAGTATGATTGATACAACTGTTGCACCAAGCATTTCATCAGCAGAGCCACATCTATGGAATGTTAATCTGACATTGTTCTTGAATGATGTCCAAGTTAATGAGACATCAGAATCGTATGGCGGCAGCTACAAGAAGGGAGCGGAGAACATCAAGTTCTGCTGCTATAAAGGAGACTTGCCATGCTATCCAAGAATTGCCTTAAATGGGATCACTGTAGTTGAAAACTTCTCCTATTGTGTAAACTACACATTCACATCTAAGAGTGAATCAGTGAAGGTCACAAAATCATATTCTCTCTGTGGTTTTACTAACTACAGGTCATGTGGCTTCTGTTGGATTGGAAATGATAACTTACTACCACTGTGTGTCTATATGTTTGGAATTGGAGTCATCAATGACGGCCTAACAACATCAAGTGCTATGACGATCATCATTTTCGGGAGGACGTGAACTCCCATGGTATATGGTGGATAGGCGGCGGGAACCATTGAAGGCTATGTCTGAGGGGTGTTCCTTCTTGCAATTTCCTCATATTCCAAGTCCGGCTTGTTGCAGGAGCTACTGAGTTAAGTGCTCTGTGCACACCGTGAGCTGTGTGTCTCATCCGTTTTGATCCTGCTTCGATATCCCGCTTGTTTACGATGAATGATGATATCGTATGACAGGGAACAGTTGGCTGTGGTCACTTTCTGCGCGGTTTCGCCTTATGTCTTTTGGCGTGTGCTGAGACTGCTACGATGGGGACTACAGTTACCTTTCTTTGTTTGGGAGATGTGTTAGTAATTCGGATGATTCCACTGGCACGGGCGGTTGAGCAATTATGGATTTTAATTCGTTTGCTGTGATACCGAGGCCTTCCATAACCAATAACCAATGTTTTGCCCTCATGAACAAGAGCCACCTAGCTTAATTCATGAGACTTCGAAATCGTTTGTGTTTTTTTTTTTTTTCAAAACAATTTTTTTCTTAGTACATTTTCTTCATTTTGACACTTCTGAAAGCTAATAAGTCTTAGTAAATTTCTATGGAATACTTTGATTCAGGTACATTATACTGAAGTTTGTGAAATTTCTAAGTGATCTGTACCTTTATAAAGTTTTATTGCTTGTTGAAATTTTTCTCCACCGGTGTGCATTATTGTGTGAAATTTTAAGGAAATTTGAAGGACACTAGCTTTCATCATCATCATCAAGTACCGGGCCTGCTGGCATAGGTGATCATGTCTCTCCACAACTTCGATCTCGGCAGCTATTTATCATTTCTGTTGTTGACCTTCTGCCAAGCCATTTTCTTAAGCTGTTTGGTATCTCTTCGTCCCTCAATTTTTCCAGCTGTTACAATATATTCCAGTTGCTCTCTTCTCATTACATGGCCAAAAAATGATGGTTGTTTCTTCCTAATATTGGAAATTAGCTCTCTTTTTGCTTTTACCTCTCTCAGAACATCTTCATTATTCTTTTTAGCTGTCCACAGTACTCTCAACATTCTTCTGTAAAACCACATTTCTACAGACTCCAGTGATTTTCTTGTCTGTTGTCCTACTGTCCATGATTCGCATCCATATGTTAAGACTGGCTCTAAGTAACATTTAAGAACTCTTTTTCTTGTTTCTATTGTCAAAAATGGATTGCATTTTTTAGCACTAGCTTTACTGCAGCAATTTAAACAAACCAACCTCAGGATCGCACTTCAGAGCATTACTATGGCGTTTTGTTATGTGTCAATTTGAATAGATGGTGTAAAAAGAAATAGCTTTGTATTGATTAAACCAAACTGAAACTTTGTTTTGCCCAAATAAATTAAATAAGTGTGCCAAATTTTAACGAAATTTGTCAGTTGTCAGAATAAAAATATATGAAATATGAAGAGGACTATCGTGCAAATGAAAAAAATTAATTTTTTTTACATATACATATTATATCCTCATAAATGGAACTGACCTTAGATGACCTATATATGTTAAATTAGCTTATCACAAACTCAGAAATCACACTACCAGTCTGATAAGATTTTTTAAAAATTATTTTGACATGTGTTTTAACATTGTAGTGAGGCTGCTGTAGTTGTGGCTCAAAATCAAAGAAAAAAATGGTTTCACTACTTTTTGTGAAAAAGCTAAAAAGTAAAATTTGTCTATTATTCCCCACATGAATTTCACGTGACTATTGACACCCAATTGTATATTAAGGATAGTTCCCTCCTCTACTTTATGAATATGAAAATGACTATTATATGCATTACACGAGGATATTTTTTTCAGTGCATTTTTGTGAATTGAAGGAAATTGTTTTTATTTGGAAGCTAATTGAAAAAAAGACCATAAAAGAAAATTAAATGAATATTTAGAGATTCAGCATCCATTTTTAAGTGTAGTAATTTTCCAGGCGATATATCAGCATCCTATTTCTTGATATTGATCGCGAACAGCACACAGCAGCATAAAATTGACATGATCTCTAAAGACCTTCAAAGATTTTAAGACAGCTTTGGAAATCAGTCTTGAAGTGTCAACAGTGTGTTGTGCTTTATAGCATTGTCAGTAAATCAGAGCAATTGTCGTTAGGTACGGATATTTAGATTTAGCGTCCATTTCTACTTCCCCTTTCCTTTCTTATTCGCCTTTCAACGTTGAGTGGAGATATAATTTGGATCATTTGCTCTTCTGTTTGGCTCTGCTGCTGTTACATTTCATAGTGTTTATAATATTAGATCAACCCATCTTTTTCAAGGTTAGCCCTTGAGTACGGTGATCTCACAACGTTTATTGATGAAGGCTCGTTGTGTTGTGATCTTTCTGCCTGATCATATGGCCAAACCATTTTATCTATTGTTTCTTTGGTTGTAATGTTTCTAGCTATTTCTTCAATTCTGATTTTATCTCTCAGACTGTTTCCTGTTATTTGTCTAACCATCCCAGTAGTAGTTATTTTTCTGATATGTAATTAAGGAGTTTTAGAAAAATAATTTTGAAAATTGTTATTAAAAAGTACCTTCCTTTTTTAAAACTAACTTTAAACTTTCAATAATAAATTTCAGTTTTTCTTTTTTAAAAAATTGTACAATCAATAATTAACTTTATTAATGTTTATATCATCATCATCAAGTACTGGGCCTGCTGGCATAGGTGATCATATCTCTCCACAACTTTCGATCTCGACAGTTATTTATCATTTCTGTTGTTGACCTTCTGCCAAGCTATTCTCTTAAGCTGTCTGGTATCTTTTCTCTTTGCTTCCCTCTATCTCTTCATCCCTCAATTTTCCCAATTGTTACAATATATTCCAGCTGTCCTCTTCGCATGACATGGCCAAAAAATGATAATTTGTTTCTTCCTAAAATTAATGTTTATATCTTCTTTTTTAGCTCCCGGTGGAGCATAGGTCTTCAACAAACACTTTCCAAGTCGTTCTGTTTTTTGCCATTCTTTTAAAATCATTCCATGTCTTCCACATCATCTTCATCTCTGCTTCTATCTGTCTATTCCAAGAATTCCTTGATCTTCTTGATCTTCCTCTTTGTCTATTCCCTTGGGGATTCAAAAAAAGGGCCTGTTGTGTAATACTCCCAGTTGGCTTCCGTAGTATGTGTCATATCCATCGCCATATCTCTTTATCCACTGGTATTTGACTGGTACATATCATAATTCTATGTTAGTGATTTTGTCCTGCCATTTCCATCCTTTTATTCTGCGTAAGCATCAATTAATGAAAGTCTGTATCTTCGTGATTGTCAATTTTGTTGTTCTCCATGTTTCACAGCCATATAATAGGACTGACTTAACATTTGAGTTGAAAATTTTTATTTTTGTATTTAACCTAATTTCTTTGGATTTCCATATATTTCCCAGTGCAATGAAAGCTCCTCTTGCTTTTAATATCCTTATTTTGGTATCATTTTCTGTTCCTCCCTCTTTATCTATATTACTGCTCAGATATATGTAAGATTGTACGTCTAGTAGAGGTATTTCTCCTAGTGTTATTTGGTTATTGCCAACTGTATTAATTCTCATAATGTTGGTCTTATCTCTATTAATCTTCTGTCCTAGCTGTTGTGATCCCTCATCAAGTATGCTCATTTTATCCTGCATCTGTTGATGGCTGTGTGATAGGAGAGCTATGTCATCAGCAAAGTCTAAATCATCAAGTTGTTTGGTCAGTGACCACTGGATTCCATTTCTGTTGTTTTGAGTTATTTTCAATGTTTATATAGTAGTTACAAAATAAAGAACTCACTCAGCTTTAATAGCAAAAAGACAGAAGTAATGATAACAGAGAAAAAGACATCACCTCAGTGCAAAATAAACACAAGTGAAACAATATTAAAACAGGTAAATGAATTTAAATATTTGAGAACTTTGTTAACCTCAGACGGAAGATGTACAACAGAGGTGAGATGCAGAATGGCTCAGGCAAAAGCAGCTTTCCAAAAAATTAGGAAGTTACTATGCATCCATATTTGACAATAGAAACAAGAAAAAGAGTTCATAAATGAAATGTTATGTAGAGCCAGTCTTGAATCTTAACATATGGTTATGAATCATGGACAATAAATCAATAAGACAACAGACAGGAAAATCACTGGAGTCTGTAGACAGAAAGAAATGTGGTATTACAGAAGGTTGTTGAGAATACCATGGACAGCTAAGAAGAGTAATGTAATGAGTTGAAAACGTTCTGAAAAAGAGCAAAGCAAAAAGAGAGATAATTTCCAATATTAGGAAGAAATAATCTGATCGGATTAATCATTTTTTGGCCACGTAATGAGATAACAGCTGGAATATTCTGTAACAACTGGGAAAATTGAGGGACGAAGAGATAGAAGGAAGCAAAGAGAAAAGATACCAGACAGCTTAAGAGAATGGCTTGGCAGAAGGTCAACAACAGAAAATCATGAGAAATTAAAATTATAATATTAAATAACTGTCGAGATCGACAGTTGTGAAGAGCAGACATGATCACCTACGCCAGTAGGAGTAGGCCTGGTACTTCATTGTGATCATACTTGATGATGATATGATGATGATAGTAGTTACAATAATTGTCTATCTATCGTCCTTTCGAGCCGAAGACGGCACATAGGCCAATAGGACAGTGGACAGAACCACAATCTCAAAAACAGAAACCTTGCGTGCCAAAATGGCACATATCATATTGCAAAGATCACTGCTTTTAAAATCTATACTATGGTATGTTTCCATAACAATGATTTTTACAATGACAGCTTGTCAAGCCATCGATCAATCTCCTTAGTCGCCTCTTTCTTACGACATGCCAGACAATAATTGTATTAACAATGAAATCATGGATTGATTGTAATTGTTACTAATTGCATTATTTTTCATTTTGGATTAATACAGACACTCACTTTACACTTCACTATAATTCAGATAGGATAGTGTAACTGTAAAGTAAATGTCAGATCAATGTCAAAAATCATTCAAAATTCAAAGATTTAGATATCAATCAAATAAAAAATAACCCTAAATTTTAATTAACTGGCTGAATTATATTATCTATTATATAGTAATTACCAAATGTTAGATCACATCATAATTATAAAATTTACTCAAATTTCATTTTACTACCCGAGGACTGAGAGTGAGTCCAGTGAGTGAGAGTGAAGACATCTTTTTTTTACTTTTAAATTTTAAAAAATTCTTCATTACCATGATTACCTGCCTAATAACCTAATTTTCATAATCAATTCAATCTTTAATGTTGCAAAACAATGTAAATTTATAATCTACTACTACTGTTACTTTTAAATACTTACCAATCTAATAAAGGCAAATCCTCTAGATGTGTTTACGTACAGTTCAGAACATTCTCCATAAGGAGCAAACATTTTTCGGAACTCATCTTCTGTTATGTCCGGAGTTAGATTACCGACAAACAATCTGCATCTCCCTGTAAATTTTTTCTCGCCGCCAGGTCCTGCGGATGGATCAGTAGAACTCTTATCTTCTTTGTCAGTAGCTTTTATATCTTGTGCATTTTTATTGTACTCATTATTGTCGTTTCGATTTTCAGATCGATCTGACCGATCTCTGTTCTGGTTCTGACTTCCATGTTGGCCTCGACCACCCGGGCTGATGAAGCTATCAGACTGCCTTTTATCATCTTTTGAAGTACTATTGTTTTGACCTCTGTGATCTTTCTTGAATTGGTTGCTTTCTTGTTTAACCGGGGTGCTGCTTACCCCTGATTTCGACATTTTCTTATATTCTTTTTTTTCCTTTAATTATATCAGTTTGAGTTTCAGCTCCGCACGCCGTTGCACCTAAAACCGTAAAATGGCGTCTGTCGGCCTCAGGGCTTTGTGATTTCAAACGAGGCTACTGTCTTTCTTCTCGTGATTTCCAAATATCGCCATTTTAATCAAATTTTGTAGACGCAGCTAATTTCACAGAGTTCAAATGATAGGGGAATAGGCTTAAACAACGCTTTTTTGCTAGGAAAATTGATTTCCGGTCTCAAAATAAATTTGTATGCCATCGGTGACAAATAGTCAGTAGTTTTGAAAAAAATGAGAGGCTAATTTTTTTCTTGTTAAGGTACAGAGTAGCGCTAGGAAAAAAAAGTACTGGGAATATGTATTCATTCATTCTTTTTCCTCTCGGGCCGAAGACGGTACATAGAGTCATATTACTCTCCACAAATGACGATTTGCTTCTAGTTCTTGTAGATCTTGTTGTTTCTTAATCCCGTGGTTGAGCCATCCCTGGTAAATGATCTGCATAGCGATTTCCTTGGTCTTCATTGCTTTCTTCCAGATGGTTTCCACTTGAATGTTAGTTGATGACGTCTTTCTTTGTTCATTCTCAGCGCACGACCGATGTACTTCCAGCGCCTTCTTTGTCTATAGCTCCAAGTGGGTCGTGTATTATCGGTTAGTTCTAAATGTATTCTTTCCAGCTTATATTTCAGATCCTGCACAGACATTTGTTTACACTGTATATAATACAGATGTCTTACTCGCTACCCCTACTGGCATCTCCTAAATATTTCTAACGCCAATAAAGATATGGCAACGTAATTTGAACAGGGGTACGTTCATTTTACGAGAAACGAAAAGAAATGCGTCTGTGGTGTTTTTGTTGAGACAAAAAACTGGCAACCCTCCATACAACGCACAGAGAGGACACATGTATGTAAAAGACCTATGACGCGGTGTGGTGAAAGCCGAACTAGTTTGAAAGCTACACTGCCAACCACCCTTCATTCAACCAGGACAAACATTAACATCAACCAACATAGAACTGGAGTCGTCAGTCGCTGGACACTGAGGGAATTGCTGAGGAGGGGATCTGAGCACCTTGTTCGGAGTGCAATGATGATGACCCGCAAACAACCAATAACCCCAATAAACATTAACATCGCACCTTGAAATGTTCGGACAGTTTTTGATACTAGATAAATCCCTACAGGTTGCACCGGAGATGAAAATTCTTAACTTTGTTCTTATTAGATTTAGTGACTGTGGTGTCAGATGGACGCCACCTAGATCTACTAGACTGACTATTATACTCAGCACGTGAGAAAAAAGCACACTAGTGATACCGCCTACGTAATGATTGACATTCATGGTGTCAAAAACAACAAAGAAAAGCACTTATTACACGGGAAACCCATAATACAATATTAATAACTGAAACCTTCAGAACCAAGACTAAGGGATCAGCATGGACGTTGCCACGAGCTAATACATGACCAGCAAAAGACAATAAAAAAGCTTATCAATCATATGATGATAGTAATTGGAAATAAAAATTATTCACAAATAATATCAATATGCTGAAGGAGAACTTATATGCCAAGATGAAGGCGCACCAAGATGGACGCTTGTTTACGTTTGAACAAAGCCCAACGACCAAGATCTGAATTTGCAGAATTTCGTTCATTCTCAACGGCGGCAGTTATAGTTTAGCTTTTACTATCACAATGCCTGGAGTATAAACTAAGAACGCAATCTTGTCGTGCTTTCTCCCTGCATCGAAGGTTGGCGAAAATGGAGATTCATTTCACTCTATCTCTTGTGGACGCTGTCTTAAATGAACCAAATTAGTAAACAACCACGCGTCCACTAACGTAGGAGATCAACACTTTCTTTGACAAACTATCCAAATAGTAAATTACATGTATCATCATATATTCGTATATATCTGGTAGAACTTTTAGTTTAAAATACTTGTCATAACATGATTTGTCAGCATCGGTGAGACTCCCGGAAGTTCGTGACAGTTAGGAGCGTCTTATAGTTTGTTGTTTGATGTGTGATGGTCTAATCACCAACTAATTACTACATCAAACTTGGGCAGATGGTGCTCGTAAGCCTGGGAGGGCCGACCATCTAAGGGCAGAATCTCCCTACAGAAAAGACAATCTGCTGCCTTGCATGAAGATTGGGGACAATCAAAGGCTAAGGAAAGCAAACAAGAATAAAATGCTGGCTGAAATCGGATGCACTGGGCCATTGGCGCAGAACACAGTGCAATGTTTTAACAAGTAATCAATCAGACTGGATTTAACAGACTCTAAATATGATAGGGGAGGGGGGGGCAGACAGCAATATTTTGAAAAGACTATACGTAAGAAGAGTCAGACCAGTTCTAGAGTATGGAGTCACAGCCTGGACTATGGCTTCCAAATCACACCTTAGCAAAATTAACAGAACACAGAACCAAGCTGCCCGTATCATCACTGGTGCTATGAAATCTACACCTATCAAGATTCTAGAAACAGTAACAAGTTTACAACCCTTAGATGATAGACTAAAGTATTGCAACAAGCGGAGAAATATAGAAGGCTCTTTAGCCACCCCATGCACCAAAGAATAACTGGTTCCGGAATTGTACGACTAAAGAGGAGCAACTTCGCTGCAATTGCCAATGAACTAACTACTGCAGACCCAGTACTTTCCCAAACAATATCGAAACCCTTGGGCCCATCTGATATGTCTCCTCATGGAAAGCATAAAATACCAGAACTTAAGGAAAATATAACAGAAATCATGAAAAAAGGCACCCAATCAGACACACAGAAAGAAAACACGTAGCAGAAAAACACATACACGATACCTACCCACAGGACTCTTGATTCCACATATACACAGATGGCTCTGTTACAAATGCCACCAGAAATGGAGGCGGAGGTGTGTTCTTGACGCTGTCTATCTATCTATCTATCTATCTATCTATCTATCTATCTATCTATCTATCTATCTATCTATCTATCTATCTATCTATCTATCTATCTATCTATCTATCTATCTATCTATCTATCTATCTATCTATCTATCTATCTATCTATCTATCTATCTATCTATCTATCTATCTATCTATCTATCTATCTATCTATCTATCTATCTATCTATCTATCTATCTATCTATCTATCTATCTATCTATCTATCTATCTATCTATCTATCTATCTATCTATCTATCTATCTATCTATCTATCTATCTATCTATCTATCTATCTATCTATCTATCTATCTATCTATCTATCTATCTATCTATCTATCTATCTATCTATCTATCTATCTATCTATCTATCTATCTATCTATCTATCTATCTATCTATCTATCTATCTATCTATCTATCTATCTATCTATCTATCTATCTATCTATCTATCTATCTATCTATCTATCTATCTATCTATCTATCTATCATCTATCTATCTATCTGTCAGCCTGTCTGCTTGTATGTCTATCTATCTATTGTCCTTTCGAGCCGAAGACGGCACATAGGGCATAACCACAATTTCAAAAACAGAAACCTTGCGTACCAAAATGGCACATATTGCAGAGATCACTGTTTCTAAAATATATGGCTCTGTTTCCATAACAATACTTTTTACAATGACAGCTTGTCAAACCATCGATCAATCTCCTTAGTCGTCTCTTACAATATGCCTAGAAGGTCACAGTGTCACTATTATTTACTTTCCTCATAATGAAGCCACAGTAACACACGGGTTAACATACCCGATAAAAAATGAAGAGGGTATTCCTGAGCACCTCCTTTCATATTCCACACTAAATTAGAAGTCGATGATTAAGTCTCTGCCTGGAGGCGAAGGCGCGCCTACCGGCACCAGAGCTGGAAGTTGTCAGCGACCCACAGCTGATGGTTGCGCCAGGATCGGTGAACCAAAACCATCCAGACCCTGCTCCACCTCTTCGTGGTGCCTCCAGTAACAGACTAACCTGTCTAGTCTGGCCAAGCGAGCAGGGATCGAAGAGGGAAGACAACCCGGTACTCAAAAATGTCGTGCTGAAGTCGGATGTGTTGGGTCGAAAGGCGCAAATATAACAGTTAAATGGGATCACTGTAGTTGAAAACTTCTCCTCTTATGTAAACTACACATTCACATCTAAGAGTGAATCAGTGACGGTCACAAAATCATATTCTCTCTGTGGTTTTACTAACTACAGGTCATGTGGCTTCTGTTGGATTTGGAAATGATAACTTACCACCACTGTGTGTCTATATGTTTGGAATTGGAGTCATCAATGATGGCCTAACATCATCAAATGCTACGACGATCATCATTTTCGGGAGGACGTGAACTCCCATGGTATATGGTGGATAGGCGGCAGGAGCCATTGAAGGCTATGTCTGAAAAGTGTTCCTTCTTGCAGTTTCCTCATATTCCAAGTCCGGCTTGTTGCAGGAGCTACTGAGTTAAGTGTTCTGTGCACACCGTGAGCTGTGTGTCTCATCCGTTTTGATCCTGCTTAGATATCCCACTTGTTTACGATGAATGATGATATCGTATGACGGAGAACAGTTGGCTGTGTTCACTTTCTGCGCGGTTTCGCCTTATGTCTTTTGGCGTGTGCTGAGACTGCTACGATGGGGACTACAGTTACCTTTCTTTGTTTGGGAGATGAGTTAGTAATTCGGATGATTCCACTGGCACGGGCGGTTGAGCAATTATGGATTTTAATTCGTTTGCTGTGATACCGAGGCCTTCCATAACCAATAACCAATAACCACTAACCAATAACCGGTGAACGCTAAGAACAGAAGACTATTCGTAGTTTTAGTTGTGATGTTTGCTTTGATGTGAGAACATTTTTCATTATCATCGCATGCCATGCAGGTTGGCGTAAGCGATCAAGTCATTCCAAAATTCTCTTTCCTGAGTCATCGTATCAGATATGTTGTTGCCTGTTTATCATGCCATGACACCAAACTATCTTGAATTTCTTTCTTCTTGTCCCACGCGATCTCTCTTCACACTGTATTTTGCCAGGTGTAAAGAAGTATTAAAAATTTCCTCTTCTCATGATATGCTCGAAAAATGATTATTTCTTTCTGTTGTATTTTTTATTAATTATTTTTTTTTTTTTGGTTGGGGGGGGGGGGCGCTTCTCATTGTGTGTTGGCCTCGTTTAAAAAGTACTCATTGGTTTTTTTTTTTTAGCTGTCCAGAGAACTCTAACATTTTTAGATAATATTTTCATCTACTTGCCTACTTTCATGATTCGCTTCCATCGGTCGCAATTGGCTCTATATACCACAGATAACTCATTTATTTCACTTATATTGACATAGATTTGTTGCACAAGATGATTATCATTTTCTGAAATGCTACTATGGCCTCTGCTATTCTGATTGTATTTATGTGATGTATCGTCCGTGTGATATTATAGTACCCAAGTACATGCTGATTCTTTGTAATAACTTGATCATTATACGTTCATGGGACGTACAGTACGATATTCTTCGCAATTAATAGCGCCTGACTTCTTTATGATGACAACAAAGATAGATTGTAGTAGATCTTCGGTTATGTGTCCACTGTTATATATGTAGAGAGTAATTTTATATGAACCGTACTTCCAGCCCTCCTAATGCATCTATCTATTCAATTGCTATATTATCGGAACATGGAGCTTTGCATCTTTTCATGTGCTGAAATGCATCTTCCACTTCACTCTTGGTAGTTTTGCGCCTTTGTTTGAATTGTTTAGCTCTGGTCTTACACAGTCGTAGAGTCCACTGATATACTCCGACTTTCTATGAACTATATTCAGTTCTCCCATAACTGTTATATTTCCTCGTTTGATTTCGCCACCCTGAAGCCTTGATTTAAATTCTTCCTGTTAAATCGTTTAACTGATTGTGCATGACATTTGTGTCTTTTTTTTTTTTTTTTTTTGGGGGGGGGGGGTGTGCTGTTTTTCCATTTCTTCACATTTCTCCTTTAGCCATTCTTCCTTTGCTTGTTTTGAATGTCTGTGTGCAATCTTTTGTGTGTCATTCATTCCTTCTTATGTTTTTGCCTTTTGTCCTTTAGTTCTATTATTTCTTATGTCACCACCCATTTCTTCTTGTCTTCTTTTCATCACTGGTATTACTTATTTCGATGTATATTAAGTGATTGCTTGAGCATTTCAACATTTTAGGAAGCATAAACGTAGACAGCAAAGATCTAAGAATAATAAAGAACATGTACTGGCAACAAACAACGGCCATAAGCACTGGAAACCAATTGGGAATGTTTCAACAAATAAAACAGGGTGTTAGACAAGGTTGTGTGCTGTCACCAGATTTTTAAAATATTTATAGTGAGATTATTTTAAGATCCTTAAGGGGCATGCCTGGAATAACAATTGGAGTTCATAACATAAATAATCTAAGGTATGCTGATGATACAGTCTTAATCGCTAAGAGTGAAAATGAGTTACAAGAAATGTTGGACATAATAGTGAAAGAAAGCAAAAATAAGGACTCAGCCTTAATAGCAAAAAGATAGAGGTAATGGTAACAACAAAAAAAAGACATCACCTCAGTGCAAAATAAACACAAGTGGAACAATATTAAAACAGGTAATGAATTTAAATATTTGGGAACTTTGTTAACCTCAGACGGAAGATGTACAAAAGAGGTGAGATGCAGAATGGCTCAGGCAAAAGCAGCTTTCCAAAAAATGAGGAAGATGCTATGCAATCCATTTTTGACAATAGAAACTAGAAAAAGAGTTCTTAAATGTTACGTAGAGCCAGTCTTAACATATATGGATGCGAATCATGGACAATAGGACAACAACAAGAAAATCACTGGAGTCTGTAGAAATATGGTTTTACAGAAGAATATTGAGAGTACCATGGACAGCTAAGAAGAGTAATGAAGATATTCTGAGACAGGTAAAAGCAAAAAGAGAGCTACTAATTTCCAATATTAGGAAGAAACAATCATCATTTTTTTGGCCATGTAATGAGAAAAGAACAACTGGAATATATTGTAACAACTGGAAAAATTGAGGGACAAAGAGAAGAGGGAAGCAAAGAGAAAAAAATAACAGACAGCTTAAGAGAATGGCTTGGCAGAAGGTCAACAACAGAAATGATAATAGCTGCCGAGATCGAAAGTTGTGGAGAGACATGATCACCTACGCCAGCAGGCCCGGTACTTGATGATGATGAGCATTTCCCACTGCTCCTCAATTTCTGTATCATCCCAATCGAGTTATGAACTATTTTGTACTATATATCGTTACATATGCATGTGATCACTTCAATGCCAAAACCTCTAGCGTGTTTATTATCCCTGTCTGTATGTTGTCAGGTCCTGTAGCTTTTCTTTTTTCCATTGTTTGTATAGCTTTTCCACTTCCGATATTAAGATTTTATAGCCTGGTGTACATTTTATTTTGTATTTCTGTTCACTTTCGTCATAAAATAGTTATGTTATATATTTCTGGAATCTATTGATTATATCTTTGTTGTCTGTTAGCATTTTTCCTTTCTTATCTGCAATGCATCCACTTTCTGTGCTTCTTTATATTTATTTGTCATTCTCTTTTATCTGTGTGCATCCCTCTTAATATTTTTATTGTCCAAAGTTTCGATTTCTAGCCATCTTTGGCCGAGCAAGTCTTATTTTGCCTTTTTGCGTATTTCATTATCTATTTTGTTGTATTAGGTTGTGTTCTTTGCTTTTCTTCTTTCTTAAATTATTTCCAAGATGCTGTCGATTGTTCATTTTGGTTTTTTGTTCTTTTTTCCTTTTTTTGGGTAAGATGTCGCAAGTTTCTGTGTATGCTTTTCTTTATTCATTGCCATTTGGTTGTAACTTTTTCATTAGAATTTTCTCTTCTGCACTGCTCAATCCCTTCTTCTAGCAGCTTCTTGTATGTGCTCTTTACATGTATTATATAATTATCTTTAGCATATTTTTTTTTTCAAGCTGTTATGTCTCGTGTATTATTGATGAATTAGTATTTTTAAAAATTTAGTTTGACTTTCATTTTAAACTTATAGTATAGTGATCTGAGTTCTATCTGCTCCTGGATAGGTTTTGGCTTTCTTAGCGTTGTTACGGAACCTATCTTTTTTTTCATTGTGTAGTCATTTTGATTACTCTTCTTATCTCCAGTGTCTTTCCATGTGTATAGTTTCCATTTCTCTTGCTCAAAGTACGTGTTCCATATTATCGGTCTGTTTTCTTTCCTGAGGTTTTATGTATTTTTATCAAATTTTATTTTGAAATACATATACTCGGTTTGATGTGAATAATTATAGATTTGTTTTCACCTCTATGGCTCTTTCTACTAAAGAACGTATATTGTATATGGCATTGTTCGTTACTTTACCTCCAACAAAACCACAGTGTTCATCAATAATTTCTGATTACTGATTTTGTTTCGCACTTTTCGTATGATCTTCTTCCTCTTTATTTCCTCATTTGCCTTTCAGTGTCGAGGGAAGATATAATTTACAGTCTTTTGCTCTTCTGTTCGCCTTTGCTGCTGTTACGTTTCCTAGTGCTTCTAATATTCATCAATCGAAGATGGGCGCACCAAGATGGACGCTTGTTTGCTTTTGAACAAAGCCCAACGGCCAAGATCTGAATTTGCAGAATTTCGTTCATTCTCAACGGCGGCCGTTATAGTTTAGCTTTTACTAGCACAATGCCTGAAGTATAAGCTCAGAACACCATCTATAGTCGTGCTTTCTCCCTGCATCGAAGGTTGGCGACAATGGAGATTCATTTCACTCTGATTCTTGTGGACGATGTCTAAATGAACCAAATTAGTAAACAACCATGCGTCCACTAACGCAGGAGGAGATCAACACCTTCTTTGACAAACTATCCAAATAGTAAATTACATGTTTCATCATATATTCGTATATATCTGGTAGAACTTTTAGTTTAAAATACTTGTCAGATAAATTCCATACTTAAGGTTGTCACGTTCTGTTTTATTCAAGACACAAGAGCCAAGAACTCAACTATTCTATTCATTGTTTGTGTGCTACTCAAATCACAAACGACTTTAATTTATCAAAGTCTACAAATGTGGACATCATCAAGTAGCGTGTGAGATACAAGCCATATTCGTCTTTGGTGGAAAAAAGGGATCGCTGCAGTATATGCTGTCATTCATTTATGATGATTCTTCTTGGATCTTCTTCGACGAGAACTCAGGAACTTTTCTTCCAGCATTTACATTTTTACATTGCTGATCTCTGACACGGGTGTTCTGGTTGGCCTACTGTTTGTGTGGATAGAGACCATTGCTGATCTCTGACACGGGTGTTCTGGTTCGCCTACTGTGGATAGAGACCATTGCTGATCTCTGACACGGGTGTTCTGGTTGGCCTACTGTTTGTGTGGATAGAGACCATTGCTGATCTCTGACACGGGCGTTCTGGTTCGCCTACTGTGGATAGAGACCATTGGCTACAAAGTCAATCAACGGAACGGGATGTGTCAAAGTCTCGTTTTTCGCCACCTACGTATTTAGCTTTCTGTCCGTATGGTACGTTGTGTGCATAACAGTGGAGAATTACACCACCATATATCACCCAACAAGCTTTGTGTTTATGTGCACAAAGAGACGTGGTCATGTGCATTCTAGTCTTGTCGTTGTTGCTGTATATGGCCACTACTGAGGTAACGCCAAACGAGATAGGTCTTGAGAAATGCTTGCCAAGTCCAAGGCTGATGTTCTTGCACATAATAACCTACTTTGACTTGGTAGTAACGTTGCTACCACCGCTGATCGCCATTACTGTCATGCTCTTCACGATCGTTCAGTCCATCATACACAAGTCCCGGTGGAAGAAGCTCAGTGGCCTGCCGATGCTGGAAGTTTCTGAGCTTAAACCGATCAACGATCCTAGGTTGAGCTCAGTGCGAGCTAGCGCCCAGGTTCGTGTGGCTAGGATTCTCTTTGCTTTGTCTCTATCTTACATCATCATGAACGCACCCAGCCACGTTGCCAGACTGTACTATCTGATGTGGACTTAAAACTCAGGGGACATGAAATTGACATTTTCTGAGGGTCTTATCCGGCTGATCTTCCAGCACGTCAGCCACGCCCACCATGCCTGCAAGTTTTGGATCTTCGTGGTCGTCAATAGAAACTTTACCAAGAACCTCAGACAAACTTTGGTTGACGTTACCAAGTGTATATGTTAGTCGTGGCTTATATCTTGATGGTTGTCTGTGCTAACATGGCTCATATCTTTGTGTGTGTATGTGATAGCCATGGTTCCTATCGTGGTGGGTGTCTGTGACAGCCATGGCTCAATTCTCGGTGTATATCCATGCTAGTCGTAGCTCATATCTTAGTGGGAGTCTGCAATAGCCATGGCTGATATCTTGGTGGGTGTATATGCTGGCCATGGCTTATATCTTGGTGTGTGTCTGGGCTGGCCATGGTTCATATCTTGGTGTATTTCCGTGCTAGCCATGGCTCATATCTTAATGTGTTTCAATGCTAGTCCTGGTTCATATCTTGGTGTATTTCCGTGAAGCCATGGCTCATATCTTAGCTTGTGTGTGTGTGTGGTGTGTGTGTGTGTGTGTGTGTGTGTGTGCTAGCCATGGCTCACATCTTGGTGTGTGTCATATATCATATCTTGGTGTGTGTCCGTGTTAATCATGTCTCATATCTTTGTGTGTGTCTGTGTTTAGTCATATCTCATATCTTAGTGTGTATCTGTGTTAGTCATGTGTCATATCTTTATGCGTGCATGTCTGTGTTAGTCATATCTTTGTGTGCATGTCTATGCTAGGCACATCTCATATCCTTGGGTGCATGTTTATGTTAGTCACATCCAAACCTTTGTGTGTGCATGTCTATGTTAGTCATGTCTCATATATTTGTGTGTATGTCCATGCTAGTCACAACTCATATCTTAATGTGTGTTTGTCTATATTAGTCATGTCTCATATCTTTGTGTGTTTGTGTTTAGTCAAATCTCATATCTATGTTGTGTGTGCATGTCTATGTCACTCACATCTCCTATCTTTTGAAGTGCATGTTTATGTTAGTCATGTCTCATATCT
Source organism: Megaustenia siamemsis (assembly GCA_032433765.1). Lineage (NCBI taxonomy): Eukaryota > Metazoa > Mollusca > Gastropoda > Stylommatophora > Ariophantidae > Megaustenia > Megaustenia siamemsis. The sequence goes on along the minus strand of JAVIAB010000047.1, from coordinate 70,942,817 downwards.
TTATGTGTGCATGACTGTGTTTAGCCATATCTCATATCTTAATGTGTGTATCTGTGTTGGTCATATCTCATATTTTAGAGTGTCTCTGTGTTAGTCACATCTCATATCTTAGTGTGTGTGTGTGTGTGTTAGTCATATTTCATATCTTGGTGTGTGTCAGTGTTAGTCATGCCTCATATCGTTGTGTGCATGTCATGTTAGTCACATCTCTTATCTGTGTGTGTGCATGTCTGTGTTAGTCACCTCTAGTGACTCGGGCAGATGGTGCTCGTAAATCTGGGAGGGCCGACCATCTAAGGACAGAATCACCCTACAGAAAAGACAATCTGCCGTTTTGCAGGAAGATCGGGAACAATCAAAGGCTAAGGAAAGCAAACCTGAATAAAATGCTGGCTGAAATCGGATGCATTGCGCCACTGGCGCAGAACACAGTGCAACGTTTTAACAGGTATTCAGAGTGGATCTAACAGACTCTAATTATGATGTTCTGTCTGTGGGGTCGATCAATTCACTTTAAACAGATAGCTGTATTCACTTGAGAGTCTGGAATCCTACTTTGATTGAGTCTTGATCGCACAGAGAGAGAGAGAGAGATAGAGAGACAGAGAGAGGGAGAGAGAGATTCCATCAATCCATCTTTTTCGTGATCGGCCTTTGGGTCTGATTTTCTCGCAACGTTTAATGTGTTGTTGTTTTTTTTTATCACTCTGTCTTGTCACATGGCTAAACCATTTTATTTGCTGTTTCATTATATATTCTATGGCGGAGGTTATTCCAAGTCTTTTTTCTTCATTTTTGATCTTGTCTTTTAGGCTGTTTCTTGTCATTCGTCTGACACATTTAATCTCAATAGAGGTTATTTTTATTTTTCTTGCATCTATGATGCAGGACTGGCATTGGTAGCACAACGTTGGGATGAAGATTGTATTGTAGTGTTCCTGTTTTGGTCTCTAGAGTTATTTTCATGTTGGATAATAATGGTGATAGCTGTCCAATGATTTGACAAGCTTTGTTGCATCTTGAGTCTATCTCTGCTGTTTGTGAATTGTTGTTTGTCACTATAATTCATAGGTAACTGAATTCTTCTACTTGTTTTAGTTGCCTGGCCTCTATAGTTATGTTGATGTTCTGTTTATCTTTTGTGATATTCATGACTTCTGTTTTGCCGATGTTGATTTTCATGTTGTACTTTGTGCCGTGATGTTGAGTCCATTTAAGTGTTCTTGTAGGTCTTCTATTGTTGCATGTATTAGTGCCTGATCGTCTGCAAATGAAAGCTCGTTGATCTCCTCTGTCTCTGATGGGTTGACTAACTTGCATGTAAAGTCCATGTGGAGGGACATGATCACCTACGCCAACCGGTATGGCACATGATGATGATGATGGTCCATGTATGTAATAAACAGTAGTGGGAATAGTACGAATCCCTATCTTACACCTGATCTAACTTTGGAGTGGTCTGTGTCCCCTGCTGCTGTTCTGACTGTGCAGCTGCTGTTGATGTAGATACTTTTATTTAGGTTGGTTAGATCTTGGCTTACTCCGTATGTTATAAGTTTCACCCACAGTTTGTTCTCTGTTTACTCTGTCGAATGCTTTTTCCTGGTAGATGAAAGGTATGTTCAAATTTTGATTGTGTTCTGTCGTCTTTTCTGCTAGCTGTTCGCATGATGATTCTTAGAAATATCAATAGAAACAAGAATAAGATTTCTTAAATAGTATGTAAAGACCTCTTAACATAGGGATATGAATCATGGACAATAGGACATGACATAGGCCAACCAACAGTCAAGAAAATCACAATGGAGGCTGTAGAAATGTGGTTTTCCAGTAAAATGTTGTGAATAACACGGACAGCTAAGAAGAGCAATGAAAACGTTATGAAAGAGGCGAAAGCAAAAAGAGAGCTATATATCTTATATTAGGAATTAAAAAAAATCACATTTTTATGGCCCTATTATGCGAATACTGTGTGAAATACTGTGTGTTACCGGGGCCTCATTATGAGGAAAGTAAAGAATAGTGACACTGTGACCTTCCAGGCATGTCGTAAGAGGCGACTAAGGAGTTTGATCGATGGCTTGACAAGCTGTCATTGTAAAAAGTATTGTTATGGAAATAGAGCCATAAGTTTTGGAAGCAGTGATCTCCGCAATATGTGCCATTTTGGCACGCAAGGTTTCTGTTTTTTGAGATTGTGGTTCTGCCCTATGTGCCGTCTTCGGCTCGAAAGGACGATAGAGATAGATTATGCGAAGGGAACAGTTGGAATATATAGTAATAAACTGGGAAAATGGAGGGACGAAGAGTAGAGGGAAGCAAAAAGAAAAAAAAAATACCAGCCAGACAGCTTAAGACAAAGGCTTGGCAGAAGGTCAACAACAGAAATGATAAATAACTGTCGAGGCCGAAAGTTCAAGAGAGACATGATCACCTACGTTAGCAGGCACGGTACTTGATGATGATGATGATGTGAATAGTAAGCAGCGAATGTATTTACAAACGATGATATGTCGGAACCATTACATTTTCATATTTCAATTGTTTTTACATATTAATATAAATTATATAGATTAAGGAATATTTTATAGAAAAAAGTAATGTATATATGAATTCACAATTTGGAAAAACTAAAAGGGCCGGTCGCCTGAAGTTTGGTGGTGACGATTGCCAAAACGAGGCAAAAGGCCATAATCCCTCGTCGGTGGCGGGTGTACGCTTTTTCATGATTAAAAAAAATAAATAATAAAGTGATTGAGTTGGACATATATTGTTGATATTGAATTTTACACTAAAACATCTATTTGGTCAGTGCTGATTGGCTTTTACTATTTTATTCTTTATGTCCGTTACGGGTGTGTACGACGTTCACGTTGCGTTGCATCTAGCCTACCCTACACGCCGAAAATCTGCTGAAAATAAACGAATCTAACACTAACCGTGAGTTTACTTTACACTCAATAGATTTAATAATTTCTAAGGCAGATAACCCGGAGAGTATAAATAGGCATATGAAAAAAAGGCAACGTGGGTAGTTAGTGAGTTAAAGATGGAATTGAGACATTGTTAAAACATTATTTGAATATTGCATTTGTTGCGTACGCGCGCCCACATCATTTTCATCATATAATAAAATAAATAGTTAGTATGGTGTAGTAAATAGTAAATCTCTTGTAATTGTGACACTTAACTAGCATGATGTAGTGTAGAGTAGATGTACCAGTCATTTTTTGAAAAAGTCACTTTGGTGGATAGTGTGGAGTAAAGGCACCAAGATGCATAGAGGATAGTGTTCCTCTCTTACTATATCTATCAGTGCAGCCATGTTCATGTGCAGTGTCACCTGTACTACTGCTGTGTACCACAGTACTGAGTTAGAGTACAGTGCACTACTGACTGTCACCTGTGCTGCTGCACCACAGTGCACTCTTCTCTTCTGTTACAGTTACAATTTAAATTCATTATATTTTTATGCCTGGCGTGATACCACGCCAAAAATATCACCCAAAAATGTGCTTGAGTGTGGTCATAGAAAAATATGGTCACTAACACTGTAGTAACAGTACTAACATATTCCCCATACGACTACTGACTAGCAAGGCGTGGAGGGAACCTTTACTTTTTTTTTACATTTTTATAAATAGTAATTAGTTTTATAAATAATTTTATAAATGAATGATTCATAACTGTACTGTAGTGAATTAATTGTTATTGTGCATTGTTATTATTTCTGTTGGCAGTAATCAAAACAAGAGATGGGCTTATCTCAATTTGACAACCTGCTAAAAAAAATAACTGAACGTTTCAGTTGTGTTATTCCCTATAACTACTATCTATAATATAATGACATTGTATTTTGCATGCTTATGTTTCTTTCAAATTTCACTCATATATGAAGAAACTTATTTCATTTGAATGAAACTGTTTCAAACAGTGAACCACAGTAGCTCAGTGGTAAGTGAACTGGATTACGATTACTAAGGACAAGTGGTTGGGTTAAATCTTAGTTTTCAACTTCTAGGTTCACCTGATATTAAATGGACACTGACTTTTTCTTGTAAGCTAGGACAGTCAGACAAGAAACTGACCACATTGCCCATTTAAAAAAATGCAATGATGGTCATTGAAAAATATGGGCACAAACACATTTCCCATGATATAAGACTTGGAGAAAACCTTTTAACCTTAACAAAAAAATGAAGGCATTTCTTAGTGTAAGCATATAAATTATTTTAGAGAAACAAGTGATCTCCCCTTAGTTTAGTTGGTGTTGCAACAAAACTACAGTAGTTTTCAAATACTAAAAATTATGTTAGGGTTAGGACTTTACCCTTGTTTTGTTTCTCTTTTCTCTACAATAATGAGAGATTAAAGAACCACAGAATAAAGTGCAATGTTGCTAAAGGGGATGTTACTCTCTGAACTTAAATCATTTATGTGTTTAAACTACGACTTTACCTAAATGTATGGTAAATCCATATATCCATTTAGTTTACTTCAGTAAATCCAAATATCCATTTTACTTATTTAGTCTTGTTTATCTTATTTACACTATCCTACACTACACTATAATGCATACACACAAAACTGCTCAAGAGGTCATTGGTCGCCGATTAAATCTCTGGTTTCTAAAGTGGAGTCATTTAAATTGGTATAGAAAATGAAAGTAAAGATAGATCCCTATAAAACTGCAAATTTATGAATAAATGCACCACAAATACAAATATCCATGTTGATTTCTTTCATATTAATGATTTTACGGAACAATGGCTACAAAATGTAAAAAAAAAAACTTCCAATGTGCAAAAAAAGGTTATATTTCAGACCATTTCAAAGTCATAAAAGCTCTAAACTTCATTTTCTTAGTAATTTCCAACATTTAATTCGAAGTATAAATAGGGAAATTTATAAAAATGATTGAGTACCATGTAGACAGTTTCTGGTGACTTCAGCTTACCTTTTTTTGGCCAGAAAACCCTACAAATTTACATTTCTGGGAGTCCCAATTTATAAGTGCCTAAGATGTCACTACATTCTGAGCACAACTGTTTTAAATTATGCTGTGCTGTGCTGTGCTAGGGTAAAGGCACGTGTCAGCACTGGGACTGAAAGTGGTTGGCGACTCATAGGTAACTGCTTGCACCCAGGATTTATATACCAAAACTATCAAGTTTTACTCCACTTTTTTACAAAGTACCATAGTAACAGCTTAAAATAATCTTGCAGCATAAAAATAAACAGGACAAATCTGAAACAAGTGCAATGCATCAAATACTTGAGCACAATAATAACATCAGATGGAAGATGCACCAAATAAATAAAAAGCATAATAGCTCAAGCCAAAATATCATTTCAGAAAATGAAAAAAGGTTTTTATGCAACACATCTATGTCAATAGAAGTGAGAAAGAGGGTTCATTGATTCTATATAGAACCAATTCTGACCTATCGAAATGAATCAGACTGTAGACAAACAAATTAAAAGACAATTAGAGGTCACATAGATGAGATTTCTTAGAAAAAGGTTGAAAGTTTCCTGGGCAGCTAAAAAGACCAATGAGGACATTCTTAAAGAGGCTAACATAAAAAAGGAGCTCCTAAAAAACTGAAATAAGCAATGTTTTTCGGACACATGAGAAGAGGAAAGTTGGAATACTTGGTTACAACTGACAAAGTACAGGGAAAGAGAGATCACGGACAACAAAGAGAGAAAATACTAGATAATTTGGTGTCATAGCATGGAAAACAGTCAACAACAGAATTGATATGATGTACTGTGGATAGAAAATTGTGGAAGGACATTATCACCTACACCAACCTATAGGGTACATGATGATGATAGTAACAGACTAATAAGTCTAGTCAAGCAAATAGGAATAGAAGAGAGAAGGCATCCTGGTATTCAAAAATCCATGCAAAGTCAGATATGTTGGACAGAAAGAGGCAAATTTTGCTGTTGGCTGTAAATGACAACGTAAATACATCCACTTAATATATTTTTAAGGGCAGATAATAGAGAAAAGTAGTCATCAGTTGAATGTAAAAGACTGTACTGCACCATGAGACTGTTTTGTTCATTCATCAGTCATGATGACTACTATGCAGTCTTGGACAACCCCCAATCAGTGAAGCCTCTTTGGAGAACTTGTTAAATTTCAGCAGGGAAAGAAATATGGTATCAATCAGTTTAGTTCCTCGTTGGGAACTTACTTTTAGCTGAGTACCACATTTTGATTTATCATCGCTGTGGAAACTTGAAAGCAAGAAAAGATGAAGCACTTTGCTGCATCAGTTTGTTACCTGCAAAAGTGAAATTGATGTTTTTAATTTCACTAGCACTAATCCTATTCTCTGAACTTAACTTTCAGCAGACTTCTCATTTCCCAAACTTAAAAGTATCTTTCAAAGGAAACCATATTGAAAACATTAAAAAAAATTATCATAGGCAGTGCATTCCAGAAAGCATTCCATCAATGGAAGACTCATTACGAATAGCCTATTACCAGTAGAGGTGACTACTTTGAAAGAGATAAGAGCTTAAACTTTTGTAAAAGGAGCAAGCCTAAATAGCAAAAGTTGAACATCCACTTTATTTTAATATACGCTGGCACCCCGCTATTCATACACAATTGTTTCCTTGAATTCTTAGAATTGCAATTTCTACAAATATCCAATAGATTTTGTCCCACCAATAAATTAATATTTATATAATATAGAACACCAGAATAAGGCATGAATGACAGCAGAGACCGTGGATAACATTAAAGAAAGAAAGAATAAGAAAGCAGATATAAATAAAAGCAAAACGAGAAGTAATAAAGCCAAGACACAGGAAGCTTACACAGAGGTGAATAAAGAAGTGAGAAGATGCATTAAAAGGGATAAGAGGAAATATATATATGAACTAGCTAAAGAGGCAGAGGAAGCAGCAAATAAAGGGAATATGAAAGAACTGTACAACAGCATAAAGAAATTAAGTGGAAAATACAAACAGATCAATGCCTTTATTAAAGATAAGAAAGGAAATCTGCTTAGTAATATAAGGGAACAAATGGAGAGATGGAAAGAGCACTTTGAAGAACTTTTGAACAGACCCGGCTCAAATAATTCTCCAGATATACTACCAGCAGAAGAAGAGTTACACGTTAACTGTGGAAAACCAAGTAAAGAAGAAATAATGAAAGCCATCAAGCTATAAAAAAATGGTAAAACCACAGCACCAGATAAAATTCCTTCGGAAGCCATCAAAGCAGATATTAACACCTCTACCAAGATATAATCTATAGAAAACATAATCTATTAGAAAACATTTGGGAGAGGGAAAAAATATCCAAAAACTGGAAAGAAGGTTGTATGATCAAACTACCAAAGAAAGGAAGTTTACAGGAGTGCACAAATTATAGGGGAATTATGCGACCATCAGTGCCAGGAAAGATATTAAGCAGAATCATTCTGGAGAGACTAAAAGAGGCATAGAGAAGAAACATTTGAGAGATGAACAAGCAGGTTTTAGGAAGAACAGATCATGTGCTGATCAAATAACTACCAATTGTATAATAGTTGAACAAAGTTTAGAACTACAGTCCTACTTTATATTGGATTCATAGATTACGAAAATGCATTTGATAGTTTAGACAGAAGAATACTTTGGAAGTTGCTGAGTCATTACAGAATGCCCATAATGTTTATTAACCTGATAAGAACAATGTATGAAGGAATGAAATGTAGTGATGTGCAAGAAGGACAGCTTACAGAAGCATTTCAAATAAGATCAGGAGTAAGGCACGGATGCCTTCTATCTCCATTTCTCTTTTTGCTGGCCATAGATTGGATTATGAAAATAACTCAAAACAACAGAAAAGGAATCCAGTGGTCACTGACCAAGCAACTTAATGACTTGCTGATGACATAGATCTCCTATCACACAACCATCAACAGATGCAAGATAAAATGAGCATACTTGATGAGAGATCACAACAGATGGAACTGAAAATAAATAGGGATAAGACCAAAATGATGAGATTTAATGCAGTTTGCAATAACCAAATAAAAATAGGTGAAATACCTCTATTAGACGTACAGTCTAACATATATCTGAGCAGTAATATAGACAAAGAGGGAGGAATAGAAAATGATACCAAAACAAGGATATCAAAATCTAGAGGAGCATTTGTTGCACTGGGAAATATATGGAAGTCCAAAGAAATTAGGTTAAATACTAAAATAAAAATGTTCAACTCCAATGTTAAGTCAGTCTTATTATATGACATGGAACGATCTTAAAAGAATGGCAAGAAACAGAACGGCTTGGAATGTGTTTGTTGAAGACCTATGCTCTACAGGGAGCTGAAAGGTAGTAGAAGAAGAACAAATTAATATAAATTGGATGAATCCATTCCAGACCACCGATGATGCTATAATTAAACCTCTGTAATAATAATACAGTCGAACCTGTCTAAGGCGACCATTCACGGGACTTTCAAAAACTGGTCCCATAGGACAGGTGGTCCTGCCTCACAGGTTTCACCTAATAAATAGAGCGATAAAAAAAATTTTATCCTTAGCACTATGAAAACTAACCTGCAAATCAGCGTAATCCATGAGTAGAACATAGTGCACATGTCGGTCTACAATAGCCACTGGTTGGACACTTTTCATAAAACACGATAGTTAAACACACAAAAATAAAACACACATACACAGATTCCACTTATACTGTACATGTATCACTTTTGACTTGAAAAAAAATCCAATATGGTAGTCTGTTGTTTGACAGATGAAATAAACGATAAGTTCAATTTTTCTCTCAAGTCCATGATAACGTCTAGTATGTCAGATCTCCCGTTTGTTATTGAATAGGTGCGCAGAAGCTCCACAGCATTATGTGCATCTGCGATAGTGTATGTTTTCTCAATGTCAGTAGAATCTTGTTCGTTGTCTGATTCACTATTCACATCCTCAGCAGCTAAAATTGCAGTGGCAGGAAGATCCCAGTTTGTTTCTATTGTGTTGCAAGTTTGGAGCCCTGAATCAATCATGGAGATGTCTGTCAATTGGTATCCAAACAATTCTTTTGAAAGGTTATCCAAAGCAGTAGAAATTGCAGTAGAAACAATTTGCACGTCGGTCTTTGATGCAGATTCCATGTGCGTCAGAGAATATGCGTGCGTTTCAGCAGAACAATGAAAACCTGCTTTACAGAAACACTTAAGGATGGTTGAGTTGTCCACTTCTTTCCATGCTGCAGCAATCCAGTAGACTACGTCCAGTAAATTGACCTGTTTCATGAGTTCGGTTCCGGAAGCATCCTTGTTTGATTCCATGACTGTGATAAGATGTAGAAGCTGTTTTTGTCTAAACTTTAATTTAAATGTCTGAATGACACCCTGGTCTAGGGGTTGAACTAATGCAGTTGTGTTGGGTGGCAGAAACTGCAGCTTAACATTCTGTAGTTCGATCTTGGGATGACAGGTAGCGTTGTCAACAAATAAAATAATGTGGCGCTTTTTTTTCTGCATCTTACGGTCAAAACTTTTCAGCCAATCTTCAAATATAGCTGCAGTCATCCATGCCTTTTTGTTGTTTCTGTAAATCACTGGCAGTGTGTTTATGTTGATGTTTTTAAAAATCCTAGGGTTAGCTGCTTTCCCAATCACTAAAGCCGGTTCTCGTTCCCCCAACATGTTAGTGCATAGCATCACTGTTATTCGCTCTTTGCTTTTTTTACCCCCAGCGCATTTTTCTCCTTTGACAAAAATGTTTTGTCCGTAGTCGCTTTGAAAAATAACCCGGTTTCATCTAAATTAAAAATGTCTTGAGCAGCATAACCATAGCATATCTCGGATAATTTAGAAGTCCAGTCAGCCGCAGCACTCATATCTGAATCACCGACTTCGCCACATTGCTTACCAAACACAAGATTGTGTCTTTTAATGAAGGCCTCTAACCAGCCGTTCGATGCTTTAAAGACTGAGTTTTCCAATTCTTTTGCAAACTGTAAAGCTCGTTCTTTGATCATCGGCCCAGATAACGGAATTTTTCGTGCAAGTGCTGATTGACACCATTTCCAACAAAGTGTATTATGTCTTCATTTCCCGTTTTCCTGCTATTCCTTCTTTTCATACTTGGTGCATTATTTTCAAAGTCATTCATATACTCGGCTTTTCTCTTTAACGTACGTAAAATCTGTGTCTTTCCCACTCCAAACTGTTCTGCCAATAATCGCGAACTTTTTCCTTGCTGATTTTGTCGAATCACTGATATTCGTTCTTCCAGCGTTAATGCTTTTGGTTTTTACACTTTTGACACTGGCCATTTCCTATATTGTGTGTAACACTTTTAAAATCCACAAAAATAATTCACTGAGATACTGTACATGTACGTGAATACACTCTAAGCGGGCAATGACTAATTCTTTAGTTAATTCCTGTAATTTATACGGGCCACGCAATGGTCTACTCTGGTCTAGACGGAACCGCGAAGTGATGTCACTTCACGAATCATAGATCTGCGTCTGCCGTGTTTCTCACACCAGTATTGACTGATAAACGTAACACGTCCCACTGTAATCTGGGACTCACTAAATACGGGAAAACTTCGACACCTGTAGACACCTGTGTCGATCGTTTATGGCTCCCAGCGAGACGGAGGAGGACTGGCTGGTCAGTGTATCGTTATCTCGGTCTATTACCCGCGTGTCGTAAACGGGATAAATAACATTGGCGAATTAGCCTGGTCTCTGGTCGCGTCATGCGGTGAGCGCCGTAATCAGTGTTAGCATATAGTAAAAAACTCGGGAAATTGTAGACCCGGTCCTATAACCAGGGAAACGCTTTAAACAGGTGGTCCTAAGACCAGGTTCGACTGTACATGTAAGGTACTTAAAATCATGCATAACCATAAAAGGGGTAACTGTACGTGAAATGCGGAAAATGAAAATTCAACTGCTCTTAACTTGTACTGAAAGAAGCAGATGCAGTTCTGCATTGTGGAAAATGTAGAACTGAAAGGATTCTGCTGTTTGGAAGAGATGTCATCTTTCATCAAATATATGTTAACCATTCTAGCGTTCATTCTTTTCTTTTTGCACTAAAAATTGATTGGGAATGAGAAGATGCTTGGATTTTGGGATTGCTTAATTTGAAACTAATCAATTGTCTGCTTTTGTAAATTTTTCAAAGTTTTTAACTTTAGATTACCATTCTGTTGTAAAAGTTACTGACTGAAAATACAAATTCTTGTAATTTGACTTTGTGCTGTTGACAAACATCTCTCTCCCTCTTCTCCCCCCCCCCCTCTTTTTCCATTATTGGCTCCATTAGTTCAATCCAGGGGGAAAGCTAAACCATTATGTGAGTTCTTTCTCAGGTTGTAAATGATGTTTCCTTTCTGATTCCTTTGTTTTTACATCAAGTGGTGACTTTAGTTTGAGATGCCTGTTACATTGGCAAAAAAGTTTTCTTTTGATTTTTTGTTTATAATCTCCTGTACCATTCCTTTATCTCTAAAAGGATCCTATTTCACCTGATGTTTTGGGGTTGACATTAGCATAAATATTACAAGCAGTAGTTGGAGTTGTTCTGATAACCCCACATACAAATCTGAGGCCTTGATTTTGTATATTGTCTAAAGTTGTCTTGGAATATTGCATGCAATAGTTTAGAGCAGGAGGCTGTTATCCATGGCTTATCTCACATAAACATCTTACATAATCACCTCACATAACCATCTCACATAACCATCTCACATAACCAAGGTACAACTACATTTGTTAAACTGTCTGGCCAAGTGAACAAGAATCAAAGAGAGAAGACAACACAGTGGTAAAAGTGCAGAGGTCAGTTGCGTTGGACAGAAAGGTGCAGATATCACAGCTCCGCTGCAAACTACAACACAACGCATCTGCGCCCATTTAATATCCTTTTAAGGGACATTAAATATCCTAAAAAGAGATGGGTGATCATAGAAGAAGAAATATAATTATAATAGTATTTTAAAATATTGTAGATTTTTACGTAAATAATAATTAATTCATATTTACTTAACATATGACAATAGAATGTCAAAATAATAATCCAAATTCTTTTTCTTTAACAGTGTAAAGATGTATACAACGAAAGCCATAAAAGGAAATTACAATTACTTCAAATTGTGAGTCGGAATCTAATATAAATGACAGATCTGAAATGAATGCAGAGAAACTGTTTAATGCTACTACTGATGTAATAGATCCATCAAGTGACTTAGCTGCAAAACAGAAATGTCTGGCAATGTGAATGCATCTAATTGTGTTAATCCAGGAACGTTAACAAACGAAAGTGTTGATATGAGTGTAGAAACATTTGAATTGCAAAAAGCTATAAAAACTGAGATTTTAGAAGATGCAGCTGAATCAACTGTAGCATCAGGAAAGGACTTTCAACATTATAAAGACAATATTGTTGCAAATATATTTCAGGATTTTGAAGAAACCCATTCTAGAGCTCTTGATAATTCTTTGAGACAGAAAGACAGCACTGTAGATAAGACACAAAACAGCAAAGAGCTTTCAGATATTATTTCTCATAAAAATGATACCATTTCAAGTAACACTGACAGTCGTACACAGAGTATTCAGCAAATGGATGATTACGAAATTTCAATGTCATCAACTCAGTTTTCTGAAATTAATAACAAAGAACAAAAACAAATGACAAGCACCATTGCTGAATCCAAGAACTATGATCAGAATGAACATACTTCAGAAGGTAATGAGCTTGATTCTTTAAGGAAACTTGGCACAGAATCTGGAGCATCAAGATTTTGGGAAGATGATATTGATTTGCTGGGAGAAGAGTCAAACGATGGTGAAAATCAGAAAGACAAAATGGAAGGTTTAGATTTGTTGGAAAATGATGCAGTCCATTCTGCCTTAAGTAATCAAAGTAGAATTTATAAGCCTGAAAAGCTAGATGCTTCTTCATATGTTATGGAAGCTGTAAATAACGGTAACAGGATTGATGAACCAAATGTAATTTGTGAATTCAGGTCAGAAAGAGCAGCCCCTAGTATTTCTAGAACAGGGTCAGATACTTGTGTTGCTGCTGAGTCAATGGAAGTACAAGAAGTGATTGAAAAAGGAGGAAACAGTGCTAAGGAAGTGTCCAAGAATTTGTCTGAACAAAATCAGGAATGTGAGAATGATGTTGAAGCCCCACATGAGAAACATATTGCACCTTTAAAGATAAAGAAGGAAACTTCAGAAGTTTCAGACATTATTTCCAAGCCAGTTGTTTTTGATGATCATGCAAAAGAAATTATCAGTGATGCAGTAAATGTGAGTGTGAAGATTGCTGCAAATGTTGAGGGCAGAGAAAACAGTTTGAAAGCGATCATTTCCAATGCTTCACAATTGAACAATGATGTGTCCAAGATCATCTTTCCTCCTGATTTTTCCAAGCTTGAAAATGCTTCTTTAGATACTGTTAAGAATGATGTTGACATGAGAAGTTTGAAAACAGTTAAAGAGCCTAAAACTCCAAGCTTGGCAGAGAATTCAGCTTCGGCTGTTGAGTGTGCCAGTGTAACTCCTGATAAAACTTTTATATGTGATTCACAAACATCTGCAAGACAACAGTCTCATAAAAAATTATCAGAATTCATAACTGGGTGTATTTTGGGGACAGAAAAAGCTCTAGCCACATGCAATGATAACAGTGGAATACAGTTTCACTGAGAAGTAATGGCTCTTTAAGTAAGAACACATCTCTTTCAAATACAGTTGGTAATACTTGCCATAAAAATGACCAAGACTTAATGGATGTTTCTAAAATCAAAACTGAAGTTGGTGCTTATGACTTAAATGCGTCTGCAAGTAACTCTTTAGCCCAGCATAATAAAAACAACTCATCATCATTTGAAATTAAGCGAGAGTTACACACAGAAGGGACAGGAGACAATGAGGATGATGCCATGATAATTGATGATGATGGAGAATTTGTCGAATTAAAAAAGGAAATTATGGAATCAGGAACAACTGAAAATGCAAACATTAAACTGTCTGCAGTTTCTGGTCAACAACATTTTCATACCAATGCAGGAAAAAGTTCAGTAAGTACACAATTTTCTGTTAATTAATTAAGTATAATAACAATATATTAGTCAGCACGACAAGCTTCAAGTCCATAAAAATGATTTAATTCAGCTGAATGTTGTTTATGTTTGAAACATATATTGATGTAATAAAACATCTAGTACTAATAATTCACCAATTTTCATGAATATGTTAATGTAAGGTGTTGAGAAAAAGGTTGGTTGTGGAATATCATAAGAACATGTTGCGTAATAGCTTTCCACATATCCACTTAAAGCTGTGCATTCACTTGTATATCTTGCTTGTCCCTTTAAATTTTATGAAAATGACAAACATGTGACTAAAGATTATATGTGAATTCAGGTCATAGTAATTTGTGTGTGATTTTTTTGATGGTAATTTCTATATTTAGGTGTCTATCGATTTTTTCTCCACCCATGTCTGGAGGTGGAAAAGCACTTTCACATAGGGGAACAACATTGTCACATTAAAGTAGGATATAAAATAGTCAACAAGCTCTTTCAGGAGACTGAGCCAAGGCAGAGTTCACTGTACTCTTTCTCCACCTCTAGGGGTCAAGATGCTTTACAGCACCAGAGCTGAAAATTGTTACCAAATCAAAGCTGACTGCTTTGAAAATATTAATGTGGCAACAGCTATTTTCTAATTCTACTCCACCTCCCCACATAACCTCTACAAAGAGACCATCTTTATCCTTGAGTGACGTCTCTGCATAGAAGGTTGGCTACCATGGAGCGCCATTCTTCTGTGTCTCTTGCTTTGTTCATGCAGATTGTCATAGGCTGACTTGTCCATCTTTTGATCTTACTCGTCCATGTTAGTCTTAGTCTGCCTCTTTTACCTTGTATTTTCCCTTCCAATATTACTTTTAGTAGGCTGTTGTGTCTTTTAACATGCCCCCAAAATTTCATTTGTCTTGTTCTAATTGTGTTTAGTAGTTCTCTTTTCATTTTTAGTTGTTTTAAAACTTCATCATTTGTTTTCTTTTCATCCAATTCTACCTATTCTTCTATAAATCCACATTTCAAAGGCTTCAATTTCAAAGAGGCCATCAGTCTGACAAAATGAGCAGTGATTAGGAGGAAAGGCAACCTGGCACCTAAAATGCCTTGCAATGTAAATGACAACACAATGCATCTGCACTCATTTAATGTCCTTTTAATTGTAGTTGACAAAGAGGAATTATTGTCAGGCAAATGCTTACGAAGCTACCATACGACTGCTAATTGTTTTGTGGTCATGTCTTACTTCTATGTGATACCAGACAGTGGGACTGTCATATCCCTAGCCACTGTACCCAAGTCACACGATAACAGTGCAGTGTTCTTCTGATACTCCACCTATGTGTAGCTAGCATAACTCTGGTTTCTTCTTCACCTCAGAGAGTTGCATGCATGTTTAATCACAGGTCACGTATTTTGCAGAGATGCATTGATAGTAACATTTTAAGACACAAAAAAACGGTTTTAGTAAACATTTGCCAAGTTTTGCTAAATCATGGTATCAGAAAAGATAGGTCATAAAAATAAAACAATAAAAAGTTATATACTATTCTATAGTGGTTACTATACAACTGATATACCTCTTAGTATTGTCCTTAAAATTGTAATTTTGTGTAAAATTGTAATATTCTTTATAGCTTGATAAATTAATGGTCTCATAGTAGGCCAATCAAGTATGAACATAGCATTTAATATGACTAAATAGTCCTATTCTAGTGTGGCAGTTGCAGCCACATATAGAACAGATGTAGTTTTATATTGAGACTGATGTTTTAGCTTTTGCTGCATCTTCCTTAGTGCATCTTTTCTTTTCTTTAGTGAACGTCATTTCTGTCTATTATATGTTGCTCATTTCCAGGATTTTACTGTCAATGTTAAACTGCTTCATACTGCACAAGCAGACATCTTTTAAACAGTGTTTTCTGCATATATGTTGCATACCTGTTCACAGCTTGTACAGGATATCTTTTGAAACTCTGCCATCCTCCATATGAGTAGCAGGTTTCAGCCATCTTATTTGGCTTAGCATGGCATATATGTTTTTATTTTCTACCTTAAAAACATCAATGTTGGATACATATCCCACCATCATCGGCCTAGGATTTTTCTTAGGCAGCACAGGTGGAATATCTTGAACTGATGTTCTTGATGGAAATATGTTATCATACCTCACTTCTGTATAGAAGAGTACTGAGATCTTAGGACTGGTGTACTTGCAATTTCGTGCCTTTTGTGAGTGCCATGTTTTTCCACATTCTTTTTATGTATAGATACTGCTTTGATGACCTGTGTTTCTGTTGATTTTGACAGCAAGAGAAAACTTGGTAGGCCTCGATATCACTGCAAATGAATTAAAATCCATAATATTTTATTGTTAATGTTGGAACAAAGATATGTACAATTGTTGACCACTGTAAGAGTGTGGTCTTTAATTGTAATAATAGAGATGACATCTTGGCACATGATTTTCGTTTTGAAGAGACTGATGATTAAGCTGAATTCCTTTCATGCCAACTTATCAATAGGTGATGATTGTAAGTGTTACTTTGAATAAGCTCATAGTGCAGAGTTTTGTGTAGAGAGAGTATGTATACTTGGTCAATGTTTACTGTTAACATAGAATTTCTTATGAGCTTTGTAATATGCAACATAGTGAAGTAGTTGTAGCGTTATCAAGATAAATGGTGTAAGCACATAAATTGGGAAGCAGTAGGGCCCAGATTAATAAGAGCAACATTTAAAACAGCAATAAAAATACATATGACCCAATACTGTGCATCAATTTATCTATTTGTCTGTTTATCTCTTGTTCTTTCGAGCCATAAGATGTGCCATCGGACAGACATTCTAGACTCTGATGACTCAGCATTGTATCACGCCACGTGTCACTGTTCTGGGCGAGTTATTCAATCTTGGGGAGGGAGCTGATACTGCTGTTGTTGCCTCTCACCTAAGTGTTCTCTTAGTGTTAGTGATTCTCTAGTTGTCTCTTCTCATCACATATGACTACCTTCTTCTCTTGATTATATTTGATAATTTTTGGATGCTTGGTCATTTTTCTTGTCTCTGCACTAGTTATAAATTCATTCCATGGTATTCAAATTATTTTCAAATAATTATGAAGTTTATTTACTATTATTTTAGTTGTTTTCCAGCTCTTGCATGTCAAGATTTCTGTTTCAATAACAGTGGATGTTTCACAATGGTGGCCTGCCTGTTAGGCCACTGATCAAGTGTCAATAGCAAGATGAAGAAAAACAATCTTCCATCATCTTGAACCGGAACTGGAAACCAATTAATGATAAAGATAAAAATTAAGATTTCATTCATTTTAACTATCGTACTTTCATTCATTCGCTCCCCCAATACATAAACACTCCCCCACCCCACACACACACTCTCTCTCTCTCTCTCTCTCTCTCTCTCTCTCTCTCTCAAAAGAACCTGTTGCAGTTGAAAGTTGTAAAAAGTAGGCCAAAATTATTACAATGAATGGTGTTAAGCAAATCTACTGGTGTTGAAGTTGGATGTATCCATCCAAAAGGCTTTAATTTGATGTTTATTGTTATTGAAGTGAAATGAGGAAATTCTCAAAGAGGCCAACAAAAAAGGGAGCGGAGCTCCTAAGAAACATCAGAAAGAAACAATCAACATTTTTTGGGCACATCAGAAGAAGAAAGTTGGAATACTTGGTTACAACTGGCAAAATACAGGGAACAAGAGATCGTGGGCAACAAAGAGAGAAAATACTAGATAGCTTGGTGTCATGGCATGGAAAACAGTCAACAACAGAATTAATACGATGCACGGTGGATAGAAGATTGTGGAAGGACATGATCACCTACCCCATCCTGTAAGGTGCATGATGATGATGAAGTGAAATGACAGTATCTCATAAATGGCAGTGAGATTCAGAGAATACAGGGTCGTAAACATTTATTCCATTGATGAATATCCATCAGATCACCAAGTTACCGGATAGGCAGAAATTGTCTATTATTTGCTCATTAGTTAATTTTATTGCTGTTCTGAGTAAAATGGATTATTCTCAAATAAGAAGCACCAAAGAATGTGTTAAGTTGTGTGTTTTAGAAATTATCATTGTACCAGACTGTACTTCAGAGTATGACCATCTGACCTTTTCGAAGCAAGAAATTGCTAGGCAGCATTAGTGCACTCCTTCATTGGTGGCTGTTTTCTCAATTTGTGTTAAATGGAAAGTCTATCAAATACCAGAGATGACATTTCCAATAATCTTGCATTTCTGTACAAGAACAACTAAATACATTTTCTATATTTTTGTTTCAGGGAGCTTTATTAAATGAAGGTAAGTTAACCTGTGCACGTCAAGGTCTGACAGTGTGTTTGTTTATTAACATCTTTTATTTTTAATGTTAGTAGTCTGCCCTAGGCATCTTTAGTCATCTTACATTGTATTACTGAAGTCTACAGTCTAGAGGAAATAGTTATTGTATATTCTTGTAAATTTTTAATTTGTTGTCCATGAGGTTGTTGAGTGTGCAGTTCTTTTCTCAATCAGTTTGTGTTATTGTTTCTTTTTAGGCTCGCTTTTGAGCGAGTGAAATGAGAGCTGCAGATTGTAAATAGCTGCTGCAGTAAATGTGAAATAATAAAGGTACTACCATCTTTGAAATTTCTTTTATCCAATTAGCACATTGGTTGCTCTGTGCTAAGATTATTTTAGATGATCAAACTGGAATAGTAATGGAAGCTTTATGTTTACTGTGATAATGGTCCAATAAGCATTAACATGATTTGAGACACTGTCATATTCATGTGTGCCCTCATGAGTATGCTCAGAAAGATTGCAACTGACTGTGCTTGATGGTGGTGGTTAGAGTCTCTGGGGAGGTCTATTCTAAAGGTATCTGCTTCATTTTCATGCCAGGAAACACGGATGTGAGAGGTAATGAACATGCTGACAGTTTTGCCAGTTTGGCTGATGTTGAGTGTGAAGGGCAATGATTGCTATGACATTCTAAATCCGCTAGGGGCACTGAATCCACAACCTTGAACACACTGCACAAATATCATGTCAAGGTAGGAGATGTCAGATGAGAGCGATACACAGGAATCCAAAGAAGATTTTACCCATTAATGCTGTAATCAAGACTCAATCAGAGTAGGATTCCAGACTCTCTCATGAAGTTAGCTGTCAGTTTAAGTGATTCGATTGCCCCATATCTATCTATCTATTGTCCTTTCGAGCCGAAGACGGCACATAGGGCAGAACCAGAATCTCAAAAATAGAAACCTTGCGTGCCAAAATGGCACATATTGCGGAGATCACTGCATCTAAAATCTATGGCTCTGTTTTCATAACAATACTTTTTACAATGACAGCTTGTCAAGCCATTGATCAACCTCCTTAGTCGCCTCTTACGACATGCCTGGAAGGTCACAGTGTCACTATTCTTTACTTCCCTCATAATGAGGCGCCGGTAACACACAGGAAGATTGCCTCATATAGTAATACAGAAATAATGTCATTAGTTGATATATGTTGATGGATATTCTTCAGAAGGGATCTGAACGCTTATGGACTTGGCCGATCTGCTATGACAATGACTGCTTGATTAAACTAAACTAAACTAGTCCAATAGACCAGAACAAGTCATTGATAGGAAGAATAGTTCAGGATAGTAAGAGTAGTTTTATGTAGGAAAATAGTTGCTGGTAAAAAAAGTGGTTAGTTATGAAGAATAGTTCAGGATTAAAGAATTTTGTGCTCAATTAAGCCTGACTAGCATCATGCAGGTAAATTTACTGAACTTCATTATCCTGATCTGCATGATCCAATAAAACAACTATTGTTTGCATTCACCAGCTTTATATCTCTTGCGAAGTCCTGAGCAACTGAATTTTGCACAAATATCACTTTTTGTTTTATCTATCTTTCGTTCGCCACTTTTTGTTTTATTTTTCACACTGTCAGCTGTGTGCTCAAGTGTCCCTCGCCACACAGGCAGATATTCTCAGACTTCAAAGGTACTCTCATTTATTGTTGTCTATTATTTTAATAGAAACATGAAAAAGAGTTCTTAAATTTTATGTAGGGCCAGTCTTAACATATGGATGTGAATCATGGACAATAGGACAATAGACAAGAAAATCACTGGAGTCTGTAGAAATGTGGTTTTACAGAAGAATGTTGAGAATACCATGGACAGCTAAGAAGAGTAATGAAAATGTTCTGAAAGAGGCCAAAGCAAAAAGAGAGCTAATTTCCAATATTAGGAAGAAACAATAATCATTTTTGGCCACGTAATGAGAAGAGAACAGCTAGAATATATTGTAACAACTGGGAAAATTGAGGGATGAAGAGATAGAGGGAAGCAAACAGAAAAGATACCAGACAGCTTAAGAGAATGGCTTGGCAGAATGTCAACAACAGAAATGATTGATAACTGTCTTTCAAAAGTTGTGGAGAGACATGATCACCTATGCCAGCAGGCCCGGTACTTTATGATGATTGGTTTTTGGCCTCATCAAGGCCAGCTCCTTGTCATGGGGATGGGGTTTAACAGTCACCAGGGACTGAAAACCAAGACTGGCCAGGCTACAAGACTACACCTGAGCAAGACCACAGTCTGCTCTAGAAAGTTTAAGTGCTGAAGTCGGAGGCAACCAGCCAAAAGGCGCACTACAACAATCAGGATGCCACGTACTCACGTCAATGGGAAGTATGTCTATAACCGCAAATCGATATGGCACTTTCCCTGTGATGGACACTCGGGCAGGTGCAGCGCTGGGCCCACAGCCTCGAAAGGGCCCAACCTCTATTACTGGATGTCCTTCTCGACCGCTCTGTGGAATCAAGGGGCGAGAGAGAATAGAGCTACTGGTCAATCCAAAATAAGACCACTCAAAATAATGCACTGGAATGCTGAAGGCATCAACAGCAAAAGAGATGGGTACAGTAAAAAGATAGAATTAGAAAATATCCTGCTTGAAGAACAAGTAAGCATATGCTGTTTGCCTTGAAGATTAGGGGATACCAGTGCTACTGATCTGACAGAAAAAACAGACAAAAGGATGGAATATTGACACTTGTAAAGAACAACATCAATGCATGTCAGATTGAAGTGTATTTGGATGGGGCGAAATATCAAATACTGCACCTCAGGACAGGAAATACAGACTTCCATCTACTTAACTACTACTGTCCGAGTGACCGCCCACTAGCACTAGACACAATTACATTAAAAGAAAGAATAATTGTATGTGGAGACTTTAACAGCCATTCACAGAGCTGGGGCTATGAACATATGGGCAAGAGAGGTGAAGAACTTGAAAATTGGCAGGATGACAATGGGCTTATACTATTAAACCAAACAACAGATCCACCAACATTCTACTCCAGATCATGGCATACCACATCTACATCAGACCTTGCTTTCCATTCACCAGACCTGGATTGGAATATCACACATATTTTTGGTAAACAACTTGGAGGCAACGACCACCGACCAGTTTTTTAGTGGTGCAAAATGAGGCCGTCAGGGAGAGCAGCACTCTCTCTGGATGGAATTACAAAAAGGCAGACTGGAAAATCTATCAACATTACACCAGTGTACTGACTGAAGATCTAAATACAGACAGAGACATCAACAAAATAGTTGATCAATTCAGTAGACTAATAATACAAGAAGCCAGTGAAACAATACCTAGAGGGGCACGGAAACACTACAAACCATACTGAAGAAAGTGAAAATCTCCTTGTCCCACAACAAGCAGGCTTTAGACAGTGTTATTCTACCAAAGATCAAACAGAATAAATGTTAATAAACTATAATTACAACATTCATTCCATTTCTGGGGTCTGGGGAAAAAGAGAGGGGGGGGGGGGGAATAAAGACAGTATGTATATATATATATATATATATATATATATATGAATAATATATATATATGAATGATGCCTGTAAATTATTTGAATGAATACATCTTATTCACTTTATGAAAGCAACATAAATATACTATGTAAAAAATTAATGCAGGTAAATTTGTTGACATACTTCTGGCAGACATTTATGCTTGTCCCATATAATTTGAAATGCCTCATATTTTTTTTTTTGTTCCCAGAAACAAAAGCAGACAATTATGGAGATAAGGCAAAGTCTAAGACACAATCCTGCATTGTTTGTCAGAAGGTTGTAACAGATTTCTTATTTAATCAACCTTTCTTTTTTACCATAACATTTTATGTTCTTAACAGTTAGCGCGGTTATTTTGTCTATGCCTTTTTTTACTTTCTATGACAGGTCACAGCATGATTTTTCTTTCTTTTTATACATTCCTACATGCTCATAATTATGACTAGTATGGTTATTTTGGACAATCATCATTTTTTGGCCATGTAATGAGAACATCTTGAATATATTGTAACAACTGGAAAAATTGAGGGACGAAGAGATAGAGGGAAGCAAAGAGAAAAAATAACAGACAGCTTAAGAGAATGGCTTGGTAGAAGGTCAACAACAGAAATGATAAATAGCTGCCGAGATCGAAAGTTGTGGAGAGACATGATCACCTACGCCACTAGGCCCGGTACTTGATGATGATGATGATGGTTATTTTGATGTTATGTAAGACTGATGCTGAAAGAAACTGATATGGCAAATGGTTTTAATGTTTAGTAAGGATGTTGTGTAACTGGTAGTTTTTATATTGAATGTTGATGATTTTGCTGACAGTGTTTGGTGTTATGGGTGATATAGGTTTTGGTTGTCATGTTGAATAAAGGTGATATGGATAATGATTTTAATGTTAAAGCAAATAAGATAAATAACTGGTGTGATGTCAATGAGAATAATCATGGATGATGGCTTTGAAATTGAATGTGGAAATGGCTAATGTTTTTTGATGATGAATGTGAATGACATGGATGATTTTGATGTTTTTACTTTCTTGCTTACATTTGCCCACTAAAGGTATGAATAAGCCCTCTTCATCATTTGTCCTTAAAATGACATTAAGTGGGTCCAGGCATTGATGTTTTCTGGTTTTTGAAGCAGGGCTGTGATATTTGCACCTTTTGACCCAACAAATCTCGCTTCAACATGGTGTTTTCATTATTGGGTTGCCTTCTCTCTCTCTCTCTCTCTCTCTCTCTCTCTCTCTCTCTCTCTCTCTCTCTCTCTCTCTCTCCTCTACCCCTACCCCTACTACCTCTCTCTCTCTCTCTCTCTCTCTCTCTCTCTACCTACCTACCTACCTACACTTGGTCAGACTGGTTAGTCTGTTTTAACGCCACAAAGAAATTAAAAGGAATCTGATCGCTCTGGTTCACCAACTTAGCTGATGGGTTATTGAGTTATTTGCGGGTCATCATCATTGCACTCCGAACATGTCCACAGGTGCTCAGATCCCCTCCTCAGCTATTCCCGCAGTGTCCAGCGCTGACAATTCCAGTTCTATGTTGGTTGATAAGTCTTATTACACAGCCACTAAGTTTCCCATTTCTGGCTGTGCCCATCTTAACTCACATTTCCATCATCATCTGGGGCTTCAGGGGTTTCCTGGTAATATGTCGCCCTGTTCGCTGGCTTCTTCAAAGGACTCACAGATAAGTGCTGATTTCCAGTGAACTTTTCTGTTTATTTGTTTGTTTTTATTGATATTTGAAGGGATCATGTGATTGTATGCGCGTTCTATTTGATCTAAATCACTTTGCTTCTTTTGATTCATTGCATTTTATTACAGTTTCCTTATTTAATCACTTATACTCATCCTTGTTGTTGATTGCGCTATTGAACGCGTAAAAAAATGGCGGTTTGTTTTCGCCGGTCTGTCGTCAAGGACGCGTAATTCATTTAATTTGTAAAAGGCTCACAGTGTATCCGCATGCTGCAGAGCTATTTACTGGAGTTGGCCAGTTTATAACGTGGAAACGGGTTCTGGACCGTGCGACTGAGTAAGTGCATGTGAGTCTAGACCATTCACAGCATCGACGTTCAGCTGATGGGTTTGATGTTGAAGGTGATAATGTGTAATGGTTTTGATTTTAAATAAAGAGGGCTTGGGTAATAGTTATGTGATATTTTTGATATTGCTGATTCATGAGGATGTAATAGCTCATAGTTTTAATGGCAAAGAGGATATCACTGATGGTTTTGATGTTAAAAATAAAGAGGATGGTCATGACTGATTTTTTGTGTGTTAAAGAATATATGATTGCTGATGGTTTTATTACTGAGTGACTAAGATGTTACTCCAGTTCAATAGCAATGAACATGGCAAAAATTTTAATTAATGTTCTGCTGACTTATTTTTCAGGTCACTAGATGCAAATA
This sequence comes from Megaustenia siamemsis, assembly GCA_032433765.1. Classification (NCBI taxonomy): domain Eukaryota; kingdom Metazoa; phylum Mollusca; class Gastropoda; order Stylommatophora; family Ariophantidae; genus Megaustenia; species Megaustenia siamemsis. Next base: position 70,918,408 of record JAVIAB010000047.1, on the reverse strand, counting down.
CAATGTTATACGCAGTGGAGACGTCAAGCACCTTTGTGATGAAGTTTGCTTCAAGAAGTTCCGTAAACGTCCTGGTGTGTTTCTTAAACCCAAAGTGGCCACAGACACTGAAATGGTTGCTTCAAATGCATCCTCACTAGACATTGGGTCAGCATTAGCCCTGAAAGATTTACTGGCTGTCCCTTCCATGAAATCAAGCTCCAATATTCATTATAAATCATGTGCTGTGTGCATTTGCCAGAAGTTAATGCTCATCAACCATTTTGTAATTGGAAAGGCCTTGATTTTTGTGGAGAGTCATGCCTTGGAAAGTTTCAGGCCAGCCTGAACACCTCCTGTTCCTTCTGCAATGCTTATATTCCTGTAGATAGGAGAACTACATTTTGCTTGAAGATAGGAAATAACATGCGTTTATTTTGTAAGCACAGGTGTTACAGTGAATTTAAGAAGAAGCTGAAATTTTGTTCCTTCTGTCAACAAGATATTGCAGCAGTCTCGTCAGCATGCAAAGCTATGGTGGGAACAGATGGGAAATTGAAGGAGTTCTGTTCACATGAATGTATAAAAAAGCTAAAAAGTCAGTTAAATGATGTTGAGATTTTAACTGTAGAGAATGGGAACTCAGCACTGGAAGCAGTTATGTGTTCTGTCTGTGAAAAAAGGTACCAATGAAGTTCACGGTGCGCATCCAGGAAAAGGTGAATAAATTGTGCAGTGACCTGTGCCTTTCAGCGTTTCAATATACAAACAAAATTAACTTACAAAAATGTGACAGATGTAGTGCTATCTGCACTACAGAAGAAGCCCAAGCACATTTTATCAAGTATGAAGGACAAGTTAAGCATTTTTGCAGTGATCTTTGTGTTGGCCGGTTCTGTAAAACAAACAGTAAAGTGGTGCCCTGTGCATGGTGTAATACCAAGAAGATTAACTTTGACATGATAGAACGACTGGATGCGGAGAATAATTTGAAGATGTTTTGCTCTCTCACCTGCCTATCGCTTTTTCGTGTCAACGTACAGGCTAAGTCTAATCAAGCAGTGAAATGTGACCAGTGTACGAAGGTAATATCTTTTTTAAGGGTGTGTTTATTAAGTGATTTATTTATATATGGTCTATTTATAGTTAAATCCTTAATTACAATACTTATCTGTGACTAACGTATTTAGAATACCATAGTTAAAATTACTACCTCTTAAATGTAACATTATCTGCTCTAAAAATAGTACTTTCTCTGAACTTTTGATAGTTGTGTGTTCACACTAGATGAGACACGGGGACTCGGATTTCCTGGCTCAAGGTTCATTTATGACCTGAGTTTGATCTCATTGACTGGATGTGTTTCAATATCTATTTGTATGCTCGTAGTGAGTTCATCAGTATGTTCTTCTTCCTCATAGTGATATTTGCTGCATTTCCAGACTTACAAGGAGTTGTTTTGATGTCAGTGATGACAAAAGAAATTTCCCTGGTCGCATTAAAAAACTGAGGGGGAACGACCAATTTTGTGAAAATTGGCTTTTTTTTTTTTTTTTTTTTTTGATGTGACTTCCAAGATAGATAAAGTGATCGATCTCTTCCACTGGTTTGTTTTTCATGTATATTTTGTCATCTGTTGGAATTAAGCTTTTCATGACTTTAGTCTTTTCAAGATTGATCTCAAGCCCACATTTGCTGGCTATTGATGATAGTTCATTTGTGTTTTCCTGCATCGTTTTTATCTGACTGCTGATGAGAACTATATCATCAGCAAAGTCTAGGTTCTCCAAATGGTCTCCTTGTATCCATTTGATGCCTTTATTACCAGTGCAGAATTTCTTCATTATGAAGTCCATAACAATTCCAAATAACAAGGGCGATAAAATACATCCTTGTTTAACCCCAGTTTCTATTGGGGAACATTCGCTCAGTCCTTCCTCTGTTCGAACTGCACATGTGTAACCATCATACATGTCTTTAATAATATTTATGATTTTTGATGGTAAGCCATATTGCTTCAGAATTTTCCACAAAGAATCTCTATGAATACTGTGAAATGCTTTTTTGAAGAACTACATCTGCCTACCTTTTTTTATTCATTAAAAATGATATTGTTGTACACATGGTCAATTCTGCACTAATCTTTCTAGTTTCTTTAAAATACATATATTGTATCAACTCTGTCGCTTTTGTTGTTCATGGTCTGGTCTTCTGTTCTATTTGTTGTCAGTTATTTCTTTTTTCACTACGTATAAGTGGAGTTGTTTATTGGTGTTCACCCTGACAGTTGCAGACAGGTTTGCATTTATTCTTATCCTGGCTACATTGATTAGTCTGTTACCTGGTCTTCCCTCAGAAGATGATGAAATAGGGTCTTGATCAGCCATAATTCACTGATCCTGACACCAGTAGTCTACTATGAGTCCATCCATTGCTTATTTACATTTCTTTGTAGCATGAAATAAATGAATTGAATTATCTGCATAATTTTTCATTACAAATCTTTTATATAGACATTATGTATGACCGGCTGATAAGAATATAAAATTATTGAGGTTAACCTTTTCTAACTCTTATATTAGAATTTTATAAATTAAACTTTTGCTGTGCAAAATAAGCTCATGCTATAAACACTCCAAACGGTACATCAGAACGCTTAATAACATAAAAAATTCAATCAGAAGCTGGACCAATCATCATTAGTGCCTATGCATCAACATTGGCACTTACCGCAGAAAGTCTTTATGACAGAAGAAAAAAAAAAGTAGAACAACTTTACATGCTAAACTAACTGAATGCATGCATTGGATCAGTGTAATATTTCCATCATTAAAAGAAATAATTCACCGATTTAATTTCTTGATTCATCCTTTTGGTATTGTGATAATTTTTTTGTTCTTTTTTGATATTAAATGGAAACATATTATCATCTAACTATTGCTTCTGCACTCACAGGTTGTTCCTGCTCAATATCACCTGACAATGAGTGATGCATCAGTCTTGAACTTTTGCTCCTACCCATGCGTCATGACATTTCAAACCCAGTTCTCTCTTCAGCATGCGCAACCAGGCAATGCATCAATACAACCACCTTCAGCTGCACTACCAGGTCAGATTGAGCAGCCCCAAGTAGCATCATCTCAGAAAGCGACAGAAAGTTCAGATGGAGTACAAAGTCGTATGACCACGCGCCAAGGTTATTTATTACCTTTGTTACAGATGTATTTATCTCATGTGTTACTTTTTTTTCTTTCTACATTTTAAAATTCAATACTGTAATCATTGTTTGTTTTGTTTTAACAAAAGCATTACAAAATTGATATTTATTTAGTTATACCTTCTATTTTGTTCAATGGATTTAATTAATACTCTTAATTTCTTCACTTCTGTTTGTACCCATTTGGGTGTCGAGGGAGATACAAAGTTCTGGTTCATGCCTTTTGGCAACTTCAGTCATTGTCAACGGTTGTTGTAGTGTTTCTTTGATGTTGTTTGTCCATCTTACTCTGGGTCTTCCTACTGCTCATCTTCTTTCTCCTCTTTTAATATATGCCTTGCACAGTAAGGAATCATGTGGAAATTGCAGATCAATTGGCCTCTAAAAATGCCATAATAAATTGTTAACTTATTATATATGCTTTAAAAGAGAATATTGAAGAGAATAACATAATATTGTCAAATTAAAATAATTAAATCTGTTTTAAGTGTTTGCAGAAGATGTATTTTAAAAAACATTTAATAACTATATTTTACCGAGGTATAACGCTCTTTGATTATCTGTGCATTATGCTAAAACAAGCGACCCAACTAAAAGGTTGGTAGTGAGGCACTGTGTGTGGCGTACTTGATGGACAAGGGGACTAGTTCCCAATACAAAAGCACCATTGTTCAATTTGAACTTTAATTGCTGATAATAACCTACAAAGTTTTCTTATCACATGATTAATATGTTCTTAGAAACACAAGCAATGTCTTCAGTCTTATTATGCCAGCATATTATTGGCTCTAATCACTTCCTCGCCACATACTTTCACAACTGATATGCCAGTATTAACAATGTGTTTATTAAATGAAGTGAAATGTACTGTTGCTTTTTCTGGGTTGACCAGAGCTATAGAACTGTTATTGCCAGGAAGTGATGCAGCAGAGTTCGCTTGCAGAGATTTGTGAATCCAATTTATATCTTTGGTCTGTAATCACCAATGTGCTCATTGAATAGGACTGGTGATGGTGGGGGGCTTTGAGGGTGTTCAAGGCAATTTTTATAATAATATCAGATGACCTGCTTCCACATCTGAGAGCCACCTTTCTCTGCAGGAGAAATGAAAAAAAAAATTGTATGAGTTAAAGCTTTACTTAATTAATGGATGACATGTCCATTTATTACCTAAAGCTTTAACTCATACCATTTTTAAAATATTTTCTTTTTATTTCTCCTGTACAATCAGCTTTACTGCAGCTTCACATTTGTATGCATTTTATTTATGCAAATATTCATATATATCAAAGGCAAACATTGTTTCATTGAGCCATGTCTCTTTATTGCATTGATGTCCTCTTAATGTGGGAACCTATGAAGCTGTTTAAAGTTCCAAGCCAGACTATGAGTCTTGATTTTCTCCTGGAACTTGCCAGGGGCATTTTTCAATGTGATAATTCTATAGGCTTTGGTCTGGGAATGATCTTTATTAGGCTTCAATACTGGAAGAAGACAGTGGTGGAGCCATTCCTCTCATATCTGTCCACTCTGAATGCATGCATTCAGTTCTTAGATTCATGGCTTTTATCATTGTATTGGATGCCCTCTGGAAGGGCATTGTTGCAAAGTCTCTGAAGCTTCACATGAATGGTATCAGTTATAATAACATTTCATTTATTTCTCATTTACCATTATGTGTTTTAAAATTTAACAAACTATAGTATATGATATGTCTTAAAGCTAACACTTTTGAATATTTTCCAGGTTCAAATGCAGGAATTAGTGGTAAGTAAGCTACTACAATAATCTGAAAAAAATAGAACTTGCTCTGTAAAATATCATCATTAAAATATATACATATTTAGCTTCACTATTACAAAGTGTAAAAAAATATGTAACAAATAAATCAATGTTTGTCAATAATGACTTGCCAAGACACATTTGTTAGTTATTTTTGCTAGTTAAATATGTTGGTTTTACCAGACTGACTTTTAATGTTTCTTTCTGAAGTATTTACTTGTGTATAAGAGATGTAATTATAACATAAATGCCTTAACTAAAACAGAATAATTATAGTTTCATTAACCTGAAAAATGCATCCTTTTGTGCAATGATTTTCTTCATGGCAAACATCTTCCATTGTGACAAAACATCTGTCAATGTATCAAACATCTTTCATTGTGATAAAAATCTTCTTCACTGTTCTATGCAAAACAGCAAAGTATAATATTTGTACTTTTAAATCCAGCACATAATTTTGGGAACTGGGTTTGCCTTTTAAGTTTCTTTTCTTCGGTGATGAACTTTTCTGTCATTTAGACAAGCCAGCAAGGGTCGCGATCAAGATAGGATTATTGGGATCTTTACCGGTTCCCCATTGTTTGTTGTGTAGCAATGCTTCTGTGGGTCATATTTTTGCTCTTAGGGTGTTGAGAGCTATACAGTCTTATAAGATGTGGTCTGTAGTCTATTTTGGTGCTTCGCAATTATATATTGCAATGTCACTGTGTTCTATTGTGTGTAGGCTTGCTCAAAAGCTGCAGTGACCTGTTTCAAATCTGAAAATCATGGTCTGCTAATGAGTATTAACTTTGTTCAAACTGTCATGTTCTGGCTCATATTTTTATACAGTTCTCTCCGTTCTGTTTTCCTGCTTACTTCAGAAGTGTCTTTACTTCTTTGAGGCTCTGACTTGGGTTGGGCTTTTAAAGGTACTTACCTGCTTTTGATAGTTGGTTTGCTTTCTCATTTCCCACAGTACCATGGTGTGCTAATATTCACTGCTGAACTAGTTCTGTTTTCTCAGACAGCTTGCTTATGTTGTTCATTATTTCTTGGATTAGTCTGCCCTGTTTGGGACTTCATATGGCTTGAAAGAAATGACCCTGCATTACTGAGGATCACAGTTTTTACAATTAAGACCACTTGATTGTAGAGAATCTATATGGCTGTGTAGATTACCACTGGTCTGAAACTTGTGCATCTTTCTATGGCTGGTAGAGAGTGTGTTTCCATTGGGGTAAATTATGCAGATATCACCACCTCATTCTTTTCTGCCTCAGTTTCAGTCGTTTGTGAATTCCCGTGTCCTTGATGTTTCTGGGGGATTTATCCTGAAGCATGAGTAGTGACATAGGAGCCGCGATAGCTCAGTGGTTAGCGAACTGGACTACAAAGGACAAGGGGTAGGGTTCGATCCCAACCGATGGCTTCCGGGTTCACCCAGCCTTAAATGGGTACCGGATTTTTTTCTGGGAAAGTAAAGCAGCACTGGCGTAATACCAACCACATTACCCCAAAAATCATCTGCTGAAGGTCTGTAAAATATAGGGTCACTAACACCATATTTCCCTATACGCCACTTGGCGTGATGGGGGTACTTTACTTTACTTATATGAGTAGTGACATGGCTGTCACTTCTGTTTTTCAGGTTACTTGTTTTTGGAGACTATTCTTGGAACACCTAAGGTTGTTTTTTATTTGTTTTGGCGGATATTCCATGGTTCAGGTGTAAGGCTTTCACCTGAGTCTTTGTTGAGTTCTAGTATGTGTGCCTAAGTTGCCATTTCTTTTTTTATCAATACTCATAGGTCAGTTGATGGGTCCACATGGGAAGGTGGATTAAAGTCTTGATCAGTTCTAGTTTGTCACTCCTAATGCCAACAGTCAGTTAACTGAATTCTAATTACAGCTCATGTGTTGTGCATTTAAGTTCCCTGTTACAATATAATTAGTCTTGTTTTACAATTCAAGATAAAGCCCTTTCAGTTATATTTTCATTCAAATATGCATCAATTGTCCATATAGTACAAGATTTGTTAATCATATACAATTTTATTTAAATTACTTTTAAAAAGTTGTTAAAATTTTATTTATTTCATTTTTCACAGGATCAAAGCACCAAGCAGTTCCTGTTATTTCCAGTGTGATATCACTTGCATCTGAAGGTAAGTTACTTACAAAATAAACATGATTTTGTCATAGTATTATCTTTTACAAGCTATTCATTGGCTATGCTGAGGCTTCTGGCTCATTGGGTACATAGTAAGCAAAGTACCCCCGTCACGCCACGTGGCGTATAGGGAATATGGTGTTCTATCTATCTATTTATCGTCCTTTCGAGCCGAAGACAGGGCAGAACCACAATCTCAAAAAACAGAAACCTTGTGTGCCAAAATGGCACATATTGCAGAGATCACTGCCTCCAAAACTTATGGCTCTGTTTCCATAACAATACTTTTTACAATGACAGCTTGTCAAGCCATTGATCAACCTCCTTAGTCGCCTCTTACGACATGCCTGGAAGGTCACAGTGTCACTATTCTTTCTGTCACTATTTTAATATGGTGTTAGTGACTATTGGGGTAATGTGGTCGGTATTTCGCCCGTGCTAATTTAGAAATAATAAGAAAAAAACTCCTTCACCTATTGAGCATGGGCAGCATTATAGGAAGTATGGTTATAGTGCCAGTGTGTGTGTTGTGTGTGTGCATGCACCTTTTATGAGTTCTCAGGTCAGTCCTTTACCTGTAACAACTTAGCATGAAGAGCCAAGAAAGTGTCATATTAAACAATGGGAAAATCCGAGCAAAGATTAATAATTGATGTTGCAAAGGAAACCAGATGATGTGGCTCCAGTATTACAGAATAAACATGTAACATCAAGTACAGAGAGAGCACTAGTATTCTTTCTGATACCCTTATGAATGTCAAATTTGGATCTTAACATAAAAAAAAATATATATATAAAAAGTTCAACAATAAGAAGTGACAGAAATAACAATATAAGGAAAAGAGTCAGTGTTAATCAGTGCTGGTTGATATTAAGAAACAGATCTAACTGTTTTGGGCATCTATGTTCATCATATGAGAATTTTAACAATCAGAAACAGCAAAAAAGAGGGAAACAGTGGACTTGGAATATAATGGGTAATGAAACAGCAGATATCACAATGAGCATTATGACTGAGATGCACTGCAGAGGATTAAACCATCATTTTTCCTTCATGCTGGAAAGCAACAAAGTGGGATGAATGTAAAATTAAAGTATTACATGAAGAGAGAAAGAATGAAAAGAGGATTATAAATGGAAGCATAGTGATTGTGGTAAAAGGGATACTTTATTTAGATGTAAAAGAACCTATCAAACTGTGCTGCTCTCACATTTGTTTTAATTGACAGGAGAATTTGCTATTGAACAATTAGCAATATACTTTCAATATCACTTTTATTAAAGTAAAAATATTTATTTTACCTTCTTGAGCAGATGACCCAGTGGCAAAAAGTATGTTGGCTCAACCATTAGCTGCTCCACATCTTGTTAATTCCATTGATGTATCCACAGAAACGGTATGGTTTTAAAAATAGTTGCTTTTTAATTATTCTTAGCAGTTGTAACTACAATAGAAAATGCTTATTTGTTTTTACACATACTTAATAAAAAAAATCTGCATGTAAGATTATTATGGACTATATTGAGTTCCTCTTGTATAATTGTACAAATTAAAGGAAAAGGCAGCCAACAGTAATACGGTGACTGTGGCACAAGTAAAATGACTGCTGAGCATCTTCTACAACTATGCCCAACATATGATGAACAGAGAAGGCTCCAGTGGTCATCATCGGTACCATACCTGGACAAGCTGTATGGTGACGTCACCAGCCTTGAGCTGGGAAGAACACTTTCTTAAAACTTATTAATTTTCATGTTTAGATGTGTACACACAAGAAGTATTATTGTCATTGTGAAGTGAAGTGGAATCTCCACTTCAAAAGGGCACGACTGTTTGGGGAGCCCATTCGTTTCTCTCCAGATGCCTGTATAATTACAGTGAAATATTTATATACCTTGATAGTAAGCTTGAACTGTAAACTTTAGTCATCATTTTTTCACTAAAATAATTTATAAAAATACAACTTTAAATACATATTCTATTTTTTGGCGAAACAAATTTCTTTATGCTTTAAAAATGTAAGATGTTTTACACAATCTCTCTCTTTAATAGTTTACCTTCTCTGTGATTTTAAATGTTAGATAAATTTTATTTTAAATATTAGATTTGAGAAACTCACTGCTATAAAGTCATCCTTTTGGTGATATAGTCAAAGTCAAGGGTTCAATCATTGCCTTAAGGCATATGGGGAATATGGTTTTAAATATTTGTCAGTGGTCAACAGCACATTTTATATGTGATGTGGTGTTGCACCTGGCTGCCTATTTTCCAGGAAAATCGTGCCCACTTAAGGCTGAGTGAACATAGGAGCCATTGATTGGGATTGAAACAGAACTCATGTCCTTGTAGTCCAGTTCATTAACCAGTGAGTTACCAAGACTCCCCTAAAGGTGCATGAGGTGTAAAGTAAGACACATTATGAGTAAGGCACTCATGCCCAAGCCCATATATATATGGTGAACTTTGATTTCCCTGGTAACCCCGCTGAAATTTGGTGCAAACAAATTAGCAGCTACATGGGATAGACACACGACCATTCTCCCATTGAGAGGTGCTGAAGCCATGACACCGGACCAGAAGGCACACTGGAAAGGATACAATATGGAAAATATATGATTGTGTTTTCATACCAAGTTTAAAATAGGTACCACTTAATGTAGTCTTTTATTTATTTATTTAGTGAGGGCATTTTATGCTAAAATGTTGTGCATAAATGATATAAAATATTGTAAATATTGTTAGTTAATTTAGTTTGTAACTTTTAGGTTAGCAACATAGTATCAAGTGGGGATGGAAAGCACCAAGTCATTATTCAGGCAGCTCCACCAAAGAATGGGAAGAACAAATCTATACAATGTCGGCCATTTACACAAACAAAAGCCACATCATGTCGACCACATTCTCAGAACAAGGAAGTCCAAACAGGTATAAGCTAATTTTAAAAAATGGAAACAATTTATGCCAACTTATTCCATCTTCTTGTATCATGGATCACAGAAGTTTATCAAGCTATCGTTTCAGCTATATTCTATCTGGCCGGATTCCTCAGACTGTCTTCCCATCTGATTATGGGTTTCCTAGGTGTCTTTATTTGCCTTGGTTTCTCAAGTATTCTCTGATGACTGACCTAATTTTCCATTCTGTAGTTATGACTAAACCATCTATGACTTTATCATGTGTGATTGCTATGGTTTCCATTCTGTAGATATGACTAAACCATCTATGGCTTTATCATGTGTGATTGCTATGGTTTCCATTCTGTAGATATGACTAAACCATCTATGGCTTTATCATGTGTGATTGCTATGGTTTCCATTCTGTAGATATGACTAAACCATCTATGGCTTTATCATGTGTGATTGGTATGGTTTCCATTCTGTAGATATGACTAAACCATCTATGAGTTTATCATGTGTGATTGCTATGGTTTCCATTCTGTAGATATGACTAAACCATCTATGACTTTATCATGTGTGATTGCTATGGTTTCCATTCTGTAGATATGACTAAACCATCTATGACTTTATCATGTGTGATTGCTATGGTTTCCATTCTGTAGATATGACTAAACCATCTATGAGTTTATCATGTGTGATTGCTATGGTTTCCATTCTGTAGATATGACTAAACCATCTATGACTTTATCATGTGTGGTTGCATGGTTTCCATTCTGTAGATATGACTAAACCATCTATGACTTTATCATGTGTGATTGCTATGGTTTCCATTCTGTAGATATGACTAAACCATCTATGACTTTATCATGTGTGATTGCTATGGTTTCCATTCTGTAGATATGACTAAACCATCTATGAGTTTATCATGTGTGATTGCTATGGTTTCCATTCTGTAGATATGACTAAACCATCTATGACTTTATCATGTGTGATTGCTATGGTTTCCATTCTGTAGATATGACTAAACCATCTATGACTTTATCATGTGTGATTGCTATGGTTTCCATTCTGTAGATATGACTAAACCATCTATGACTTTATCAAGTGTGATTGCTATGGTTTCCATTCTGTAGATATGACTAAACCATCTATGAGTTTATCATGTGTGATTGCTATGGTTTCCATTCTGTAGATATGACTAAACCACCTATGACTTTATCATGTGTGATTGCTATGGTTTCCATTCAAGGACAATACATACTTGTATCATCTTTTTTTTTTTTTATTTTACTTCTGTTTGTCTTGCCTCAGATGTCCAATTTTGGAGGCGAAGGCGCGCCTCCCAGCACCAGAGCTGGAAGTTGTCAGCGACCCACAGCTGATTGCTTGCGCCAGGATCGGTGAACCAGAACCATCCAGACCCTGCTCCACCTCTCCGTGATGCCTCCAGTAACAGACTAACCTGTCTAGTCTGGCCAAGCGAGCAGGGATCGAAGAGGGAAGACAACCCGGTACTCAAAAATGTCGTGCTGAAGTCGGATGTGTTGAGCTGAAAGGCACAAATATAACAGTTATGCTGCAAAACACAACGCAGACACGTCCACTTAACGTCCTTTTAAGGATGGATTACGAAGAGGAATTCTACAGCCTACGAATACTCTAGAATACTTTAGTCATCGGGTGAACGCAAGCAAGTTGTCCAATTTCCCTGGGATGTTGTTATTGACTTTTTAAAAAAAAAATTTTAAAGTTTAAACTCATAGTTCCGACCATTAAAATGTCAAACTCACTTACCTCTTGCTATTGGAATTTTGAGAAATTTTAAGAATAAATGCTAGTTATATGTGTTGCCTAGATGATGAAGGAATATTGATGATTGTGGACACTTACAATTTACTGAAAAGGAAACCAGTAAATAAAATATGGAAGAAAGTATGGATGAAATGTGAAATACTGAATTCAAAATGAAATAAAATATCTACAGCAAGTCATGCCATTCTATTCTAGACTTTTTTGGAGGAAACTTTAGATAGCTTGTGACAGCAAAAAGGCATTGCTATCGATTGGAGAGTAACAACAATAGATTGGCAAAGGACAATCTGTCAGAATGTGGCACCTGCTAAATAAACAGATAATATTGAAGATGCCTTTGATAAGGTGACACTTGGCTGGTGTTTTGACTTTCATAATGACAAGGACTGATCTATCATATTAGCAGTTGTTTTCTGTTGTTTGCAATGACTACTAGGTTTCTTTTTAAATGTCGAAAACAGATGTGTTGGACAGAAAGGTGAAGATTCTGTTGGCTTGTTGTAAACTAGCAACACAATTCATTAATGATCACTTAACATTCTTTAAAGGGAAAATAGTGAAGAAGACTAGTCATCGAGGAATGAAGAAAAGGAATTTATTTTGAAATTGTTTGAGGGGACAGGGTGATCTAAAGGTAAAACGTCTGCCTTTGAACAAGGTTCCGAATTCGATCTCCACCTTTGGTGGTGATCATAAAAAAAAAAGTCTGGTTTCTTTGTGGCTTTACACACACCTGGTCTCTGGATAGTGAAATCCAATGGCTAGCCTTAGAAAACGCTGAAAAATAGACTGTACACTTATGCACATTAAGAACCCTCGACAGTTATCAGCAATAAAATTAATTAGAACTGATCTAAAACATGCATTTTGTTGGGACAAATTTTGGAAAAGTGAGTAATAAGAGAATTTCAAGGTTTTAGTGGACATTATTGCGAAAACATTGATAAATTAAAAGCTGTAAATTGCATCTTTTGAACTCAGCGTGCTGGTTTCTAAAGCAGTTATTTGTGGGTTATGGTATGGAATGTGTTAAAAAGTGTAGTGCTGCAGCAGCATTGTATATGAAGTTAAAAACACTTGGCCATTTCCAAGCACATTTTAAGTTACTTTACTTCCCATTAGATCTTGAGGAGCGAGGTGACAATGTAATACTTAGTTTTCACTCTCACAGGGTGAGCTAGGTACTCATTTGCATTATGGATGAGTCGATATCATGTTAACATGAATTAAGAAACAAGTGTATGATGACTGCTGTGCCCATGATCTAATTTTTCACAGTTCATTTGCAACTCCTTTTCTGCTGACAGTCTGATGGATTTTGTGGGTCTGGTCTGTTCAAAAGTCCTTCAAAGTGCAGTTTCCATATTTTGTTTGGTTTTTTTATATTGTATGCAGATTGCCATTCTTATACTTGATAAAGACTTTGACCTGTTGTATTTTCTGATTAATTTCTTCAGGCTCTTCTAGTCTTTCATATTTATCATTTCCTCTGCCTCTTTAGCTAATTATTTATGTATATCCCCTTCTTTTATGCATCTTTTTATTTGTTTGCATGCTTCTTGTGTTTTTATCCCGAGTACTTCTTGTTCAACCTCTATTTATATCTGCTTTCTTGTTCCTTCTTTCTTTAATGTTCTCCAGCGTCTCTGTTCTCAATCTCAAACATGCTTTATTCTGGTGTTCTCTTTTTTCCAGAGTTTCTTCACAAGTCTTCTTCCATATATCCTTAACTTGTTTCCAATAGTCTTCTTTGCATTTTCTTATCTTGGAGGACCTGGTATATTTTGAAACAAATGAAAAAAAAAAACGATTACAGGCCACAGAGATGGGATTTTTCAGAATGTTTAAAGTTTCTTGGACAGTTAAAAAAACTAATGAGGACATTCTCAAAGAGGCCAACACTAAAAGGGAGCTCCTAAAACACATCAAAAAGAAACAATCGTTTTTCAAGCACATCATAAGAAGAGGAAAGTTGGAGCACTTGATTTACAACTGGCAAAATTCAGGGAAAGAGAGAAGATACTAGATAGCTTGGTGTCATGGCATGGAAAACAGTCAACAACAGAATTGATACAATGCACTGTGGTTATAAAATTGTTGAAGGATATGATCGCCTATACCAATCAGCATGGCACTTATTGAGTTATTGAGTTATTTGCGGGTCATCATCATTGCACTCCGAACATGTCCATAGGTGCTCAGATCCCCTCCTCAGCAATTCCCTCAGTGTCCAGCGACTGACGACTCCAGTTCTATGTTGGTTGATAAGTCTTCTTACACGGCCACCAAGTTTCTCATTTCTGGCTGTGCCCATCTTAACTCCCATTTCCATCATCCGAAGAAGCGACGTTGATCTGTGTTTGTCGAAGTCCTGTGCTCTTCCCACATCTCGGAGTGCATTGATGACGTCCGCCCGATCCATCGGTTGCCCGTCCTCAACGACAGCGCAGCTAGCCAACCTGTCCGCTCTCTCATTTCCCCGTACTCCCGCATGTCCAGGGACATAGACAAAGGTGACCTTACGTATTTTGGATTTCTGCAACGACTCTACCCATTGCATGCGTACAAAGCCCGCCTCCACTTTTTTTTATCATGCTCATCAAATCACTCAGTATACATGCGTGGATGTAGTCTTGTGACTCTAACCATTTGAATGCCTTGGTCACTGCCATCACCTCCATTGTCATGCTACTCGTGGTCATGGCGTATGCACCACTGTCTTCCTTGGCTATTCTGCCTGCCGAACGTGCTGTAAATGCCCATGCACTTTTTTCGTGTCGTCTTACAGATCCGTCTGTATAGATGACTGCATCTTTCTCATCGGTGTTATCGCAGATGAGACCGTTGACCACAGCATTAACCGCGACTGGGTTCTGTTCCCTACTTTTCCTGTCGAGTGTGACAATACATGAGAAAGTCCCCTTGAATGACGTAGGCACCGGTATCCACTCCTCACCAACGCTGAGATTGGTAAGCCCACAGACCTGTTTGATGACATCTTCTGCTCGGCCCACCCATGATTTGCCTCTTTTTAGCCTGGTACCTTTCTCTGTGTTGAGCACGTGGTGCAATGGATGCTCTGTATCTGTACTAATCTTCAGGTATGCTCGTGCTCTCCAGATCTTGATTCTGTCATCCATGGTTGGAAAGTCAAGAAGATACCTCATTGCCACACAGGGAGTGTCCCTCGTACATCCCAGGATAATGCGCATGGCTTCATTTTGTATTTTCTCCAGCCTATCAATTTGAGTCGTACTGACAGTAAGAATGGCCAGGGCATACTCGATTGGTGCGAGGACTAATCCCTGGAACAGAAGAGTAAGTAGCCTCTGCTCGATGTTGGCAGCTGCCATGACCTTCAAGGCGGCTAATCCTTTGCGGGATTTTGTTATCACATGGTCGACGTGGTCCCGAAAACACAGGCTGCGATCAAACTTAACTCCGAGGTATGTCATCAACTTGTCCCTGGTCACCTCATCAGCTCCCATTCGTACTACCGGTGTGGTCGTATTAACGATATAATTGTTAAGGGAGAACCATGAAACTGATGCTTTATTAGGATTAACCAAGGCACCTGAAACCCCACACCAGGAAGAAATGCGATCGAGTTCGTCTTGCATTGTGGAGGCGATTCCCCGTCTGTCTCTTCCCTGTCGATATACCAGAATATCATCAGCAAAAGTCATAGTTCTTCCCCTCCCATCCAGCTGTTGGGCCGTGATCGTTATTGTGTACACATTAAATAGAACTGGTGACAATGGTGAGCCTTGTGGCAGCCCAGGACAAATGGATGTTGGCTCGGAAGACCAACTTCCACATCTGAGTATCACCTTCCTCTGAAACAGTGCCGCGGCGATCCATCTTATGAGGAAGGGGTTCACCGCCAGTTTGAGAAGCATATGCATGAGATATTCAAATGGTACACTGTTGTATGCATCCTCCAGATCTATAGCAGCAGCACATGTCTCCTCTCGTCTGTGGAAGCCTTCGAAGACGTCATAGGCAAATACTGCCGCATTGAGCCATGTCTCTTTGTTATATCTATAACCTCCGAGTGTGGATGGGAATACGCGTTTCTGTTCAAGGCGACACGTGAGGACACGGGCAACTATTTTCTCCAGCAGCTTGCCCGCAGTGTTCTGCATTGTGATGATTCTGTAGGCACTGATCTGAGAATGGTCCTTGTTTGGCTTCGGTAGCGGTAGTAAGTAGCTGTGTAGCCACTCCTCCTTAATCTGGCCACTCCGAATACTGGCATTAAACTCATTGGC
This sequence comes from Megaustenia siamemsis, assembly GCA_032433765.1. NCBI lineage: Eukaryota > Metazoa > Mollusca > Gastropoda > Stylommatophora > Ariophantidae > Megaustenia > Megaustenia siamemsis. The sequence goes on along the minus strand of JAVIAB010000047.1, from coordinate 70,902,297 downwards.
CAGTGTTGTCAAGTCGTCATCAGCTAAATCGCCTATGTCATCGTACCGAACACCATCTGGACCAGGAGCAGTGTTGTGTGACCTTTTAAGTGTCGCGCGAATGGTATCGGTTGTGATTGTGAGATCTTCTTCCAGCCCTACATCCTCACACAAATTTGACAAAGATCCCCGTATCCTCATTCTTACAGCCTCATTTCTTTGGTCCGTCTGCTCAATGTAGCGGGCAAGCAGGACCTTCCCTTTGCTCTCATCAGATTTGTGCCATATCTGGTCTGTGCTCTGAAAGTCTGGTATACCTCTGTGTCGTGGTGTGCCATTCATGCACTGATGAAGGCGCCAGAATGTGGCTAGCGATTTTTCTGAGCACACTTTTTTACAGAAGTCATCCCATTTGGCATCCTTAGCCTGCTTAGCGCATAGTTTAAAGTGCATCATTTTTTGGTCGACCTCTACTTTCAGACGCTTCAAGAGCTCAGGTTGTGTTCTACCATACCTTCTGGCTTTCTGCCATGTCTTGACCGTTTGTCTCTTGCTCCGCCAAGCTTCCTCGACATCTACGTTCCACCAGGGTGGCTGCGCCCATCTCTCCTGCCTCCTACGAGGGGCGCTCTGTTTCCTATGTCTGATTTTGCTAATGACGTCCTGGTCTGTTTTCTCGTAGTGGAATGTGTGGAGCTTTCTTCTCTGGTGTTTATTTCCGCTTTTCTCAATTAGGAGGACACATGGATAGTGATCACTTCCGTGGAACCCCAGTGCACTCCACCTGCAAACCGGTGCGTAGGTGGAAGACACCAGTGCCAGGTCTATGACACTATCAGAGTCCCCTGTTCGAGTGGCCATTCGTGTTGCCCTTCCATCATTCAAGCACACTAAATCGGCCGATACCAGTGCGTTCTCTAGGTCTTCTCCCTGCTTGTTGGTTATGACGTTGCCCCACTGGTCTCCTCTAGCATTAAAGTCTCCGCAGAAAATGACATTCTCTTCATCGAACTCGAAGAGATTCTGCCATTGTTGTGTGTTCACCTGCCCATTACAGGCATACACATTAACAATCACGAAATGAACTGGGGTCTGCACCCTAACCGCATGTACCTGCAATTCTGCATTGTTCCACGCAGACATATCAACCTCAGCTGCCACCATATTGTTGCGCACAAGGATGGCCTGCCCAAGGTGTCGTCTATTGTAAAAGCAATGAAAGCCAGGAGTACTTACTGTCCTGTCACCAAGAAGAGTTTCTTGCAAAATCATTATATCGGCGCCGCACAGTAGCTTATCAAGAATGGGCCGTCGTTGATTAATGGACCCACAATTCCAATAAGTAACGCGCACATACTTTAGGCCTAGCCTCTCACACTTTGATAGTTTAGTGCCACCCCTCTTGCCCCGTCGTGTTTTCCTTCTTCGATGATGTAGTTTGGGCTGCATCTGAAAACTTACACTTCTTACCGTCGTCTTTAAAGATGAACGTCGCTGAACGTTGTTGCTTTGGATGGCCTAGACTCACGTGCACTTGCTCAGTCGCACGGCCCAGAACCCGTTCCACGTTATAAACTGGCCAACTCCAGTAACTTGCTCAGCAGCACGCGGAAACACTGTGAGCTTTCTACAAATTAAATGACTTACGCGTCCTTGACAACAGACCGGCGTAAACAAACCGCCATTTTTTGACGCGTTCAATAGTGTAACAACAATAATAAGTGATGAAAGAAGGAAATTATAACAAAATGCAATGAATCAAAAGAAGCAAAGTGATTAACATCAAATAGAAAGCGCGCACACTCACATAAACCCTCAAAAAATAAATAAAAACAAACAAATAAACAGGAAATTTCACTGGAAAACAGCACTTATCTGTGAATCTCATGAATAGGCCAGCCAACAGGGCGCCATCTTGGTGCGTCTCTAGCATGGCACTTGATAATGATGGTATATGATGGATGTTGTAACTGCAAATTTCTCTTTTATCTCATGTTCTCTATGAAACCCAATATTAAAATATCATCTACAGTTATATAACGACTACCGAAAAGAAATGTGTCAGAAGAATGACAGGAAACAGCTTAAGGGACAGAGTAAGAAACACTGACCTGAGGAAGAAACTTGAAATTGAACCAGCCATCGAATACATAAAGAAACAATAGATAAAATGGTTTGATCACATAACATGACAAAAAGAACTAACAATGACTCAAAGAGCCATAAATAAACGCTACAAAAACAGTGGAATAAGAGGAATACAGAGAAAGAGATGGATAAAGGGAATACTAGAGTCACTAGGAGGGGGGGGATATCACCAGAAGAACAAAGAATCCAGATTGCATCTCCCCTTGACGCCAGTGGCGTAGGAGGAAGGATAGAAGAAGATCTACAGTTATGGGTTGTGTATCTTTGAGTTTCATTAAAATTTTTGCCCACAGAAGGTGATGATCTGGTGCTACATCTGCTCCTCTATAATATACTTTTACAGCATTTAAGAATGATCTAAATTTCTTAGTACGTTTGTGATCAATTTGATTTCTGGTAAAATCATCTCTTCTGTGTTTAGCTTCATCCTTTCTCCTAATCTTTTTTTGCATATCCCTAGAATATCAGTTTTATATTTATTTTTTTTCTTCTTCTTCTGCCCTTGCAATTTTTTCTTGCTCCTTTGGAGTGCAGTTCCAGTTGCCAGTGCCGGAGATTTTCCTGGCAGACAAAAGGAGAGCAAGTGACCTAGACTCCTTGTAACTTTCTCCAGGCTGCATTATGTCTCTTAGATAGAGAGCCCTTATCTGTCCTGGATGGCAGAATTACTTTTTTTTTTCCCTTTATTTGACTTGTCTGTGTTTGTGAAGTTTTTGCAGCAAATTTTTTACAGGACGTGGTAGCCACCATGTTTAACTCACTTTAAAGGTAAAAGATAAAGTACGAGACTTGAACCGGCGTCTTAGCACGCGAGTTTACACCCATATGTGCTCGGCCGCCTATCCAGAAATGTTTGGAGATTTCTGTATAGTGTCGCCTCAAGCATCGAAACTCAATTGCGAGGCGACATTCCTCACCTTCCCAGGGTAAACCCTGGTACCCATTTCTGCCAACATCTGTGTCGGCCTTGGGGGTACTTTTTTTCCAACCACGAGTACAATTCACACTGCTCCCAGCGGGAATCGAACGCGGGTTGTCCGAACGTCGGTAGTCCAGTCGGATGGTTTTCTCAACTAGGTTACCGAGGCCCCCAAACTCACTTTAGTTACTTTTTACAACATGCCTGGTACGGTACAGCGCCACTGTTGTTGATTTACCTCTATGGCCCTCATCAGCGCATGGATGTCACAACTAATATGATTTAACAAACCTACTTGTTCTGAAAAAAAAAATTGTTTTTATCAATTTCTTTTTTAGATGAAGTAATACTCCAGCCTATAATTGTACCGGTCCCAGTTCCTGTGTACATACCAATGCCAACTGTCATGTTCTCGGCTCCAGCGCCAAAGCTTATACCGTTTCCTATTCCAATACCAGTGCCAGTCTTTATTCCAACCACAAGAAAGTCAGTCAGTGGAATCTGTAAGACAATACAGGTATATTAATAGAGAGCTTCATGTGGACTGTATTATCTTATCATGTGCCAAAGACATATCTATTTAGCATTGACTTGGTACCAAAGGTAATAAAGAAAAATGGCTGCCAGAAAAATTAATAAAAATCACCTCAATTTGATTAATTTTGAAAAAAGACTGGATATTTTATAGATGAAATAATAGAAGATTGAAGTGCAAGTTTATCTTTTAAAAAAATGTATTAAAATAATTATAATAATTACAATGAAGGTAATTATAATATGTACAAAGAAGGAAAAATGCTTATAAAAACAACAATTTAGAAAAAAGTTCAGAAACAATAAAAATTTCCACTTTTCAAAGGTATTAATCATTCATGTGAATAGTTATCCATTAAGAATCATTGAATAATGGTACATACTCTATTATACTTCACAATTATCACAAAATTAGCTTCAATGTACATATATTTTATATTTATATCATCATGTTTTGACACATGCCATAATCCTGTACGTATGAAATTATTATATTTAAATAGTCTGAGGCTCCTATATTGTCAACTTCATAATAACTATATTTATCAATATTTTTACTATTTTTTGCTGACATATTAATTTGACAACACATAGAAAATTCTTTCCTAAAATTGTTTGAAATAACAATTCCTGTTCTGCTATCATCTTGTAAAAGAATGATAATTGTAGGCATGATCATTACTGAACATACACAAAAATGATTCACACAAACATTTTACTATCTGTGACTCACTAGTTTATGATACCGTAGTAAAATTACTATACACTTAAAATTAACATTAGGAACTCTTAAAAATAGTATTTTCTTTGAAGTTTTAACATACAGCCGTGTGTTTATACTAGGAGAAATAAGGGGACTTGAATTTATGACATGATTGTGTTACAATGTCTATTCATAAGGCCACCATAAGTTAGTCAGTATGTTTGGCTACCTCATAGCGTTATTCACTGTATTTCTTGAGTTACAAAGAGTTGTTTGATGTCAGCCGATGAAAAATGACCAGTTTGTTGAGAATTGAGGAATTTTTTGTTTGTTTGTTTTGCATTATACGAGATTATATCTCACGCAATTAAAAAAAAAATCCAGCACCAAATAAACAAATCCAACACTCAGGGGTAATAATTAGGAAAGTACACTGAGGGGCTTAATGTTTGACCATGGCAAACTATCACATTTTGAAGAAATTGATGTGGTAATTTTGACAATGATATAATCTAGGGTTAAATAACTTGACAGAAAACAGTGTGGAACTTATGCCTAGTTAGAAATAACATGGCATTAAACCAGGCAATGTTAAATTGTTAAATTACATACTTACCAGTAGAGGAACCTAGTTTTGCTGAAAATCTGCACAAACGTGGTCAGCATAAATGAACAGAGAAGGCTCTTATGGCCATCACCACTACTATCGTGGACAAGCTGTCACCAGTCTTGAATTGATCTATGCAGTCTTTCAACCTATTAAGATTGACAACAAAGTGTACAAGAAGAACAGCTTTACCGCAGCACTGCAATTAGTTGCCTGTTCCCTGTACAAGAAATTCAGCTTTACCGCAGCACTGCAATTAGTTGCCTGTTCCCTGTACAAGAAGAACAGCTTTACCTCAGCACTGCAATTAGTTGCCTGTTCCCTGTACAAGAAATTCAGCTTTACCGCAGCACTGCAATTAGTTGCCTGTTCCCTGTACAAGAAATTCAGCTTTACCGCAGCACTGCAATTAGTTGCCTGTTCCCTGTACAAGAAGAACAGCTTTACCGCAGCACTGCAATTAGTTGCCTGTTCCCCTGTACAAGAAGAACAGCTTTACCTCAGCACTGCAATTAGTTGCCTGTTCCCTGTACAAGAAGTAGAAGAATCCTAATTTGAGCTACCTATTTGTTTCTGCTAATGTTGTGGTGAGTACTATTCAGTTACATGTTTTTTTATGTCTTTTATCTTGGAGTTTCCCTGTAATAACAATTTATTATCGTCTATTGTCACTGTGTGATTGCTTCTGTTATACAGTTTTTATTTTTCAAAACTATTTCTTTAAAACCTTTATGTTAAATAAGCTAAAACCTCCTTCCTTCTTTTAACTCTGGGGTCATTGAAGCACTGCTGACAGACTTCATTGGCATCTATCATCCTCAGTCATTCTTTGGGACTCTACTTTGGGGCTCCATGAAGCTGTAACCTGTTCATTATTTGAAGTTATTTCCCAATCTCTGTCTCTACCTCTACTTCCTCCTTTCACAGCTCCTTGCAGAATGGTGTTTGCTAGGCCAGATGTTTGATGTACATGGCCAAACTATTTCCTTTTGCAATTTCCTTACAATAGTCAAAACATCATCTTATATTCCAATTGTTTGTTGTGTTTTCTGCAAACTTTTTCATTTGTATTATGATCTTATTTAGAGATGTCCAAAACCTTATGATGACATTTCATCTCCGATGTTTGTATATTATGTATGCTTGTCTAATCTGTAGTTCTGCTGTAAGGGTTGTTTTGCAAACATGTAGAAAAATTGATATAATAAAAGTATATATCAGCTTGATTCTAGAGCCAAGAATGATGTTCTTATTCTCCCACATAGGAAGCTAAAATGTTCACAATAAAATTCTATATATAAACAATGCATTCTGGGAATTAAAAAAAATAATATATTAATTCCTTCCATTGTAGAACATTTCAAAGCAAAAATGAACCAATTTTGTAAGTGTGATAATGTTGATGGTATCAAACACCAGTTACATCAGAATGTCAAATTCTGTTTTCAACTTTTAGGAGATTGTAGAACGTATACCAGCAGACCCACTAGAAGCAGAACTTTTAATGATGGCAGAAGCTGTAGCAGCAGACAAGTCATCTGAAGACAGTGACTCAGAGATAGATAATATTGATCAAGACTTTGATCTCAATGGTATGATATAATTATTCAGAATGTCTTTACTCATAAATAAGGGAATTATTAACAGAAATTGGAATAAAAAGTGAGGGAAATGAGAACTCTCACCAATTTAGAACTAGACTTGTCAGTCACTACACACTGAAGAATATACTGAGGTGAGGATATGAACACCTTTTGGGTTGCCTATATGCAATGAGGATGATCTGTCACCAACATTTTGCTGTGATGTTAAAAACTGTCAAAGATTCAAGCTGTCCATCTCTTAATATTGTAAATCCACCTTTGGTCTTTGTCTGCATCTGCCTTCTTTACCTTGTGTTTTACCTTGCAAGATGACTTTCAGTGCAAGTTATTGTGTCTCTTTACGCATCTACAAATTTTGTGTTAAATAGTTTTTTTACTTCACTTTCGGCTGTTTTAAATCTTCATTATTTTTACCAGTGAATTCTTCTGTAAATCTACATTTAAAGGTTGCAGTTTTCTTTACTATTTTCTTATTTGCTGTCCATGTTCTGTACTATACATAATGTTGAGAAGATATAAGACTTTATAATTGTCAGTCTTAGTCCTGATGCATTGGCGTGTTATTATTCATGCTATTAAAAATACTTTTTGCCCTATCTACTTATATTCTATATGCTGATGATAATGTATTACCAGCAGAAAATCTTAAAGATCTACAACAATTACTTAATGAAATAAACATGTTAATAAAAAAAATATGGATTAGATATGAATATCAAGAAGGCTAAAACTATGATCATAAGCAAAGATAATACTCAAAACCTACAAGTGGATATCAAAGTTGAAGGAATAGACCTGGGGACAGTTCAGAGCTACACCTACCTTGGACATACTATAACCAGTGATGGAAAATTTAAAACTGAAATAAACAAAAGAATAGGAGTGGCAAAAAGTAATTTTAATGCCATGAAAAGTATACTAACATCAAAACAAATAACACCAGGTCTAAAACTGAGAATAGCAAAATGTTACATCTTCTCAATATTCCTGTATGGTGGAGAAAAGATGGACCTTAGACAAGAAAACAGAACAGAAAATTGAAACCTTTCAAATGTGGATTTATTGAAGAATAGGTAGAATTGGGTGGAAAGAAAAGAGAACAAATGATGATGTTTTAAAACAACTAAAATAGTACAATTGGACAATAGTACAACAGGCAAGAAAATCACTGGAGTCTGTAGAAATGTGGTTTTACAGAAGAATGTTGAGAATACTATGGACAGCTAAGAAGAGTAATGAAAATGTTCTGAAAGAGGCCAAAGCAAAAAGAGAGTTAATTTCCAATATTAGGAAGAAACAATCATCATTTTTTGGCCATGTAATGAGAAGAGAACAACTGGAATATATTGTAACAACTGGGAAAATCGAGGGATGAAGAGATAGAGGGAAGCAAAGAGAAAAGATACCAGACAGCTTAAGAAAATAGCTTGGTGGAAGGTCAACAACAGAAATGATAAATAACTGTCGTGATCGAAAGTTGTGGAGAGACATGATCACCTACCCCTGCAGGCCGGTACTTGATGATGATAAGTAAAGACACATTGTCACATGGAGACACATATTTCTCCATGCCTTGCTTGGCATATGGGAAATATAATCTTGGGTGGCCATATTTTTCCACTGGTTGTGATAATGTATTATTTGCTATAGTTAATTAGTTGATAAAAGAAAGTACTGTTTTTTTGTGTGTGTGTCAACAAATACCTCATGCAGTGATCCTCCACCAAAACACTTATAACGGAATATTTGCTTCAAACATATAATTTCATTGATTTCCATTTTAAAATGGTTTAATTTAATAATCTAATTACATCAAATTTGGCTGCAAAGAATGTCCCCATTGTTAAACTTTGATTATATGTTATTTAATGAAAGATAATATTAATTTTTTTTCTTGTTATATTTGATCAATTTTTGCAAATAGATAAAAATTGAGTGTTTTTTTCCACTCCTTTCAGATGAAAGTGAAGCAATGGAATCTAAACTTGATGAACCTTCTACTAGCCTGATGATTGAGAATAATGGAGATGAAGACACATTACAAGTGGCGCTAAAAGTGACAGAAGAGATATTGGGTCCCATTGAAGACTTAGAGACATCTATTCAACTTGTAGCTGTTAAATCAGGTAATATTACTTAGCAATTCAGTTTGTTTATATTTTTTTTATCAATTACCAATTTAATAATTAATTTTTTAATTTATAATTTTAAAATAGTTCAGTGTTTATGACTCGCTTTTACCAATGCTATAAAAATATAGTTCAACTTCCAAGACAAATTTCACAAAATTGAAACCATTAAAAAAATTATTACTTTCGCTTTTACTCACAGAAATGATAAAATTATATTATTGTATAAACAAATATAGGTGTTCAATGTTAATATGAGAGATTAAATGTCGTGAATTAAGTGGATAGTAATATAATATTAAATCATTTATAATCAACGAAGTGTCGAGCACAAAAACATAGACCTACTCCGAATACGAATATATATAAAAAATTAAATGGTACAAAAAATTATAACTTTCACTTTTAATCACAGAAATTATGAAATTGTATTTCTGTATAAACGAATATAGGTGTTCATTGTTAATAAGAGAGATTAAATGTTTTGAATTAGGTGGATCATAATATAAAATTTATAGTCCAAGTGTAATTTTTCTGGGAGTGGCGGGCTAAACAAACATTCCAGTCAGACTTTGCAGGTGGGAACTCTGTATTTGACATCTCGACTGCATAAAACTAAGGTAGACATTTTAAAGAGCAAGTGTTCTGATGTGCTGGACATTGTCATGGGTTTGAATCTCACTACATGTGGTAGGAATTTTTCACTTCAAATCTTGTGGCTTACTTTCTCTAGTCTATGGGCAGTGAGATCAGATATCTAGCCTTCTTGGAAAATTGCAAAAAACAGGAGGGTGCACCTGCATATATTTTTTTTTTTTCGTTCGCCAGCTTTTACCTCTGACAAAGTCCCTAGAGACTAGGAACATGAATTTTGCGTGCTAATCCATTTTTCCATGGCAGCCATGTGCACAGGGGTCCCTCGCCGCACAGGCAGATAACTCCAACTTCGGAGGTACTCATATTTTTTACGTCGATGAGTAATTGAAGTTTCAAGCTGGGCCTCGCTGCTGAAACCAGGGGTGGTGCCACAGAGATAAATCATAAATAAAAATCCCAACTGGTGTAGCCGGAATTTGAACCCACAACCTCTCTGTCTCGAGGACTGCGTCTTGCCTCGGGACTAACCAGTCCCCCACACCTGCATATTGCTCATGTTAAAGAACCATGGCAGTTAAAAGTTGAAAAAAGTAGACGAAAGATGGGTGCTGATTGGGGAAAAATTGTTAAGCAAATCTACCCATGCAGAAGATGGATGTGTCAGGCCTAAAGGTGCGCATATCACGACTTTGCCATAAGCTAGCTACACAACAAATCCACACCAACTTAATGGAGAATGCTAAGAAGAAAAAGATATTTTTTGGGTAGAAGTGCATCTTGCTGTAAACCACTGACAAAATGCAACTACATCTACTTATAGCCATTTTCACGGGCGGGTGGGCTCAACAGCCCTGGATGGCATCCAACCTTCGAGAAGTAAACTTCCTACATCAAACCAAGATACAGCCTGCCGAAGATGGAGTGGCTGTGTCAGCCACAGTGCTGGTTTAGGGGAAAAATAGGACTCGCATATACCACCATGAGTACTGACCATGCTGCCAGCACTTCATGGGTCATGTTATTCTTACCCATCCATCATGAAACCAGACAAAGAGTCAAGTTCACATGATCACAAGGCTTGAATGCTGAAGAAGAAGAGGCTCTTTTCAAAGTGGACAACTAAGAAGAGCAATTGTTGACTGAACAGAGAAGAACCATTAACTCTAGATTACGATACCATTGTAAAAATTACCACCTGGAGATACAAATTCTGACATGGACAAACATTCCCCCCTTCCCTCTGGAGATACAAATTCTGACATGGACAAACATTCCCCCTTCCCTCTGGAGATACAAATTCTGACATGGACAAACATTCCCCCCTTCCCTCTGGAGATACAAATTCTGACATGGACAAACATTCCCCCCTTCCCTATACCTTCTTTTTACCTAGTTGTCACTAATGATGGGCCCCTCCCCCTGAGTCTTTAATTTGTTTTGTTTGATGTTGTATTTTTTTTATATATCACATAGTAAAAAGTACTACCTTAATGTAAAAAGAGGGCTGGTTTTTTTTTTTTAATTTGGTCTATTTCAAGAGGCCCCCCCCCCCCCTTTTTTTTCTTTCCTCTCTCTTATGATGGAGGATACTCCTTGGCTGTCGGCACAAACATCAAACTTTTGTAACACGGGATAACCAGCAAGCGGCGCTAAGAGGAAACCGAACATACGGCTAATTTGATGGACTGTCGGCCCCCATGTCAATTGATAAATGTAGCATCTTTGGTAGCTATGAAGAGATGGGGTCAATTTCAGGCCCTAAATCTTACTTTAGCCAAGAAATGATTTCAGCATCCGATTCCGGTGTCTCTGCTAAGTAAACACTCAGCTGTGTAGCAAAAGAAGTTCAAAGAAAATTGTATTTTTCGAACTCCAATTGTAGTAATTAAGTGGTAGTAATTTATACCATGGTCTTGTAAAATCGTAACTCACAGATAGGTATGTAATCTAGGGTTAATGGCTTGATAGTTGCAACTATCATTTTGAGCTTTCATCTTTTTTATCTGTTTTTGCCTGATGATTCCCTCTCTATATTGTCTGTTCTGCTAGGATAATAATTAGGTACAGACATTTAGTGTTGTTATTTACAGTGAAGCCTTTTATAGGTACCAGATTTTTTTCTGGGAAAGTAAAGCGGCATGGGCATAATATCGACCACATTACCCCAAAAATCATGTGCCGAAGGTCTGTAAAATTTATGGTCACTAACACCATATTGCCTATACGCCACTTGGCGTGATGGGGCTCTTTACTTTACTATTTACAGTGAGCAGCAGAATCTGTGCCGTTGGACCCAACATGTTTGTCTTGAGCTTTAAAATAGACAATAATTTGGAAGATTTGTTACTTTTTTCAGAACCACCTGGTCAGAAGCCAAAGCAGAAGCCTTCCCCGGCAAATCATAGCCAGGATGAAGATGATAATTGTAGTGATGATGATAATGATGCTGATTATAATCCACCACAGTCTCTTAGAGACAGAAGAGCAAAAAGGACAGCGAAAAGCAAACCAGCATCATCCAGACAAAAGAGGCAACGTTTGGAGAAATCTTACAATGATGAAGACTCGGTGCAAAAAGAATCCGTGTCACAGATTAAACTTGTAAGTTGAATAATTGTGCTGTTGATGTATATGTTGATTGGACCTTAACTGTCATCAGTCTTAGAACATTTGGTAACATTAAAATAATCTACCTCATTGTGCATGATGAGGCATATAGGTGTTCAGTTTATATTATTGTATGTATGATGATCCACTTTGAAATGTGGATTTATAGAAGAATAGGTAGAATTGGATGGAAACAAAAGATAACAAACGATGAAGTTTTAAAACAACTGAAAATAAAAAGAGAACTACTAAATACTATTAAAACTAGACAAATGAAATTTTTGGGGCATGTTAAAAGTCACAACAGCCTAATAAAAGTAATATTGGAAGGAAAAATACAAGGTAAAAGAGGCAGAGGCAGACTAAGACTAACATGGATGAGTAACATCAAAAATGGACAAGTCAATCTATGACAACCTGCACCATCAAAGCAAGAAACAGAATAGAATGGCGATCCATGGTAGCCAACCTTTGTTGCGGAGAAGGCACTCGATGATGTATGATGAGGATTATATGCTTAGATGCTTTCTGTAGATCATTGGTAGGATACTCCCAGTCCATTTTTTCATATCCCCTTTCCTATTCATGCTGTGAATGTAGCTGTGACATCTGTTGCCTTTATTTCTTTTGAAAAATATCCACTTTGTGAATTAAATATTTTCAACTTGTCCATAAGTTCATTGTTCACATTATGGTTGCTATTCAGGTCCCTCCCTCCCATCCACTTTATGATGACTATACTAACTGCATCAGTCTTCACATTTTTAGAACAATGTGAAGAATCTGTGAAATACATAATCAGACTTGTAACCTTGTGTTTTTACAAGTTGAAAATGTAAATATACAAATAAATCTTAAACAGTTATTTTTGAATCTGGTGTTAAGCTAACTTTACTAAATATCTATGAAGTTTATTCATCTTTCATTTTCCCGTTGGGCTGAATATGGTCCATAGAGCAGAAGTAATAGTTTTCAGTGATTGATGATTTGCTGCTAGTTCTTGGTTGTTTTTTAGACCCATGTTTGAGCCTTCCCTTGTAATTGTTCTGCATAGCAATTGACTTGTTCTATGAAGTAGATGGTGTTATTTACTTACTTTGTTTTCCATCTTTGAAGAGAAAGTTAAGTTATTCCCTTAATGTCAAGCATCTGACTTTTCCATTATTTATAATTCCTGATATTTCAGAGACTATGCAATAATCTCAACATATGATTTTGGGTGTTCCTTAGAGCCACACTGTCCTCCTCACAGCTGTGCACTGGAGGCAATCTTGTAGAATTTGTTTTGTTGTCATGTTATCCAGGGTACAGTGGCATTGGTTGGTAGTTGCTATTTTTAGTTTGGTGAATATGTGGTTTCTCATTCTGTTGTGGCCAGTGCATAGGTGAAGCATGATGACTTGATAGTTGGGGGTATCTCATGATGAGTCCTGTCATTATACTTTGGGTGTTCTTGTTTCCATTTTTCAATATACTGGCCTTTGATGATGGATTTGGCTTCATTGTAGCTGACCAGATGGTTCTCTTGTGGTAATCTCCCTCCCTCCTTAGCTACTTTGTTTGCACGTTTGTTTCCTTGTATATTACAGTGTGATGGTATCCATCGGATGACAACTCTCTGGAAGTTATTGCACAATTTGTCAAGGGTTGTTCTCAGGTCATCTAGCTCACTATTCCTGGGGGCTTTTGGAGTTGTTAGGACAGACAGTATGTTGGTCAATATCACCAATTTCTTATGTATATTATTATTTCATTCAATAGCCAGTTTTGCAGCATCTTTGAGAGCTTCAGTTTCTGCTTTATAGTATTTTGAGAATTTCCCAGTAGCTATTGACTCGATGATCTCTTCCTGGTTATTCAGCCTCAAGAACACACCTCCTCCTTTTCTGGTGGTGTTTGTAGCAGAGCCATCCATGTATATGTGAGTCCAAGAGTCCTGTGGGTAGTTGTCGTCTGTGTGTTTTTCTGCTGTGCTATCTCTCTGTGTCTGTTTGGGTGCCTTTTTTTATGATTCCTATTCTTCCTTAAGTTCTGGTATTTTATATTTCCCATGGGGAGTCATACAAAATTGGCATATGGGTTTTAGCATTGTTTGGGACAGTTCTGGATTGCTAGTTGTCAATTCTTTGGAGATTGCAGCGAAGTTGCTCCTCTTTACTCTTCCTTTGGTTAGTGAATTGAACTACTGAGGATAAGAAATTGGGTTTGATCATGATTAATGGATTTTAAAATCATGTAACTGTAAATTAATAACCTGATTTTTCTGGAAAGAAAGATGGCACTGGTCTTATGCTGTCCACATTGCCCAAAAATGTGTTGATGTCAAAGAAAATATACTGCACACACACATTAACAACACATGCCCTATATGTCTAAGGGTGTTGGTGTGTGTATGTTTCACATATGGAGGAGGAAGAGGTAAAAATACCAGCTCTCATCAATGATAATATTTTCTTTATTTGTTGAGTATCAGACTAACCGATGTCTAAATCATTTTTTAAAAACATATTTATTGTTGATGTTCTTTATTGGAAAACATTTTTCAGAAGGATACGTTACCTGATGCCAAACACCACCTAAAGTATATGTATGGTGTTAATGCCTGGCGTCTTTGGGTCACAAACAAGAATATGCAGATAGAAAAATCCAACTCAGCAGGAAACGTTAGGGGAAGACTGTTTCCTACTGATATCCTGAAATCTACAATGGATGAACTTAATTTGTCACTTTGTATGTTTGTCAAAGAAGTACGCAAGCCAGATGGAAAAGAGTACTCACCTGACAGTATTTACTATCTTTGTTTAGGTAGGTTTATGACTATGTAGTTTGTTTTTCAATTTGACCATGTTCTAATAATGTTCTAGAGATATTTCCACTATTTTGGGTACTTCTTTCATGTTGTTGCCTTTTCTTGTATAGATAAATCCTACTTTAAGGTGGATTAGTTTTAGGTCTTGCTGTAAAGCAGAGAATAATTACTTTATTCTTGCCCATATTTAATCAAGCCTTACAAGTTCTTTTTATTTCATGGTAGATGTAGAGCAAAAGTGAGGTATCAAAGAGTGAAAACTCGATTACACAACTCATCTTCGACACTGGAAATAGGACACTGTTCATTGTTATATGAAGCTTGCAAACATTTTGTAGTGAATACTTAACAACAGACAAGAAGGTATTTCAAGGCCACAGAAATATGGTTTCTTCTGTTGCTGAAGAATGTTGAGACTAGCATCAACATTTAAACTGAGTTATGAAAATCTTCTAAAATAGGCAACATAAAAAAGAAACAGTAATTTTTTGGCTTTCTCATTTAGAAAGGAATAGCTGAGGCATAGTGTCAGCTGGAAATATAAAGTTAGAAGATTGAGGTAGACAGAAAGAACTGATAGCAGAAAGCTTATATGAATGGTATGGCAGAAAGTCAACAGCAGAACTGTAAAGGCACGGATGGTACTTGATGTTTTTAAAGTAAAAGTACAGAGGTTCCCTTCACTCCTTACTAGGTGTATGGGGAATATGGACCATATTTTTCCATGATCAGCACATTTTTGGATGATGTAGTCAGATCACCCCAGGCTGTCTTTACTTCTGAGAAAATTCTCTGTTGCCCATTTTTTTACAGGCTGAAGCCTTGAGCCGTGTTGAAACCCCCCCCCCCCCCCCCCCCCCTCTCAATCTGTCACTTCTGGTTATTGAATCCAGACCCTTCTGATCAGGAAGCAAGCACACTCAGTCACCTGGGACTTGATGATGTTAAAACACTCAATAATAATTAATGCTCTATTAATTTAGCTACGTAATTAGACTCAAATCATAGAATGGTAATAAGAATATAGCTAAAAGTACACATCATTTACCTTAAAATATTTAGCTCTGAGCTAAAATGTCCAGAATATAATTTTATTTTTTTTAAAGCGAAAAATAAAAATTTCAGGTGGTTAATTAAGAAGCACTAAAAAGCAGAGTTTGTTTGTATAACTTCTTGAAAGTATGTGACTTATTTTATGTCCATAATGTCTAG
Source organism: Megaustenia siamemsis (assembly GCA_032433765.1). Lineage (NCBI taxonomy): Eukaryota > Metazoa > Mollusca > Gastropoda > Stylommatophora > Ariophantidae > Megaustenia > Megaustenia siamemsis. The sequence continues at coordinate 70,886,449 of JAVIAB010000047.1, read as the reverse complement.
AGTTCCTATTTGCACCCTTTGTCAGAGCGTACTTTTATATTTTTATGAATGATTCTTTGCAAGTTTGTCAGTCAGAATTATGCTAATTTATTGTGCAAAATTATATCAACAGGACTTCAACTATACCTCTTTGAAAACAGCAGGATAGACAGTTTGTTTACAGATTTATATTTTGAAAAGTTTACTGAAAGTTTATTTGAGGTTCTACAAAATTTTAAACCTAAATTGAATGCTCGAGGTAAGGAATACTTGTGTGTAAAATGTACATGGTTAAAATATATATATAATAATCATTAATAATCATTAAGAACTCTGCCACATTTTGAGTGTGACTTACAGGGAATATTGTTCAGCATGGATAGATTTCTAATTGCTGCTCAATGGCTATCTAGACTATGTGAACTGAGAGTGAAGACCGGTGTGGCAGAACAGAGCGATATTCAGGACAAATAAGAGGATTTGTCAACAAACACTGAACTGGCACAATTAGTCTTTGTGAGCTGATGAACATTTTGAGAAGATCGGAACACCTTTTAGTGTGTCTGGATTGCTATCTATCAATCTTTCGCTCACCTGAAGTATTGTCTATATCTGCAATGTATAAATTTTACTGTCTTTTGTAACTCTTGCAGTGGCCCATATAGTTTTGTCTGTAGTGTTGTATCTATGGACCAATGGATTTTACTCAGTCTACTATATTCAGTACAGTCTTGGAGTATTTGTTCAGCAGTCTGAGCGCCTGTCCACATGTACATATAGTTGAGGTGCTGATCTTGAATTTTGTATACATGTGACTGGAGTCGATCGTGTCCTATTCTGAGGCATATAATGATAACTTGTTCACATCTATTCATATTATGAAAGGCATCTTGATTTGGGGCTTGTGGTCCTCTGATTGATTTGATTATCTTTTTTTTATGATGTTATGTAACCGGTGCATCTAGTTGTGTGCCTGTTGCACTTTCCTTTGCCAACTGATCTGCTTTCTCGTTTCCTGGTATTCCACAGTGAGATGGGATCCACTGCAGGGCAACCCTGTGGTGCTTGCAAAGTTCAGTCAATAAGGTCTGCAGATTGTAGTGCCTGGAATACTGATCTTGCATCTGTCAAAAACACTATAGACTGTGGGCTAAGAATACTGTTCAGCAGTTTTTCTATTGCCAACTTTATTGCTTGGATTCCAGAGTGATGATGATCCTAATTTAACACTACTTATCTATTAAGGGTTTTTTTAACTTGCGCAGAGTGCAGCTCCTATTTTTACCAATAGTACATTTTCTGGGTAAGTTGGTCAGTACCATCTTTGCGCTAGTTTTCGTTCCAGAAAAAAAAAATTATCTGCAGAGATTAAAAAAACCATGGAGAGACATGATCAAACAATCTAAGCTTGCAGGCATAGCACTTGATGATGATAAACCTCAAAACCTGTTGATCAGGTCAAACCTGACCTCTTGACCTCAACAACACAGTTTACCAACCACTGCTAACCATGACTCCCTTTTCTAAAAATAAATATAAAGAGAGTAGTATGTTGATATTTATAGTTTTAGGACAGACAAAAATAAATAAAAATATGACTGTCTTTGATCTAGTTTTGTGTACACACACACACACACACACCTTTTTTTTTTAGAATTACTACTTCTGGTGATCCTCTAAGTGTTGCTTGGATTTGTTCCTTTGTTTTGGATTTTTATTTTTCATGTGCGTTGTAAAAAGTACAATGATATTGTAGAAAGAGGGGTTTTTTGTTTTTTTTTCTTCAATAGAATTTTGCCAATTTTAGTGATGCGTTTTTTCTTTCTTATGACATAGGAAATCTCCTGCCGTTGGCGAGACATAAACAAATCTTTTAACATGGGATAGACAGTGAACAACATTTTGAGGGAGCCTAACATATGGCTGGATTGACAGACTTATTGACAGCTGTGACAACGTAACATCTTCAGTAGCCACGGCAACATGCGTTTGAATTTCAAGCCCCAAATCTAACATAACCCAGGAAATGATTATAGTATCTGATTCCCATGTGTATGCTTGGGTGAACTCGCAACTATGTAGCAAAAGTTCATCAAAGAAAATCTTATTTTAAATATAAGAATATTTATAAAAAAAGAAAAAGACGATGGTCATACGTTGGACATGTGATGAGAAGAGATAATAATCGAATAGCAAAGCAAGCCCTCATATGGGAAACAACAGGTAAAAGAAAAAGAGGAAGACCCAGGGAGACACTGAGAAGAACATTGATGAGAGAGGCAAGAGCAGCAGGAATCGGCTCCCTCAATGAGATAGAACTGCTTGCACAGAACAGAGACAGATGGCGAGATTTGATAAAATATCTTTAAAAGAAAACTGCTAGAACAAAAATTCATATAGGAGAAGGTGTATCGTGGTCTACGCCCTATGGGCCGGTTACGGCTCGAAAGGTCAATAGATAGATATATAAATATCATTTACGATGGTATTGTAAAAATGTGGTCCGCAGATATGTATTGTAAACCAGGATTAATGGATAAATGCTGAAGAAAAATAATTGTGTTCAAACTTGTACTACTATATAATGGCTTAAAGGTACAGAACAAATAACAGTCAGAATTTATTGTCAAGGTAAAAGATAGGAAATGTTGAAAAAGCAGTACCTGTACTGTTGAATGAGGGGATTATACTTAGCTTGCCATTAAAATAATTTACCTCTTAAATGTACATTTAACAAATGCTTTGTGAGTCTTAAAACATAACAATCATGGAATTCTTATTTCTCAACAGGTCAGATGTTGTGTCGCATTGAAGAGGAACATCTGTGGGAAAGTAAACAACTTGGAGCCCACTCCCCATTTGTCCTACTCAACACTTTAATCTATTTCCACACAAAATACTTCATCCTTAAGACAAATGAGGAACATTTGTCTCTTTCGTTTGCACAAATTTTAAAACACTGGAAGAAAGGGGTGCCATTGAAAGGTCAACCTGTTTCTAATACGAAAAATGTTTCACTCCGGTTTTATTGTATGGTCAATGGCAAGAAAGGTGAGTTCATTTTCCTTAGCACATTTTCCATATTTAATTCATTGTCTTTGGATCATTTTTCTTATTTTTTTTTATTGTTTTGGAACATTTTCTATCAGTACGAGAATTTGAATATCCTTGGCACATTTTTCACAGTGTTTTTGATTTTAACAATCCAGCTGAAAGGTAAGTGAATAACCAGCTCTGCTGGGAAAATATTTCCATTTTTGCTTTTAAAATGACAGGTATAATTCATCATGCTTACTGGCATAAGTGATCATGCCACTCCAGAACTTTCTGTCTCTACATGTGTATCATTTCTGTTGATGGTTCCTACTAAATCATTCTCTTACCCTGTATCATACATTTTCTGTTTCCGTCTATTTTCTTTTCCCTTAGTTTTTCCTGTTGTCACAATATAATCCAATCTAATATATAGCTACAAAATTATGATTAATGTTTCTTCATGTTGGAAGTAAGCATTATTTTTGCTTTGGTCCCTTTTAGAATGTCTTCATTACTCTATTTAGCTATCCATGGTATTCTCAACATTCTTCAGTAAACATTTCTGTGGCCTCCCATATTTTCCAATGGTATAAATATGTAATAAATAAGGACCTCACTTTTGCTGATGACATAGTCCTTGTCAGCAGTCAGATAAAAACAAAGGAAAAATTTAAAAAAAAAGAAAAAATGGTATGTTAGAAGCTTTACGTGATTAGTAGACGACACAGATTCGAACGACGTTTTGGCTCAATAGGCCTTCAGCAGGAACAAACAAACAACATACACACACAGATATGTGAATAAATAAAACTAATCCTACATAGCTAACTAGTAATGAAACATCAAAAACAAAATAATCGAAATATGTTGACTTCCCTGTGTGTCGTGGACTGTGGTCAGGCTAGGAAAGGAATTTCTCACTAGTGTAGCTATAATTTATACCCTGTGGTCAGAGGTGAAGGGTTCTAAAAATAGAGGCGTGGTGGGAACGCTATCTAGGTACGACGACTACAAAGGCACAGGCAATATCTGAAAGTATCTAAGGGCCCATAAATACATGTATACACACACACAGATGCGTGTATACATATATGTATACACATACATATACACACACATACATGTGTATGCATATATGTATACACATACATATACACACACATACATGTGTATGCATACAAGCAAGAGCACTTATACATGCATGTATATGCGTATACATATATATACCAATACCCGTGCCTATTAACACATACATACATGTGCACACCTATACGGGGAACATCTCCCCTTATGGATGTGCACATGCATGTATGTGTTCATAGACAATTCTTTATATGTCTTTGTATCGTAACTAAGCTCTATGTTATGTTATGTTATGTACTAATCTGTTACAAAACTGAATGATTTTTTGCATACATAACTTGGTTTTTTTTTTTCAGATAATGCTACAAAAAAGAGCAAAGATGGTGTTCCTGTGTATGAAGTCACAGAAAACATAGACAATCCTCTCCGTTGTCCTGTCAAGTTGTATGAATTTTTCTTGTCCAAATGGTAAGAACTCTTAAATAAAAGATTTTTCTGGTCTTGGTTCCATTGTCTTAAGATCACTCCCTTTTTTGGCTTCCATGAACAATACCCCCATTTGCTGTTCATTCAAGGCAGTTATGGTGTTTGATATGGCTTAAATGTGTAATTTTTCTGACAGTAAAACATAAAAAAAAATATTCTTTATGTAGTTTGCCAGTGTTTTCTGAGTGACTGTGACCTTTCTTCTTTGTGTATCCTTACCTCATTGTAAGGCTCTTCCTGCCTTCAAAACTAAAGAGTGTGATGATGCCCTTGTGAAAATTGACACAAACTCGTCATAGCTAACATCCATGCAATTGTACACCATTTATGAGTGCCTTCTAATTTATGTCTGCAACTGTGCTGTTTACATTTCTTCTCTGCATTTATTCCCATGTACACATTTATGCCTGAAAATGGATTGATTTTAACCTCACGACTCCTAGTATCCCTTTCTTATTGTAGGTATCTTTGATTAATTTCAAAAGTAAAAATTGTTATATAATAGCTAGATAGCCCTTGATTCTTCTATCCTTCCTCCGTTGGCGTCGAGGGGAGAAACAATCTGCGATTCTTTGCTCTTCTGTTGGCCTCTTCTGATGTTATTCCTCCTAGTGACTCTAGTATTCCCTTTATCCATCTCTTTCTCGGTCTTCCTCTTAATCTGGCGTTTTCGTAGCGTTTGTTTATGGCTCTTTGATTCATTGTTAGTTCTTTCTGTCTTGTTATGTGGCCGAACCAATTTATCTGTTGTTTCTTTATGTATTCGATGGCTGGTTCAATTTCGAGTTTCTTCCTCAGGTCAGTGTTTCTTACTCTGTCCCTTAAGCTGTATCCTGTCATTCTTCTGACACATTTCATTTCTGTGGTCGTTATCTTTCTTATTGTTCTAGAGTCCAGCGTCCAATTCTGGCACTGATAGCACAGCGTTGGTAGAAAAATTGATTTGTATTTTGCCCTTTTTGCTTCCGTAGTTATTGCTTTGTTTTTCAATAGTGTTGATACTTGGCCTATAACTTGGCTTGCTTTGTTACACCTTATATCTATCTCGGTCTCTTGGTTATTGTCTTGTGTTAGCGTGCTACCCAGATATTTAAAATTGTCAACTTGCTTCAAAGATGTATTATCTATTATGATGTTTAGTTTTTCTTTCTTTCTCGCTATTGCCATTACTTCGGTTTTGCTTATGTTGATCTTCATGTTGTATTGTTTACAAGTGTTGTTTAGCCTGTTGATATGTTCTTGGAATCCAAAAGAATGTATTAGGAATCCAAAAATACCCCATTTGTGTCTGTGTGTCAATTATTAAAAAAGTTGTAGATATTTAAGTGAATTGTTATAATAAAGAGTGCTTGTCAAAATAATAGATTGGATTACACTATAAAAAAACATCACAATACTCCTCCATAAAGTTATGATGCATATGATTAATAATGGCATAATAGTAAAAATATTGAACCTATCTTTTAATTATACTCAGGCATATCAATAACTGGTAGTTGTTACTGCAAGTGGTCATATCTGCACCTTTTAGCTCGTCAGCATGGGTAGATTTTTAATTGCTTAACAATTTTGCCAGAGCAGCAGTCATTTTTCGGGCTACTCTTTTAACTGATGAGGGTTATTTAACATGCACAGAGTGTACTTTCTGTTTTTCACCTTTTTCTGAGAGGGCTAGATGTTTGAATCTCTTCTACCTTTCAGCTCCCTTTTGAGTATAGGTCTTCAACAAACACTTTCCAAGCCATTCTGTTTCTTGCCATTCTTTTAAAGTCATTCCATATCTTGTCATCTTTATCTCTGCTTCCACCTGTCTTCTCCAAGAATATCTCTCTTTGTCTCTTCCCCTGGAGATTCCAAAAAGGGCCTATTGTGTAATACTCTTCCTTAGTCGCCTCTTATGAGCATGCTTGGTAGAGAAAAACGCTACAATTCTTTACTCCCCATTTGGGCCCCAGCAACAGTATTGAATCTCACTACCAAAAAACAGGAAAAGGTAGAGCTACAAAGAAACCATGGATTTGAAGAAAAAAATTCCAACAGACTGTGGTGTAATTTAAACCTAGGAGCTCTTTGTCTAGAGATTGATGTCTTACCTTTAGAGCACGCAGCCCTGTGGTACAATGGGTGTTTCTCTGATGCACCACTGGACTATATATTTTTACTCATTGTGATTCTGAATTGTATTATAGAGTACTAGTCCATACCTATGTGTCTTTCATATTTGCATTGGTGTCAGTGTGTGTGTTGTCTTGCTATGACTTTGAGTAAAAGACTCAATTCTGAAACACACTTAATTTGTTCATACTTATAAATTGTAGTTATTATTTTTTATCTTAGATCACATTAAAATATTTTGGTAAATGCATTTGCCGCTTGTTGTCAGACTGTCTAATTTGCATGTTCTGTTTGAAAGCTTATTTATGTAAACATATTAACATTATTCAATTGAAATTCCTTTCTTAGCTTTTATATGTTTTATCAGAAAAATATAATGCTGCATATTTTAGATAGACCATTATTATTATAAAAGAATAGTATCTGTTAACAGTAATGTTCAATATAGAATCTTTTAACAAATTTTAGAAATATGTTCCACAGTCCTGAGAGTATAAAGAACAGGAACGATATATTCTACCCAATACCAGAGCGGTCCTGTGTTCCGGATAGTCCTGTCTGGTACTCCACGCTGTCATTAGACCATCATACAATGGATAAGATGTTAACACGGGTACTCTTAGTTAGAGAGATACAGGAAGCCATCCAGCATGCACAGCCCATTTACTTGTAGATGTTGCAGATTGGAAGAACCATTTTGTTTTATTTCTGCTTTAGATAAACTGTTATTAATAGCTAATTTTACTTATAAATATTGTTCTCTTTGTGTTTAAAGTATTTACATCATCTGTTTAGCACAGCATGTTTTTTCACCTCTGATTTTTTAATAAAAATAAACACATTTTAAGAAATTCAGTTTTATGAATGTCTTCTTTGAATATTTATAAACTGTCACAGATTCAGTGTGACAGGCCCATTTTTGGAACCTCTAAGGAAAAAGACAAAGAGGAAGACCAAGACATTCTTGGAGAAGACAGATGGAAGCAGAGATGAAGATGATGGGGAAGACATGGAATGATCTTAAAAGAATGGCAAGAAACAGAACAGCTTGGAAAGTTTGTTGAAGACCTATGCTCTACAGAGAGCTGAAAAGGTAGAAGAAGAAGACAGATTCAGCTATTTTTTTTTAATTTCCTGTATGACAAGACATTTTTTAATGTTAAAAATGTGTGGTCTAATAGAAGTCCAGAGACAAAGGATAGCAGGCATCAACTACCTTACTGAGATTCAAGAAGCTCACCTAGAATAACTTATGGTGAGGTATGGCAACACTGAAAGGATGTAAGGAATAAAAAGGCCTTGTTTCAATAACATTGGTGCCTTTAGTTTATTTATGTGGTGCATTGACCATTTAATGTGGATGTAAACGCATGTATTTTGCTGTATGTTTGCCACTCTTAGCAGATTTGCAGCAAGCACTAGTACTTCACTAATATCTTCAGTAATAAAGAAAAGACGATGGTCATACGTTGGACATGTGATGAGAAGAGATAATAATCGAATAGCAAAGCAAGCCCTCATATGGGAAACAACAGGTAAAAGAAAAAGAGGAAGACCCAGGGAGACACTGAGAAGAACATTGATGAGAGAGGCAAGAGCAGCAGGAATCGGCTCCCTCAATGAGATAGAACTGCTTGCACAGAACAGAGACAGATGGCGAGATTTGATAAAATATCTTTAAAAGAAAACTGCTAGAACAAAAATTCATATAGGAGAAGGTGTATCTTGGTCTACGCCCTATGGGCCGGTTACGGCTCGAAAGGTCAATAGATAGATAGATAGACTAGTACTTTCTTGTGTTCCAAATGTTTATTAACCCTTAATTATCTATTTGTAACTCTTCCAGTTATGATACCATAGTAAAAATTACTATCACATAAATGTAACATTCATCATCGAGTGCTGTCTCCGCAACGAAGGTTGGCTACCATGGAGCGCCATTCTACTCTGTCTCTTGCTTTGATGGTGCAGGTTGTCATAGGCTGACTTGTCCATCTTTTGATGTTACCCGTCCATGTTAGTCTTGGTCTGCCTCTGCCTCTTTTACCTTGTATTTTCCCTTCCAAGATTACTTTTAGTAGGCTATTGTGTCTTTTAACATGGCCCAAAATCGCATTTGTCTTGTTTGAATTGTGCTTAGTAGTTCTCTTTTCATTTTAGTTGTTTTAAGGCTTCACCGTTTGTTTTCTTTTCCTTCCGTTTTAAGGCTTCACCGTTTGTTTTCTTTTCCTTCCATCCAATTCTACCTATTCTTCTATATATCCACATTTCAAAGGCTTCAATTCTCTGTTCTGTTTTATTGTCTAATGTCCATGTTTCTGCACCATATAGGAGAATGTTTGACCACGGCAACATATCAAATTTTGATGAATTTGTGTTTTGATACAGTAATTTTTACAACGGTACCATAATTTAGGGTTAAAATAATTGTTTGTATTAATTATCCCTAGTTAAACAATAAATCCAGGTTCAACTTGTTATGCAAAAAGGTTATTTGTTTTGTCATATTTGTTTCTTTACTTTGTATTATTTGTAGTTGAATGGCAAATCCAGCTCAATTTGGTTTATTATGGGAAAGGCTATTGTCTTGTCAGCTCTGTTTTATGTGCATCCAGAACAAGAAATGTCATTGTTTCTTGTCAAGTCTGTGTCAGTTGAAAGATCCTAATGAGAGCAGTTTAAACTTCACCTAATAAACTGTCACTAACATGTTTCCTTAGCCACAAAAGGCTTTCTGTAGTCTTGAGAGTACAATGGCATACCTATACTTTATTTAGAGTACTTAAATTCTTCTTTCTGCCTTCATCATTTCATTTCAGCATCGAGGGGAGATATAATTTGCAGTCTTTTGCTCTTCTGTTTGCCTCTGTTGCTGTAATGTTTCCTAGTGCTTCTAATATTCCATCCAGTTCATGGTTGGCCTGTGGGTCTGGTGTTCTCACAATGTTTTTTGAGGGCTTGTTATGTTGTGTTTTGATCATGCCTTGTCATGTGGTCAAATAATTTTATCTGTTGTTTCTTTATATATTCTATGGCGGGTACTTAAAATGGCAGCTTTAAATAAACTTAACGGGAATCTGGCACCATGTAAGGTGAAATACAGAAGGACAAGACCTTAGTGGAAGAGCAATATTTAGAGCTGGACAAGAGCAGCCTGCCAAAATGTGCCAACAAGACAAGAGACAGTTGATGAAATTCTAGCATGGCAAGCCTTGATGTCAAAATGGCATTCAAGAAGTCACTCTGAAAGCATGCAGTAACAAAGATACAAGTTCTTTAATTCAGAAAGAAAAGATCTGTTGTCTGATAACTTTCAACAATTGGAAGAATAGCTATCTTAAAGTGTATGGTATGAAACTGTATGTGCCTGCTCTCATAATTTTCCAAAGTTCAGCCTTTTTGACATGTTTAGAAATAGTGGATTGCTTGTTAGTAGTCATGTCAAGAAGTAAGTTATTGGCTGAATGGGAAAACATCCTTGTTCTTTGAAACCTCTGAATTTTTTGGAATGACACCATCTTCCCACCTCTGATCAGATAAACAGTAACAAATAAGGATAAAATAAACAAGAATTTATTTCTCCTCAAACATTTCACCATAGCAAGTATCTTTGTGATTTGTTATGTTCTGTATGACTTGTTGTCCATGACTAAGACGTCTTTTGCTATCATTCATTCCATTAAAACAAAGTCTGTGATTAGTTGTATTGTAAAATTCTTATATCATTCGGTTTTAACAGAATCTCACCGAGCCTGGAGAATATGTTAACAATAAAAATAGAGCTCAACCTGATTGCATATGCTCTAAAGGGTAAATGTGAGAGAGCATGAAATCAATGTGAATAATTTCCTTGGCCTCTTAGTCTCAATTCAGTGAAATAACTATCACAATCTTAATTACATTGAAGCTTATATGAAATAGCTTGCTCATCTGGAAAGAATGCCAAGAGATTCTATATCATAAAAAACATGTAGTAAAAGAGGAGATAGAAAAAAAACTCAAGAGTAGGATGGACTGTCAACATATGAGAAACACTGTAATATCAGTCGACAGACTGAAACTGTCACAAGGGTTAAAACTAGAACTTTGTACCTCCCTTGAAACCTGAAGTGGAGGGAGAGAGAGAAGGGTAAACGTAACCCTTTCACTGCTAAGATCTCTGTGAAATTAACCTGCAATGTTAAGCATTTTTACTTGGACACCAACACAGTGCTAAATTTTTTTTTGTCCGCTCATCAACAGTTCAGATATTAACAATGCCAACTGTTTTTATCACCTAGAAATACATAATTTTGTTGTAACTCATAATGATCCTACACAATGATGTCCATAGCAATATTAAATATTGACAATAGAAACATACTGTTAGTGTAGACTTGTGAGTTCAAACAGAATATCTCACTGTGTAGCTGAAAAATGCTATTCTGTGAGAACTCACAAGCATGGTATACTAACAGCCCAATTGTATTGTGTAGGCACATTCAGCTAAATTGAAAATAAAACAGAGATTAGGAAAGAGGTGCCTCAGGCAGGCGTGTCACAACAATTAGGTACAAATACACATACTACAGACATTTCTTTTCATTCTTCAAATAATGAATGTACCCTTGTTCAAATTTCGTTGCAGTATCTTAACTGGTCTCAAAATTATTGAGGAAATGCTAGAGCGTGAGACACCCTGTATACATTTCAAGTTCATCTGCACTACAATTCAATTCTTTATCAGTACAAATGTTTCAATTTCAGGTATTTTTTTGCGAAACACAAGTACAATTCACACTGCTTCCAGTGGGAATCAAACACAGGTTGTCAGAACGTCAGTAGCCCAGTCCCTAACTAGGCTACTGAGGCCCCCTTTAGAAAAAGAATCAATCCTTAATGTGTTAAAATAGGGCAACACATCTGAAAATAGCCACAGACATCTTGGACTAAAACAGAAGCTCAAACTTTAATTATGGTTAAGTTTATAATAGTGGACACCTGCACACACCAAGCAAGCAAGTAAAGAGATTTGATAACTGACACAGAATTCTTCACACATTCATATTTTTATTCCTTTCTTTCTTTTTTTTTCTAAATTGGGTATTGCTCTTTTTTTGTTAATGTTAGATAATTATCATTTGTGAGGTTATACTTATTTTTGTTGTCTTGAAGCAGAAGAGATTCACTGAGACTAATGACAATAATTAATATGGTAATCTCCTCCGTACACAAAAAGCAATTTTATAAAAAAAATATTTTATGTTAATTGTAAAACATTGTTTTTGTGCATATATATATATATATATATATGAATTTTGTAACAGAGTTAAAGATTTGCAAAATGCTGAAACAAATTTTCTTTTCCTTTTATATGTAAATAAAATTGACAACAAACATTGCTTGTGTATATCTTTATTTATAACAATAACCGTACATGTTTTTTCAACATTTGGTTGTGAAAAATAATGTTAATTCAGAAATAAATTTATACAAGTTTGTGTCATTTATTATGTGAGGAACAAAACTATTAACATTTTGAGATACTTGTTAAAAGCAAAAGGTATCAGTAACAGGAAGTTACCTAATAAATATGTAATAACCTCTTTTATTTACAACTCCTACAGAAACAGTGGACACAGTATCAACACAAATATGGGTTGGTTGGTATAGATTTTGCCACCCATGTCCTTTCTGACTCATTTTCTATGTTGAAATGTCTGTAGATTTTATGCTCACTCAGTTTTGGAACCAGCAAAAGGAATGATTACATCAACAAGGGACATAAGTCAAGCCATATCATTCACCCGCTGAATGCTCAACTTGTCTAATCCCAGGCATATTCATTTTCAATTATCATCAAAAGTTCCATAACCTTGGTGACTTCACAATTGTCTTCAAACTTTCATTTATAATTAGCTGTTTTTGTAATGTTTATGAAGGTTCATCCTGTTCACTTTGCAATCTTCTGTCTGTTTTGTCTTCTTTTGTCTGGTAATGTACCATGCACATTGGTCTTTCTTTGCAAGGACTGTAGATCTTGTAACATGGCTGTACTATTTAAATTTTATTTGTTAGCAATAAGTCTTTAATTGGACCCGTGGATCTTTTGTTTTTGTTGCACACTTCCTCATCGGTGATATGATCTATATAAGAAATGCACAAGTCTTTCTATATCATTTTATTTCCAGAGACTATATTCTTTTTACAAGATCAACAGTGAGTGCCTTCAGAGACTATATTCTTTTTACAAGATCAACTGTGAGTGCCTTCTAGAGCCTATATTCTTTTTACAAGATCAACTGTGAGTGCCTTCTAGAGCCTATATTCTTTTTACTAGATCAACAACGAGTGCCTTCCAGAGACTATATTCTTTTTACTAGATCAACAGTGAGTGCCTTCAGAGACTATATTCTTTTTACTAGATCAACAGCGAGTGCCTTCAGAGACTATATTCTTTTTACTAGATCAACAGTGAGTGCCTTCCAGAGACTATATTCTTTTTACTAGATCAACAGCGAGTGCCTTCCAGAGACTATATTCTTTTTACTAGATCAACAGCGAGTGCCTTCCAGAGACTATATTCTTTTTACTAGATCAACAGCGAGTGCCTTCCAGAGACTATATTCTTTTTACTAGATCAACAGCGAGTGCCTTCCAGAGACTATATTCTTTTTACTAGATCAACAGCGAGTGCCTTCCAGAGACTATATTCTTTTTACTAGATCAACAGCGAGTGCCTTCCAGACTATATTCTTTTTACTAGATCAACAGCGAGTGCCTTCCAGAGACTATATTCTTCTTAAGAGGTCCACAGTGAGTGCCCATGTTTTTCAAGCGTGTAGAAATATCTTATTTTTGTTCTTTAGGAAGGTGTTTTTGCTTTTTTCACATATGGTTTAGCCTTGTCAGGGCTGCCATGGTGCTTAAACCAAAGTTTTATTTGGTGAAGGAATCATCATGCCGTGAATCTTTGTGTGATTGACAATTAAATGGCGCAGCTTGTCATTCCATCCATTCAGTAACAAATTCTGTTTTTCTGATCTGGTTTTTAAAAAAAAAAACCCAAAACCATACAGAGTATGGAATTAAAAGAGAATTAAAACAAATTAAATAACAGGACACAACATAAAGTTATTCAACAGGTTACTGGTCAGACCTCGCTTTATGGTAAATTGTCTAGTGAATGTATATATGTAGCTTGGCTACAGATATAATAGATTGTGGAAAAGAATGTCAGAACTGGTACATGCCAAGATGGATTAATCAGAATGGAAGTAGAGCTGTCACATGTGGCATGCATGGAAAGCCCAATAAAGGAATTAGACAAGTGTGACAAATATTTAATGGAAGTACTAATAATATTTCATTAGACAGACCATGAGAAATGTAGGATTGTGCTGATTTAAAGCTTGATGAAAGGCAGAATGACAAAAAACTTACACATCTCAACAAGCAAGTTGTGTGGATATGTTTGATTCATATTTATTGCAAATATTACCATTTCTTACATACTGAACCACAGCCATAATTGTAAGGTAGTATCTGCTTAGTTAAGAGACTTGTACTGATTTCAGTATCTTGCTTTCCTAAGAAGAGATGAGAAATGTTGCTTTTAATGAGTGCATGCAACTTATTCAGATATGGATTATGTATAAAAGTATTTAAATTACATAAAAAGGCAGATGTGAATAGGAAGATTATAGCACAAACTGGGAAGAGGCAGTCCAGATTTTTAGGGCAAGTGTGAAGAGGCAGACTTAATAACAACAGGAAAAATAGAAGGTAGGAGAGATAGAGATAAACAAAGAGAAAAGCTACTGGATGGTTTGACAATGTGGCACAGAAAAAAAAATCATGTTGTACGAAGCACAAAAATGAGGGTTCTGTGGATACATATCAAATTCATTTTGGCAAGAACTATGTTTATGTATGCATTCAGAAAGTACGCTTTATATCTATCTATCTATTGTCTTTTCGAGCTGAAGACGGCACATAGGGCAGAACCACAATCTCAAAAACAAAAACCTTGCGTGCCAAAATGGCACATATTGCAGAGATCACTGCTTCTAAAATATATGGTTCTGTTTCCATAACAATACTTTTTACAATGATAGCTTGTCAAGCTATTGATCAATCTCCTTAGTCGCCTCTTACGACATGCTTGGAAGGACAGTGTCACTATTCTTTACTCATAATAAAATGCTTTATATACATAAAGAAAATCAAACAAATTATCTGTGTGAAATTTTATCAATGCTCCATAATTGGCTGAGTTGAGTCAACCAATACAGTTGTGAAAAACAAATATTCACTTCATTATTTTTTCCTTGCTGATTTCGCCATAATGAAGGTGTTTACAAAATATCAATATAGTCAATTTGAAATAAATTGTGACCATTTGTAAGTCTTTATTTCGTTCGCCAAAAATATTCTTGATATCTGTAATGTTGTGGAGGTCTATATAGTTTTGCTTGGAGTATTGTATTTATGGACCAATGGGTTTTCCTCAGTGACTATATGCAATAATCCTGTGTTTAAATAGTCTGAGATATCTGTCCACATGTGGCTGACGAGCCAATCTTGAATTTTGTATACATGTGACTTTGGAGTCAATTGTGTCCTGTTCTGAGACGTATAATAACTTGTACCCATCTATTCATATTATGGTAGTCATGTTGATTTGGAGTTGGTCTTGTGGTCTTTTGTTTAATTTCATTATATATTTCTTCTGATGGTATGTAACGGGTGTAATTGGTTGTTTGCTTGCTGCATCTTACTTAACCAGCTTGTCTGCTTTCTTGTTTCCTGGTATTCCATAGTGAGATGGATCCACTGTGATGCTTGCAGAGTTCAGTCAATGAGGTCTGCAGAAGTGATAATTTTCAGGATTCTATTACCTGGAGTATCTGTCAGAAACACCAAAGACTCCGGGCCAAGATTACTGTTCAGCAGTTTTTCTATTGCTAATTTTATCACTTCAATTTCTGCATCATATTTGTTAGAGTATTTCTCTGTTGCTATTCCATTCATATCCCTAAAGTTGTTTGGGACCATTGATAAGTTATTTTGAAGATAAATAAACACATTATAACAATATGAAAGACATGCCAATGTTTCAGCTTGATCAGGAATTGATTGATACAGTAATTTAAAATAATAAAATAAAATAAAAAGTTATGTCCCACAACATATAAAATGTTTTACAGGTAGTGAAATATTTTCCGTACAAAATAATACAAAAGGATTGGGAGTACACTACTTCTTTGTCATTACTTAAGTGATCCAAGTATTAATTTATTTATCAGCTAGATTGACAGAGGAGTCAAGCTGCTTTCAAAGGCACATTCACTGCTATTGCCAAGCCAGCATATTGCCACAACACTACAGTTGCTGTTGATAAATGAATGATAGTAAAAAAAAAAGTAAGGTACCCCCGTCACGCCTAGTGGCATATAGGGAATATGGTGTTAGTGACCATAAATTTTACCGACCTCCGACACATGAGTTTTGGGGTAATGTGGTCGGTATTATGCCCGTGCCATTTTACTTTCCCAGAAAAAAAATCAGGTACCCATTAAAGGCTGGGTGAACCGGAAGCCGTCGGTCGGGATCGAACCTTACCTCTTGTCCTTTGTAGTCTAGTTCACTAAATGAATGATACAGACCACAAAATTAGATGACATAATAAAAAAAATACCTCATATTCTTTTTCCGTCAGCAATCCTACAATTGCAATCACTTGATACTGCTTGGCCCTGAAGCCATTTTGTGTACGCCGAAATGATTGCATGTGTTTCCAGGAAAACTGATCTCTAGCAATAGAAATCATTTGGTCCCTAGGTGTGCCCGGGTCAAAGAGAAAAAGTTTAGTTAAATGACCTTCTTTTTCCACTCCTATAATGGTTCGACTGTGACCTGAATAAAATAAAATAATTACTTTTTCCATATAATTTTTTGAATGTTTTATTATGTTTCGATCAGTGAGAATATGAATATGCAGTATCTGCTCTGTTTGCTTGCTTCTTCTTTAGATTTATGTCTGCTTTGGGAAGTCTTTGTACAGGGTGTCCACAAAAACACTCCTTAAAGTAGTTATAAAATGAAAACTTATCTGCTTATTAATATGGTGACGACAGATACATTAACTCAAAAATGATCTTTTCTGTCCCACAAAATCTTTGTGCACACCTTCCCCCACCAGAGAGCAGTTATATCCAAGATGCTGCCCCACACACCACAGCTGGTGAGTGTTGGTATTTACTAAAACAAACAGTGTTGTGAGTGTGTAGCTTTCAAATGTAAATTTAGTGTGGATTCATTTGCTAAAGAGAGAGAGAGAGAAAACTATGGGCACTGTTTATAGGCATATAAAAAAGACAACTACAAGTAAATGTTAGAAAATAATTAATTAATAACTGTGTGGAGAGAGAGAGACTACTCCATCCATCCGTTCATGCAAAGACATAGGACAGAAATTTTAGACTCTCGATGACCAACCATCTTTGCTATTAAGCTCGGAATTGCTGTTTCAATAAAAATAGATGTTTGACTCGTTAGGCCACCAATCAACTGTTCATATCTAGATGAAGAAAAATCATCCTCCATCTTGGCTCAAAACTGGAAACTAATCCACTTATTGTTGTTTGTAAGATCTCCATTACAATTATTCTTATATTGGTGTTCATTCTCTCAGCCAAATTTGTGAAAGTTGTTCCAGAATTTTGACCTCTAATGCTGGTTTGAACAAGTTTTTATTTAGGCTGTCATAACCTGATCATCTGTTCTTCAATTACTTGATGGCTCTTTAATTTATCTCTGTGAAGTAAAGGTAAAGGTAAGGTAAAGTACGAGACATGAATCGGCGTCTTAGCACGCGAGTTTACACCCATATATGCTCGGCCGCCTATCCAGAAATGTTCGGATATTTTTGTATAGTGTCGCCTCAAGCATCGAAACTCAGATGCGAAGCGACATTCCTCACCTTCCCAGGATAATACCCTGGTACCCATTTCTGCCAACGGCTGGGTCGACCGTGGGGGTAATTTTTTTTTAAATTTCCAACCACGAATACAATTCACACTGCTCCCAGCGGGAATCGAACACGGGTTGTCCGAACGTCGGTAGTCTAGTCGGGTGGTTTTCCACTGTGAAGTGTCTATTTCTATTAACATAAACATCAGCCTCAGGTTATGTGCTGGTTTCTTACTAGTATTCTTCTTAATTCATCTTCTTATGATTATGCAAGTACAAAAATGACACCTTCTTCTAAATGGTCCTAAATTGGCTGAGCTTCCAAGATTAAATAATACATCCCTTTACAAAGTTATGATGGAAGACAAAAAGTTGTGTGTAAAAAATAAAACTTGCAAACATAAGACATACCATAATTTTCTTTTAGGCAAGGAGAAAGTACAAAAAAAAATTGAAAACATCCATAAGCCAAAACCAGCAGTGGATATTCAGAGGAGGCAACGGAGGCCACAACTCTTCTAATATTTATCAGGATATACAGGGTGTTTATAAAGTCTCACTACACTTGGTATCTATAGGGTGTTTATAAAGTCTCACTACACTTGGTATCTATAGGGTGTTTATAAAGTCTCACTACACTTGGTATCTATAGGGTGTTTATAAAGTCTCACTACACTTGGTATCTATAGGGTGTTTATAAAGTCTCACTACACTTGGTATCTAGGTCAAGTTGAGAAAAATGTTGATGACGTCATCACAATATGTGCTCAATGGTAAGTTCACTTGTTGCAACAGTTTTCTTAATGACTTGTCTGGACTTTTAAGGATTCTGTCTTGGATATCTAAACATATTTCATCATTCACAGCAGGCCTACCAGATCGTGGAGCATCTTCCACATTTCCAGTAGCAATAAACTTATTCAACAAATTTCATTGACAGTGGGAGCACATATTGTGATGACGTCATAAACATTTTTTTTTCAAATTGACCTAGATACCAAGTGTAGTGAGACTTTATAAACACCCTGTATAACATAATCACATTGCAGCTCAATGAGTTAAATGTCAATGTACAACCAACCTCTGTATTCCCTAGTATAGTCGTGATATATAGTTCAAATGACTCAAGCCGTTACTAATAAATAGGCTTCAATGTCTATGGAGGTCAAACCTACTACAACCATACAATGACATCTATCGACATTACAATGTGTATGAGAACTAGGCAGGCCATAGACATTCAGCAAATAGCTCCTCCTTGCCATGGCAATAGAAGAATGACTAATAAAATGGCATTCTCTCTCTCTTTAGGTAAAATGAGACTTCCGGCGTCTTAGCACGCGAGTTTACATCCATATGTGCTCGGCCGCCTATCCAGAAATGTTCAGAGATTTCTGTTTAGTGTCGCCTCAAGCATCTAAACTCAGATGCGAGTCAACATTCCTCACCCTCCCAGGGTAATACCCTGGTACCCATTTCTGCCAACGGCTGGGTCAACTATTTTACATAGCAAAAATTACAGTAATGTTTATGTCACAAATTACCAGCTTAAAAGTCAATCTAAAAGTTCAGTCTTACGTCCTGGCCTCGTCAAGTTTCAAACCCACTGTCTGGCCCAAACATATCTTAATGGAAATAAGAAGTTGCAGTTGAAAATGAAAATCAAGGAAGAACACAGAGCAAAAGAAACATATACAAGATATGCAGTGGTGTGGGACCTTTGATCAAACATGGATTTGGCTTTGTTTTGTGCGAAACTTTTTACTTATAAAGCTGACTTTATAACTACTACTCCCTGTATGTTTTACAAAAATCCCATACCTTGATGCTGCAAATACAGAGGTGGTATAAAGTCTTCCTTTGAATTACAGAAGTAGTCACTGACCCATTCCAAGAGCACTGGATGTGTGCCATCTGGAGCTGACGGTGCATGAAAGTCTGCAAGAAGACATCTGAAGGGGGAGGTAATGGCACAACACTTTAATATAGTTTACCTCAAGCACTGGTTTTTTAAATATGACAAGTCATCAATGATATTTATAACATTTTGTGGGAAGTGGTATGTTTACAACACTCAGAAAAAAAAATCACAAATAATCAACAGAAAAAAACAAAACAAGAGATGGTCCGAAGCAGGATTGAACCCGAACTCCTCGACACAGCACCTTGCCACGTGAGCCAAATGCTAGAGCACATGGCCAACTAAGTTTTTTTTCAGAGTGTTGTAAACATCCCTCCTCCACTGAAATAATTTGCTGATTTATCACCTCGGAAGTTTTCTTCCATAATATTATTAATTTATTATTGTCTCCATAATTATATCACATTGATGGAGCCATTCTTGGCCCTAGTCTCTTAAGAATTTTTTTTACTGCCCTAGGGAAACAACAGAAAACAATAAAAGATTTGCTCTTTGCTGATGATGCAACTTTAGTTGTTGATAGTGATGATACTTTACATTCATTGCTTGATAGCTTGACTAAATCATCTGACCTATTCTAATTAATAAGTATACAGACAACTGTAATTCGAGAACATGGAAACACCAAACCCACTATCATAATCTTAAATGGAAACCCGCTTGACTCAGTACAGATTCAGTTATTTCAGATTTACTATCACAGCCACCCTATATCTCGTTGAAGAACTTAATATACAAATTGATAAGGTCGCCACTAAATTTGGTAAATTAACACAATGGGTAAAGAAGACGAAATTAAAACTAATGACCCAGATCATATATATCAAACCTGCAAGTTTGGCATATCCTGTATAGATGTGAAAATTGAACAACCTATTTAAGATATGAAAAAGAACTTTTTGTATTCAACCTAATTTCTGTGGATTTCCATGGTTTCTAATGCAAAGAATGCTTCTCTTGCTTTTTGTATCCTTATTTTGGTATCATTCTCTGTTCCTCCTTCTCTGTCTATATTACTGTCTAGATATATGTATGATTGTACGTCTAGTAGAGGTATTTATCCTACTGTTATTTGATTATTGCCAACTGTATTAATTCGTATAATTTTGGTCTTATCTCTATTTATTTTTAGTCCCTGCTGTTGTAATCTCTTATCAAGGATGCTCATTTTATTTTGTATCTGTTGATGGTTGTGTGATAGGAGGGCTATGTCATTAGCAAAGTCTAAATCATCAAGTTGTTTGGTCAGTGACCACTGGATTCCATTTCTGTTGTTCTGCATTATTCTCATAATCCAATCTATGGTGAGTAAAAAGAAAAATGGAGACAGAAGGCATCCCTGCCTTACTCCTGTTCTTATTTCAAATGCTTCTGTAAGCTGCCCATCGTGCACAACACTATATTTCCTTCCTTTACACATTGTTTTTTATCAGGTTAATAAACTTTATGGGGATTCCATTAATACTCATCAACTTTCAAGGAATTCCTCTGACTAAATTATCAAATGTTTGTTCCTAATATATGTATCTGATATAAAGTGGAGACTGTAGTTCTAAGCTTTGTTGAGCTATTATACATAAGGTAGTTATTTGATCAGCACATAATCTGTTTTTTTCCTAAAACTTACTTGTTCATCTCTCAAATGTTTCTCCATGGCCACTTTTATTCTCTCCAGAATGACTCTGCTCAGTATTTTTCCTGGCACTGATAGTAGCATACTTCCACTATAATTTGTGCACTCCTATAAACTTACTTTCTTTGGTAGTTTCGTCATATAACCGTCTTTCCAGTCTTTAGGTATTTCTTCCCTTTATCATATTTTATCTAGTAGATCATGTAACATTTTGGTAGAGGTGTTAATGTCTGCTTTGATGGCTTCTGAAGGAATTTCATTTGGTCCTGTGGCTTTACCATTTTTTAATAGCTTGATGGCTTTCATTATTTCTTCCTTGCTTGGTTTTTCACAGTTAATGTGCAACTCTTCCTTTGCTGGTAGTATATCTCTGAAGGGTTATTTGGGCCAGGTCTGTTCAAGAGTTCTTCAAAGTGCTCCTTTCATCTCTTCATTTGTTCCCTTAAATTACTAAGCATATTTCCTTTCTTATGTAGAATAAAGGCATTCATCTGTTTGTGTATTCCGCTTAATTTCTTAGTGCTGTTCTTTCATATTACCTTTGTTTGCCATGTGCTCTGCCTCTTTAGTTAGTTCATCTATATATTTCTTCTCTTTAGTTAGTTCATCTATATATTTCTTTTTATCCCTTTTAACGCATCTTCTCACTTCTTTCTTCACCTCTGTGTAAGTTTCCTGTATCTTGGCTTTATTACTTCTCGTTTTGCTTTTGTTTATGTCTGCTTTCTTATTCTCTCTCTCTTTAATTTTCTCCAGGGTCTCTGCTGTCATCCATGCCTTTTTCTGGCGTTCTCTTTTCTCCAGGGTTTCTTCATATGTCTGTTTCTCTATATCCTTTACCTGTTTCCAATGATCTCCTATTTTTATTGTATTTTCTAGTTGTTGGAGAACTTGGTATTTATTTCATACCGTGACTGCAAATCATTCTTTCATTCCTTGCTTTTTAAGAAACCATACATTGAAATACTGTCTACCCTTATATGATGTAGTAGGGGGGACTGGTTGGTCTCGAGACAGAGAGGTTGTGAGTTCAAATTCTGGCTGAACCAGTTGGGATTTTTATTTATAATTTCTCTCTGCGGTAACCACCCCTGGTCTCAGTAGGGAGACCCAGCTTGAAATGTCAATTACCCATCGACGAAAAAAAATATGACTACCTCCGAAGACGGAGTTATCTGCCTGTACGGTGAGGGACCCCTGTGCAAATTTCTGCCAGTGAAAATGGAATAACATGCAAAATTCAGTTCCTATTCTCTAGGGACTGCACCAGAGGTGAAAGCTGGCGAATGCAAAAAAAAAATATATTGTAGTATATCTTTTTAGTCAATATGGTGGATAGGCGGCAGGAACCATTAAAGGTTATGTCTGAAAAGTGTTCCTTGTTGCAGTTTCCTAATGTTCTAAGTCCGGCTTGTTGCAGGAGCTACTGAGTTAAGTGCTCTGTGCACATTGTGAGCTGTGCGTTTCATCTGTTTTGATCGTGTTTCGATATTCCAATTGTTTACGATGAATATAAAGTAAAAAAGTAAAGAGTCCCCATCATGCCAAGTGGCGTATAGGGAATATCGTGTTAGTGACCATAAGTTTTACAGACCCTCAGCACATGATTTTTGGGGTAATGTGGTCGGTATTACGCCCATGCCGCTTTACTTTCCCAGAAAAAATTTGGTACCCATTTAAGGCTGGGTGAACCCGGAAGCCGTCAGTTGGGATTGAACCCTACCTCTTGTCCTTTGTAATCCAGTTCACTAACCACTGAGCTATCGCGGCTCCATGTTTACGATGAATGATGATATCGTATGATGGAGAACAGATGGCTGTGTTCACTTTCTGTGCAGTTTTGCCTTATGTCTTTTGGCATGTGCTAGGACTGCTATGATGGGGACTACAGCTACCTTTCTTTGTTTGGGAGATGAGAGAGTAATTCGGCTGATTCCACTGGCATGGGCGGTTGAGCAATTATGGATTTTAGCTCATTTGCAGTGATACCGGGGCCTTCCATAACCATAACCATCTTTTCAGTTTAAGTTTGGCCAGCAGAAGATGATGACCTCAAGACACATCTGCTCCTCTATATACTTTTACATCATGTAAGGATGACTTAAACATTTTATTAATGCATATGTGGTCAATTCGATTCTCTGTTCTATGATCAGGTGACATCTATGTAGCTTTATGTTTTCTTTTAAACTGGAATATTGTTCTTCCTAGACTCATTTGATTAAGAGCACAGAAGTTCACAAATATCACTTCATTCTCATTCATTTCTCCAAGTCCATGTTTTCCCATGATCTCTTCGAAGCATTGGTTGTCTGATCATACTTTTGCGTTTAGATCTCCCATCAAGATTATAATATCTTTGGCTCTTCTTTCATCCATCTGACATTGCAACTGTTTGTAAAATTCATCTTTAACTAAATCTTCCTTATCATTGGTAGCATTAGATAATGTGTATTTTATTTTGTTTCTTGTTGTTTTAAATGTTGCTCTTATTAGTCTTGGGCCTATCAGTTCCCATTCTATTAGTGTTTTCTGTGCTTCCCTTAATAACATTATAGCCACCCCTTTTTTCTATGTTGTGCTCCAGGTTCCTGGTGTCCTGATGATAACATCTTCTCTCCTGTGTTTAGTTTTATCCTTTCTGTTCCTAACCATCTTGTTTTGCACATTCCTAGAATATTTATTTTCTAGTTTGTTATTTCTGCTTACTACTTTTGCAGCTTTTCATTATTCATTTTGAGTATGTACATTTTAGGTGTCAATTCTGGAGGATTTCCTGGTAGACAAAAGATGAGTTGGTCTCCTTGCGGCTTTTTCCAGATTGTGTAATGCATCTCTTTGACAGTGAGCCCTTATATTTCCTGGATGGCGGATTTACTTATTTTTTTCTCTTTGACTTGTCTATGTTTGTGAAGTTTTTGCAGCTTAATTTTTTTTACAGTACGAGATAGGCAGTCCCATGCCCAACCCTCCTTAGCCTCTTACGAACATGCCTGGCAACAATTCTTGAATCCCCTTTAGGGCTCTGGCAGTGCACAGGTGAAAGACAAGTTATCAAACAATTATAAAATATGTAAATCACATACTTAATGCCCAGTGATGAAAAGACTGCAACAATCTCTGTAGCCCCAATCCATCTGCTTGTATTAACCAGACGACCTCCAAATTGAGCACATCCGTGTGCATCAAAGCCTTTCTCCCATGCTGATGCAATCAGTTGTTGAATTTTTGGAATAGATGGAATTGAAATGTTGTTATCTGAAAAAGCACCAAAATGAACAAGATTGTATTAATGCATTAGTTTCTTGAATCTCACTGATATATTACTTTAGTCTATTGCTTAAAATAGTGTGATATACTTATCATTCACAGCATCCCTGTATCATCATACTAGATTTATCAACATAATGAATAAATAGATGTAGGAACCTTTGCAAACCCAGAAGTGATAAACTAAGACAATTTTGTTGTCAGCAACTATACATTTAGGGTTATTGTTTTAGAGTTTTCTTACAAATCATAATTTCAGACCTGCATTTGTGCATAGCACTCATTTTTTTGTTGACGTTGTTAATGATCTTTTGGCCAGTGAGCTGATGCCTTTTGGCTCCATGTCATGTAATAATATCTGCAGGTATTTCTGAGTTCCCTTGTAGTTTTGTGTAATTTCGCAAGGTTTTCCATTTATCAGGTCTTTGAGGAAAAAGAGTTGTTCTGTTATCAGTGAGCTTTGGACAGTCAAACAGGTGATCTTCTACTGTTTCTTGTAGATGTTAACTCAATTTTCTAAAAACATCTTCTGAAAAAGTTTGTCACATTCTGTAACATTTTACAGCAAACTATAACATTTATAAAATTTAGGCCTGACAGTGTTGTGCATTTTTGGGACTTTATTTGTTTTCCAGTTTCAACCTTTACTTACTTGGCCAGGCTG
The DNA here is from genome assembly GCA_032433765.1 of Megaustenia siamemsis. Taxonomy (NCBI): domain Eukaryota; kingdom Metazoa; phylum Mollusca; class Gastropoda; order Stylommatophora; family Ariophantidae; genus Megaustenia; species Megaustenia siamemsis. The sequence continues at coordinate 70,861,309 of JAVIAB010000047.1, read as the reverse complement.
ATTAGTTTGTTTCTGGGACTATTACATTGAGATGGATTGGGTTTTGGTCAGTACTAATTCACTGATATTGCTTGTCATCGATCAGCTAAAAGTTGCTGACTCCCTTCTGCCTGTTCACTATTTTTCTAAATTAATTATTAGCTTCAGAAAAAATATTTGTTTGTTTACCATTTTAGCTGTTTATTCCACAGTTGCTATCTCTATGTTTAAGAAAAACATCCCCTAATGTGATGTGAATATAATCTCAAACTAAATGCATACACAGGATGCATTACTAAATCTAACAAATTTCAACATGACAGAAACAGCATGACTTCTTCATTATTAAAAGTATTTTTGTTTGGCATTCACAACAACAAAAAGCACCAACTATGTGGGTACATTTATGTTTTACAACAAAAGACAACCAGAAAGATTTAGTTTAGTCAAGAGATCATCCTCATTGCACATCAAACATGCCCATAAGTGCTTAGATATCCTCCACAATTTGTCGCTCAGTGTGTTGAGACTGATGACTCCAGTTTTGCATTGATTTATTATTCTTCTGTGCCTCCTTATATTACGCTCCTTTCTGGCATTTCCAATTTTGACCTGATGTTATACAGTCTTGGCATGGTTGTAGATTCAAACTACTAGAATGTACTTATGTTACAGTTCTCTCACCAGTTTACTTTCAACAACTTCAAATACTATTGGCCTCACACTGGCTTACACAGAACCCCTTATAACATAAGATACTGTTTAGATTTTTTCTGATTTTTAAGGATATGTATTCTGTTTTGTTTGTTTCTATCCCATTTGGTTAAAATGTTGATTCTTTACTAAGTCTCTTCTTGTTTGCAAAATTGAAACAACCTAGTTGTCTTTTATTGTATCTAATCCAGCTTGGCTGCAGCCTTTCATGTGTATTCCTACATTTATTTAGTCTTCAAAGTTCTATACATTTTTCCGTGTTCCTTTTATTGGTTAAAAACTAACAACAGCTACATCAATATCATTGTTACAAAATAGACATACAAGTATTTCAGTATTATTCTGTAACACTTTACCTGTAAATATTCTTTGAGCATATACTGCATTCCTTGTCAGGCAGGAGAGAATCATCTGAAAATTTCTATAGCCACAACCCCATCCTTTATCTCCATAAGATCCTGAGAAGTGGTCTGTAGGTGAACACAAATATGCTACCTGACCTTGACGAGCTTGATTGCGGTACAATAACTTCAGTTTTTCTATGAGACCTGTACAATGTTGCATGTTGAAAATATCAACTCAGCAGAATTAAATTAATTTCTCAACACAAAATATTGTCATTTTATAAAATTATTTATCATTTTAAACATAACATGATTTTTATAAACTAAGGAAATAATGTCTGTAAGTTTGTACTGCTGAATTTTGGCCTTTGCCTGATTACTTATTTTACTCATCTGTTCTTAAAAAGAATTAGGGAGTGTCTGATTTTAGTAAGGATGATCTGTTGATTGACAGACAGAGTCATCTGGTGGATGTTTAGTTGATACATCATCTTCACTGCACAATGGACAGCTCCACAGTGCTCAGATCCCCTCCTCAGCAATGTTCCCCAGTATCAAGCTTTCCCAAAACACACTTGTGAAAGCACTGAAGATGGATTCAGCTCAGATGCACAAACCTTGACCTCAAACTTCTTAGTCACCTCTTATGACATGCATGGCAGATGACTGTAGCTCTATTCTTTTTTCCTTTGACTGGGATCATGGAAGCCACACTGGTGGTCTTTGGTGGATGCAAATAGTGTTAAGTCATAGTCTACAGCAAGCTGTGGTATTTGGTGGATGCAAATAGTGTTAAGTCATAGTCTACAGCAAGCTGTGGTATTTGGTGGATGCAAATAGTGTTATGTTATAGTCTACAGCAAGCTGTGGTATTTGGTGGATGCAAATAGTGTTATGTTATAGTCTACAGCAAGCTGTGGTATTTGGTGGATGCAAATAGTGTTATGTCATAGTCTACAGCAAGCTGTGGTATTTGGTGGATGCAAATAGTGTTAAGTCATAGTCTACAGCAAGCTGTGGTATTTGGTGGATGCAAATAGTGTTATGTTATAGTCTACAGCAAGCTGTGGTATTTGGTGGATGCAAATAGTGTTAAGTCATAGTCTACAGCAAGCTGTGGTATTTGGTGGATGCAAATAGTGTTATGTCATAGTCTACAGCAAGCTGTGGTATTTGGTGGATGCAAATAGTTTTAAGTCATAGTCTACAGCAAGCTGTGGTATTTGGTGGATGCAAATAGTGTTATGTTATAGTCTACAGCAAGCTGTGGTATTTGGTGGATGCAAATAGTTTTAAGTCATAGTCTACAGCAAGCTGTAGTATTTGGTGGATGCAAATAGTGTTAAGTCATAGTCTACAGCAAGCTGTGGTATTTGGTGGATGCAAATAGTGTTAAGTCATAGTCTACAGCAAGCTGTGGTATTTGGTGGATGCAAATAGTTTTAAGTCATAGTCTACAGCAAGCTGTAGTATTTGGTGGATGCAAATAGTGTTAACTCATAGTCTACAGCAAGCTGTGGTATTTGCTGCCTTCATCCAAACACACCAGACTCCAGCACTGTATTTTTGGGTACTAAGTTTGCTTTCCTTTTATAATTAAAACTATGGAATAAAATACAAGCTATGGAGATGAAATTTTATCAAAAGGTTTTGGACATCTGTTACTTGAATTGTATCGTGAATGAAAAAGTTTACAAAAGGACACAACAAGCAATCTGAGTAAATTATGAATTTTTTTTAATATTGTGAAAAAACGTAAACTGAAATGGTTTTCCCATTATCTCGATCAGCTAGCCTGAAAAAGACAAATCTGTAGGGAACTATGAATTCTGTATAGAATTGTGAAAAGAGTAAGGAGGAATGATAGACAGAGAAAGAGATGAGAAGATATCATTAAAGAATGAATAGGCCCCAACTTTGGGGTCCCAAAGAATTAATGGAGACAGAAATCAATGGAGAAGAACGATGATACCTAGCAGCAGTGGCTAAAAAATCTCAGGGTTATGAGATGAGGAAGGAAATGATTACAAAATAACACACTTTTAAGGCATTTATCCCATTTTCTGGGATCCGTTGGTGATAATTGTGAGACTGGAGAATAAAAGCCACATGCCCAAGTGCAGTTGCCATGTGATGTACGGGTCAAAAGTTTCATTCTATAGAATTGAGAAAATAAAGGGAAAGAAAGATCGCGGACAACAAAGTGAGAAAATACTGGATAGCTTGATGTCATGGCATGTAAAACAGTCAACAACAGAACTAATATGATGCATGGTAGATAGAAGAATGTGGAAGTACATTGATCACCTATGCCAACCGATATGGCACATGATGATAATACTTAGTAGTGAATCACATATTTGGAATTACCTACCTGTAGTTCTTGTGTTCCCATTATCCACACCCACCAAGTCTGTTACAGCCACTAATTGTTTCTGCTCATGATAGTCTGCAACAGACATCTGTCCTCTTGTCACAGCTCTCTCCAAGTTTTGCTCATATTGACGCTTGTAACTGAGGTTTTCTCTGCTCTCTTTTGGGGTCCATTTTTCTTGGCTTGTTGATTGAGCATTATTTTGTCTGCCTGTTGATCTTGCCTGAACATCAGAATTATGCTCATACTGGTTCTTGTAACTGAGGTTTTCTCTGCTGTTATTTGGGGTCCATTTTTCTTGGCTTGTTGATTGAGCATTATTTTGTCTGCCTGTTGATCTTGCCTGAACATCAGAATTATGCTCATACTGGTTCTTGTAACTGAGGTTTTCTCTGCTGTTATTTGGGGTCCATTTTTCTTGGCTTGTTGATTGAGCATTATTTTGTCTGCCTGTTGATCTTGCCTGAACATCAGAATTATGCTCATACTGGTTCTTGTAAATGAGGTTTTCTCTGCTGTTATTTGGGGTCCATTTTTCTTGGCTTGTTGATTGAGCATTATTTTGTCTGCCTGTTGATCTTGCCTGAACATCAGAATTATGCTCATACTGGTTCTTGTAACTGAGGCTTTCTCTGCTGTTATTTGGGGTCCATTTTTCTTGGCTTGTTGATTGAGCATTATTTTGTCTGCCTGTTGATCTTGCCTGAACATCAGAATTATGCTCATACTGGTTCTTGTAACTGAGGCTTTCTCTGCTGTTATTTGGGGTCCATTTTTCTTGGCTTGTTGATTGAGCATTATTTTGTCTGCCTGTTGATCTTGCCTGAACATCAGAATTATGCTCATACTGGTTCTTGTAACTGAGGTTTTCTCTGCTGTCTTTTGGGGTCCATTTTTCTTGGCTTGTTGATTGAGCATTATTTTGTCTGCCTGTTGATCTTGCCTGAACATCAGAATTATGCTCATACTGGTTCTTGTAACTGAGGTTTTCTCTGCTGTCTTTTGGGGTCCATTTTCCTTTACTTGATGAGTCACCATTATTTTGTTTACCTGATGCCCTTGCCTGAATGTCAGAAAATTTTGTTTAAACATCAGTGAAGAAATAATGTATATATGTGTGAGTGTAAATAAGTTAACAAATGTAGATAGCAAAGTGCTTGAAAATTACAGAAATAATAGGGGCCTGAATAGTTTTGCAGTCTTAATTGCTAAGAGTGAAAATGAGTTACATGAAATGTTAGACATTATAGTGAAGGAAAGCAAAAATAAATGACAGTCTCAATCGCAAAAAGACAGAAGTAATGGTAGCAAACACAGAAAAAGACATCATAAAAATGCACAATAAAGACAAGTGGAACAATATTAAAACAGGAAAATTAATTTAAATATCTGGGAACAAACTTAACCTCAGATGGTAGATGTACAACAGGTGAGATGCAGAATAGCTCAGGCAAAAGCAGCTTTTCAAAAATGAGTAAGATACTGTGCAATCAATTTTTGACAAAAGAAACATCTGTCCTAAATAAAGGACAGCCTGCATACCACTCCATAAGGAAATGAAGCATTAAATTTCACTGTGCAGCATTTGGATGTGTGTGAGATGGGAGAGAGAAGGTTCGGCCAGTATTGGCAGTTCCATGCTGTTCTTACCTTCCCCAACTCAATAAACAAGGTAGCCATTACCCATTTCTTTTTTCAGCTGAATCAATGGACAGCATTATGCTGCGATAAGATTAATGTATAGATGGAAGAACCAAAAAAAGAATGAATAGCATAAAGAATTAGCTTTAATCAATTTAACAATATTTTGAAATCCATCTTTTACTACACAAAAACCATACTAAGAATATGATGACTTGATTCTTATATGAAATAATGTACAAAATGAAAATTAATTAAATCATTCTGGCCAAGTAAAACCAGCACAAAATATTGCTCAACAAGCACAAACAGGATAAAGTGTCCACTGTGTTAAGAACACGTGTTGAAGCTGTGTAGGATATTATATTCAACAGAGGCGTCTTCAACAATCCAACCAGACCCAAAGCCTCAAAGAAAGAAAGACAATCCTGAAACAAGCTAGTAAAACAAAATGGATAGAGTTGTCTTGAAAAATTTGAGCCAGAACATGACAGCTTAAACAAGATTAGTAGACGCTTTAGACTCCGCTGGAGACTGGTTGGTCTCGAGCCAAGATGTCTGTCTGAGACAGAGAGGTTGTGAGTTCAAATCCTGGCTGCACCAGGTGGGATTTTTATTTGTGATTTCTCTCTATGGCAACCACCCCTGGTCTCAGCAGTGCGGCCAAGCTTGAAACATCAATTACTCATCAAAGAAAAAATATGAGTACCTCCAAAGTTAGAATTATCTGCTTGGGCGATGAGGGACCACTGTGCGTACAGCTGCCAGGAAAAACAGATAAACATGCAAAATTCAGTTCCTAGTCTCTAGTGACTTTGCCAGAGCTGAAAGCTGACAAACACAAAGAAAAAAAAAGAATCAGAACAGGCTACTATAGTCTCAGAGCACACATACACAAGAGAGGACTCAGTGACTTTGCTATTTGTGTCTGTGGAGCATATCTAAAAAGACTGTATCATTTTCAATGCCACAAAAAGACAAACATGGCCCTTGCAAACAACCCTTCTTGGAAAACTATGGGGGTACAGGTGAAGACCTCAAACACATTGCCTTATTTATGATCCATGCTGCTGTAAATGCATAACAGTAGCTCATCAGCTAATAAGAAGATATTGAACATAAGTTATGAAGCCAAGCAAGATGCATAAAATTAATGTCCTGTGATATATGTCATCATCATCGAGTGCCATCTCCGCAACGAAGGTTGGCTATCATGGAGTGCCATTCTGCTCTGTCTCTTGCTTTGATGGTGCAGGTTGTCATAGGCTGACTTGTCGAACTTTTGATGTTACCTGTCATGTTAGTCTTGGTCTGCCTCTTTTACCTTGTATTTTCCCCTCCAAGATTACTTTTAGTAGGCGGTTGTGTCTTTTAACATGGCCCAAAAATCGCATTTGTTTTGTTTTAATTGTATTTAGTAGTTCTATTTTCATTTTAGTTGTTTTAAGACTTCATCGTTTATTTTCTTTTCTTTCCATCCAATTCTACCTATTCTTCTATATATCCACATTTCAAAGGCTTCAATTTTCTGTTCTGTTTTTTTGTCTAATGTCCATGATTCTGCACCATATAGGAATGTTGAGAAGATATAACATTTTGCTATTCTTAGTTTTAGCCCTGGTGTTATTTGTTTTGATGTTAGTATATTTTTCATGACATTAAAATTTACTGTTAGCCATTCCTATTCTTTTGTTTATTTCAGTTTTACATTTTCCATCACTGGTTATAGTATGGCCAAGGTAGTTGTAGTTCTGAACTGTCTCCAGATGTATTCCTTCAAATTTGATATCCACTTGTATAACTAACTTGAGTATTTTTTTTGTTTATGATCATAGTTTTAGTCTTTTTGATATTCATATCTAGTCCATATTTTTTGCTTGTCATGTTTATTTTATTAAGTAATTGTTGTAGATCCCTATGACATATATTGTGATCTACAACAATATATTTTATTGGGGAGGAAAATAATATTATACTTTACTAGGTCACAGCATTTTGAGGTATGGGGCCAGTAGTCTTTCTCACTGTCATTACTTTTTCCCATATCAATGAGCCAGGCACCCATTTCTTTATCACCTGGCTAACTGACCATTGCCAAGATATATTTGAATGCTTGTTCACTTAATTGCCAAAGCCAGTTCATTAGCATTATGATAGTCTATACAATAAATTTCAAGATGAAGGGGAAATTGAGGCATGCCAGGATAAAGAGAATTTTTTTCTTTTAGTGTTCTGTCATATGGAATTGGGAGCCACGATAGCTTACTGGTTAGTGAACTTGACTACAAAGGACAGAGGGTAGGGTTCGATCCCAACCAACGGCTTCTGGGTTCACCCAGCCTTTAATGGGTACCGGATTTTTTTCTGGAAAAGTAAAGCGGCACGGGCATAATACTGACCACATTACCCCAAAAATCATGTGCCGAAGGTCTGTAAAATTAATGGTCACTAACACCATATTCCCTATACGCCACTTGGCGTGACACGGGCACTTTACTTTTTTTTTTACATATGGAATTATTTTATATTAATTGTTGCCAAATTATCATTTTTTTAATAATAGAGAACAATAGCGAATTTTAAAAAATAATTTAATATAAAATTATTAACAGCAGTCATAATTTTAAAAAAAATATCTTTTATTCTTCTTATGCATATACACTCATACCTACTCTACTTCAACATCCACCTTTAAAAAATATGTTCAATGTATGTAGATGAATTGTGTTGTTTACAGCTGGAAGCAATATTTTACTCCCTTTACCCCAAAGCATTGTCTTCAGCATGACATTATTAGGTACTGTTGCCGTACCCATTTCAGTTTCTTCTGGCTTGGTCAGACTATAGCTTGTTTCATAATTCGTGCCCAACTTTTAAAATCAATATCTTTTAAACCGCTGTTTGTAATTTTTTCAAAATTTGCATGTAAAGTTATAATGATTAGAACCCAACAGGGAATTAATTTCATTAAAAACAAACATTTGGTTATTATTATTGCTTATTTGATTTATATAAATTTATAACGACCCATTGATGTAGTCAAAACTTAGTGTTTACAGTATTTAAGTTAAAAATAGCGATTACAAATCTATACACTGTCAAATTTACGATTTTGCACGCTTTAAACGTGGGTTTTCTGACACAATTAGAAACTTGTAGTAAACACGAGACATTGTGTGTTCCACTTCCGTTAAATCATAGGTGTAGACGTGGAACGCTAACATTTATCATGAGTCTTAAAATGGAATTCTGCAGTTTACAAAACATGGCAATAAAAATGTATGACTATTTTTGCAAAGAGGCTAAACGAGGAAGATTATTTCATTCTTTAGAAAACCCTGAGAATAGGACAAGACACATTTTGGATTTATCTAAACGGTCATTTAATCGCTGGATTCAAGCACGTGACCGTCAATGTTCAAAATATACAAAATCACAAGGAAGAGCAAAAATGTTTTTATAATTTCGACAGTGAACTTATTAGAAGTGAAATTCGCAAAATGTTGGGTATGAATGAAACTGTTACAATAAGAAAATTAAAAGTATCGCTGAAAAAGAACAACAGTATTGAAATATCAAAGTCTACATTATGGAGGAATGTGAGAGCTGCAGGCTTTACATTCAGAAAGTATTCCAATGGACGAAACATCATCTGTGAGAAGCCACATATAGTAGTCATGAGAAGCAAGTACTTACGTGAAGTAAAAGAGGTGCGCAAGCAAGGTTATGATATTGTGTACTTGGATGAAACATGGATCAATGCTCACCACACTAACCAAAGGGAATGGCAGTCATCAGATGGAAAGATTAAGAGATTAATACCTAGCAGCAAAGGACAGCGCTTGATAATTGCTCATGCAGGTAGTCGACAACATGGACTAATACAGAATGCAGAGCTCATTTTTCTTTCAAAATCCATAGACAATCGGGATTATCACTCTGAGATGAATGGTCACATATTTAGACATTGGATTGAAAGTTCTGTTCTCCCATCACTAGATCGACCATCTTGCCTAATAATGGACAATGTAGCGTAACAACATTGTTGCACTTGAAGATAAAGTCCCGACGTCATCCAGTACAAAAGATGCTATTAAGATATGGCTCACAAAGGAGCACATACAATTTAATAACATGTACTTAAAACCTGAATTATTATCTCTAGTAAAGCAAAAACAGAGGACAAAGATTTTTCAAATAGATAAGATTATCCAAGAGCACGGTCATATAAGTTTGAGGCTGCCACCTTACCATGCTCATTTAAATCCAATAGAACTAATCTGGGCAAAATTAAAAGGACAAGTGGCAGATGAAAATAAAACATTCAAAATATGCGATGTAAAGACTCTTGCTAATCTCGCTTTATTAAATATAGACAAAGATTATTGGGCTAAATGTGAAGACCACGTCTTAAAACAGGAAGAGGAATATTGGAAAAATGATGGTTTGTGGAATGTTCAACCCCAAACAGTTATTAATCTTTTAGACTCGTCTGATTGAGAATGAAAGTATATAGCCCCCACAATGTTGGCCCCTATATTACCTTAAATTAGTTCAACAAACGGTCCTTTTCAGGACCACACAACTATGAAAATTGGACATACAGGTATACCTTGATATTATCGTCCGTCCTCGAACTGAGCAGACAATAATTATCCTGGTGTTTTGTTTTATCCAGTTATTTCCCCATTACGGCCACGCCTTTACCTAGTGAAAATTAATCGTAGACCAGCAACTAAGGTAATTTCTATTCTTTAGGGCTTCACAATTTACAATTTTGACAAACATCAAAGAAATATCGCCGCTTTAAGATAACTGCAGCTGCAAGATATTTGTTAAATATACATTTAAAGGGTCTTTTGCATTCTAATAACATTTGGAAAATTTCAAAAGTATTTAACAAACGGTTAAAGAGTAATAGCGTTTTGAAGTTGGGCATATGTTTTGAAACGAGCTATAGTTAGTCTGTTTCCAGAGGTGAAACAGGATCTTGATGCAAGCAGTCAGCTATGAGTCGCTAACCACTTTCAACTAAAATGCTGTTCTAGATCTATTTTTAAAATGCGTATATGCATGTGAATTGCCTTCTTAAAGAACTTCACAAAGTACCAGATCTTGGGTTTGAGAAAGTTAAATAATGTGGAAAATAAGAACGTGGAGTTAGAAGAGTTAACAGGGAATGACCAGGCAATGTTAAATTACTCAGCCACATTGAAATAGGTCAGTTGGAAGGATATCTCGAGAATATGTGATTAGGCTATAGTCGCATGACGAAGTCAACAAGCCAAACTAGAGAGCTGGACAAGTCATTTCTCAATGGTACATGAGATAGACAAGAAGTAAAGTTAGATCAGAAATTGCGCTGGTGAAGCAGATAACATCATAGAGAATGGCTGACACCAGGATAGTGAAGGGTAAATAGCTAAAATTGAAGTAAAAAGATCAACCAACAAGTTAGAAGCATGAAGTTGAGATAGATATAGAATGATTTAGAAGCTTGAGTCCTTCCTGGAGAGTTTTAAAGGACTTAGAATTTCTGTTAGAGATAGACAGACACAATTGAGTAGCAGTTATTGATTTGTATGTTTCACTATGGAATGTATGAGTATGATGTAATTTGTAGTTGCCGGTCTTTGTAATTGTTGGATTACGATGTTACATGCCATTAAACCTGTTGGAGTACTGGCCAGTGGAGCCAGTCTCTAGAAATATCACTTAGAGTTGTTATTGGTGTTGCTGTCCATGAATGTATATTGCTGTTTACAACTGTTTGTCCAAGCTTGCAATGTCTACATTAGAAGTCAAGGTTAGGTGTTCTGTCTGGAGAGATCGGGCCATACATCACAACAGACAGATGAAACCTCTCTAGAATAACAAGGACAAAAGCAATAATTTGTGGCATACATACTCAGTGGCGCTGTAAAATGTGGTAACAGTAACTCTTTCAACATGCTACTGCCAATCTTTGCTGATTACCTGTGTACCTTGTTAAGATAAAATAATATGTTCAGCAAAATTGAAATATGTGCAGACAAACTACCTTCTGGCATTCAGGCAGATCCTTCTTGATTGCTGCATTTCCTTTAACTGGACCATCCTCTTGTCTACTATTTTGCCTGTTACAAGCACCAGATACAAAATCTGATCCTGTTATATAATTATAAAACAACAATTTTAATGTAATATTTTCAAAAATGAAATTCTTAAATGCAATGGCTGTTATCAGCTCCTAAAAAATATCAGAAAGAAACAATCAACATTTTTTGGGAACATCATGAGAAGAGGAAAGTTGGAATACTTGGTTACAACTGGCAAAATAAAAGGAAAGAAAGATCGCCGACGACAAAGAGAGAAAATACTGGATAGCTTGGTTTCATGGCATGGAAAACAGTCAACAACAGAACTGATATGATGCACAGTAGATAGAAGATTGTGGAAGGATATGATCGCCTATGCCAACCGGTATGGCCTATGATGATGATGAATGGCTGTTATATGTATGTTGAATACAGATTAACAATCTATAAAAAAATAAGCAAACACACTGACATAATGAGGGATAATAAATGTAGACTCGTGCAAGATTAGTTCACATCTGAGAGAAATGGTCATGCACCAACAATATCATCTAGAATTAATTAATAAAAGAGGGTGAGAATATGTCAGCCATATGACAAAAGAGACAACATAAGAACTTCAAAGCAAGCCCTCAAATGGGAAAAAGGAGGCAAAATAAAAAAAGGTCAACCTGGTAAAACACTAACAAGAACAAGGATGTGAGAAGTACTAACATCAGGCATCAGATTCCCTGCCAAGGTTGAAGCTCACTGGAACAGGGACACATAGCAAGAAACATTGCAGGTTCTGTGCAAAGTCTGACGCTTAATGCTAAAGACCATCAGACATAAAGAGTTTAGAATGTCTGCCTCCTGTGCCATCTTCGGCTCAAAAGGATAAGAGATATAATAAATTCATCCAGTAAAATAAGGAACCGAATAGCAAAGCAAGCCCTCATATGGGAAACAACAGGTAAGAGAAAAAGAGGAAGACCCAGGGAGACAATGAGAAGAACATTGATGAGAGAGGCAAGAGCAGCAGAATTCGGCTCCCTCAATGAGATAGAGCTGCTTGCACAGAACAGAGACAAATGGCGAGATTTGATAAAATATCTTTAAAAGAAAACTGCTAAAACAAAAATTCAGATAGGAGAAGGTGTATCTTGGTCTACGCCCTACATCTTGGGCCGGCTACGGCTCGAAAGGTCAATAGATAGATAGATAGAAAATAAGGAAATAGAAACACATTAACAAAACATATATTAAAACAAATAATAAATAACAGAACTAATTTTGAATTACTGATCAACTAAACAATAAAAGTGTAATTCTGAACTAACTGATGTCAAAAGGTCAATTTAACAAATACTCTCTATACTACAACAATAACAAAAACAGTTTTTCTCAACACAAATGTCAGAACTGAATGTACCTCATTGCTAAACAGCAAACACATTCTAGACAGACTTTGTATATGGCTGAATGAAACAAGCCTTGGAAAAATTATATGACAACAGGCTTAAAAATATGTATACATATATAATCATGCATGGTAGAAATAAAGCTGGTGTAAAAGTATGGGGGGGAAAGAAAAATCATACATATAAATTATATGTTAAAGATTCACAGATATAATCATCATGTGCCATACTGGTTGGCGTCATATCCTACCACAATCTTCTATCTACAGTGCATCGTATCAATTCTGTTGTAGACTGTTTTACATGCCATGACACCAAGCTATCTAGTATCTTCTCTCTTTGTCGTCCGCGATTTTCCCTGTATTTTGCCAGTTGTAACTAAGTATTCCAACTTTCCTCTTCTCATGATTTGCCTGAAAAATGTTGATTGTTTCTTTCTGATGTTTTTTAGGAGTTCCCTTTTTGTGTTGTCCTCTTTGAAAACTTCTTCATTGGTCTTTTTAGCTGTCCAGGCAACTTTCAACATTCTTCTAAGAAATCCTATCTCTATGGCCTCTAATCGTCTTTTCATTTGCTTGTTTACTGTCCATGATTCCCTTCAATAGGTCAGAATTGGCTAAATATATAGCACCAATTAACTCTCTTTCTCACTTCTATTGACATAGACTTGTTGCACAAAATGTTTTTCCTTTTCTGAAAAGCTTTATTAGGTAAAGATATAAATAAATAAGACAGGATTAAACAACACTTAAACTTTGCTGTTTAGTCTGTTCTTAAATTTGTAAAGATATATATTTATACATTACCATGTGTTTTTTTTTCACTTCCTTGGCAAAATAACCCAAGCATTAATGAAAACAGTATTTAGTATCACATTTGGGTACCTGGGATGAACGCAGTCAGTGAAACATAAAGGTGACTATTTGCACCAGGACCAGTGAACTAGAACTATCTAGATCAGGCTCTATATCCTTGAGATGCTTATAGTAACAGGATTTTTGAACATGGGCAAGTCCACAAGGGATCTCCTGATTGTTGTCATTATCTAAGAGGGCTAGACATCAAATATCACTACTCACACACCAGGGTAGGGTAAAGCCAGAAAAAAAAACACCATGGATTTGATTTCTGACAAATTCTCACCGCCTGTGGTAGGATTCGAACCTAGGACATTCCTGCTCAGATACCAACAACCTACATCAAGACCACACTGTTCACACTTGCTATATGATTCTCTTGTTATTTCTTCTCATCAAATGATTGACATCTGCCTACCTTCTCTTTGAAATTATCAATGATAGTGTTGGTTGCATGACTATATTTCTTATTTCTGTACTAATCTTGAATAAGACCCCAATTAAAAAAATTAATATTCATCTTTTCATTTCAAATCTTCAAGGATCTCTGATCGCATTTAACAATAAAGAATGTATCAAAGGTTAACAATTTTTTTTTTTTAGTGTGTTGCCAGCTTTCACCTCTGGCTAGACACTAGGAACTGAATTTTACATGCTGTTTTCCCTGGCAGCCATGTGCATAGCTGCCCTTCACCACACAGGCAGAAACACCGTCATAGGAGGTACTCATATTTTTTTCCATCAATGAGTAATTGACATTTCAAGCCAGGCCTTACTACCGAGACCAAATGTGGTTAGAGAGAAATCACAAATAAAAATCTCCAATGGTGCAGCCGAGATTTGAACTCCCAATTTCTCTGTCTTGAGACCGGTGTCTTGCCTCGAGACCAACCAGTGCCCCAGGTTAATAATTTGAAATTACAGAGAACATGTTCATACCAGATTTGTGTTTTGGGTTGAAGTGACTCTCAACATGGGAGATAAGTAAGTCTGAGTCTGTCATTGCCAGGTCACAGACTGGACAGTTCATCACTTCATTAGTTCTAGAAGCTGAAAATGCTATCCCATGACCATCTTCACTTACACCATACACAGTTTGATCTGAAGAATGTGTCTGAATATGTAGTTTCATATCTGGTGAATAAAAATTAGTGTTCAATATTAATGACTGATACCTATTTAAATGAATGATATTTTTTCCACTCTCAGCCACAGTACAGAATAGCACACAGTCAGTGGCTGACTATAACATTGTGGACATTGTGGTTTTACAGTGAAGAGAATAGACAAAGATTGATGGACTGATAATGAGATATTGGAATTCCTGAGAATGCAAAAAAACAAAGCATTGTATTCAAAATAAATAGATGACTGCAAGGAGGAACAAAGAGTGATTAACCAGTACATTACTGTGATCTTTGCAAAATTATTGTTTAGCATCAGAGTAAACAACCCAGACATAAACTAGTTACTCTTAGTTTGAATTTTAATGCCTTACTTTAGTGTAAGACATGTTTATTTTCAGTCATACCAAAAAAAAAGTATCAAATTTATGACACTAGTGTAATACAGAGTGTCTTGCTTGCTATGGACTTGGCATATCTTTAATGGTTTTACAAATAAACACTCGCTCCTCCAGAGTATACCAACACATTGTTCAGCTATCCTGCGTGAAGTCATTTGTACTATACACTAACACTAAAGAAAAACAACAGTATTGTGTCAGCACTCTCAACTAATGGCAGAGATTAGCAGAGATTCACATCAGGCAGACTACACTACTCATGTCACAACAATTAGGCACCATACAAGACATTCCTTTTTATTTCTCACACAATAAACATGTATTCATATATATATTTGATGTATTTATATTTCAGATAAAATTTCATTACAAATATTTTAATTGGTGTTAAAATTATTGAGGAAATGTCAGATTCGGTGGTGAGTGAGATATCATGCAGAACCATTTATCATACGGTATATTATGATATATGACATAAAGAATAGTTACACTGTGACCTTCCAGGCATGTCATAAGAGGCGACTGAGGAGGTTGATTGATGACAGGCTGTCATTGTAAAAAGTATTGTTATGGAAACAGAGCCATAGATTTTACAGCAGTGATCACTGCAATATGTGCCATTTTGGCACACAAGATTTCTGTTTTTGAGACTGTGTTCTACCCTATGTGCCGTCTTCGGCTTGAAAGGACAATAGATAGATAGAGATATTATGATATATTAAGATTATTATGAAGTACCTGTTGCAACAAGGAAAAAATACATTATGATATATTAAGATTATTAAGAAGTACCTGTTGCAACGAGGAAAAAAATACATTATGATATATTAAGATTATTAAGAAGTACCTGTTGCAACAAGGAAAAAATACATCTTCCTAATGCATAATTAAAGTAAATGGGGCACTGTTAAAAAATAGCTCAAAATTAAAATACCTAGAAAAAATGTTAACTTTGGATGGTAGATATACAACAGAGTTGAGGTGTAGAATAACTCATGCAAAGGTTGTATTACACTTTTGATAATGCAGATAAGAAAAAAAGATAGTTCAGTATTATTATAAAGAGCCAGTCATGACATATGGAAGTGTCACTCCCAGAACAGTCTTTTTTCCATGATTATTTTTGTTCTAGTTGAGTTGATGAATATGTGCTTTGAAGATTGATGTTTGACATGAAAAGAAAGCTTGTACGACACTAAAATGTAAAGAAAAATTATTATCGTATAGAGTTATATACATATGTATGCATACTTACCTTTCTCTGAAACAGATGTCATGCCACAAAGAGGACATGTTTCCTGCTCAAAAACCTGTTCACTGTGCTCATTCTCATGAAAGGTCATTCGGTGTAAATCCAAGGTCACACGATCACCAAGGTCAAGATCACAAAGTGGACAAACGAATTGAAAATCAAAATTTCTATCACTCACAAAAATGTCATTGTTTATCGCGGCTGCAGCTTCTGTATTATTGTCATTAGAAACTTCTGAATGCGTGGAGTCTATATGAAATTCCATAATTTTCAAATTGTCCAGTTGTATGTAACAGAATGGACAAATTATTTTAGCTGTCTCTTGTAAATCTGATGGTGAGGTTTGTGATGTACCTGGGGTTTGTAAATGTAAACTTTTACTTGAATCCACTTTTCTTTCAAAGTCTTGACCACATACATCAGTCATCATCTCTTGATGGAGTGACACTTGATTCAGCGAGTTCATTGTTGAATAATCACTGCTGTTGGCTGCCATTTCCTTAATATTGTCTGAGTCAATGTTAGTTTCTAGGTTATTTTCAACATTAACAATATTCTTATTTAAGGAGGTAACTGATGATGAGGCCGAGTTAATTTTAAATGTGTCTACATTATTATCTATATTTTTGTTGCCTATAGCAATCTGAGATGCTACTGCACAAATAACTCCTTTATCAGATGAATGATTTGAAACAATATTACAATTAGCAATACTGTTGCCTACAACAGTGTCTACATTAATGCCATCTAGAACCTCTCCCACACATTCACAAAGTTTGTGCCTTTTATTTGGCTGACTTTGATAACTATCATCCAGTGATGACCCATTGATAGAAACTGGCTGGTTATGGACATTAAAATGCTCATTGTTACTCTCCTCTGCATCACTGTCCAATAAAGCAATTCTGGCGTCTGATTTGTCAGAGAATAAACATAGTGTAGGTTGCAATGTGTTGCTAGAAGTATGTAGTTCTTGAGGTTGACTGCTATTCTGAGCTTGTATAGCAGTAACTTCATTATCAATATTCTTCAGAGACTTTGAATCTATATTGTTATCAATATCCATTGTAGTCAAATCAGTTTCTACATCATCAAATAGATCTGCACTGCCATTTAATGAGCTATAATCCTCATCTTCATAATCCATTGCATCGGATTAGTGTCTTCATGAATTAAAAAAAAGAAAATAACATACTTATTATTGAAAGACATAAAAGAATGAGCTCTAATTTACTTTGAACATCAAAACTGTCGACTAAAACTAACAGAAAATGATATGATACAATACATTAGAATCCACTTATAACGAAAATGGTCATAATGAGAATCCTGATATAACATTACATTTTAAAATCCTCACATTTTTTTTCTTCTCTATCCTATATTTTAAAAGATCTTTTATAATTATCCAGCCAGCAAATTAGATTATCACCAAATTAGATGGAATTTGCCTAGCAAAAAAAAAAACCAGTTAATGGTGAGTAGTTTTCTTGTTCCTGTGTAAAATATGTTGCAATGGGGGCAGCTTGTACTTGCACGCAGAGATGAGAGAGATATGGTTTGGGCAAATTATAGGTTTAACACAAGTTGCAGCTGCTGTTGGTGAAATGTGTGTGCTTGTTTTTTTTTACTGGATAGGCCAGTGGCCAAAAGGCTTTAAATCATAAAGGCTGAGTATTGGCATGCATATCATTTTCTACATGCTTGTTCACACCTATCAGCAAGACATTCACTTTGTATCATGTCTTCCAGTCATCATCATCGAGTGTCATCTCCGCAATGAAGGTTTGCTACCATGGATCGCCATTCCACTCTGTTTCTTGCTTTGATGGTGCAGGTTGCCATAGATTGACTTTAAAAAAAACTTCATCGTTTGTATTCTTTTCTTTCCATCCAATTCTACCTATTCTTCTGTAAATCCACATTTCAAAATTAAGAATAGCAAAATGATTTTTCTTCTCAATATTCCTGTATAGTGCAGAAACATGGACATTAGACAAGAAAACAGAACACAAAAATGAAGCTTTTGAAATGTGGATATATAGAAGAATAGGTAGAATTGGATGGAAAGAAAAGAAAACAAACGATGAAGTCTTAAAACAACTAAAAATGAAAATGAAAAGAGCCTTCCATAACCAATAACCAATAACTAAAAAATGAAAAGAGAACTACTAAATACAATTCAAACAAGACAAATGTGATTTTTTGAGGCATGTTAAAAGACACAACAGCCTACTAAAAGTAATCTTGAAAGGGAAAATAAAAGGTAAAAGAGGCAGACCAAGACTAACATGGACGAGTAACACCAAAAGATGAACAAATAAGCTTATGACAACCTGCACATTCAAAGCAAGAGACAGAGCAGAATGGCACTCCATGGCAGCCAACCTTTGATGGTCTTTCAGTATTGGCAAGAAACACAAGTTCATCAGTATTGGCAAGAAACACAAGTTCATATGATTTGAAACAAAGTTAATGTTGATAGAGAAACTGGACAAAAAATTTAAATGAAAAGCAGAAATATGCAGGGAACATGATGTTTCTTCAAGTCCACTACATATAATCCAGGACAGAAACAACATTATGTTGGTTTTACAAGTGATAATCAAACTTTTTGCAAGGGACATCAATCAATTTTCATTCAAACATTCAATCTCTAAGTTTACATAGTACATTCCCCTATTATTAAAGATAAACTGGATATAATGAGATGGGTAAAATGACAATATTTTGATGGTCTCAACAACTAAATTTTACTATATTTAGACACAGAACAGGACATTACAAATTTTATTTGTATCTCTATAATTTGAAAACAAGCTCAAACCCATAGTGTCCATGTTGAAGGATATACCAACTATAGATGCTAAGACATACAATTTATGAATTTGGGGAATTGGAGGGAGGGCAGCTCTGGTGGTCTAATGGTAAGATGTCAGCTTCTAGACAAGAAAATTTCAGGTTCAAATCCCGCCACAAGCAGTGGAAATTTAAATCTTCAAATCTATGATTTTTTTTCCATGGTTTTAACCACCTCCTGGTCTAGCTAGCCCTCTTTGATAACAGTGAAAAACAAAAGGCATATGTGCACTTTCATCATTGAGTCCCGTCTCCGCATCGAAGGTTGGCTACCATGGAGTGCCATTTTGCTCTGTCTCTTGCTTTTAATGTACAGGTTGTCATAGGCTGATTTATTCATCTTTTGGTGTTACTTGTACATGTTAGTCTTGGTCTGCCTCTTTTACCTTTTATTTTCCCTTCCAAGATTACTTTTAGTAGGCTGTTGTGTCTTTTAGCATGCCCCAAAAATCGCATTTGTCTTGTCTGAATTGTATTTAGTAGTTCTCTTTTAATTTTTAGTTGTTTTAAGACTTCATCGTTTGTTTTCTTTTCTTTCCATCCAATTCTACCTATTCTTCTATATATCCACATTTCAAAGGCTTCAATTTTCTGCTCTGTTTTCTTCTCTAATGTCCATGTTTCTGCACTATACAGGAATATTGAGAAGATATAACATTTTGCTATTCTTAGTTTTAGCCCTGGTGTTATTTGTTTTGATGTTAGTATATGTTTCATATGGAAGACTTTCAATTATTCAATGTTATGCGCCTACTAACGAAGCTGATGATGAAGTTAAGGATGATTTTTATAACCAACTGCAACAACTTATAAACAAAATACCAAAACACGATCTTTTAATTGTAATGGGAGACTTCAACGCCAAAGTAGGACAAGATAACGCAGGAGTGGAACATGTGATGGGGAGAGAAGGCTGTAATACAACAAGTCAGAATGGAGAAAGATTAATAGAATTATGTTTAATAGAAAATTTAGTTATAGGTGGGACATTATTTCCACACAAAAATATCCACAAAACAACATGGATATCTCCTGATGATAGAACATCAAATCAAATTGACCACCTATGTATTAAACAACAATTCAGATCATCATTAATAGATGTAAGAGCATACAGAGGTGCTGATGTTAATAGTGACCACAACCTGTGCATTGGGAAAATAAGATTAAAATTTAGAAACCAACAGAAGAGGTCAATTACACATAAAATTGATAGTCATAAACTGAAAGATGAAGCAATAAAGGAAAAGTTTAACATAGAGCTAAGTAATTGTTATTCAGCACTTGGTGAAATAGACTTAGATATCAATGAAATGTGGGACTCACAGAGCAAAATACTAATGACAGCAGCAGAAGCAAGTGCTGGACTGAAGAAAATGGAAAAACGAGCTTGGATCTCAGACACCACATGGAAATACATCAAAGAAAGAAGAGAAGCGAAGAGAGCCATGACTAATGTAAAGACAGATCTTGGAAAGGTTCTGGCAAAAGCAACATACAAAGAATTAGACAACAAAGTGAAAAGTTCGGCAAGAAGAGATACAAGAGCTTATATAGACAACTTGGCAGAGAAAGCAGAGACAGCTGCAATTACAGGAGACAGCAGAACTCTTTATACTGTACAAAAGATGCTGACAAACACCTATACATCCAGTGGAACACCAATTCTAGACAAATCTGGATTAATGCTAACAACAAGCGCAGACATAAAAGCCCGTTGGGCGGAACACTTCAAAGAAATTCTTAACCGTCCACTACCTCACAGTTTAATAGATTTTGAAGCTGAAACACCAGCAGCAGAATTAGATGTAAATTTAGATGACTTCACCTTGAGTGAAATAGAAACCACCTTAAAGCTAATGACCAATAACAAGGCTGCTGGAGAGGATAAGTTAACAGCTGAGATCCTCAAGGCAATTGATAGCCATAATTTAATACATCTCCAAAAAATGTTCAACATCATTTGGAAAACAGAGAAGACGCCTCATAAATGGAAAAAAGGAATCATTGTTAAGATCCCAAAAAAGGGCAATCTTAGAGATTGTAACAATTGGAGAGGCGTGACACTTTTGTCAGTTGCCTCAAAATTATTCTGTAAAATCATCCTAAATAGAATAAAGGATTCAATAGATACAGTAATGCGTGAAGAACAGGCTGGGTTTAGAAAAGGGAGAAGCTGTCTTGACCACATTTTCACTCTACGACTTATATTGGAGGAACACATTGAAAAGCAAAAACCTTTTGTACTTAACTTCATCGACTTCAAAAAAGCATTTGATAGTATTCATAGAGATTCTTTGTGGAAAATTCTGAAGCAATATGGCTTACCATCAAAAATCATAAATATTATCAAAGACATGTATGATGGTTACACATGTGCAGTTCGAACAGAGGAAGGACTGAGCGAATGTTTCCCAATAGAAACTGGGGTTAAACAAGGATGTATTTTATCGCCCTTGTTATTTGGAATTGTTATGGACTTCATAATGAAGAAATGCTGCACTGGTAATAAAGGCATCGAATGGATACAAGGAGACCATTTGGAGGACCTGGACTTTGCTGATGACATAGTTCTCATCAGCAATCAGATAAAAACGATGCAGGAAAACACAAATGAACTATCATCAATAGCCAGCAAAATTGGGCTTGAGGTCAATCATGAAAAGACTAAAGTCATGAAAAGTTTAATTCCAACAAGTGACAAAATATACATGGAAAACAAACCAGTAGAAGAGATCGATCACTTCATCTATCTTGGAAGTCACATTGATCGAGAAGGGGATACGAGCAAAGAAATTAGAATCAGACTGGCTAAAGCAGCAATGTCTTTCAGAAGCCTTGAAAAGTTGTGGAAATCAAAACTCATTAGCACAAACACAAAACTTAGGCTATTCAAATCAAATGTACTATCAACCCTTACGTATGCGTGTGAAAGCTGGAAAACAACAAGAGATATAGAAACAAAGTTGAACGCATTCGAAAATAAATGTCTAAGGAAAATACTTGGTATAGAATGGAACGAATTCAAAACAAACGAGGAAATTAGAGAAATCGCCAATCAACCACTAATATCTTCAGTAATAAAGAAAAGACGATGGTCATACGTTGGACATGTGATGAGAAGAGATAATAATCGAATAGCAAAGCAAGCCCTCATATGGGAAACAACAGGTAAAAGAAAAAGAGGAAGACCCAGGGAGACACTGAGAAGAACATTGATGAGAGAAGCAAGAGCAGCAGGAATCGGCTCCCTCAATGAGATAGAACTGCTTGCACAGAACAGAGACAGATGGCGAGATTTGATAAAATATCTTTAAAAGAAAACTGCTAGAACAAAAATTCATATAGGAGAAGGTGTATCTTGGTCTACGCCCTATGGGCCGGTTACGGCTCGAAAGGTCAATAGATAGATAGATATGTTTCATTAAGTAGGCACTTTGATCATACTAAAAAAAACCCTTGCGCTATTTAAAATAATGGGAGCCGCGATAGTTCAGTTGTTAGTAAACTGGACTACAAAGGACAAGAGAAAAGGTTCGATCCCAACTAACGGCTTCCAGTTCACCCAGCCTTTAATGGGTACCGGATTTTTTTCTGGGAAAGTAAAGCGGCACAGGCATAATACCGACCACATTACCCCAAAAATCATGTGCCGAGGGTCTGTAAAATTTATGGTCACTAACACCATATTCCCTATACGCCACTTGGCGTGACATGGGTACTTTGCTTTTTTTATTTAAAATAATGAGAGGTTTTTAAATTCAGTTATTTTTATAGAAAACTTCACTATAAACATTTTCAAACCTTATTTTTTATTATTCTATTTTAAAAATTAAATATTTCACTAAAGGCTGGAAAATGATTAAAAAAAAAACTAAAGAAAGTCCAAAGTGATGGATTTTTAAAACCATTATAAGATTACTCATTTTGTTTAAAGACATTGCATTATAAAATGATTTCCTTTAACAGCCCTTTATTTATTTATTTTTGTTTAAAATGATTGAAACCAGACATTTTCCTAATGAACTTCAAAAATTGTATGAACATTACTTTTTTTCATTGGTCATCTTTGCACTGATCGTCTCTGGATGAAAATCAATACAGTGTGATATTTATTTATAATAATTTTATTGCTGTGTTATTAGTATTAATGTGGTTTTTTTTTTTAATTTAAACAATTCATCAAATGACAGTCATGAAAATAAACATTTTAATTTTTAAAAATGAATGCTGTCTCCTGGACTCTATTACAAAGTAGTTAAGAAATATACTTTAACCCAGGCTTTCTACCTAATTTTGTCAACTTGGTGTTCATCTTATTCAGATTTTATTTACAATGTGAGTATAGCGTCTTTTTTTATTGCTGTTATACTTTGGCACGATTTTGTATTGCTGCAATACTGGGTTTGTTTTTTCTTGAAAAGTATTTTATTGACATGTGGGATGTTCTTAAACACCCTATATCTGAAAAAAATGTGTTATTCTTTTGCCAGTTTACAGCTTTCATTTTCAGTGATTGAAAGTGAATAACAAGTGATTAAATTTGTGAAACACAAAAAATAATTAAAATCCAAAACTTACTTTCCTTTATGAAAAAACATTTACTTGTATTTATATTTGCATAACCCTTATCCGTGAAGAAAACATAAATATTCAGAAGGCTGAAGCATTATAGCTCGTATGTTAGTGAGCTGCACTATTAAGGACAAGAAGTTGGATTTAATTCCAACATTTGATTCCTAGGCTCAACAAACCTTAAAAGGATACAGATTTTTTTGGGAAAGAAATATGGCACCGGTGTTATATTGACCACATTACCCTAAAAATGTGCTAATGGATTAAAAAAATATGAGCTCTAACACAATATTCCCCAAACACCACATGGCATTTCAGAGACTCTTTCGCACTGGTGTTATACTGACCATATTACTCTAAAAAATGTGCTAATGGATTAAAAAAAATATGAGCTCTAACACAATATTCCCCAAACACCACATGGCATTTCAGAGACTCTTTCGCACTGGTGTTATACTGACCATATTACTCTAAAAAATGTGCTAATGGATTAAAAAAAATATGAACTCTAACACAATATTCCCCAAACACCACATGGCATTTCAGAGACTCTTTCGCACTGGTGTTATACTGACCATATTACTCTAAAAAATGTGGTAATGGATTTTAAAAAAATATGAGCTCTAACACAATATTCCCCAAACACCACATGGGCATTTCAGAGACTCTTTCAATCCAGGAGACTATCTCAAATTTGGTTTAACTACTTTGATAAGCAATGAATGACAAAGAGAAACTACAATGCTTTTCTAAGAATCTTTTTATCAGTGCTGAAGATGCAAAGCCTTTATATGAAACATCACTTAAAGGCACAACATCTAGAACAGAGTGAAAAGAACAAGTATTTTTTTTATCCTTGGTCTCAAAGTCAGTGACTTGATCCACAGCAACAGTGCAAAGCTCACATAATTAAGGACATTAGAGATTGCATAGCAAAAAAAAACACTTAACACAATTGGATATTTGCTCATCAAACCTCACTCACACGCAGGTAAATTTAATTGTTGAGGAAGCCAAGAAAACAAAGATGAAACAAATATATGTTTTCCTATTAATAATAATTATTCAAAAGTAATTTCAGATATGCTCATAAATATGAACGAGCAGGTTTGAATGATATGAGTTTCTTTATTTTTTTCTCTTCAAACTGATGAGTCAATGAACATTAAGTTCATCTTAGTTGTTTGTTTTCATGAAATTTATTTACTAAAATAATATCATGGAAGAGTTCTTGATCTGTAATGCACTTGAAACTACAACAAAATGTGAAAACATGGAGAAAGACAAAATCCTTTTCGAAACTTTACAGAGGAAAAATGTTTATGGAATTTGTGCAGATAAGGCACTAGCAAGGCTAAGAATCCAAAATTCAGAACTGGTGCTGGTAAATAAATCTGGATAATGTTGCCAATATATTGTATTGTTTATTATCTTTATAATAATTATTATAAATCTTCCATAAACAAATCATCATGTCATAATTGTTTTAACAGTTTTTATACTCTGTTGCCAGAGACAAATGGCAAGATTTGATAAAATATCTTTACAAAGATTGAAAACTGCTAGAATAAAAATTTAGATAAGAGAAAGAGTATCTGGGTCCATGCCTTATGGGCTGGCTATGGCTCGAAAGAACAATAGATAGATAGGTAGATAGAATGTTGCCATGCTTGAAAAATTGTGCAGTGTGACAGATTACTCTGAAAACAGCTGGATGAAAGTCTGAAGGAGATGATTACTAAGTGTCTTGAATTACTTGAGAAGAAATTTCATGTGCATTTTCCTGAGCTTACAGAAGAAACTACACGAGTGCAATCATTTCTCTACTTCACCAAATGTTGCCAGCATTCTTGATGAGGTACAAGATAAACTTGGATCTAGAATGATTCATCAGCATGAAATTTACATCATGAACAACTGTCGACTCAGTTTTGATGTGCTAATTTTATTTGTCCATGTTTGCGTTTCAAGCTTTACTATTAATTATCCACTTGAAAGTACTTGTTTATTTCATTGTCATGTTAAGAGCCCTAAGTGACTTGATACCCCTGGGTAGCACTTAAATTCCTGATGGTCATGTATCCTACCTATGCACATTGTCATAGTCCACACACCCCTGGGTAGCACTTAAATTCCTGATGGTCATGTATCCTACCTATGCACATAGTCATAGTCCACACACCCCTGGGTAGCACTTAAATTCCTGATGGTCATGTATCCTACCTATGCACATAGTCATAGTCCACCCACAAATATTAATCTGATTACACTGGCAAGACCTGCAAATGTTTGTCATCTGTGAAAAATTCTAAAATCTGTTTGGTGATATTCATGCAGTTCTCGTCTCTGATAATAACAGACTACAGACTGTTTAGACATGATTTACTGCTATTGAAGGGTAAAGCCTCTGGTAATCCAAGGATTATCAAATGGTTTATCTGCTGAACTGCCTGCCCTACATATTACTGTGTATTGTTAGTGTTTTTATATATTCCAGATTGCAGAGCCAGCAAGAAACCTTCTCAGCAATGATATATTACAGTTTTCATAGCTTATGATCAAGATTCTCTCTCTTTTATTTTTAGCTGCCTGTCGTAAGAGGCGACTAAGGAGGTTGATCGATGGCTTGACAAGCTGTCATTGTAAAAAGTATTGTTATGGAAACAGAACCATAGATTTTAAAAGCAGTGATCTCTGCAATCTGTGCCATTTTGACACGCAAGGTTTCTGTTTTTGAGATTGTAATTCTGCCCTATGTGCCGTCTTCGGCTCGAAAGGACAATAGATAGATAATAAAATAGATAAGGACAATAGATAGATAGATAGGTAATAAAATAAGTTTACTAATCTATTCTGATGTAAATATTAGACCGGAGACTCTCTGTCTTAGTTAAGTTAAAAAAAATCTATTGTGGTCATATTACTTTTAATATTTGAGCATTTATGAAACAGTTATTGAGTTTGTATCTATCTATCTATTGTCTTTTTGAGCCGAAGACGGCACATAGGGCAGAACCACAATCTTAAAAACAGAAACCTTGCATGCCAAAATGTCACACATTGCAGAGATCACTGCTTCTAAAATCGAGTTTGTATCATAAAATTAATAATAATTAATTAATTATTTTTTTTTTTATATTTAGTATTTAGTATTAGAATATTATAGGAATCAATAATGAAATGTAATCACTTAAACCACCAACAAAAAAATGGTAATAAAAAATAATTAAAAATCACAAATGATAATATTAATATACTAATTTATAATAATAGTAATATATATATTATATCCTTATAAATTTACATTTTATATTTAGTTTTTTTAAAATAGATAATAGTTAAAGCAACAAGTTACTTCATTTTTATTTAAATTTGATGTAGTAATTATTCAATTTTCAAAACTTTGTTATCGTAATCATTGTTATTATACGTAAGAAAATAAATAAATAATATTTTCTCTCTCTCTGCGATCAGGACTCAATCAGAGTAGGATTCCAGACTCCCACATGAAGTCAGCTGTCAGGTCAAGTGTGTTGATCGCCCCCACAGACAGAACATCACATTTAGAGTCCGCCGGATCCACTCTGATTGAACACCCGTTAAAACGTTGCACTGTGTTCTGCGCCAGTGGCCCAGTGCATCCGATTTCAGCCATCATTTTATCCAGGTTTGCTTTCCTTAGCCTTTGATTGTCCCCAATCTTCCTGCAAGGCAGCAGATTGTCTGTTCTGCTTGTGCTTTTTTTTTATTTATTTTAAAATAATATTTAAAAAATATGTTTCTGCTATTTATTTTCAGCTGTAATTCACACAACTAACTAAAACTAAACTCTAGTACACTTTTTTTTTAAATTTTACCACTTAATATTAGAACAAATAAAATATTGTAAATTCAATTTATTTTAAATTCTTACTTTAACTTTCCTCACAAAAGCTTTATTGCTGCCCATAAATAAATTTGTCACTGGTGACAGAATAAAAATAATAATTAAATTCAATCAATTTATAATATCATTTGACGGACATCGGACATAAGCCCCTAGCCATCATAAGTCATAAAAATAAGTGGCCATCTATTAGCACTAAGACTAAGCCCTAAGCTAAATAAAGTAGTAATTAAAGCACTTCCTTGGGACTTAATAACTTAATAAGTCGTATCTTTTTTTTCAGACTTAAATAATTTAAAAAATGTCCACATTTATTAGTTATAGTCACACTATTAGTGTTGGCTTTAGCGTAATTATAAATACAGGGTTTCGGCATAAATCTTCCATAAACGAATGATCATGTCATAATTGTTTTAACCGTTTTTAGCTTTGGTTTGTTGTTTACTCAAAATGAAACCGAAAGCAGATGATTTGTTGGCCCTGCTTGACGGGCTGACAGATTTGTTTCAAATCTCCCATTTATTTTGGAAAATAAATTTTGGAATTTTTTGGAAAAAGGAATTGAAATGAACGGTCACAACATAAATAATTTGCGATATGCGGATGACACCGTCTTAATAGCAGAGACAGAGAAGAACTACAAGAAATGATGGACAGAACAGTGAAGGGATTTACAACAAAAGGTCTCCATCATCTGAATAGTAAGAAAACAGAAGTAATGGTTTATCGAAGAAACAATCATGCAGCATAAAAATAAACGAGACACATCTGAAAGAAGTGCAACGAGTCAAATACTTGGGCACAATAATAACATCAGATGGAAGATGCACCACAGAAATAAAAAGCAGAATAGCTCAGGTCAAAATAGCATTTCAGAAAATGAAAAATATCTTATGCAACAAATCTATGTCAATAGAAGTAAGAAAGAAAGTTCATCGGTGCTATATAGAACCAATTCTGACCTATGGAAACGAATCATGGACAGTAGACACAAATGAAAAGACGATTAGATGCCACAGAGGTGGGATTTCTCAGAAGAATGTAGAAAGTTCCCTGGACAGCTAAAAAGACAAATGAGGAAGTTCTCAAAGAGGCCAACACAAAAAGGGAGCTCCTAAAAATATCAGAAAGAAGCAATCAACACTTTTCTGGCACATCATGAGAAGAGGAAAGTTGGAGACTTGGTTACAACTGGCAAAATAAAAGGAAAGAGAGATCGTGGACGACAAAGAGTAAAAAAATATTAGATAGCTTGGTGTCATGGCATAGAAAACAGCCAACAACAGAACTGATACGATGCGCTGTAGATAGAAGATTGTGGAAGGACATGATCATCTATGCCAAACGGTAAGGCACATGACGGTCATGATGATTTATTTTGGAAAATATTACAAAACAACAATATTGCAACTTGTTTCATAAATAACTTCTATTTTGTTTGCTGCAAGGAAAAAAAAATCTATATACAAAATATCAATTGCTACTGCAGTTGTAATCATGCAATTATTGAAATGAGTAAGATGTAAATTTAGTGCCAAGTCAGTTGTTATCGGACTACAAAGGACAAGAGGTAGGGTTCGATCCCAACCAACGGCTTCCGGTTCACCCATCCTTTAAATGGGTCCTGATTTTTTTTAAAAAATTAGACAACAAAGTGAAAAGTTCGGCAAGAAGAGATACAAGAGCTTATATAGACAACTTGGCAGAGAAAGCAGAGACAGCTGCAATTACAGGAGACAGCAGAACTCTTTATACTGTACAAAAGATGCTGACAAACACCTATACATCCAGTGGAACACCAATTCTAGACAAATCTGGATTAATGCTAACAACAAGCGCAGACATAAAAGCCCGTTGGGCGGAACACTTCAAAGAAATTCTTAACCGTCCACTACCTCACAGTTTAATAGATTTTGAAGCTGAAACACCAGCAGCAGAATTAGATGTAAATTTAGATGACTTCACCTTGAGTGAAATAGAAACCACCTTAAAGCTAATGACCAATAACAAGGCTGCTGGAGAGGATAAGTTAACAGCTGAGATCCTCAAGGCAATTGATAGCCATAATTTAATACATCTCCAAAAAATGTTCAACATCATTTGGAAAACAGAGAAGACGCCTCATAAATGGAAAAAAGGAATCATTGTTAAGATCCCAAAAAAGGGCAATCTTAGAGATTGTAACAATTGGAGAGGCGTGACACTTTTGTCAGTTGCCTCAAAATTATTCTGTAAAATCATCCTAAATAGAATAAAGGATTCAATAGATACAGTAATGCGTGAAGAACAGGCTGGGTTTAGAAAAGGGAGAAGCTGTCTTGACCACATTTTCACTCTACGACTTATATTGGAGGAACACATTGAAAAGCAAAAACCTTTTGTACTTAACTTCATCGACTTCAAAAAAGCATTTGATAGTATTCATAGAGATTCTTTGTGGAAAATTCTGAAGCAATATGGCTTACCATCAAAAATCATAAATATTATCAAAGACATGTATGATGGTTACACATGTGCAGTTCGAACAGAGGAAGGACTGAGCGAATGTTTCCCAATAGAAACTGGAGTTAAACAAGGATGTATTTTATCGCCCTTGTTATTTGGAATTGTTATGGACTTCATAATGAAGAAATGCTGCACTGGTAATAAAGGCATCGAATGGATACAAGGAGACCATTTGGAGGACCTGGACTTTGCTGATGACATAGTTCTCATCAGCAATCAGATAAAAACGATGCAGGAAAACACAAATGAACTATCATCAATAGCCAGCAAAATTGGGCTTGAGGTCAATCATGAAAAGACTAAAGTCATGAAAAGTTTAATTCCAACAAGTGACAAAATATACATGGAAAACAAACCAGTAGAAGAGATCGATCACTTTATCTATCTTGGAAGTCACATTGATCGAGAAGGGGATACGAGCAAAGAAATTAGAATCAGACTGGCTAAAGCAGCAATGTCTTTCAGAAGCCTTGAAAAGTTGTGGAAATCAAAACTCATTAGCACAAACACAAAACTTAGGCTATTCAAATCAAATGTACTATCAACCCTTACGTATGCGTGTGAAAGCTGGAAAACAACAAGAGATATAGAAACAAAGTTGAACGCATTCGAAAATAAATGTCTAAGGAAAATACTTGGTATAGAATGGAACGAATTCAAAACAAACGAGGAAATTAGAGAAATCGCCAATCAACCACTAATATCTTCAGTAATAAAGAAAAGACGATGGTCATACGTTGGACATGTGATGAGAAGAGATAATAATCGAATAGCAAAGCAAGCCCTCATATGGGAAACAACAGGTAAAAGAAAAAGAGGAAGACCCAGGGAGACACTGAGAAGAACATTGATGAGAGAGGCAAGAGCAGCAGGAATCGGCTCCCTCAATGAGATAGAACTGCTTGCACAGAACAGAGACAGATGGCGAGATTTGATAAAATATCTTTAAAAGAAAACTGCTAGAACAAAAATTCATATAGGAGAAGGTGTATCTTGGTCTACGCCCTATGGGCCGGTTACGGCTCGAAAGGTCAATAGATAGATAGATAGATTTTTTTTCTGGGAAAGTAAAGCGGCACGGGCGTAATACCGACCACATTACCCCAAAAAATCATGTGCTGAAGGTCTGTAAAATTTATGGTCACTAACACCATATCTAGGATTCCCTATACGCCACTTGGCGTGATTGGGGCACTTTACTTTTTTTTTTTTTTTTTTTACAGTTGCCATCATTGTAATCCTCACGTCATGCCTAGTGGGGGTTAACATTCCGTTCCAAGAAATGATATTTTCTTGTTAGCTTTTACCGTTTCATATGCTATGATTATACAAAAAGGAGAGCTAATTTCCCATACTAGGAAGAAACAATCACACTTTTTTTGAGAAGACAACAGCTAGAATATATTGTAACAAGTGGGAAAATTGAGGGACGAAGATATAGAGGGAAGCAAGGAGAGAAGATGCCAGACAGCTTTAGAGAGTGGCTTGGTCAACAACAGAAATGATAAATGACTGTCGTGATCGAAAGGTGTGGAGAGACAAGATCACCTACGCCAGCAGGCTTAGTATTCTCCTTTCTATACGTGCCTTAAAAACTAACCTATACAGTGTCCCCTTTCTATACGTGCCTTAAAAACTAACCTATACAGTGTCCCCTTTCTATACGTGCCTTAAAAACTAACCTATACAGTGTCCCCTTTCTATACGTGCCTTAAAAACTAACATATACAGTGTCCCCTTTCTATACGTGCCTTAAAAACTTACCTATACAGTGTCCCCTTTCTATACGTGCCTTACAAACTAACTTATACAATGTCCCCGTCATATACGTGCCTTAAAAACTAACCTATACACAGTCTCCTTTCTATAGGTACCTTCAAAACTAAACTAACCTCCCTCCACATTAGGCTCATTGTTTTGTGCGCCTCCGGGATCCAAGGAGCTACTCCAGCGAGAGCTTAGCTCCTGGCAGGATCACCCAAGCTGGACAGGTCCTTGGTTAGGGGCCAAACAAAGGAGCCAGGAGTAGATGGAACCCTTTAAATGAAGACGCAGAACCCACAGGGAGTGGTACACGCTCTTGTCTGAACTAATCCATCCCCACTTCATGGGTTAAGTGCTTCTCTGTCTTTTCTCTTTCTGTCCTCTATCAAACAGGCAGGTGGTGCTCAAGAGCTCTGAAGACCAGACCACCTATGAGAGAGACAACTCTACACAAAGCTCGGGCAGATGGTGCTCGTAAACCAGGGAGGGCCGACCATCTAAGGACAGAATCCCCCTACAGAAAAGACAATCTGCTGCTTTGCAGGAAAATTGGGGCAATCAAAGGCTAAGGAAAGCAAACCTAAAATAACATGCTGGCAGAAATCGGATGCACTGGGCCATTGGCGCAGAACATAGTGCAACGTTCTAACATGAACTCAGTCAAAGTGGATATAACGGACTTTAGTTATGGTGCTCTGTCTGTGGAGTCTCCCCAGTGGAGTGCCGGTCTTTATGCCTCGAAGGGGTCCACCCCAATCTACTGGTAGTCATCCTGACCCATTTTGGAGAGTCAGGAAATGGGACCAGAGAGAAACTACTACTGCGCGAAACAGATTCAAGACACACCTGAAAATAATACACTGGAATGCGGAGGGCATATGCCACAAACAAAAAAAAACAAGCCCTAGCAGTCAAACTAGCAGAGGAGGAGAAAGACGTTACCTGCATCCAATAAATTCACCTTAATCCTTAGCATAGATTTATGATTAGGGGCTATCAAACATTTAGATAAGACAGGGAAAGCCTCAAGGGTGAAATCCTTATACTTATTTAAAATACCATCCCAGTAAAACAGACAGAAGTAGTCACACACGGAGAGGCAGAGATCATTGGCACAGACCTATACATGAACTCAATTGCACAAGGATATTTAACATATACTGTCCTAATGACAAATTGCTCAAGCTGGAGTCAATGGAAATAACACCATCACAGTGTCTGGTAGTAGGAGACTTTAACAGCCACTCTGAAAGATGGGGATATAAGAAATCCAATGTTCAAGGTGAAGAAGTGGAAGAAGGAGAAATAGACAACAACCTATTCCTCATAAACTCTAGAGAGGACACCCCCATCTCCCCCAAACTTTGTACTCAAGAAGATGGAAAACAACATCAACTCCCGACCTAGCATTCGCAACAGGAGACATATACAACAAAATAACTAGAATGGTAATGAACCAACTTGGCGACAATGACCACAGACCAGTCAAACTTTCAGTGGATCTTGCTCACAAACAGGAGATACAAATACCACTTCCCCGCTGGAACTACAAGAGAGCAGACTGGGAAAAGTTTGCCAAGCTCACAGATGTCTACACTGCGACTATCAACACCCATGAAAAGAAATTCAATGATATGATAGAGGAGTTAACAAAGGGAATAATTAGAGCTGCTAAAGAATCAATTCCTAGAGGAGCAAGAAGAAACTACATGCCATACTAAAGCAAGAAAATACAAAGACTAGAAGAGGAACTGAACTCTGCCATAGAACTAGCTGAAACATCACAAAGCACATAGAACAACATAGCCTATAAAGCATCCTCCGCCAAATACTGAAGAGAGGTCAAGATATCAGTAAGACAGAACTAGAAAGACAAAACAGAGAGCCTTAATCTAGACAAAAATGGACACACTGTGGAAACTTGAGGAAGCTCTGAGCGATGAAAACAACAGCCGACCTACAATAACATTAGTACATAATCAGGACATCCACACAGGCAAAAGGGCAGCAAACATACTGATAGAAACTTACAAAAACATAAGTAGGATAAACATTCTAAAAGACAAACAGTAAGCTGCAAGAAAGGAAAACCGAAATGCAAAACACACGCCTTTAGCACCAGAAGAACCCCAAACGAATATCTTTACACCAACAGAACTAGATGGGAGCCGCGATAGCTCAGTGGTTAGTGAACTGGACTACCACGGACACGGGGTAGGGTTCGATCCCAACCGACGGCTTCCGGGTTCACCCAGCCTTAAATGGGGACCGGATTTTTTTCTGGGAAAGTAAAGCAGCACGGGCGTAATACTGACCACATTACCCCAAAAATCATGTGTTGAAGGTCTGTAAAATATAGGGTCACTAACACCATATTTCCGTATACGCCACTTGGCGTGACGGGGGTACTTTACTTTACTTTACAGAACTAGATGTAGCACTCAAAGGATTGAAACTCAAGAGTTCCCCTGGAAAAGATTAAATCACCAACGAAATGCTCATAAACTGGGACAGAAAGCCAAAGGCCAGCTTCTAACGATAATAAATGCCAGCTGGAAGAGAGGACAAATGCTGGCAACATGGAAAGAAGCCATTATGGTGCCCATCCTTAAACATGGAAAAGACCCACTGGACCCAAGTAGCTACAGACCAATTAGCCTACTGAGCTTCCTGAGCAAACTCATGGAAAGGCTGGTCAACAGATGACTCATGTGACATTTGGAGACAAAACAACAAATCGTACCACAACAAAGTGGCTTCCGTCAGCACAGACCAACTGAAGACCTGGTCACCTACATCGCACAGGAAATAGAAGATGCTCTACAAGAAAAGAAACACACACTGACAGTGTGGGTCGACATGGAGAAGGCTTTTGATAGGGTATGGAGAGAAGGATTAAAGAACAAGCTTCTCAGACTTGGCATCCAAGGCCGTTTATTAAATTGGATATCTCGATACCTACAAGACAGAACGGCCAGAGTACAAGTACATGGACAACTAAGTAAGAAAGCCAGAATCGAACAAGGTGTCCCACATGGCGGAGTCCTATCTCCAACGCTCTTTTTAATTTTCATAAATGACATCGTAATGGACATTCGACCCAGAATACACTCAGCAATGTACGCAGACGACCTGGCGATATGGGCACGTGAAGAATCTATGTCAGGGGCTAGCTCCAGAATGTAAGATGCCCTAGGAAAACTTGAAAAAAAAGCGAAAGAACACATGGCTACTACCGATTAACGAAAAAAAAAACCCTACAAACACAGTTTTCAGCCTATCAAGAAACACACTCTCTGCAAAATTGAATATAAATGACCATACACTTCCTATTGACCAAAACCCAACATATCTTGGCGTCACCATGAATCGCAGAATGACATGGATAAATCAGATAGACAAAGCAAACAAGAGCCAGAAAACGAACAGATATTATGAAGAAATTGGCAGGAACAGACTGGGGAGCAGACATCAATATCCTGAAACGACTATACGTAGGAAGAGTAAGACCAGTCCTAGAGTATGGAGTCACAACCTGTGCTACAGCTTCCAAATCACAGTTTAGCAAAATTAACAGAACACAAAACCAGGCTGCTCGTATCATCACTGGTGCTGTGAAATCTACACCTGTCGAGACTCTAGAAACAGTAACAGGTTTACCACCTTTAGAAGACAGACGGAAAACTAAAGTAATGCACCAAGCGGAGAAATATAAAAGGCTCCCTAGCCAGCCATGCAACAAAGAATAACTGGTTTCGGAAAAGAAAGACTAAAGAGGAGCAACTTCACCGCAATCTCCAAAGAACTGAAACTAGTGACCCAGTACTGTCCCAAACAATACCGAAACCCATAAGCCCATCTGATATGACTCCTCATCGGAAGCATAAAATACCAGAATTTAAGGAAGACATAATAGGAATCATGAAAAAAGGCACCCAAACAGACACAGAGAGAAAGCACATAGCAGAAAAACACATAAACGACAACTACCCACAGGACTTCTGGCCACACATATACATAGATGGTCTGCTACAAACGCAACCAGAAATGGAGGAGGAGGTGTGTTCTTGAGGCTGAATAATCAGGAAAAGATAACTATAGCAAGTCAATAGCTACTAGAAAATTCTCAAACTATAAAGCAAAATCCGAAGCCCTTAAAGACGTTGCAAAATTGGCTATCCAACACAAAAATAACATGCACAAGAAATTGGTGATACTGACTGATGCACTGTCAGTCCTAATAGCTCTAAAAACCAACAGGAACAGTGAACTAGATGACTTAAGAACAACCCTACACCAACTGTGCAATAACTTCCAGAGAGTGGTCATCTAGTGGATACCATCACACTGTAATATACATGGAAACGAAAGCGCAGACAAATTAGCTAAAGAGGGAGGGAGATTACCACAAGAGAACCATCTGGTCAGCTACGATGAAGCCAAATCCACCATCAAAGGCAAGTACATTGAAAAAATGGAATCAAGAACACCCAAAGTATAATGAGAGGGACGGATACCTCCAACTATCAAGGAGGGATCAAGTCATCATACTTCGCCTACGCACTGGCCACAACAGAATGAGAAACCACATGTTCAACAAACTCAAAATAGGAACTACCAGCCAATGCCACTGTACACTGGATAACATGACAACAAAACATGTTCTAAGGATTGCCCCCAGTACACAGACCTAAGGACAATGTGGTCCACACCCACCTTCCTGGAAGAGAAACTATACGGGATAACCGAACCACTTAAACATACAGCTGCCTTCATAAGAAAGTCCGGAATCCTAGTCTGAATGAGCCATGATCGCAGAAGAGGAAGAAGAAAATTAACCTATACAATGTCCCTTTTCTAAAGGTGCCTTCAGAACTAACCTGTACAATGTTCCCTCTTTAGGTACCTTCAGAACTAACCTGTACAATGTTCCCTCTATAGGTACCTTCAGAACTAACCTGTACAATGTTCCCTCTTTAGGTACCTTCAGAACTAATCTGTACAATGTTCCCTCTTTAAGTACCTTCAGAACTAACCTGTACAATGTTCCCTCTTTAGGTACCTTCAGAACTAATCTGTACAATGTTCCCTCTATAGGTACCTTCAGAACTAACCTGTACAATGTTCCCTCTTTAGGTACCTTCAGAACTAACCTGTACAATGTTCCCTCTTTAGGTACCTTCAGAACTAACCTGTACAATGTTCCCTCTTTAGGTACCTTCAGAACTAACCTGTACAATGTTCCCTCTTTAGGTACCTTCAGAACTAATCTGTACAATGTTCCCTCTTTAGGTACCTTCAGAACTAACCTGTACAATGTTCCCTCTTTAGGTACCTTCAGAACTAATCTGTACAATGTCCCCTCTATCATCATCATCATCATCATCATCATCATCATCATCATCATCATCATCATCATCATCATCATCATCATCATTAAGCACCGGGCCTACTGGCGTAGGTGATCATATCTCTCCACAACTTTCGATCTCGGCAGCTATTTATAATTTCTGTTGTTGACCTTCTGCCAAGCCATTCTCTTAAGCTGTCTGTTATTTTTTCTCTTTGCTTCCCTCTATCTCTTCGTCCCTCAATTTGTCCAGTTGTTACAATATATTCAAGTTGTTCTCTTCTCATTACACGGCCAAAAAATGATGATTGTTTTTTTTCCTAATATAGGTGTCCCCTCTATAGGTGCCTTCAAAACTGACCTGTACAATGTCCCCTCTATATGTGCCTTCAAAACTGACCTGTACAATGTCCCCTCTATATGTGCCTTCAAAACTGACCTGTACAATGACCCCTCTATATGTGCCTTCAAAACTTACCTGTACAATGTCCCCTCTATATGTGCCTTCAAGATTGATCTGTACAATGTCCCCTCTATATGTGCCTTCAAGATTGACCTGTATGATGTCCCCTCTATAGGTGCCTTCAAAACTGACATGTACAATGTCCCCTATATAGGTGCCTTCAAAACTGACCTGTACAATGTCCCCTCTATAGGTACCTTCAGAACTAAACTATACAATGCTCCATACCCTGTCAATTAGTAGTAGCCTCCGACAGTAATAGTTGACTATGGATTTTATAGCGTTTCTATAATTTTTTTTTCTTTCGCTGTGTATTATCTTTTTCTATGAATCTGTCTGCTTCTTGTTTGAGTTAAAGCTTTAGAGTGCGTTTCCAAAGACTGCGGTCTGCAGCTATTTCTTCCCAGGCTGCAGGGTTTATGTTCAGAGTCGTCATGTCACGTTTATACACATCTACAAATCGAAGTTTTGGGCGTCCCTAGTTCTTTTGGCATCTGCTAGTTGTCCGTAGTGTATAGCATATTGGTATGCGGCTATCTTTCATAAGGTGCACGTGGCCAATTCAGTGTAACCTACGTTATTTGAGCAGCGTTTTAATGTTCGGGAGGCTTCTGTGAGTCATGACCTCCACGTTTGTCACTTCATCCTTTCAGGTGATACCAAGAATACGGCGCAGACATGGCATATTCAATGCATTTAGCCTTCTCTCCTACTTTGCATAAGTTGTCCAAGATTCGCTGCCACACAGGAGGATATTAATAATGCAGACATTGTAAACTGCGGCCTTTGTTTAAAAAAAGCCCCCTCTCTATTGGAGCTTTAAAAACAAACCTATTCAATGCTTCGCCCCATCTCTATAGGTAAATTCAAAATTAACCAATACAATGCGCCCCTCTCCCATAATGGCTGTTTGAATGTTCACTTACTATCTATCTATCTATCTATCTATCTATCTATCTATCTATCTATCTATCTATCTATCTATCTATCTATCTATCTATCTATCTATCTATCTATCTATCTATCTATCTATCTATCTATCTATCTATCTATCTATCTATCTATCTATCTATCTATCTATCTATCTATCTATCTATCTATCTATCTATCTATCTATCTATCTATCTATCTATC
Source organism: Megaustenia siamemsis (assembly GCA_032433765.1). Lineage (NCBI taxonomy): Eukaryota > Metazoa > Mollusca > Gastropoda > Stylommatophora > Ariophantidae > Megaustenia > Megaustenia siamemsis. Next base: position 70,822,610 of record JAVIAB010000047.1, on the reverse strand, counting down.
TATCTATCTATCTATCTATCTATCTATCTATCTAATCTATCTAATCTATCTATCTATCTATCTATCTATCTATCTATCTATCTATCTATCTATCTATCTATCTATCTATCTATCTATCTATCTATCTATCTATCTATCTATCTATCTATCTATCTATCTATCTATCTATCTATCTATCTATCTATCTATCTATCTATCTATCTATCTATCTATCTATCTATCTATCTATCTATCTATCTATCTATCTATCTATCTATCTATCTATCTATCTATCTATCTATCTATCTATCTATCTATCTATCTATCTATCTATCTATCTATCTATCTATCTATCTATCTATCTATCTATCTATCTATCTATCTATCTATCTATCTATCTATCTATCTATCTATCTATCTATCTATCTATCTATCTATCTATCTATCTATCTATCTATCTATCTATCTATCTATCTATCTATCTATCTATCTATCTATCTATCTATCTATCTATCTATCTATCTATCTATCTATCTATCTATCTATCTATCTATCTATCTATCTATCTATCTATCTATCTATCTATCTATCTATCTATCTATCTATCTATCTATCTATCTATCTATCTATCTATCTATCTATCTATCTATCTATCTATCTATCTATCTATCTATCTATCTATCTATCTATCTATCTATCTATCTATCTATCTATCTATCTATCTATCTATCTATCTATCTATCTATCTATCTATCTATCTATCTATCTATCTATCTATCTATCTATCTATCTATCTATCTATCTATCTATCTATCTATCTATCTATCTATCTATCTATCTATCTATCTATCTATCTATCTATCTATCTATCTATCTATCTATCTATCTATCTATCTATCTATCTATCTATCTATCTATCTATCTATCTATTAACCTTTCGAGCCGTAGCCGGCCCATAGGACGTAGACCAAGATACTCCTTCTCTTATCTGAATTTTTGTTCTAGCAGTTTAAAATTCTTTTAAAGATATTTTATCAAATCTCGCCATTTGTCTCTGTTCTGTGCAAGTAGCTCTATCTAATTGAGAGATCCGATTCCTGCTTCTCTTGTCTCTCTCGTCAATCTTCTTCTCAGTGTCTCTCTGAGTCTTTCTCTTTTCCTCATACCTGTTGTTTCACACATGAGGGCTTGCTTTGCTATTCGGTTTTTATCTCTTCTCATCACATGTCCAACATATGACCATCGTCTTTTCTTTATTACTGAAGATATTAGTGGTTGATTGGCGATTTCTGTAATTTCCTCGTTTGTTTTGAATTCATTCCACGCTATACCAAGTATTTTCCTTAGACATTTATTTTCAAATGCGTTCAACATTGTTTCTATATCTCTTGTTGTTTTCCAGCTTTCACACGCATCCGTAAGGGTTGATAGTACATTTGTATTTGAATAGTCTAAGTTTTGTGTTTGTGCTGATGAGTTTTGATTTTCACAACTTTTCAAGACTTCTGAAAGACATTGCTTCTTTAGCTATTCTGATTCTAATTTCTTTACTTGTATCCCATTCTCGATCAATGTGACTTCCAAGATAGATAAAGTGATTGATCTCTTCTACTGGTTTGTTTTCCATGTATATTTTGTCGTCTGTTGGAGTTAAGCTTTTTTATCACTTTAGTCTTTTCATGATTGATCTCAAGCCCAATTTTGCTGGCTATTGATGATAGTTAATTTGTGTTTTCATGCATCGTTAACTAACTAACATCACTAATTTATGTTTCGTTACCTATTACATTGTGTACACCTAACTCAGAATCCGAGACTAGAACTGCTTTACCTAATGTTGCTCTGAAATCACCGGTAAAACTGAAACTTTTACCTCAGTTTTTGTTCCCGAATTCAATACTGGGGCCAAGGTGGTCAGCAACTGAACTCTGATTAGTCAGAACCTGAATTATGAGTAGTCAGAACCTGATTTCTGAGTAGTCAGAACTTGAACTATGAGTAGTCAGAACCTGAACTATGAGTAATCAGAACCTGAACTCTGAGTAGTCAGAACCTGAACTCTGAGTAGTTAGAACTTGAACTATGAGTAGTCAGAACCTGAACTCTGAGTAGTCAGAATCTGAACTCTGAGTAGTCAAAACCTGAACTATGAGTAGTCAGAACTTGAAGTATGAGTAGTCAGCAACCCATAACTGACTGATTGTAATATTCAGCGACAAGAGCTAACAAAGCTAATATTTCATATCACCATGATAGCTAGCGCTTGTTTTGCGTAAGTGACGCTATCTTTTGGAAAGATCTATGGGTCTGCCCTGAATGCAATGAGGTCGATTTCGGTCTTCCTCTTTGACTCCGTTCGCATGGCGATTACTCATCTTCGTCGCCTGAAGACCTTCCCATGTGTCTTATATTCTGGGGACTGAAAAGAAAGGCATGTTGTATAATACTCTCAGTTGGCCCCCAGCAGTGTGTGTCCTATCCAACGCCATTGTCTTTGTCTACTGCTGTTTCATGTTAAACTCTAAACGAATAAGCTCGGGTAGTATATTAGGTATAGTGAAATATCTTAAATATGAGACTATTGCTAAACTGTTGCAACTAAAAAAGCTCTGGAACCGGTTTATGGTTTATGGTTATGGAAGGCCCCGGTATCACTGCAAACGAATTAAAATCCATAATTGCTCAACCGTCCGTGCCAGTGGAATCATCCGAATTACTAACTCATCTCCAAAGCAAAGAAAGGTAGCTGTAGTCCCCATCATAGCAGTCTCAGCACACGCCAAAAGACATAAGGCGAAACTGCACAGAAAGTGAACACAGCCAACTGTTCCCTGTCATACGATATCAGCATTCATCGTAAACCATTGGAATGTCGAAACATGATCAACACGGATGATCCACACAGCTCACGGTGTGCACAGAACACTCTGGAACCGGATCCCTGTTAAGTACTGAAATTAAGTATTAATTAAATACGTCCTTCCAATACAGGTCGAGTCTCAACCACCTAACAGACCATCAATATAAACAGGAAACGCCGAGAGTCACCGTTTTAAAAGATGACTATAATCTAAACAGCCGCTATTTTTCTACAGATAGGCCTTTAGCTTTTAAATACATAAGGGGGCGACTCTGAAAAAAAGTGAAAAAGCAGACAGTGAGTGTGCGTGTGTACATCCTGACCCTGTATTCGCAGCACTCACTTAATTAAACGCCCCGAGTCTATCGGGTCTACCTGTTTCCCTGCAAGCTTTTAGTCAGTGTGTGTGTGATTGAGCCAGGAGTGAACTAGAATCTGAACTTAACACACCAAGTCCACATTCCTAAATACGTGAGTTTTGCTCTAACGCGTGTGTATTTTAGCATAGCTTGAGTCAAGCTTTATAGTAGCAAAAGTAGCGTCATAATATTTGGAACAGTAACATTGTAAAGAGTAAACAAATGCACTGTTAGTAGAAACGGGTACAATTTTGGGGAATAGAGTGCTCAGTAATAGAGATGGTTAGTTATTGAGGTATGGTAAAGGACGAATTGTAAAGAGGCTCTTATTAAGAACAACATATAGAGGTTATTAGAGACATGAATTGAATATGAGTACCACACAGTATGTAACGCTTTCTGGAACATACATATCAAGAAAACGAATTAAAATTATTTACACGTTACTGTAAAGAACACTAAGGGAGTTATAAAATGACATGAGGCAGTAAGGGTGTGGGAATGGACAGATAGATAAAAGATCGCAGTGCTGTTGCACATTGTCCCCGTGCAAATGTTCATAAATATAATATATATATATACAAAAAACAGGAGGAGGAATGGAAACAAAAATAAAAAGGGATATGGTTTTTTTAAAACCCGCGACTTCAAAAGAAGTGAAAAACTTGAAAATCACGGTAAACATTCACGTGTAGTTGAGATAAATTAATTTATCTAATTTTACAACCCTACACCAACTGTGCAATAACTTCCAGAGAGTGGTCATCTAGTGGATACCATCACACTGTAATATACATGGAAACGAAAGCGCAGACAAATTAGCTAAAGAGGGAGGGAGATTACCACAAGAGAACCATCTGGTCAGCTACGATGAAGTCAAATCCACCATCAAAGGCCAGTACATTGAAAAAATGGAAACAAGAACACCCAAAGTATAATGAGAGGGACGGATACCTCCAACTATCAAGGAGGGATCAAGTCATCATACTTCGCCTACGCACTGGCCACAACAGAATGAGAAACCACATGTTCAACAAACTCAAAATAGGAACTACCAGCCAATGCCACTGTACACTGGATAACATGACAACAAAACATGTTCTAAGGATTGCCCCCAGTACACAGACCTAAGGACAATGTGGTCCACACCCACCTTCCTGGAAGAGAAACTATACGGGATAACCGAACCACTTAAACATACAGCTGCCTTCATAAGAAAGTCCGGAATCCTAGTCTGAATGAGCCATGATCGCAGAAGAAGAAGAAGAAAATTAACCTATACAATGTCCCTTTTCTAAAGGTGCCTTCAGAACTAACCTGTACAATGTTCCCTCTTTAGGTACCTTCAGAACTAACCTGTACAATGTTCCCTCTATAGGTACCTTCAGAACTAACCTGTACAATGTTCCCTCTTTAGGTACCTTCAGAACTAATCTGTACAATGTTCCCTCTTTAAGTACCTTCAGAACTAACCTGTACAATGTTCCCTCTTTAGGTACCTTCAGAACTAATCTGTACAATGTTCCCTCTATAGGTACCTTCAGAACTAACCTGTACAATGTTCCCTCTTTAGGTACCTTCAGAACTAACCTGTACAATGTTCCCTCTTTAGGTACCTTCAGAACTAACCTGTACAATGTTCCCTCTTTAGGTACCTTCAGAACTAACCTGTACAATGTTCCCTCTTTAGGTACCTTCAGAACTAACCTGTACAATGTTCCCTCTTTAGGTACCTTCATAACTAACCTGTACAATGTTCCCTCTTTAGGTACCTTCAGAACTAACCTGTACAATGTTCCCTCTTTAAGTACCTTCAGAACTAATCTGTACAATGTTCCCTCTTTAGGTACCTTCAGAACTAACCTGTACAATGTTCCCTCTTTAGGTACCTTCAGAACTAATCTGTACAATGTCCCCTCTATCATCATCATCATCATCATCATCATCATCATCATCATCATCATCATCATCATCATCATCATCATCATCATCAAGCACCGGGCCTACTGGCGTAGGTGATCATATCTCTCCACAACTTTCGATCTCGGCAGCTATTTATAATTTCTGTTGTTGACCTTCTGCCAAGCCATTCTCTTAAGCTGTCTGTTATTTTTTCTCTTTGCTTCCCTCTATCTCTTCGTCCCTCAATTTGTCCAGTTGTTACAATATATTCAAGTTGTTCTCTTCTCATTACACGGCCAAAAAATGATGATTGTTTTTTTCCTAATATAGGTGTCCCCTCTATAGGTGCCTTCAAAACTGACCTGTACAATGTCCCCTCTATATGTGCCTTCAAAACTGACCTGTACAATGTCCCCTCTATATGTGCCTTCAAAACTGACCTGTACAATGACCCCTCTATATGTGCCTTCAAAACTTACCTGTACAATGTCCCCTCTATATGTGCCTTCAAGATTGATCTGTACAATGTCCCCTCTATATGTGCCTTCAAGATTGACCTGTATGATGTCCCCTCTATAGGTGCCTTCAAAACTGACATGTACAATGTCCCCTATATAGGTGCCTTCAAAACTGACCTGTACAATGTCCCCTCTATAGGTACCTTCAGAACTAAACTATACAATGCTCCATACCCTGTCAATTAGTAGTAGCCTCCGACAGTAATAGTTGACTATGGATTTTATAGCGTTTCTATAATTTTTTTTTCTTTCGCTGTGTATTATCTTTTTCTATGAATCTGTCTGCTTCTTGTTTGAGTTAAAGCTTTAGAGTGCGTTTCCAAAGACTGCGGTCTGCAGCTATTTCTTCCCAGGCTGCAGGGTTTATGTTCAGAGTCGTCATGTCACGTTTATACACATCTACAAATCGAAGTTTTGGGCGTCCCTAGTTCTTTTGGCATCTGCTAGTTGTCCGTAGTGTATAGCATATTGGTATGCGGCTATCTTTCATAAGGTGCACGTGGCCAATTCAGTGTAACCTACGTTATTTGAGCAGCGTTTTAATGTTCGGGAGGCTTCTGTGAGTCATGACCTCCACGTTTGTCACTTCATCCTTTCAGGTGATACCAAGAATACGGCGCAGACATGGCATATTCAATGCATTTAGCCTTCTCTCCTACTTTGCATAAGTTGTCCAAGATTCGCTGCCACACAGGAGGATATTAATAATGCAGACATTGTAAACTGCGGCCTTTGTTTAAAAAAAGCCCCCTCTCTATTGGAGCTTTAAAAACAAACCTATTCAATGCTTCGCCCCATCTCTATAGGTAAATTCAAAATTAACCAATACAATGCGCCCCTCTCCCATAATGGCTGTTTGAATGTTCACTTACTATCTATCTATCTATCTATCTATCTATCTATCTATCTATCTATCTATCTATCTATCTATCTATCTATCTATCTATCTATCTATCTATCTATCTATCTATCTATCTATCTATCTATCTATCTATCTATCTATCTATCTATCTATCTATCTATCTATCTATCTATCTATCTATCTATCTATCTATCTATCTATCTATCTATCTATCTATCTATCTAATCTATCTATCTATCTAATCTATCTAATCTATCTAATCTATCTATCTATCTATCTATCTATCTATCTATCTATCTATCTATCTATCTATCTATCTATCTATCTATCTATCTATCTATCTATCTATCTATCTATCTATCTATCTATCTATCTATCTATCTATCTATCTATCTATCTATCTATCTATCTATCTATCTATCTATCTATCTATCTATCTATCTATCTATCTATCTATCTATCTATCTATCTATCTATCTATCTATCTATCTATCTATCTATCTATCTATCTATCTATCTATCTATCTATCTATCTATCTATCTATCTATCTATCTATCTATCTATCTATCTATCTATCTATCTATCTATCTATCTATCTATCTATCTATCTATCTATCTATCTATCTATCTATCTATCTATCTATCTATCTATCTATCTATCTATCTATCTATCTATCTATCTATCTATCTATCTATCTATCTATCTATCTATCTATCTATCTATCTATCTATCTATCTATCTATCTATCTATCTATCTATCTATCTATCTATCTATCTATCTATCTATCTATCTATCTATCTATCTATCTATCTATCTATCTATCTATCTATCTATCTATCTATCTATCTATCTATCTATCTATCTATCTATCTATCTATCTATCTATCTATCTATCTATCTATCTATCTATCTATCTATCTATCTATCTATCTATCTATCTATCTATCTATCTATCTATCTATCTATCTATCTATCTATCTATCTATCTATCTATCTATCTATCTATCTATCTATCTATCTATCTATCTATCTATCTATCTATCTATCTATCTATCTATCTATCTATCTATCTATCTATCTATCTATCTATCTATCTATCTATCTATCTATCTATCTATCTATCTATCTATCTATCTATCTATCTATCTATCTATCTATCTATCTATCTATCTATCTATCTATCTATCTATCTATCTATCTATCTATCTATCTATCTATCTATCTATCTATCTATCTATCTATCTATCTATTAACCTTTCGAGCCGTAGCCGGCCCATAGGACGTAGACCAAGATACTCCTTCTCTTATCTGAATTTTTGTTCTAGCAGTTTAAAATTCTTTTAAAGATATTTTATCAAATCTCGCCATTTGTCTCTGTTCTGTGCAAGTAGCTCTATCTAATTGAGAGATCCGATTCCTGCTTCTCTTGTCTCTCTCGTCAACTTCTTCTCAGTGTCTCTCTGAGTCTTTCTCTTTTCCTCATACCTGTTGTTTCACACATGAGGGCTTGCATTGCTATTCGGTTTTTATCTCTTCTCATCACATGTCCAACATATGACCATCGTCTTTTCTTTATTACTGAAGATATTAGTGGTTGATTGGCGATTTCTGTAATTTCCTCGTTTGTTTTGAATTCATTCCACGCTATACCAAGTATTTTCCTTAGACATTTATTTTCAAATGCGTTCAACATTGTTTCTATATCTCTTGTTGTTTTCCAGCTTTCACACGCATCCGTAAGGGTTGATAGTACATTTGTATTTGAATAGTCTAAGTTTTGTGTTTGTGCTGATGAGTTTTGATTTTCACAACTTTTCAAGACTTCTGAAAGACATTGCTTCTTTAGCTATTCTGATTCTAATTTCTTTACTTGTATCCCATTCTCGATCAATGTGACTTCCAAGATAGATAAAGTGATTGATCTCTTCTACTGGTTTGTTTTCCATGTATATTTTGTCGTCTGTTGGAGTTAAGCTTTTTTATCACTTTAGTCTTTTCATGATTGATCTCAAGCCCAATTTTGCTGGCTATTGATGATAGTTAATTTGTGTTTTCATGCATCGTTAACTAACTAACATCACTAATTTATGTTTCGTTACCTATTACATTGTGTAAACCTAACTCAGAATCCGAGACTAGAACTGCTTTACCTAATGTTGCTCTGAAATCACCGGTAAAACTGAAACTTTTACCTCAGTTTTTGTTCCCGAATTCAATACTGGGGCCAAGGTGGTCAGCAACTGAACTCTGAGTAGTCAGAACCTGAATTATGAGTAGTCAGAACCTGATTTCTGAGTAGTCAGAACTTGAACTATGAGTAGTCAGAACCTGAACTATGAGTAATCAGAACCTGAACTCTGAGTAGTCAGAACCTGAACTCTGAGTAGTTAGAACTTGAACTATGAGTAGTCAGAACCTGAACTCTGAGTAGTCAGAATCTGAACTCTGAGTAGTCAAAACCTGAACTATGAGTAGTCAGAACTTGAAGTATGAGTAGTCAGCAACCCATAACTGACTGATTGTAATATTCAGCGACAAGAGCTAACAAAGCTAATATTTCATATCACCATGATAGCTAGCGCTTGTTTTGCGTAAGTGACGCTATCTTTTGGAAAGATCTATGGGTCTGCCCTGAATGCAATGAGGTCGATTTCGGTCTTCCTCTTTGACTCCGTTCGCATGGCGATTACTCATCTTCGTCGCCTGAAGACCTTCCCATGTGTCTTATATTCTGGGGACTGAAAAGAAAGGCATGTTGTATAATACTCTCAGTTGGCCCCAGCAGTGTGTGTCCTATCCAACGCCATTGTCTTTGTCTACTGCTGTTTCATGTTAAACTCTAAACGAATAAGCTCGGGTAGTATATTAGGTATAGTGAAATATCTTAAATATGAGACTATTGCTAAACTGTTGCAACTAAAAAAGCTCTGGAACCGGTTTATGGTTTATGGTTATGGAAGGCCCCGGTATCACTGCAAACGAATTAAAATCCATAATTGCTCAACCGTCCGTGCCAGTGGAATCATCCGAATTACTAACTCATCTCCAAAGCAAAGAAAGGTAGCTGTAGTCCCCATCATAGCAGTCTCAGCACACGCCAAAAGACATAAGGCGAAACTGCACAGAAAGTGAACACAGCCAACTGTTCCCTGTCATACGATATCAGCATTCATCGTAAACCATTGGAATGTCGAAACATGATCAACACGGATGATCCACACAGCTCACGGTGTGCACAGAACACTCTGGAACCGGATCCCTGTTAAGTACTGAAATTAAGTATTAATTAAATACGTCCTTCCAATACAGGTCGAGTCTCAACCACCTAACAGACCATCAATATAAACAGGAAACGCCGAGAGTCACCGTTTTAAAAGATGACTATAATCTAAACAGCCGCTATTTTTCTACAGATAGGCCTTTAGCTTTTAAATACATAAGGGGGCGACTCTGAAAAAAAGTGAAAAAGCAGACAGTGAGTGTGCGTGTGTACATCCTGACCCTGTATTCGCAGCACTCACTTAATTAAACGCCCCGAGTCTATCGGGTCTACCTGTTTCCCTGCAAGCTTTTAGTCAGTGTGTGTGTGATTGAGCCAGGAGTGAACTAGAATCTGAACTTAACACACCAAGTCCACATTCCTAAATACGTGAGTTTTGCTCTAACGCGTGTGTATTTTAGCATAGCTTGAGTCAAGCTTTATAGTAGCAAAAGTAGCGTCATAATATTTGGAACAGTAACATTGTAAAGAGTAAACAAATGCACTGTTAGTAGAAACGGGTACAATTTTGGGGAATAGAGTGCTCAGTAATAGAGATGGTTAGTTATTGAGGTATGGTAAAGGACGAATTGTAAAGAGGCTCTTATTAAGAACAACATATAGAGGTTATTAGAGACATGAATTGAATATGAGTACCACACAGTATGTAACGCTTTCTGGAACATACATATCAAGAAAACGAATTAAAATTATTTACACGTTACTGTAAAGAACACTAAGGGAGTTATAAAATGACATGAGGCAGTAAGGGTGTGGGAATGGACAGATAGATAAAAGATCGCAGTGCTGTTGCACATTGTCCCCGTGCAAATGTTCATAAATATAATATATATATATACCAAAAACAGGAGGAGGAATGGAAACAAAAATAAAAAGGGATATGGTTTTTTTTAAAACCCGCGACTTCAAAAGAAGTGAAAAACTTGAAAATCACGGTAAACATTCACGTGTAGTTGAGATAAATTAATTTATCTAATTTTACAACCCTACACCAACTGTGCAATAACTTCCAGAGAGTGGTCATCTAGTGGATACCATCACACTGTAATATACATGGAAACGAAAGCGCAGACAAATTAGCTAAAGAGGGAGGGAGATTACCACAAGAGAACCATCTGGTCAGCTACGATGAAGTCAAATCCACCATCAAAGGCCAGTACATTGAAAAAATGGAAACAAGAACACCCAAAGTATAATGAGAGGGACGGATACCTCCAACTATCAAGGAGGGATCAAGTCATCATACTTCGCCTACGCACTGGCCACAACAGAATGAGAAACCACATGTTCAACAAACTCAAAATAGGAACTACCAGCCAATGCCACTGTACACTGGATAACATGACAACAAAACATGTTCTAAGGATTGCCCCCAGTACACAGACCTAAGGACAATGTGGTCCACACCCACCTTCCTGGAAGAGAAACTATACGGGATAACCGAACCACTTAAACATACAGCTGCCTTCATAAGAAAGTCCGGAATCCTAGTCTGAATGAGCCATGATCGCAGAAGAAGAAGAAGAAAATTAACCTATACAATGTCCCTTTTCTAAAGGTGCCTTCAGAACTAACCTGTACAATGTTCCCTCTTTAGGTACCTTCAGAACTAACCTGTACAATGTTCCCTCTATAGGTACCTTCAGAACTAACCTGTACAATGTTCCCTCTTTAGGTACCTTCAGAACTAATCTGTACAATGTTCCCTCTTTAAGTACCTTCAGAACTAACCTGTACAATGTTCCCTCTTTAGGTACCTTCAGAACTAATCTGTACAATGTTCCCTCTATAGGTACCTTCAGAACTAACCTGTACAATGTTCCCTCTTTAGGTACCTTCAGAACTAACCTGTACAATGTTCCCTCTTTAGGTACCTTCAGAACTAACCTGTACAATGTTCCCTCTTTAGGTACCTTCAGAACTAACCTGTACAATGTTCCCTCTTTAGGTACCTTCAGAACTAACCTGTACAATGTTCCCTCTTTAAGTACCTTCAGAACTAACCTGTACAATGTTCCCTCTTTAGGTACCTTCAGAACTAACCTGTACAATGTTCCCTCTTTAAGTACCTTCAGAACTAATCTGTACAATGTTCCCTCTTTAGGTACCTTCAGAACTAACCTGTACAATGTTCCCTCTTTAGGTACCTTCAGAACTAATCTGTACAATGTCCCCTCTATCATCATCATCATCATCATCATCATCATCATCATCATCATCATCATCATCATCATCATCATCATCATCATCATCATCATCATCATCATCATCATCATCAAGCACCGGGCCTACTGGCGTAGGTGATCATATCTCTCCACAACTTTCGATCTCGGCAGCTATTTATAATTTCTGTTGTTGACCTTCTGCCAAGCCATTCTCTTAAGCTGTCTGTTATTTTTTCTCTTTGCTTCCCTCTATCTCTTCGTCCCTCAATTTGTCCAGTTGTTACAATATATTCAAGTTGTTCTCTTCTCATTACACGGCCAAAAAATGATGATTGTTTTTTCCTAATATAGGTGTCCCCTCTATAGGTGCCTTCAAAACTGACCTGTACAATGTCCCCTCTATATGTGCCTTCAAAACTGACCTGTACAATGTCCCCTCTATATGTGCCTTCAAAACTGACCTGTACAATGTCCCCTCTATATGTGCCTTCAAAACTTACCTGTACAATGTCCCCTCTATATGTGCCTTCAAGATTGATCTGTACAATGTCCCCTCTATATGTGCCTTCAAGATTGACCTATATGATGTCCCCTCTATAGGTGCCTTCAAAACTGACATGTACAATGTCCCCTATATAGGTGCCTTCAAAACTGACCTGTACAATGTCCCCTCTATAGGTACCTTCAGAACTAAACTATACAATGCTCCATACCCTGTCAATTAGTAGTAGCCTCCGACAGTAATAGTTGACTATGGATTTTATAGCGTTTCTATAAATTTTTTTTCTTTCGCTGTGTATTATCTTTTTCTATGAATCTGTCTGCTTCTTGTTTGAGTTAAAGCTTTAGAGTGCGTTTCCAAAGACTGCGGTCTGCAGCTATTTCTTCCCAGGCTGCAGGGTTTATGTTCAGAGTCGTCATGTCACGTTTATACACATCTACAAATCGAAGTTTTGGGCGTCCCTAGTTCTTTTGGCATCTGCTAGTTGTCCGTAGTGTATAGCATATTGGTATGCGGCTATCTTTCATAAGGTGCACGTGGCCAATTCAGTGTAACCTACGTTATTTGAGCAGCGTTTTAATGTTCGGGAGGCTTCTGTGAGTCATGACCTCCACGTTTGTCACTTCATCCTTTCAGGTGATACCAAGAATACGGCGCAGACATGGCATATTCAATGCATTTAGCCTTCTCTCCTACTTTGCATAAGTTGTCCAAGATTCGCTGCCACACAGGAGGATATTAATAATGCAGACATTGTAAACTGCGGCCTTTGTTTAAAAAAAGCCCCCTCTCTATTGGAGCTTTAAAAACAAACCTATTCAATGCTTCGCCCCATCTCTATAGGTAAATTCAAAATTAACCAATACAATGCGCCCCTCTCCCATAATGGCTGTTTGAATGTTCACTTACTATCTATCTATCTATCTATCTATCTATCTATCTATCTATCTATCTATCTATCTATCTATCTATCTATCTATCTATCTATCTATCTATCTATCTATCTATCTATCTATCTATCTATCTATCTATCTATCTATCTATCTATCTATCTATCTATCTATCTATCTATCTATCTATCTATCTATCTATCTATCTATCTATCTATCTATCTATCTATCTATCTATCTAATCTATCTAATCTATCTAATCTATCTAATCTATCTATCTATCTATCTATCTATCTATCTATCTATCTATCTATCTATCTATCTATCTATCTATCTATCTATCTATCTATCTATCTATCTATCTATCTATCTATCTATCTATCTATCTAATCTATCTATCTATCTATCTATCTATCTATCTATCTATCTATCTATCTATCTATCTATCTATCTATCTATCTATCTATCTATCTATCTATCTATCTATCTATCTATCTATCTATCTATCTATCTATCTATCTATCTAATCTATCTAATCTATCTATCTATCTATCTATCTAATCTATCTATCTATCTATCTATCTATCTATCTATCTATCTATCTATCTATCTATCTATCTATCTATCTATCTATCTATCTATCTATCTATCTATCTATCTATCTATCTATCTATCTAATCTATCTATCTATCTATCTATCTATCTATCTATCTATCTATCTATCTATCTATCTATCTATCTATCTATCTATCTATCTATCTATCTATCTATCTATCTATCTATCTATCTATCTATCTATCTATCTATCTATCTATCTATCTATCTATCTATCTATCTATCTATCTATCTATCTATCTATCTATCTATCTATCTATCTATCTATCTATCTATCTATCTATCTATCTATCTATCTATCTATCTAATCTATCTATCTATCTATCTATCTATCTATCTATCTATCTATCTATCTATCTATCTATCTATCTATCTATCTATCTATCTATCTATCTATCTATCTATCTATCTATCTATCTATCTATCTATCTATCTATCTATCTATCTATCTATCTATCTATCTATCTATCTATCTATCTATCTAATCTATCTATCTATCTATCTATCTATCTATCTATCTATCTATCTATCTATCTATCTATCTATCTATCTATCTATCTATCTATCTATCTATCTATCTATCTATCTATCTATCTATCTATCTATCTATCTATCTATCTATCTATCTATCTATCTATCTATTAACCTTTCGAGCCGTAGCCGGCCCATAGGACGTAGACCAAGATACTCCTTCTCTTATCTGAATTTTTGTTCTAGCAGTTTAAAATTCTTTTAAAGATATTTTATCAAATCTCGCCATTTGTCTCTGTTCTGTGCAAGTAGCTCTATCTAATTGAGAGATCCGATTCCTGCTTCTCTTGTCTCTCTCGTCAACTTCTTCTCAGTGTCTCTCTGAGTCTTTCTCTTTTCCTCATACCTGTTGTTTCACACATGAGGGCTTGCATTGCTATTCGGTTTTTATCTCTTCTCATCACATGTCCAACATATGACCATCGTCTTTTCTTTATTACTGAAGATATTAGTGGTTGATTGGCGATTTCTGTAATTTCCTCGTTTGTTTTGAATTCATTCCACGCTATACCAAGTATTTTCCTTAGACATTTATTTTCAAATGCGTTCAACATTGTTTCTATATCTCTTGTTGTTTTCCAGCTTTCACACGCATCCGTAAGGGTTGATAGTACATTTGTATTTGAATAGTCTAAGTTTTGTGTTTGTGCTGATGAGTTTTGATTTTCACAACTTTTCAAGACTTCTGAAAGACATTGCTTCTTTAGCTATTCTGATTCTAATTTCTTTACTTGTATCCCATTCTCGATCAATGTGACTTCCAAGATAGATAAAGTGATTGATCTCTTCTACTGGTTTGTTTTCCATGTATATTTTGTCGTCTGTTGGAGTTAAGCTTTTTTATCACTTTAGTCTTTTCATGATTGATCTCAAGCCCAATTTTGCTGGCTATTGATGATAGTTAATTTGTGTTTTCATGCATCGTTAACTAACTAACATCACTAATTTATGTTTCGTTACCTATTACATTGTGTAAACCTAACTCAGAATCCGAGACTAGAACTGCTTTACCTAATGTTGCTCTGAAATCACCGGTAAAACTGAAACTTTTACCTCAGTTTTTGTTCCCGAATTCAATACTGGGGCCAAGGTGGTCAGCAACTGAACTCTGAGTAGTCAGAACCTGAATTATGAGTAGTCAGAACCTGATTTCTGAGTAGTCAGAACTTGAACTATGAGTAGTCAGAACCTGAACTATGAGTAATCAGAACCTGAACTCTGAGTAGTCAGAACCTGAACTCTGAGTAGTTAGAACTTGAACTATGAGTAGTCAGAACCTGAACTCTGAGTAGTCAGAATCTGAACTCTGAGTAGTCAAAACCTGAACTATGAGTAGTCAGAACTTGAAGTATGAGTAGTCAGCAACCCATAACTGACTGATTGTAATATTCAGCGACAAGAGCTAACAAAGCTAATATTTCATATCACCATGATAGCTAGCGCTTGTTTTGCGTAAGTGACGCTATCTTTTGGAAAGATCTATGGGTCTGCCCTGAATGCAATGAGGTCGATTTCGGTCTTCCTCTTTGACTCCGTTCGCATGGCGATTACTCATCTTCGTCGCCTGAAGACCTTCCCATGTGTCTTATATTCTGGGGACTGAAAAGAAAGGCATGTTGTATAATACTCTCAGTTGGCCCCCAGCAGTGTGTGTCCTATCCAACGCCATTGTCTTTGTCTACTGCTGTTTCATGTTAAACTCTAAACGAATAAGCTCGGGTAGTATATTAGGTATAGTGAAATATCTTAAATATGAGACTATTGCTAAACTGTTGCAACTAAAAAAGCTCTGGAACCGGTTTATGGTTTATGGTTATGGAAGGCCCCGGTATCACTGCAAACGAATTAAAATCCATAATTGCTCAACCGTCCGTGCCAGTGGAATCATCCGAATTACTAACTCATCTCCAAAGCAAAGAAAGGTAGCTGTAGTCCCCATCATAGCAGTCTCAGCACACGCCAAAAGACATAAGGCGAAACTGCACAGAAAGTGAACACAGCCAACTGTTCCCTGTCATACGATATCAGCATTCATCGTAAACCATTGGAATGTCGAAACATGATCAACACGGATGATCCACACAGCTCACGGTGTGCACAGAACACTCTGGAACCGGATCCCTGTTAAGTACTGAAATTAAGTATTAATTAAATACGTCCTTCCAATACAGGTCGAGTCTCAACCACCTAACAGACCATCAATATAAACAGGAAACGCCGAGAGTCACCGTTTTAAAAGATGACTATAATCTAAACAGCCGCTATTTTTCTACAGATAGGCCTTTAGCTTTTAAATACATAAGGGGGCGACTCTGAAAAAAAGTGAAAAAGCAGACAGTGAGTGTGCGTGTGTACATCCTGACCCTGTATTCGCAGCACTCACTTAATTAAACGCCCCGAGTCTATCGGGTCTACCTGTTTCCCTGCAAGCTTCCAGTCAGTGTGTGTGTGATTGAGCCAGGAGTGAACTAGAATCTGAACTTAACACACCAAGTCCACATTCCTAAATACGTGAGTTTTGCTCTAACGCGTGTGTATTTTAGCATAGCTTGAGTCAAGCTTTATAGTAGCAAAAGTAGCGTCATAATATTTGGAACAGTAACATTGTAAAGAGTAAACAAATGCACTGTTAGTAGAAACGGGTACAATTTTGGGGAATAGAGTGCTCAGTAATAGAGATGGTTAGTTATTGAGGTATGGTAAAGGACGAATTGTAAAGAGGCTCTTATTAAGAACAACATATAGAGGTTATTAGAGACATGAATTGAATATGAGTACCACACAGTATGTAACGCTTTCTGGAACATACATATCAAGAAAACGAATTAAAATTATTTACACGTTACTGTAAAGAACACTAAGGGAGTTATAAAATGACATGAGGCAGTAAGGGTGTGGGAATGGACAGATAGATAAAAGATCGCAGTGCTGTTGCACATTGTCCCCGTGCAAATGTTCATAAATATAATATATATATATACAAAAAACAGGAGGAGGAATGGAAACAAAAATAAAAAGGGATATGGTTTTTTTTAAAACCCGCGACTTCAAAAGAAGTGAAAAACTTGAAAATCACGGTAAACATTCACGTGTAGTTGAGATAAATTAATTTACTCTACATCGTAAGTTAATTAAGATAGAATACAATTCTTTCTCTCCCCTGTGTTATAACGTGAGGAATAATATGAACACGAAAAGAAAAAGAGAGGCTAATAATGAATAGGTCTATACTTATATATATTATATATATAATTACGAATCAGAACGATGCCATATTATTAAAAAGATAAATTAAATGTTATTTCATGAATACAGAATGAATTTTGGCATTTATTATGTGCACTCAGCTAACTTATTCAATTGAGACAACACTTATTAATTATATAATTACAATATTTATTGTTTTTAATTACTGTCGCCATCTCTATTATTAAAACTGCGTTTACCTGCACTTGTTTTACCACTTTAAAAAAAATACTAAAATTACTTGTATTGAGTTATTTGAGTTTTTGTCTTTCTAGGGCGCACCTATTTAATCTTACTTGGAGCTATATACTACCCACCATAAATGTTGTTTCATGACCATTAAATTAATTAAACTTGCTATTGTAATAAAAACATATCAAACAACTACTACTGTTGCTTCTGCTACTGCCACTACTGCTGACACTTGTGCTACTGCAAATTACTACTTCTGCTGCTAATACTATTACTCTCCTACAACTACTATTTTTTCTTCTGTTTTTTTCTAGTACTACTACTTCTGCTGTTAATACTATAACTGCTACTACAGCTACTGTTTTTTTTATTCTGCCTTTCTTTGCTACTACTACTACTGCTGCTGCTATTAATACTGTTACTACTACACTCAAATATGGTTTGTTCTTCTATTATTGTTACTGTTACAACTACTGTTGCTGTTTCTATTACCACTACAACTTCTATATGTACTTTCACTACAGCTATTATTTTGTTTGTTTGTTATTGTCACTACTAAAATTATTCCTGCTACTACTACTATTACTATTATAGCATTTATTACTACTACTTGTTACTACTATTATTTGTTACTGCTGCTGTAATTGTTGCTCTTTCTGTTACATTGCTGTTGTTATGCTGCATATGTTACTACTGCTACCATTAGTAGCACATATTATTATTATTACTTTTGTTAATGCTGCTGCTTTATAAAAGCAATTATTTTAATTTTTTTATTTGGACAGCATTTTGTTGACAATTTCCTGTAAATTTTTTTTTTTTTTAAATTGAGTTTTTAATTAGCCCTTAACTGTTTTTTTTTTACCATATGCTTTACTACAATTTCTCAAATTCCCATTCTTTCATATTAGTTTTTGAATCTTGTTTATGTTTTATCTCCTTGCTGTAAATAACATTGTAGTTGAAATGTTGGTTTTGTCTGTTGGTTTTTTTTTTTTTAGAACTACTGACAAGTTTGTCTGTACATCAAAGTAATAATAATCATAATCATAATCATTATTATCACCAGGCAATATGCAGACTGGTTATGAAAATAACTCAAAACAACAGAAATGGGATCCAGTGGTCACTGACCAAGCAACTTGATGATTTAGACTTTGCTGATGACATAGCTCTCCTATCACACAGCCATCAACAGATGCAGAATACAATGAGCATACTTGATAAGAGATCACAACAGCTAGGACTGAAGATTAATAGAGATAAGACCAACATTATGAGAATTAATACAGTTGGCAATAACCAAATAAAACTAGGATAAATACCTCTACTAGATGTACAATTCTACATATATCGGGGCAGTAATATAGATAAAGAGGGAGGAACAGAAAATGATACCAAAATAAGGATATTAAAAGCAAGAGGAGCTTTCATTGCACTGGGAAACATATGGAAATCCAAAGAAATTTGGTTAAATACAAAAATAAAAATGTTCAACTCAAATGTTAAGTCGGTCCTATTATATGGCTGTGAAACATGACATAAAAAGGGCACTGATGGATATGTGAAACATGGAGAACAACAAAATTGACAATCACGAAGATACAGACTTTCATTAATGGATGCTTACGCAGAATAAAAGGATGAAAATGGCAAGACAAAACCACTACATAGAATTATGGAAATTATTGGTTATTGGTTATTGGTTATGGAAGGCCTCGGTATCACAGCAAACGAATTAAAATCCATAATTGCTCAACTAGTCCCCATCGTAGCAGTCTCAGCACACGCCAAAGACATAAGGCGAAACCGCGCAGAAAGTGAACACAGTCAACTGTTCCCTGTCATACGATATCATCATTCATCGTAAACAAGCGGGATATCGAAGCAGGATCAAAACAGATGAGACACACAGCTCACGGTGTGCACAGAGCACTTAACTCAGTAGCTCCTGCAACAAGCCGGACTTGGAATATGAGGAAACTGCAAGAAGGAACACTTTTCAGACATAGCCTTCATGGTTCCTGCCGCCTATCCACCATATACCATGGGAGTTCACGTCCTCCCGAAAATGATGATCGTCATAGCACTTGATGATGTTAGGCCGTCATTGATGACTCCAATTCCAAACATATAGACACACAGTGGTGGTAAGTTATCATTTCCAATCCAACAGAAGCCACATGACCTGTAGTTAGTAAAACCACAGAGAGAATATGATTTTGTGACCTTCACTGATTCACTCTTAGATGTGAATGTGTAGTTTACACAAGAGGAGAAGTTTTCAACTACAGTGATCCCATTTAAGGCAATTCTGGGATAGCAAGGCAAGTCTCCTTTATAGCAGCAGAACTTGATGTTCTCCGCTCCCTTCTTGTAGCTGCCACCACACGATTCTGATGTCTCATTAACTTGGACATCATTCAAGAACAATGTCAGATTAACATTCCATAGATATGGCTCTGCTGATGAAATTCTTGGTGCAACAGTTGTATCAATCATACTAGAGGCTCCTGGTCTGTGGTCATTAATATCACAGACGGCACATGATGTTGTTATATTCAGTATTTCTTTCTGGGGTGTAAATATGTGGCACACACGTGGAGAGTGGTTTGTGGTCACAGTAATCCCATTAAAGGCAATTCTAGGATAGCATGGCATAGCTGTTTCAGAACAGCACAATCCTATGATGTTTTCTGTGTTCGCTATAAAGCTGCTGCTGCTACACAATCCTGACCAATTTTAGGTGGGACATTATTCACTTGCAATGAAAAAACTGCTTTGTTTACATCATAAACCTCTGGAAGCGAATCATTTATGGGATTAATAGTACAATTTATTCTTCCATCGGGGATATCTTCATTGAGTCCCCAAAAAAAAGGTCTTTGGTTAAAAAGCACATATGCTTCTGAGTTAAACACACAATGAGCCCACTTCATAGATTCAAAATGATCCTTGCCAATGCCATCCGTTTGCACAAGTTAGGTCCTTAGCTACCAACGTCACAAATGTCTGAAACGAAGCCATCCAATTAACGACTTTATCTACAGCGAAGGTTAACGAACTGTGAACAAACATTTATGTTCAAACCCTTGAAAACATTTTAAAAAATCTGCCAACTCGCAGCAATAAAATATATTGTGTTGTTCAATGTAAACATTGCTTAGTCCATAGCTCGAATATAAATAAGCTGCCATTTTGGTCATTATGGAAATGTACCAGTCAAATACCAGTGGATAAAGAGATACAGCGAAGACGATGGCGCTGGATAGGACACACACTACGGAAACCAACTGAGAGTATTACATAACAGGCCCTTTTTTGGAATCCCAAGGGGAAATGACAAATAGAAGACCAAGGAATTCTTGGAGAAGACAGATAGAAACAGAGATGAAGATGATGGGGAAGACATGGAATGATCTTAAAAGAATGGCAAGAGACAGAACAACTTGGAAAGTGTTTGTTGAAGACCTATGCTCCACTGGGAGCTGAAATGGAAGAAGAAGAAGAAGAAGAAGAATATGCAGACTGGTATAGATGATCATGTTTTTACCATAACTCTCTGTCTCAGCAATTATTTAACTATGCTGCTGTTGACTTCCTACCCTTGTTGTTCTCTTAGGCTGTCTAGATGTTGTTTTCCTGAAAATGTACTAAGGAAGTAAATGAGACAGTATTATAGGAGGTAAGTGAATTCAAATAGGTTTACTTAGGAATGAAGTCAATGTTAACTTCAAATGGCAAATCTACAACAGAAGTGAGGTGCAAAAAGGTTGCTGGAAAGGCTGCATTCCAAAGAATGAAAAAGTGAGTAAACCACTCATTGTTAACAAATGTAGCAAGAAAAAAATGTTATTCATTGATATATGGAGCCAATTGTGACCTATGGAGGTGAATTCTGGACATTAAGAAAACAGATAAGAAACTCTTTGAAGGCCACAGAAATATGACTTTACAGAACAATGATGGTAACACCACAGACAGCTAAAATAAAACAATGAAATAAACCAATAAATACTAATTATCAACATCAGGAGGAAACAATTATAATTTTTAGGCTGCCATACAGTAAGAAGAGAATAGCTGGAACATATTGTAATTAATGGAAGACAATTTTAATCCCAATAACATAATGTTAATTTTAATGACAAATTTTAAATCAAATTTTCACAGATAAATATGAGAGATTGTGTGCCTACTTCATGTCGAACCTGTTCAGTGCGTCGCTCAATGTTATCCAGAAGGCGACAGCTCTTTTGTTTCTTCATCCTATTCATCAGTCTTGTCATCATCAGTTCACTTTTGTATAGTCTTCCATTATTAGGTAGGTTGGCATTAATTATTGTTCTTGTTAAATTGATAATGTTAATAATTGTAGTATACTGTGGTGATACATTTATGTTTTAAACGTTAGATAGGTCTTACAGAATATTATTGAGTAAGAGAGTGAAGTATTTTGAACCACTCCCAACCTTCCTTCTCCATAGTTTGCTTTACTAGTTACTGTTCTCCCTCATCAACCATGAAAATGGAGTGAAGTAGCTACAAACTGCAATGCATCACAGTTTACAATATTATTTTTGCTTCATATTTCAAGAACATTTTTATGCCATGATGAATTTTAGTTAGAAAGAAAATCAGTTTTTGAGATATGAATAAGACAGTAATAGTAAGTCACCTTCATTCAGTGGATAATAATTTCATTGAAACTTATTGAAAGTTTGTAAATAAATTCCAGAGGGTGAAAATATAATAAATATTATTAATAATAATGCAACGTTAATCAAATTTGTTTTGAAAACTAATATTTATTTCAAACTGCTTATAATCTATTTATTTTAATTTATTTAGGAGTTTTGTCACATTTGTCTACAATGAAACAAAGTACACAAAAAAAGATATGCAGTTTGCCGTTCAACATTTCGTCAAGTAAGTCAGTTTTTGTTTAGGTGTCTGTGTATAATGGGACTGTTAAAAAATACTGTGTATACAGTGGAATCTCTCTCTCTGCGTTCAGGACTCAATCAGAGTAAGGATTCCAGACTCTCATATGAAGTCAGCTATCAGGCTAAGTGTATACAGTGGAATGAATTCAAGAATATAGCAAAAATGGGCAAAATAGCTAGGTAACCAACACTACCATCAGTAATCAGAAAGTGAAGTTAGGCATACAGGGGCCCTATTATGAAAAGAAACAACCAGAGAATCCATCTTCAAATGGGAAGTATCAGGGAAAAAATCAAAAGCAACAGGTCTTGAGAAGTACTAAGAAGAGTTCTGATAAAAGAGGCAAAGATATCGGGCATTGACTCCTTTACTGAGATTGAAAAGCTAACCTATGTTTTGTGTATGTTATGAGGTTATCAATCTCTATGGTGAGCTGTGTTATCTGATAGAGACCTTAGTGGCTGCAACATCAATATATACATGTATCTAGTTATCCAGATAAGTACACATGGTTTTCTTTGCGGTGGTTATTATTGATACTGGATCAGTGTTTGTATCTGTTCTGTCATAAATTTCTGTGCAGATTTCTGGGATTATATAATTCATATCTGGTGACATTCCTTTAATTAGTGAGATGGTAATTTGGGTCTTTTGTTTTGTATATATGCAACTATAGATTTTATTATAGATGGATTGGAGCACTAGTATGAATAAAAATATTCTATGTTGTGATTTTTTGTGCAAACTAAGAATCATTCTTAAGAAAATATCATTTTGCTCTCTTTCAAGGAAGTCGACTTCAAGCAGATACTGAAACAGTTCCAAGTTTTTTTGATCTAGAAAATGATTTAGGCAAATTTCTTATACCTGGAGGACATTATGTGCCACAGACTTGCAGGTACTAAATTGTTATTTAAATTGATAAAGGTTTTGAGAAGTGGAAGCACTATTAAAAATAATGAAATCAATTAAAGGTGAAAGTCAGATTGAAAAATACTAACCAGAAAAATGTATTGTTAGATGAATATCTGTATTTTATTTACAAAATTTCATTATATATATATATATATATATACATGTAAAATAAAAATAAAAAAATTAGTTGCTAGACATCGATGCATTTGTGTTGTTAATAATTCTTTTAAGATTTTCTTATTAGAATAAAAATAAGACCAAAATTAAAATGGTTAAATAACAAGCTGAGTTTTGGTACAAAATTAACCAATTCTTTTTCAGGGCAAAGCATAAAGTAGCGATTATTGTACCCTTCAGGGACCGAGAAGTACACCTTAAGATATTTCTGCGGCACATGCATCCATTTCTTCAGCGGCAGAATTTGGAATATGGTATCATTATTGTTGAACAAGTACGTTTTTGGTTGCTATAGAATCACCTGCAAATTTTTTTACTGTCTTTGTCACCAGAGTAATTATTATTTTAAAATACAAGAAATATTATACTTATTAAAATAAAAATAGTAGTTAGGGAAATTTAATTTATACTTTTACTGTAGTTAGGGAAATTTTATTTGAGCTTTAACTCTAGTTAGGGAAATTTTATTTGAGCTTTTACTGTAGTTAGGGAAATTTTATTTGAGCTTTTACTGTAGTTAGGGAAATTTTATTTGAGCTTTTACTGTAGTTAGGGAAATTTTATTTGAGCTTTTACTGTAGTTAGGGACATTTTATTTGAGCTTTTAATGTAGCTAGGGAAATTTTATTTGAGCTTTTACTGTAGTTAGGGACATTTTATTTCAACTTTCTTTTACTATAGTTAGGGAAATTTTATTTGAATTTTAATGTAGTTTGGGAAACTTTAGTTGAACTTTTAATGTAGTTAGGGAAACTTTAGTTGAACTTTTAATGTAGTTAGGGAAACTTTAGTTGAACTTTTAATGTAGTTAAAGAAACTTTAGTTGAACTGCTAATGTAGTTAGGGAAACTTTAGTTGGACTTTTAATGTAGTTAGGGAAACTTTAGTTGAACTTTTAATGTAGTTAGGGAAACTTTAGTTGAACTTTTAATGTAGTTAGGGAAACTTTAGTTGAGCTTTTAATGTAGTTAGGGAAATTTTATTTGAGCTTTTAATGTAGTTAGGGATATTTTATTTCAACTTTCTTTTACTATAGTTAGGGAAATTTTATTTGAACTGTTAATGTAGTTAGGGAAACTTTAGTTGAACTTTTAATGTAGTTAGGGAAACTTTAGTTGAACTTTTAATGTAGTTAAAGAAACTTTAGTTGAACTGTTAATGTAGTTAGGGAAACTTTAGTTGGACTTTAACTGTTGTGTAAAGTTTTATTTGAACATTTACTGCATTTAAAGAAACCTTAGTTGGACTTCTACTATAGTTAGGGAAGCATTGTTTCCCCCTTTTTCATAAACTATATCCAACTTTTAAAAATAATTAAATTGTATCTCAATATATTTCTGCTGCATTGTCGAAAAAAAATGGCAAGGGAAGCAATTTTTGGTGAGTGTTTTCTGAATAGCATACTCTTAATTTCATTTTTTTCTGTATATAAGTGTTTAAATGTTATAGATATAATCAGAATGGATCTAACAGACTCTAATTATGATCACTTAAACAGACAGCTGACTTCATGAGAGAGTCTGGAATCCTACTCTGATTGAGTCTTGATCGCAGAGAGAGAGAGAGAGAGAGAGAGATTTAGCAAAATGAATTAGGCATGAAAGAGAAAGAAGATAGAAGCCCATCACTTATGTGGTGTCTGGGAATATAATTAGAGCCAATATTCTTAGATCAGTAGCACATTTTTGGGTATTGTGACCAGTATTGTGACCAGTATTGTGACCAGTATTGTGATCAGTATTGTGACCAGTATTGTGACCAGTATTGTGACCAGTATTGTGACCAGTATTGTGACCAGTATTGTGATCAGTATTGTGACCAGTATTGTGCCATTGCAGTCTTTTTTTCCAATAAAAATATTTTGTACCCAGTTAAGGTTGGGTGAACCTAGAAACTGTCAACTGAGATGGAACCTGACCTCTTGTCCTCAATAGACTATATTAAGCATAATTTCACCTATAAAATCACATTACATCACATCCAAACAGAACATATCACATTATTGTTTGCATGTTGTATTTCTCTTCAGCATTTGCTGTTCAGTTTTCTACCCCTGTTGAGGTTGTACCATTTAATACAGAAGGAATGAACTTGGAACATATTTTCTTATCTTGTGGTGTCATTTTATTAGCCTGTATTCCTGTCTCACTCCACTTCTCTTTCCTGCTTAACTCAATATAGTTATCATGTGCCAGAAGACAATGTTGCATTAACAAAAGTAGAAGTTGTATTGCACATTTTAATGTTCATTTGTAATGACCAAATTAAAAGAGGAAAGATTGCTTGTCTGTAATAGAGATTTTGACTTACAACTGATTAACTTCTTTAAATTGTACATAATGTATTGCTAAGAAGTTTTCATGTCATATTTATAATGTTTTTTATCCTCAACCATCTTTTGTGTTTACTCTTTGCCTTCTTCTGCATCTATTGTCCCTCATCTTTCCTATTATCACTACTGGACCTTGTTTCTAGATGTATGTCCAGTAAATTTTGCCTGCCTTATTTTTATTCTCTTGATACTACTTACATGCAATATTCTTTCATTTTATTTCTCAATTTCTTATATTATGCAGAGCATATTCTTCTGTTACTGTAAATGATCATTTAGATTGTTTATCTAGTCCATGATTCATATCTATAAAGTAACATAGGTTCTCTAAAGCGCAGCAAAACTCTTTTCACATGAAAAATAACAATTACTTATTGCACTTACAACAAATTGTTTCTTTTTCTAGTATAAAACATATGTGATTTTTTTTCTTGGGAGATTAATATAAAAAATAGTACAGGTTCCCACCATGACTTGCTAGGCTTATGGGGAATATGGTTTTATTGACCCTATTTTTCCATGACCCTGGCACATTTTTGGATGATGTGGTTATTATCAAACCAGTCCGCCTTTCTTCCAGAAAAATATCTGGTACCCATGATTAGAGGATAGGTGAACCCCTGAGATCTGAAAACAAATCTACCACTTCTGGTAATTCAACCTGGACCCTTCTGATCAGGAATTGAGCCCACTAAATGCTCAACTATGAAGGCTCCTGAGATTAATATACAAGAATATAGTAAGTAAGTAAGCTAAATTTTGGTAGTGGTTATTACATCCAATTACTGTTCTGTTGGATCTAGATTACATTATTTTGGACCGGTAAAACTTTGAAGCTCATCCAGTCTTTTAAAATGATTATCAGATATTTTCTCTGAGAAATAAAGATAACCTGGCATGATATTAACCACATCACCCATGATTGTGCTGATGATAGTGGGAATCTATAGGCACTATCACTATACTACTCTTACACTACAAGGCATGATGGATAATTTTTTTAAAACATAAAATCTCAAGCTGGTACATTAAATTATTTTTCAGTGTGATAATATTAGTCTATAGAAACACATATATTCATATTATATGTTTCAATCTTCTATACACAGTGCATCACATCAAATCTGTTGTTGACTGTTTTCCATGCCATGACACCAAGCTGTCTAGTATCTTCTCTCTTTGTCATCTATGATCTCTCTTTCTCTGTATTGTGCCAGTTGTAACTAAGTATTCCAACTTTCCTCTTTTATGATGTGCCTGAAAACGTTGATTGTTTCTTTCTGATGTTTTTTAGGAGCTCCCTTTTTGTGTTGGCCTCTGAGAAGTTCCTGTTTGGTCTTTTTAGCTGTCCAGGGAACTTTCAACACTCTTCTGAGAAATCCCATCTCTGTGGGCTCTATTCGTCCTTTCATTTGTTTGTCTACTGTCCATGATTTGCTTTCCATAGGTCAGAATTGGCTCTAATAGCACCGATGAACTCTCTTTCTCACTTCTATTGACATAGACTTGTTGCATATGACGTTTTTAATTTTCAGAAATGCTATTTTGGACTGAGCTACTCTACTTTTTATTTCTGTGGTGTATCTTCCATGTGATGTTATTATTGTTCCCAAGTATTTGACGCAGTGCACTTGTTTAAGATTTGTCCTGTTTATTTTTATGCTGCATGATGGTGATGATTGTCTCTTCTTTATGACCATTACTTCTGTTTTCTTACTATACAGACTGAGACCTTTCTTGTTGCTTTCTTTTATTATTATATCTATAATAATTTCTTGTAGGTCATTCTCTGTCTCTGTCTGTTAAGACTGTCATCCACAGATCGCAAATTGTTGTGAATGTTGACTTCATTTCCTTTTATGTCTACTATTGATCTCATACAATACAAGTAAAGAACATAATTTAGAAGCAGCTAGAAGAAGGAATTGAGCAATACAGAAGAGAAAATCCTGATAAAAAAGTAACAACGAAATGGCAATGCATAAAGAAAAGCATACACGAAACCTGCGACACCTTACCCAAAAGAGAAAAGAACAAAAAACAAAAAATGGATAACTAACACCATCTTAGAAAAAAAGGAGGAAAGGAGGTAAGCGAAGAACACTGCCCAATACAATAAAATAGATAATGAAATATGCAAAATGTGCAAAAAGGCAAAAGAAGGCTGGCTCAGCCAAAAATGTATAGAAATAGAAACTATGGAAAGCAAACAAGATTTAAGAGGAATGCACACAGAAATAAAGAGAATGGCTAATAAAAATAAAAAAGCCACAGAAGGTGGGTGCATTGCAGACAAAAAAGGGAAAATGCTAACAGACAATAAAGATATATTAGATAGATGGCAGGAATGTATAACAGAACTATTTCATGATCAAAGGGACAAGAAACAAGTTATAAAATGTACATCAGGCTATAAAATCTTAAAATCTGAGGTGGAAAAAGCTATAAAAACAATGAAAATGGGAAAAGCAGCAGGACCTAACAGTATACAGATAGAGATGATACAGGCACTGGAAGATTTTGGCATTGAAGTGATTACAGACATACGCAACGACATATACCACACAGGATACATACCAAATGAACTAAAAACATCAACTTTCATTGCATTGCCTAAAAAGAATGGTGCAGTTGAATGCAGTGACTTTAGAACAATAAGCCTAATGAGCCATGTTACAAAAATCTTGCTAAAAGTTATACAAGGAAGGATTCAGAATAAAATCAATACTGAATTAGATGAGCAGCAATTTTAGATTTAGGAAAAATAGCGGGACAAAAGAAGCCATATTCTGCATGAGAACATTGATTGAAAAGTACACAGAAGTAAACAAACCAATATATGCCTACTTCATAGACTACACCAAAGCTTTTGATAGAGTACACCACAAACAACTTATAGAATGCCTAAAAGAGATACATCTAGATGACATGGGCACATGACTAATATGTAATCTATACTGGGAGCATACAGCAATAATAAAATATAACAAAGAGAACTCTACACCCATTGATGTAAAAAGAGGAGTAAGACAGGGATGCATCCTATCACCAAGCTTGTTCAATCTATACACTGAGCAAATCTTTAAAGACATCATAGAGATGCCAGGCCTAAAATTTAATGGAAAGATAATCAATAACCTAAGATATGCTGATGATACTGTAGGCCTACTACTAGCAGAAAATCCTAAAGATGTACAACAATTACTTAATGAAATAAACATAACAAGCAAAAAATATGGACTAGATATGAATATCAAAAAGACTAAAACTATGATCATAAACAAAGAAAATACTCAAAACCCACAAGTGGATATCAAAATTGAAGGAATAGACCTGGAGACAGTTCAGAACTACAACTACCTTGGACATACTATAACCAGTGATGGAAAATGTCAACTGAAATAAACAAAAGAATAGGAATGGCAAAAAGTAATTTTAATGTCATGAAGAACATACTAACATCAAAACAAATAACACCAGGGCTAAAACTAAGAATAGCAAAATGTTACATCTTCTCAATATTCCTATATGGTGCAGAAACATGGACAAGAAAACAGAACAGAGAATTGAAGCCTTTGAAATGTGGATATATAGAAGAATAGGTAGAATTGGATGGAAGGAAAAGAAAACAAACGATGAAGTCTTAAAACAACTAAAAATGAAAAGAGAACTACTAAACACAATTCAAACAAGACGAATGCGATTTTTGGGCGATGTTAAAAGACACAACAGCCTACTAAAAGTAATCCTGGAGGGGAAAATACAAGGTAAAAGAGGCAGAGGCAGACCAAGACTAACATGGACGAGTAACATCAAAAGATGGACAAATCAGCCTATGACAACCTGCACCATCAAAGCAAGAGACAGAGCAGAATGGCGCTCCATGGTAGCCAACCTTCATTGTAGAGATGGCACTCGATGATGATTGATCTCATAATATTTTTGCTGTAAAGTGTAAACAAATCTGGTGACAGAACACAGCCTTGTCGGACTCCTTGTTTTATATATTGAAACTGTCCTGTTTGGTTGCTAATTCTTATAGGCTGCTGTTTGTTGCCAATTCATGTTTTTTATGATTCATAGATCCTTGCCATCAATGTTTAATTTCTCCAGAATTTTGAATATTTCCACATGCTTTACTCAAATGCTTTTGTGTAGTCTATAAAGCACATATATAGATCTTTCTTTACCTCTATAGGTC
The DNA here is from genome assembly GCA_032433765.1 of Megaustenia siamemsis. Classification (NCBI taxonomy): domain Eukaryota; kingdom Metazoa; phylum Mollusca; class Gastropoda; order Stylommatophora; family Ariophantidae; genus Megaustenia; species Megaustenia siamemsis. Next base: position 70,792,134 of record JAVIAB010000047.1, on the reverse strand, counting down.
TTTCTATCAATGTTCTCAGGATGTATATTGAATTATTGGTGCCCTTTCCTTCCACAAATCCACATTGTTCCCCACTTATTTCTGGTTTTATTTTGTTCCTTATACATCTCTTTATGATTCTTAGTAATATTTGTGTCATATGGCTCAGGAGACTAATAGTGAGATGGTCTTCACAAACAGTGGCTCCTGACTTCTTCGGTATGGCTACAAAGATAGATTTTAGTAGATCTTCGGGTATGTGTTCACTGTATATGTCATTGAGTAGTTTATTATTATATTATATATAATTATATGTATGTGTGTTATATATTAGGTATATGTCTCAAAATGTTTTTCTTCTCCTACTTTCTGGGTGATTTTTTCCCACTTTTTAATATATTTTTTAATGTCTTTGGATAGTATTAATCTAGCTATGACCTATAACTCTTTTATATTTGTGAAGATGTACACAATGACTTTTTATTTATTTATTTTTTTTTTAATTTGCAGGAAGCTGACTCACTTTTCAACCGTGCCATCCTTATGAATATTGGCTTTGTAGAATCAATCAAGATACACAGTTATGACTGCTTTGTATTTCATGATATAGATCTTCTACCATTGGATGACAGAAACTATTATTCCTGTAGTGATCAGCCAGTCCATTTAAGTGCCTCGATAGATGCCCATAACTACAAGTAAGAATGAATAAAAATATTTATCATGAAGCTAAAACTTGCATTTAGGATGACAGTAAACAGCATCGATAACAAACAGAGAATATTAATCCAAAGGATAAAGAAATAAAATTGCTTGTTCAGACTTGGAAATAATTTATCTCTTTATTTCAAAGCATAGAGAGAATTCTTTACCTTTTTTGTTTTATTTGCTGCTGTTAAGAAAAGTTTAGTCTAGTTGCATATTATGTTACTTTTATAATAATTAAGAAAAAGATGGAACAGTGGAAACTTATTACAGAAATTAATAAATCCAACTATTCCCCTTCTTTCAATGAAAGTGTGTATATAGATCCTGTCTTGTCACTCAGAAGTAAGTCATGTGCAGCTAATGAACAAGCAATAGAAATGTTGTTTCACACTAGAATGCTATGGATATCACAGACCTTCCTCTTCCTTTCAGCTCCATGTGGAGCATAGGTCTTCAACAAACACTTTTAAAACCATTCTGTGTCTTGCCATTCTATAAAGATCTTTCTGTGTCTTCCCCATCAATTTTATGTCTTCCCCATCATCTTTATCTCTGCTTCCAGTGCTTCATCTGTAAAGAAAATTTTGATCTTCCTATTTGTCTCTTTCCTTGGGGATTCCAAAAAGGGCCTGTCATGTAATACTCTCAGTTGGCTTCTGCATTGTGGGTCCTATCCAGTTCTATTGTCTTCATTGCATTTCTTTGCCCACTACTATTTGACTGATACTTTACCATAATTCTATTCTAAGTTATTTATTTTGTCCTGCCATTTCCATCCTTTTATTCTGTAAAGGCACCCATTAATGAAGATTTTTGTTGTTCTCCATGATTCACAGCCATTTAATAGGACTGATTTAACATTGGAATTGAACATTTTTATTTTTGTATTTAATATAATTTTTGGGGGATTTCCATATGCTTCCTAGTGCAATGATGGCTCATCTTACTTTTTGCATCCTTATTTTGGTACCACTCTCTGTTTCTTCTTCTTCATGTCTAGATTACTGCCCAAATATATGTAATATTTTATGTCTAGTAGAGGTATTTCTTCTATTGTTATTTTGTTATTGACAACTGCATTAATTCTCATAATTTTGGTCTTATCTCTATTTATTTTAAGTCCCAGCTGCTGTGATCTCTCATCAAGTATGCTCATTGTATCTTACAACTGTTGATGATTATGTGATAGGCAAACTATGCCATCAGCAAAGTCTAAGTCATAAAGTTGCTTGGTCAGTGACCACTGGTTTCTATTTCTGTTATTCTGTGCTATTCTCATAATCCAATCTATGGCCAGTAGAAAGAGAAATGGAGATAGAAGGCATCCCTGCCATACCCCTGTTTTTATTCCAAATGCTTCTGTAAACAGCCTTTCATGCACAACACTACATTACATTGCTTCATACATTGTTTTTATCAGGTTTAACTTTATGGGGTTTCTGTAATGACTCAACAACTTCCATAGTATTCCTCTGTCTAAACTTATCAAATGCCTTTTCGTAATCTATGAATCCGATAATAAAGTGTTCCAAGCTTTGTTATGCTCTCTTATTCTGACATTCTCTTTTCCCCAGTGTTTCTTGGCATGTCTCCTTCCATATATCCTTTACCTTGTTCCAATGATCTTCTATATGTATTGTACTTTCTAGCTGTTCAAGGACGCGATATTTGTTTGATACTGTGATTTCAAATTTCTCTTTAATTTCTTGCTCTTTAAAAAACCTTACAATGAAGTACTTATATCATGGACTGCTAAAGGGAAAAGGCAGCAATGAAGAAATCCTGCAGGAAGTCAATACACAAATATCACTTTTGAAGGGCATTAATAAAAAGCAGTCTACTTTCTGTGGTAATGAAGAAGATGAGAAGAAGAAAACCTGAAAATAGTTAGAATAAGAAAAGAAACACAGAGAAAGACAAGGATAGAAAATAGCTTAAGAGTTTGACATAGAAATTGTGGAGAAGCATGATCATCTGCACCTGTGGGCATGACATTAGATGATGTATTGTCAAGATAAACAGTCATACTTATTAAAATGTTATGCTAATTTATTTTTTTGTTTAATATATTTTCTAAATACAATATATATGAATATATATTGAAAACAAGACAAATGAGATTTTTGGGCATGTTAAAAGACTCAGCAACCTACTAAAAGAAATCTTGGAAGGGAAAATACAAGGTAAAAGAGGCAGAGGTAGACCAAGACTAACATGGAGGAGTAACATCAAAGGATGGACAAGTCAGCCTATGACAACCTGCACTATCAAAGCTAGAGACAGAATGGAATGGCGCTCCATGGTAGCTAACCTTCAATGCGGAGACGGCACTCAATGTTGATGATGATGAATGTATTTTCATTGCTGGTAATCTTCGTATATTTTATAATTATTTTTGCTACTAGAAGGTCTATATATTGCTCTAAATTATGTTGTATATTGTTTAAATTTATCTTTTGTACAATGCTAATTTCCAATATTAGGAAGAAACAATCATCATTTTTTGGCCATATTGAGAAGAGAACAGCTGGAATATATTGTAACAACTGGGAAAATTAAGGGATAAAGAGATAGAGGGAAGAAAAGAGAAAAGATACCAGACAGCATAAGAGAATGGCTTGGCAGAAAGTCAACAACAGAAATGATAAATGACTGTCGTGATCGAAAGTTGTGGAGAGACATGATCACCTTCGCCAGCAGGCTTGGTACTTGATGATGATGATTTGTACAACATATTGATGATTTCTAGATTACACAGCTTATCTCAACCTACATTCTGTGTGGTTTTCATTCTTCAGTGTGTCAAGAGAATTTTGGAGACTGAGATGATAAGTTACAGATTTATCTGCTAGCATGACACACAACATAACATTTACTATTCTTAAATTTATTATATTATACGTTTCAACAAGATGTGTTGTAACTGAGCTAATTTTACAGGTTAATGTACCATGATTTATTTGGTGGGGCATCAATGATGACAAAGAATATGATAGAAAAGGTTAATGGATTCTCAAATGTCTACTTTGGTTGGGGCGGAGAAGATGATGACATGTCTTACAGGTAAGAATGGAAATTGACAGATGTAAAACAACTTATTCATTAAATTGAAGTTGTTATTGTTAATCAGTTTTTTTCTTCTCAAGTGAGAAAAAGAACCTTGCAATCCTATAAGGAGCCAATAGGAGCCCAGGATCAACAGCATTCAATTGAAGGTGGTCAGCAACTTATGGCTGTTTGCACATAAATTACTAAATAATTTGTGACTGATCATAAAGGATCAGTGAACCACAACTGATCAAGATCCTACTCTTCATTTTAGCATTGCATCTGGAAATAAACTAACTAATCTGGCCAAGCTAAAAGGGAATCAAGTGGGAAGACAACCTGGTACTAACAAATGCAGTGCTGAAGCTGGAAGTATTGGGCTGAAAAGAGATATTACTGCTTGGTGTGAATTACAACACAGTGCATTTATGCTCATTTAAAATCCTTTTAAAGGCGGACAAGGTAGAGAACAAGTCACTGGAAAAGTGCAAAAGATAGGGCAAAAAAACAATATTGTTTTATCATGAACAAAGGGGACACATTATAAAAAAAATTTTGTAGTAACGGATATTCAGTTTCCTGAGAGGAGAATTCATAATATCATGGACACAAAGAAATAAGTGAAAGATTATTACTAGAAAGTTGAATGGCAGTAATAACAGAAATTAAAGGGCTAGCAAAAATAATTTGTTAAAATTACTTACAAGGGAAAACTTTGAAAATCTAGTGGCAGCAAGAAAGATTGGAAGCAGAATATAGAATATAGCAGAAGAAATTGGGAATATAGTGAAGAAAAATCTTAAATGGAATGATAAGTTAAAAAAAAGGTTAAATTAAATTCTTAAAGGAAAAATGGTTATAAATAAAATTGATCAACATTGTCACAAGGCATGACTCATTAAATGATTATTGTAATATTTTTGGTGTATTGACTGGCACTAATGGTAAGCTAAGCAAAATGCTTGTATTAGATGTTTTGAATGGTACCATTTAAATAAGTCAAATGTTTTGTTTAAAGTGTTTCAAACACTCTTTATCAACAGTGCCTTTTAAATGACAGTCTAATGAATTAGTAGGTCACATTATTAAGAAATGCTTGAGTCAATCACATTATTAATATTAGGAACATTCTTTCAATTGGCTGTGTGTTAATATAAAGAGAAAACTGTTTTGGAAGTTTCCTAAATAAAAAATATTTTGATGGCTCTTCCGTTGTAAAAATATTATTTCTTGATTTATTTGTTTAAAAGTATTTGCAAACAAATGATTTTTTGTAGTAAATTTATGTTCTGGTAATGCTTATAGTCTCATTTACTATAAATTTAGATTTAATCATTTATCTTTGGTTATTTTAAGACATGTCATCATCTTCTTCACCCGAACCAAAGCAAGTCCTAAAAAACTGTGACCAAAAGAAAAGTGGTCAGCTTCTTTAAGAAAATTACTTATACAAGATGCAATGACATCAAGCAATAATCTCTTGTATAGATTGCAAGGCTTGCACAAAAAATGGACATGTGGTGAGAGTCACTGTGGATCCTGTGCAAAATCTGATAAACAGCAACAGAATATTCAGTTCAAAAGGACAGATAGACAGAAAAGTTAGACAGTTTAGATTGATAAACAAATAGACTGGCTAACTGACTGATGATTAATTAAATCATAGGATAACATAGCATTGAAGAAAGAGAAAAATATCCTTAACAACAAATTTATGTTTTTGTAAGTTCAAATTAAACAGTTGCTGAACTCAACAGACCCATTTGTGGTTACAGATAATTTGATCAAAGTTCAATCCAAAAGAAATTGGTTAATCCAGATTAGCAAGCAATTCAAAATCCAAATACTGAAGTTAACACTTTATTTCATTCTCGCAACTTGTGTTTTAATTTTATAATTAGATTGCGCAGTCATTCCATGCTGATTGAACGCTACACCCCAGAGGTAGCCAGATACACAATGTTGAGGCATGCAAAGGAGAATAAAGAAGACAGGTGAGCATCATGAAACCATATATTTTTATGTCATTAAAATTAGGTACACATTTGACCAAACATCACCATCACCACTTGTATTGCTACTTTCACAGTTGCCATGTCTTTAACCGTCTTGAAGAATAGTATCATCATAACCAGGGCTTCTTTTTTTTGAATAAAAAGTTAACAGGAAGGTCGTCCCATGAAAAGAGACAAATTGTGACATGTCGACCCTTTGAAACTCTTATGAACTAACATATGTACATGAATTAATATTCTATTTATCACATTATATTGTATGGTTGTATTTATCACATGGAAATTAAAAGCAGGTAGTAAGTCAGTTGATGGTTCAGTGAGGTTCAGTGATTGTGTCAATAAAATACTACTAAAGACAACATTTGAATTCAAATTAGTACTTTTAATACCCTAGTATTAGTTCCTTCACATTTGTTGATAGGTACCTATTCGCTTCTCTGTAGCCACTCCATTAATGTTCAAATTTTCAACTGCTCAGCAACTCCAAGATGAAAAGCCCCTCCATCTCCTGTCTTCATATAGCCCAAATCATTGAGGTGAGAGGTGACAACAGTGGGCATTAGCTCCATTATAAAGATTGAGGGGCTTGCCAAAAACATGCAGTTGTGATGAGACACACTGAATGACCTATACAAAATCTGATGTTACTGGAAGAATAAGAGTGAAGAGTTATTTGACATAGATAGTTTTAATTTCTGACCCATGTGCCATCTTCTGTGATGAATGATAAGTAAATAAATAATCACTTTCATTACCACAGCGATCATTAAAAAAATTATACCATATTTTTATTCTCTTGCAGAACACGATTATTTGCAACAAGTAGAAAACGTATCCATAAGGATGGCCTAAACAGTTTGAAGTATGAATTGCTGGATAAAGAACTGCGACCTCTATATACATGGATCTATGTTAGAATTAATCAAACAGAAATTCTGAAACCGCAAAATTTAACGGTAATGTAATAGTAAACGTTCATAGCCTTACTGTGTTCACACAGGTGCTTGTCAGTTGTGTCATGGTTATGGAAAGCCCTGGCATCACTGCAAACAAATTAAAATTCATAATTGCTCAACCACCCATGCCAGTGGAATCATCCAAATTAATATCTCATCTCCCAAACAAAGAAATGTAGCTGCAGTCCCTATCATAGCAGTCTCAGCACACACCAAAAGACATAAGGCGAAACCACACAGAAAGTGAACACAGCCATCTGTTCCCCATCATACGATATCATCATTCATTGTAAGCAATTGGAATATAGGAACACAAACTGGATGAAACACACAGCTCACGGTGTGCACAGATCACTTAACTCAGTAGCTCTGGCAGCAAGCTGGACCTGGAATATGAGGAAACTGCAACAAGGAACACTTTTCAGACACAACCTTTAACAGTTCCTGCTGCCTATCCGCCATATTGACCGGTATTCCAATGATGACGTATATTGCAATAAAAACAAAACACAGTCTGAGCAAACTGTAGAGGATTTTAAATCAGATGCACGTAATCCGTATCACCGGTGAAGATCCCAACAGTGTAATTTCCTATCTATAAACTTATCTGCATTGGAAAGATAGAATAGTTGTGTCATTTCTATTTAAAGGACTTTTTACATATTTCAGTTCTGTTACTATTTTACATACTTCATTTCTGTATTTGTTCCCACACTTTATAATTATTTCCTTTGCATATATAAGATTTTTAACCATGTTTCCTATTATGCATTATTTCTGTATTTGGTTTGTAAACTTTATTAAAGTATATATATATTGTATTCTCCCTCTTTTATTTAATCTTAATATATCAGTTTTGTATTTGTTTCTTAATCCGCAAGTTTCTTGGGTCTATGAAGTATATTGTTTCTGAAAAGAATGTTACACATAGCGTGGACAGCAAAGAACTAAAAAAAACATTGCAAGATAATAAATAATATCAAGTGAAAGTAAAATTAAATAAAAATAAGACAAGCAAAATACTTTGGACACATTTTTAAACAACTTCTTTTTCATCTGCTGGGTTCACTTATTAGTGAATGTGCTACTCTGTGTTTTGCACTCTGCAATGTTATGGACCCTTCTTCAGTATGTATTTATTCAGAACTTCTTCCATAGTGTATGTTTGTCCTGAACATTTCCTGCAAATGTTTGAAAACTTAGTGAAAAACCAAAGAGAAAAATCAAGAACAATTAAAAAAAGCTTGCAAAGGAAGAGAAGAAAAAAATGGCATGGAATAGTAAAGGAATTAGGAAAATAAAGCCATAAAACATAAATAATAATAAAATTGTCAAAAGATAGACAATCGTGAAAAGAATTAACCAGTAACTTTACTGCATATGATAAATTATTCTATCTCTACACTGTTTACTTGCCTTCTGTTCTTGGACATTGAAAGGAATATACATTCTTTATTGTTTGTTCAAGTAATGTTTTTTGTGTGATTTCTTCAATTTTTCTCTAATTCACAATGTTCATTAAATTACTGATGATAATTAAACCATGCACAAATATCACATCATCATCATGTGTATTGTTCATGGTCATAAGTGATTGCCTGGCATGTATTCCTATTCTCAATGATCCATATTAGTTCAACTTTTGATCTCTTTACATGGCAGATTGTAAGCTGCCTAGTATTTTCTGCTGTTGTTTTCCTATGTCTATCTTTCCTTTTGTTGTTTCTATTGTTATAGTATTTTCAGGTTTGCCTCCACTCATGGCATAACCAAAGAAAGTAGACTGTTTAACTCTAACATGCTTTAAAAGTTATTTTTTTAAATTGCTGCCTCCAGTGATCTTGTTTATTTGTAAATTGTCCATGACCTATTTCTATATGACAGGACTGTTGAGAAGTCACGGCAGTCAAAAAGAATAAATCTTGAAGATTTGATGGTGAGACCCTCAGGCCAGGCAGATCACACATCTGAACAGAGGAAGCGACTAACAACAGAGCAAGTACAAGTAATAGTGATGACAGCCAAAAGCCCAACTGTATTATTGAGGAAAGCCCTGTTGCTGGGCAATGTAAATATAAATGAAAACTAAGGCTATGAACTTGGAATGTGATGGCAACATATGGTTGTGAATCATGGACAATACCACAAACAGCAAGGAAAAAAATTGGTCCATTCAAAATAAAATGCTACAGAAAAATCCTTAAGGTACCTTGGATAAAGAAAAGAGCTGACAACATATTAAAAGACTTAAACATTAAAAAAGGACTGGCTTATAAACACTATTATATTAAGGAAATTAAAATACCATGGCCACATAAAATACACAGCGTGATGAAAAGAACAATAGAGGAGGCATGGTTCCTCAAGAAGGAGATGGTTTCAAGACATCAAGGAGACCTTGAACATGACAACAGAAAAAGTGGAAGATCTGACTAAAGACAGAAATTCTTTCTGACAGGCTGTGGTGAATGTAACGTTCTGCAAAAGACATGCAACCTGATGATGACAGGGCTGGTTCTATACAACACTGAAAAAGTCTTTTTTTTTTTACATTTGTTGATAAAGATATAAATATTGCAGCTATGCTCTGAACTACAACACATCGCAACAAATGGTTTTTTCAAGGCAAATGAAGAAAAAGAAGATAACATGAATTTTTCAGGACCTGTCAAAAAATTTCCCTTATCATGAAATGGCACGACCGGTTAAAAAATTCTGCCAGCAGACATTTTGCCCCTGGCAGGCACTATCATGCCAAAAATGACCGTGCGAGTAGGGCTCAACAAGAAAGGTCTTCAAAAAACACTTTTCAAGCTGTCCTGTTTGGTACCGTTCTCTTTACATGTAAAGGTATAGTTAGGGTAAGCTAAATATTAATTTATCACACATTCTTTTGATGGAAATTAATTCCTAGATGTTTGTTTAAGAAGGTTCTTTTATGATATTGCAGTAATATTGTCAGTTTGTATTGGAGGATAAATTACACAATGTATTATTTTTTATACCTCAGGTTCAGCGTTGACTGCAGTTCAAGGAATGACATAAATACTCTCATTGTTATTGTGAATGTAGTGAATAGGCTGTGTATTTGTTTATGCATTTGGTGCATGGTTGTTACTTTGTATGTCAGATAATATAAAATGATAAAAGAAAATGTGAGCACAAGAGACACAGCAGTAATGATAGAAATATTATAGAACATAATTATATTACAGGTTTCTCAAATCTGTTTTGAGATCCTCATAGTGAGACTGACATAAATAATAAATATGTAATAGTTTTATGGGCTGTCTTCCTTTTATTTAAAGTAAATTAACTTCATACGTTGGACATGTGATGAGAAGAGATAATAATCGAATAGCAAAGCAAGCCCTCATATGGGAAACAACAGGTAAAAGAAAAAGAGGAAGACCCAGGGAGACACTGAGAAGAACATTGATGAGAGAGGCAAGAGCAGCAGGAATCGGCTCCCTCAATGAGATAGAACTGCTTGCACAGAACAGAGACAGATGGCGAGATTTGATAAAATATCTTTAAAAGAAAACTGCTAGAACAAAAATTCATATAGGAGAAGGTGTATCTTGGTCTACGCCCTATGGGCCGGTTACGGCTCGAAAGGTCAATAGATAGATAGATAGATAGAAATTAATTGCCATTTCATTATTTATAAAATATTATGCATACCAGACATGTTTAATTTAAATATTTGCATGTTCTCTGGTTAAAAACATTTTTTTAAACATCTTGTGCAAGACAGGTCTGTCAACCACATAAGCATATATCTATGTTTTTATAAAGTGTATTAGTAGTAGAATATTTTTGTAGGATCTCAAACATAAGATGGAAAGAATACATTTCAAATGAACATATAAGAGAGGAATCTAAACAAGAATATGTGTCGAGCTTCATAAGGTGTTGGAAACATATCGATCATGTGCTGAGAATGAATAAAGAAAGACGTCTTCATCTGGCATTCTTGTGGAGACTATCTGGTAAAAGAAAAAAAGAAAATCGCTATGCAAAAAAAATTGCTTGAAGTGGCTCAACCGTGGGACTAAGATTGGTAAAGTAAAGTAAAGTAAAGTACGAGACTTGAATTGGCATCTTAGCATGTGGGTTTTCACCCATATGTACTCGGTCACCTATCCAGAAGTCTCTGAACACTTCTGGATAATGTTGCTTCGACCATCAAAACTCACGATGCTAGGCGGCATCCCTCACCTAATTTCTGCCAGCGGCGAGCACAATTCACAGCGGGAAGTACATGGTTTCCAACCACGAGTACAATGCACACTGATTCCAGCAGGAATCAAACACGGGATGTCCAAACATCAGCAGCCCAGTCAACTCAACTAGGCTACCAAGGCCCCCCCCCCCCCCCCAAAGGACTAAGAAACAACCAAAAACTGCAAGAACTAGCATCAGATCATCAATCATACAGAACTATGACTTCCGCTCTATGTGCTGTCTTTAACCCAAGAGGAAAATGAACTAATTAATTAACTGTAGGCCTTAGATCATCCTGGTTGCCAGTGTTGCATAGAATTGATAGAGCTAACAGTAGTAATAGGTTTGTTGCTATGTTACTTCTAGTGCCTATTTTAGAGCTTGACAAGAAAGATAAATTCAAGTCTCCCTATGATTCTTTACTGGAGAGCGATATAGTGTTTAGGTGCAAGAATTTGGAGTTTAGCTAGGATTGGTTGACTGAGAAGATACATCAAAAGTATGTATAACCAGCCTGCTGTAGGATCTATCAGTATACTCACTTTAATAATCTCCATTAGCACCAACCTCTGTACTGTGATCTGAAATCTGGCATATTTAATTTTGGAGAAAGTGATTTGTTCATCATCGCTATCAGGAAGATTTCTATAACTTCTTATCATTGTGTAAAGTACAAATATATAACTATTCTATAATTATATTAGTTTTTAAAAATGAAATGATATTTTTCAATGTTCTTCTTAAGCAGTGTGCCATGTGTTAATTACACTAGCTTAATTCTGTATTGTATAATTCTGAATATTTAATTCTTAAAATAACCTATTACTTTTTTTTATCATTACCTCTAGCTCAAGAGGAACAATTTGTTGATTAAAATGCAATGGTAAACTTAGTCAAATAGACATTAAAATAAATATCACTGGAATCTTAATAAAATACAACAAATTTAAACGTATGCTCTTATTTGGATTATTTGTAAGTTTGACCATGCTGTTGTGATATTCAAATAAGTTGTTTTGTTGTTCCTAAAATTTCCATTTTATTTTTGGTCTATAATTTTAAAGAATGAAATTAAAGATACAAAGACTACACAAAATTGTAATCAATTATTGATATAATAATATATTTAGTTAACCATGTGGCTCAAATTTGCTACATAACCTGAATGTAAACTGGCAGATGAGAAGAACAACATTGTAGTTTTTTATATTTCTGGTAGCTTCTGAACTGATAGTGATAAAACTACTCACAAACAAATTTCTATTTTGAGTTGCCTTAATGAGTTCTGTCCTTGAGATTCTAGACTTGAAGCTTCCCTTTCTTTTCAGGCAATTTTTTTTGTTCACTCACTTTTGGTTTCTTGACTGATTCCATTCAACAGAACTATTAGGTAATTTCTCCCTTACTTTCTATCTCTGTCTCTCTCAGATTCAGATCCAGATGCTTGTAAACATGATATAAAGGCACTTGATATGAAAATAAATGACTGGAAAGAGTTCACTAAAGACAGGTCCAACTGCAAACAAACAGAAAATGCTGGCAGGTCTTAATATATTGAATTGATTTTGAGAAAATGTGATAATTCTAGACACAAATGCTGCAAATTATAGAATTATTTCCTTTCATTAGATACATTTTTATGAATCAGACTTGAACTAGATATTAAAGAAGAATAAAGCATTTGCTAGATTTAAGAGAAGAACATTGATGAGAGAGGCAAGAGCAGCAGGAGTCGGCTCCCTCAATGAGATAGAACTGCTTGCACAGAACAGAGACAGATGGCGAGATTTGATAAAATATCTTTAAAAGAAAACTGCTAGAACAAAAATTCATATAGGAGAAGGTGTATCTTGGTCTACGCCCTATGGGCCGGTTACGGCTCGAAAGGTCAATAGATAGATTTAAGGTCAGCCTGACACCAAATATAAGTATCATGATTATTTGAAGGATATTTCATGGAAAACTGAGCATTTAACTGTTGAAGCAACCATATATAAATTAGTATGTGTAAAATTAATTTAATTTGATATGCTCTTTAAAAAAATTGGGAGTAGCACTTTAATTATGTTTAGAGTGCATCATGAAAATAGACAACAATTTAGAGAAATAAATATGACAAAAGGATGACAAAGAAAGATAAATTGCTAACTTTTTCATCATCTTGGCATGGAGCCAAAATTAATAAGAAAACAGATAACACCACTTTGTACAAAGAAACGAGGCAACAAAACAAGCTAAACACTGTTTGAGAAATAGCTGAAATCATGAGCCTCATATTAAAACCTGTGAATTTGGTTTATTTTAAAATAATATTTATCATTAAATTGTCTTTAAACAAGGAAATACACTGATAACAAGGTAGATATATAACTGCCAACAACAGGGACATTCTTTAATGACAATATTAATATCAATGCACAGATTTAACATATGGTCATATATACAATATCCATTCTTGAAACAGATGACATCATTAATGTAAAGAAAAAAAAGTTCTTTTTGCTGTCAGAAAAGAAAAGACAAGAATTCAAAGGCAAAATAGTGTATTTAAAGCTGGTAGAGGGAGTTATATAACAGTTGGGCCATTACAATAGGAATAGGAAGATAGTGTTGGGTTTGACAGTCTAAAATATGGGAAGGAAAGCTGATGAGATGTTTTAGATGAATTGAGAGAATTAAAATAAATATTATTTATTCATCTCTGCTGGTTCTTTAAAAAAAATGATGTGCATTTGAGCAGATTTAACAGGGCAGTGATATCTCCATTTTTTCCCATCTCTTCTTAGTGCTCACCCATTAAGTGGTTCACCTGTTAAGTGGTCCACCCATTAAGTGGTTTACCCGTTAAGTGGGCGTGAATGTGTTGTGTCGCTAGTTTATGGCAAAGCCACAATATTTGTGCCTTTAGGCATGATGATCTGCTTTCAGCATGACTTTTGATTAGCTTTTTTTGGGCAGTGGCAGTTTTTTTGGGCAGTGGCCTAATCTTTTCGACTTTCAGTAGCCGCAGATTCTTTAACCTGACCAAGTTCACATGGGACTTCCTGCTTTTGACATTTTCTGAGAGGACTAGACATTAGATCTCACTATCCAGAGAGGACTATCAATCAGATCTCACTATCCAGAGAGGACTAGACATCAGATCTCACTATCCAAAGACCAATGAAGGGTAATTCCGCAAAGAAACCATGGATTCAGTTTAGAAAAATTCCCACTACTTGTGGTGGGAGTTGAACCCTTGACCTTCCTGTCCAGAGGCCAAGGTCTTACCTCTAGACCACCAAGCCCTCATCTAATCTGATTTCACAAGTAATTTGTTTACATGACAACAATGTCACTTTCATCACATCCACTTTTTAATAATTTTTTATTACACTCAAGTCATGGAAAATGCAGATTTTTATCGGTGTCATGTAGGAATTTTGTTGCCACAAGAAGAATTATACAACACAATGGAAAAAATACAGAGTTAGGGAAAAAAAATGGCTAAAATGGAAGAAAATAAAGGATGATTAATAAATAATATTGAGAATGATAAAGAGAAAGAACACACCAGCTAATGGAGAGCCAGCAAAAATGAAAAAAAAGAATTAATTAAAAAAAAACATGAAAAATGATTTTAAAATGATAAACTCTTGTGTATTTACAAAGTACTGACTTCACTTGTGGATCTGTACATTTACCAAGTCTTTCTGAAAAAGGGTGCATTCACATGTGTGCAGTAAAGTGGTACATATAAGGTATTGTTATATATGGATAAAAGAAAGACTATATTACAAGTTGGTTATATGATGAAAATAAACTGACAAAGTAGAAACACATTATTGACAATATACATTATGATACATGCTTTTATGTATATTTTACTCCCTATAACATAATATATGTCACTGGATATTACTTTTTATTTATTTTTTTTTCACATTCTTTACATCTTTACATAAAATATGAAACAAACATTTTTCTGAATGTAATGTGAAACCAACAATAAACAATGTTTCAGATGATTTCAAAGTGGAATGAATGACTAAGATGTTTGATAGAGTGAGAAAGTGTTTAGTGGACAACAGAAATCTTGAGACAGACTGCCAATGTCATGTGATCAATATATATGGATATATATATGAGAGGAAAGAGTAGAAAAGATAAAACAAAAAATAAATGATTTAATTTATCATTTAAATGGAGTAGAAAGTGTACAAGGTCAGTAAAAAGATGAATTTTATTGACCGATAGAAAGCACAATTAATTATATACAGAGGGATGCAAAAAGAGGAAGAAAAATGGCAAGCAAAAGAAAGAAAACCATAAGCTAATACAAGTATAAGCATCCAAAACACAGCAAAAGACATAATTTGGAAAAAAGGGATGCACAAAATGAATGATGACTAACATATTGAAATATAAAGTACTTAAACAATATTGAAATATAAGTGAAAAATATGAAAATATGAAAAAGAGTAATATAATTTTGAGCAAAAATTTACACAAAAACAGATGATAATCTTACTGAAACATTTAAGGAAGTGCACTGAAACATTTCTTCTGTTGTTCACATTTTGGTGTTTACACTGTCTGAAAAGTGCTTGTGATGAATTGAACTGTTGTGTAGAGCTATATTTTAGATCCATATAACTTTAATCTGAGCCTTGGTGGTTAAGTGGGTAATGTGTTAATTTCCTGACAAGAAGGGTCCTGGTTTGATTCCCAAATTTTTGTCAGTCCGACAAGGCTCCAGACTTTACCCAGCCTTTAAAAATGGGTACCAGAGACTTTTCTAGGAAGTAAAGGTGGCCTGATGTGATACTGACTGCACCACCCAAAATGTGTGTGGTCATAGAAGAATATGGTCACTAACACTATATATCCTATATGCCTAGCAATGTGTAAAAAAGTAAAGTAACCCCGTCACGTCAAGTGGCGTATAGGGAATATGGTGTTAGTGGCCATAAATGTTACAGACCTTCGGCACATGATTTTTGGGGTAATGTGGTCGGTATTACGCCTGGGCCGCTTTACTTTCCCAGAAAAAAATCCGGTATCCACTAAAGGCTGGGTGAACCGGAAGCCATCGGTTGGGATCGAACCCTACCTCGTGTCCTTTGTAGTCCAGTTCACTAACCACTGAGCTATCGCGGCTCCCCTAGCAATGTGTGGAGAGTACCTTTTTTTCTTTTTAAAGCTTTAATTGTAATGTTGAGTCTCTAGACCAAAGTAAGTGGAATATGAACAATCCTGTAGTTTAGTACTGCAGTTTGAGCTTTTAACCCATATATACATAGTGGTATATCACACAACCAAAGTATATGCATGTGTTTATTCGGTTTGTTGTTCATTTTAAGCTAACAATAGAGCTTAAGAGCAAATACTTCAAAACACTAGCAAGACAGAATACACGGGGAGCTTGGACTAATCTGGTTGTGGTATCAATAGGAACAGGGTAAATACTTATTCAATTACAGATAATATGCAGATGCTGATTTTGAAGAAGACAATATTGAGAGTGAGAATGCCAAAACGAATAAGCACCTCGTCTTAATGACCAGGTAAATTCTTCTCTTTCTTTGATTCTTCTGTTACAGTATGTAAGAAAGACATTGATGCCAACTTCAGTGATGTACTTCAATGTGGTCCACAACTTCACAATAGGGCAAAAGGTCTTGCCTTATAGAACTACCTCAGAAGGCCAGATTTTTTTGGTAAAGAATATAAGTTTAAAACTGAAGAATATATCCTGCATGTTCTGGAGATTAGCAAGACATTTTAAAAAGGGGTGCATCTTTTAATAAATTATATGACTGAGATAGAGATAATTATCTCCAAGTCCTAAAATGTGAAAAATGCTGTTCAGGTTTTTGTGTCCTGGTCTGAGCTTGAATATCTTTATGATGATTACCTGTAAAGGATTTGAGTTTTCCAGTCCCGTATTCAGAATTATAAACAGAATGCTACTAAGATGATAATGAGTGGTACAGGCATATTGATATTAGTGGAGTCACTGTAGGATGGTGACGGGGATAGCAGTAATTATTGAGGAATTAGTGTGAGGATGATAGCACAAGAATGGTTGGTCAATGTGGACTTTAATGATAGTGATGATGATCACTGGTGGAGTATGTTAAAGCTTAGAGCTTTTAGTGATGAATATGGTATTGGTGATGATGATATTAATAGCATATGTTGTGATGATAGTGTCAATGGCATATGTTATGATGATAATGTTAAAGATTTTGGTGATGAAGATGTACAATGATGTTTATGAAAAAAAAAAAGATTTTCATTAAATTATGGCGGCATTTAAGGTGGGATTTGTTTCAATGGGTTTGGTGAGGTTGATGTAAATAGTATTGCTGATATTTTTTTATATTGGTAAGGTTGATGTTAGTGGCATTGATGAGGCTGATGTAAATGGTGTTGACTAGTTTAACATTATTATTATAGTGAAAAGAAAGTAAAGTACCCCCGTCACACCAAGTGGCGTATAGGGAATATGGTGTTAGTGACCATAAATTTTACAGACCTTTGGCACATGATTTTTGGGGTAATGTGGTCGGTATTACGTCAGTGCTGCTTTACTTTCCCAGAAAAAAATCTGGTGTCCATTAAAGGTTGGGTGAACCGGAAGCCGTCGGTTGGGATCGAACCCTACCGTGTGTCCTTTGTAGTCCAGTTCACTAACCACAGAGCTATCGCGGCTCCCATTATTATTACAGTTTAACATTATTTTGATGGTACTTTTGAAACTGGGGTCTATTTGTTGGCACTTTTGGTGTCTATATTGATACTGTTGATGATTTGTTGATATTAGTGATTTATTTGTTGGCACTGTTGGTATTTATGTTGATACTAATAATGATATTGTTAATGACATTGAATGTTTTTGAAAAAATTATTCATCAGATGATATCAATGGTATTAGTGATTATATTGTTAACTTTGTTAGACATTTATGCAGTGAGTGTCTATATGATAATAGTAAGATAAGGAAGTACATTATGATATGTGAGGTAACATATTTGATGCCATACATTTATGAGAATAGACTATTATTTTGTAAAAATAAGATGGAAAAGGGCAAAGTTTCACATGTTTTATATAATAAAAATTAATTTGTGACAGACATACTAAGCAGATTGTGCGTTATTATACAACAATTAATTGTGTTTTTGCTAATTATTGTAAAGATATAACAAATAAATTTTGAGGTTATTTAAAAAACAAGTGGTTATGTGTTGCAAAAAGAGATATAAACAATATAACATTGTACTGTCACTTGTTAAACATTAATAATTACATTACACAAAATTAGAAACAATATTCACTACCAAAATGAGATGGCATAGAAGAGTTCTGAATGTATCAAGAAGAGGTTGATAGATAAATGTAGATATATGGAGAAGAGTAGCTTTAATTCAGAGTCACATAAAGAAGAAACACATTACATTTTTTTAACAGGCCACAAGCAAATGCCATTCCACAACAAGCATTGATTGATAAGTTAAAAAAAAAGGAAATAAAGACAAAATATTAAATGCCACATAAATAATTATGACTGAAACATGATAGTAGTGTTCTGTCCAGAGAACTTCATGTTTCCGCAGTGTAAGACAAAAGTGTTGTGTCAAGAAAACTTCTACACAGTGTAAGACAAAAGTGCTGTGTCAAGAAAACTTCTACACAGTGTAAGACAAAAGTGTTGTATCAAGAAAACTTCTACACAGTGTAATACAAAAGTGTTGTATCAAGAAAACTTCTACACAGTGTAAGACAAAAGTGTTATGTCAAGAAAACTTCTACACAGTGTAAGACAAAAGTGCTGTGTCAAGAAAACTTCTACACAGTGTAATACAAAAGTGTTGTATCAAGAAAACTTCTACACAGTGTAAGACAAAAGTGTTGTGTCAAGAAAACTTCTACACAGTATAAGACAAAAGTGTTGTGTCAAGAAAACTTCTACACAGTGTAAGACAAAAGTGTTGTGTCATGAAAACTTCTACACAGTTTAAGACAAAAGTGTTGTGTCAATAAAACTTCTTCACAGTGTAAGACAAAAGTGTTGTGTCAAGAAAACTTCTACACAGTGAAAAGTTAAAAGTGTTGTGTCAAGAAAACTTGTACACAGTGTAAGACAAAAGTGTTGTGCCATGAAAAATTCTACACAGTGAAAGATAAAAGTGTTATGTCAAGAAAACTTCTACTCAGTTTAAGACAAAAGTGTTATGTCAAGAAAGCTTTTACACAGTGTAAGACAAAAGTGTTATGTCAAGAAAACTTTTACACAGTGTAAGACAAAAGTGTTATGTCAATAAAACTTATACTCAGTTTAAGATAAAAGTGTTATATCAAGAAAACTTTTACACAGTGTAAGACAAAAGTGTTGTGTCAAGAAAACTTCTACTCAGTGTAAGACAAAAGTGTTATGTCAAGAAAACTTTTACACAGTGTAAGACAAAAGTGTTGTGTCAAGAAAACTTCTACTCAGTGTAAGACAAAAGTGTTATGTCAAGAAAACTTTTACACAGTGTAAGACAAAAGTGTTATGTCAATAAAACTTCTACACAGTTTAAGATAAAAGTGTTATATCAAGAAAACTTTTACACAGTGTAAGACAAAAGTGTTGTGTCAAGAAAACTTCTACTCAGTGTAAGACAAAAGTGTTATGTCAAGAAAACTTTTACACAGTGTAAGACAAAAGCCTTTTGTTCCCTCATATTGTCACCATTGATTGTGAAGACCATAACACAATTAGACTCATGAACCATGTGACCAAATTACTACTAGGAATCATCATAAGATGTGTAAGGAACAAAAGAAAACCAGAAATAAATGAGAATGATATGTAATTCTGGAAGAAAAAGGCACAAATAATGCAATATACATCACAAGAACACTGATAGAATTAGCTATTGGAGTAAAGAAAGATTTATACCTGTGCCTCATAGACTATGCGAAAGCATTTGACAAAGTAAAGCACGCGGGAATGATCAATGTGCTGGAGAAACAACATAGATGGCAAGGATCTGAGAATGATAAAAAACATATATTGACAACAAACAGAAGCTATAAGAATTGGCAACCAAACAGAACAATTCCGATATATAAAACAAGGAGTCTGACAAGGTGCTGTCACCGGATTTGTTCTCCCTTTTCAGTGAAATTATGAGATCAATATCAAACTTAAAGAAATTAAAGTCAAAAAGCACAACATAAAAAAAAAAAACCTGCGGACGACAGTGTCTTAATGGCAGAGACGGAGAATGGACTACAAGAAATGATATAAATAATTATAGTGAGGAAAGCAACATGAAAAGACTCAGTCTAAATAGTAAGAAAACAGAAAGGTTGCATCAAAGAAAAAAAATCATCACCATCATCTAACATAAAAATACGCAAGAGAAATGTGAAACAAGTGCAGAGCCTCAAATACTTGGACACAATAATAACATCAAACGGAAGATGCACTACCGAAATAACAAAAAAAAAAAAAAAAAAAAAAAAAAAAAAAAAGAAATAGACTGGCCATATTAGCATTTTCATAAAATGAAAAGCATTTTATGCAACAAATCTAAGCCAAAAGCAATGAGAAAGAGAGTACATCGTTGCTCTATAGAGCCATTTCTTACCTATGGATGTGAATCATAGAACAGTAGACAAACAAATAAAAAAAGACTATTAGAGGCCACACAAATAGGATTTCTCAGAAGATCGTTGAGAGTTCCATGAACAGCTAAAAAGATCACAGAGGAAATTGTCAAAAAGGCCAACACAAAAAGTGAACTCGTAAAAAAAAAAAAAACATCAGAAAGAAACATTCAACATTCTTTTGGGCACATCATGAAAAGAGGAAAGTTGGAATACTTAGTAACAACTGACAAAATGAAAAAAAAAGAGAAATCGCGGATGACAAAGAGAGAAGAAACTAGAGAGAATGGTGACATGGCACCATGGTAACCAATCAACAACATAATTAATACGATGCAATGTAGACAGATAATTGTGGAAGGACACGATCGTTTATGATAACTGGTATAGCAGATGATAATGACTGAGGACTACAGACATCATGTCAATTTCAGCAATTTAATTCTCTGTAGTTCACAGTTCCTTAAAAGAACATTTTGTCCTTCTGAATTAATTCGAAAATTAATCTCTTCAAATATGCAGAATCTTCAGACACCATCATAGAGTTTCATTATGATATTCATTAATTGCATCATGAGCTCAACACAGGAAAGGGTGTCAGGCTAAAAAGAGGCAAATCATGGGTAGGCCGAGTAGAAGATGTCATCAAACAGGTCTGTGGGCTTATCAATATCAATGTTGGCGAGGAGTGGATACCGATGCCTACGTCATTGCGGGGGACATTCTCATGTATTGTCACACTCGACAGGAAATGTAGGGAACAGGACTTAGTCGTGGTCGATGCCGTGGTCAACGGTCTCATCTGGGATAACACCGATGAGAAAGATGCAGTCATCTATAAAGACGGATCTGTAATACAACACCAAGGTAGTGCATGGGCATTTACAGCACGCTCGGCAGGCAGAATAGTCAAGGAAGACAGTGGTGCATACGTTATAACCACGAGTAGGATGAAGGTGATGGCAGTAACCAAGGCATTCATCTGGTTAAAGTCACAGCCACTCCTGTTTACTGATTGATTCGATTAGCATGATAAGAAAAGTGGAGGCGGGCTCTGTACGTATGCAATGGGTAGAGTCATTGCTGAAGTCAAAAATACGTAAGGTCACCTTTGCCAACGTCCCAGGACATGCGGGAGTATGGGGAAAAGAAAGAGCGGACAGGCTGGTTAGCTGCGCTATGGTTGAGGATGGTCAACCAATGGATCGGGCGGACATGAATGCCCTCCGGGAAGTGGGAGGGACACAGGACTTCGACAACCATGAGTCCACGTCACTCCTTCGGATGAAAGAGATGAGAGTTAAGATGGCCACAGCCAGAAACAAGAATATTAATGGGCATATAAGAAGACTTAACCAACACAGAACTGGAGTCGTCAGTCGCTGAACACTGCGGGACTTGCTGAGGAGGGGATCTGAGCACCTATGGACATGCTCGGAGTGCAATGATGATGACCCGCTAATAACTCAATAAATCAAACTTGAAATACCACAAAAGCATGGCGTTTAATATATATTTAACAAAATTAATGCAGATGACTGATAGCGTGACATTAAAATAGTACATTTATATGTCTTTAACCTATTTGTGGAAATCTAAGATTTTCACCCCAAATATTATATTTTAATATACTGTTCAATATAATAATAAAGGATATCATTAGTTAATTCTAGCTATCTATCTATTGTCCTTTCGAGCTGAAGACGGCACATAGGGCAGAACCACAATCTCAAAAACAGAAACCTTGCGTGCCAAAATGGCACATATTGCAGAGATCACTGCTCTAAAATGTATGTCACTGTTTCCAAAACAATACATTTTACAATGACAGCTTGTCAAGACATCGATCAACCTCCTTAGTCGCCTCTTACGACATACCTGGAAGGTCACAGTGTCACTATTCTTTACTTCCCTCATAATGAGGCCCCGGTAACACACAGGAAATTCGTTAATTATGAGGGTTTAAATATCATTGGCCTAATTGCTGACCTCACAGACCCACACTGCAAACGTACTTTAATTAAGTTTTTTCTTCAATTTAACAAATGTACCAAAATATTTTTTAATCTTAATCACGGTCGTGCAAATGAAAAATACAATTACAATTATTTAAACAAATCAAGTTATTGATGATGTGTACTCACTTTGTGTGTTTCCGGATGAAGACTCCAACAATTATTTTTACACGAAATTAGAAATGAGAAATTCAGAACTCTGATGCTTATACAATTAATCATCGACCAGATACCATGAAGGTAGATCCAAATTCTTCTCAAACTTGTATCAGCATGATCTTATTCATTGCATTTTTATAAATAAATAATCATGCTTATTATTGTATTGCTTATGTCACCCTTTAAGAATACGATGGACGGAGAAATGAACAAACATGTTTATTTTGCAAGAACTTAAAATTCCAGAAAATTGGTTGATAAAGAGCAAAAAAATGGGGAAAATAGCATAATGTTGGTCAAATAAAACGACATAATTACTTAGAGAGGATAATTTATGAAGGGCATAGTTCCAGATAAACGAGAGAGGAGAAAACATGGAAGATGGTGGATATAAGATATCACTGATGTTGCGCTTCTGGTGCGACCAAAGATGGTGGATACAAGATATCACTGATGTTGTGCTTCTGGTACGACCAAAGATGGTGGATGTAAGATATCACTGATGTTGCGCTTCTGGTACGACCAAAGATGGTGGATACAAGATATCACTGATGTTGCGCTTCTGGTACGACCAAAGATGGTGGATGCAAGATATCACTGATGTAGCGCTTCTGGTGCGACCAAAGATGGTGGATGCTAGATATCACACATGGGCTGAGAAATGATTGCAGGAGAAGTTGGCCATCCTGGACAGAGAAGACCTCAGAGTAGCTGTTAATGAGGCCAAGTTCCAACAGGGAGAAGCTATATTATGTTGATCATGATGTCTTCCTTGCTCATTTGAAAATAAACATATAAGGTTTCTTCACATAAATATGCAAATTATCTGTACATACATTTAATACTTTTGGCTGTATAAAATATTGAAGCCGTCATTGATTTATAGTAGCCCATATATATATATATATATACACACACAACAGAGTTAATTCATCAGTGCAGAAATAACATAAATGACAATGCAACCAACAATCTCATCTATAAACAAGAAACGGATGTGGGCATATATTAGACATGTAATGAGAAGATATAATCAGAAAATCACAAAACAAACTCTCAAATGAAAAACAACAGCAAAGACAAAAAAAGGTTAACCATGAGAGACTCCAAGGAGAACACTGATAAGAGATGCAATGCCAGAAGATATTGACTACCTTAATGACAAGCTTGGCCCGAACCGGAACTTATAGTGAGGTATACTGTGAGCTCTTTGTGATGATTGATGGCACTGGGAAGATGATGATGATGGTGATGATGATGATGGTGATGATTGATGGCACTGGGAAGATGATGATGATGGTGATGATGATGATGGTGATGATTGATGGCACTGGGAAGATGATGATGATGGTGATGATGATAGACGTTTCTCCCAAAATACACATATCGTGACACCTTTAAAAAAAAAAAATTAGAACATTGAAGTAGCTCACAAACCATTTCATGATTAATTGTATTGTGAAAAGAAGATGGCAAATTAATACAGTTTGCATGATTTTTGGAGATAAAATATTCACAACTAGTTTATGAGAGACTTGATAACGTGTGCTTTTGAGAAGATGGTGGACATTTGTAAACTTTGTGTTATGTTGAGATTACCCATAAACAGGCAAACGAAGTTACGATGTCATTTTAAAAAGAAACAATTGCTAAAAGGAGGGAAAAACCTAATATCAACATTCGCAGAAAACAGTCAACTTTTTTGGCCGTATAAGGAGATGGGAACTTATATATTGTGCTAGAGACAATGCGCCTGACAGTAACGGAACTGGAGTCTGTGACTAGCGGCTGATGGCTTGCGACAGGATCGGTGAACCAGAACCATCCAAACTTTACTCCACCTCTTCACGGTGCCTCTAGAAACAGATTAACCGTCTAATCTGACCAAACGAGTAGGGATCGAAGAGAGAAGGCAACCCCGAACTAAAAAATGCCATGCCGAAGTCTGACATGTTGGGCCTAAAAATCATAGTTCTACTGCAAACCACAACACAAGGCATCTACAGCCAGTTAACGTCCTTGAAAGGACGGAAGAGAGAACTATCCTTTTCTTTAGTAGTCAGAAGGAAAGATAATAAATTGTGATAATTGGGAAGATTAGATGAAAAGAGTTAGAGGAAAATGGAGAGAAAAGATACTAGAGAGCTTAATTATGAAATTGTTGGAAGTTAATAACAAAAATGGTAAACAACTGTTCAATTGGAATGTAATGAATTGAAATGATCACTTACATCAGCAGACATGATACTTGATATTTATGATGATAGTAGTATTTTTATTACCAAATCAAGTAAATGGTGGTAGTACTCAGGTGTAGCAGTACGTACGCAGGCTTGAGGAGAAAAACGTGGCCCACACGCGTTACATTACAGGAGAGAAACGTGGCCCACGCGCGCTACATTACAGGAGAAAGAATGGGGCTCACGGGTGCTACATTACAGGAGAAACAATGGGGCCCACGGGTGCTACATTACAGGAGAGAAACGTGGCCCACGCGCGCTACATTACAGGAGAAATGGGGCTCACGGGTGCTACATTATAGAAGCAACAATGGGGCCAACGGGTGCTACATTACAGGAGAAACAATGGGGCTCACGGGTGCTACATTACATGAGAAACAATGGGGCACACGGGTGCTACATTACAGGAGAAACAATGTGGTCCACGTGCGCTACATTACAGGAGAAACAATGTGGCCCACGCGCGCTACATTACAGGAGAAACAATGTGGTCCACGCGCGCTACATTACAGGAGAAACAATGTGGTCCACGCGCGCTACATTACAGGAGAAACAATGTGGTCCACGCGCGCTACATTACAGGAGAAACAATGTGGTCCAGTTAAAACAGACAGCAGATTTCATACGAAAATCCGGAATCCCTTTTTGAATAACTCATGATGACTGACGAAGCAGAACCGGAAGCTTAGCAAACATTTCATATGTTTCATTATTAAGAGGCAGTATTCTGTTTATTTTAAAAATAAATGTCTAAACCAATCATGACATTGCTATGCTAAAAATAAAATTAATGAAACAAATAATACTGTAAAACTTCTTTGCAAAAAAAAAAACAACACAAAAAGACATAAATAACAGACGAACAGGCACAGGGGTATTTTGAGCATAGTCACTCAGGAAATATGAACATACACAACATTGAAATAATTGGCAGCCTGAATTAGGATTCAACCTTTAACCTTTGACACTGCACTTATCACTCTGTTAGTTGTTACAAGTAAGAGAGTGCCCCGTAAGGTCAAGTGACGTATAGGGAATATGATGCAAGTGACCATAATTGTTACAGATATTCAGCACATGTTTTTTGGGGTAATGTGGTCTGTGTTACGCCCGTGCCGCTTTACTTTTCCAGAAAAAGCCCAGTACCAATTTAAGGCTGGGTGAACCCGGAAGCCGTCGATCAGGATCGAACCCGACCTCTCGTCCTTTGTAGTCCAGTTCCTGTTAGTTATCATTATTGTTGCTTCGTTATCATCTCCCTGCATAGACAATTCTTACTGTTGGTCGTTTCTCCACAGCCTGCCAGTGACTACAATTACAGCATTAAACTTAGTCCACTCTAGCAGGTAATTTACAGACATTAATTATTATCCTATAATTTATAGACATTATATTATTATTGATTTTTATAATTGATAATGCACTTGTAGATTATCCTATAATATAGCTATTATTAGACAAGAAAACAGAACAGAGAATTGAAGCCTTTGAAATGTGGAAATATAGAAGAATAGGTAGAATTGGATGGATGGAAAAGAAAACAAATGACAAAGTCTTAAAACAACTAAAAATGAAAAGAGAACTTCTGAACACAATTAGAACAAGACAAATGCGATTCTTAGGCCATGTTAAAAGACACAACAGCCTACTGAAAGTGATCCTGGAGGGGAAAATACAAGGTAAAAGAGGCAGAGGCAGACCAAGATTAACATGGACGAGTAACATCAAAAGATGGACAAATCAACCGATGACAACCTGCACCATCAAAGCAAGAGATAGAGCAAAATGGCGCTCCATGGTAGCCAACCTTCGTTGCGGAGACGGCACTCAATGATGATAATAGCTATTATAGATTATCCTTTAATTAAGGACGCTTTTATAGATTATCCTACAATTTATGACGCTTGTATAAACTATCCTACAACCTATGACGCTATTAAAAACTATACTATAACTTAGGAATAAAGAACATGTACTGGCAACAATCAGCGGCCATAAGAACTGGAAATCAATTGGGAATGTTTCAACAAATAAAGCAAAGCGTTAGGCAAGGTTGTGTACTGTCACCAGATTTGTTTAATTTGTATAGTGGTACTATTTTAAGATCCATAAGGGGCATGCCTGGAATAACAATCGGAGGTCATAATATAAATAATTTAAGGTATGCTAATGATACAGTCTTAATCGCTAAGAGTGAAAATGAGTTACAAGAAATGTTAGACATTATAGTGATAGAAAGCAAAAATAAAGGACTAAACCTTAATAGCAAAAAGACAGAGGTAATGGTAACAGCAAAGAAAGAGTCATCACCGCTGTGCGCAAGACACGTGGAACAATATTAAAACAGGTAAATTAATTTAAAAATCTGAGAACATTGTTAACCTCTGATGGTAGATGTACAACAGAGGTGAGATGCAGAATGGCTCAGACAAAAGCAGCTTTCCAAAAAATGAGGAAGATACTATTTTTAATAATAGAAACAAGAAAAAGAGTTCTTAAATATTATGTAGAGCCAGTCTTAACATATGGATGTGAATCATAGACAATAGAACAACAGACAAGAAAATCACTGGAGGCTGTTGAAATGTGGTTATACAGAAGAGTGTTGAGAATACCATGGACAGCTAAGAAGATTAATGAAAACGTTCTGAAAGAGGCCAAAGCAAAAAGAGAGCTAATTTCCAATGTTAGGAAGAAACAATCATATTATTTTAGCCATGTAATGCGAATGGAAGAGCTGGAATATATTGTTACAAGTGGAAAAATAGAGGGACGAAGAGATAAAGGGAAGCAAAGAGAAAAGATACTAGACAGCTTAAGAGAATGGCTTGGCAGAAGGTCAACAACGGAAATGATAAATAACTGTCGAGATGGAAAGTTGTGGAGAGACATGATCACCTATGCCAGCAGGCATGGTACTTGATGATGATGATAACTTAGGACGCTATTATACACTATCCTATAATTTAGGACGCCACTATAGTTAACTCTATAACTTAGGATGCCACTATAGATTGCTCTATAACTTAGGATGCCACTATAGATTACTCTATAACTTAGGATGCCACTATAGATTACTCTATAACTTAGGATGCCACTATAGATTGCTCTATAACTTAGGATGCCACTATAGATTACTCTATAACTTAGGATGCCACTATAGATTACTCTATAACTTAGGATGCCACTATAGATTGCTCTATAACTTAGGATGCCACTATAGATTGCTCTATAACTTAGGATGCCACTATAGATGACTCTATAACTTAGGATGCCACTATAGATGACTCTATAACTTAGGATGCCACTATAGATTACTCTATAACTTAGGATGCCACTATAGATGACTCTATAACTTAGGATGCCACTATAGATGACTCTATAACTTAGGATGCCACTATAGATTGCTTTATAACTTAGGATGCCACTATAGATAACTCTATAACTTAGGACGCCACTATAGATTACTCTATAACTTAGGATGCCACTATAGATTACTCTATAACTTAGGATGCCACTATAGATAACTCTATAACTTAGGACGCCACTATAGATTACTCTATAACTTAGGATGCCACTATAGATTATTCTATAACTTAGGATGCCACTATAGATTACTCTATAACTTAGGATGCCACTATAGATTACTCTATAACTTAGGATGCCACTATAGTTTACTCTATAACTTAGGATGCCACTATAGTTTACTCTACAACTTAGGATGCCACTATAGATAACTCTATAACTTAGGACGCCACTATAGATTACTCTATAACTTAGGATGCCACTATAGATTACTCATTAACTTAGGATGCCACTATAGATTACTCTATAACTTAGGACGCCACTATAGATTACTCTATAACTTAGGACGCCACTATAGATTACTCTATAACTTAGGACGCTATTATAGATTGTCCTATAACCTAGGACGCTATTATAAATTACTCTATAACTTAGGACGCTATTATAAATTACTCTATAACTTAGAACGCTATTGAAATAACTCGATAACATAGGACGCTATAATAGACTATCCTATAATTTAGGATACTTTTATAGATCATCCTTTCAATTAGCTAAAAACACCAACATTAATGCTTAAGTTACTTTTACACAACAACTATGTTAGGTTTTTTTCTTCCGGATCTACGGTATAGTTAGTTATTTTACGAGTAATCAAGCCGAGATTACAGATAAACTAGTACTGGATTTACGGAGCAACGGTAGCGTAGAGGTTAGTGAACTGTCCTACTGAAGATAAGGTGTGGAGTTCTTCATCTTCAGCGTTTACACAAGTAAGGGCGTTAAATAGGCTTGGATATATAATGTAGCTAGTTTATGGGACGCTGCGATGTCTGTGCTGTTCGAACAGATTCGTTTCGGTATGTGAAGATTAAAAAAAAATAATTTGCTTTACAATTTTTCCCGTGCAGCGGTCAATTTGGCCTACTCTTTTTTAGTTTAACCGTCAAGAGTTCTTTAACGTGTGCATAGTGTACAGAAGACAACCTATTTTTCGCTGTTATCCGAGAGGGTGGAGACATCAGATCTCACAACACAGACATCGCTGAACAACAACGAAGCCATAGATCCAAACCAAATCAACGGTTTCTGGGTTCACCCAAGCTTAAATGGGAGTTTGATTTTTGCTGGTAAAGTGTGACGGCCTGTCGTGATGCCGACCTCATCACCTATAACCAAAAAAAAAAAAGTCCTGCTGTTTATTTTTTTAAAAATATGGCCAACAAACACTACACTCTCTATACGCCTTCAGCCGCGGAGGGGCGCCCACCCTCCCCACAATCACCGTAGTTGGATTGGGCTCTAATGCTTTTGATTTATTTCTCGACTTACATCACAACTTTGTTCACATAATTACTTTCAATTAAACAACTTTGAATATTTCATGCAATAACCTGGGTAATTGGAAAGCGTTGTAAAATATTTTACTCGTAATTGTCATTATAGTGCTGTGAACATCGAGTACTTTATTGCGTAAATAAATAAGATAATAGGAGATCTGATAAGCAGAATTAGAGAGAGAGATATTGCCAGTCAGTGAACAAGTATAGAACATTGCTTGACAACTTCAATGAAAGTATATGGCAGTTCATTAACCAGATAATCATCATCATAATGTGCCATACCGGTTGACATAGGAAATCGTTTCCTTTCACAATCTTCTTTTCACAGTAAATTGTGTCAAATCTGTTGTTGACTTTTTCCATGCCATGACACCAAGCTATTTAATATCTTCTTTCTTTATCGTTCGCTATATCTCTTTCCGTGTATTTTGACAGTTGTAACCAAGTATCACAACTTTCCTCTTCTCATGATGTGTCCGAGAAATGTCGATTGTTTCTTTCTGATGTTTCTTAGGAGCTCCCTTTTTGTGTTGACCTTTTTGAGGATTTCCTCATTGGTCTTTTTAGCTGTCCAGGGAACTTTCAACATTCTCCTGAGAAATCCCATCTCTGTGGCCTCTAGTATTCTTTTCATTTGTTTGTCTACTGTCTATGATTCGCTTCCATATGTCAGAATTGGTTCTATATATCACCTGTAAACTCTCTTTCTCACTTCTATTGACATAGTTTGGTTGCATAAGACGTTTTCATTTTCTGAAATGCTATTTATGCCTGGGCCATTTTACTTTTTATTTATATGGTGCATCTTCCATCTGATGATATTATTGTGCCCGAGTATTTGACGCGTTGCACTTGTTTCAGATTTGTCCTGTTTATTTGTATGCTGCATGATGGTGATGATTGTTTCCATTGTGACCATTACTTCTGTTTTCTTACTATTCAGACTGAGCCCTTTCTTGTTTGCTTTCTTTTACTATTATGTCTATAATTTCTTGCAGATACCAGATAATAATAACCGTAAATCGTGTTTTATATATGCACGTCTTACAGACGTGTTTTATCTCAAAGTGCTTGGATCTTTAGTGCAACACACATGAAAATGAGCACAGTTCAAATTTATAGCTTTAAAATATTTCCAAACAGAAAGTTAATTTCAAATAATAGTGGATTACACGTCGCTAGACTGGAGTGTTGGTAGTTCTATCTTAACTCCACGCACTTGTAAATATTTGTGGAATTCTATCATGTCATCTTTTTCATTGTCAACAATTTCAAGGGGAACAACATGTTCTTCAGTGATATTTTCTGTGGAATTTACAATATAATCTCCCTTAGGCTGCGAAGATAGAATTCCATGAACGTCGTTTAATTCTTCACTTTCGTTATCACCGTTCACATTATTCTGAGCACCGTCGACGCACTGTTCCAGATCTAAGCTGTTGTAAGAGTCGTCAAAACTCAGTTGACTGGGGTTAGTGTCCGTGCTGCTACGGAAAGGTGAGAAAGTGAACGATGAGGAGGACGCGACGCTGACAGATGGGGAGGTATGGCTATCATGGTGTTTTGGAGAATTCGATGATACAATTTTATCTTGGCGCCGAGGAGATTCGTCTGAGGTTTGATTGGTTGGAGACGCCCCAGGCTCAGGTAGATTTCTTGGATGCCTAAATAAATGAGTGCTCTGATTATTGCAGATTGAAATGACATCATGATTTGACTTATTAATTCCTTCCATGGCATTACTGTCTGAAAAATCGAAAGGTGTACACACTTCACGACTAGAACCTCGCGGAGAAGGGGACGGTGAGAACGTCAAGATAGGCGATGGTCGCGAGAAGTCTTGGCGACCAATATCTGTAGGATGTAGCTGGTAATCTGGTCGAGGAGCGATACTTTGGCGACGATCATCAAAACATGTGTTAGACATCGAAGATTGTACAGTGATCGCCTCAGGGGCGACTAACGGGTCATCGCGATCGAAGTTGTGGCTCGCCATCAAGGGGAATGTTTCTGAATTCTCAGGGGGAGAGTGTCGGTTATAATCGCTCGGAGTCCGACAACCGTGAGATCTTCGAATAGTCAAGGATTTGGAATCGTTTCTGCTTGGGCACTTGACAACGTGAAACTCTTTTCTCGTATCAGGCACGGGCCCAGTGAATTCCTCAACAGCCTCGGATCTTTCCAGTTTGTTCTTTTTCTTAGAAACGTGCCTTCTTCTGAGAGGAGGAAGGACATTGCCCACAAGGTCATCTGTAGTCTGGCACTGTACGCTGACAGTCTTGGTATAGGGAGACACACACGTGGATGACAGAGATTTGCGAATTTCCCAAGGCTTCACTGTCTTTCCCTGGACTGTTAACGTTTGCATTCCTTGTAATTCTTCTAGGTCTGTTGCTTCATTCACCGTGTGGATTCTGTGTTTAAATATTTCTGCCGGAGAACCTGGTCGTAAAGTTACTTGTGGTCTGTGCATAGGGAAATCTCGGGCCAAATTCTGCCGTATTATCTGTGCACCAGAAATACCCCGAGGCTCTTTGGATATACGTGTTTCCTTTTCAGGGCAGCTGTGTTTACCGGTTGTTCTTGAATCTGTTTTAGTGTTCTCGCTGTCTGTGAACGAAGCATTTTTCAGCTTTGTGTGGTTTGCTATAACTCCATGATTTATG
Organism: Megaustenia siamemsis; assembly: GCA_032433765.1. NCBI lineage: Eukaryota > Metazoa > Mollusca > Gastropoda > Stylommatophora > Ariophantidae > Megaustenia > Megaustenia siamemsis. The sequence goes on along the minus strand of JAVIAB010000047.1, from coordinate 70,759,611 downwards.
TACGGTGTATCGTCCTCGGAACAAGTGCGCTGCATTACAAATCTGAAAAAAAAGTAAAGCGCTGTTAATATACAGGTCCGGTGTGCTACATGATTTTTGTACAGATTTTCTTATTGACAGAACAAAAACGCTAAAGAAGGAAGAAAGATAGAACCCCGTCTAGCCTTAGTAGTATACAGTGAAGATCTTTGTGTACATATATTTTTGGCTATTGACAATTTTAGGCTAATGTGGTTGGCATTACGTAAATGCTGTATTTCTTTTCTTAAAAAAAAACGCTGTCTTTTCAAGCATGGCTGAATCATGAATCCATTAATCGGATTGATCACCACTCGTTTCTTAAGTTAGACTGGTTCACTGAAGTGCTTTACCACCCCCCCCCCCCCAAAAAAAAAAATATATATAATATATGGTGTTGTGGGAGCAGCCGACAAGTGTAGCCGGTTATGTTCCCCACTCCGCGATGGCAGGCAGAGGATCTCATTTATAGAGACAATGGCTGCGATCTCCGACTAGTACAGTCACTGCCAAGAAAGAAAGGAATGGCAAACTACCTTCCTATATTGCCTAGAATAATCATGTCAAAACACAACTTAATATCTACAGCTAACGACGTTAATGGGGACTCCACAGCCCCCTCGTCCGGTAGGGAACGTCATGTGCTACAGGTGACACCCGATCGTCATCGAGCTACTTAATGTATGCAAAATTAAAAATAAAGAGATACCAGCAACTTAGAAATAGGAACTTGGAACATTAGATCAGTATTTCAAGTTGACAAACTAGAAAACATCAACCAAGAAATGAAGAGAATATATATATATCATCATCAAGTACCGGGCCTGCTGGCGCAGGTGATCATGCCTCTCCACAACTTTCCATCTCGACGGTTATTTATCATTTCTGTTGTTGACCTTCTGCCAAGCGATTCTCTTAAGCTGTCTGGTATTTTTTCTCTTTGCTTCCCTCTATCTCTTCGTCCCTCAATTTTTCCAGTTGTTAAAATATATTCCAGTTGTTCTCTTCTCTTTACATTGCCAAAAAAATGATGATTGTTTCTTCATAATGTTGGAAATTAGCTATCTTTTTGCTTTGGCCTCTTTCAGAACGTTGTCATTACTCTTCTTAGCAGGATGGTATTCTCAATATTTTTCTGTAAAACCACATTTCTACAGACGCCATTGATTTTCTTGTCTGTTGTCCTATTGTCTATGATTCACATCCATATGTTAAGACTGGCTCTTCATAACATTTAAGAACTCTTTTTCTTGTTTCTGTTGTCAAAAATGGATTGCACAGTATCTTCCTCATTTTTTGGAAAGCTGCTTTTGCCTGAGCCATTTTGCATCTCACCTCTTTTGTATATCTTTCGTCTGAGGTTAACAAAGTTCCCAGATATTTAAATTAATTTACCTGTTTTAATATTGTTCCACTTGTCTTTATTTTGCACTGAGGTGTTATCTTTTTCTTTGTTGATACCATTACTACTGAATATATATATATATATATATATATATATATATATATATATCAGTAGTAATATATATATATATATATATATATATAATAAATGAAGAGAATATATATATATATATATATATATATATATATATATATATATATATATATATATATATATATATACTAAAAATCGCTAACTTGACCGGCTTCAAACCAGGAGAAAGCAGGTTCAATTCTAGGTAGGGTCAAACGTTTTTTTTCTATCGGGGTGAAATAAACATTCAGACCCCAACACCTCGCGGCGACTGTATTAGACATGCGACCTTTATTCTCCGTTCCTTTAAGTCCACACAGGAAACATCAGTAATGGAAAAATGCCAAAAAAGATAGTTTGTTTTTTTTAATCAATTTTTGTTTCAATTTAAAAAAAATGTTTCAAAAAAGAGATTGCATCATCTAGGCACAGATATCTTTGGCATGAGTGCAAATAAAGATAAGAAAGATCACATAAATAAAGATCACATTCTTGCTAATATGGCAGCTGGAAGGACTTTGATCTCACAATCTTTAAGATAGAAACTGAGGTTCTACTCTACCGACTCCGTACAGTCTTTATTAAAGCCATCTTTAATGTCTACAACCATGTTTATAAAAAATGCCATGATATTTACAAATGTTGGGAGTACTTTTTATCCAGCAGTTGACATACAACAAAGTGAATGTAAGGACTTATATGAAGTATTAAAATAAGCGCCATATTATCGGATAAAATGTCCTTCTATTATTTTTATTTATCTGGTAACCATAACAAAAGCATACTCCATGACTGAATGGAAGGAACTAGGCGTTAGGGTTATGAGGTACTTTTTTAACACAGTCAATATACAGGGTGTTCGTAAAGTCTCAACACACTTTGTATATAGAACACATTTGAAAAAGATAAGTAAAAGACATAATCAACAAACGTGCTTAAAAAGTCACGAAATTAGTTACAACAGTTACTGCTATGGTCTAATGCTGTTTTGAGCAATCTGGAAAGTACCAATAGAATGTTCATTGCAAAAGGTATTGGAAATGTCCACCACTGGCTTCAAGACATGACTATAGCTTGTTTCATAACTCGTGCCCAACTTTTAAAATCGATAGCTTTTTAATCGCTTGTTGTAAGTTGTTCAAAATTTGCATGTAAAGTTATAATGATTAGAACCCAACAGGGAATTAATTTCATTAAAAAAAAAACATTTGGTTATTATTGTTGCTTATTTGATTTATATAAATGTATAACGACCCATTGATGTAGTCAAAACTTAATGTTTACAGTATTTTAAGTTGAAAATAGCGAGTAAAAATCCATACACGGTAACATTGACGTGTTTGCACGCTTTTACCGTGGTTTTTTGACACAATTAGACACTTGTAAAAAACACGAGAAATTGTGTGTTCCATTTCCGTTCATTCATAGGTGGAGACGTGGAAAGATAACATTTATCATGAGTCTTAAAATGAAATTCTGCAGTTTACAAAACATCGCAATAAAAATGTATGACTATTTTTGCAAAGAGGCTAAACGAGGAAGATTATTTCATTCTTTAGAAAACCCTGAGAATAGGACAAGACACATTTTGGATTTATCTAAACGGTCATTTAATCGCCGGATTCAAGCACGTGACCGTCAATGTTCAAAATATACAAAATCACAAGGAAGAGCAAAAATGTTGGATAATTTCGACAGTGAACTTATTAGAAGTGAAATTCGCAAAATGTTGGGTATGAATGAAACTGTTACAATAAGAAAATTAAAAGTATCGCTGAAAAAGAACAACAGTATTGAAATATCAAAGTCTACATTATGGAGGAATGTGAGAGCTGCAGGCTTTACATTCAGAAAGTATTCCAATGGACGAAACATCATCTGTGAGAAGCCACATATAGTAGTCATGAGAAGCAAGTACTTACGTGAAGTAAAAGAGGTGCGCAAGCAAGGTTATGATATTGTGTACTTGGATGAAACATGGATCAATGCTCCCCACACTAACCAAAGGGAATGGCAGTCATCAGATGGAAAGATTAAGAGATTAATACCTAGCAGCAAAGGACAGCGCTTGATAATTGCTCATGCAGGTAGTCGACAACATGGACTAATACAGAATGCAGAGCTCATTTTTCTTTCAAAATCCATAGACAATCGGGATTATCACTCTGAGATGAATGGTCACATATTTAGATATTGGATTGAAAATTCTGTTCTCCCATCACTAGATCGACCATCTTGCCTAATAATGGACAATGCAGCGTACCACAACATTGTTGCACTTGAAGATAAAGTCCCGACGTCATCCAGTACAAAAGATGCTATTAAGATATGGCTCACAAAGGAGCACATACAATTTAATAACATGTACTTAAAACCTGAATTACTATCTCTAGTAAAGCAAAAACAAAGGACACAGATTTTTCAAATAGATAAGATTATGCAAGAGCACGGTCGTACAAGTTTGAGGCTGCCACCTTACCATGCTCATTTAAATCCAATAGAACTAATCTGGGCAAAATTAAAAGGACAAGTGGCAGATGAAAATACAACATTCAAAATATGCGATGTAAAGACTCTTGCTAATCTCGCTTTATTAAATACAGACAAAGATTATTGGGCTAAATGTGAAGACCACGTCTTAAAACAGGAAGAGGAATATTGGAAAAATGATGGTTTGTGGAATGTTCAACCCCAAACAGTTATTAATCTTTTAGACTCGTCTGATTCAGAATGAAAGTATATAGCCCCCACAATGTTGGCCCCTATATTACCTTAAATTAGTTCAACAAACGGTCCTTATCAGGACCACACAACTATGAAAATTGGACATACAGGTATACCTTGATATTATCGTCCGTCCTCGAACTGAGAAGACAATAATTCTCCTGGTGTTTTGTCTTATTAGGTTATTTCCCCATTACGGCCACGCCTTTACCTAGTGAAAATTAATCATAGACCAGCAACTACGGTAATTTCTATTATTTAGGGGTTCACAATTTACAATTTTGACAAACATCAAAGAAGTTCGCCGCTTTAAGAAAACTGCAGCTGCAAGATATTTGTTAAATATACATTTAAAGGGTCTTTTGCATTCTAATAACATTTGGAAAATTTCAACAGTTTTTAACAAACGGTTACTGAGTAATAGCGCTTTGAAGTTGGGCACGTGATTTGAAACGAGCTATAAACGTCTCTTCTAATTGTCAAACACCTTCTGTAACGTGTCTGTTGTTATTTCTAGAATGGTAATTTTGATTGATTCTTTCAGGTCCTCGATTGTGTGTACATTATTTTTTAAATCATTTCCTGTCAAGAAAGCCCACAGATAATAATCTAATGGAGTTAGATCTGGGGAACGAGCAGGCCAGACTCCACATGATATTATGCGATTTGCCCAAATTTCTTCCAAAAAATGCAGTAATGCTCTAGCTGTGTGTGCAGTTGCACCATCTTGCTGCAACCACGCTTCCTCAATTTCATGCTCATTCAGTTGTCCTAGAAAAGGTTCCATTACCTATTATATGGCTGTGAAATATGGAGACCAATAAAAATGACAATCATGAAGATACAGTCCTTCATTAATGGATGCTTGCGATGAATACAAAGATGCAAATAGCAGGACAAAATCACTAACATAGAATTATGGAAAAGTACCAGTTAAATATAAGTGGACAAAGAACTACAGCGAAGACAATGGTGCTGCATGGGACACACATTGTGGAAGACAACTGAGAGTATCACACAACATGCCCTTTTTTGGAATCCTCAAGGAAAATGACAAAGAGGAAGACTAAAATATTCTTGGAGAAGACAAATGGAAGTAGAGATAAAGATGATGGGGAAGACCTGGAATGATCTTAAAAGAAGCAAGAAACAGAAAGGCTTGGAAAGTGTTTGTTGAATACCAATGTTTCCACAGGGAGCTGAAATGGAGAATATGAACCAACACTTGTAGATTATATAAAAACCAGCGAAAGCAAAAATGTGGGGAAACAAAATAAAATATAATAAATTTCTGGTGTCAGGAAAAATAACCCATGTTGTTTTTGCTGTGACACATCTTACCTTAGTCTCTTCTCGTCCAAGGACTTTTGTCTCCAGTATCGACCTTGACCCCTGTCAGATTTAAACAAACTTTCGTACGTGCTGCTCTCTCTGTGGAAGAGAAATGTGTGGGCGTGGGCTCTTCCTGTTTTGGCCAGTGGCACGTGTAAAAGTAAACAATGATGGAGGATAAAAGCTGTTGCTAGTGCAATGCAACCGACGTCTACGCGCAGGGTATAACGTACACACGGAAATGATGTAATAAGAATGAATGGGAGCTAAAGAAAACTATTACATCGTCACAGCTCTGTTTTTTTAAATAAAGTATATTCAACTGTGTATTGGTTTATATTGTTGATGCAAAGGGTTTAATATTTCAATACTTTGTAGGATAATTGTAACTTCTACAGCAGGACTACTTGAAATAAAGAAAACTATCTTACATTAAACAGAAACAAATATGAACTACTAACTTCTCTGAGAAACGAGTTTAAGAACGTCATGTCTAGCAACAACACGGAGAAATAAACATAAAAACGCCAAGTCTAATAAGAACTTGCAGAAATAATTTAGAAAACGTCGGGTTTAAAATTACTCAGAGAATTAATGTTTAACACGTCAAGTCTAGCTACATCTAGAAGAAAAAACTAGAAAACGTCACATTTTGCAACTATTCCTAGAAATAATCTTAGAAACGTCAGGTTTAGCAATGCAGAGAAACGATTTTGAAAATGTTAGGTTTTACTATCAGCATTGATTGCCGTCTCCGCATCGAAGGTTGGCTATAATGGAGCGCCATTCCACACTGTCTCATGCTTTGACGGTGCAGGTTGTCGTAGGCTGATTTGTCTATCTTTTGATGTTACTAATCCATGTTAGTCTTGGTCTGCCTCTTTTACCTTGTATTTCCCCTTCCATGATTACTTTTACTAGGCTGTTGTGTCTTTTAACATGCCTCAAAAGTCTCATTTGTCTTGTTCGAATTATATTTAGTAGTTCTCTTTTCATTTTCAGTTGTTTTAAGACTTCATCTTTTGTTTTCTATTCTTTCCAATTCTTTGTATTCTTATATAAATCCATTTCCAGATTTTGCCATCACGAAGAAACGATTGTGAAAATGTTAATGTTTGCCATCACGAAGAAACGATGGTGAAAATGTTAAGGTTTGCCATCACGAAGAAACGATGGTGAAAATGTTAAGGTTTGCCATCACCAAAAAAACAATGGTGAAAATGTTAAGGTTTGCCATCACGAAGAAACAATTTAAAAAAAAAAACATTAGGTCAGGCAACAATTGAGAAAAATGAGTTTTAAAAATGCCGGATTTAGCAACCATTCAGGAAACCGAATTTGAAGAAAGTCCAATCTATTAACCCCTCGCGGGAAACCGAGTTAGGAAAAGCTCAGTCTAGCGATGTCTGGGTGAAGCAAAAAGGTTGCAATGCTGGCTGTAATTACGGCACTGGAATCTCATTCTAACTTTAAACAAATGTCTAATTTATAAGTAAGCATTAAGCCTCTTGAGGCCTCACTGCCATGATTAATTATTTAGATGCAATCCACTTTGGGCCAGCTTATTGAGTAACAAGCTGGGTCAAGATGGCTGGTCTAGTGCGAGGTGCTGCGCTGATTGGCTGTGTCTGTGCCAAGGTCACCCATGACTTGCTCTTGCATGATATATATGCAGTGGCGTAGCGTGGGTGGAGAGTCTGGGACGGTTATCCTGGGCGCACACTTTCAAAGGGGCGCAGGATTTCAAATTTAAAAAAATACATTTTTGAAATAAAATTCAGATTTTGGGACGAAACAGTTGCTTTGCTCTTGCCGCTTTTAACTTACGTAAATATTAACTCTTATTGATTATTATCTTGACTCACGTAATTATTAACTCTTGTTGATTATTATCTTAACTCACGTAATTATGAAATGTTATTGACTATTATCTTAACTCACGTAATTATGAAATGTTATTGACTATTATCTTAACTCACGTAATTATGAAATGTTATTGACTATTATCTTAACTCACGTAATTATGAAATTTTATTGACTATTATCTTAACTCACGTAATTGCCACACACAGGCGCTGGCAACCCATAATACGCAAAACGTGTATGTGTTTTTAAAACTTTATTAACTCTTTTTCATCGGTAAACCGATCCCATGGGTCAACACGATCAAAGAAAGTATGAAAGTATGTCAAAGAAAGTCAGATAAAAAGAGCCAGGCCATGAAGTCCAACAATCAATGCTTACAAAATGTTTACACTAACTTTTTGAATTCACAAAAAACTTTGCAACTCTGTGGTGTTAAATTCTGTGGAAAATCCCTTTGTTATGAATCACCAAATGTGAGCAGCAATATCGCTCGCAACGCTACATCAGCGAGAAGCAAGAAATTGCAGTAGTAAAAAGAGAGAGCACTCTGTCATAACAAATACGTCAAATTAAAAGAACACATGTTTTTGTGAGGTAGCAGCAGCTGCGCACAGTTAAATATACGTAGTCTAAGATACATAAATAAAGCTATGCAGTCTAGGATACACAGTCTAAAACATACCATCATCAAAATGAACTTAATTAACTCTCTTTAACTAACCCCAGGGATCCCACACTGGTCCTATCGAGTTCGTGCGCTTTGTCCATATCCTGTATGTAATTAGAAAAGATGACCAGTGAGAAAGCAAAATGCATATTTTGTCAGAAAGAGAAGAATATTAGCAGAGTTCATGATAGCAATACTCAGTCTAGAGTAGCTAGATGAAGTAATACTAAACTCAACGAAGAGAAAGGTACCAGAAGCTGATGGAATTACCAAAAATTCATGAAACACCTGGGACCCATTGCCAAACAAATTTCTCCTCAGGATTGTTAATTAAAGTTCGTATTCAGACATGTTCCATCAATTTGGAAGGAGGTCCATGCCCGGCCTATCTTGAAACCAGGAAAGGACAAAAAAAAAGGATCACAAACATAACAGATCCATCAACCTCCGCAATTATTTAGAAAAAAAATTGACGGAAATGATTAATAGAAGGCTTATCTAGTACCTGGAACCAACTCACCCCAACACAAACAGGATACAGACAAAACAGAAGTTCAGATGTCCAGCCGGCATAACTCACACAACACACGTAAAAAGCCTTTTAAAAAATAAATAACGATTTTCAACGACCTCTCCCGTATCTTTAACATCATCTAAAGAAAATACTGATGCTGAAAGTCTTACACGTGAGAGTTACACAAGACATGTTCTCCTGGATCAGAGATTACCGATACAGAAGAACCATCAGAATGAAAACTAACGATCTTCTTAGCAGGAAATCCAGAAAATAATTCCATAATAAATAATTCCATAATAAATAATTCCATAATAAATAATTCCTATCCAGGAAATAAATATTTTATATTCTATTCATGGAATCAGTTTAACTGCAGTCGGGTTATCTCCATATCCGCTCCACCGCTCGTCCCAGCATTTCTCGAAGCGTATACAGACTGATTGTTCCTGTAAGGTGTTGATTATAGATACATCTGCTTTTCCCACTAAGCACTCCGGATTGACCAGATCCCTTTTTCACATTGAGACTCCTCAGTCTCTCAATATATAAATCATTGTGCCACCCATTCTCCTCCTCTTCTCTGAAGGAATGATGAACAAACTTGGCGATGTTCTATATATCCAGAGTAAGACCACACTTAATGCCAGCGAGCTTAACGGCTATATCATTGCCATGTACATTAGCTTGCCCTGGACAGTACACCCAGGTTAGCGCGCTCACTGTAGACCCATTCAAAAGCTGAATCCACTCCTGCTGCAGAGATTGTCTGTCAGTCTTCTGTAGCATACTTTGCGAGTTAGTCACCAAGACTGCTTGATCCACGCTCTGTGTAACCAATCATGTTATCGCCGTCGTTATTGCTTCTATCTCCATTCGCATTCTGGGCACCGTAATACTTCACTTGCTAGATTCCCTAGCCACTTCTCTGCCATGTTGGTATACCAACCATGTTGGTATCCAGGAAAAAAGAACTATATGTATGCTGTCTGAAAAAAAACATTGACAAATATAGTCAAGAAGTGGATACCAGCACAAAGTGGCATTCCTGGAAACAAGAAAGCAGACAAATTGGCAAAAGGAACGGAACAGTCTATCTTGGAGCCTCAAATAAATCTTTGGAAAGAAAATCCAATCTTGGAACAAGCTAGGAAAACAGAGTGGAGAGAGTTATGGGAAATATATGATTCAGAGCATGAGAGCCTAAACAAGCCCAGCAGAAAATAGCAAACCAGGCTCTTGAGACTCAGAACAGGTTAATTTGGCCTCAGCGCACACATACAAAGGATAAGACCCAGTCTCAGTGCAACATGCAATTCTGGAGCAACCATGCAGACTCCAGAGCATATCCTTCAGGACTGCAGTACTTTTAACAACTTAAGAACATAAATATGATACGCAGTAACAATCCTGTGGAAACTCCAAAGGCACATCTTCAATGTCACCCATGCTAGTCTGAATGTCTAAACGTCGAAAAGCACAGTGAAAAGGTGATCGCTGAAGAAGAAGTACAAGTGGACACTATCTTAGTACTAAGGTGATGGTACTATAAATATGAAGTCACCATAAGATTTACACACCATAATGGAGGGGTGATTGCCATCATGGCGTATACCGAATGATATTATTGACAATAGGAACACCTTAACCTGTAAAAATAAAACAGACTTAACTTTGTTTCAATCTTCCGTCGTTTACGCTCCTTTCTTGTTTGCCTTTCAGCGTCGAGGTTTACAGCCTTTAGTTATTCGGCTGGCCGTTCTACTGTCATTTATCTCAATGTTTCCAACAATTCAGTCTAAACATTTTTTTCCGAGATCGCTCATTCCGTCTGAAGTTCTATATCATTTGTTTATAACTGTGTAGATTGTGTCTGCCTTGTAATGTAATCAATTATGTTCTTTCTTTACAGTAATTTTCTATATTTGCCATTAAACGATTCACCAATATCATCATTATCAAGTTGCTTGCCTTTTTTTCAGAATGTCGATCTCAACACAGCCCCTCTGAAAGAATCCTTGTCTATAGCCAGGTCTCCCACTTCTTCTGTTGTCATGTCTAAGCTCTCTTTCTTCTTCTTATTATTATTATTATTCGTCTTCTTCTTTCCTTCCTCATTTGCCTTTCGGTGTCGAGGGGAGATAGTTTTCTGTCTTTTGCTCTTCTGTTCGCCTCTGCTGCTGTTATGTTTCCTAGTGCTTCTAATATTTCATCGAACCATCGTTTTCGTGGTCGACCCTTGGGTCTGGTGTTCTCACAACGTTTGTTAAAGGATCGTTGTGTTGTGTTTTGATCTTGCTACCTTGTCACGTGGCCAAACCATTTTATCTGTTGTTTCCTTATATATTCTATAAGTAAGTAAAGTAAAGTACCCACGTCACGCCAAGTGGCATATAGGGAATATGGTGTTAGTGACCATAAATTTTACAGACCTTCAGCACATGATTTTTGGGGTAATGTGGTCGGTATTACGCCCGTGCCGCTTCACTTTCCCAGAAAAAAATCCGGTACCATTAAAGGCTGGGTGAACCCGGAAGCCGACGGTTGGGATCGAACCCTACCCCTTGTCCATTGTAGTCCAGTTCACTAACCACTGAGCTATCGCGGCTCCCCCTATATATTCTATGGCGGAAGCTATTCCTAGCTTATTTTCTCAGTTCTTCATTTCTGATCTTATCTCTCAGACTGTTTCCTGTAATTCGTCTAACATATTTCATCTCCGTAGAGGTTATTTTTCTTATTGTTCTTGCATCTAGGGTCCAGGTCTGACTGGCATTGGTAGCACAACGTTGGGATGAAGATTGTATTGTACAGTGCTCGTTTTACCTCCAGAGTTATTTCATATATCACCTGAAGTTAACGATATAAATAAATTGTAAAAATGCTACTGCATAATGGGTAATCGAAAACATTGTATATTTCCACATTTAAGGCCCAATGATATTTAGCCCTCAAAATGTGTTGTCCATGTTAAGTTGTCAACGCTAATTTCAATTTATCGCGAGGAAATACAATTTCTTCCAATTCCCTTCTACTCTGCCGCGAGCTAAAAAAAAAAGAACAACAACAAAAACAATCAAACCAGAGACGTCAAGGACCTAAATTTGTTTGCAGGTTTACAATGACTCAGAAAATTGATGTAACTAAGTTTCACTCTCAACAAGAAATGGCTTCTGAATAGAGACGATCCAACTAGTGTCACAATTTTCTGCTGGCAAAATTGGCTAAAAGGTGAATTACAAATTGTCACTTCCTTTTAGGCAAGTCACAAGCAGGAGAAATTATATGTAGGTCACGTGCGAGCGATAAAATAAATGGATTGATACAAGTAAAGAGTCAGGAAGGTGCATCATATTTCCGGGGTTTTGCGAGTGTGGATCATTTAGGTGTGATACAGAAGAGATAGAGAGATGTGTCTTTTGTGTTGAATTTATAGGAAAATAAATAAGGAGGAAACATTAGACAGCTACTGAATGATCAGTTAATGAATGGAAGAAATAAGTGAGATCTGATTATGAAATTGGTAGGAAAGTAGAGAAATCGCCAATCAACCACTAATATCTTCAGTCATAAAGAAAAGACGATGGTCATATGTTGGACATGTGATTAGAAGAGATAATAACCGAATAGCAAAGCAAGCCCTCATGTGGGAAACAACAGGTAAGAGGAATAGAGGAAGGCCAAGAGAGACACTGAGAAGTACATTGATGAGAGAGGCAAGAGCAGCAGGAATCGGCTCCCTCAATGAGATAGAGCTGCTTGCACAGAACAGAGACAAATGACGAGATTTGATAAAATATCTTTAAAAGAATTGAAAACTGCTACATCCTTCAGGATAGAACCGCCAGAGTACAAGTTCAAGGTCAACTAAGTAAGAAGGTCACTATCGAACAAGGTGTCCCACAAGGCGGAGTGTTGTCCGCAACACTCTTTTTAATTTTAATAAATTACATCGTAATGGACATTCCACCCAGAATACACTCAGCAATATACGCAGATGATCTGGCGTTATGGGATCGCGAGGAAAGTATGTCGGTGGCTGGACCCAGGATGCAAGATGCCCTAGGTGAACTTGAAAAATGGACGAACACCTGGTTCTTACCAATCAACGAAAAAAAAAAAACTACATATACAATTTTCAGCCAATCAAGAAACACACTCTCTCCAAACTTGAAGATAAAAGACCATACACTCCCTATTGGCCAAAACCCAACATATCTTGGTGTCACCATGAATCGCAGAATGACGTGGAAAAATCAGATAGACAGAGCAAGGAAAAAAAAGCCACAAAACGAACAAATATTATGAAGAAATTGGCAGGAACGGACTGGAAGGCAGACAGCAATATTTTGAAAAGACTATACGTTGGAAGAGTCAGACCAGTTCTTGAGTATGGAGTCACAGCCTGGGCTATGGCTTCCAAATCACACCTTAGCAAAATTAACAGAACACAGAACCAAGCTGCCCGTATCATCACTGGTGCAATTAAATCTACACCTATCAAGACTCTAGAAATAGTAACAGGCTCACAACCCTTAGACGACAGACGGGTCACTAAAGTATTGCAACAAGCGGAGAAATATAGAAGGCTCCTTAGCCACCCCATGCACCAAAGAATAACTGGTTCCGGAATTGAACGACTAAAAAGGAGCAACTTCGCTGCAATTGCCAATGAACTAACTACTGGAGACCCAGTACTTTCCCAAACAATATTGAAACCCTAGGGCCCATCTGATATGTCTCCTCATGGAAAGAATAAAATACCAGAACTTAAAGAAAATATAACAGGAATCATGAAATAAGGCACCCAATCAGATACAGAAAGAAAACACGTAGCAGAAAAACACATACACGATACCTACCCACAGGATTCTTGGTTCCACATATATACAGATGGCTCTGCTACAAATGCCACTAGAAATGGAGGGGGAGGTGTGTTCTTGACGCTGAATAATCAGGATGAGATCACCAAGTCAATAGCTACTGGAAAATTCTCAAACAACTTTAAAGCAGAAAATGAGGCCCTCGGAGATGCTGCAACACTGGCTACTCAACACAAAAATAACATGCACAATAAATTAGTGATTCTGACTGATGCACTGTCTGTACTATCAGCTCTAAAAAGTCCAAAGAACAATGACCTAGATGACTTGAGAACAGCCCTGGACCAACTATGCAATAACTTCCAGAGAGTAGTCATTCAGTGGATACCATCACACTGTAATACACACGGGAACCAACGCGCAGACAAATTAGCTAAAGAGGGAGGGCGATTACCACAAGAGAACCATCCGCTCAGTTATGATGAAGCCAAATCCATCCTCAAAGTTCAGTTCCATGAAAAATGGAAACGAGAACACCCAAAGCATAACGAGAGTGACGGATACCACCAACTATGAAGGAGGGATCAAGTCATCATACTTCGCCTACGCACTGGCCACAATAGAATGAGAAATCACATGTTCACCAAATTCAAAATAGGTACAACCAGCCTATGCCACTGTACACTGGACAATATGACTACAAAACATGTTCTACAGAATTGCCCCCAGTACACAGACCTGAGAAGAGCAATGTGGTCCACGCCCACCTCCCTGGAAGAAAAACTATATAGGGCAATCGATTCGCTTAAACAGACAGCTGACTTCATGAGAGAGTCTGGAATCCTACTCTGATTGAGTCTTGATCGCAGAGAGAGAGAGAGAGAGAGAGAGAGAGAGAGAGAGAGAGACAGAGAGAGAGTGAAAACTGCTAGAACAAAAATTCAAATAAGAGAGGGAGTATCTTAGTTTACGCCATGTGGGCCGGCTACGGCTCAAAAGGTCAAAGGATAGATAGGAAAGCGCTAGAAATATTGTGGAAATTTACTTACTATGGAATGTAATGGCATTTAGGGTAGACTCATAGGTTTTAAGTATATCTCAACTGATAAATCAAAGTATGGTTACTGTTGGTTCAAGTAATTCACTATCAACATTCACTGTAGCATTCGAAATCAACGCTCACTTCCAATAATCACTGTCAAACAATACTTGCAGAAAGTACTGACTGTCAACACTACCAGTACTCACTGTCAAGTCTTGCTGAAAGTACTCACTGTCAACACTACCAGTACTCACTGTCAAACACTTTCAGTACTCACTGTCAAGACTTCCAGTACTCACTGGCAACACTTCTATTACTCACTGTCAGCACTTCCAATACGCACTGTCAACACTTCTAGTACTCACTGTCAACACTTCCATTACTCACTGTCAATACTTCCAGTACTCACTGTCAACACTTCCAGTACTCACTGTCAACACTTCCAGTACTCAATGTCAACATTTACCATCAAAACTTGCTACCGATGCTCAAAGTAAACACTTAAACATTCATTCCATAGAATTAATGGCAACACTCACTGTCAACATACACTCACGATCTGCCCGCTCATTATTCAGTCTTACTCTAATCGAGTCTAATTCTCGGGAATACATCAAAAACACCATTCTTATCAATCACAACATCAGCGGTAATAAACGATTATAAAAAAAAATGAAGTAAAGAGCCCCGTCACGCCAAATGGCGTATAGGGAATATATTGTTGGTAGAATATTAGAACCATCTTGTCAAGCTCGGAATTCCCATCTCTAGGTTAATGTGAAACAAGTCTATCAATTCATTAACTTAATAATTCCATATATCACCTTCAATGACAATTGAGAGCCTTTAATATTATATCACCCTTATCAAACTCAGAAATCACAATTTGAATTACAAGCTTGAATTAGGTATATCGGCTTTTGTTAATTTAATACAAATAGAATCTTAAAATGCAGATTTTGGTCTAATTTAGTTTTTGAAATTGGGTATTAAATTAGAAGGCTTGGCCACAGACTGAATTAAAGGGCCAGTTGCTGTTGACCCAAAAGTGACCAGGATGGCAGATCAACACAAATCAAGTCATATTTGTGGATACATTTGATCTATTCCTTACAGAGTTATCATGTATTTATATCTTTGTAAATAGGGGCGGGTAGTTAGAACACAGACATCTATAGTTGTACTAAGGCCTGCGGGCTGAGAAGGAAATAACGGAATCAAAGTTTGTGACATATTCATCTACCCAAGCTATAGGGAAAAGGTAAATAATTGCAGTGCTGCGGTAAAGCTGGTAGCAAGGAGTCAGTAGTGGGGTGTAACTTATACTCATACAAGGTATGGTGACAGCTTTACAAAAAAGGAACACAACAAAATACTGACGTTTCGGAGTACTTGCGGCCTTCGTCAGAAAACGAGAACAACACAAACAAACAATGAAATACAGATAAATTCTATTACATCTAGGATGATCGGGACAGGTTAGTCAAGGGGAAATAAACAGAGGGATAAGAGATGGAATGATGAAACGAGAGGAAGACGTGCTACATATAAGAGGATAAAAATGAGTAAACAATGAAAATATGTAAGCTAAAATAAATATAAGAGGAAAGCGAGACCTAACTTCTGGCAAGATACGACCGCTCCCAGCGAAAATATGTCCGCCAATATATATATACCATTATATATATATATATATATATATATATATATATATATATATATATATATATATATATATATATATATATATATATATATTATATCTAATTTTCATTGTGTATAGTACAACTCCAAAATATCCAGATCCCCTCAACAACAACTTATCATTCCCTACCCCAGCGTAAAACACCGCCAATAAACAACTTTCGGCGTTATTTGTCGCTACCACGCTTACCCTTTATTTCCCCATACAAAGATGACTTTCTGTTATGCCTCTGCGTGTGTCAAAACAATTCTTTGTCTTTTTTTAAACTGTCCTTAGCAGTTCTGTATTTTCAGCTAATTCAAAACGTCACTGTTTGTTTTTTTGTTTGTCCAACTTAAACGTCACATTCTTCTACATGTCAACATGCTCATCGGATTAGCTGGGAGCCGCGTTAGCTAAGTGGTTAGTGAACTGGACTACAAAGACAAAAGGTCGGCTCGATCCTGATCGACGGCTTCCAGGTTCACTCAGCCTTAAATGTTTACCGGATTTTTTATGGGAAGTAAAGTGGCACGGGCGTAACATCGACCACATTACCTCGAAAATCATGCGGCGAAGGTCTATAAAAATTATGGTCACTAACACCATATTTCCTATACGCCACGTGGAGTGACGGACTCTTTACTTTAAACAACAAATTAGACTAGATATGGTTAAAGCCAACATTCAAAGAACTGTAAGACACAAAAGATAACAAATAAGAACCTGGAACGACACATTTTAGGCACAAACGGGTTTCGACTTTGTAAAATAAGATCAACCAGAGAAAGGGAAAAATGTAAACGAATTTCTGCGTCCACTGATCGTAACCTAACGCCTAACCAAGTCATTGAATGGGTGAGGTTAGATAAAGCATGGACAGAAAGCCTGACAAATAATTTCATTTTGTACTGTATCATCATCATCATCAAGTACCGGACCTGCTGGCGTAGGTGATCATGCCTCTCCACACCTTTCGATCGCGACAGTTATTTATCGTTTCTGTTGTTGACCCTCTGCCATGCCATTCTCTTAAACTGTCGGGTATCTTTTCTCTTTGCTTCCCTCTATCGTCCCTCAATTTTCCCAGTTGTTACAATATATTCCAGCTGTTCTTATCTCATTACATGGCCAAAAATTAATGATGTTGTGCTGTATAGGTCTCGGGTAATCATTGACTACCAAGTCTCTAGAGAGACTATGACGCGTATTGTATTAAAGATAGTATCCTCATATAATAAAACTTACCACCAAAATAGAATACGTTGAACTAATTATTCAAATATCACAGGCTGAAAAACATCGTTAAAGATGTTCTTATAAAAAGACAAGTAATATAATAAGACGAAAAATAAGACAAAAAAATAGCCGCCAGCTTCGTTTAAGTCTCAACAATCAATCGCAGAGTTGCAGTTTCTTCCTTAGATTCCCTTCCCACATTGGAAGCAGGGCCTAACTACCGTGTGAATATCATTTTGTTATTCGAATATTACATTTATCTTTTACTTTAGCCAAGAATATTTGCTCTTTTTATGCAAGTACAAAATTAAAACAGAAATTCATAAATGTTACAAGTTATAATTTGAAATAAGCACGTAGTCGCTTTTTAAACCACATTCATTTTTTACCACATTTTTTTGCCCTAAGAATTAATTTGCTTTCAATGTCTCTCCGCAACTTCTCTCAGTCTCTCCTCATCACATCTATTTACCCTTTTCCTCCCTTTCTCCTATATAATTTTTATTTAAAAACAACAATTTTCTACCTCTCATCCCTCTCTTTCTCTCTCAGCTATCCTCACTTCTCTTTATCATTTCTTTTTTCTCATTTTCCTTTTAACTCATCAACTCGATTTTTCCCATTTAAACATCACTCTTGTTTACGCTCTCATTCTCTCTCTCTCTCTCTCTCTCTCTCTCTCTCTCTCTCTCTCTGTTCCCGATTCTCTCTTCATGTCGATTAGTGTAGTTAAGAAATGTTTCTCTCGAACATCTCATCCTGACGACGATATCCTGAGACATCCCACAAGAGAGCAGTTATTGTACAACTAGATAAAGTCATGTTTTTACAACTCAAAACGAGTAGTGCAATTTAAGACCTTTGACCCTCTAGAAACTGTGTTGATCTACTCTTCTTGTCAGTCATTAATGCAAGTCAAAGAAAGAAAAGACAAATCTGTTCCTGAGTCAGAGAATAAACTTTATACCTTGGCAAGAAGGACGCAATGAAGCTTTATCCCTGTGACGCCAAGTACTGGTAGTCCAGCAAGGCACAAGTTTAGGAAGCACAGGTAACGGTTCAAGATGGTTTATAATCAGTGAGATAAAAAGAAAGCATTAGTAACCTCATGTGAAGCAATTTGTTGATATGGAACAAGTATCTACCAGTTTAAATGTATTGTTATGAGGTCGACTCCTTAACTCACTAATCAATAAATACAGGGTGTCTGCAAAAACGATCATTGATTTCAATTAGTTATACAATCAAAACGTGTTGGAATATAATTACACATCGATGGCTACAGGTGCGTCAATTTATAAAGTATCATATGGTATCAGTGTGATATGACACACACTCGATGTGCTCGCCAGCAGTTATTTCGCCAAACAATGATGCAATAACCTAGTTCAGACCATACTCTCTGCAACGTATCCGGTTTGATCGAGTTTACAGCTTCGGTTATGCACTTCAGCAGACCATCCAGGTTTGAAACATACACTCTGTCCTTCACGTCCCTCTAGAAGGGGTAAACATATTCCAATCAGTTTTGATTTAAAGCTTTTTGAGATCAAGAAGTGTTTTTAGACTCCCTGTAACAAGAACAAACCCGATCGACTTCAAGCACCTCCTTTTACAATAATGTAATTTTATTTTAAATTAATAGCAAAAAAAAAAAGACAGAAGTAATTGTAACAACAAAGAAAAAGACATCACCTCAGTGCAAAAATAAAGACAAGTAGACCAATATTAAAACAGATAAATGAGTTTAAATATTTGGGAACTTTGTTAACCTCAGACGGAAGATGTACAAAAAAGGTGAGATGCAGAATTGCTCATGCAAAAGCAGCTTTCCAAAAAAATGAGGAAGATACCATGCAATCCATTTTTGACAATAGAAACAAGAAAAAGAGTTCTTAAATGTTATGTAGAGTCAGTCTTAACATATGGATGTGAATCATGGATAATAGGACAACAAACAAGAAAATCACTGGAGTCTGTAGAAATGTGGTTTTACCGAAGAATGTTGAGAATACCATGGACAGCTAAGGAGAGTAATGAAAACGTTCTGAAAGAGGCCAAAGCAAAATGAGAGCTAATTTCTAATATTAGGAAGAAACAATCATCATTCTTTGGCCATGTAATGAGAAGAGAACAACTGGAATATATTGTAACAACTGGGAAAATTAGGGGCCGAAGAGATAGAGGAAAGCAAAGAGAAAAAATACCAGACAGCTTAAGAAAATAGCTTGGCAGAAGGTCAACAACAGAAATGATAAATAACTGTCGAGATAAAAAATTGTGGAGAGAAATGATCACCTACGCCAGCAGGCCCGGTACTTGATGATGAATTTAATTTGGCTTTAAACAGAACATGCAGTTAATCGTGATTTTCGTCACACAATTTGTATTGTTTATATTAGATACGACGACGAAGGAAAATAACAACTTTTGATAGATAACATTAAACTGAGCAAGATAATCCTCTTATCTGTTATATTAGAAAAGTCAGTTTCAGATAATCATCACCATTGAGTGCCTTCTCCATATCGAAGGTTGGCTATCACGGAGCGTCATTCCGCTCTGTCTCCTGCTTTGATTGTGCAGGTTGTCATAGTTTGACTTGTCCATCATTGGATTTTATTCGTCCACGTTAGTCCTGGTCTGCTTCTGCCTCTTTTACCTTGCATTTTCCCTTCCAAGATTACTTTTCCCAGGCTGCTGTATCTTTTAACATTCCCCAAAAATCTCACGAAGAAAATACAGAGCTTTATACTTACTTAATGTCCACACTGTCTCCCGAGGTCATGGACTTTGATCCAATGTGACATCGAACGTCTTTAGAAGTCGTGAACGCGCCCCGTGTGTTTTTGGATGGTACCCAGATAATGACATACACCTGCAATTATGAAACAAAAATGGCTTTATCCGCGTGTGACCGATAAAAGGAAGCAACAGATATACACAATTGTTTAAGTAATTACATAATCTATGAACTAAACTATCACCAAGCTTGTTCAATCTATACACTGAGCAAATCTTTAAAAACATCATAGAGATGCCAGGCCTACAAATTAATTGAAAGATAATCAATAACCTAAGATATGCTGACGATACTGTACTACTAGCAGAAAATCCTAAAGACCTACAACAATTACTTAATGAAATAAACACGACAAGCAAAAAATATGGACTAGATATGAATATCAAAAAGACTAAAACTATGATCATAAACAAAGAAAATACTCAAAACCCACAAGTGGATATCAAAATTGAAGGAATAGACCTGGAGACAGTTCAGAACTACAACTACCTTGGACATACTATAACCAGTGATGGAAAATGTACAACTGAAATAAACAAAAGAATAGGAATGGCAAAAAGTAATTTTAATGTCATGAAGGACATACTAACATCAAAACAAATAACACCAGAGCTAAAACTAAGATTAGCAAAATGTTACATCTTCTCAATATTCCTATATGGTGCTGAAACATGGACATTAGACAAGAAAACAGAACAGAGAATTGAAGCCTTTGAAATGTGGATATATAGAAGAATAGGTAGAATTGGATGGAAGGAAAAGAAAACAAACGACGAAGTCTTAAAACAACTAAAAATGAAAAGAGAACTTCTGAACACAATTAGAACAAGACAAATGCGATTCTTAGGCCATGTTAAAAGACACAACAGCCAACTGAAAGTGATCCTGGAGGGGAAAATACAAGGTAAAAGAGGCAGAGGCAGACCAAGATTAACATGGACGAGTAACATCAAAAGATGGACAAATCAACCGATGACAACCTGCGCCATCAAAGCAAGAGATAGAGCAAAATGGCGCTCCATGGTAGCCAACCTTCGTTGCGGAGACGACACTCAATGATGATGATGATGAACTAGATATTTTGAAACAAAAAAAGCATTGTACACCATAATCGTTTTTTCTTTCTTTCTTTCTTTCTTTCTTTCTTTCTTTCTTTCTTTCTTTCTTTCTTTCTTTCTTTCTTTCTTTCTTTCTTTCTTTCTTTCTTTCTTTCTTTCTTTCTTTCTTTCTTTCTTTCTTTCTTTCATTTGCCTTGCGGCATCGGAGGAAGATATGATTCACTGTTTCTTTCTTTTCTATTGTCTTCTTTTACTGTTATGCCTCCGATTGTTTCTAGTATTCTGTTTATCCACTATTTTCTTTCTTTATCGGCCTCTTGGTCTAGTGTTTTTATAACTGTCAAACATGGATATTTAGCGCGCGAGTGTGTGTATGCGTGCGCGCGCGCACAAATCAGAGAAAGGTAATATATAAAGAAATGTTTGTTCTAGAAGAATTGTACAATTTAATATGAAAAGTTACAATCTGGATCGACAAAGATGAAGAAAAGTGGGAGTAACGTTAATTGAGAACTGAAAACATCAAACCAAGTAGTTCAGGTATAAATCATGGCTACTAGTAAACATCATCTCTCATCAAGCACAGAAGACAAGATGGAATAATCGAAGAAAGGAAGACCTTCAACAAGAAGAAAAAAGAAAAAAAATAAATAACCAAGGAATCGACTAGATCGATGCAGCTTGAGCCCAGTTTGAAAAAAACATCGAATACAGTGTCTTTTCATTGTCACCTATATTGCCACTTATATTGCCACCTATATTGCCACTTATATTGCCACCTATATTACCACCTGTATTACCACCTCTTTTGCCACATATATTACCACCTCTATTGCCACCTATATTGCCACCTATATTACCACCTCTATTGCCACATATATTGCCACCTGTATTACCACCTCTATTGCCACCTATATTGCCACCTATATTACCACCTCTATTGCCACCTCTATTGCCACCTATATTACCACCTATATTACCACCTCTATTGCCACCTATATTGCCACCTCTATTGCCACCTATATTGCCACATATATTGCCCCCTATATTACCACCTCTATTGCCATCTATATTGCCTCCTATATTGCCACTATATTACCACATCTATTACCACCTATATTGCCACCTATATTACCACCTCTATTGCCACCTATATTACCACCACTATTGCCACCTATACTTCCACCTCTATTGCCACCTATATTACCACCTATATTACCACCTCTATTGCCACCTATATTACCACCTCTATTGCCACCTATATTACCACCTATATTACCACCTCTATTGCCACCTATATTGCCACCTATATTACCACCTCTATTGCCACGTATATTACCACCTCTATTGCAACCCAGATTGCCACATATATTACCACCTCTATAGCCACCTATATTACCACCTCTATTGCCACATATATTAACACCTATATTACCACCAATATTGCCACCTATATTGCCACCTATATATCCACCACTATTGCCACCTATATTACCACTTCTATTGCCACCTATATTACAACTTCTATTGCCACCTATATTACCACCTCCAATGCCACCTATATTGCCACCTCTATTGCCACATATATTACCACCTCTATTGCCACCTATATTGCCACCTATATTGCCACATATATTACCACCTATATTACCACCTATATTATCACATATATTACCACCTCTATTGCCACCTATATTGCCACCTCTATTGCCACCTATATTGCCACATATATTGCCCCCTATATTACCACCTCTATTGCCATCTATATTGCCTCCTATATTGCCACTATATTACCACATCTATTACCACCTATATTGCCACCTATATTACCACCTCTATTGCCACCTATATTACCACCTTTATTGCCACCTATATTACCACCTATATTACCACCTATATTACTACCTATATTACCACCTATATTACCACCTATATTACCAGCTATAGTAAAAATGCAACCGGACGATGATGATGATGATATATATATATATATATATATATAAGTAAAGCGCCCCCGTCACGCCAAGTGGCGTATAGGGAATATGCTGTTAGTGACCATAAATTTTACAGACCTTCGGCACAAGATTTTCGGGGTAATGTGGTCGGTATTGCGTTCGTGCCGCTTTACTTTCCCAGAAAAAAAATCCGGTACCCATTTAAGGCTGGGTGAACCCGGAAGCCGTCGATTGGGATCGGACCCCACCCCTTGTCCTTTGTAATCCAGTTGTTGTTTTGTGTAACGCAAGAAAAAAGACAAGAAGGACATAACGAGAAAGAAAGGAAGAAATAAAGAAAGAGAAAGAAAGAGAGGGAAAGAAAGAGAGAGAAAGAAGGAAAGAAAGAAAGAAGGAAAGAAAGAAAGAAACAGAGGGAAAGACAGAAATCATGTCATCTCCAAGACATGGTGACATAACCATAATCACAATTTTGATGATTTAATCACTGGTTGAAGTGGCTATGAAGAAAGACCTCAATCTGATATTTGCTCAGGAAGGCGAGTGCATATTAAAACAGTGGGAGTAGGAGATGGTTCAAAAGTAAATACTAAAGCCCAGGAGTCGAACATTTAGGGTTGGAAAGGGAAGGTGGGGGGGGAGTTGGAAAGGATGTGTGTGATTCATTCAGTGATTAAAAAACCATCTCAAAACCATTGTGCAGTGGTCCCAGATTGAGTTGAATAAAGTGACAAGTATTGATTTAGATAAGACGATGGTCATATGTTGGACATGTGATGAGAAGAGATAATAACCGAATAGCAAAGCAAGTCCTCGTATGGGAAACAACAGGTAAGAGGAAAAGAGGAAGACCCAGAGAGACACTGAGAAGAACATTGATGAGAGAGGTGAGAGCAGCAGGATTCGGCTCCCTCAATGAGATAGAGCTGCTTGCACAGAACAGAGACAAATGGCGAGATTTGATAAAATATCTTTAAAAGAATTGAAAACTGCTAAAACAAAAATTCTGATAAGAGAAGGAGTATCTTAGTCTACGCCCTATGGGCCGGCTACGGCTCGAAAGGTTAATAGATAGATAGATTGATTTAGATAGAGGACTACGTCTCACATCGTCATACTCTTCATCTTGAGAAAGTCTACCATGGCTGTGATGACATAGCGACCTTGGACTGTTTGCTCATGGAACAGTGTGGCTGTGATCAGAAGGTACCTCGAAGGGAAGACGTTCGTCCCTTCGTGTCTCACCACATTAGTGACATCACAGCTATTATATACTCAAATGTTGCTCATCTAGAAGATAACACGTATTGTAAATTGTCTTTTTCAGTTCCTTTGTGTAGGTAGTATTCTGGGTGTTCAGTATGCCATGCATTTGTTTGATCAAAGATAAGATGAGATAGCACAGAAGTCATATATAAAAAAAACATTAAATACTATGAGGGTCCGCAAGTATAGCAGCGGAAAACATAAAATAAACATAAAATTGTATTGAGCAGCTAGAGTAACAGAAAGATAAAGAGTGTTAAACACTCCTCACCACTGGCTCCTTGCTACCAGCTTTACCGCAGCATAGCAATTATTTGCCTGTTCCCTATGCATAATTAACACAAAAATCCTATTCAGAAAACACAACAAAAACTATACAACTGGTACAACAGCTCCAAAGTTATGGCAGAAAGAATGGCTGTTAAAACGGTGGCCAGGATTTACGTAGAGTTTGGTTACAATATTAATAGACAATAGGACAGGTAAGATTTAATTAAATCAAAGGAACCAAACGATGAAAAACTTTAAAAATGTGAAAACATGAAAGGAGATGTAGCATAGAGTACGGAAAAAAAACGAGAAGAGTAAAAAAAAAATGAGATAGGATAGGGGTGGAAAGGGGGGAGAAGAGCAAGAGAGGTAAAAAAATAAGGCAGGGAGGAAATGGAGAGGAGACCAGTAATTAAAGAGAAGAGTGAAAAGAAAGAGTTTATCCCTCTCTGTCGGAGAGTACCAAAGTAGGATATGAGTGGGTTTTCTAACGTGAATCAGCTTTGAATTTCAGAGGAACAAGAAGTTATGCTAGTAACACGGAACACATCAGAGGTATCATGGTCTGGTGTAAAAGGTATCACAGCCTGGTGTATGAGGTATCACAGCCTGGTGTAAGAGGTATCATAGCTTGGTGTAAGATGTATCTTAGCTTGGTGTAAGAGGTATCACAGCCTGGTGTAAGAGGTATCTTAGCTTGGTGTAAGAGGTATCACAGCCTGGTTTAAGAGGTATCACAGCCTGGTGTATGAGGTATCACAGCCTGGTTTAAGAGGTATCACAGTCTGGTGTAAGAGGTATCACAGCCTGGTGTATGAGGTATCATAGCCTGGTTTAAGAGGTATCACATCAGCTGGTGTATGAGGTATTATGGCGTATTATAATCTCGAAACGAGAAGATTAAAATCTTTTCACTCTTTTCTTTAATCACTGGTCTCCTCTGCATTTTATTCTGTGTCTTATTCCTATTCCTTTACTCGCTATCTCAACTACCCTTCTTGCTCTTGGCCCCCTTACCTCCCCTATGATCTCTCTCTTGTGATCTTCTTCTTGTTTTCTACGTTATCTATTGGACATCACCTTTAATTTTTTTTAAATTTTCCAATTTTTATAATTTTTCATTGTTTGGTTCGTTTGGTCCAATAAAGTCCTACCTGTCCTATTGTCTATTAATTTTTTAACCAAACTCAACGTAAACCCTAACCACCGTCTTAATCGCCACTGTTTCCGCCATTTCTTTGAAGCTATGTTGTTGTGTTTTATGAATATGATTTTTGTTTTTAATGTGTACAGTTTGTTTGATATACCTGATGAAGGCTTTTGCCGAAGCGTTGTAGTTTATCCTGTCTTTCTGTTAACCTAATTCATCAAAGTTAATCTAATTACAGTCAACATGGAATACAATAATTAAATCCCGTATCTAAACACGGGTATAGAGTTAGTTATTTTTACAACAAAGTTCACGTACCTTAGGCATAAAGAGTAAGACTAGAGCAATGGCTGCACTGAGCGATACAGACATACTCAGTGTTATCTCTTTGTTCTCTCCAGCAAAATAAATAGGGAAGAATCCTAGCCATATGACACATGTCGAGTACATGGTGAATCCAATAAACTTGGCCTCGTTGAAGTTCTCAGGGAGATTTCTAGTCTGAGGACAAAAATGTATCCATTTTATTAAGGTTTATTCTTTAGAAGATTTCTTGTCTGAGGATAAATGTATCCATTTTATTAATGTTTATTCTTTAGAAGATTTCTTGTCTGAGGATAAATGTATCCATTTTATTAAGGTTTATTCTTTAGAAGATTTCTTGTCTGAGGATAAATGTATCCATTTTATTAAGGTTTATTCTTTAGAAGATTTCTAGTCTGAGGATAAATGTATCCATTTTATTAAGGTTTATTCTTTAGAAGATTTCTTGTCTGAGGATAAATGTATCCATTTTATTAAGGTTTATTCTTCTGGAAGAAAATGTTAGTCTGATAGAAAAATAAGTTTCTCAATTAATTTAGATTTATCCTGTGAAGAATTCTAGTATGATGATAACAATTTCCCAGTTTCAGTTTTAGTTTATTTTATGAAGAATTCTAGTCTGAAAATAAACAGTTATGGATTTGTTTAGGTCAAATCTCTATGAATTGAAAACTTAAGATACAATTTATTGTTTTTTAATATAAAATTTGCACCAAAAATGTGCATCTCTCCCTCCTTCTATTAAAAGAAACATCAAACTTTCATGTACCAACGATTTGCCTTTTTTTACTCCTACATATATAACCTTTAAGCACCCCATTTAATTTTACTTTTCGTCCTTGTTAATATGCAACCTAAAACCACACATTGAACTCTTGCCACTACACTATATTTGATCCCATCTTCAAATTCCATGCCTTTGACCTACTTTTATTGCTTACTACGACGATACATTTAATCTCATTTTCAACTTGTCCTTGTTTAGGACCTGACCTTCAACTCTTGCTAGTTAGTACACAGTCTTTAATCTCATCTTCAGCTTCCTTGTTTGTGACTTCACTTTCGCTTTTTTAATAACCAACACATAAATTCACCTTCACCCCATATCAGCTACACAGCTGCGATTTTCACTTCAGATTAGCCTTACATGTACAACTAATCATTTCACATTAACCGCACAGTTAGCGATAAGTTCCAAGACCTTACCTTGACAGCGTAGATGGTACATAGGAGAATGAGAACCAGGTCAAAACCCAGGGGTACAACGATGCCAAGTGTTGACGTGTCACAGATGAGTCGAACCTTTTTGGGGGTGGAATAGTCCATCCTGGCGTCTGCTGGTTGGTACACCAAGATGGCAGTTATCACAGCGCACTCAATGCCAATGATGATGCCTGTAATCACAACCTGAAAGGACAGACAACTGGAGATTTGAAACAAGGGAATGGGATGATCAATGCGCACAAGGGGAAATAACAACAGTTCTACGAGCGGTTGGGTCATAGGTTGCAATATGTTCTTTCGCATTAACAATACATTAGGAACCACAGCGATGAAGTGACAATACTTAAGGAATCACAGTGATGAAGTGACAATACTTTAGGAACCACAGTGATGAAGTGACAATACATTAGGAACCACAGTGATGAAGTGACAATACTTTAGGAACCGCAGTGGTGAAGTAACAATACATTAGGAACCACAGTGATGAAGTGACAATACTTTAGGAACCACAGTGATGAAGTGACAATACTTTAGGAACCACAGTGATGAAGTAACAATACTTTAGGAACCGCAGTGGTGAAGTGACAATACTTTAAGAACAAAAATGATGAAGTGACAATACTTTAGGAACCGCAGTGATGAAGTGACAATACTTTAGGAACCGCAGTGGTGAAGTGACAATACTTTAAGAACAAAAATGATGAATTGACAATATTTTAGGAACCACAGTGATGAAGTAACAATACTTTAAGAACAAAAATTATGATAGAGAATACTTTAGGAGCCACAGTGATGAAGTGACAATACTTTAGGAACCACTGTGATGAAGTGACAATACTTTAGGAGCCACAGTGATGAAATGACAATACTTTAGGAACCGCAGTGGTGAAGTGACAATACTTTAAGAACAAAAATGATGAAGTGACAATACCTTTAGGAACCACAGTGATGAAGTGACACTACTTTAGGAACCACAGTGGTGAAGTGACAATACTTTAGGAACCACATTGATGAAGTGACAATACTTTAGGAACCACAGTGATGAAGTGACAATACTTTAGGAACCACAGTGGTGAAGTGACAATACTTTAGGAACCACAGTGGTGAAATGACAATACTTTAGGAACCACAGTGACGAAGTGACAATACTTTAGGAACCGCAGTGGTGAAGTGACAATACTTTAGGAACCGCAGTGATGAAGTGAAAATATTTTAGGAACCACAGTGGTGATGTGACAATACTTTAGGAACCACAGTGACGAAAGTGACAATACTTTAGGAACCACAGTGACGAAGTGACAATACTTTAGGAACCGCAGTGATGAAGTGACAATACTTTAGGAACCGCAGTGATGAAGTGAAAATATTTTAGGAACCACAATGATGAAGTCAATCTACATATTTATATTTATCTAACATATAACATATTATATATGAATTTTTAGATTATTGAACAAGGTATTAGATTTGTCTAATACCAAGATGATACAAGAGGTGTACAAAAAAAATGTTGGGTTGATGACGGTTCACAATAATCAAATTAAGAGTGACGCACAATGCGGCGAAAAGTACGCGGCCGTAATCGGTATGGGTCACGGTGCGTCGAAACGTACGGAAATAGTTAAGCAAACCTTTAGAAATGTGTTCGACAAACAAAAGAGATCAGAGCATTTTATTTTTAGTGATGTTTGGTTAAACAGTGCGATCATACAATAATCACATATTAAAATATCATGTAGTTATATGCATAAGGGTAATAGTTCGACCACAAATCTTATTACTTTGGTCAGACATGCAAACGTCTGTTTTCTCCTCTCAGTCCAGTCTGAATGTCTGTTCATTTCTGTATGTTTGTCCAGTCCTGTCTGCCTGTCTGTCTATTATGTGTGTCTGTCCTATACTATCTACCATTTTGTGTCCAAATTGTCTGTGCTGAACTGTTTTCCCTCTCAGTTTGTACTATCAACACTTTCTATTCAGTTACTGTACGGTCTGTCTGTACTATCTGTTTTGTTTTGTCTGCACCGGTTTGTCTGGTCTGTCTGTTCTATCTATTTTATGTCCTGTCTGTTTGTCGTGTCTCTATGCCTAGACTATTCTATCATGTATGCATGTCCTGTCAGTCCTAGCCGTTTTCTCTCTTCTGTCCATCTTTCTCATCCTTTCTATGTCTGCCTTGTTTTCCTTGTTTCGTCCGTTCTGTTTGTTATGCCTGCCTATTCTGTATTGCATATTTTTCTGGCTTTGTCTGTCTGTGAGATATATCCTGTCTGCTTGTTATTTACCAGGATTGTGTCGGGAATATACTATTTGAAACGTACAGTCATTATTTTCCATATTTTCTATTACAATATGAACACGTGAATACTTGTTTATACTTACTTCGTAAGAAGAAAAAACCACTCTTTGCCAGTAACGTTAATTTTATTTACATCTGTCGAATCATCTGTTATTTGTATTTGTCTTCTTCTACCTTTTAGCTACCCGTGGAGCATAGGTCTTTAAAAAACACTTTCCAAGTCGTTCTGTTTTTTGCCATTCTTCTAAGATCATTCCATGTCTTCCCCATCATCTTCATCTCTGCTTCTCTCTGTCTTCTACAAGAATTCCTTGGTCTTCCTCCTTGTCTTTTCTCCTGGGGATTCCAAAAAATGGCATGTTGTGTAATACTCTCAGATGGCTTCCGTAGTGTGTGTCCTATCCAGAGGCATCGTCTTCGCTGTATCTCTTTATCCACTGGTATTTGACTGGTACATTTCCATAATTCTATGTTAGTGATTTTGTCCTGCCATTTCCATCCTTTTATTCTGCGTAAGCATCCATTAATGAAAGTCTGCATCTTCGTGATTGTCAATTTTGTTGTTCTCCATGTTTCCCAGCCGTATACTAGGACCGACTTAACATTTGAGTTGAAAGTTTTTATTTTTGTTGTATTTGTGTTACTTATCCTTAATT
Organism: Megaustenia siamemsis; assembly: GCA_032433765.1. Taxonomy (NCBI): domain Eukaryota; kingdom Metazoa; phylum Mollusca; class Gastropoda; order Stylommatophora; family Ariophantidae; genus Megaustenia; species Megaustenia siamemsis. The sequence continues at coordinate 70,729,220 of JAVIAB010000047.1, read as the reverse complement.
ATTTGAAGTTTTTGTTTCTAATGTGAAAGGAGATAAGCACATATATTAATTATACAAAATATTAAATACTATGCGGGGCGACATTCTTTAGAAATGTGTCATGTTTTCTAGCCTGGATTTTTGTGTATGTATAGTTTGTTTGCTCTACATGATGAAGGATTTTGCTGAAACGTTCTAGTTTGTATTGTCCTTCTGTTAGTTTAGGTGCTAATGCCATTTTATGTTTCATCATCATCATCATCATTGAGTGTCGTCACCGCATCGAAGGTTGGCTACCATGGAGCACCATTCCATTCTGTCTCATGCTTTGATGGTGCAGATTGTCATAGGTTGACTTGTCCATCTTTTGATGTTACTTGTCCATGTTAGTCTTGGTTGGTCTGCCTCTGCCTCTTTTACTTTGTATTTTCCCTTCCAATATTACTTTTATTAGGCTGTTGTGTCTATTAACATGCCCCAAAAATAAATTTCATTTGTCTTGTTCTAATTGTGTTTAGTAGTTCTCTTTTCATTTTTAGTTGTTTTAAAACTTCATCGTTTGTTTTCTTTTCTTTCCATCCAATTCTACGCATTCTACCACAAATCCACATTTCAATTTTATATTTAGTTTCTTTGTAATGTAAATGTTCCTATGGCTGATTTTAATAAATAATTTTATATTTTCGAGCTTAAAGGTGTCTTAATTACATATTTAAAGTCATGATGTATGACACAGATAATAAATATTGATGTCAAATAGGACAGCAATGGCTTCGCTATTGCCTGTTTATTTCTTGAATTAAAGACGGTAAATTTGTATGGGTCCGCTAAATTTTTTTTTTTTTTTTTTTTTTTGTGTAAAGGAGTGATAGACTAAAATAGGTTGGGAAACACCGATACATCCTTTTATCTATATTTCGACACTTGAGCAAAAAAAAAAAATTATTACCGCCGCACAAAAATTATACCGAATAATTTCATAAGAAATAAATCTAGTGATATAATACAGTAATTCATAATCTGAAAATTAGATAATGTAAAAATGTAGTCATATCTATCAGGAGTATTTCTGAAAATACACAACTCAATGTAGCGAGTCCGCTTCTTATATCGGTAATCTTATTAGATGTCGGGTAATCTTATTTGTATAAGATCGTATTTTAGATAGACTTAGATCTCCTCATAAATACATGCTTTTATCACCGCTGGTTTTCAATATTTGTCTGAGCTGAAAATCTCTGTGCACTGGATTAGGTCGTGATGATCTCACAAATATTCTGTTCCATCTTTTCATTTTTCGTTCTTTTATTAGCACTGACTGCACTGTGTTTTACATCGTATAATCCAATGAAACCGTCTGCAGCCGGATTTTTTTTCGGAACTAATTTTCTAGCTTCTTTCCAACCTTCCAGAAAATCAGCAGTTGTAAGTAGTCAGAGGTATCTCTCCTAGGAAAGAGGTCTTACCAGACAATCAATCAGTCAGACCCAGGGGTCTGTATACAATTTTTCGACCACTAGATTGGTCACCAGAGCTGGCGTTCTTATTTACAAACTCTAACGTTTGAGAACAAATGAATTAGCAATATTAAACTAATGTGTGGAATGTCAGAAAGAAAAGAAAACTGTTTTGAATAACTTGTTGATTGCTTGTGATGTAGAACTCTCCCAGCACTGGTCTATAAAAGCCCTTCCAATTGAATTCGTTTGTATTTTTTATGTTTATAATTTACTTATATTATGAAAGAATAGCGGGGAGCCGCGATAGCTCAGTGGTTAGTGAACTGGACTACCACGGATAAGGGGTATCCCAACCGACGGCTTCCGGGTTCACCCAGCCTTAAATGGGTACCGGATTTTTTTCTGGGAAAGTAAAGCAGCACGGGCGTAATACTGACCACATTACCCCAAAAATCATGTGCTGAAGGTCTGTAAAATATAGGGTCACTAACACCATATTCCCTATACGCCACTTGGCGTGACGGGGGTACTTTACTTTACTATGAAAGAATAGCGTATTTTCTGTTGCTGATTTTAGATTTTTTCGAAAGCTGCTTTCCTATTTCTAATGTATTTGTACGTTTATCTGTATATATGACTCGTCAAGTGATTTGTTCCTTATAAGCTAAGGGCTGATATTTGCCTTTGTCTAAGTTAAATGCTGCACTGTAAAGAGTCTTGTCTGTTTGTCTTGTATTTTTAAAAGGAAACTATTATGTATATAATGCGTTGCAACATGAGGCATTCTGATCACGAGAAGAGAGCGCCCCCCCCCCCCACACACACACCCCCACCCCATATCCACATCATCCTGTGGAACAAAAATTTCGATTCTTTAACGTCTTGATATGATTGTTCTCGATTTCTGTCATGAAGTATGATTTGAGCATTGTATTATATCAACTTTAAAATCTTTAACTCAGCAACAACAGTCTTGATGATTTGAAAGTTGTATAATCAAATGTTCTTGCGCTCCGTTAACAACATTTTTTATGTTGTGTTATATTATTTCTTTCATTTGATTTTATACTGTAACGATTTTTATTAATGATTAATAACATTATACAGAAAGGTAATTTTGATTGTATTGGGTAGTTCACAATTTTAAATACAATTATTACGTCCAAAACAACAAAATTATACCGGAATTAAAGTGCTAAATGTCATGTAATTATCGTAGTTAAATATAAAATATAAGAGATATAATTAGACAAGCGGACAGAGCTGTAACAGGTATCAACAAACACTGTTGGAGGTTGTGGATGCAATCCAAAGATGGATACATTATTTTCTTAGGAAGTAGTCACAATAAACAGTGGAAGAGATTGATCATTTTGTCTATCTTGGAAGTCACATTGATCGAGAAGGGGATACAGGCAAAAAATTAGAATCAGAATAGTTAAAGCAGCAATGCCATTCAAAAGCCTTGAGTAGCTGTGGAAATCAAAACTCATCAGCACAAACACAAAACTTAGACTATTCAAATCAAACGTACTATCAATCTTTACATATGCATGCGCGAGCTGGAAAACAACAAGAGATATAGAAACAAAGTTGAACGCGCTTTAATATAAATGTCTAAGGAAAATACTTGGTATAGTGTGGAACAAAATAAAAACAAACGAGGAAATTAGAGAAATCGCCAATCAACCACTAATATCATCAGTAATCAAGAAGAGATAATGTGATGAGAAGAGATAATAACCGAATAACAAATCAAGCCCTCATGTGGGATACAGCAGGTAGAAGGAAAAGAGGCCGACCCAGAGAGACACTATGAAGAACATTGATCAGAGAGGCAAGAGCATCAGGAATCAGCTCCCTCAATGAGATAGAGCTGCTTGCACAGACAAGAGACAAATGGCGAGATTTGATAAAGGATCTCTGCAAGGATTGAGACTGATAGAAAGAATATTGATTAGAGAGACAAGAGCAGCAGGAATCGGCTCCCTCAATGAGATAGAGCTGCCTCCACAGAAAAGAGACAAATTGCGAAATTTGATAATGGATCTCTGCAAGGATTGAGACTGATAGAAAGATAATTTAGATAATGAGAAAAAGTACCTGCGTCTATGCGTTAAGGGCCGGCCACGGCTAGAAAGCTCGATAGATAGATAGATAGATAGATAGATAGATAGATAGATAGATAGATAGATAGATAGATAGATAGATAGATAGATAGATAGATAGATAGATAGATAGATAGATAGATAGATAGATGTGTAGGTAGGTAGGTGGTTGGGTGGGTCAGTCGATGGGTGGGTGGGTGGGTGGATGGATATATAGATAGACGGACATACATACATACAGACAGACAGACAGACAGACAGACAGACAGACAGGACAGACAGATAGATAGTCTCAATATTTAGACAAGAGTTGTGATCTAATAAAGTCTGCATGAAAATAAAAATAGATAAATAAAAGCAGTTGAATGAGAAAAGGGTGTCAGGTTAGCGCAATCGATAGGCGGTTGGCTTACCACGGCAACAGCCGGGGTTCGTACCCTGGCGAGGACACCTGGGTTTTACTAATTCCCTAAAAATTAGTACCTCTAAAGTCGGAGTAAATCTGCCTGCATGGCGAGGGGCATCCTGTAATGGGATAAAACAGACTTTACACGCAAAATTCAGTCCCACAAAAATTGAGTGGGTGGGACTTCGTCAGAGGTCAAAGCTGACGAAAGCGAACGAACGAACGAATGAGAAAAGATTACCAAGAGCAGATGGTAAGAAAGAGGCATAACGTACATACAATAATAACTTTGACAGGACACAACAAATTGCAAATTGAGAAGACACCACAAATTACAAAATACAATAAAGTTCAAACAAACTATGATTTCAGAAAAATTGAGAGTCGCACGCAAGCATTCTATAATTATAAATTTATAAAGAATGACATTTGTAGCAAAGCGTTCTATAACTAAAAATTTATGGAGGATGACAGCATCACCTACACGTTCTATAATTATAAGTTTAAAGAGGATTCTAGATGCATCCAATTGTTCTATGATAATAAGTTTATATAAAGTGATATTTGCATGCAAGAAATGGATATTTATACATTTATAGAGGGCACAGTTGCAGAGCAGCGTTAAGTAATGCTATAAGTTTAGCGTGAACGGCACGAACTATAACGCCGAAGTTACACGAAATAAACGAAAGAAAACTTGATAATATCCAACTAGACTAAAATGGAGGCGTAGGATAAAGAACACATTTCCTGAACGTTGGAGAAAAAAAAGTAAAGATTTCCCGCAAAATGTAAAGATAAAAATATGACGAAATAAATAAAATTAAACAAATGAATTATATTGAACGCATAAAAATTATATCTTGCTGACGAAAAAACAAGAAATGACGTGGAAGACATGGTAAGATTTAAAAAAAATGGCAAGAAACACAATGGCGTGGAAACTGTGTGGTGAAGATTTGTGCTTCACAGGGAGCTGAAAAGAAGAAGAAAGAAGAATAAAGAATAAACAGAATGGAATCAAATAGGAAATATTGCAGCAATGTTAAAGACGAAGAAGAAATTGAGGGAATGGCTTTATTAGATGGTATCATCAAGGTTTAGTTTAACTTCAACAGGTCAGCTTCTCAGTATATCGGACCCGGACCGCGTCATATTACTCAGACACCCACCCCAGCACTTCCTCCGACATGCAGCACCGTAGCACACGCTAGTGACTATGGTTTCAGCATAGATGCAGAACTCCGCAGCTCTGGTGAAGGCCGTAAAAGAAATGGGAAGAAGGAAATATATCATTTCTCTCTCTCTCTCTCTCTCTCTCTCTCTGCTATCAAGACTCAATCAGAGTAGGATCCCAGACTCTCTCTCATGAAGTTAGCTGTCTGTTTAAGTGAGTCGATTGATCCATATAGTTTCTCTTTCAGGGAGGTGGGTATGGACCATATTGCTCTTCTCAGGTCTGTGTACTGTGGGCAATCATGTAGAAAATGTTTTGTAGTCATATTGTCCAGTGTACAGTGGCATAGGCTGGTTGTACCTATTTTGAATTTGGTGAACATGTGATTTCTCATTCTATTGTGGCCAGTGCGTAGGCGAAGTATGATGACTTGATGCCTCCTTGATAGTTGGTGGTATCCGTCACTCTCGTTTTGCTTTGGGGGTTCTCGTTTCCATTTTTCATGGTACTGACCCTTGAGGATGGATTTGGCTTCATCGTAACTGAGCGGATGGTTCTCTTGTGGTAATCTTCCTCCTTCTTTAGCTAATTTGTCTGCGCGTTCGTTCCCATGTATATTACAGTGTGATGGTATCCACTGAATGACTACTCTCTGGAAGTTATTGCATAGTTGGTCTAGGGTTGTTCTCAAGTCATCTAGCTCACAGTCATCTAGTTCATTGTTCTTGGGGCTTTTTTAGAGCTGTTAGTACTGCCAGTGCATCAGTCAGAATCACCAATTTATTGTGCATGTTATTTTTGTGTTCAGTAGCCAGTGTTGCAGCATCTCTGATGGCCTCAGTTTCTGCTTTAAAATTGTTTGAGAATTTCCCAGTAGCTATTGACTTGGTGATCTCGTCCTGATTATTCAGCGTCCAGAACATACCTCCCCCTTAATTTCTGGTGGCATTTGTAGCAGAGCCATCTGTGTATATGTGGGACCAAGAGTCCTGTGTGTAGTTATCGTGTATATGTGGGACCAAGAGTCCTGTGTGTAGTTATCGTGTATATGTGGGACCAAGAGTCCTGTGTGTAGTTATCGTGTATATGTGGAACCAAGAGTCCTGTGTGTAGTTATCGTGTATATGTGGGACCAAGAGTCCTGTGTGTAGTTATCGTGTATATGTGGGACCAAGAGTCCTGTGTGTAGTTATCGTGTATATGTGGGACCAAGAGTCCTGTGTGTAGTTATCGTGTATATGTGGGACCAAGAGTCCTGTGTGTAGTTATCGTGTATATGTGGGACCAAGAGTCCTGTGTGTAGTTATCGTGTATATGTGGGACCAAGAGTCCTGTGTGTAGTTATCGTGTATATGTGGGACCAAGAGTCCTGTGTGTAGTTATCGTGTATATGTGGGACCAAGAGTCCTGTGTGTAGTTATCGTGTATATGTGGGACCAAGAGTCCTGTGTGTAGTTATCGTGTATATGTGGGACCAAGAGTCCTGTGTGTAGTTATCGTGTATATGTGGGACCAAGAGTCCTGTGTGTAGTTATCGTGTATATGTGGGACCAAGAGTCCTGTGTGTAGTTATCGTGTATATGTGGGACCAAGAGTCCTGTGTGTAGTTATCGTGTATATGTGGGACCAAGAGTCCTGTGTGTAGTTATCGTGTATATGTGGGACCAAGAGTCCTGTGTGTAGTTATCGTGTATATGTTTTTCTCCTACGTGATCATTTGATAGATGTTTATCTCCAACCGTTTTTACTTTGGCAGTGTCCATGTTTGACCTTATTTTTTTTCATTTTTTGTAACTGTAAAAATTCTTTAACATGCGAAGAGTTCACACGAGATCCCCTATTTTTCGCCTTTAGGCTTATACATCGCATCTCAGTACAAGAATACCAGAGAGGGATTAAGCCAAGAGAAATCCACGAATTCGAAAAGAAAAATTCCCATTGTCTATGGCGAGACTCTAGCCCGAGATTTTCGTTTTAAGATGCTGACTATCATCCTCTAGACCTTCCAGTCTTGAACATTTAAAATAAATATTGATCTTTTACAATTTATCACTGAGTGTTGTGACTGCACTTTAATTGTAATGGTTAACAAGAAAATAAAAAAACACAAAATATCGATCCACATCAAGTGTGACATCTGAATATGGTGTTTGTGCTCATATTTTTGCACTCTCCACATATTTTTGGACCCTCCCCATACATATTTTTGGACCATTCACATATTTTTGGACTACCCACATATCTTTGTTTGCTAATGAAGGCAGCACGAAGCCATTGTTGCCTTCTTTTTTAGAAAAAAAAGTATTTGATAGCCTTTCAGCTATTGGGTCGGGATAAAACCCGATATCTTTCCTTCAACAGGCCGTTCACTAGCCACATATCTACAACAGTTCTACAGTATAAGACAATAAATGTACCACTCCATTGAGAATATGTTTTCTGTCACCCCAATATCACCTGGAAATTATTTATACAACGAAATATATAGCTGGTGACGTTTGGCAGTCCTCGATTAACGATAATTTATTTGCTTTTTTATTGGATTTGCATCCTCCTCCGAATTTAAAGTTCGAGTTTTCAAAAATTTAATTTGCAGTCTCGGAGTCAGAAAATTGAAAACTTTTATTGAATCTGTAAATTAACGGAACAAATATTGCACATATATATAATCAGTACCTGATTAAATGAATCTAGCGCGATATAAGGTTACAGACAGGTTTATAATTTTAATTTGGCCACAACGCAGATTTGTATAAATCGGATAGAACTATTTATTAACATGTTTAAAAATGGGTGTGCAACAATTTAAGTCTGCTAGCCTTGATATATATTTGGTTTTAATGATTAGATCACGTGATTTCAAAGCGGCAATACTACATTAAACGTTACAAACAGAACCGAGATGGGTCGGAATGGCAGAGTGTTAAAGACAAGGCAGGAAACTGGAAAGTGTTAAATACTGAGAAAAAAGGAGGCAGGAGGAAGGAACTATTTCTTGTTATCATTTAAAGTTTGCTCGATGATTATTCCCCTTGTGTCCTTGATCCTCCCCGGCTATTAAAAAGAAGTTAATGGACTTAAATGCCTTGTATTGCTGTTTATAGCATTTGACTTTCCATTCAAAACAACTGAACCGACTTCAACACGTTTTTTTGAGACTCCAGATTTGCCTTTGATCACTTTGCTCCTTAGTCAAACAGTTAATCTATTTCCAGATTTATTAGAATGCACATATATATGTACATAGCACTATTAACAAAAACAATTAAATGTCCCGAAGATCATACAATGCCACAATAGCAGTAAGGCAGAAACATTAAAATCACAGAAAGATAGGTATCTTTCCAATGGCAACATATGATTGTGAATCATGGGCATTCTCGCTAAGCGATGCAAATTGGTTCACTGAAAATAAAATTATACAGAAAAAAACCCCTTAGAATACCTTGGATAATGAAAAACAGCAATAAAGACATATAGTTACAGAAGTAAACATCGAAAAGAACTGGCCTATAAACATCTTACAGAGGAAATTAAAATAATATGGCCATGTTAAAAGTCACAGCGTGCTGAAAGAACAATAATTGAAGGCATGGTTCTAGGAAGGCCAGACAGGGACAGCCATAGAAGGGGGTGATCTCAAGACATTAAAGAGACCTTGAACATGATAACAGAAGAAGTGAGAGATCTTGAACATGATAACAGAAGAAGTGAGAGACCTTGAACATGATAACAGAAGAAGTGAGAGATCTTGCCAGAGAAGATCCTTACCGACAGGCTGGGATGAATGCAACGTTCTGTATAGGGCATGCAACCGGACGATGATGATGATGATATATATATAAGTCAAGTACCCCCGTCACGCCAAGTGGCCTATAGGGAAATATGGTGTTAGTGACCCTATATTTTATTTTACAGACCTTCAGCACATGATTTTTGGGGTAATGGGGGTCGGTATTACGCCCGTGCTGCTTTACTTCCCCAGAAAAAATCCGGTACCCATTTAAGGCTGGGTGAACCCGGAAACCGTCGGTTGGGATCGAACCCTACCCCTTGTCCGTGGTAGTCCAGTTCACTAACCACAGAGCTATCGCGATATATATATATATATATATATATATACATATATAAATATATATACATATATATATAATCAGAAATAATATTGAACAGTTAACTGATTCTATCGCCAGCAGTCATCTATAAGTCACCAATATGCAGTCCAGGGTGCTGAAATGTCGATGGTCGGAATGCAGGGACGTAGTAGCAGGCGCATACATCAGACACAAGAGAACGAAGGGGTATCGTATGTGAGCCGGGAGTGTGCAACCTCCTCCACATTTTATATTTTCAAATGTAAACAAAAAAAAAAAAAAATTATACTAAAAGATCAAAAGCAGGAGATAGTTACTCTCAAACGACAAGAATAGAGATTACTTATACTTCAACATCAAGAACAGAGAATATTTACACGCAAACATTTATTATTCCTCCATGTACCCAATTTCTGAGGTCTTCCAGAAGAACTAAGTGGCTGTAGAAGAAAGATCGTTCGCCACAATGTTTTTTCGGTTTTTCTTTATTTCATCATCATTGAGTGCCTTCTCCGCAACGAAGGTTGGCTACCATGGATCGTCATTCTACTCTGTTTCTTGCTTTGATGGTGAAGGCTGTCATAGATTGACTTGTCTATCTTTTGATGTTACTCGTCCATGTTAGTCTTGGTCTGCCTCTGCCTCTTTTATCTTGTATTTTCCCTTCCAATATTACTTTTAGTAGGCTGTTGTGTCTTTTAACATGCCCCAAAAATTTCATTTGTCTTGTCTTAATTGTATTTAGTAGTTCTCTTTTTATTTTCAGTTGTTTTAAAACTTAATCGTTTGTTCTCTTTTCTTTCCATCCAATTCTACCTATTCTTCTATAAATCCACATTTCAAAGGCCTCAATTTTCTGTTCTGTTTTCTTGTCTAATGTCCATGTTTCTGCACCATACAGGAATATTGAGAAGATGTAACATTTTGCCATTCTTAGTTTCAGCCCTGTTGATATTTGTTTTGTTGTTAGTATATTTTTCATGGCATTAAAATTACTTTTTGCCATACCTATTCTTTTGTTTATTTCAATTTTACATTTTACATCATTGGTTATAGTATGCCCCAGGTAGTTGTAGCTCTGGACTGTCTCCAGATGTATTCCCTCAACTGTGATATTTAATTGTAGGTCTTGAGAATTTTCTTTGTTTATGATCATAGTTTTAGTCTTTTTGATATTCATATCTAGTCCATATTTTTTGCTTGTTATGTTTATTACATTAAGCAATTGCTGTAGGTCTTTAGGATTTTCTGCTAGTAGTACAGTATCATCAGCATATCTTAGGTTATTGATTATCTTTTCATTAATGTTTAGGTCTGGCATCTCTGAGATGTTTTTAAAGATTTGCTCAGTGTAGATAGATTGAACAAGCTTGGTGATAGGATGCATCCTTGTCTTACTCCTCTTTTTATATCCATGGGTGTAGAGTTCTCCTTGTTAGATCTTATTATTGCTGTTTGCTCCCAGTACAAATTACATAGTAGTCGTATGTCTGTGTCGTTTAGATTTATATCCTTCAGGCAGTCTATAAGTTGGTTATGGTGAATTATATCGAAAGTTTTGGTGTAGTCTATAAAGCAGGCATATATTGGTTTGTTTACTTCTGTGTACTTTTCAATTAATGTTCTCATGCTAAATATGGCTTCTTTTGTGCCACTGTTTTTTCCTGAATCCAAATTGTTGCTCATCTTTCAGTATTGATTTTATTCTGAATCCTTCCCTGTATAACTAGTAATAAAATTTGTATTACCTGGCTCATTAGGCTTATTGTTCTGAAATCACTGCATTCAACTGCACCATTCTTTTTAGGCAATGCAATGAAAGTTGATGTTTTTAGATCGTTTGGTATGTATCCTGTATGGTATATGTCATTGCATATGTCTGTGATCACTTCAATGCCAAACACTTCTAGAGCCTGTATCATCTCTATCTGTATATTGTCAGGTCCTTTCTTTATTTAAGATGACCATATTTTTGAAACCCTAATCCGGGACGGATTAATTTGACTTAAATTTTCCATTTAAAAAATGGCATTTCTTCCGTCTTTTTCAAGTGAATAATAAATATATTTTAAAACTAATTAAAACACCTAACAATATAGGCTTACAAAACGTTACCAGGAGTTATTGAATTAAACGTTATTGAGTTTCAGTTTCAGAATTTAAGATTTAAAAATTGGAACACATTTTACTGTTACTGTTTCGCCAAATGAACAGTTCAACTTTTTAAACATTTTCTACACAACAACGGAATAATGTACATTTCTAAGTCGAAGAGACGTTTATCATATTATCAAAATTGGTAAACATTTGTGTCCCTCGTGTATTTTAACAAATCCGGGACAAAAGCTAAAAATCAGCCAAATTTGGGACAAATTCGGGACAATAACAAATCCGGGAAAAAGGTTTTAAAAAAAGTAAAAAATTGGGACTGTCCCGGAAAAATCGGGACGTCTGGTCAGCTTATTTATTTCACCCCTGACGGAAAGGAGAAAAAAAATCTGTTGACAACTGTGATTCGAAGCCAGCGTCCACGTGACTTGAAACACAACAATCCGTACTATTTATTCCGTTACCTGCCGGCTAATCAAACCACAATAGAAAATACTTCCACTCAAACAAAGCAATTGACAAAAGTTATAAATAAATAAAATCCAACCATAAGTGCACAACATAGTTATACTTCAACAGCAACAGCAAAGAATAGTTATAGTCAAGCAATTGCAATTAAAAGTATAATTCTACTGAAGAAATTTACATAAAAAATAGTTGATTGGAAACAGGATGGAATAATGGAAAAAAGACGTGGTCAATAAAAACATTATTTTATTATTTTTTATTATTAATATTGTAATGTAAGTAAGACAAACACGTAATGTAAGTAAGACAAACACGTAATGTAAGTAAGACGAACACGTAATGTAAGTAAGACAAACACGTAATGTATGTAAGACAAACACGTAATGTAAGTAAGACAAACACGTAATGTAAGTAAGACAAACACGTAATGTAAGTAAGACAAACACGTAATGTAAGTAAGACAAACACGTAATGTAAGTAAGACAAACACTTAATGTAAGTAAGACAAACACGTAATGTAAGTAATACAAACACGTAATGTAACTAAGACAAACACGTAATGTATGTAAGACAAACACGTAATGTAAGTAAGACAAACACGTAATGTAAGTAAGACAAACACGTAATGTAAGTAAGACAAACACGTAATGTAAGTAAGACAAACACGTAATGTAAGTAAGACAAACACGTAATGTAAGTAAGGCATTTCTATGTTATGGAGGTTCGAGAGGATGAAAGATTTAAAAGAAAACATATAAGATTACAAAAAGAAGAATAGATGAAAGAAATAGAGAGAGAGAGAGGGAGAGAGAGAGAAAGAAAGAAATAGATAAAAAAGAAAGAACATACGAAGCAAATAATTAAATAAATAGAAAAAGAAGGAAAGAAAAACGATGTATGTATGTATATATATATACATATATATATATATATATATATATATATATATATATAGAGAGAGAGAGAGAGAGAGAGAGAGAGAGAGGAAGAGAGAGAGAGAAAGGAAGAGAGAGAGAGAGAAAGAAAAAAAACAAATAATGTAAGAAAGAAGGAAAGATAGAAAGAAAGAAAGGAAGACAGGGAGAGAGAGAGAAAAAGAAATAGAGAACGAATCAAATAACTAATAAATTAAAATAGATAAGAGAGAAAGAACTGACGAACGAAATAAACGAACAAAATAATAAATAAAGAACGAAAGAAAGAAAATAAGAACGAAATAAATAAATAAAGAACTAAATAAATAATTGCGAAAGATAAAAAGAACAGAAGAGAGAGAGAGAGAGAGAGAGAGAGAGAGAGAGAGAGAGAGAGAGAGAGAGAGAGAGAGAGAGAGAAGTTAATATCAATGCAGGTAGACTGGCTTTCACAAGATACCTCATTTAGAAGTTATTGGGAAATTGAAAGAAACTGAGCTCGTCTTGGGGAAAAGTCTGGTACAAGAAAGAGTGGGTTTGGTTTGACAAGTGTTTTAAGGAGACTGTAATCAGGAGCTTTGATTACCTGGCAGCATTTTCAGGCTTAAGAAATGTGATTCGGGGTTAGGAAAAAACATGGGACAGAGAGAGAGAGAGAGAGAGAGAGAGAGACAGACAGACAGACAGACGGACAGAGATAAAGAGACAGAGAGAAAAGAACGAGAAACAGAAAGCATAGAAAATTAATAATGAAACTGGAAGGAAGTGAAAGTCATTGTTCAGGGCCGGATTAACATATAAACTAATAAGAAAAGCTTCAGGCCACATAATCCGAGGGGACCCATAAAAGTTTCATAATTTGTTTTGGGACTACGCTTGTTTCGTTCAAATATATATTTTCAAGTGGGACCTTAAGTATTTGTTTGTTTACAATGAAATATGGGGAAAAAGGGGGGGGGGGGGCGGTTCTAAGTTACATTTAGGTTAGGGCCTTACCAAGTCTAAATCCGAAACTGGCATCATGGATAGCGAGCGAGATAGAGTGAGATAGCGATAAAGAGGGAAAGAGTAATATAAAGTAAGAAATAGATTGTGTGGGCATGAGCATAGTAATATATAAATGCATATATATATATATATATATATATATATATATATATATATATATGTATATATGTAGAGAGAGAGAGAGAGAGAGAGAGAGAGAGAGAGAAAGATAACAAGATTATGTGACATAGAGAGTAATAATACGAAAGAAATGATCAAGATTATATTTGTGAATGGCGATACAAAAATATTGATAAGAAAATCATTTATTGGCGGTGAGTTTTGCTATGGGTAATGAGAAATATTAAATTGGCCTGTCATGGGAAAATAACTTGTGGTTGATAAAAATATAATAAACATTTAAATTGAGGTGATTAAGAAAATCTTTAACCCGTGCCCACGTTAAGAAAACAAGTTCGTGTTTATTGATTAGAGAGCATCTCTAAAAGTTGATTATTGAAGACAGGAAGTGAAGGAAAGCGCTAATGCATGATGGGTGAAGGAAATTGTTAATTGATTGCAGGTTAAGGCAGTGGTCATCAAGCGGGGAAATGCCGTCTCAATGGATAGCAGTAAAGATGAACGAGACAAAGAGCGCAAGGAAAGGCGTTGAGTAGAACGATCATAACAATACGTGCCGCTAGTGTTGAAGTAAGGTGGTGACCTCACAAACAGTTGTGTTCCTAATCCTATGCTATAGTCATGAATGAGTACACCTGCGTGAAAGACTTCTCGCCAATGATAGCAACACTTTTAAGTTGCTTAGTTGGTTGTGTGTTCTAGAGCAGGTTTTCCGTGGCAAGTCGCTGTTTCGAGTAGTGAGGATTCAATCTAGCTTCAGGCTGTCTGTTGTTGTTTTTTTTTTGTTATTGATTATTTTGTTATTTTTTTCCGTGTGGTGTAAGCATATCTCTTCCACTGAAATAATCCGCTGGTCTGTCGCCTCGGAAGTTCCCTGCATAAAGATATTCATTTTTTGTTATTTGTCTCCAAACAGAAAGTACCCAAATTCAAACCATATTATGGTGCGATCGGACTTTTGCTTTCAAGTAACCGCTGACCTCAATGTCAGATCGAGTACCACGGAGCTTCACTTCTAGCTCAATTCTCCGATAGAACGAGGTCCCTCCATATAATTGAAGAAAGCTGGTTAATTAACTATTAGGAAGTTTTGAAAAAAAATGTGGTAGTCCTGTTGCAGAATTGCGATAAATAAAAAGTCCCATGTTCAGGCTGAGCACGTAAAAAAACCATTGGCGTATAGAAGTAAAAAAGAGTAGGCTGTATACTTTTGCCTGAACAACTTTTAATATTAGATAAGTCCATACTCCGTGAACGTGAATTAACCAACTTTCTGAAATTATATGAGGGTCCTCCACGGTGCTACGGACTTTGTGCTGAGGTCTTCCTATATTGTCAGAAAAAAGATCTGAATACTAATGCACTTTGTACAAGTATAATGATGAATGTCTGAATAAAAATGGGGAAAAAATAATATTTTAAAGTAAGTACGATAACATTTGCTTCTCACTCACAGGACAAACTGACAGGACAAACTCACAGGACAATTCCTTGTCTATTTTATTTGGTATTGTGTTACTATCTTTTGTTTGTTCTAAATTAGATGCTGATTGGTTGTTGTGAGGCAATAATTGTTATACAGTTGTCCTCGTTGGCGAGAAATGTTGATTCGTTTTTAAAAAAATTAACGGATCAGTACATTATATGAGGATAGGGGGGAACATTTTTATTATGTCTGAACAGGTTGAACTACTTTTGATAGGCTGAAGAAAAGACTGGATTGAGTGGATTTGTTCATAAATATACAAAGTCAGTGAAAGTGGAAATCTCTATTGATGATAAGTTTATGAAAATATTAAATTGTGAGAAAGAATTAAGAAGACGTCGGAGATAAAAGTATTAAAAAAAAAAAAAGTAAAGTACCGCCGTCACGCCAAGTGGCATATAGGTAATATGGTGTTAGTGACCATTAATTTTACAGACCTTCGGCACATGATTTTTGGGGTAATGTGGTCAGTATTACGCCCGTGCCGCTTTACTTTCCTAGAAAAAAATCCAGTACCCATTAAAGGCTGGGTGAACCCGGAAGCCGTCGGTTGGGATCGAACCCTACCTCTTGTCCTTTGTAGTCCAGTTCACTAACCACTGAGCTATGGCGGCTCCCAGATAAAGGTATGGTTAAATGAAAAAGATGAAGATGTCGCTGAGTGTGGAAGGCAACAGTTATGGTATTAGTAGCAAAAAGAATAAATAAATAAAAATGTGTTTTAGTAACGAAGAGTGCTATGACCACGACACTTTTGAAACCGCTGAATTAAGAATTAAATGTTGATAATGTTTGTGAATTAAAAATGTTAGTTTATGGTTGGGATGAGAAAATACACCTCCGTGTGGCTTCTCCATCTTTTATTATCGCCATGAAAGAGTCGTAGTGGTAACACTCTGTCTTGGCGATAACATGAAACTGGGTTTGGTCCCAGCTTGGAGATTTCCAGTCGATCCAGCTGATGAAGGAATGGATAACTGACCTAATGAATTGAGGAAAGTAGTGACAGCAAAAAAATACAAACAACCACTGGCTGCATCACATTAAATAACTGTTGCCTATTGTTGTTACATTTAGTATCCACCCCACACCACCACATAATATATGTCGCAACATATGCTTTTCTTCCTCTTGTCATTGGGGAAATAGGTTGTACATCAAAATGGATATGAACTCTTTGTTCTAACTTGCAAACAGTTTCACTGGTTGCCTGAACTGAAATCACAATTGATTGGATTAATCGTCGGATTGGTAGGCCCCCTCTCCCCACCCACCCACCCACCCACACACACACACACACACACGCACGCACGCACGCACGCACGCACGCACGCACACACACACACACACACACACACACACACACACACACACACACACACACACACACACACACACACACACACACACACACACGCACAGCACTAAATCAAGAAGAAGTCAGCTGCTCAAAACTGGCTGCTTGGTTATTTGGTTATTTAGTTATGGAAGGCCTCGGTATCATTGCAAACGAATTAAAATCCATAATTGCTCAACCGCCCGTGCCAGCGTAATCATCCGAATCTCATCTCCCAAACAAAGAAAGGTAACTGTAGTCCCCATCATAGCAGTCTCAACACACGCCAAAAGACATAAGGCGAAACCGCGTAGAAAGTGAACACAGCCAACTGTTCCCTGTCATACGATAGATCATCATTCATCGTCACAATTGGAATATCGAAACATGATCAAAACGGATGAGACACACAGCTCACGGTGTGCACAGAGCACTTAACTCAGTAGCTCCTGCAACAAGCCGGACTTGGAATATGAGGAAACTGCAACAAGGAACACTTTTCATGCATAGCCTTCAATTGTTCCAGCCGCCTATCCACCATATACCGGGAGTTCACGTCTTCTTGAAAATGATGATCGTCATATTTTTAAAAAAATGTAGAGCGCTTGATGATTTTAGGCCATCGTTGTTGACTTCAATTCCGAACATATAGACACACAGTTAGTCGTCAGATTATCCCCGTCGCTCCACCACCTGCTCCAATGGCTGCTTGTTTCTGGACAAGTGAAAAACAGAATTGATTAAGATCCTATTAATTTGAGTGTCGTCTCCTCATCGACGGTTGGCTACCATAGAGCGCCATTCCGCTCTGACTCTTGCTTTGATGGTATTGATTGTCATATGCTGACTTTATCAATCTGTTGATGTTACTCGTCCATATTATTATTGGTTTGCCTCTGCCTCCTTTACCTTGTATTTTCCCTTCCAAGTGTACTTTTAGTAGATTGTTGTGTTTTAGCAGACTGTAAAAAATCTCACTTGTCTTGTTTGTTTTTTAAAAATTGTGTTTAGTAGTTAGTAGTTCTCTTTCAATTTTTAGTTGTTTTAAGACTTAATCATTTGTTTCCTTTTCTCTCCATCCAGTTCTTTATATTCTTCTATATATCCATTAAAGTTAGCGGGGTAGAGTTCTGCCCTACCAAAGGAGGAGTAAGGCGTCTCTTTTCCTCCGCTAGTCTTCGGGACACCCTTGGGCAAAGTGGAGCCCCCGTTTAGCCCCCCTATCAGGATAATGTGAAGCCATTGGAGCAGGTGGTGGATGGTGTTGTGGGAGCAGCCAACAAGTAGTGCCAGTTATTGTCTCCACACCGCGATGGCAGGCAGAGGATCTCATGTATAGAGACAATGACTGCGATCTCCGACTAGTACAGTCACTGCCAAGAAGGAAAGGAATGACAAACTACCTTCTTATATTGCCTAGAATAATCATGACAAATCACAACTTAATATTTACAACCAATTCTGACTTATGGAAGCGAATCATGGACAGTAGACAAACAAATGAAAAGACGATTAGAGGCCACAGAGATGGGATTTCTCAGAAGAATGGTGAAAGTTCCCTAGACAGCTAAAAAGACCAATGAGGAAGTTCTCAAAGAGGCCAACACAAAAAGGGAGCTCCTAAAAACATCAGAAAGAAACAATCAACATTTTTCGGGTACATCATGAGAAGATAAAAGTTGGAGTACTTGGTTACAACTGGCAAGATAAAAGGAAAGAGAGATCGCGGACGACAAAGAGAGAAAATACTGGATAGCTTGGTGTCATGGCATGGAAAGCAGTCAACAACAGATCTGATACGATGCACTGTAGATAGAAGATTGTGGAAGGACATGATCGCCTACGCCAACCGGTATGGCACATGATGATGATGGTATATCCACATTTTGAAGGCTTCAATTTCTGTTCTGTTTTTTTTGTCTAATGACCATGTTTCTACACCAAACAGGAATGTTGAGAAGATGTAACACTTTACTATTGTTAGTTTTAGCTCTGGTGTTATTTGTTTTGATGTCATTATATTTTTTATGACATTAAAATTACTTTTTGACATTCATATTCTTTTGTTTATTTCAGTTTTACATTTTCCTTTACTGGCTATAGTATGTCCAAGGAAGTTGCAGCTCTGAACTGTCTCCAGGTCTATTCCTCTAACTTTGATATCCACTTGTGGGTTTTGAGTATTATCATTATTTATGATCATAGTTTTAGTCTTTTTGATATTCATGTATAATCCATATATTTTGCTTGTCATGTTTATTTCATTAAGTAATTGTTGTAGCTCTTCAGGATTTTCTGCTAGTAGTACAGTATCATCAGCATATCTTAGCTTATTGATTAAGCTGATTAACACCTTTTTCGAACTTATAAATATTGATATCTTACGGTGTACATAAGATAAAAAAAATAATGTAGTAAAAAATAGTAGTAAGTGTCCCGTGGCATATAGGTGATATTGTGTTAGTGACCATAATTTTTTATACACCTTCGGCACATCATTTTTGTGGTAATGTCGTCGGTATTATGCCTGTTCCGTTTTACTTTCCCACAAAAAATCCGGTATCCATTTAAGGCTGGGTGAACCTGCAAGCCGTCGATCAGTATTGAACCCGAGCCCCGTTGTCCTTTGTAGTTCAGTTCACTGGCGCTGAGCTATCTCGGCTCCCATGAAATAATGTGGCAACAATTATAGGTCTTGGTATTGGGAGTTACATGTTATGGGTTGATCAATATAGTGTGATTCGATAACAGTCAGCGGTCTGTATTACAGTGTTCTCATCTGGTCAGAGTGAATGAAAGTTGGCAAATATCTCATTGCATACCTCCGAAGACGGAGTTATCTGCCTGTGCGGCGAGGGACACCTGTGCACATGGCTGCCAGGGAAAAACGGATTAACACGCAAAATTCAGTTCCTAGTCTCTAGGGACGTCGTCAGAGGTAAAAGCTGGTGAACAAAAAAAAGCATTTTCTAGTGGTTTAAAAAGAGGCTACGCAGTCTGGCGAGTTCAGCAGGAAATAAATAAGGGGAGAGAGCAACCCCGACACCAAAACTTGTATAACGAAGTCGGATGTGCCAGGCTGAAGGGCAACAACAATACCAGCTTCACTGTAGTATAGGACACAAAGGGCACCACAAATAGCAGTTTCACTGTAATATAGAACACAAAGGGAACCAAAAATAGCAGGTTCACTATAATATAGAACACAAAAGGAACCACAAATAGCAGCTTCACTATAATAGATAACACAAAGGGCACCGAAATAGCAGCGTCACTGTAATATACAACACAAAGGGCACCACAGATAGCAGCTTCACTGTAGTATAGAACACAAAGGGCACCACAAATAGCAGCTTCACTGTAATATAGAATACAAAGGGCACCACAAATAGCAGCTTCACTGTAATATAGAACAAAAAGGGAACCACAAATAGCAGCTTCCCTGTAATGTAGAACACAAAGGGCACCACAGATAGCAGCTTCACTGTAGTATGGAACACAAAGGGCACCACAAATAGCAGCTTCACTGTAATATAGAACACAAAGGGAACCACAAATAGCAGCTTCACTGTAGTATGGAACACAACGAAATAAATGCCCTTCTCAAAGTAAGCGATTATATGCAATATGTTGAATAGAGTAGAAGAAATTAGTTGCAGTAATACAATTAAGTAACAAGGCCTATCAGTTAATTATCTTATGTGCCCGACTGAGATGCACAAAGAGAGAGAGAGAGAGAGAGAGAGAGAGAGAGAGAGAAAGAGTGAGAGAGAGATAGAGAGTGAGAGAGAGATAGAGAGAGAGAAAGATATTATAAGTTGGAGAAGGAAAGATACGAAGAGAGGGAGAAAGAGAGAAAAGTGATACATATAAATGTGCAGATAATGGGATAAGTAGATAAAGAAAGAAATAACAAATAAGTGGCATAAAATTAAGAATGGACAGGAGAAGAAAGAAAGTGGTAGTGGGATAAAGAGAGAAAAATATATATACATTATAGAGAAAAAAATGTATAGATAGTGGTCAGAAGCGAGACAGAGAGAGAGTGAGAGAGAGAGACATAGAGGGATATATATATACACACAGACAGAATGATAGAAAGATAAGTGAGAAAAAGATACATAAAATATAATGGAAGAAATGTATAGATGGTGGTCAGCAGCGAACCAAAGAGAGAGAGGGAGAGAGAGAGAGAGAGAGAGAGAGAGAGAGAGAGAAAGAAAGAGAGAGAGAGAGAGAGAAATAGAATGATAGAAAGATAAACATCTACAAACATACTTAAATAAGAGCATAACCGAAAACATACCTGAGCAGTGGCACTCATAAATTTAGGTTTCTTGGTCATAATCCTCTTGCTGCCCTCTAGAATCCTTGCAATCCTATTAGTGCGGGTAACCAAAGCACCATACATCAGTGAAAAACTTAAGCCTGGAAGTATCCTGGAATGAACGAAACAATAAATATATTTCATCAATTGAGTGCCATCTCCACAGCGAAGGTTGGCTGCCAAGAAGTGTCATTCCGCTATGTTTTTTGCTTTGATGGTCCAGATTGTCATAGACTGACTTGTCCTCCTTTTGATGTTACTCGTCCATGCTAGCCTTAGTCTGCATCTGCCTCTTTTACCTTGTATTTTCCCTTCCAAGGTTATGTTTAGTAGGCTGCTGTGTCTTTTAACACGCCCCAAAAATCTCAATTGTCTTGTTTGAATTGTGTTTAATAGTTCTCTTTTAATTTTTAGTTGTTTTTAGACTTCATTATTTGTTTTCTTTTCTATCCACCCAATTTTTCCTATTCTTCTATAAATCCACATTTCAAAGGATTTAATTTTTCAAAAATATATATTTAACGGCTGAATTTGAAAAGAACCCATTAAAATAACGGTAGATTCTGATATTCGAAATAATTATTCTCAGTCCAACTCTTAAAATGAACAGTTATTTTTAAAAGGTGGTCGAAGGTATGGAAACTATTATATTCTCTCGTAATACGTTTTAATCTCAATCTAATGACCAAACCCTATGTCTCCGTTGTTGTTCTGAGCATTGCACAAGACACAGATCTTGTTCCTATGATTCCAAGACCGGCATATTAAAGACGCTTCCTAGAACGATTTATCAACAACATGAACTTATACGACCTTTCGTTTTATTTAATAGAATCTGATGACCTGATTTTGGATGTCAGTTTTAAAATTATAATAATCTCAAGCAAGACAAAGCAATATTTTGTATAAATTCTCCCTCTCTCTGCGATCAAGACTCAGAGTAGGATTCCGGACTCTCTCCTGAAGTCAGCTGTCTGTTTAAGTGAATCGATTGCCCCATATAGTTTTTCTTATTATATTCAGCTGTTTCTTGAAGCCTTTCCGGTCAGTGGTAGTTTCTATCATAATTAGAGTCTGTTAGATCCAGTCTGATTGATTACTTGTTAAAACGTTGCACTGTGTTCTGCGCCAGTGGCACAGTGCATCCGATTTCAGCCAGTATTTTATTCAGGTTTGCTTTCCTTAGCCTTTGATTGTCCCAAATCTTCCTGCAAGGCAGCAGATTGTCTTTTCTGTAGGGGGATTCTGCCCTTAGATAGTCGGCCCTCTCAGGTTTACGAGCACCATCTGCCCAAGCTTGATGTAGTAATTAGTTGGTGATTAGACCATCACACATCAAACAACAGACTATAAGACCCTCCTAACTATCACGATCTTCCGGGAGTCTCACCGATGCTGACAAGTCATGTTATGACAAGTATTTAAAACTAAAAGTTCTACCAGATATATACGAATATATGATGAAAAATGTAATTTACTATTTGGATAGTTTGTCAAAGAAGGTGTTGATCTCCTCCTGCGTTAGTGGACGCATGGTTATTTACTAATTTGGTTCATTTAAGACAACGTCCACAAGAGTCCGAGTGAAATGAATCTCCATTGTCGCCAACCTTCGATACTGGAGAAAGCACGACTAGATGGTGTTCTGAGCTTATACTCCACAAGATAACATATAGATTTTGAATGAAAAATAGAAGATACAAGAGACAGAGGTAGGAAGGGATAAAAGCAGGCTGATAAAGTTAAGAAGTAGAGAGGCGAATCAGTTACATCATGGTAAGAAATAACTTTAAATGGCTATCCATGGTAGCCTACCTTCCTTCTATGCAGGGAAGACATATGTTTTTTTAAAGAGCAAAATGGACGGATTGATGAGAGTCAGGGGAACACCGGATCCTCAGACCGTGAAATCTCCTTTAGACCACGACTTCCAATTCAGTCTCGCACTGGTAGAGAGGCCAGTGAAGTCAAGTAGCATATCTCAGTATAGAGTCAAGTGAAGTCAATTAGCATATCTCAGTATAGAGTCAAGTGAAGTCAATTAGCATATCTCAGTATAGAGTCAAGTGAAGTCAATTAGCATATCTCAGTATAGAGTCAAGTGAAGGCAATTAGTATATCTTGGTATAGAGTCAAGTGAACAAATTAGTATATCATGGTATAGAGTCAAGTGAAGGCAATTAGTATATCTTGGTATAGAGTCAAGTGAAGTCAATTAGTATATCTTGGTATAGAGTCAAGTGAAGGCAATTAGTATGTCTCGGTATATGAGCGTATTTTTTTCTGGGAAAGTAAAGCAGCACGGGCGTAATACTGACCACATTACCCCAAAAATCATGTGCTGAATGTCTGTAAAATATAGGGTCACTAACACCATATTCCCTATACGCCACTTGGCGTGACGGGGGTACTTTACTTTAAATTTTTATTAGCGGTTATATTCACTATTCTGAAAGTCTCATAGGTGTACCCTTTAAAAATGCTTGGGGGTACCATTTTTTCTTTTAGTAGAGTTATGCGTGTGGCGTAATGTTCATGCTTTGAAGTACAATTTTCTTATAATGGGGTTATGTCAGGAACATAACTTTCATGTCTTTTAGCACTTTCTTTGTAAAGCTGTGTCAGGGGCGTAACCGTCACGAGCAGTAGTACTTTTCTTTAGCAGAGTTGTGACAGGGGCGTGAACTTTAAGTATAGCCTTTCAATGCGTTGTTTCTTTTAGTGTGTATGGGGTTTTCTAGTGTTGTAGCAATATTTTCATTAATCATTTAGACACAGTCCTAACTATCATCATGTGTAAATTTTTAGTAAATTCTAATTATTTATTAGGGTTTTCTCAGCTGTAGTATTGACATGTTGTCTCATAGGTCAAAAATCTAATTTTAAAATCTCCTGTGGCATTGTATCATAGGTCAAAATCTATTTTTAGTAACTTATCAAGTCAAAATAAAAGATACATTAGACAGCCTGCCTACAGTCATCAAGACACAATAGACAACCGGCATTTTCAACGTTTTGACTATGAGACGAGATGTTTGTGTTTTGTGATTAAATTATTTTGTCTTTTGGACTTTGGATATACCTTCTTGATGTTTTGTGTCTAATATATGCTACTTTGAGACTCGATTTTTAGGCTTTTCAGTTCATCTTTTTGAGAACGCGATGAAATGTGTGGGTTTGGAACTAAGTTTTCTGACATGTAATGACCACCTTTACTCTTGTCTGTCATTCGTTGAAGTGATAAAGCTATGGAACTCCAATGTCTAAGCTTCACGTGGGTTTGGGAGTAACGTTTTGGTCTTTGGCACTAAATTTTCTGAGCTGTATTTAATCACCTGTAATGATGTCTGTTATTCGATGAAGTGGGAAACATTGGTACTACAGCCTTCAGAGCTCAAAATGGGGTCATAGAACTCCTCAGGTATAGCCGCAGGGGTCAGAGCCAGTTCGAGTAACCCACCCCGCATTACTTTCCCCCAACGTTGACCCGATAGGCACTACATATGCTTCGGCTAATGCTGAAATTTTACCACCATCCCTATTTCTCGGCCCCACCGATTATCTGACAGACGCTCTAGTGATTCATCATCATCATGTACCCTGCCGGTTGGCGTAGGCGATCATGTCCCTCCACAATCTTCTATCCACAGTGCATCGTATCAGTTCTGTTGTTGAATGTTTTCCATGCCATGATACCAAGCTATCCAGTATTTTCTCTCTCTGTCGTCCGCGATCTCTCTTTCCTTCTATTTTGCCAGTTGTAACCAAGTATTCCAATTTATTTTCCTCTTCTCATGATGTGCCCGAAAAATGTTGATTGCTTCTTTCTGATGTTTTTTAAGAGCTCCCTTTTTGTGTTGGCCTCTTTGAAAACTTCCTCTTTGGTCTTTTTATCTGTCAAGGGAACTTTCAACATTCTTCTGAGAAATCCTATCTCTGTGGCCTCAAATCGTCTTTTCATTTGTTTGTCTACTGTCCATGATTCGCTTCCATAGGTCAGAATTGGTTCTATATAACACCTATGAACTCTCTTTCTAATTTTTATTGACATAGATTTGTTGCATAAGATATTTTTCATTTTCTGAAATGCTATTTTGGCCTGAGCTAATCTGCTTTTTATTTCTGTGGGCTCTAGTGATTACACATGCATTAAGCCGCTTCTCTGATTGGTTAATTTGGATGCCCGTCATTTCTTTGCTCCCCCTCCCATACTAATGTTCTTCTCTGATTGGTTAATTTAGATGTCAGCCATGTCTTTGCTGTGCCTCCCATAGCAATACTCTTCTCTGATTGGTTGATCCAGATATCAGTCGATGTTGGCATAGTCACTCGCTGATTGGTTGATCCAGATATCAGTCGATGTTGGTATAGTCACTCGCTGATTGGATAATTTATTCATTTGTTACCAGGTTATATTTAAACTAGTCTTATTGGAGCTTTCGTGTTATAATTTTGGTTGATTCAAGGAAGGTTATTTTCATACTACTGTTCAGTCTAGCGGATTGTGTTGAGACTATATTTCACACTGTAATTTTGGAATATTTTTAGTTTCTCTTAAAGATCGTATGTTAAGGCTTATCGATAAAAGGTTTTCAAAATTATTGTTGTGTTTAAAGTAGTTGTAGTAAGTAGTGTTGAATGTATTATTCCTTCATTTTTTTCTTATGTTTTCCTTTTATTGGTTGTTTAAAGTAGTTATTTTAAGTCTCGTTGTGATTGTTATTCAATGTATTTAAACTAGGTATGTTAAATATGTTTGACAAAAGGGTTATTTGTTTTTCTCCAGATGGTTTCTAATAATGAGCTATCTTCTGGTGAACCTCAGTGTCCATTGTTTCCAAAGAAGTTTAAACGGCGCCAAGCTATGTTTCAGCATATACGGGCCGCACATCACATTATACGCCATGCTTGTACCATTTGTAACGTACGTATACGAGTTGAAGTTCTTTAGCCAGCCATAGGAGACTAAAACATTCGGTTTTTACAACAGCACCTTCACCAGTGGTACCGTCTACAACGCCCACTTCACCTTCTACAACACCAACTTCATCGCCACCGATTGTCCCTTCATCAGCGACCAAACGAAAGATAGACGAAGAACATTCACCTCCAAGTAAAAAACACAAGAACGATGATCCTTAGCAACACTGCCGGATGATTTGCGAGCTGTATATCAACAAAACTGGTCAGCTATAAACACCCACACTACTATCAACAAGACAGTTTCCACATATATATTCTTCCACTCACCTGATCGCCAATTCACCACAGACTGGTCTGCTCTTCTAAGGGATGTGTTTGATAGTCAGACAACTCGTTTTAAAATTAACTATGATCACCATCTTATTCTCAGACATAGAGAGAGTGGTGATCTACGCATCCCTCAATAACACGGCTGTTCTCGAGTTCCCCCGTTTAATCAAGAATCTTGGAGATTTCACCAGATTCGTTGATTCTCTAAACGAACACGATCCCACAAACATTGCCCTCCTCAACAGACCCCATACTAAGTGGATGGCGGAGAGCGTTCCCGCGACTAGTTTTTATTTATTTCACCTACACAACTTCCTGATCAGTTGATTAGTCATCCCGTGGTCAAAAGAGGGAAAGTGAGGATGGAAGATGACATGGTAGGATAGAAGCCTAGAAGGAGATAGGAGAAAGAGAGAGGTTAAACTTTTACTGTACATTTATAAAAATACATGTTCTCTTTGATGTATTAATAAAATCTTTATTGTGAAAATTACATAGAAAACGTCATATTTTGTTATGTTATTTGTCAGAGAGTGAGAGAGAGAGAGAGAGAGAGAGAGAGAGAGAGAGCGAACTACTACCACCGAGGAACAAGGGAGAGATAACACCAGCTTTCCTCAGTTTTTAAAATCAATACAACACACTATTTATTTACAAACACACACCTGCCCTGAGGAAGTGCGATAACATTCAGCCAGAGAGAGTTATAAACAAATGAACCTACACTCAGGAGAGGAACAAACCTTATGGTCATCGCTCATAGGGTCACCTACGCTCACCGAGGTTACGCTGCGTCGGTCGGTCCGTTTTGCTGCGTGTAAACTTTTATATAAGCAAAAACGCACCTGCGTGTATACTTCTTATATAGAGAAAAATGCAGCATTTTTTGCGTATAACGAACATTTACCAGTCGTAAATGCTGTATATCACTACTGACGAGACACTAGCTGTATCTGGTCACGTGACGTGTTTAATCCTCACACTAAGATATACTCATAAAGGAGATGAAAGAAAGTGCTCTTCTCACCGTTATAGTCTTCTTAATATGGAGTCTGGAAGGAACCTAATTTTAGAAAATAACTTGATTGAGGCTTGTAAGTCTTGAATTAAGTGAATGGGAGCCGCGAAAGCTGAGTGATTATTGAGTGAACTGGACTACAAATTACAATAGGTCGAGTTCGATCCTGATCGACGGCTTTCACCTTTCACCTAACACCATATTCCCTAAAAGCCTCGTGGCGTGACGGGGCTCTTTACTTTTTGTGTTTTTTTTTTTACATTTGGTAATGAAAATAGAGAAAATGCAACAATATTGTATTCTTACTTTTGTAATAGTAATTTAAGAACACTGAATGATGGTAAGCGACAGATGTATACAAACACAGTATCCCTATACGGTACACTGGACGCATGTTGGGGTTCTTTCTTCCCACAAGATGC
This sequence comes from Megaustenia siamemsis, assembly GCA_032433765.1. Taxonomy (NCBI): domain Eukaryota; kingdom Metazoa; phylum Mollusca; class Gastropoda; order Stylommatophora; family Ariophantidae; genus Megaustenia; species Megaustenia siamemsis. Next base: position 70,701,535 of record JAVIAB010000047.1, on the reverse strand, counting down.
GTCGTCCACTCGCTTCATTGATGATCCTCTGCCATAGAAAAAAAAACAACGATCATCGTTACAATGCCGCTGTTAGTTTTCGATATTCTGAGCCGCAATCGCTTGAATTAATGAACTGGAACGCCACCTGAGGTTTTTATCTCTATTACTCTGTGAAAAAGTGGAGGTTTTTCCGTGTTACCAGGTAGTAAACACAAGGTCATTACAATTAACGATCGTCAGCTAATGACAAGGAAAGTCTCGCTCAATTCTCACAAGAGGCCAGTCTTTTACGGTCTGACACGGCTTAGTGTTGACTAAATCTTTGAAAACGATTACCAAGGATTTTTCATCTGAGAGAGTACGGCTGCCTAGCGTCGTACTGACCATATAACACATATACATGAGGCGTTGGTCGTAGAAAAATATAGACTCTCAAACAGTAATTTCTAAACACCTTTAGGCGTTATATGAATTCTTTCGTTTTTGCAACTTTTTTACAAGCAATCAATCATTAGACATATTTGGAGCACAGGTCATGAACAATGTTTTTTAAGAACTAATTTTGCAGAAAATCTTGTTGGGAACCGAAAGCAGTGAGATGCTCCTATATATTTCTTATATTCAAACATGTCTCATGTCTTTGAAGTTTGATTTGTTGTTTGTTTGCTTCCTTACACCATTTTTATATCTCCAGCGAAATGTCATTTTCTCACAGACAACAATGTGCTGAGGTGTCCTTCGTTACGTAGGCATATAGTCTTCGACTTTAGAGGGATTCTCATATTTTTATCGTCGAGATTTTTTATTCTATAAACTTTGCTCGCGCAGCGGCCATTTTTGGCCAACAATTGTCGATTTCCAACAGCCAAGAGGTCTTTAACGAGAGCACACGGGACCTCATTTTTTTTCACTGTTATCCATCGGATCGCACTACCTATAGATCAGGGGAGGGTAAAGTCCAGAGGAAATCACGGATTGGAAGCGAACAATTCCCACCTCTTGTAGCGGGGTTCGAATCTCATGTCCAGAGATCGACACTTTATTTTTAGATCATTCATACTCCTGGAAGTTTGATATAGTGAGCTGGCTATTTCAGTCACCAGAAACCATCTCTTATTTGTAAATCTTGACAACATTTAGAAGTACCTCTAGTGTTATTTCTATAGGTGGGTACATATGAAAAGAATAAACAATGAGAAGTACCTCTAGTGTTATTTCTATAGATGGGTACATATGAAAAGAATAAATAATGAGAAGTATTTCTAGTGTTATTTCTATAGGTGGGTACATATGAAAAGAATAAATAATGAGAAGTATTTCTAGTGTTATTTCTATAGGTGGGTACATATGAAAAGAATAAATAATGAGAAGTATTTCTAGTGTTATTTCTATAGGTGGGTACATATGAAAAGAATAAATAATGAGAAGAAGATGTAGATGTCGACACTGACCTGGTCATGTAGCAAACTTCTTTCGCCGGCTTGGACACGATGAAGAAGTTGGAACCAAATGCCAAACTGATTCCGACAAGCAAGATGTAGCTGAGTTCTCTCGTGGACGCCTTTACCACGGGCGTGTTGTGGTAACGGATAAAGATAACAAATACCCATATGGTGACGCAAATTCCGAGACTGCCCACGGTCATGCACACGATGGCTTGCGTGTGTCTCCAGTGGATGAAGTCTACAGGGATCTCTTCGCAGTCTGAAACAGCAAAGCCAGAAGATAAATACAACAGCTTACTATTTGTGGTGTCCATTTCCATACTTAGCAATAGTGATAGTCTCACGATGTGAGAGAAAACTACAGAAAATACGCTAACATTAAATATTGTACTTGTAAACGTGCATTTATGTCTGTACCAAATATCATGGGTCATCATCATCGGTATTATTATTATTATTAGAGCACCTATGGACATGTTCGGAGTGCAATGATGATGACCCGCAAATAACTCAATAACTCAATTATTATTATTAATATAATGTTTGATATGAATAAAGCTATTCAATTTATCAAAAGATAACAGTATCAGCGCAATGATGACTACCACGATCTTGGACACCTAGGACGAACCATTATCTTTAAACGTAGAACATAACGAACTGAGTATACACAAGAAAATACTTCTGCTACAACAAGCACAGAAGGTTTAATAGATTCAAAGACAACATTACAGTTAAAGTTACATGGAGCCAAAGAGGAAAATCCCCCCCCCCCCACTTCCGAGACAGAGGTTATATTTATGACAAACATCTATCTGACGGTGTGTAAATACCGAAATGGGAATACAAGTAGAAGATTATTTCAACAAAGTATTTTTTCTGTGCTAGTTCGACAATTACAGCTCATCGCCGTCGCATTGAATAGGGCGCGAAAGGAGTGCAGTTGCGTTATCATGATTTAGAGAAGTTTCGATGTCAACGCCTTTCGGCCAAACATATCAAACTTCAGCACGATATTTTAATGACCTCTGTGTTTGCCTTTCTTCTTCCTCCTCTGTTCACTTGGTCACACTTGGTTTCCAGACCCACCACGGAGAAATGGAATAGGGTTTTGATCAATTTTGGTTCATTTATCTTTAAGCCAGGAGACATTTATGAGTCACAGGCCGCTTATAACTTGAGCGCTCATTTTCTCCTTTGAGCAGAATAAACACTAGCAAATTAGCTTATACACGTTCCTTGAACAGAGGACAACTGGTAGTTAGGGAATTGCATCTCTATTTATGTGGACCTCCATTCTTATCATTTCAATGATTCGATTACCTTCATTTTCCTAATTACACAAGACCCATTTTCCACTAGAGCACGCGATGCAAAGTGTACTCAATAACCAACTAGGACAAGTTTCTTTTTTTTTCTTATTCCAGAATCTGCTTTCCTTCTAAACAAAAATACAAACGTCCCAGGCTAATTACTGTGCCTCTCATCTTATCATGTTATCCATAGCTGTTTTACACAGATGCCATTTTGCAATGTTCTAATTATCCATACCTTACAATTTGCTATTTTAAACGTCGTTAAATAATTTGCCTACTACAGAAAATTGGCAATACATAAAAAAAAAAAAACAACAACCAAGTATTATTACATGCAATTAAGGAAATAAAGATGGAATGTATTCGATATACCGGTTCGGGGTACATTGATTTTCGCAAGTAATTTTATAATTATTATTATGCTCCTTTTGCTGTCAGTAGCCAGTGGGTGTTTCTCATTTACAGATAAATCATCAGGGAGTTTAAATTTTGAGCGGCTCCTGTGGCCTGAGGGTTTTAATTACGTGACATTTATGTCAGATTTATTCTCGAAGTATTTGACTGCTTCCAGGTTGAATGTGAGGTTACTCGTGCATCTCACATTTGGTGTCGACTCAATATTTGAACCTTTCAGCACAGGAATAGTGTGGGCAAGATCGTGTTGGTGCCAGTGATGATCGACGGACCATTCTATGGGAGGTGTGGTCGGTATCACGCCAAGCCGATCTACATTAATAGAAAAATAAAATCTCCCGTGCCCGTTTTCAGAGGTTGGAAGAAACCAAAATGATGACGCATCCATCCGAAAAAAAAAATATATATATACGTCACATCCGGGAAGTGAACGTAGACTTCTCTGTACAGTAGCAAGTATACTGACCACGTGACAACTACAACTTCTTGAAATTTTGCCTTAGGGTGTCGACACTTGTTATGTTTTTCTGAATCAATAGAATGTGTGATGAATACGAGCGTTAGAGACTTTATATTATTTTATAAGCATATATTCATAAGAGAGCTGATATCCAATATTAGGAAAAAACAATAAACATTTGTTGGCCATGTAATGTGAAGAGAGCAGCTGAAATATATTGTAACAGCTGGGAAAATTGAGGGACGAATTATAGAGGGAAGCAAAGAGAAAAGATTTGCCATGGGAAACGTACGGAAGTCCAAAGAAATTAAATTAAATACTAAAATAAAGATTTTCACCTCCAATGTTAAGTCAGTCTTATTATATGGCAAACATGGAGAACAACTAAAATGACAATCATGAAGATACAGACTTTCATTAATGGATGCTTACACAGAATAAAAATATGGAAATGGCAGGACAAAATCACTAACACAGAATTATGGAAATGTACCAGTCAAATACCAGTAGATAAAGATATACATTAGATGAGCAGCAATTTGGATTTAGAAAAAAATAGCGGGACAAAAGAAGCCATATTCTATAATGAGAACATTAATCGAAAAGTACACAGAAGTAAACAAACCAATATATGCCTACTTCATAGACTACACCAAAGCTTTTGATAGAGTACACCACAAACAACTTATAGAATGCCTAAAAGAGATACATCTAGATGACATGAACATACGACTAATATGCAATCTATCCTGGGAGCAAACAGCAATAATAAAGTATAACAAAGAGAACTCTACGCCCATTGATATAAAAAGAGGAGTAAGACAGGGATGCATCCTATCACCAAGCTTGTTCAATCTATACACTGAGCAAATTTTAAAAACATCATAGAGATGCCAGGCCTAAACATTAATGGAAAGATAATCAATAACCTAAGATATGCTGACGATACTGTTCTGCTAGGAGAAAATCTTAAAGATCTACAACAATTACTTAATGAAATAAACATGACAAGTAAAAAATATGGACTAGATATGAATATCAAAAAGACTAAAACTATGATCATAAACAAAGAAAATACTCAAAACCACAAGTGGATATCAAAATTGAAGGAATAGACCTGGAGACAGTTCAAAACTACAACTACCTTGGACATACTATAACCAGTGATGGAAAATGTACAATTGAAATAAACAAAAGAATAGGGATGGCAAAAAGTAATTTTAATGTCATGAAGAACATGCTAACATCAAAACAATATAACACCAGGGCTAAAACTATATATAGCAAAATGTTACATCTTCTAAATATTCCTATATGGTGCAGAAACATGGACATTAGACAAGAAAACAGAACAGAGAATTGAAGCCTTTGAAATGTGGATATATAGAAGAATAGGTAGATATGGATGGAAGGAAAATAAAACAAACGATGAAGTCTTAAAATAACTAAAAATGAAAAGAGAACTTCTGAACACAATTAGAACAAGACAAATGCTATTTTTGGGCCATGTTAAAAGACACAACAGCCTACTAAAAGTAATCCTGGAGGGGAAAATACAAGGTAAAAGAGACAGAGGCAGACCAAGACTAACATGGACGAGTAACATCAAAAGATGGACAAGTCAACCTATGACAACCTGCAACATAAAAGCAAGAGACAGAGCAGAATTGCGCTCTATGGTAGTCAACCTTCGTTGAGGAGACGGCACTCGATGATGATGATGATGATGGAAGAGATACGGCGAAGACGATGGCGCTGGATGGGACACACTCAGCAGAAGCCAAATGAGATTATTACACAATAGGCACTTTTTAGAATCCCTAGGGAAAAAAACAAAGAGGAATACCAAGGAATACTTGGTGAAGACAGATAGAAGCAGAGATGAAGATGATGGGGAAGACATGGGATGATCTTAAAAGAATGGCAAGAAACAGAACGGCTTGGAAAGTGTTTGTTGAAGACCTATGCTACACAGGGAGCTGAGAAGTGGAAGAAGAAGAAGAAAGATGAAATTTACCAGACAGTTTAAGAGAATGGCTTGGCAGAAGATCAACATCAGAAATGATAAATAATTATCGATATCGAAAGTTGAGGAGAGACATGATCACCTACGCCAGCAGGCATGGTACTTGATGATGATGATGGTGATTCATCAGACACCATTTTAAAGGCTTTCATCAGTTTAAAGAAAAGACTCCTTGTACACCGAGCGCGAAAATAATGAATGGAGTCTGTAATTGTTGACAGTGTTTTGAGTACATGAAATGGTCGACAAGACGACATTTGTGTCTGCAACCAGGTCCAACTTTTCTCTGTGTAATTCATACACGTTATGAAGCGAGAAAATCAAGGTCCGTCCTTACTTTGCTGCTTTCTTTAATTTTTTGTTTCTACTTTCTCCATCGTGCTTATCGACTTGTACCGTTTCCTCGGAGATGGTCTTAGCAAGGCCGGACGAGCGGGATATGTTGCATTACCAGCGAATCATTTCAGGGGAAGGGATATGTTTACAACACTCGGAAATAAGTTCATCAATAATCAACAACAGAAAAAAATAAAGAACAATAAACAGACAGTCCGAAGCAGGATCGAACCCGTACTTCTCCACACAGCGCCACGCCACAAGAAATACATGCTAGAGCACACGGCCATAGGGCACTGCGTCGAGGACTGCCTATTGTTCCTTGTTTTTTCTGTTGTTGATTATTTGTGAATTTTGTCCGAGTGTTGTAAACAAACCTCTTCCCCTGTATTGATTCGCTCATCTATGAACTAGAATAGAGGTGCCACTCTCAGCACACGATATTGTGAACTAGAATAGATGTGACGTTCTCAGCACATGATATTGTGAACTAGAATAGAGGTGACACTCTCAGCACACGATATTGTGAACTAGAATAGATGTGACACTCTCAGCACATGATATTGCGAACTAGAATAGATGTGACACTCTCAGCACATGATATTGCGAACTAGAATAGATGTGACACTCTCAGCACATGATATTGTGAACTAGAATAGAGGTGACACTATCAGCACATGATGTTGCGAACTAGAATAGAGGTGACACTCTCATCACATGATATTGTGAACTAGAATACGGACGACACTTTTAACACACAATGTTATGAAATACAATAAAGATGACACTTTCAACACTGAATATTATGAACTAGAATAGTGGTGACACTCTCAGTACATGATATTGCGAACTAGAATAGATGTGACACTCTCAGCACATGATATTGCGAACTAGAATAGATGTGACACTCTCAGCACATGATATTGTGAACTAGGATAGAGGTGACACTCTCAGCACATGATATTGTGAACTAGAATAGAGGTGACACTCTTATCACATGATATTGTGAACTAGAATACGGACGACACTTTTAACACACAATGTTATGAAATACAATAAAGATGACACTTTCAACATTGAATATTATGAACTAGAATAGAGGTGACACTCTCAGTACATGATTTTATGAATCGGAAGTAATGTGACTATTTCTATTACAATTCTCCTTTCACACCGGATTTTCTTCTCATTTTTCCACAGTTTGCCTCTGTTGACTCTGTTTTCCACGAAGTGTTCTTTTTATATGTTTATTGTTATTCCACCGAGAATGTTTGAAGTAGTAGTGTCTACGTAGGATAGACAAATGATCTAATGACAGACCTAACGAGTCGATAGTGTATCTGTCCTATGTAGTTATAAAATGCTCATGAGTTATTTCTTAGGAAAGTATTGTTATTTAGAGTGAAAGTCTAACAACATGGCGGGAACCTTTTGTAGTTTACAAGCTGCGATTCGAAATGACAAAAAAAAAAACCAATCATCAGAGTAGCAACTTCGAACGTCAGTGGATTTGGTAATAAATCAACAGATTATAGTAGAATTTATGATAAGAAGAAATATTACAATTTTAGGGCTATCAAACACTAGTTGGCAAGTACAGAAAACAACCCTTAGTCTTTCTTATTCCTCGTTAGTTTTCGCAGTGTAAAAAAAAAAGTAAAGTACCCCCGTCACGCCAAGTGGCGACGTATAGGGAATATGGTGTTAATGACCATAAATTTTACAGACTTTCAGCACATGATTTTTGGGGTAATGTGATCGGTATTACGCCTGTGCCGCTTTACTTTTCCAGAAAAAAATTCAGTACCCAATTAAAGGCTGGGTGAACGGAAGCCGTCTGTTGAGATCGAATCTACCTCTTGTCCTTTGTAGCCCAGTTCACTAACCACTGAGCTATCGCGGCTCCGGTTTTCGCAGTGAGTTTACACAATATTTTGTATTTTTCCATTGAAAGCATCTGCCATTACCACGCGTGTTTTTAGTATTGCTTCCTTAGCCTTTAGTTAAACTCACCTCCTTATAAGGTAGTAGTCCCAGAGTAACAGTTTTAGCAGATTAACGATTTTCTCCTACACGAATTTGTAGCGGTTTTTCATTCACTTTAATCGATGTCTGTCAGAATATTTTTTTTCGCTGATAAGAATAAATTCATATTTTCTTGCGAGCGAAATGACAGCATTCTATATCAGTGAAACAAAAAAAGATTCTTTACATAAGCATGTTCATCCCAGACATTTTCCTATTTGATTATTATTTTTTTGTAGTTGCTAGGAGGTTCTAAAGTTTCTATAAATTTGTATTCTAATTTCTAACAAAATGCAAATAAACGAAACATATTTGATGAGAGAAATTATGTACAAATGAAATATATAATAGAAATTAGAGGGGAAAAAATAGATATTGGACATGAGACGATATAGTTTAGAATTAGATATATTTTTATAAGAAAATAAGAAAGAGAGTAAAGAGAAATAGAAAAAAAAACTGCATTATCCCATTTCAGAGATCTGCCAGGTGGACGTAAAGGATTGGAGAATAAAGGCCGCTTGTTCATTGCAGTCGCAGCGAGGTGTTCGGGTCTGAGTTTTTATTTCACCAGGATAGGAAAAATGGAGCACGACAAGTTATAGAATACAGCCACCCTCTCTCGGTGTAAAGAGAGAAAATGAAAGCAACCACAAATCGTGCCTTGTTAGAAGCTAAAACTGATCAAACAACGTGGGTTACGCTGGCGTGGCCACTTACACCATATCAAAAGTGGCTGCATACCAAAAATATACTTTATAGACAACTAGCATATGGCAAAAGAACTAGAGGGCAAAATACGTAAGGTCACCTTTGTCTACGTCCCAGGACATGCGGGAGCTGTCTAAAGCTCGCGTAGCTGAATACGTCACACTAGTGAGAAGTCTTGCCGAGTTTTCCATCCTGCGCTTAGGGCTACTCAATGTTGGCTACGGGAAAACCCTTCTCATGTAGTCGACGACGTGAGCAATTTTGTCACAAAAAGTTGTCGCTCAAATCGGCCTTGTAGTATAAGTCGCAAAGGAACGTTAATCTAATTTGTCTTTGCGGAGTTTGCTACAAGCTTTATAGCGGTCATTTTGTGTTCCGCATCCTAGAAAACACTTTGTTCTAGTTAAGAACTAACCACGTGAAATAAAACTGGTAAGAACAGAACAATAAAACAATAGAACAATAAAACAATAGAGCAAAAGAACAATAAAACAATAGAACAATAGAACAATAAAACAATAAAACAATAGAACAATAAAACAATAGAACAATAGAACAATAAAACAATAGAACAATAACACAATAAAACAATAGAACAATTGAACAATAAAACAATAGAACAATAAAACAATAGAACAATAAAACAATAAAACAATAGAACAAAAAAACAATAAAACAATAGAACAATAAAACAATAGAACAATAGAACAATAAAACAATACAACAATAAAACAATAAAACAATAAAACAATAGAACAATAGAACAATAGAACAATAAAACAATAGAACAATAGAACAATTGAACAATAAAACAATAGAACAATAAAACAATAGAACAATAAAACAATAGAACAATAGAACAACAAAACAATAGAACAATAAACAATAAAACAAAACAATAAAACAATAGAACAATAAAACAATAGAACAATAAAACAATAGAACAATAGAACAATAGAACAATAAAACAATAGAACAGTAGAACAATAAAACAATAGAACAATAAAACAATAGAAAAATAGAACAATAAAACAATAGAACAATAGAACAATAAAACAATAAAACAAAAGAATAATAGAACAATAAAACAATAGAACAATAAAACAATAGAACAATAGAACAATAAAACAGTAAAACAAAGGGTTAGTTAGGTAAGTAACAAGGTTAACAGCTCACGTTAAGAAAGCTTGCAAGTCACTTACCAGTCAAATTCGTACTGGGCCATTTTCCAAGGTCACATGGTCGACAATCGGTGTTGTTGTCCACTAGTATTTCGTTTTCTAGACACGTGGTACATATCCAACAGCAAGGCACGCCTTTCACTTTCTGCTGGTGATTACATTTATGTTATTGATCAATAGACACACGTAAATAAAATAGCTGAAATTGATAACAATTGTTAAACAAGATTGATGGGAGCTAATTTCTCTTACCCCGACCCTTAGCTCACTCGGGAACTTTCGGAATGGTTAGTTTGTCACGAACTTTCTTCATTCTTTACTTTTGTGTGGCAGTTTCTGGTTCGGATGTTGATCGAGTCTTTGATATCTTCATTCAGTTGTCTTTCTTGTGTGACAGTTTCTGGTTCGGATGTTGATCAAGTCTTTGATACCTTCATTCAGTTGTCTTTCTTGTGTGACAGTTTCTGGTTCGGATGTTGATCAAGTCTTTGATATCTTCATTCAGTTGTCTTTCTTGTGTGACAGTTTCTAGTTCGGATGTTGATCAAGTATTTGATATCTTCATTCAGTTGTCTTTCTTGTGTGACAGTTTCTGGTTCGGATGTTGATCAAGTATTTGATATCTTCATTCAGTTGTCTTTCTTGTGTGACAGTTTCTGGTTCGGATGTTGATCAAGTATTTGATATCTTCATTCAGTTGTCTTTCTTGTGTGACAGTTTCTGGTTCGGATGTTGATCAAGTCTTTGATATCTTCATTCAGTTGTCTTTCTTGTCTACTTCTACACCCTTCGCCTTTCACTGTACGCCTGAAAGATAGGTCTTGCCATGTACGAACAAACATAACATTTATGTTTGATACCGACGAAAGAAGATCGTTTTATGGGTCTAGGTTATTCGTGATAAATTTGTTCACTTTCTCGTTTGTGATCTGGTCTCAGTATGAGGTATCTAGGATCTTAAGATCAACTTTCTCGTTTGTGATCTGGTCTCAGTATGAGGTATCTAGGATCTTGAGATCAACTTCCTCGTTTGTGATCTGGTCTCAGTATGAGGTATCTAGGATCTTAAGATCAACTTTCTCGTTTGTGATCTGGTCTCAGTATGAGGTATCTAGGATCTTGAGATCAACTTCCTCGTTTGTGATCTGGTCTCAGTATGAGGTATCTAGGATCTTAAGATCAACTTCCTCGTTTGTGATCTGGTCTCAGTATGAGGTATCTAGGATCTTAAGATCAACTTCCTCGTTTGTGATCTGGTCTCAGTATGAGGTATCTAGGATCTTAAGATCAACTTCCTCGTTTGTGATCTGGTCTCAGTATGAGGTATCTAGGATCTTAAGATCAACTTCCTCGTTTGTGATCTGGTCTCAGTATGAGGTATCTAGGATCTTGAGATCAACTTCCTCGTTTGTGATCAGGTCTCAGTATGAGGTATCTAGGATCTTAAGATCAACTTCCTCGTTTGTGATCAGGTCTCAGTATGAGGTATCTAGGATCTTGAGATCAACTTCCTCGTTTGTGATCAGGTCTCAGTATGAGGTATCTAGGATCTTAAGATCAACTTCCTCGTTTGTGATCTGGTCTCAGTATGAGGTATTTCTTCTTAAGATCAACTTCCTCGTTTGTGACGTAATTGGTGTTTTAGGCTCTAATAGCAACATTGAATTTCTATAGACAACACATGGTAAAGATCAAGTGAGGAAGGAAAACAAGGCTAAAGAACGTATATTATTTTTGTTTACAATAAACCTAATAAAATAAATTAGTGCAAGATATGAAAAGTGGTAAGAAAAAAAAATCGAAAATAGCTGTTACAGAGCAACTCAAGTGTACATTAATTATTTTTTAATATACAACAACTCTGGAACACTGTTCATACCAACATATCCAGCAGTTGTACATAAGTACAATAAACATATATGAGTAATCTCTGTGTTGACACCGAAAAATCATATTTAATGTAGATAAATATAACACATGAACTGAAAATATCAAAGGGGATAATTTTGAGTCAATGTTTCTTTCCTTTGTATTTGGCTACTACTATTTCTGCTGCTGTTATATTACGAACACGATTTCAGTTGCTGTTATATTTTAGCACTTTCATCTTGAGTTATTCTGAAACTATTTCAGCTGCAATTATATCTGGACATTATTTTTATTTCTGGAGATATTTGGAAAATATTACAACAATATGAAGTACCACCCAAAAGTCATCAATACATGAATATCACCACAGACGGCTTTTCTTGAGCAGGTCTTACGGAGGTAGGACTGAGTGTATGGTTCCAGATTGAAACTGGAATGAAACTGGGATGTATTTAATCTCCCTTGTTATTAGGAATTGCCGCCAGCTTCATAATGCAGAAATGATGTACAACAAAGACATTGAATGGGTACTGGATCGATGAGAGGGCTTTGATTTTGCAGACAACATAGTTCTGGTAGTAATGCGAACACGATGTAGGACAACAAAAATACAGTCATCAATCACTAGCAGAAAAGAATTTGAGATCCATCAAGAAAAGACGGGAGTAATGAAAAGTTGAATTTGTTCAGATGAGTAAAATATATCTGGAAGGAAAGGTAGTGGATGAAGTAGATCACTTCGTAATCTCAGAAGTTCATAGATAAAAAAGGAGGCACAACGAAAGAAATAGAATCAGAATAGCAAATGCGGCAATGATTTTTAGATACCTGATATACTATGGAAATTAAAATTACTAAGCACAAAACAAAACTTTGGATTTTCAAATCAAATGGACGGGAGAGCTGGAAAACAACTAAAGAAAAAGGGGGAAGATAAAATAAATGCATTCTAAAAAAAGATGGCTCAGAAAATATATTTGGTTTACAATAGCATTAATTCAAGACTAGTGCAGAAGTCAATTCGTTTGACATTTTAGATTTATAATCTTATATTTGGAATACTTCAGGTACTGTGATAGGGCACTGTTTGCTTAAAGGCAGGTGGACATTTGATCGTCAAAAGTCAGACTTGCATTTCGTTCTTTCAGCTTTGATGTTTGGGGTCGTTCCTTCAGCTTTGCTGTTTGGGGTCGTTCCTTCAGCTTTGATGTTTGAGGTCGTTCCTTCAGCTTTGATGTTTGGGGTCGTTCCTTCAGCTTTGATGTTTGGGGTCGTTCCTTCAGCTTTGATGTTTGGGGTCGTTCCTTCAGCTTTAATGTTTGGGGGAGAGTCTCATATGAATTCAGATTTTGGTCACTTTTAAATTCTTGGGCTGAAAGTTCGCGAAACGTCCGGATATACAAAGACACCAGACAATAGCTCCCTTTGTATTAGTTCACACAGTAGTCTGCACAGAGCTTCCTGACTGCATACACATACGATTATATTATCCACTGATGTTAGTTCTGATATCTTTATCGACAACTACAAACTTGATATCGTGCAGCAACACAGTTACATGAGGTGTCCATCTTTAAGGACAAGTATCTTTAGATACAGTAATTGACACCCGCGATAGTAAAACTCCATTATTTTGGCTCTGAGCACTGTTGTGTGTATGTTACATTGTCCTCTGCCGCTAGAGACCACAGAAGAGCAAAGAATCGCAGATTGTTTCTCCCCTCGACGCCAACGGCAACAGAGGAAGGATAGAAGAAGAAGATAGTAAAACTGCTACCACCTTCGACCGTTTTTCTTGGCGCGTTTAGCAAAACAGCAAACTGACAACTAAAACGAGGCGCCAGTTTACAATGCCTATATCATCAGTACCCATTTGTATGACAACAAATCATGGACAACCTTTGCAAAGCAAGATAGAAGGCTAAATGAATTCCATATGCGAAGTCAGCACCGTATTCGTGGTATCACCTGGAATGACAAAGTGACAAACGTGGAGGTCCCTATTCGCACAAGCCTACCACACATCTACACACCGCTCAAACAACGCAGATTACGTTCGCTTGGCCACTTATACCGTAGGAAAGACGGCCTTTGGTATACATTATGGTCAACTAGCAGATGGGGTCAACTAGCAGATGGCAAAAGAACTAGTAGATGGCAAAAGAACTAGCAGATGGGGTCAACTAGCAGATGGCAAAAGAACTAGCAGATTGGGTCAACTAGCAGATGGCAAAAGAACTAGAGGACGCCCAAAACTTCGATTTATTTATTAACTTCGATTAATGTGTGCTAACATAACATAAAGACTCTGAACATAAACCTTGGAGCCTGGGAAGAGATAGCTGCAGATCGTAGTATTTAGAAACACACTTAAAGCTCCAACTCAGGCAAGAAGCAGGCAGGTTCATAGAGAAAGAGCATACACGGTGAAAGGAAAGAAAAAAATAACATTTCTAGGGGCGCTGCAAAATGTATAGTCAACTATGATTGACGAAGGCTACTACTATACTAATTCACAGATTGTCTACAGATAAAATTATACGATCAAAAGGTAGTAGTTCACACAGTAGTTTGCACACAGCAAGATTGCATACTCCTCAGATACCGATCTTGGTGTTTCACCAACAAACGATTATTTCCTCAATTATTCTAACAGCGATGAAGATATTGTTCTGTCTGCAATGAAACTTGAACAGGAGTGCGTCCATAGTGTCAGACGTAACAAGAAATGTGCTGATGTGTGGCAATTAATTGATGCCACACTGAGAAATGCACCCTGCCTGATGCGCCTTTTTGCTGCTCTCTATCATTTAGATGAGGGCGCCAGCACAATACGGTTGTTGTTCGTGACTTTAAGTGTACAGTAAGATCACAGATGGTGGCAATAAAATGTGTAGGTATTTTTTCGAGGAGCAAATGTTTAGTGGTAAAACCTATGAAAGTGTTGCAAGATAGGTACCCAGTGAGATACGATGTATTTGTTCACATTGCGGTCTGCACGAAGCTTCCTGATGATCAAATAAATCTATTCTCTACATCTAGTTATAACTATATACCAGTCTATGTAGTTGATTGATAAAACATTAGTGAAACTTTTATACTTCAATTGCTTACTCTTATATTCAGTGAATATTTTAACTATTACATTTTATTTTACACTAGGTTTCAGTTTAAGGAAAGTATTGTAATCTTGGGGTATTTATCATTCATTTGCCCTATATACTTCTAATTATGGGAGCCGCGATAGCTCAGTGGTTAGTGAACTGGACTACCACGGACAAGGGGTAGGGTTCGATCCCAACCAACGGCTTCCGGGTTCACCCAGCCTTAAATGGGTACCGGATTTTTTCTGGGAAAGTAAAGCAGCACGGGCGTAATACTGACCACATTACCCCAAAAATCATGTGCTGAAGGTCTGTAAAATATAGGGTCACTAACACCATGTTTCCCTATACGCCACTTGGCGTGACGGGGGTACTTTACTTTACTTTTTTACTCCTAATTATTGTCGCTTTTTTAACACGAATATCTATTTGTGTTCCTGATTTCTTTTACTTTTACTAGGCCACTTACTGCTTATTATATTTACAGGTTACTGTTCCCTTATCTACGGTTTAAGATGATTAATGTAACACTTTATTACAATGTAAACTGCCCATCATATTTGGTGCCTATTTCGGCTGATTTCTTTTACTACTTAACAAACTATAAATGCGTGAATGTTCTTTTTAAGTTTTAAAATAGCAAGTATTTAAGACCGGACTGAATGGTACCTTTGCTTCGTTCCAGTTACAGGGCTCACTACACACTGACTTAACGATGCCCAGCTTCTCGCTTTTGTTGTCCCTAATTCCTTGAGGCCAGTACACATTTGGCAGATTCAGCGTCAGGTTCCCCGATGACCAGTGCCCGATGGTTACGTAATCATACGTCAGGCTGCCATTAGCGTTGACGATTGGTTGATAATTGAGGATCTCATACCTGCAACGAAAATAAAATAAAATCTTCTCATTAAATGAATTATCACAAACAAAATCTTCTCATTAAATTAACTAATATAAACAAAATCTACTCATTAAATGAACTATCACAAACAAAATATCACTGACCTTGGTGGCATAGCCGGGAATGAAAGTAAGAAGTAAGGAGACATGACGCCTGACAGCACCAGAACTTGAAGCTGTCAACGACCCAAAGCTGATGGCTTGCGTTAGGATCGGTGAATCAGAACTATCCAGACCTGACTCCACCTCTTCGCAGGCCTCTAGAGACAAACTAACCTGTCTAATCAGGGTATCTAGAGACAAACTAACCTGTCTAATCAGGGTATCTAGAGACAAACTAACCTGTCTAATCAGGGTATCTAGAGACAAACTAACCTGTCTAATCAGGGTATCTAGAGACAAACTAACCTGTCTAATCAGGGTATCTAGAGACAAACTAACCTGTCTAATCAGGGTATCTAGAGACAAACTAACCTGTCTAATCAGGGTATCTAGAGACAAACTAACCTGTCTAATCAGGGTATCTAGAGACAAACTAACCTGTCTAATCAGGGTAAGTAAGTAAGATCGGAAACGGAAGACCACCTGGTATTAAAAAAAATACGTTGAAGTCGGATGTGTCTTACTGAAAAACGCAAGTATCGTAGTTTTACTGCAAGCCACAGCACAACGAAGACACGTCCTTTTAAGGGCGGATGACAAATAGATGTATTCCTTTAGTCATCAGGCGAACGCTAGCAAGTAAGGGAAAAAAGGTTCCCTCCACGCTTTAAAATAGATGGTAAATGTTTTTTTTTTTTTTTTTTTTTTTTATTAAAAAACTTCTGGTGTCATGGCGGCTTCGTGTAGTCGATTTTTATAATTCGGCTCTTGCTGATATATTTAAATGATTTACGCGACAGTCTAGTTGTGAAATTATGTGTTGCTATTCTCCCGTTTGGTGTATGTTTTACTTCTAACGTGGGGATGGACTGTGATTGCCGATATTTAAGTGGAATATGATTTATTCTTCTTTGTGTTGTGTGTTCGCGGTTCGATAGGCAAGCACATGGTTTGACAAAAATGTCAACGGAAAAACGGGTATGTTCAACCCTTATGTGAAAAGTCTGTGACGGTGGATGGAGGCGGAGGAATCAAGAATGATCAACGGCCCAGAAAGCGAAAACAGCAAAGTGTGTGGTACACAAGAGGCATGTTCAGAACACGAAAGACGAACATGGCTGACCACCGTGAAAGAGATTGGAGCCTCATCACGTACCAGTCCAGAGGAAGCCATGGAGAGTCGGAGAAATTCGAACTTATGTCGGAGGAAAGATCTTAAAATAAGTACTTGGAATGTTAGGACTCTATATCAACAAGGGAAATTGGAAAATCTAATTCAAGAAGCAGAACGAATAAATATAGATATTTTAGGCATATCAGACACTAGATGGAAGGAATGTGGGTACATTGAAGACGAAAAATATACATTTATATACTCAGGAAACACAACAGAACATCAAAGGGGGGTAGGAATACTGATAAAAAGAGAGCTACAAAAATATATAAGTACCCACTGGACATACAGTGATAGGATTATACTACTCAAGTTGAAAGCAAAACCATTCGACATAGCAATAATACAGACATATGCACCTACTCAAGACTACACAGATGAACAAATAGAGGCATACTATGAAGACCTAAATAAAGTTATGAAGCAAGTGAAATCTTCAGACATCTTGATTGTAATGGGTGACATGAACGCTAAAGTAGGAAAAGGTAGATATAAGACAATTATAGGAAATCATGGTTTAGGAAAAAGAAATGACAGAGGAGAAAGATTAATACAATTCTGTGAAGAAAACAGGCTGATAATATGTAACACCTACTTTGAGCAAGAGAAAAGGAAACTATACACATGGAAAAGCCCTGGAGATAGGAAGAGGAATCAAATAGATTACATAATGATAAAAGAAAGGTTCCGTAACAGCGTAAAGAAAGCCAAAACTACCCAGGAGCAGATATTAATTCTGATCACAATCCTGTAATGATTAAAATGAAAATCAAACTAAAGAGAAACAAGCAAAAATCTGATTCATCAACAAACCCACTCGACATAACAGCTTTAAATCAAAAAGATATTAAAGATACCTATACAATACAAGTAAAGAACACATACCAGAAGCTGCTAGAGGAAGGAATTGAACAATACAGAAGAGAAAATCCTGATGAAAAAGTAACAACCAAATGGCAATGCATACAGAAAAGCATACAAAAAGCCTGCGACACCTTACCCAAAAGAGAAAAGAACAAAAAACAAAAATGGATAACTAACACCATCTTAGAAAAAATGGAAGAAAGGAGACAAGCGAAGAACACTGCCCAATACAATAAAATAGATAATGAGATACGCAAAATGTGCAAAAAAGCAAAAGAAGACTGGCTCAGCCAAAAATGTAGAGAAATAGAAACTATGGAAAGCAAACAAGACCTAAGAGGAATGCACACAGAAATAAAGAGAATGACTAATAAAAATAAAAAAGCCACAGAAGGTGGATGCATTGCAGACAAAAAAGGAAAAATGCTAACAGACAATAAGGATATCATAGAGAGATGGCAGGAATATATAACAGAACTATTTCATGATCAAAGGGACAAGAAACCAGTTATAAAATGTACATCAGGCTATAAAATCTTAAAATCTGAGGTGGAAAAAGCTATAAAAACAATGAAAAGGGGAAAAGCAGCAGGGCCTGAAAGCATACAGATAGAGATGATACAGGAACTTGAAGATTTTGGCATTGAAGTGATTACAGACATATGCAACGACATATACCACACAGGATACATACCAAATGAACTAAAAACATCAACTTTCATTGCATTGCCTAAAAAGAATGGTGCAGTTGAATGCAGTGACTTTAGAACAATAAGCCTAATGAGCCATGTTACAAAAATCTTGCTAAAAGTTATACAAGGAAGGATTCAGAATAAAATCAATACTGAATTAGATGAGCAGCAATTTGGATTTAGGAAAAATAGTGGGACAAAAGAAGCCATATTCTGCATGAGAACATTAATCGAAAAATACACAGAAGTAAACAAACCAATATATGCCTGCTTCATAGACTACACCAAAGCTTTTGATAGAGTACACCACAAACAACTTATAGAATGCCTAAAAGAGATACATCTAGATGACATGGATATACGACTAATATGCAATCTATACTGGGAGCAAACAGCAATAATAAAATATAACAAAGAGTTCTCTACACCCATTGATATAAAAAGAGGAGTAAGACAAGGATGCATCCTATCACCAAGCTTGTTCAATCTATACACTGAGCAAATCTTTAAAACATCATAGAGATGCCAGGCCTACAAATTAATGGAAAGATAATCAATAACCTAAGATATGCTGACGATACTGTACTACTAGCAGAAAATCCTAAAGACCTACAACAATTACTTAATGAAATAAACACGACAAGCAAAAAATATGGACTAGATATGAATATCAAAAAGACTAAAACTATGATCATAAACAAAGAAAATACCCAAAACCCACAAGTGGATATCAAAATTGAAGGAATAGACCTTGAGACAGTTCAGAACTATAACTACCTTGGACATACTATAACCAGTGATGGAAAATGTACAACTGAAATAAACAAAAGAATAGGAATGGCAAAAAGTAATTTTAATGTCATGAAGGACATACTAACATCAAAACAAATAACACCAGAGCTAAAACTAAGAATAGCAAAATGTTACATCTTCTCAATATTCCTATATGGTGCTGAAACATGGACATTAGACAAGAAAACAGAACAGAGAATTGAAGCCTTTGAAATGAGGATATATAGAAGAATAGGTAGAATTGGATGGAAGGAAAAGAAAACAAATGACAAAGTCTTAAAACAACTAAAAATGAAAAGAGAACTTCTGAACACAATTAGAACAAGACAAATGCGATTCTTAGGCCATGTTAAAAGACACAACAGCCTACTGAAAGTGATCCTGGAGGGGAAAATACAAGGTAAAAGAGGCAGAGGCAGACCAAGATTAACATGGACGAGTAACATCAAAAGATGGACAAATCAACCAATGACAACCTGCACCATCAAAGCAAGAGATAGAGCAAAATGGCGCTCCATGGTAGCCAACCTTCGATGCGGAGACGGCACTCAATGATGATGATGATGAAATGTTCGAGTGTCTCTATTTCATAGTGTTAGTGCTCATATATTTAAATAGCCAACAAACACATTTTATCAGTGATGTGGTCATTATTACGTCCCAGTATTGGGTCGACCGCTGGGGTAGGGGGGGGGGATTATTTTTTCAACCACGAGTACAACTCAAACTGCCTCTAGCGGGAATCGAACACAGGGTTGTCCGAACGTCTGTAGCCCAGTTGGGTAAAATAAAAATATGTTCCCAGGAAATGCAGTTTGCCCGACGGGGGCACGTATGATGGCCTCCTGCTAGCTAGAGACAACTTTTTTTGTGCAATGTGCCAGAGACAAAAGACTGAATACAGAATTAGAATTCATGCTTATTTCTTAATTTAACTGCACGTTTTGCCTTGTTGTGACAAGAAAGGCTCAATTCAATCTCATTCTGAATCTTCTATGTGAAAGTGGAACACATTAGTCATACCAAATGTGTGTATATATATATATATATATATATATATATATATATATATATATATATATATATATATATATATATAATACAGCCCGGCCAGGTTTATCATGATTAGTTAAACGATTAGCGCTGAGATTCAACTAGTCCTTAAAAAGATGCAGAGGGATGTCCAAAGACGTGCAAGCTGAATTTGCTGTTTAAATGAAAACGAAAATCTGAACACAAAAGTATATACAAAGCCAGTGGCGTATTCTCTATGATACCACAAGTACCGCAGGTAGTCTGAACATATTAACGAAATACAACCTTAACATTAAAAAATGGGAATCAAAATAATATGTGGTGGGGGGGGGGGGGGGTGCTGCCGCTAGATGAATGCGGTTTCATGGGTTATTTATAGTTCTAGCCAACAGAATCGTCACAAAGTGAAAGTGAAACTACTTCCTTAGCTATTTATAACTACGTTATGCGCATCAGCATATGTAGAATGAACTTTTTCTGCTCTCAAGAGAATCAAAT
Source organism: Megaustenia siamemsis (assembly GCA_032433765.1). Classification (NCBI taxonomy): domain Eukaryota; kingdom Metazoa; phylum Mollusca; class Gastropoda; order Stylommatophora; family Ariophantidae; genus Megaustenia; species Megaustenia siamemsis. The sequence goes on along the minus strand of JAVIAB010000047.1, from coordinate 70,680,609 downwards.
CTTATTGTCGCTCAACTCAGACACAAGAACGCTTATCTGGTTTGGCAATCAATGTCCATTGAGAAATCATTCCCTCAGAAACTTAGAAACCAACCCAACAGTACTTTCAATGACAAAGTCATCAAGACATATTCGTCCCAAACATGACGGATATAATTAACATAAATAAGTAAGTAATTAAAAATGTAGTGAAGTCATTGAAAATCAAAGCAATAACTACGGAAGCAAAAAGGGCAATATACAAATAAATTTTTCTACCAACTCTGTGCTATCAGTGCCAGAATTGGACGCTGGACTCTAGAACAATAAGAAAGATAACGACCACCGAAATGAAACATCTCAGAAGAATGACAGGAAACAGCTTAAGGGACAGAGTAAGAAACACTGACCTGAGGAAGAAACTCGAAATTGAACCAGCCACCGAATACATACAGAAACAACAGATAAATTGGTTCGGCCACATAACAAGACAAAAAGAACTAACAATGACTCAAAGAGCCATAAACAAACGCTAAGAAAACGCCAGATTAAGAGGAAGACAGAGAAAGAGATGGATAGAGGGAATACTAGAGTCACTAGGAGGGATAACACCAGAAGAGGCCAACAGAAGGGTAAAGATTCGCAGATTGTATCTCCCCTCGACGCTAACGGCAATGGAGGAAGGATAGAGGAAGAAGAAGAAGTGAAATCCTTAGAAAATATTGCTTTATGTTAGCCTACTGAATATAATGTATGTTTTTATTTATTATGTCCGCGGTAGCCCACACCCCAAAACCAGTATACGCCACTGTTCATAGTTTCTTCTTTTTCAGCATTCAACCATTCTTACCAAGTGACTCTTTTTGGCGTGTCATAATGGAGGCGTGCGGTAGGAACATCATCGTGGCACAAGATGAGTTGGTCGAATGGTCGATACTCGTATGTGTTTTATGATTTTTTCCACTAAATCTGCGCCATGGCTGATACACTCCGTCTTCGGCAGGTTCGATTATGTTCATAGCGAATGAAACTCTGAGGCTGGTCGAAAGTAAATAATGTAGTAAACAATTCGAGTTGTAATGTTAAGTGAATGTTATGTTAGTCGTTGTAACAAAAGAAGTGATAGTCGTAGTACCATGAAAGTATTAGTCGTAGTAAGAAATGTTAGTCGTAGTAAGAAGATAAATGTTAGTTGTAGTAAGAAGATAAATGTTAGTCGTAATAAGAAGATAAATGTTAGTTGTAGTAAGAAGATAAATTTTAGTCGTAGTAAGAAGATACATTTTAGTTGCAGTAAAAAGATAAATATTAGTTGTAGTAAGAAGATAAATATTAGTTGTAGTAAGAAGATAAATGTTAGTCGTAGTAAGAAGATAAATGTTAGTCGTAGTAAGAAGATAAATGTTAGTCGTAGTAAGAAGATAAATGTTAGTTGTAGTAAGAAGAGAAATGTTAGTTTAAATGTTAGTCGTAGTAAGAAGATAAATGTTAGTCGTAGTAAGAAGATAAATGATAGTCATTGTAAGAAGATAAATATTAGTTGTAGTAAGAAGATAATTGTTAGTTGTAGTACAATGAATAATGAGTCCTTGTTTGTGTGCGCGTGAAGTGGTTTAAGAAGGGGGAATGGGAGGGGGATAGCAGACCTGTTTAATAATCAATTAGACCTAAGTTTCAATTGCATAAATTGTACAATTATGTTTTCATTCAAACGAGAATGAGATAGAAAGCCAGACTTGGAAACAAATCGCGCCGCGCACACGCCCCCTCAGTTCAGCCCTAGCAGACCCCAGAGATGGAATAGTGTAGCAAAATATATTGAATGATTTGTGGACTAAAATCAACCTGGACTCTGCGTTTTTCAGATTTCTGTCAGTCGGAGAACTTAAAATGACATTAAATCGATGCAGTTGCGTTGCGTCAAGATTTATAGTAGTCAGCGATACTTGTGCAATTCGACAAAAAACATTCGATCACATGACGACATCTTGAGTACCAGGTTTGCCCTATCTTTTCGATTTTCCTTCCATCGGCTAGACTGTTTAACCTTTAACCATTTTCCAGGCTCAGAGTGGAGTGAAATCTTTTTCAGTTAAGGTTCGGTATTCCTGACTCATAACCAGCTAGGAGTCGCTGAATGCCTTAAGTTCGCTCTTATTTCAGTATCTTGAATCTCTCCTGGACTCGCTATACCACGAACTCTCTTTCTCATTAAAAAAAAAAACAGAAAAGAAATCCACTGACTGACGCTGGAACCAATACCCAGAACACCCTCATATTTAGAATGAAATATTAGCTTAGACTAATAATACAAGCTGCCAGTGAAACAATACCTAGAGGGGCACGGAAACACTACAAACCATACTGGAGTAGTGAGCTAGAGCAACTGCACAATGACATGGAAACATCTCGAAAGCAAGCAGAAAATAACCCTTGCCAAGAACACCACAACAACTACCAGCATGCAAAAGCCAAATTTCAACGGGCTAAACTACAAGCCAGACGGAGAAGCTGGAAAGAGAAAACAGAGTCCTTGAATCTTGAACGAGACACAAGAAAAGTGTGGAAGCTTGTAAAACAGCTGAATGATGAGGGTACAGAAAGGAACACCAAAATTACACTGAAGAAGGATGGAAACATTCTAACAGGTAAACATGCAGCAAATTACTTTGCAGACTCCTTTGCAAATGACAATAATATTGAAATTAGCCTAGAAAAACGACAAGAGACCCGTTTAAAACAACAAAATGCAAGACAAGAAGAGACCTCACATGAAGTAAAGGAAACACCCATTACACAAAGAGAGCTAGAGCTGGCAATATCCAGATTAAAAATGAAAAAGTCACCAGGCAATGATGGAGTGTCCAATGAAATGATTAAGAACTTGGGAACTGCAGCTAAAGCAAAACTACTGCAGATCTACAACATTTGCTGGATCACAGGTAGAGTGCCACAGGCATGGAGAGAAGCAATTATGATACCATTACTAAAGCCAGGAAAAGATGGTTCAATGACATCCAGCTATAGACCAATCAGCCTTACAAGCTGTTTGTGTAAAACAATGGAACGTATAATCAATCTCAGACTGCAGTGGTACCTGGAAAGTGAAAATCTCCTTGTCCCACAACAAGCAGGCTTTAGACAGTGTTACTCTACCGAAGATCAAGCAACCTATCTTTCCCAGGAAATTGAAGATGCGTTTCAAGAAAAGAAACTGGTACTAGCAGCATGGATAGACCTAAAGAAAGCATTTGATAAGGTATGGAAGGAAGGGCTTTTGAAGAAACTGAGAAATTATGGAGTAAATGGCAGGATGTACAAATGGGTCAAAGCATACCTGCATAACAGGAGAGCCAGAGTGCAACTGGATGGTCTTAAGAGTAAGAAGGTCTTATTGCGCCAGGGCGTTCCACAAGGAGGGGTACTATCTCCAACACTTTTTCTGATCTACATCAATGACCTAGTTACTGAACTACCACATGGCATCAAAGTGGCAATGTATGCAGATGACTTGGTAATGTGGTGCACAGAGGAGTATGCAACAGTGGCCTCCAAATTGCTACAAAGAGCTATGAATGCACTGAATTCATGGACAAATAGATGGTGTATCAGCATCAATACAGACAAATGCAGTACTACACTTTTCACACTCTCCCCAAAACAAAAAGCAGGAGCCATCTACATAAACAATGAGCCTGTGAAAGAAGACATACAAGTTACATATCTCGGAGTTACATTTGATAACAAACTATCTTGGAAACAGCAGATAAATAAGGCAACCCAAAAAGCAATGAGGAAATTGGCTATTCTAAGAAAGTTGTGTGGAACCACATGGGGTGCGAGTGGGAAAATACTCAGTAAAGTTTACCAACAGAGTATACGCCCACATTTAGAATATGGATCATCCGCATGGTGCTCAGCATCAAACACCACATTGCAAGAACTGGATAAAGTACAAAACCAGGCACTTAGGGTCATCACAGGAGCAATGAAATCAACACCAATATTGGAGATGGAGAAATTGTGGAGGATACCAGCACTGAGAGAACGGTGAGACACAAAGGTGCTGATACAGGCAGAAAAATTTGTATGCATGCCGAGACATCCAATGAAGGACAGATTCCAAAATCTTGCATTGGGAAGACTTAAGAGAAGCAGCTTTATCCACCAAGCCAAGCGTATTAGTAGACAAACACCAGACATGCCAAGAGTTGTTAAACCCCTTCTGCCCATACCAGAACAGACTCCCTGGACAGATGAATCAGGATTATCAGTTCAAATACGGACAGAAGTGAAAGGAATAGTTGACAAAGAGGAACAAAATAGTCTACAGCGAAAAACAATAACTCTCAGTTTCCTGGATGAAGAATGCCCACAAGACCTATGGATCCGTGTGTACACAGATGGATCAGCACAGAATGCAGTAAAGAATGGGGGAGCAGGTGCATATATAGAGTACCCAAATAACACTAGGGATATGAATAAAATAGCAACAGGGAAATATTGTCACAATTATGATGCAGAAATACAAGCAATAAAGTTGGCAATAGAAAAACTGCTGAACAGTAATCTTAGCCCACAGCCTGTAGTGTTTTTGACAGATGCAAGATCAGTACTCCAGGCACTACAATCCAGAAAATTACCACATCTGCAGACCTTATTGACTGAACTCTGCAAGCACCACAGGGTTGCCCTGCAGTGGATCCCGTCTCACTGTGGAATACCAGGAAATGAGAAAGCAGATCAGTTGGCAAAGGAAGGTTCAACAGGCACACAACTAGATACACCAGTTACATACCATCATAAGAAACAGATAATCAAATCAATCAGAGGACCACAAGCCCCAAATCAGGATGCCTTTCATAATATGAATAGATATGAACAAGTTATCATTATACGCCTAAGAACAGGACACAATCGACTCCATAGTCACATGTATACAAAATTCAAGATCGGCACATCAACTACTTGTACATGTGGACAGGCACCCCAGACTGCTGAACACATACTTCAAGACTGCACTGAATATAGTAGACTGAGGAAAATCCATTGGCCCATAGATATAACACTACAGACAAAACTATATGGGCCACTGCAAGAATTACAAAAGACAGTAAAATTTATACAGGAAACGACATTGCAGATATAGACAATACTTCAGGCGAACGAAAGATAGATAGATAGAATGAAAAATAGGAAAAAGATTAAGAATATTTCGTGTCAAAATCCCCAATAAGGTAAAAAGGTATTCATATTTTATGCTAATACTCTCAATAGGGTAAACGGGTTAAACTTTTTTTTAAAATGTCAGTATCTTCAATAAGTAAAAAGAAAAAACTTGTTATTGCACAAATCTCTTCTGATTATATCACTGTAGATATGCTCTGTATTGGTTCCTATCATTTGATCAACTTGTACTCGTATAATATAACCATCAAGAGAAGTGTTATTCAATGTTAATGACATCGCTTGGTTTTACAACTGAATTTAGTAGAAGAAACCACAAGGGAGGGTTCAAGTGAACGCCAAGTCATTTATTTCACAATAGCATTAATGTGCTCACTGCTTGAGCAAGCACTTCACAAGATTCAGTTTTGCCAATTTAGTGACACGGTCTTTCCCCACAATTTTTCTATCGCTCTATCACTTGTAATCAGTATTTAATTGGCTTTTCTTTCTGGTGTATTAGCAGAGGTTTAAAACTCCATTAATGGACACAATTTGTGGCATGGACAACGCCTCATTGACAATCAATAAAATGATGTCTTCCACATTAAAGAAAAATAATTTCTAATTACAGAATTTTACTTTACTAGACACGCGTTGAGCGACCATAAAGGACATGGCAAATGGCAGAGTGAAATACAGTTATTAACACGCGGGCTAATACTGGCACTGAACACAGATTCTGCTAAATGAACTGAGACAAGATTCAATTCTATAAACTTAGACGGGAAAGAAGTTTTAGTTACAATGTGACTTAAAAAAAAACAAGATTTTCGTTCACACAGACATTTCGTCGAAATCTCTGCCATAGTGTTAGTGCGTTTATAGAATCAATTCTCTGGCTCTTTAATGTTTATAACAGCTTCTGCAAGCAATACAAATTCCTGTCTTCGACAGGCGTGTAGCTAGAGAGATGGAGAGTAGGGCAGGAAAAGAGATGGGCGGTTAACATTAAAGAAGGAATAGGCCTCGACTTTGTAGAGTCCTAAAGAAGGACTGAAGATGGAGAGAAGTGGAGGTCAGCGAAGTCTGTCTGCCTGTGATGTCTCAACGACCCTTAAGGTAATGAGATGTTGCAACATTTTGATAGTACGGAAATGAGCAGTTCACATACACTCCCAACACAATAAATAATATAAGTACAAGTAAAATACTCTCTTCTCACAATAAATAATATAAGTACAAGTAAAATACTCTCTTCTCACAATAAATAATATAAGTACAAGTAAAATACTCTCTTCTCACAATAAATAATATAAGTACAAGTAAAATACTCTCTTCTCACAATAAATAATATAAGTACAAGTAAAATACTCTCTTCTCACAATAAATAATATAAGTACAAGTAAAATACTCTCTTCTCACAATAAATAATATAAGTACAAGTAAAATACTCTCTTCTCACAATAAATAATATAAGTACAAGTAAAATACTCTCTTCTCACAATAAATAATATAAGTACAAGTAAAATACTCTCTTCTCACAATAAATAATATAAATACAAGTAAAATACTCTCTTCTCACAATAAATAATATAAGTACAAGTAAAATACTCTCTTCTCACAATAAATAATATAAGTACAAGTAAAATACTCTCTTCTCACAATAAATAATATAAGTACAAGTAAAATACTCTCTTCTCACAATAAATAATATAAGTACCAGTAAAATACTCTCTTCTCACAATAAATAATATAAAATAAGTGGAGCTAATCAGGAATTAAAAAAAAGTCCAAGAACAAAACAGAACATATAAAATGAAATAATTCCACCTAATGTATACTCTCTATCTCCCTCCTCCTCTCTCTTTCTCCTCCTCACATCTATATCCTCTTGTGCTTCACATTGCTGGGATTAAAGAAATGTTCTTGACAAAGAACTTTGGTTGGCTTCATACACAAAGTCCCCCTGGCAGACTACAGTGATGGATGTTGTAAAGATGGTTTTGTTTGTCTGTTCTTTCTTTCTCTTTCTTTATCTTTTTCTCTATTTATTTTTTCTCTCTCTTCCTCTCTGTGTGTTCTTTTGTGTGCTTATATGTATTTTCGTCCTCATCAAAGAGACCAATACAAAAAGGGAGCTCCTAAAAACATCAGAAAGAAACGATCAACATTTTTCTGGCACATCATGAGAAGAGAAACGTTGGAATACTTGGTTATAACTGGCAACATACAGGGAAAGAGAGATCGCGGACGACAAACAGAGCGGGTAGTAGATAGCTTGGCTTCATGACACAAAAAACAGTAAATAACAGAAGTGATAAGAAGCACTGTAGATAAAAAATTGTGGAAGGACATGATCGACTACGTCAACCTGTGTGGCACATGATGATATGTATTTTACATATTTTGGCCTTTTTTTTGTTTCACGAGATAGCGTCATTGCAATTCTTCTTTTTTCTTCCTTTCAGCTCCCTGTGGAGTATAGGTCTTCAATATACTTTCCAAGTCGTTTGTTTCTTGCCATTCTTTTAAGATTATTCCATGTCTTCCCCATCATTTTCATCTATGCTTCTATCTGTCTTCTCCAAGAATTTCTTGGTCTTCCTCTTTGTCTTTTTCCCTGGGGTTTCCAAAAAAGGGCCTGCTGTGTAATACTCTCAGTTGGCTTCCGCAGTGTGTGTCCTATCCAGCGGCATCGTCTTCGCTGTATCTCTTTATCCACTGGTATTAGACTGGTACATTTCCATAACTCTATGTTAGTGATTTTGTTCAGCCATTTCCATCTTTTTATTCTGCGTAAGCATCCATTAATGAAAGCCAGTATCTTCATGATTGTCAATTTTGTTGTTCTCCATGTTTCACAGCCATATAATAGGACTGACTTAACAATGGAGTTGAAAATTTTTATTTTTGTATTGAACCTGATTTCTGTGGCAATTAGTACATTCCAAAATCCGTTCAAGACATTGCAAAAGTCTGTGCAAGGTGTGTGCGTGCGCCTGCTCCTTTCTGGTTGTGAGTTATTTGTTCTGTCCTGATAAAAAAAAATCTGGAAACCAAGCACTGGGTGGTGCTTTAATACACGTGTCTGTCTACACGCTCAGTCCAGTCATCGTACTGAGATCGACCATCAGCTAAAACTCCACAGGCGTTGGCCACAATCCCAGGTCCGTTCTAGTTCGACAAGCATCGGTAATAGGGCGTCCACCTTGTTTTTGTCGCATGGCAACAAAATTAAACCCTAATGTGCCTTCAGACGAAGCTAAAGAGTAAACACTGCTGTACATCACCTGGAATAACTAAACTCTATGCCCTTTCTAACCCACCCCTCAAAAAAAAAATAGTAAAGATCTCGTTTCGAGTACAAATAAAAATAAAATAACTGGAACCATTTCCCCACCAGTAAACATACAACTGCCAACAGCCATTTTCTAATAACATTTGTACCAGTTTATTAATGCCTATGGTTTATATATATTATAGTCTATAGTTAATGAAGTCTATTCAGTGAAGAATTCGTTAAGTTCCTCACGGGCAAATATTTAGTCAGAAGAAACATTTCTTGGAGTGACATCTTCATCTCTGTACAAAGCTTCTCTGATATAATTCTGCACATATCAATTAGAAAAATGTATTGAAACTTGACATGAAGTAACAAATAACTCGACATTAACAAGAGAATGGTCTGTCAGCATGACTTGCGATAACAAATAACTGAAAATTAACGTGGGAATAGATTGTCGGAACGACTTGTAGTAACACAAAACCCGAAATTAACGTAGAAATAGTTTGTTGACAGACATCAAACCTAAAGGATTATTTCTTTAAAATGTCGAATGTGCGCAATCTGCAAAATTCTATCGAACGTACTTAGAGTTGATAAAAACGATAACACTTTTATCAAGGGGCAATAACATTGAAACTATTATCGAAATGATGTCGATGATACAAAATTGAAATGAAAATTGCAATATCTACTGGCTAGAAATATGAGATCTAGATCAGCTCCATTAATGGAGTTACTCAAATGTATTCAAAGAGTGGAGAAAGGAGAAGGTGTATGAGAGAAGTCGCATCCAGTAATTGAAGTCAAAATGACGGGGGAAAACATAAAATGAGCAAAATATAAATTAGATTTACGCTCGGGAAGATAGTAAATAAACATTGTATAAAATATACTGTAGAGATCTTTGCCAAATATATAGATCATATAAGTACAGCTATAAAACGCAGTTAAATCATATACACGCTGGAGACAAGACATATTTCGCCACATTTATTGTTGCTATACCAGTTATCATCATCATAACTCCAATCCAAATAAACTACGTACTGAAAACACACCAGAAAAATAACTGAACATAGTCTCGTATGTAAAAATGGATATATAAAAGTGAGGTTGCCAGATGAATTGGGTGGAAGGTGTATTTAAAGACACAAATCAAAAGAAAGATGCAAATTATGTCAAGTGGCAAAGCAGAAAGTGAGGTAACCATACGTTAGCCAACTCGTGGACACGTGACAAAGCAGAAAGTGAGGTAACCATACATTAGCCAACTCGTGGACACGTAACAAAACAGAAAGTGAGGTAACCATACATTAGCCAACTTGTGGACACGTAACAAAGCAGAAAGTGAGGTAACCATACGTTAGCCAACTCGTGGACACGTGACAAAGCAGAAAGTGAGGTAACCATACGTTAACCAACTCGTGGACACGTGACAAAGCAGAAAGTGAGGTAACCATACGTTAACCAACTCGTGGACACGTGACAAAGCAGAAAGTGAAGTAACCATACATTAGCCAACTCGTGGACACGTGACAAAGCTGAAAGGGAAGTAACCATACGTTAGCCAACTTGTGGACACGTGACAAAGCAGAAAGTGAGGTAACCATACATTAGCCAACTCGTGGACACGTGACAAAGCAGAAAGTGAGGTAACCATACGTTAGCCAACTTGTGGACACGTGACAAAGCAGAAAGGGAGGTAGCAATACGTTATCCAACTTGTGGACACGTAACACAGCAGAAAGTGAGGTAACCATACATTAGCCAACTTGTGGACACGTAACAAAGCAGAAAGTGAGGTAACCATACATTAGCCAACTTGTGGACACGTAACAAAGCAGAAAGTGTGGTAACCATACATTAGCCAACTTGTGGACACGAGGCAAAGCAGAAAGTGAGGTAACCATACATTAGCCAACTCGTGGACACGTGACAAAGCTGAAAGTGAAGTAACCATACGTTAGCCAACTTGTGGACACGTGACAAAGCTGAAATGGAAGTGACCATACGTTAGCCAACTTGTGGACACGTGACAAAGCAGAAAGTGAGGTAACCATACATTAGCCAACTCGTGGACACGTGACAAAGCAGAAAATGAGGTAACCATACGTTAATGAAATGGAGTGGCTACCCCACCTCTTGAGGCCGTATAGCTTCTTCTTCTTCTTCTTCTTTCCTTCCTCATCTGCCTTTCAGCGTCGAGGGGAGATATAATTTGCGGTCTTTTGCTCTTCTGTTCGCCTCTGCTGCTGTTATGTTTCCTAGTGCTTCTAATATTCCATCGATCCATCTTTTTCGTGGTCGACCCTTGGGTCTGTTGTTCTCACAACGTTTGTTGAAGGCTCGTTGTGTTGTGTTTTGTTCTTTCTGCCTTGTCACGTGGCCGAACCATTTTATCTGTTGTTTCCTTATATATTCTATGGCTGGGGCTATTCCTAGCTTTTTTCTCAGTTCTACATTTCTGATCTTATCTCTCAGACTGTTTCCTGTCATTCGTCTAACACATTTCATCTCTGTAGAGGTTATTTTTCTTATTGTTCTTGCATCTAGAGTCCAGGTCTGGCATTGGTAGCACAACGTTGGAATGAAGATTGTATTGTATAGTATATACAATATGGCTACCCCACCTCTTGAGGCCGTATAGCGAAGTCACTAAAGCTTCATGACTCAGCGGCATCAGCTATGAGACTCACCTTTATACGGTCATAAACAGGAAAGAAACAAATAACCGGTGGTTAGTTATATTCTTCCTCTCTTTTTTCGGCCGTGACAATGAAAGAATTGACGTCACAGACTCAACTCGAGGGCACAGATAATGGACACTTTTAGCCTTGACAAGAAATATATACGGAAGTCTCTTATGTGTATGTTTGTTTTTGTTGTTGTTGCTGAGAGAAAGCAGTTCACGTTATTTATGAAAATGCCATTAAAACGTTCAGAGAAAAGGGAGTAAAGTTAGCTACAAGTTGAATGTTTAATCGGAACTTTCAACATCCGTATTTTACGTTATATATTTTAAAAAGAACCGAACACTTATGAGGTATATAACAGAATTATATTTAATGTAGCTGATCACTAATAGCTATAGATTTTAGAAGCAGTGATCTCTCCAATATGAGCTATTTTGGCACGCAAGGTTTCTGTTTTTGAGATTGTGGTTTTGCCCTATGTGCCGTCTTCGGCTCGAAAGGACAATATATAGACAGACAGACAGACAGGCAGGCAGGCAGACAGACAGATATATAGAAAGATAGATAGACAGACAGACAGACAGACAGACAGACAGGCAGGCAGGCAGGCAGGCAGGCAGGCAGGCAGGCAGGCAGGCAGGCAGGCAGGCAGGCAGGCAGGCAGGCAGGCAGGCAGGCAGACAGACAGACAGACAGACAGACAGACAGACAGACAGATAGATAGATAGATAGATAGATAGATAGATAGATAGATAGATAGATAGATAGATAGATAGTTAGATTACTAATGCTTTTAAACCTTAAACAGATACATCTACATCCTCTATCTACATATTTCCTTATGACACGCTCAATTACGTATTCTTCAAGTCTCGGCAGCTGTAGTTGCATCAATTGCCCAGCGGTGCTCGAGTGACTATCCCCGAGTGAGCACGAAGTGTCTCAAAGTCCACAATTATTGTCCCCAGACTAAGTGCATGTCACAAAAACCTCCCAGTGCTGACGTTAAATAATAAAATAGCCAGATAAAAATAATTTAAAAAAGAAATAATATTAGCCGGTTAACAATTTGGTGTTGATAGTCAAGGTTGTGCGGTTCAGAGAAATATAATCAGAGCTAAAACTCACAAACACACACACACGCACGCACGCACACACACGCATGTACGCATACACACATACTCACACACACCCACACACACTCACACACATATATTTCAAGCGACCAATAATAAACTTATAAAGCGACTGTAGCGTGGTGGTAACGTTGACTTAGCGATAAACCGAAAATGGGATTGATCTCTACATGACACCTTGCAGTAGACTCAGCAGAATAAAAAAAAAGTTAGGGTACCTGGCTAACTTACTTGGGATGGTAATAATAACAGCGAGGATGATGTATATCCCAGTCACACCAGAATCCTGTGGTCTAGTACAGTGAAATGTAATACTTTACTTTCCTACAATACTTTACTTTCCTACAATACTTTACTTTTACAATACTTTACTTTCCTACAATACTTTACTTTCCTGCAATACTTTACTTTCCTACAATACTTTACTTTTACAATACTTTACTTTCCTACAATACTTTACTTTTACAATACTTTACTTTACTACAATACTTCACTTTCCTACAATACTTTACTTTTACAATACTTTACTTTCCTACAATACTTTACTTTCCTACAATACTTTACTTTCCTACAACACTTTACTTTCCTACAATACTTTACTTTCCTACAATACTTTACTTTTCTACAATACTTTACTTTCCTACAATACTTTACTTTCCTACAATACTTTACTTTCCTACAATACTTTACTTTCCTACAATACTTTATGATATAGGCTGGCCTATCGCTATCAAAACAGTCGACACAGGTTCAATTCTCGATGTATACAAACACGTTTCTTTCTCTCCTTTCAGTGAAATATAACATTCACCTGTGCATCACGCGGCGACTGCACTGGGGCATGAAGCTTACTCTGTAGTCGGCACAAACATTTTGCCGATACACCTCTTTAAACTATCAATGCGGTACATCATCATCATCAAGTACCGGACCTGCTGGCGTAGGTGATCATGTCTCTCCACTACTTTCGATCACGACAGTTATTTATAATTTCTATTGTTGACCTTCTGCCAAGCCATTCTCTTAAGCTGTCTGGTATCTTTTCTCTTTGCTTCCCTCTATCTCTTCGTCCCTCAATTTTCCCAGTTGTTACAATATATTCCAGCTGTTCGCTTCTCATTACATGGCCAAAAATGATGATTGTTTCTTCCTAATATTGGAAATTAACTCTCTTTTTGCTTTGGCCTCTTTCGGAACGTTTTCATTACTCTTCTTAGCTGTCCATGGCATTCTCAACATTCTTCTGTAAAACCACATTTCTACAGACTCCAGTGATTTTCATGTCTGTTTTCTTATTGTCCATTATTCACATCCATATGTTACAGTGCGGTACACATATTCTTAAAATTAACAAAGTACTATAGTATTACCGGTGCTTCCCAAATTAATTTAATTCTTACGAGTACTCCAAGGCACCACATTTCCTGAATCAGCACACTTTATATATATATATGTAAAATGTTTGATTTAATTAACGTTATGTTACATTTAAGTGCCGCACTTAAAAACAACGCATTTGGCACGAGACGCATTAAAATCATGCTGTCTACGACGGCCGTTATAGCGACTCGGATGTATGCATTGTAAGCTGCGCACCATTTATACATAGCGCAACACGTTCAGTAGAACAGTCTGAACGATCAGAATGAACACTTTGTTGATTGTTGAAATGGGTAGTAAAAAATAAAAAAGAGCCCCCGTCACGCCAAATGATATTTAGGGAATATGGTGTTAGTGACCATACATTTTACAGACCTTCAGTACATGATTTTGGGGTAATATGGTCGGTATTACGCCCGTGCCGCTTTACTTTCCCAGAAAAAAAATCCGGTACCCATTTAAGGCTGGGTGAACCTGGAAGCCGTCGGTTGGGATCGAACCCTACCTCTTGTTAACCAACAAATAAACCAACCAGCTAATGAATCCAGCAACCAACTAATCCAGCAACAAACCAACCAAAACACACCAGTCACCGAAGAAACGGAAGGCTCAAAATCAACCTGACTGGAAGGCTCAAAATCAATCAATCAATATGACTGGAAGGCTCAAAATCAATCAATCAATCAATCAATCAATCTGACTGGAAGGCTCAAAATCAACCTGACTGGAAGGCTCAAAATCAATCAATCAATCAATCAATCAATATGACTGGAAGGCTCAAAATCAATCAATCAATCAATCTGACTGGAAGGCTCAAAATCAATCAATCAATCTGACTGGAAGGCTCAAAATCAATCTGACTGGAAGGCTCAAAATCAACCTGACTGGAAGGCTAAAATCAATCAATTAATCAATCAATCTGACTGGAAGGCTCAAAATCAATCAATCAATCAATCAATCAATTTGACTGCAAGGCTTAAAATAACACAACAGCTATGTTCACCGCTACACAACATAGCAATCATCTGTGTGCATATCAACAGCAACAACCAATCAGTCTATATCAATAGTAAAAGACATCAAGCAATGAACCAAAAAATAAATTTATCAATCATCAATCATCAACCAATCATCAATCAATCAGTTAATCAATTAATCAATCTCCTTGTCCTACATCAACAGCATGCAAGCAGAACACCCATCACTCAAGTCGCGGCGACGGAAGCAGGAGTAGCGAGACGTGAATTCGGTGAAGTATCTTGGAGGTCGAGTGGTGCATCCGAACTGGTTCTCAATCAGATGTGGTGAGTCCCTCACACTTCCTAGAATTCTCTGCGCTCTTCTATTAACACACACCTATCCTCGTATTTTATTCAATTACCGCATATACAGTAAATCATTTTCTAAACTGACAGAATGGTGTAAGTACAAATCAGTGAAATGGAGGCAACCAACAAATGCAGAGATATATACCAAAAAATATTTTATATGAAAGCAACGAGTATATTCTTTCTTGCATTACTATCTTTCAGTAATGTGGAGTTCAAATTTGTTTTTAAAATGAGCAAAAATAATCGGCTCCCTCAATGAGATAGAGTTGCTTGCCCAGGACAGAGACAAATGGTGAGAATTGATAAAATATCTTTAGAAGGATTTTAAACTGCTAGCATAAAAATTTATATAAGTGAAACAGTATCTGGATCTATGCCCATGGGCCGGCTACGGCTCGAAAGGTCAATATATAGATATATAGAAGAATAAGCAACATTGAAAGAAATAACTATATTCAAATGTGAAGGAGATGTAAGGTTATAATATTTGTTATATAATGATCATAGTTGTCGTTAAATAATAAATTAAACAGTTGTAACATACAAATTGTAACATTCATACATTCATTGTGTGCCGTCTCCGCATCGAAGGTTTGTTACCATGGAGCGCCATTCAGCCCGGTCTCTTTGTTTTGATGTTGTAGTTTTCGTCTGTCTCTGCCTCTTTTACCTTGCATTTTCCCTTCCAAGATTACGCTTAGTAGGCTGTTGTGTCTTTTAACATGCTCCAAAAATCTAATTTATTTTGTTTGAAATGTGTTTGGTAGTTCTCTTTTAATTTTTAGTTGTTTTAAGACGTCATCGTTTGTTTTCTTTTCTTTCCATCCAATTCTACCTATTCTATAAATCCACATTTCAAAGGCTTCAATTTTCTGTTCTGTTTTCTTGTTTAATGCCCATGTTTCGGTACAATACAGGAATGTTGAGAAGATATAACATTTTGTTATTCTTAGTTTTAGCCCTAGTGTTATTTAGTTTTATATAAATATATTTTTAACTTCATTTAGTTTTTGCCATTTCTATCCTTTTGTTTATTTCAGTTAAAAATTGTTTTCCATCACTGGTTATACTATGTTCAAGGTGGTTGTAGCTCTGAACTGTCTTAGGTCAGTTCCTTCATCTTTGATATCCACTTGTGTGTTTTGAGTATTATCTTTCCTTATGATCATAATTATAGTATTTTTGATATTCATATTTAATCCATATTTTTGGCTTGTCATGTTTATTTCATTAAGTAATTGTTGTAGATCTTTAGGATTTTCTGCTAGTAGTACAGTATCATCAGCATATCTTAGGTGATTGATTATGTTTCCATTAATATGTAGTCCTGGCATTTCTGTGATGTTTTTTAAAAGATTTGTACAGTGTATAGATTGAACAAGCTTGGTGATAGGATACATCCCTGTATTACTCCTCTTTTTATTTCAATATGTGTAAAGTTCTCTTAGTTATCTTTTATTATTGCTATTTGATTCCAGTATAAATTACATATCAGTCATATGTATGTCTGTGTCACCTAGATGTTTATCTTTTAGACAGTCTATAAGTTGTTTGGTGTTTTCTGTCAAAAGCTTTGGTGTAGTCTATGAAGCAGGTATATATTGGTTTGTTTACTTTTGTGTACTTTTCGATTAATTTCCTCATGCAGAATATGACTTCGTTTGCTCCACTGTTTTCCTAAATGCAAATTGTTGTTCTGCTAATTCAATATTGATTTTAATCTAAATCCTACCTTGCAAAACCTTTAGCTAGATTTTTGTTACATGGCTCATTAGGCTTATTGTTCTAAAATCACGGCATTCAACTGCCCTATTTTTATTTGGGAAATGCAGTGAAAGCTGATGTTGTTTGATCATTCGGTATGTATCTTGTATGGTAAATGTCGTTGCATATGTTAATGATCACTTAAATGCCAAAATTTTCAAGTGCCTTTCTCATCTCTACTTGTATGTTGTCAGGTCCTGCAATTTTTCCTTTTTTCATTGTTTGTATATTTTTTTCCACCTCACATTTTAAGATTGTATAGCATGGCTTGTTCAATCTATACACTGAGCAAATCTTTAAAACATCATAGAGATGCCAGGCCTACACATTAATGGAAAGATAATCAATAACCTAAGATATGCTGACGATACTGTACTACTAGCAGAAAATCCTAAAGATCTAAAACAATTACTTAATGAAATAAACATGACAAGCACAAAATATGGACTAGATATGAATATCAAAAAGACTAAAACTATGATCATAAAAAAAGAAGATACTAAAAACCCACAAGTGGATATCCAAATAGAAGGAATAGACCTGGAGACAGTTCAGAACTACAACTACCTTGGACATACTATAACCAGTGATGGAAAATGTACAACTGAAAAAAAAACAAAAGAATAGGAATGGCAAAAAGTAATTTTAATGTCATGAAGAACATGCTAACATCAAAACAAATAACACCAGGGCTAAAACTAAGAATAGCAAAATGTTACATCTACTCAATATTCCTATATGGTGCAGAAACATGGACATTAGACAAGAAAACATAACAGAGAATTGAAGCCTTTGAAATGTGGATATATAGAAGAATAGGTAGAGTTGGATGGAAGGAAAAGAAAACAAACGATGAAGTCTTAAAACAACTAAAAATGAAAAGAGAACTACTAAACACAATTCAAACAAGACAAATGCGATTTTTGGGCCATGTTAAAAGACACAACAGCCTACTAAAAGTAATCCTGGAGGGCAAAATACAAGGTAAAAGAGGCAGAGGCAGGCCAAGACTAACATGGACGAGTAACATCAAAAGATGGACAAATCAGCCTATAACAAGATGCACCATAAAAGCAAGAGACAGAGCAGAATAGCGCTCCATGGTAGCCAACCTTCGTTGCGGAGAAGGCATTCGATGATGATGATGATTGCATGGTGTACATTTTATAATTGGTTTCTTTTCTGTTTCGTCATAAAATAATTTGTTTATATATTCTAACATCTATTGATATATATATATATATATATATATATATATATATATATATATATATATATATATATATATATATATATATATATATATCTCTTTTTCGTCTGTAGCATTTTTTCTATTTTTGTTGAAATACAAAAACTTTATGTGGCTTTAAAAAAAAATGTTGACTAGTCATTCTACTTTTTTCTGCCTGCATCATTCTTAATCTTGTTTATTTGCCAGTTTCGATTTCTAGACATTTTTGACATTTGTTGCATATTTCGTAATCTATTTTGTTGTATTGGGTAGTGTACTTCGATTCTCTTTTTACTACCAATTTTTCCAAGATGGCGTCAGTTATCCATTTGTGTTTTTTTGTTCTTTTCCTTTTTGGGTAAGATATCGTAAGTTTCTCGTATGCCTTTTTGTGCATTGCCATTTGGTTATAACCTTTACATCAGAATTTTCTCGTCTTAAACCCTTCTTCTAGCAGCTTCTGATTTGTGTTCTTTATTTGCATTAGATGTGTATCTTTAACATCCTTTTGATTTAAATCTGTAATGTCTAGTGGTATTGTTGATGAATTAGTCCTTTGTTTGTTTCTGTTTAGTTTTGACTTTCATTTTAATCATTACAGGATAGCGATCTGAGTTAATATCTGCTCCTGTACAGGTTTTAGCTTTCTCTACGCTGTTACGGAACCTATCTTTTATCATTATGTAATCTATTTGATTCCTTTTCTTATCTCCAGGGCTTTTCCATGCGTATAGTTCCTTTTTCTCGTGCTCAAAGTAGGTGTTACATATTATCAGCCTGTTTTCTTCACAGAACTATATTAATCTGTATCCTCTTTCATTTCTTTTTTTCTCAACCATGATTTTATATAATTGTTTTATATCTACCTTTTCATACTTTAGCAATGTTATCACCCATTTCAATCAAGATGTCGGAAGATTACACTTGCATCCTACTTTTATTAAGAATTTCATAGTATGCCTCTAATTGTTCATCAGTATAGTCTTGTGTTGGTGCGTGTCTTCTATTATTGCTAAGTCGAATGGCTTTGCTTTCATTTTGAGTAGTATAATCCTATAAATGTATGTCCAGTTGGTTAAAAAAAAAGAAAAGTACCCCGTCACGCCACGTGGCGTATAGGGAATATGGTGGTGACCATAAATTTTACAGACCTTCGGCACATGATTTTCAGGGTAATGTGGTCGGTATTACACCCGTGCCGCTTTACTCTCCCAGAAAAAAATCCGGTACCCATTAAAGGCTGGGTGAACAGGAGGCCGTCGATTGGGATCGAACCCTACCTCATGTCCTTTGTAGTCTAGTTCACTAACCACTGAGCTATTGCGGCTCCCATGTCCAGTTGGTACTTATATAATTTTGTAGCTCTCTTTTTATTAATATTCCTACATCTTTTTGATGTTCAGTTGTGTTACTTGGATATATAAATGTACATTTTTCGTCCTGTATGTACACATATTCTTTTCATCTTGTCTCTGATATGCCTAAAATATCTATGTTTAATCGTTCTGCTTCTAAAATAAGATTTTCCATTTTCCTTTCTTACTATTTGCAACAGCTGCCACAAACAATTTTGTAATAGCTGTCACATAATAATTGTAAAATTTGTCACTAAATTGTTGTAACAATTGTAACCTAATGATTATCACATTTTGGGACAAGTTATTGTAACAAGCATTACAAAATAATGTTAGTTTTCGTCATTAAAAATTGAGCAAATTCTTCATATTGATTCGAAAACTCTTCTTCTACCTTTTAGCTCCCAGTGGAGCATAGGTCTTCAACAAACACTTTCCAAGTCGTTCTGTTTTTTGCAATTCTTTTAAGATCATTCCATGTCTTCCCCATCATCTTCATCTCTGCTTCGATCTGTCTTCTCCAAGAATTCCTTGGTCGTCCTCTTTGTCTTTTCCCCTGGGGATTCCAAAAAGGGCCTGTTGTGTAATACTCTCAGTTGGCTTCCGTAGTGTGTGTCCTATCCATCGCCATCGTCTTCGCTGTATCTCTTTATCCACTGGTATTTGACCGGTACATTTCCATAATTCCACGTTAGTGACTTTGTCCTGCCATTTCCATCCCTTTATTCTGCGCAAGCATCCATTCATGAAAGTCTGTACCTTCGTGATTGTCAATTTTGTTATTCTCCATGTTTCACAGCCATATGATAGGACCGACTTAACATTGGAGTTGAAAATTTTTATTTTTGTATTTAGCCTAATTTCTTTGGATATCCATATGTTTCCCAGTGCAATGAAAGCTCCTCTTGCTTCTGATATCCTTATTTTGGTATCATTTTCTGTTCCTCCATTTTTATCTATATTACTGCCCAGATATATGTAAGATTGTACGGCTAGTAGAGCTATTTCTCCTAGTTTTATTTGGTTATTGCCAACTGCATTAATTCTCATAATGTTCGTCTTATCTCTATCAATCTTCAGTCCTAGCTGTTGTGATCTCTCATCTAATATACTCATTTTGTCCTGCATCTGTTGATGGCTGTGTGATAGGAGAGCTATGTCATCAGCAAAGTCTAAATCATCAAGTTGTTTGGTCAGTGACCACTGGATTCCATTTCTGTTGTTTTGAGTTATTTTCATAATCCAATCTATGGCCAGTAGAAAGAAAAATGGGGACAGAAGGCATCCCTGCCTTACTCCTGTTTTTATTTCAAATGCTTCTGTAAGCTGTCCTTCATGCACCACACTACATTTTGTTCCCTCATATTGCGACAACTGTCATACATTAATTGTAATATTTGTCACAAAGTAATTGTAATGTTAGTCACAAAATAATTGTAATATTAGTCACAAAGTAATTGTAATATTTGTCACAAAGTAATTGTAATATTAGTTACAAAGTAATTGTAATATTTGTCACAAAATAATAGCAATATTTGTCACAAAGTAATTGCAATATTTATCACAAATTAATTGTAATATTTGTCACAAAGTAAATGTAGCACTTGTAACAAAGTAATTGTTATATTTATCATACAGTAATTGTTATATTTGTCATAAAAGACATATCTAATACATAATACTTGTACAAGACCTGACGCAAGTATTAGAACTTAAGATAAACTATATGTATTTATATATATTGAGAACATCCAGACAGACACCATGGGCAGGGTGGGCCCAACAGCCCTGCCCGGCATCCACCCTACGAGAAAGAAAACTTCTACTCAGATTCAGCTTGATGAAGACGAAGTGTGTCAGCTACGGCGCAAGATTAAGAGAAAAATCAGGACACACATACACTTATATGAATTCTGACCATGCCACCATCACATCGTGTGTCATGATGTTGTTCTTAACTCTCCATCTTGAAACAGAACAAAGAGTTAAATTCACATGATCGCAAGACTAAACCCTGAAGAAAACAGATGACTGCAGTAGCTCGCTGTATATATATATATATATATATATATATATATATATATATATATATATATATATATATATATATATATATATATATATCATCATGTGAAAGACCGGTTGGCGTAGGTGATCATGTCCCTCCACAATCTTCTATCTACAGTGCATCGTATCAGTTCTGTTGTTGAATGTTTTCCATGCCATGACACCAAGATATCCAGTATTTTCTTTCTTTGTCGTCCGCGATCTCTCTTTCCTTTTATTTTGCCAGTTGTAACCAAGTATTTCAACTTTCCTCTTCTCATGATGTGCCCGAAAAATGTTGATTGCTTCTTTCTGATGTTTTTTAAGAGCTACCTTTTTGTGTTGGCCTCTTTGAGAACTTCCTCATTGGTCTTTTTAGCTGTCCAGGGAACTTTCAACATTCTTCTGAGAAATCCCATCTCTGTGGCCTCTAATCGTCTTTTCATTTGTTTGTCTACTGTCCATGATTCGCTTCCATAGGTCAGAATTGGTTCTATAGCACCGATGAACTCTCTTTCTCATTTTTATTGACATATATATGTTGCATAAGATATTTTTCCTTTTCTGAAATGCTATTTTGGCCTGAGCTATTCTGCTTTTCATTTATGTGGTGTATATATATATATATATATATATATATATATATATATATATATATATATATATATATATATATATATAAACATGTCATTGGTTTTGTAAATGGTCCAGTAGAATAACGCCAGATTCAACATTTGTGCAACTTCAGGGATTAATCCTTGGATCAGTTAATTTATCAAAACAACATCAACAGAACATCAACACAGCATGAAGACAACAACATCAACAGAATATCAACACAGCATCAACAGAACATAAACAGCACATCAGCAGAACATCAATACAGCATCAACCAACAAGATCAACACAACATGAACACAACATGAACAGAACATCAACACAGCAGAAATACAAAATCGACTTAACCTGAACACAACAGCAACACAACATCAACATAATATGAACACAACAGCAACACACCATCAACACAACATCAACAGAATATCAACATAGCATCATCCAACGACATCAACAGAACAACGCAGCAAAATAACTTTAACACACCATCAACAGAACATGAACACAACGACATCAACAGAACATCAACAGCACATGAACAGAACGTTAAGTTAACGATAAAGGACAGACAATTGAAACAAGTCGGGTAAAGCGGGGGAGGGGAGGGGGGGGGAGAACAACATCATCATGTACCGGGCCTGCTGGCGTAGGTGATCATGTCTCTCCACAATTTTCGATCTCGACAGTCATTTATCATTTCTGTTGTTGACCTTCTGCCATGCCATTCTCTTAAGCTGTCTGTTATTTTTTTCTCTTTGCTTCCCTCTATCTCTTCGTCCCTCAATTTTTCCAGTTGTTGCAATATATTCCAGTTGTTCTCTTCTCATTACATGACCAACAAATGATGATTGTTTCTTCCTAATATTGGAAATTAGCTCTCTATTTCCTTTGGCCTCTATCAGAACATTTTCATTACTCTTCTTAGCTGTCCACGGTATTCTCAACATTCTTCTGTAAAACCACATTTCTACAGACTCCAGTGATTTTCTTGTCTGTTGTCCTATTGTCCATGATTCAAATCCATATGTTAAGACTGGCTCTACATAACATTTAAGAACTCTTTTTCTTGTTTCTATTGTCAAAAATGGATTGCATAGTATCTTCTTCATTTTTTGGAAAGCTGCTTTTACTTGAGCCATTCTGCATCTCACCTCTTTTGTACATCTTCCGTCTGAGGTTAACAAAGTTCCCAAATATTTAAATTAATTTACCTGTTTTAATATTGTTCCACTTGTCTTTATTTTGCACTGAGGTGATGTATTTTTCTTTGTTGTTACCATTACGTCTGTCTTTTTGCTATTTATGGCTGAATCCTTTATTTTTACTTTGTTTTCACTTTAATGTCTAACATTTCTTGTTACTCATTTTCACTCTTAGCGATTAAGACTGTATCATCAGATTACCTTACATTATTTACATTATAACCTCCAATTGTTATCCCAGGTATGCTCCTTATGGATCTTAAAATAATTTCACTATAAATATTAAACAAATCTGGTGACAGCACACAACCTTGTCTAACACCCTGTTTTATTTGTTGAAACATTCCCAATTGATTTCCAGTTCTAATGGCCGCTGTTTCTTGCCAGTACATGTTCTTTATTATTCTTAGATATTTGTTGTCTACATTATGCTTCAGAACCTAGATAGAACAACATGTGGGGTAAAATTGGAGCAAGGGCAACAAGTGGGGTAAAGCGGGTGGGGGGTGGGGGAGAACAACAAGTGGGGTAAAGCTGTTGGGTGAGAACAACAAGTGGGGTAAATTTTTAGGAAGTGCAACAAGTGGGGTAAAGCAGGGGGGGGGGGGAGGGAACAACAAGTGGGGTAAATTTGGAGCAAGGGCAACAAGTGGGGTAAATTTGGAGCAAGGGCAACAAGTGAGGTAAATTTGGAGCAAGGGCAACATGTAGGGTAAAGCGGTTGGGGGTGGGGGGGAGAATAACAAGTGGGGTTAATTTTGGGGAAAGAGCAACATGTAGGGTAAAGCGGGTGGGGAAGGGGGGAACAACAAGTGGGGTAAATTTGGGGGAAGGGCAACATGTAGGGTAAAGCGTGTGGGGAAAGGGGGGAACAACAAGTGGGGTAAATTTAGGGGAAGGGCAATATGTAGGGTAAAGCGTGTGGGGAAGGGGGGGACAACAAGTGGGGTAAATTTGGGGGAAGGGCAACATGTAGGGTAAAGCGTTTGGGGAAGGGGGAACAACAAGTGGGGTAAATTTGGGGGAAGGGCAACATGTAGGGTAAAGCGTGTGGGGAAGAGGGGACAACAAGTGGGGTAAATTTGGGGGAAGGGCAACATGTAGGGTAAAGCGTTTGGGGAAGGGGGGAACAACAAGTGGGGTAAATTTGAGGGAAGGGCAACAAGTAGGGTAAAGCGTGTGGGGAAGGGGGGAACAACAAGTGGGGTAAATTTGGGGGAAGAGCAACATGTAGGGTAAAGAAGGTGGGGAAGGGGGGGCAACAAGTGGGGTAAATTTGGGGGAAGGGCAACATGTAGGGTAAAGCGTGTGGGGAAGGGGGGAACAACAAGTGGGGTAAATTTTGGGGAAGGGCAACGTGTAGGGTAAAGCGTGTGGGGAAGGGGGGAACTACAAGTGGGATAAATTTGGGAGAAGGGCAACAAGTAGGGTAAAGCGTGTGGGGAAGTGGGGGGACAACAAGTGGGGTAAATTTGGGAGAAGGGCAACAAGTAGGGTAAAGCGATGGAGGACAACAAATGGGGTAATGCGGGGGGAGGGGGGAATAACAACAAATAGGGTAAAGCGGGGGGGGAACAAGTGGAGTAAAGCGGGGGGCAACAAATGGGGTAAAGCGGGGGGGGGGAACTAGTGGGGTAAATCGGGGGGGGGAACAAATGGGGTAAAGCGGGGAGGGGAACAAGTGGGGTAAAGCGGGGGGGGGGGGCAACAAATGGGGTAAAGCGGGAGGGACGACAACAAGTGGGGTAAAGCGGTTGGGAGACAACAAATGGGGTAAAGCGGGGGGGGGGACAAGCAGGGTAAAGCGTGGGAGGACAACAAATGGGATAAAGCGAGGGGGGACAAGTGGTGTAAAGCGGGGGGGGGGGAAACAAATCGGGTAAAGCGGGGGGGACGACAAGTGGGGTAAAGCAGGGGGGACAACAGATGGGGTAAAGTGGGGGGGAACAAGTGGGGTAAAGCGGGGGGGACGACAACAAATGGGGTAAAGCGGGGGGGGGGACGACAACAAGTGGGGTAAAGCGGGGGGGGACAACAAATGGGGTAAAGCGGGGAGGGGACGACAACAAGTGGGGTAAAGCGGGGGAGGACAACAAATGGGGTAAAGCGGGGGAGGGGACAAGTGGGGTAAAGCGGGGACGACGACAACAAATGGGGTAAAGCGGGGGGGGGGGAACAAGTGGGGTAAAGCGTGGGGGACGACAACAAATGGGGTAAAGCGGGGGGGGGGACGACAACAAGTGGGGTAAAACGGGGGGACGACAACAAATGGGTTAAAGTGGGGAGGGGATGACAACAAGTGGGGTAAAGCGGGGGAGGACAACAAATGGGGTAAAGCGGGGGGGGGGGGAACAAATGGGGCAAGGCGGGGGGGGGACAACAAATGGGTTAAAGTGGGGAGGGGACGACAACAAGTGGGGTAAAGCGGGGGAGGACAACAAATGGGGTAAAGCGGGGGGGGGGGAACAAGTGGGTTGAACTGTGGGAGGACAACAAATTGGGTAAAGCGGGGGGGGGGAACAAGTGGGGTAAAGCGGGGGGGGGAACAAGTGGGGTAAAGCGGGGGGGACATGTGGGGTAAAGCGGGGGGGGGGCAACAAATGGGGTAAATTTAAGGGAACGGCAAAAAGTGGGTAAACCCTACGAGGACAACAAATGGGGTAAATCGGGGGGGGGGAAACAAGTGGGGTAAAGCGGGGGGGGGGAACAAGTGGGGTAAAGCGGGGGGACAACAAATGGGGTAAAGCGGGGGGGGGGAACAAATGGGGCAAGGCGGGGGGGGGGACAACAAATGGGTTAAAGTGGGGAGGGGACGACAACAAGTGGGGTAAAGCGGGGGAGGACAACAAATGGGTAAAGCGGGGAGGGGGGGGGGCAAATGGGGTAAGGCGGGGGGGGACGACAAATGGGGTAAAGCGGGGGGGACGACAAATGGGGTAAGGCGGGGGGGGGACAACAAGTGGGGTAAAGCGGGGGAGGACAACAAATGGGGTAAAGCGGGGGGGGGAACAAGTGGGTTGAACTGTGGGAGGACAACAAATTGGGTAAAGCGGGGGGGGAACAAGTGGGGTAAAGCGGGGGGGGGAACAAGTGGGGTAAAGCGGGGGGGACATGTGGGGTAAAGCGGGGGGGGGGGCAACAAATGGGGTAAATTTAAGGGAACGGCAAAAAGTGGGGTAAACCCTACGAGGACAACAAATGGGGTAAATCGGGGGGGGGGAAACAAGTGGGGTAAAGCGGGGGGGGGGGGAACAAGTGGGGTAAAGCGGGGGGACAACAAATGGGGTAAAGCGGGGGGGGGGGACGATAACAAGTGGGGTAAAGCGGGGGGGGGGGGACACGTGGGGTAGAGCGGGGGAGTCAACAAGTGGAGTAAAGCGGGGGGGGGGGGGAAATGAACAACAATTGCCGTAAAGTGGGGAGGGGACAACAAGTGGGGTAAATTGACGGGGGAGGACAACAAGTGGGGTAACGCCAGGGGGGGGTGTCAACAGGTGGGGTAACACGAAGGGGGACAACAGGTGGGGTAACGTGAAGGGCGGGGACAACATGTGGGATATAGCGGGGGAGGATAACAAGTGGGGTATCGCGGGGGAGAGCAACAAGCGGGGTAACGCGGGTGGGGGTTACAAAAAGTGGGATAAAACGGGGTAGGGGAAACAAGTAAGGTGCGGGGGGGGGCAAAGGAGGGGGTAAATGGGGTGGGGAACAACAAGTGGGGTAAAGCTGGGGAGGATAACAAGTGGTGTAAAGCGGTAGGGGGCGCAACAAGTGGTGTAAAGCGGTAGGGGCGCAACAAGTGGTGTAAAGCGGTAGGGGGCGCAACAAGTGGTGTAAAGCGGTAGGGGGCGCAACAAGTGGGGTAAAGCGGGTGAGGGACAACAAGTGGTGTAATGCGGTAGGGGCGCAACAAGTGGGGTAAAGCGGGTGAGGGACAACAAGTGGGGTAAAGCGGTAGGGGGCGCAACAAGTGGGGTAAAGTGGGGGGGGGGAGCAAGTGGGGTAACGCGGGTGGGGGTTACAAAAAGTGGGATAAAACGGGGTAGGGGAAACAAGTAAGGTGCGGGGGGGGGCAAAAGAGGGGGTAAAGCCGGGTGGAACAACAAGTGGGGTAAAGCTGGGGAGGATAACAAGTGGTGTAAAGCGGTAGGGGGCGCAACAAAGTGGTGTAAAGCGGTAGGGGGCGCAACAAGTTGTGTAAAGCGGTAGGGGGCGCAACAAGTGGGGTAAAGCGGGTGAGGGACTACAAGTGGTGTAAAGCGGTAGGGGCGCAACAAGTGGGGTAAAGCGGGTGAGGGACAACAAGTGGGGTAAAGCGGTAGGGGCGCAACAAGTGGGGTAAAGCGGGGGGGGGGGAGCAAGTGGGGTAAAGCGGGTGGGGGACAACAAGTGGGATAAATTAGGAGAGGGTAAACAAGGGAGGTGTGCAGGGGGGCAACAAGTGGGGTATCGTGAGGGAGGACAAGTGGGGTAACGCGGGAGGGGGGACAACAAGTGGGATAAAACGGGGTAGGGGAAACAAGTGAGGTACGCGGGGGGGGGCAACAAGTGGGGTAAAGCGGGTGGCGTAAAGCTGGGGGAGGACAACAAGTGGGGTATCGCGGGTGGGGGGACAACAAGTGGGATATAGCAGGGGAGGACAACAAGTGGGGTATAGCTGGTGGGGGACAACAAGTGGGGTATAGCTGGTGGGGACAACAAGTGGGATATAGCAGGGCAGGACAACAAGTGGGGTTATAGCTGGTGGGGGCAACAAATTGGGTAAAGCGGGGGGGGGACAAGTGGGGTAAAGCGGGGGGGGGGGGAACAAGTGGGGTAAAGCGGGGGGGGACATGTGGGGTAAAGCGGGGGGGGGGGGCAACAAATGGGGTAAATTTGGGGGAACGGCAAAAAGTGGGGTAAACCCTACGAGGACAACAAATGGGGTAAATCGGGGGGGGGGGGAAACAAGTGGGGTAAAGCGGGGGGGGGGGGAACAAGTGGGGTAAAGCGGGGGGGGACAACAAATGGGGTAAAGCGGGGGGGGGGGACGATAACAAGTGGGGTAAAACGGGGGGGGACACGTGGGGTAGAGCGGGGGAGTCAACAAGTGGAGTAAAGCGGGGGGGGGAAATGAACAACAATTGCCGTAAAGTGGGGAGGGGACAACAAGTGGGGTAAATTGACGGGGGAGGACAACAAGTGGGGTAACGCGAAGGGGGACAACAGGTGGGGTAACGTGAAGGGGGACAACAGGTGGGGTAACGTGAAGGGCGGAGACAACATGTGGGATATAGCGGGGGAGGATAACAAGTGGGGTATCGCGGGGGAGAGCAACAAGCGGGGTAACGCGGGTGGGGGTTACAAAAAGTGGGATAAAACGGGGTAGGGGAAACAAGTAAGGTGCGGGGGGGGGCCAAAAGAGGGGTAAAGCCGGTGGGGAACAACAAGTGGGATAAAGCTGGGGAGGATAACAAGTGGTGTAAAGCGGTAGGGGGCGCAACAAGTGGTGTAAAGCGGTAGGGGGCGCAACAAGTGGTGTAAAGCGGTAGGGGGCGCAACAAGTGGTGTAAAGCGGTAGGGGGCGCAACAAGTGGGGTAAGCGGGTGAGGGACAACAAGTGCTGTAAAGCGGTAGGGGCGCAACAAGTGGGGTAAAGCGGGTGAGAGACAACAAGTGGGATAAAGCGGTAGGGGGCGCAACAAGTGGTGTAAAGCGGTAGGGGCGCAACAAGTGGGGTAAAGCGGGGTGAGGGACAACAAGTGGTGTAAAGCGGTAGGGGGCGCAACAAGTGGGGTAAAGCGGGTGAGGGACAACAAGTGGGGTAAAGCGGGTGAGGGACAACAAGTGGGGTAAAGCGGGGGGGGACAACAAGTGGGATAAATTAGGAGAGGGTAAACAAGGGAGGTGTGCAGGGGGGCAACAAGTGGGGTATCGTGAGGGAGGACAACAAGTGGGGTAACGCGGGAGGGGACAACAAGTGGGATAAAACGGGGTAGGGGAAACAAGTGACTTACGCGGGGGGGGGGGGGGGGCCAACAAGTGGGGTAAAGCGGGTGGCGTAAAGCTGGGGAGGACAACAAGTGGGATATAGCGGGTGGGAGGACAACAAGTGGGATATAGCGGGTGGGGGGACAACAAGTGGGGTATCGCGGGGGAGGACAACAAGTGGGATATAGCAGGGGAGGACAACAAGTGGGGTATCACGGGTGGGGGGACAACAAGTGGGATATCGCGGGTGGGGGGACAACAAGTGGGATATAGCGGGGGAGGACAACAAGTGGGATATAGCAGGGGAGGACAACAAGTGGGGTATCGCGGGTGGGGGACAACAAGTGGGATATCGCGGGTGGGGGGACAACAAGTGGGGTATCGCGGGTGGGGGGACAACAAGTGGGGTATCGCGGGTGGGGGGACAACAAGTGGGGTATCGCGGGTGGGGGGACAACAAGTGGGGTATCGCGGGTGGGGGGACAACAAGTGGGATATAGCGGGTGGGGGGACAACAAGTGGGATATAGCGGGTGGGGGGACAACAAGTGGGATATAGCGGGGGAGGACAACAAGTGGGATATAGCAGGGGAGGACAACAAGTGGGGTATCGCGGGTGGGGGACAACAAGTGGGGTATCGCGGGTGGGGGGACAACAAATGGGATATAGCGGGTGGGGGGACAACAAGTGGGATATAGCGGGGGAGGACAACAAGTGGGATATAGCGGGTGGGGGGACAACAAGTGGGGTATCGCGGGTGGGGGGACAACAAGTGGGGTATCGCGGGTGGGGGGACAACAAGTGGGGTATCGCGGGTGGGGGAACAACAAGTGGGATATCGCGGGTGGGGGGACAACAAGTGGGATATAGAGGGTGGGGGGACAACAAGTGGGTATCGCGGTTGGGGGGACAACAAGTGGGGTATCGCGGGTGGGGGGACAACAAGTGGGGTATAGCAGGGGAGGACAACAAGTGGGATATAGCATGGGAGGACAACAAGTGGGATATAGCAGGGGAGGACAACAAGTGGGATATAGCAGGGGAGGACAACAAGTGGGGTATCGCGGGTGGGGGGACAACAAGTGGGGTATAGCTGGTGGGGGGACAACAAGTGGGATATAGCGGGGGAGGACAACAAGTGGGATATAGCAGGGGAGGACAACAAGTGGGATATAGCAGGGGAGGACAACAAGTGGGATATAGCAGGGGAGGACAACAAGTGGGATATAGCAGGGGAGGACAACAAGTGGGATATCGCGGGTGGGGGGACAACAAGTGGGATATAGCAGGGGAGGACAACAAGTGGGATATAGCAGGGGAGGACAACAAGTGGGGTATCGCGGGTGGGGGGACAACAAGTGGGTTATCGCGGGTGGGGGGACAACAAGTGGGATATAGCGGGGGAGGACAACAAGTGGGGTATAGCGGGGGGGAACAAGTGGGGTAAAGCGGGGGAGGACAACAAGTGGGGTTATAGCGGGTGGGGGACAACATGTGGGATATAGCGGGGGAGGAAAACAAGTGGGATAAATTGGGGGAGGGGAAACAAGTGAGGTGCACAGAGGGGGGCAACAAGTGGGGTATCGCGGGGGAGGACAACAGGTGGGGTAACGCGGGTGGGGGGGACAACAAGTGCGATAAAACGGGGTAGGGGAAACAAGTGAAGTGCACAGAGGGGGGGGGCAACAAGTGGGGTATCGCGGGATAGGACAACAAGTGGGGTAACGCGGGTGGGGGGAGCAACAAGTGGGGTAAAGCGGGGGAGGACAAAAAGTGGGTATCGCGGGGACGGTAACAAGCGGGGTAACGCGGGTGGGGGGACAACAAGTGGGATAAAACGGGGTAAGGAAAACAAGTGAGGTGTGCGGGGGGGGGGGGGGCAACAAGAGGGTTAAAGCGGGTGGGGACAACAAGTTGGATAATTTGGGGGAGTGGAAACAAGTGAGGTGCGCGGGGGGGGGCAGCATGAGGTGTAAAGCGGGGCAGGACAAAATGTGGGGTAAAGCGGGGGAGGACAACAAGTGGAGTAAACCGAGGGGGCTGTACAACAAGTGGGGTAAAGCGGATGGGGGACAACAAGTGGGATAAAGTGGGGGAGGGGAAAAGGAAACAAGTGTGGTAAATCGTGGGGGCGGGACAACAAGTGGGGTAAAGCGGTGGAGGACAACAAGTGGGGGTGGGGGTGGGAGGAGCACAGCAAGTGGGGTAAAGCGTGGAAGGGCAAAAAGTGGGTAAAAGCTGGTGGAAAAGAATGTCCACGTTAATCAATCTTTGGGGAACTGGGTAATTTTACAAAAAAGATGACGTCAGCCCGGATTGGAACCCGCGGCATTTTTACTTCGAATCTGTGGTGTTTTTATGACTTTACTGTTCCCTGATCGCTGGGTAGTGAGATCCAAGTCTGGACTTCCCGATAAACGGCGAAGAACAAGAGGTCTAGGATGAGGTACTGCTTGGTCAAGAGGCAAGACGCCGGTTTCGAGACAGAGAGGTTGTGAGTACAAATATCGGCTGCACCTGTTGGGATTTCTATGAATGATTTTTCTTTGCAGCAACCACCCATAGTCACAGCAGCGAGGTCCAGCTTGAAACGTCAATTACCTGTCGACGGAAAAAAATATGAGTACTTCCGAAGACGGAGTTATCTGTCTGTGCGGCGACGGATCCCTGTGCACATGGTTGTCAGGGAAAAGAGGTTAAGGCAAAGAAATGCAAATGAACGCATACAAATGCGAAGCTGCAGTAAAGCTAAATGTGAGGGAGAATTCGAAAAAAATGGTATGGTAAAAGCTTTACGTGATTAGTATGAGGATATAATTACAGCTACACTCGTATGACCATTCCTTTCCCATTCTGACCACGGTCCACGACACAGGGAAGTCATTTTTCTTTTCTTTAACCAGTTTCGATTATTTTGTTTTGGATGTTTCGTTACTAGTTAGCTATGTAGGATTAGCTTTATTTACTTACATAGTGTGTGCATGTTGTTTGTTTGTTCCTGCTGAAGTCCTATTGAGCCGAAACGTCGTTCAAATCTGTGTCAGGCAAAAACAGATTAATACGCAACATTCAGTTCCTAGTCTATAAGGACTTCGCCAGAGGTGAAAGCTGGGAAACACACACTCAAAATCATGTGTGTACCCGTGCACTTACAAGAGCTCTTAGCACTTATAAGTTGAAAAGAGTAGATCAGCAAATGGTAGCTGTTCGTCCAGAATTTGTGAAACAAATCTACCCATGTCAAAGACGGATGTATCGGGTAAAAAAAAACCCCGACTTTGCTGTAAACTAACGGCACTTGGTTTCCACACGCTCACTAAACGGGTGACCGCTAAGAGGAAGAAGGATAATCGATCGTAGAAATGATCTTCTTATGATCGTGAATCTATTAACAAAATTATTAACACAAACTATCGCCTAATATAGTTAACACTTTGAGTGGCGTCAAAAAAGGTCGTATGTAAAATCAGTCTTAAGAATGAAGGAAATGTTTAAAACGTATGATATCTTCACCAATAACTGTTGTCCAATTTCCAGAAATAGCTCAAATACTATTTGAGCTAATTAATTTGAGCTAATTACAAGCAATCATGAAAGTCAATGAAAACTAATTGAAGATGGCAAAGATTTTCTAATGATCGGATTGCCGATCTCAGACAAACGTAGAAAATCTGATAGCATTTATTTGTTGCCCACACGAAATAAAGCCACTAAAAGCTTGCAGAATCTGTCAAAAATGATTGCACTCTATGGCAAAATTATTATCATACTTTCTATTCTCCTCCTGTTAATCATCTTCCTCTTTCTTCTTCTCCTTCTCCTCCCAATTTTCTTCCTTCTTGTAAATCCCTATGAATCCCATATCCTCAACAAACCGCTTTGTTGTGTGCCCTTTTCTAAATGTCCACACACCTTCCCCTACCCATATTTCACACCTCTCTTCAACAAGTGTATTTTTTTTGGCTTCCTCTTTGTCTCTTCCCTCGGGGATTCCAAAAATGGATCTCTTGTGTAATACTCTAAGTTGACTTCAGCAGTGTGCGGTCGTCTCTGTTATATTTATTTTTCCAGAGATTTTGGTCTCATTTTTTTCCTCAGTCATTTGTTAAAAACATAATGTCAGATTTAAAATTATGACAAAAGGTACAATAAAACAATAAACAAGTTATATGTTTGGCATGCATAATCCATTATCAATAGGGAAAGAAGAGATCACATTTATAATACCTGGAAAGCATGACAGTGGAAGAAGCGAGAGAAAAGAAAAACCAAAGCAGGAATGTTATTCACGTGCCACTATATGGCTGTCATTTTATCACCAGTAGTAGTAACAACAATATTCGCCCCGACAGAAAGTGCGCATGTGCCTTCTCGATTGTTAATCTCGTCTCACACTTGATATTCTCAGAGCACTCAGATTTCCTTCTCAGAGTAAATTGTCTCTTCAGACCTTCTCTTGTTGTCTTTAAGGGCACTTATTTTCTGACCATCACGTGATCACAACCTTCAGCACTGATTGATCAATGGATTCTGATCATAGTCAACAGCCCAGACTAGTGGTTCTCAAACCTATTCTATGACCCGACTTTCATGCAATAAACTTGTCTTCACTTTCCGAAGAACCACGATTTTGCCCTCACTGCCGCATCGGTTATAAATTCTCATCCAGAATTTCCTGTTAACGCAATAACTGTTTTCCACTCCCAAGTTGTTCCATAAAATCATCATCAACGTTCTTCTTGTTATAAAAGCGGTACTCAGATTCACATTAGCTACACACATTCACTATTCACACCCACATGGTGCCATAAATTCATTATTCACGCCCACATGGTACCATAATTTCACAATTCACGCCCCCTTGGTTTCATAAAATCACACTGAACATCACCAACCGCCTCGTAAAATAAATACCCAGAAAATCTGTTTCGGTCTACCCTCGGGAGATGAGGAAACAAGAAAGTCTCGAAAAGAATCCGATAAACATAGTAAATTGATAACCCACAACAAAAGTATTTTTATGTAATTACTTGTTACCTTACTTGTTATCATACTTGTTACCTTACTTGTTAACTTTTGCTCGTACAACTGCTATAACAGAACAATGGACAAACCCAAAACTGCTCAGTCGCTTCCAGCAAAATTATTAAGTATATATATATATATATATATAGATGGCTATTTTCCACTTGTCCGACGGTCTAGTGGAGGCTATTGTGGATTTTTTTGAGGTTTTGCTTTTGTCAAACAGCTTCTCTCGTGGCTAATTCTACCAATGTTTGACAAACACACACGACCACAGAATGAACAAGTCAGGCCCACTTATCCACAGGGTTTCCATCCTTTTTCATGAGTCTTTTCTCTTCTACGTTTTGCCTCAGCACAGTCTCAAATTATGTTTTAGCATTCTTTATACATGCTCTCCATCATGTGCGATCACTTGCCAGATGTTCCCAGTCATATTCACATATGGAGAAGTCATTCAGAGATGATTTACAGATATCTCTATATCGTAGTTTAGATCTGCCGATATGTCTTTTCCCGTGTGTTAGTTCACCATATAGTATTTGCCTGGGAATGCGTTTTTCTTCCATTCGCTGAGCGTGCCCCAGCCATCTTGGGCATTAAATATATATTTAAGTTATTTATTTATACATTTGTTGCACCCTTGGTAGGTATAATTCCAACTTGTCTGAAGTTCTCTTCCCAGATTCTGTAGTCTCCACATCGCATCATCTTCGATAGCTGCAGCGTTGGCTTTAATGTGGTCGTTGAGAGTTTCCAAGTTACTTCCCTTGCAGAGATTTCTTGTCCCCACGATAAAGGAAACAGAAACAATAACACCGGAAAGAAGAAATGTTCTTTCCTTTCTTTTTTCAACCGCAAAAGTGTCGTCGTTGTAAACAAGTATTTGTCTGCCGACCAGGCGACCATGATGTCGCTCACAAGACCGACTTTATTGTGGTTGACCTTGACACCTGGAAATTGGTAAAGCAAAAAAAAAAAAAAATACATGAAGATCAGAAATTAAGAACGTTGGCTTAGGCTGAAGAGAATCAAAGAAAATGTCTAAGAATTGGGATGGAGAGACCTTGTCCACAGCCAACTATAGATTTACTAAGGTTGTGTGGGCTGAGAGGGGGTTCCTGGAAAACTACAAACTAGCGCCACGTTTTTCGCTTTGCGAGAAGGAGTGATTATTGTTAGAGACAGGACAGCCATCTAAATCTCCTTTATTTGGAAACGTCACGCTAGTTGGTGTCCGGTTTATTGTTCTGCCCGCGGGTTTTAGTAAATCTATAGTTGGCTGTGCCGTCTCCGCGACATATGCCTCAAAGTAGGGTCTAACGAGTTTTGATTCGTTGATTGACCTTGACACCACGTAAAATGGAGGCCAAAATTAACGTTCTGGGAAGGTTGAAGAGTGTTGTCATCACAGCGGAGTTCGTGCTGAAGGCGACATCAGTCGGAAGTTTCTGGCCAGCACTATTGTACGGTGGACCAGCTCATTAACTTTGGACCGGTGCTGTGACGTATATTCACATTGCATGTCTTTACACAGATTTACCTTTTTGTCTTAAGAATGTTAAAACCTGTCATGAACAACAGGCCAGAGACTACAATTATGGACGAGGAATTACTCTATTACCAGAGCTTTGAAAATACTCGTTATCATTACCATTAAAAGATTCTCCAAACAGTAGAGTCTAGTTAAGGAAGAAATCGATCTTCAGAAAAAAACATACTCTGGGTAGATCATATTTTCTCCTCACCAGCACAATAAAGGTGTGATGTGATTAGAAGTCTCTCTCTCTCTCTCTCTCTCTCTCTCTCTCTGCGATCAAGACTCAATCAGGTTAGAATTCCAGACTCTCTCATGAAGTCAGCTGTCTGTTTAAGCAAATCGATTGCCCCATATAGTTTTTCTTCCAGGGAGGTGGGCGTGGACCACATTGCTCTTCTCAGGTCTGTGTACTGGGGGCAATCCTGTACATCTTTTGTAGTCATATTGTCCAGTGTACAGTGGCATAGGCAGGTTGTACCTATTTTGAATTTGGTGAACATGTGATTTCTCATTCTATTGTGGCCAGTGCGTAGGCGAAGTATGATGACCTGATCCCTCTTTGATAGTTGGTGGTATCCGTCCCTCTCCGTATGTTTTGGGTGTTCTCGTTTCCATTTTTCATGGAACTGACCTTTGAGGATTTGGATTCATCATAGCTGAGCGGATGGTTCTCTTGTGGTAATCTCCTTCCCTCTTTAGCTAATTTGTCTGCGCGTTCGTTCCCGTGTATGTTACCACTGTATGTACCCACTGAATGACTACTCTCTGGAAGTTATTGCATGTTCTTTAAACCCTCTCGCCATACCCTATCAAAATCCTTCTCCATGTCGACCCACACTGCCTGTGTGTGTTTCTTTTCTTGTAGAAGATCCTCTATTTCCTGTGCAATGTAGGTGACCAGGTCTTCAGTTGATCTATGCTGACGGAAGCCACTTTGTTATTGTACGATTTGTTGTTTTATCTCCAAATGACACTTAGTCTTCTGTTAACCAGCCTTTCCATGAGTTTATTCAGGCAGCTCAGTAGGCTAATTGGTCTATTGCTACTTGGGTCTAGTGGGTTTTTTCCACGCTTGAGGATGGGCATCATAATAGCTTCTTTCCAGATTGCCGGCACATGACCTCTCTTCCAGCTAGCATTTATTATCCTTAGAAGCTGGCTCTTGGCTTTCTGTCCCAGATTTAGGAGCATTTCGTTGGAGATTCCATCTTTACAAGGGGAACTTTTGAGCTTTAATCCTTTGAGAGCAACATCTAATTCAGTTGGGGTAAAGATGGTCGTCTGATGCTCTTCTGGTGCTAAAGGCATGTGTTTTGCA
Source organism: Megaustenia siamemsis (assembly GCA_032433765.1). Lineage (NCBI taxonomy): Eukaryota > Metazoa > Mollusca > Gastropoda > Stylommatophora > Ariophantidae > Megaustenia > Megaustenia siamemsis. The sequence continues at coordinate 70,643,566 of JAVIAB010000047.1, read as the reverse complement.
TCTTGGTTTTCCCGTCTTGCAGCTTTCTGTTTGTCTATTGGAATGTTTATTTTACTAATGTTTTTGTAAGTCTCTATCAGTAGATTTGCTGCCCTTTTGCATGTGAGGATGTTCTGATTGTGTGTTAATGATATTGGAGGTCGGCAGTTGTTTTCTTTCGTCACTCAGAGTTTTCGGAAGTTTCCATAGTTTATGACCATTTTTGTCTAGATTAAGGCTCTCTGTTTTGTCTATCCAGCTCTGTCTTACTGATATCATGACCTCACGTCTGTATTAAGCAGAGGCTGCTTTGTAGGCAATGTTGCTCTCTGTGCTGTGTGATGTTTCAGCTAGTTCTCTGACAGAGTCCAGTTCCTCTTCTAGTCTTTGTATTTCCTTGCTCCAGTGTGGCTTGTAGTTCTTCTTGCTCCTCTAGGAATGGATTCTTTAACAGCTCTCAGGATTCCATTTGTTAACCGCTCTATCATATTATTGACCTTCTTTTCGTGGGTGTTGATAGGCGCAGTATATGCATCAGCGAGCCTTGCAAACTTTTCCCAATCTGCTCTCTTATAGTTCCAGCGGGAAGAGGTATTTACAACTCTGTTTGTAAGCAAGAGCCACTGAAAGTTTGACTGGTCTATGGTCGCTATCTCCAAGTTGGTTCAGTACTTTTATGGTTATTTTGATAGATATGTCGCCAGTTGCAAATGCTAGATCGGGAGTGGAAGTTGCTTTCCATCTTCTTGAGTAGAAAATTCTGGGGTCTTCTCTAGAGTTTATGAGGAATAGGTTGTTGTCTATTTCCCATTCTTCCACTTCTTCACCTCGAACATTGGACTCCTTATATCCCCATCTTTAGAGTGTCTGTTAAAGACTCCTACTACCAGACACTTTGATGGTGTTATTTCCATTGACTCCAGCTTCAGTAATTTGTCATTTATACAGTATATATTACATATTCTTAAACTAGCGGAGTTAATGTATAGGTCTGTACTAATGATCTCTGCCTCTCCGTTTGTGACTACATCTATCAGTTTAGCTGGGATGGAATTTTTAATAAGTATAAGAATTCTACCCCTGTGACCTTCCCTGTCTTGTCTAAATGTTTGGTAGCCCCTGATTATAAATCTGTGCTTAGGATTAACATGAGTTTCCTGGATGCAGGCAACGTCTATCTCCTCCTCTGCTAGTCTGATTGTTAGAGTTTGTTTTTTGTGGTATATGCCCTTCGCATTCCAGTGTATTATATTCAGCTGTTTCTTGAAACCTTTCCGGTCAGCGGTAGTTTCTATCAAAATTAGAGTCTGTTAGATCCAGTCTGATTGATTACTTGTTAAAACGTTGCACTGTGTTCTGCAGTGGCCAGTGCATCCGATTTCAGCCAGCATTTTATTTAGGTTTGCTTTCCTTAACCTTTGATTGTCCCCAATCTTCCTGCAAGGCAGCAGATTGTCTTTTCTGTAGGGGGATTCTTCCCTTAGATGGTCGGCCCTCCCAGGTTTACGAGCACCATCTGCCCAAGCTTGATGTAGTAATTAGTTGGTGATTAGACTATCACCATCACACATCAAACAACAGACTATAAGACCCTCCTAACTATCACGAACTTCTGGGAGTCTCACCGATGCTGACAATTCATGTACGAAATCCAACTCCTTCTTTCATTGATTAGAGTACGACCGTCCTAGGGCTATGCAACTAACTTGATGACGTAGCTCACACAACAATGGCTGCACTCACAATATCCCAGTTACTATAGTAAAATTAGCCAACAGCACACGAAAATCTGATGCACAATTTCCAAATTGAAAACTGCTACTGACTAGACTGAGCAGAGATTAGCTAGGAGTTGTACAATGCAAGAACTTGGCGTCATACAATTACATCGACGGTTTTGGAATATCACACGATGTGTTGACGTAATTCGTATATATCGCTAGACAGGGGAAGGTCGTATTCACAAACTTTTGACTTGACAATGAAGAACGATGAGGTGAGTACAACCTATTATCATTGGCAAACTTTGCTAACTGGATCAGTTGATTAGCTCAGACGCAGAAAATTACACCGTAGAGCCGAAGCTAATCAGTTCCCTAATGCAACTTCTGTAGCGGCCCAGCGAACGTGACCTCATTCCACCGTGTTTGGAAACAGAAGTCCGATTAGATGTCAAAACATATTATAATAATTTCTATAAAACCTTTGGAATCAGCGCAAAGAAACAGCTTGCGACTAATGCTGAAAGCTTACCAATTCCACAAAAATAGCAAACAACACATTCCTATATAACAAATACGCAAACAGCTACAGTTAGAGTTAGCTAATAACTTAAAGTCCAAATACGATTGTGAAAAATATGTCTCCTGGAACCAATGTACTTATTGTATTAAGAGACGGGTCATATTTCTGGGGAAATGGTCTGTGCACTTAACACTGGCAGCATTAGAATAGAGGGGCACACAGAAAGAGTCAAATGGAAAAAAAAAACGTCATCCAGAATATAATGAATATGTTGTTAATGCCAAATTTGTGTTATTACTAAGGGCATATTTTCGGGTAATGTGGTCAGCATTATGCCCATGCCATATTTCTTTCTTTCACAGAAAAAATGTGAAGCCTTTTCAATAATGGGTGAACCTAGAAGTCATTGATCAGGATCGAACCCGACATCTTGTCCTGAGTATAAACGTTCACAAATAGCTCCTATACTGCGGTTCCTAAAATAGGAACATAAAAGTAAAAGTAAAGAGCCCCTGTCACGCCAAGTGGCGTATAGGAAATATGGTGTTAGTGACCATAAATTTTACAGACCTTCGGCACATGATTTTTTGGGTAATGTGGTCGGTATTACGCCCGTGCCGCTTTACTTTCCAAGACAAAAATCCGATACCCATTTAAGGCTGGGTGAACCCGGAAGCCGTCGATTGGGATCAAATCCTACCTCTTGTCCTTTGTAGTCCAGTTCACTAACCACTGAGCTATCGCTGCTCAAAAATAGGAACGTACAATGGTGATATGAGACTCTTTACACAGAATCTTACAGCAGGAGGTAATCTGATCTTCAGAAAAGGACCTCACGACAAGTAAGCATTTCGGCCCGTTTAACTTCTTGAGATCCCGAGGGATGATCTCGCCTGGGTCATGATCCCCCAGCCGTCGGCCTACTGCTGCATTAACATATACCCATCATCATAATGAGGGCAACATTGACAAATTGCTTAGATATATTCATTAACTTAGAAAGAACGTAATATATTATTGGAAAAATAGACGTTAAATTCATGAAGCACTAGGTGGTTAAAAACAACAACAACAACAACAACAAAAACGAAGTGTTGCTTGCAGAAAATTTGTTGGCATATCGAAGAAGCATAAAAACACTCGCTGAGCATATCAAAGAGATGAACGCAGCAAGAATTGCTTCTTTCAAATTAAATGGCATTTGAAGTCCCCTCATAGTGCAAAAAAAAAAGGGGAAAAAAAAAACAAAATCAACAACAGAGTAACGATATTTAACAGTTGCACATTTTCAGTGCTTTATTTTATAGATGTGTATAATGAAGACCACATGAAAGTAGACTTCAAGAATGTATTTAACTAATGCAACCTGCTGGAAAAAGATTCTAAAAAAAATGGATGCTACTAGATACTATGTACATCATTCTGTATAACACGTGAAGTCAAGAATAGATAAATGCTAGATGATAGTTGGAAGAAACTTACTTACTATCTTTACGTCACATAGTACCATTGCTGGTGTATGACGGGGGGCAACCTCGACCAGAGAAATAAAGGCCGCTTGGTCAAGCAGTCGCCACGACGTGTGAGACTCAGGTTAATTCAAGTAAGTATGTGTTAACACTCGGAAAAATTGACAGACAAACAACAATAGAAAAAAACGAAGAACAATATATGGTCCGAAGTGGGATCGAACCCGTACTCAGTGGCACCGTGCATTGCCACGAGAAGCCGAACGCTTGGCACACTGCCACGCAGCCAACTAAAAAATTGGCTATTGCAGCAGTGTCTTGCACGAAAGGCGTTCTCAATGACTATAGCATAGGGTAACGATCACAGACCGGAAATAAATTGTATATTTGTACTTTCCTATTAATGCAAGTATCTCCCAGTAGGGCTGAATAGTTGTGTTGTAGACAAACATTTATTGGACGAAACAGCACGAATAGTAGTTCCCAGTGGTTATATACTGGGTACAAATAATAATACATAAATATTATTATATGGGGAACTTCTACAACACAAGTATTCAGCCCTACTGGGAGATACTTGCATTAATAGGAAAGTACAAATATACAATTTATTTCCGGTCTGTGATCGTTACCCTATGCTATAGTCATTGAGAACGCCTTTCGTGCAAGACACTGCTGCAATAGCCAATTTTTTAGTTGGCTGCGTGGCAGTGTGCCAAGCGTTCGGCTTCTCGTGGCAAGGCGCGGTGCCACTGAGTACGGGTTCGATCCCACTTCGGACCATATATTGTTCTTGGTTTTTTTCTATTGTTGTTTGTCTGTCAATTTTTCCGAGTTCTAACACATACTTCTTTGTTCTATTATTCCCTATTATCGCATCGGAAGTTCCCCATATAATAATATTTATGTATTATTATTTGTACCCTTAATTCAAGTAATCAAGAGAGACACATAAAGTCAAGAAATGAATGCCGTGGGTTCTAGAATGAATGTGAAGGAGGAGCACATCAGTGGCAAATTGGTAATACTGTTGAGATTTATGTATAGACAGTTGGGTCAAAATTAAGGTACGTTTTAGAAAAAAAAATAATCAATGATCGAGAATGGAAGTATGAATTATGAGTGTTGACCTTACAGGGTACTAGAAGGTGTAATGACCACTAACTGTGTAGTGGATTCTTTGTCAATGATAAAAAATTAGAAGATTATGTAGACAGGGAGGAAAGTGTGGCAATGAAAGATTACAATCAAGATAAGAAAAGGATTGGAGAACAGACACACAGACGGGATGCGCGGGCATGGGGCGGGCATACAGACAGATAAACGAACAGACGGACAGGCAGAGAGACAGAAAGATAAACAGTGAGAAGCAGATAGATAACTAGACAGTCAGAGACAGACAGACGGACGGACGCAGAGACAGACAGACAGACAGTTAGATAGATAGATAGATAGATAGATAGATAGATAGATAGATAGATAGATAGATAGATAGATAGATAGATAGATAGATAGATAGATAGATAGATAGATAGATAGATAGATAGATAGATAGATAGATAGATAGATAGATAGATAGATAGATAGATAGATAGATAGATAGATAGATAGATAGATAGATAGATAGATAGATAGATAGATAGATAGATAGATAGATAGATAGATAGATAGATAGATAGATAGATAGATAGATAGATAGATAGATAGATAGATAGATAGATAGATAGATAGAACCGTGGAGAGGAGGAGAGTAAAAGATTGCACCACGACTGACAGACTAACCATTCTTCAATGGAAGCAACGGTAGCGACATCTCCCAAAACGTAAATGACTTGCCAATCGGAAACAACGGTCATTTTGTTTGTCTTTCAACTCCCAGAAAGCCCATCTCGGTGATCCCATCTCCTTCGTTTAGCCTCCTTATTTCAGCCGCCCGTGTGTAATTTTACCATCCCCTAGCGACTAATATCGTCCAATTTGAGAACCTCTGGCCCAGACTAAAAGCCATCTCGAGTCTCTCTGGGTTTTTAAATTAACTTGGTGTAGATTGTGGTGAGTGGAGCACCAACGAATATGGAACATAAAGGAGAGAGAGAGAGAGAGAGAGAGAGAGAGAGAGAGAGAGAGAGAGAGTGAAGGAGAGAGCGAGAGATAGAAATATATGAAAAGAATTAGGAGCGATGAGACACTGTGAAAACAGAATTACAGGAAAATTGGATACGTTCGTGACCTGCCAACAAACTTGAGACATGCACACTAATAATTACAAATAATTCTGTAGTCACAGATAAGTCTCACTTCTCTTGTTTGTTGACTGGTTTTCCTTTCCCGTCAAGTTCAATCAGAAATATCGTATTGGATGTGAGTTGGCTTCATTGCTGTGATAAGATTTCGGGTTCGGTTATTTATGGTTAATCTCCCACTGTTTAAATGAACTACGGGCTCGCACATTTAGGAGAAGTTAAATGATTGAAGAAACAAATTCACTGTATTTTGGGCAAACTCATAGGTGCTTAATTTTCTTTAGTCTACAATAAAATGTATGCATATTGATGAGTTTGAGGACATCAAACTTCCCCGTTTGTCTTCTTGCACCTTGTTAGTTTGTTGTCTTGTCTACTGACGAATGTCTGTGGCCGAAACGTTTACAATTTTAATTATCCTATTTTTATTAAATCTTCAATCTTCTACAATACATACAATTTTATATTCGTTTCCCCATGTTTCACCCAGTTTTAAAATTACACCGCACGGTATATATTATATATTTCTGTCATCTCTTCTTTTCTATCAGTTCCGCAATTCAAATGTAAATTTTCAAATTCTATAGGCGATAGACTCATCAACTGTGTTTGCCAACCCCAACAGGCGTGCAGCTAATGCATTTAGTGCTCCTCTCTGTCAGAGATCACCACTGATACATTTGAGGTCAGAACATCCGTTCTTTCATTGTCATGACCCCCAAATGGTTACCGCACTAAGTCCACAAAAGTTGCTTAAGCTTCGAGACCTGTACAAGGGCTAACTATTATTGCCGAAGCAATTTATGTTTAATATTTTACATCACCAACAAAATACATATTACAGAAAAAAAAAAAAAAAACTATAGGAAACGTACCAGCGGGTTACAAAAAATGTAACAAAATAACTACAACTATAATGTTTCAGAATTAGGGAAGTGACAACACTAAGTAAATAAAAGTTTCGACAATAGATCGTTAACTAAGAACATATCACAAACATAATAGATTGAATTTTGTCATTTGCTTTACTTGTGCCTGCGAAAATACCGTGAGCCGGAACGTTGGTTTGCTTAATCTTGTCTTAAACGGAAAGCTGAGACTTCTTCATTTAATTTCAATTATTTGACCTTTACCAGCTTTGTCGCATCGTCTATTTACTTGAAAATAGAGAGAGAGTGTGTGTGTGTGTGTGTGGGTATAAGAAAGAGAGAGAGAGAGAGAGGGTGTGTGTGCGTGGGTATAAGAGAGAGAGTGTGTGTGTGTGTGTGCGTGGGTGTAAGAGAGAGAGAGAGAGAGAGAGAGAGAGAGATCACTGGCACCCTCACCTTCAAATACTTCAAGAGTTTTGCATGTTTTTGACAAGAAGTAAGTCCTGCCTTTTAGTCATGGACTTGTAGTCCAGTAACACAGCCGTACCCGACCAACGAATGTGCGTTTTGTGATGCAAACAAAATCTTGCTCCCGTACCTTACCGTATTCATTCTTCATAGATTGCTCTAATGTTGGCCCAATACGGTACACTTCTACCCCCCGACAGTACTGACTGTTTTGTATCTGATCGATTTCTCTTGCAAACTTTCTCAAGAATCAGCCGCAATTCTGTTCATGCAATAATGCGTGTATCTCTCTTGATTACGTTTCTAGTTACGATTTCTCCCAAACTCTGATGATACACACAGAAACCCAAGTCCAATGTGTTTGAGAACATTGACAACTACTGAGCAGGTAGCTGTTAATGCTTTAAGAACTTTTGTTTATATATTATTCTGGAGTTTTCAAATAGCTCTCTGTTTTTGTAACCCACTTGGACTTTGTTTTAAAGTTGGCATTAACAAAAATAATAATTAGTATTTAACCTATTTACTTCTTGAGCCAGTTGTCTTGCTCATTTTTTTTTTTTTTTTTGTTTTTGCTAGATTCAGACAGATTGCCGCGTTTAAACTTGGGTGTTAGTATAAAACGATTGATTCTAGAAACTATTTTACATTTTAAGAATATTTAGCCACCAACATTGTGGTCTCCTATCGCAAACTTTGAACACCCCTGTAACAGTGCTAGATAGTTAAAGAGATACTTTTCTTCTCTGTTAGATACCCTTGAGAACCCGAGACCCGTCTAGTTGTCTCTCTTAAACTAAAACTGAAATCTGACTCCTAAAACAATTAAGAACATTATTTTTCATCGCCTTTAGTTATTCAACTCTGTGGTCAGTGTTTTTTTTTCCCCTATTATTCATCGAAAGTAAATTGATCAAATAATATTTCACCACATTAACGATTTGTATGCGCTACATTTTTATAATTATTTTAATTAGTCTAATCGTTAGTTTTAATTAAGAACAAAAATTATACAGAATGTATACAGACTTATTGTCAATGGGTGCATTACAAGTTATAAATGAAATAACTCTGACAAAAAACAAACACAAACAAATTAAGTCTAGAATTTACAAATTAACCATGAGACCTTGACGTCATCTCACACCTTGACGCCATCTTAGATCTTGACATCATCTTTGATCTTAACACAACGTTCGATCTTGACATCATCTTTGATCTTGACATCACCTTAGATCTTGACATCACCTTAGACCACGACATCACCTTAGATCTTGACATCACCTTAGACCACGACATCACCTTAGATCTTGACATCACCTTAGACCACGACATCACCTTAGATCATGACATCACCTTAGACCACGACATCACCTTAGATCTTGACATCACCTTAGACCACGACATCACCTTAGATCTTGACATCACCTTAGACCACGACATCACCTTAGATGACACCACCTTAGATCTTGACATCACCTTATACCTTGACATCACCTTAGATCTTGACATCACCTTAGATCTTAACACCACCTTAGATCTTGACACCTCCTTAGATCTTGACACCACCTTAGATCTTGACACCACCTTAGACCTTGACATCACCTTAGATCTTGACATCACCTTAGACCATGACATCACCTTAGATCTTAACACCACCTTAGATCTTGACATCACCTTAGATCTTAACACCACCTTAGATCTTGACACCTCCTTAGATCTTGACACCACCTTAGATCTTGACACCACCTTAGACCTTGACATCACCTTCGATCTTGACATCACCTCAGACCTTGATACCGCTTAGATCTTGACATCATCTTTGACCTTGACACAACGTTCGATCTTGACACCACCTTAGACCTTGACATCACCTTAGATCTTGACATCACCTTAGACCATGACATCACCTTAGATATTGACATCACCTTAGACCATGACATCACCTTAGATCTTGACACCACCTTAGACCATGACATCACCTTAGATCTTGACATCACCTTAGACCATGACATCACCTTCGATCTTGACATCACCTTAGACCATGACATCACATTAGACCATGACATCACCTTAGATCTTGACACCACCTTAGACCATGACATCATCTTAGATCTTGACATCACCTTAGACCACGACATCACATTAGATCGTGACATCACCTTAGATCTTGACACCATCTTAGATCTTGACACCTCCTTAGATCTAGACACCTCCTTAGATCTTGACACCACCTTAGATTTTGATACCTCCATAGATCTTGATACCACCTTAGATCTTGACATCACCTTAGACCACGACATCACCTGAGATCTTGACACCACCTTAGATCTTGATATCACCTTATACCTTGACATCACCTTAGATCTTGTCATCACCTTAGATCTTGACACCACCTTAGATCTTGACACCTCCTTAGATCTTGACACCACCTTAGATCTTGACACCACCTTAGACCTTGACATCACCGTAGACCTTGATATCGCTTAGATCTTGACATCATCTTAGATCTTGACACCACCTTAGATCTTGACACCACCTTAGATCTTGACATCATCTTAGACCTTGACATCACCTTAGATCTTGACACCACCTTAGATCTTGACACCACCTTAGATCTTGACATCATCTTAGACCTTCACATCACTTTAGATCTTGACACCACCTTAGATCTTGACACCACCTTAGATCTTGACACCACCTTAGACCTTGACATCACCTTAGACCTTGATATCGCTTAGATCTTGACATCATCTTAGATCTTGACATCATCTTAGATCTTGACATCATCTTAGAACTTGACATCACCTTAGATCTTGACACTACCTTAGATCTTGACATGATCTTAGATTTTGACACCACCTTAGATCTTGACACCGCCTTAGATCTTGACACCGCCTTAGATCTTGACACCACCTTAGACCTTGACATCATCTTAGATCTTGACACCACCTTAGATTTTGACATCATCTTAGATCTTGACATCACCTTAGATCTTGACATCACCTTAGATCTTGACATCATCTTAGATCTTGACACCACCTTAGATCTTGACATCACCTTAGATCTTGACATCATCTTAGACCTTGACATCACCTTAGATCTTGACACCACCTTAGACCTTGACATCATCTTAGATCTTGACACCACCTTAGACCTTGTCATCATCTTAGATCTTTACACCACCTTAGATCTTGACATCATCTTAGATATTGACATCACCGTAGATTTGACACCACCTTAGATCTTGACATCATCTTAGATATTGACATCACCTTAGATCTTGACACCACCTTAGATCTTGACATCATCTTAGATATTGACATCACCTTAGATCTTGACACCACCTTAGATCTTGACATCATCTTAGATATTGACATCACCTTAGATCTTGACACCAACTTAGACCTTGACATCATCTTAGATCTTGACACCACCTTAGACCTTGACATCATCTTAGATCTTAACACCGCCTTAAATCTTGACAACACCGAATATCTTGACACCATCTTAGACATTGACATAACCTTAGACCTTTAACCGTGACATTACCTTAGATTCAAACAAGCTAAAACCTTTATGTAGCAGTGCAGGAGAAAATTAAGGTTGCATTGGACTTCACGCTTAAATAGGCCAATTTAGAAGACCAGACAGTGTGGGCGGATAGACGTAGACGAGGTCAGCAAGGAGTGCCCATTTGAACGTGTGGGCGTGGTGAAAGAAATGCGAAGATATTGTGAGAGCAGGTGTGTATGGAGTGGCCATTAAATGAAAGACAGATCAGACAGTTCGAGAACAGAGATTAAGACACACAGTAAACAGACTAGACACATATCTAGAGAGGGATTCCATCAAGAAGGCTGTAAAACGAGGAAAACAGAATATGTCAACAACTAATGTAGATAGATCATCATCATCATCAAGTACCGGGCCTGCTGGCGTGGGTGATCATGTCTCTCCACAACTTTCGATCTCGACAGTTATTTATCATTTCTGTTGTTGACCTTCTGCCATGCCATTTTCTAAAGCTGTCTGGTATTTTTTCTCTTTGCTTCCCTCTATCTCTTCGTCCCTCAATTTTTCCAGTTGTTACAATATATTCCAGTTGTTCTCTTCTCATAACATGGCCAAAAAAATTATGATTGTTTCTTCCTAATATGGAAAATTAGTTCTCTTTTTGCTTTGGCCTCTTTCAGAACATTTTTATTTTTCGTCTTAGCTGTCCATGGTATTCTCAACATTCTTCTGTAAAACCACACTTCTACAGACTCCAGTGATTTTCTTGTGTGTTGTCATATTGTCCATGACTCACATCCGTATGTCAAGACTGGCTCTACATAACATTTAAGAACTATTTTTCTTGTTTCTATTGTCAAAAACGAATTGCATAGCATCTTCCTCATTTTTTTGGAAAGCTGCTTTTGCCTGAGCCATTCTGCATCTCACCTCTTTTGTACATTTTCCGTCTGAGGTTAACAAAGTTCCCAAATATTTAAATTCATTTACCTGTTTTAATATTGTCCCACTTGTCTTTAATTTGCACTGACCTGATGTTTTTTCTTTGCTGTTACCATTACTTCTGTTTTTTTGCTATTAAGGCTGAGTCCTTTATTTTTGATTTCTTTCACTATAATGTCCAACATTTCTTGTAACTCATTTTCACTCTTAGCGATTAAGACTGTATCATAAACATCTATCTATCTATTGTCCTTTCGAGCCGAAGACGGCACATAGGGCAGAACCACAATCTCAAAAACAGAAACCTTGCGTGCCAAAATGGCACATATTGCAGAGATCACAAACATACCTTATATTATTTGTATTATTGTAAATAGATAAGATGTTAGAAAGGGGAAAGTAAATCAAAAGTTGGAGCATGATAATTAGAGTCCACAACAAGGCATGTGTGTGACCATTAATATTAGAAAAAATATTTTGAAACTATGACGATCAACATTTTCAGGAGGACGTAAACGTCCGGTCAATATGGTGGATAGGCGGCAGGAACCGTTAAATGCTGTGTCTGAAAAAATATGTTCCTTGTTGCAGTTTCCTTATATTCCAAGTCCGACATGGGTCCGGAGCGGCTGAGTTTAGTGCACACCGAGAGCTGTGCGTTTCAACCGTTTTGATCATGTTTCGATATTCCGATTGCTTATAATGAATGATGATATCGTGTGACGGGGAACAAATGGCTTTGTTCATGTTCTGTGCACTTTCGCCGTATGTCTTTTGGCGTGTGCTCAGACCGCTATGATGGGGACTGAAGCTGCCTTTCTTTGTTTGGGAGATGAAATATTAATTCGGATGATTCCACTGGCACGGGCGGTTGAGCAATTCTGGATTTTAATTCGTTTGCAGTGATATCGGGGCCTTCCATAATTATAACTATATTATTAGAACTAGAATAGATGATAGCAAGATAGTTAAAAAGTGTAATGTGTTTATATTTCGAGGAGTGAATGATTCAAAGTGGTCACCCAGACGGCCATATAGTATTGACTTATAGTGTTATACCAATCCTGTAATTATACGAATGTATTCATGTGAAACGTGTCCACAGTGCTGTAAAATAGTACATTAATTAATAAATATGTTATGGTTTTACTTAATAGCTCAGGCGATTATTAGCATGAAAGATGCAGATGATATATAGTAGAGCGAGAGACACAGGAATGTGTTAAAGAAAGAATGTTAGAAAGCATATAAGAGAGAAAAAAAGATAAAAATACAAGTTAGAAACAACAACACAAACACCATTTAATAATTACAGTAGCGTGCTTCCAGTTTCCTTTACATTTGCACCACGTTATACCTTTATACCACCTTATATCTTTATACAACCTCTGACCTTTATACCACATTAGACCTTTATACCACATTAGACCATTATACAACCTTTATAATCTTTACTCTAACCTTATGGTCAATGTTTACACACAATGAACACTTCTATCGGAGCAAGAACATACCTGCCAGGTGGATCCCCAGCTTTGTCGAAGTAAACCTCCTCGTTACTATAACTTGTGAAGCTAACGTTCAGCAGGTACTGTAGGTAGACGCTTCCGTTCAGAGGTTCCATGGCCGGACAGAGTTTTTCGCTGCCTGGACACAGGTCTTTGTGCATGTTGTGGAGACCGAGCGCTAGTGTGGTTACAGCGTTGACAACAAATCCAAGTTTAGAGTCCTCCTCAGCTCCAACCAAACTCTCATTGCCTGTGGAGATGTATTTATAAATTGTATGTTACCATTAACATGATTTCTCATTCTATTTAAGTTTGTTGTCACTGTTAATAATTTCAACTTTCAAAAGATATTAACATTATTTCAGAATACAGGGTGACATAAAAACACTCCATGACTTGCCTGAAAATGCTAACCCCAAGTGGTTGATTCCAGAACTAGCTACTAAGGGTGGTGACTACCTGTTTCAACAAGATGGGACACCGTCGCACTGGCATCTCATTCTCATCAAATTTCGCAACGATAATTTGTCAAACAGATGGACTTGTAGCGATAGACAAAATGATTAGCTGATCTGCACGTGGCCCATGAGATCACCGGACCGGTTTGTGACTTTTTCCTGGGGGGGGGGGGGGGGGGGTACGTGAAAGACAGGCTATAGGTAACTTCACTACCCGCAACTCTGGATGATCTGCAGGATCACATAACTGAAGCTGTACACTCAATCACTCTGGATATGCTGCAGAGTCTGGTCCGAGTTAGATTATAGCATCAATGTTTTCCGAGTACCGGGTGGGGCGCGCATCGAGTGTGCGTGATTCCAAGCGATATCCCATGAAACTGTATGAGTTGATATAACTTTAGCTACCAATGTGTAAGAAAATTTCAATAATGTTACATTCAATATCCGTTGGAAATTAAGGAGTATTTTCTGCTCATCTTTTGTTATTATAATCGATTTATTATATATATAACAATAATAATATTAGAACTGCAAGGTAAATTATGATGGGTTCAGACAGCTCATGAACATTATGATTTTTTCTTTAAAATACTTTATAGTTTAGATTTTTGGTAAGAAATGTTTCTAAATTTAGTGCTTTAATCAAATTCTGATATATGATTGGGACCTTACAATTTACAGTGTAATGTACGACTTTAGCATTATAAAATACAGTTTCAAATATAATTAAGACATTAGCAACAAGTCTACAATATGATTTGTTCATTGAAGATAGATAAAAAAATTGCATCTATTGAAGGAAATCCTAAAATCTTAGGGAAACAATAAAAATAAGTCTTTAATATATATATATAATTTTTTCCTAAACTATGATTAAAGCATTAAATAATCTTGTTTTAAATGCGAATAGATATTAAGGGCTAAAGTACAAAAAAGTATTAGGGAATTAAAAGCTAAGGTATAAAATGCGATTGTGACATTAAAAATGATCTAAATATGTTTGAGGAAGCAAACGTTACTGTCTAATATCAGAGTTATTGAGTTATTTGCGGGTCATCATCATTGCATTCAAACATCTCCATAGGTGCTCATATCCCCTCCTCAGCAGGCCCCGCAGTGCCCAGTGACTGACGACTCCAGTTCTGTGTTGGTTGATAAGTCCACTAAGTTTCTCGTTTCCGGCTATGCCATTCATAACTATCATCTCTTTTATCCGAAGGTGTAACGTGGACTCATGGTTCTCCAAGTCCTGTGCCCTTCCAACGTCTCGGAGGGCATTGATGACGTCTGCCCGATCCATTGGTTGACCATATTCAACGAGAGCACAACTAGCCAACCTGTCCGTTCTTTCATTTCCCTGTACTCCCGCATGTCCTGGGACGTAGAAAAAGCTGACTTTACGTATTATTGATATTTGTAATGACCCTACCCATTCCCTGTGCACAGAGCTCGTCTCCAATTTTCTTATCATGCTCATCAAATCACTTAGTATGCAGGCGTGGGTGTAGTCTTGTGACTCTAACCAGATGAATGCCCTGGTCACTGCCATCACCTCCATCGTTTTGCTACTAGTGGTCATTTTGTATGCACCACTGTCTTCTTTGACTATTCTACCTGCTGAGCGTGCTGCAAACGTCCATGCACTCATTTGGTGTCGAATTAAGGATCCGTCTGTATAGATGACTGCATCTTCCTCATCGGTGTTATCCCAGACGAGACCGTTAACCACGACGGGGAGTTCTGCTCATTACATTTCTTGTCGAATGTGACAATACACAAGAATGTGCCCCAGAATGACGCAGGCACCGGTATCCACTCCTCTCCTGTGTTGATATTGGTAAGCCCACAGACCTGTTTGATGACATCTTCTGCTCGGCCCACCCATGATTTGTCTCTTTTATTTTGTCACCTTTCCCTGTGTTGAACCCGTGGTGCAATGGATGCTCTTTATCTGTACTTATCTTCAGGTATTATCATGCTCTCCAGATCTTGATCCTGTGATCCATAGTTGGAAAGTTCAAGAAGATACCGTATTGCTACACAGAGAATGTCCCTCGTACACCCCAAGATAATGCGCATAGCTTCATTCTGTATTTTCTCCAGCTTGTCAATTTGCATCGTACAGACAGTAAACATTGGTAGAGCATACTCGATTGGTGCGAGGACCAGTTCCTGGAATATAAGGGTAAGTAGCCTCTGCTCGATATTGGCAGCCGCTATGCCTTTGAAGGTAACTAATCCTTTGCGGGATTTTGTTATCACATGGTCGACATCGTAACTAATATCAGATTGAGACATTAATCTAAGGCCTAACATATGATTGGGAAATTACAAATTGTAGCGGAAACTATTGGATAATTTATAAGTTATAGTTATATAATTGGACAAATACAAATTACAGTTACGGTATAACTCGATTTTAAAAAATAATTATAGTTAAAAAATGACTGAGTTATTAATAAGTATACCAATAGGTGACTGAATTAATAATAATTATAGTTCATATGTGATTTAGTTATTAATAATTATTATAATTAATATTGGATTGAGTTATTAATAATTATAGTAAAAATATGATTGCCTTATGACAGTTGAAATAAAAGTGGGGAATTGAAAAATTACAATTAAAATATGACTGGGTCATTAAATACATGCACGCTATACGTTCGAGACAAAGTAATGCTTTCTTTAAACACAAAATTATATTGGGGCTAATTCGAAAAGAGATTTATCAAAAACCCAATCCTGCTTCTGTGCTTCCTTGAAATACATTCTCGTTCTAGCATTTCACCGGAAGCCGTAAACATTGAAGGAAATGATAAAAGCTAGAAATAAAAAAAAAAAATCTCCATGCCCCAGCGACATGAAATTGAGGGCATATTTAAGCGGCATGATGGCACAGAACTATCTTGAAGATATGGCGGGTGCTACACTTCAGCAGCACGTAGGCTAATCTGAGTTGGGCAGGGTTTGACATTTGTAGAAGGTCCGACCTCTTCAAACAAGTGTACTTTTCCAGAAATAGATCTAACACTTACATTCGCGTGCCAGTTTATATATATTTATATTCAAATTCTATTTTTAAACTTTAATTATTCTGTGAATTTCCTTTACATCATTGTCTGTCCTTCCTCCTCGTTCACGTCTTCATTTTCTTCTTTCCTTCCTCATTTGTTTTTCAGCGTTGAGGGAAGAAATAGCTTACACTTCTTGTGGTCATTGCTGCTGTTATGTCTTCCTATTGTTTCTAATTATCAATCAATCTTATTAGTGGTCGAAGCTCGTATTCTGGTAATTTCTGTTGACCGCTCGTTGTCGTTGTGTCATATTTTGTTATTTCTGTATTGTAACATGACCAAATCGTTAGGCTACCTCATTTTCTATATAAAATTATCACTCTCCACCACCATATCACCATATCCATATAGATATAAATACATACACACATACACACGAACAGAGAGAGAGAGAGAGAGGGAGAGAGAGAGAGAGATAGAGAGAGAGAGAGAGAGAGAGAGAGAGAGAGGATTGATCATTGTGAGTGTTTAGAAGAAAAAAAAACAAATCTTAAAATTCCAAATGCAGTCGTGGCTGAAATTATAGAGGCCGTTCCAAAGTGAGCAATCTTAGAGCAGTAAAACCGTTTCTGTTATAGGCTCTTCTCCCATTTGTGTACATTGAACGTGCTTTACTTGTTACTTTATTGTTAATTTTACAGTCACTGTGCTGATTCTGATGGACACATTACTTATGAAATAAAACCAGGAGTTATCTTGTACCACTTCTTTATTTTTCTTATGTTAGACAAGTCATTAGAAGGTGGTGTTTTAAATGTGACTTGTGCCACTTCTTTATTTTTCTTATGTTAGACAAGTCATTAGAAGGTGGTTGTTTTAAATGTGACTTGTGACTTCTTTATTTTTCTTATGTTAGACAAGTCATTAGAAGGTGGTTGTTTTAAATGTGACTTGTGCCACTTCTTTATTTTTCTTATGTTAGACAAGTCAGTAGAAGGTGGTTGTTTTAAATGTGACTTGTGCCACTTCTTTATTTTTCTTATGTTAGACAAGTCATTAGAAGGTGGTTGTTTTAAATGTGACTTGTGCCACTTCTTTATTTTTCTTATGTTAGACAAGTCATTAGAAGGTGGTTGTTTTAAATGTGACTTGTGCCACTTCTTTATTTTTCTTATGTTAGACAAGTCATTAGAAGGTGGTTGTTTTAAATGTGACTTGTGCCACTTCTTTATTTTTCTTATGTTAGACAAGTCAGTAGAAGGTGGTTGTTTTAAATGTGACTTGTGCCACTTCTTTATTTTTCTTATGTTAGACAAGTCATTAGAAGGTGGTTGTTTTAAATGTGACTTGTGCCACTTCTTTATTTTTCTTATGTTAGACAAGTCAGTAGAAGGTGGTTGTTTTAAATGTGACTTGTGCCACTTCTTTATTTTTCTTATGTTAGACAAGTCAGTAGAAGGTGGTTGTTTTAAATGTGACTTGTGCCACTTCTTTATTTTTCTTATGTTAGACAAGTCAGTAGAAGGTGGTTGTTTTAAATGTGACTTGTGCCACTTCTTTATTTTTCTTATGTTAGACAAGTCATTAGAAGGTGGTTGTTTTAAATGTGACTTGTGCCACGTGCGATCATGTGAATCTTCTTCCCGTCTTCTACCTTTCAGCTCACTGTGGGGCATAGGGGTGTTCAACAAACACTATCCAAGCTGCTCTGTTCTTGTCATTCCGTTAAAATGATTCCAAATCTTCCCCCATTCTCTTCATCTCTGCTTCCAGCTGTATTCTCAAAGAATAATGTGGTCTTCCTCTTTGTCAGTTCCCTTGGGGATTCATAAAAAGTCATGTAGTGTAATACTCTCAGTTGGCTTCCGCAGTGTTTGTTCATGTGAATGAGCAATATTAGTTTATGGAAAGTGCCGAGAGGTGTTGGATATCATGTATTTCTAATACCCTCGATCTTGTGCGCCGAGCTACATTTTCACTATTGAACTATAACCTTTTCATGCCAAAAGACCATGCAGCATATTTTTCCTTTGTCTACCTCTTCCTCTCAAGTTTTCTATTTCTACTGATGTTACACACTTTTCTAACCCGCTTCCTCTCCAGTTTTCTATTTGTCCTGATTTTACACAGTTTTTAACCCGCTTCCTCTCGTTTTCTATTTCTCCTGATTTTACACAATTTTCTAACCAACTTCCTCTTCAGTTTTCTATTTCTCCTGATTTTACACAATTTTCTGTCCAGCTTCCTCTCCAGTTTTCTATTTCTCCTGATTTTACACAATTTCTGACCCGCTTCCTCTCCAGTTTTCTATTTCTCCTGATTTTACACAATTTTCTGACCAGCTTCCTCTCCACACATGCCCTGTACATGTAGATTGTCTTTTCCGAATTTGTCCTGTCTTCATCTGCCCCTTTTAGTACTTTTTCAATGGATTTTGTTAGGCTATCCATCGTATCTTAAGTATAACTTAAGTAACTTAAGAAAGACAGCTCAACTGACTCTGTGTCCGATGATGTATCTCTTTGTGTACTGTCCACGACTCGCAACCATAAAGCAATATTCGTTCAATGTAAAACCCTCTTTCTAAATCTCAACGATAAAGAATTGCTACACAATATATTTTTCTTTTTTCATTTCAGTAGAAATATTCTTGGCCTCCTGTGCAGTATTGCCGATGTTTTTAAAATAGGATTTCAATATTGCCGATGTTTTTAAAATAGGATTTCAATATTGCGATGTTTTTAAAATAGGATTTCAATATTGCCGATGTTTTTAAAATAGGTTTTCAATATTGCCGATGCTTTTAAAATAGGATTTCAATATTGCCGATGTTTTTAAAATAGGTTTTCAATATTGCCGATGTTTTTAAAATAGGATTTCAATATTGCCGATGTTTTTAAAATAGGATTTCAATATTGCCGATGCTTTTTAAAAAGGGATTTAAAGATTGCCGATGTTTTTAAAAGGGGATTGTAACATTGCCGCTGTCTCGAAGTCTAGCTGTGGTTAAGCAAAGACGTTTTTTTATAATTGGTTCAGTTCTTGTATAAATTGTTCCAAAATTATCTTAAAAAAATTATACTCATGAATCTTTGGTAAGCTTGTCTGTTTCATCTTTACCGGAAACATTGCTTTTTGTTTTCTCCTTTCAACACTAACACAACATGTGTTGCGCTGTTTCATTTTACAGCAAAGTTGTAATATTTACATCATTTGGTCCGCACATTCATGCTTCACGATATCTTGTTGGAACCGGATTTGTTTCTTTTTTCCTTATTCAATCACTCCCCCCCCCACCCCCACCTTTTCCCCAACGGCCGTAACAAGTGATCAGCCTGAGTAGTCTGTTTCAGTCTTGTGTAAGTGGGAGAAAGTCTCGACCAAGTCTTATTCATTGTTCTTAACGTCTTTAACCTTAACGCTCGTGTGACATGTACATTTCGAATCCTGTTGAAACACACATTAGACCTATATTCCTATGACTTTAAAAACCATATAATGCTTCATGACATACACTGTGTCATCATGTGTCATCATGTGTCATCATGTGTCATCATGTGTCATCGGAAACAAATAAACTCACATTAGTTAACAGTATCAGAGGAGACATTGAGGAACAGGATGAAAGAGAATTGATCTCATATGTTTTTAACAAGCTTAAGTGCTCTCTTTACATATATGTAAATCAAACAGCAAGAAATAATACAAACAACATGGAGACAGTTAACAGGGAAAAAACAATATTTTGGAAAAAAATATTAAACTATTGTTGAAAGATAACTGCATTGAAAGCGAGGCATAGTGACTGACTGGTGTGTGCTTTTTATGATACCGGTATGAACTA
Organism: Megaustenia siamemsis; assembly: GCA_032433765.1. Taxonomy (NCBI): domain Eukaryota; kingdom Metazoa; phylum Mollusca; class Gastropoda; order Stylommatophora; family Ariophantidae; genus Megaustenia; species Megaustenia siamemsis. The sequence continues at coordinate 70,623,006 of JAVIAB010000047.1, read as the reverse complement.
AAAGAAAAAAACGTAGATTTTGATATGTTAATAATCAAATACAGTAATGTTTTTGATTACTGCTGCAATTGATGATCACCTCTCTTTGTGCTTTTCCGCTAGAGGAAGATAAAAAAGATAAAAAGAGGACCACTCACACGATAGAGAGAGAGAGAGAGAGAGAGTGAGAGAGAGAGAGAGAGAAAGAGACAGAGACGGAGATGGATAAATTAATCAATTCCCAAAGTGACAAATTCTGCCGTTGACATGCCGAACAAGCATTGGGTTGGACAAGCTATAACATAAAGATTTAAAGAAAACAGTTTGGAAAAAATGCACCTTTTAACGGAAGATTATGAATCCTCTTAAGGTCATATTGAAGCAAAAACTAAGCGGCTCCATCTCGCACGTCAGAAAAATGGCGACCTTACAAAGCTGCAGAATGATTTTTTTTTTTAATAAAAAAAGAAGGAAGCAAATGAACAGAGATGTCATTTCAACGAAGGGAGCTTATTAGGAGGAACTAGGGTCGTTCTGGTGTGATTATTCACCAATGCTTGAATAATTCCAAACGGTTTGGAGAAGAAAGCAATTAAAGAAATACCCAGTTTATCGTAGTTAGTGCCATGTGTGGACTGCGAGTCTGATTTGATTGTAAACGACTTTACCGACTTAAGTGTTTATATTTCCTCCTAGTTCTAAGTAATGAACGGTCCAGCAATGTTGGCTGCACTCCTCTCCTGAATTTGATATACTCCACTGGATCATAGAAGGAGCCGCGATAGCTCAATGGTTAGTGAACTGGACTACAAAGGACAAAAGTTGGGGTTCGATCCCAACCGACGGCTTCCGGGTTCACCCAGCCTTAAATAGGTACCGAATTTTTTTCTGGGAAAGTAAAGCGGCACGGGCATAATACCGACCATATTACCCCAAAAATCATGCGCTGAAGGTCTGTAAAATTTATGGTCACTAGCACCATATTCCCTGTACATCACTTGGCGTGACGGGGCTCTTTACTGTACTTACTGGGTCATTTCAATGGCCATTTCTGGGCCATTACGATGAGTTTTCAAAACTTGCATGTCATTTATTGTCTTATTCTGTTTTCTTCAAGCAAAAGTTCATCTTTGTGATTTAGTTTCCATATTTCGTCTCCATTTGCTGCTCATTATTCCTAGTTTTCTATTTCACCGTGGGTTCCACGTAGACGTTATAGCCTACCAACAAACATTATTTACTCAAAAAATTGACTATTTGTGCGATTCTAACGAAATTTGCATGTCGGGGTCAACTGTTTTGAACTCACTATGGTTATGGAAGGCCCCGGTTTCACTGCAAAGGAATTAAAATCCATAATTGCTCAACCGCCCGTGCCAGTGGAATCATCCGAATTAATATCTCATATCCCAAACAAAGAAAGGTAGCTGCAGTCCCCATCATAGCAGTCTCAGCACACGCCAAAAGACATAAGGCGAAACCGTACAGAAAGTGAACACAGCTATATGATTCCCCGTCATACGATATCATCATTCATCGTAAACAATTAGAATATCGAAACACGATCAAAACGGATGAAACACACAGCTCACAGTGTGCACAGAGCACTCAACTCAGTAGCTCCTGCAACAAGCCGGACTTGGAATATGAGGAAACTGCAACAAGGAACACTTTTCAGACATAGCCTTCCATGGTTCCTGCCGCCTATCCACCATATTGCCCGGAAGTTCACGTTCTCCTGAAAATGATGATCGCCATATCATTTAAATGTATAGCGCTTGATGATGTTAGGACATCGTGTTTGACTCCAACTCCGAACATACAAAACACAGTCCGTCGTCAGATCATCCCCGTTGCACACCAAACAACAGATCGCAAGATTAGCGCATGGTCGGTTTTGGGACGCACGATGAACCATTATGATGACGTAGCACGCACAAAATGGCTGCGCCGATAGATTCATTATTACTCAAGTGAATGCAGTCTACAACGAACGAAACATGGTGCAAATTCCTCAAAGAGATAAAACTTCGGCTGACTTGACGGAGCCCACCACATTAATGCGTTGGAGATTGTAAATAACTTGCGGCAAACATCTCCATCAACGGTCATGGAACAGCACTCAGTGTGACGTAAAACGCTGATCAATATTAACGGTGGAATGCACATTTACAACACTTGATTTGTCAAAATGGAGTATTGCCGTGCGTGCAACGCCAATTAGTTGGTGTAGATATGATAAGTAGAACATCATTTCGACTGGAATGCAGAAAAGTGCAACGGAAAGCCGAAATTGATCAGATTCCAAAGCAATTTCTGCAGCGATCGAGAGAACGTGACCTGGTTCCGCCATCTTGGAAACGGAAGTCCTCAAAAAAGTTGCTGAGCCATTACGGAATGCCTTCTTTCTAGCTAGCTTTTAATCTCTTAATTGCTATTCTAACTTTGGGCTCGCTGAACCCCACAGGCCAACGTCTAACGGCGTCGCAGATCCTGTTCCTTCCTATGTGTGAATATTCTCTCCAGAGCTTCTTTTAGCTCCGTGCAGGGACTTGTATACTTCGTCCCTTATCCAATCAAAACTCACGTTCTCCGTCTCCCTACCAACATAATTCCTCTACGTCATCAACTCACCCCTATGTTTACCTTCTTATCAGTCACGAGATTCCTGCTCTACCTCTAACACAGTTCTACTCCTATTTCTCGTGACTGTTCCCCGTGCTATGTTTCCTCACTCTCTCCAACTATCCCCTACTCTCATTCTCTCCTTCTCACGCTCACACCCACTGCTACATCATGAGACGATGGAAGTTTGAAAATATTGTGACAATGAAAAAAATAGAACGAAAGAAAAACAGCAGAAAACAACAATAACACAAGTAACAAAGAGTTTAACAGTCTAGCATGAAACGAGGTAAACGGTGAACTTATAAAGAACATCGGTGACGTAGACATGTGGAGTGGAGGAACATTGTCACATACGCTTGTGGGCATAGCAATTCATGCTGATAAAACTCATCCGTTAATCAAGTCACTAAACTTCTTACCAACTAGTCACTAATTCACATGCATATCAATTCGTATATATTCTTCTACCTTTCAGCTCCCTGTGGAGCATAGGTCTTCAACAAACACTTTCCAAGCCGTTCTGTTTCTTGCCATTCTTTTAGGATCGTTCCATGTCTTTCCCATCATCTTAATCTCTGCTTCTATCTGTATTCTCCAAGAATTCCATTTCTGTTGTTTTGAGTTATTTTCATAATCCAATCTATGGCCAGTAGAAAGAGAAATGGAGACAGAAGGCATCCTTGCCTTACTCCTGTTCTTATTTCAAATGCTTCTGTAAGCTGCCCTTCATGCACCACATTACATTTAATTCCTTCATGCATTGTTCTTATCAGTTTAATAAACTTTATGAGGATTCCGTAAAGACTCAGCAACTTACAAAGCATTCTTCTGTAAACTATCAAATGCCTTTTCGTAATCTGTGAATCCAATATAAAGTGGGGACTGTAGTTCTAAACTTTGTTCAACTATTATACATAGGGTTTATCAGCACATGATCTGTTCTTCCTAAAACCTGCTTGTTCATCTCTCAAATGTTTCTCTATAGCCTCTTTTAGTCTTTCCAGAATGATTCTGCTTACTATCTTTTCTGACACTGATAGTAGCATAATTCCTCTATAATTTGTGAACTCCTGTAAACTTCCTTTCTTTGGTAGTTTGATCATGTAACATTCTTTCCAGTCTTTAGGTATCTCCCCCCTCTCCCAAATTTTATCTAATAAATTATATAACATCTTGGTACAGGTGTTAATATCTGCTTTGATGACTTCTGAAGGAATTTCATCTGGTCCTATGGCTTTACCATTTTTAAAGCTTGATGGCTTTCATTATTTCTTCTTTGCTTGGTTTTCCACAGTTAACGTGTAACTCTATTCTGCTGGTTGTATATCTGGAGGATTATTTGAGCCTGGTCTGTTCAAAAGTTCTTCAAAGTGCTCTTTCCATCGTTCTATTTGTTCCCTTATATTACTAAGCAGATTTCCTTACTTACTTTAATAAAGGTATTGATCTGTTTGTATTTACCACCTAATTTCTTTGTTCTGTAGAACAATTCTTTCATATTCCCTTTATTTGCTGCTTCATCTGCCTCTTTAGCTAGTTTTTTTTATATCCTTCCTCTTATTCCTTTCAATAAAGGTAAAGGTAAAGTACGAGACGTAAACCAGCGTCTTAGTACGCGACGACGGAAACCCGAATGTGCTCGGCCGCCTATCCAGAAATGTTCGGAGGCTTCTGGATAGTGTCGCTTCAAACATTGAAACTCACGATGCGAGGCGACTTTCCTCACCTTCCCAGGGTAATACCCTGTTACCCATTTCTGCCAACGGCTGAGTCGACCGTGGGGGTATTTTTTTTCCCAACCACGAGTACAATTCACACTGCTCCCAGCGGGAATCGAACACGGGTTGTCCGAACATCGGTAGCCCAGTCGGGTCGGTTTACCCAACTAGGCAACCGAGGCCCCCATTCCTTTTAATGCATCTTCTTACTTCTTTGTTCACCTCTGTGTAAGCTTCCTGTGTCTTGGCTTTATTACATCTCGTTTTGCTTTTATTTTTGTCTGCTTTCTTACTCTTTCTTTCTTCAATTTTATCCAGGGTCTCTGCTGTCATCCATGCCTTATTCTAGTGTTCTCTTTTCCCCAGCGTTTCTTCGCATGTCTCTTTCCATATATTCTTTACATGTTTCCAATGATCTTCTATATTTATTGTATTTTCTAGTTGTTGGAGGACTTGGTATTTGTTTGATATTGTAACTGCAAGTTTATCTTTAATTCCTTGTTCTTTCAGAAACCCTACATTGAAATACTTTCTACCCTTATTTGTTGTAGTATATCTTTTTAGTTTAAGTTTAAGTTTGGCTATCAGAAGATGATGATCCGAAGCCACATTTGCTCCTCTCTATACTTTTACATCCTGTAAGGATGACTTAAACTTATTATTAATACATATGTGGGCAATTTGATTCTCCGTTCTATGATCTGGTGGCACCCATATAGCTTTATGTATTCTTTTTGGTTGGAATATTGTTCATCCTAGGCTCATTGATTAAGAACACAGAAATTCACGAATATCTCTCCATTCTCATTTATATCTCCAAGTCCATGTTTTCCCATAATCTTTTCGAAGCCTCTGTTGTCCGATCCTACTTTAGCATTTAGATCACCCATCAAGATTATAATATCCTTGGCTCGTCTTGCATCCATTTGACATTGCAAATGTTTATAGAATTCATCTTTAACTAAATCATCCTTATCATTGGTTGGTGCTTAGCATTGGATAATGTGTATTTTTAATTGTTGTTGTTGTTTTAAATGTTGCTATCATTAGTCTTGGCCATACTGCTTCCCATTCTATCAGTGTCTTCTGTGCATTCCTTAAATTATAGCTACCCCTTCACTATGTTGTGCTCCAGGTTCCAGGTGTCCTGATGATAAAATCATCTCTTCTGTATTTAGTTTTATACTTTCTGTTCCTAGCCATCTTGTTTCACACATTCCCAGAATATCTATTTTGTAATTTCTCATTTCTGCTGCTACTAGTGCAGCTTTTCCTTGTTCATTTAGGGTACATACATTCCAGGTGCCAATTTTGAGGATTTCCTGGTAGACAAAATGTGACTTGGCAACCGGACTCCTTACGGCTTTCTCCGGATTGCGTCAAACATCTCTTAGACAATAGCTTTTATCTTTTCTGGATGGCGGATTTACTTTTATTCTTTTCTTTGACTTGTCCATGTTTGTGAAGTTTTTTTCGGCTTTTTTCTTTACAGTACGGGATAGCCAGTCCTATGCCCAACCCTCCTTAGTCGCCTCTTACGTACATGCATGGTAGGGAACAGTGCCACTATTCTTTACTCTCCTTTCGGGCCCCGGCAGCGCAAGGGCGCAATTCGTATATAGTGTACATTTATTTACGTATTTTTATTAATAAAAAAAAGCATCGTTATTATATCCCATATTTAATGCGCTTGGACGTTTTCCATGAGATTGGAGAACAAAGGTCTTATGTCTAGTGCAGTGAACACGAGATGTTCGAGTCAGAATTGTTCGATGTTATGATTAATTATGTGAATTAAATCATTCTTGTTCATGTATAACATTGACATACTATGAATAGCTAAAGAGAAAAACGAACATACTGAAAGAACAAGAAAAGGTTCTTTTTTAAACAAATATCAGAAGGAAATAATCATCACTTTATGGCAATGTAATGAGGAGGTGACTACTGGAAAAAAAAATGAGGCAAGAAGAGACAGAGGGAATAAATAAAAGAAATGATGAACACGTATAGAATTAGAATGTAGTGTAGACACATTTGATATATGCAAGAAGGCACAGTACTTGATGAAAGCATTTTTTGATTAGTCGACCGCCTAAAGGATATCCAGACTTTGTCAACTACAATGTTTGTTTGAGAATCTTCTGTAATTTGTGTTCTTTCCTCTCGGAAATAAAGAACATTTCTGGGGCGTTGTCTGTTTACATTCGAGACATTGAAATAAATTAATAATTTCTATGTACAACTCTCGCCCCCCTGCATCTATTTTTTCCCAACTATATCTAAGACATCCACATGGTCTAAAACACCTCTCAACATTTCACATATATTTTAAGCAGGTTCTAGAAAAAAAAACAACTCATAAATGTTTCAATATTTCCCACACATACAAACTGTCCACACTTAGTCAATCACTTTCAACATTTCTCACAATGATCCACTTTTATAAAGACTTCGATTTTCGGAATTTCTTGACTCTGTGGTTAGATAGTGTTTGTCTTACCCCAAGATGAAAAAAAAAAAAAATCATACCTACAATAAAAACCAGTCACTTGCATTCTCAAAGAAAATCGCGTGGAGCAGTGGTTAGAGAACTAGCCATGTGAGGACAAAAGGTCCGGCTCGAACACGCTCGACGATTCTTAGATTTACAGAGCCTGAAATTGTGGGCAGAGAGTTTTTTAGTGGGGTAAAACGGCACTGGGGTAGTGCTGTACTAATTGGTATAAAAATGTTTCGATGGTTGAAAATATTAACAGAAACGTAATCATTGTCAACATTTTGAATATCAAAGGTAACAGGTAGAGTAGAGCCTGGGGAAACTGTGCGGAGGAAGAACTGTGTATCGGAGAGGTTTGGTTGTTGTAAGTCCTCTAGACATGTGTCCACCATTGACTGTTTTGTTGGGCTATGGTAAAAGAAATGGAAAAATAAAGGATGCACAGTAACATCCTCTTCCCCAGTCTTCTTCTTCCCCCTTCTTCCTCTCCCTCTCCCTCTCCATTCTTCTTCTTCTCCTCCTCCTCCTCCATATTTCATCATCTTCTTCTTCTCCTCCATTTTGCTTCTGTCTTCTTCTTCTACTCCTTCTTCTTTCCTCCTCCCCTATTCTCCCTCTTCGTCTTCTTCTTGTTCGATTACTTCTCTTCTTTCGTCTTCTACTTTTTGTTCTTCTTACTTAGCCTGCACGGGAGCCGCGATAGCTCAGTGGTTAGTGAACTGGACTACAAAGGACAAGAGGTAGGGTTCGATCCCAACCGACGGCTTTCAGGTTCACCCAGCCTTTAATGGGTACCAGATTTTTTTCTGGGAAAGTAAAGCGGCACGGGCGTAATACCGACCACATTACCCCAAAAATCATGCGCCGAAGGTCTGTAAAATTTATGGTCATTAACACCATATTCCCTATACGCCACTTGGCGTGACGGGGACTCTACTTTTTTTTGCTTACTCAGTCTACACGGGACGATTACTCCACTTCATCTTCCGCCCTAAAAATTCATCACAATATTTGAAGATGAGGGAAGTCAACGATCTCCATTTTCTGTTGACTCCTCCATATAGTCAGGTATCAGTTATGTTTCTAGTTGGACGGACTGAAATGGTTCAAGCTAGGCTTGGAACAAGAAACAGAAAGAAGAAAAAGCAAGAGGAAGACATTGAAAACAAAAATTCAAAGAAAATAAATAAAGTATTAATTCCTCTATCTAATTCTTAAACGATCAATTCGTATATTCATTGTGCGGATTTTAAATAGATCGTATATAATAGAAAATTCAACCATTGGCGAGGGCTAACAACTGTCAATAAAACATGACTACAAAACTGTAGTCACACAACGCTTCATGATATATTTGGATGGGATAACATACACGTTCTACTTACCAGAGCAGATCTTGTTGTATCCTTTAGGATCATACTTGTCAAGGGAGCAGGAAAACCTCCATTCCCAGAACTCGTTGAACCAAGGATTTTTCGGAGAACCATTGGGCTTGAGCTTTTCGTAATGAGGGCGGAAGTCCTGGTAGGGTGGCGAATGCAGCATCATGGAAATGGCACCAGCAGCTTCAACTTCTAGATCTTGTACAACATCGAGGCGGTTGCCCCAACCATCACTGGATAGATGCAGATGCAACGAAACATCGTTTGAGAAACATTAATGACTATACAAGGTACAGACAAGAAATCTGGACTGAAGACATGTAAGAGAATAGCGTACTTTACACGTTCGTGGTCGCCATCGCCATTAAAGTAGTACCACCCTTTTGACAATGATTGCAAAACTACTCGGTGCTGCCACTTCCGGGAGCTTTCCTTGAAGCCATTTACTTCCAGCGTGTAAAGAGCGGCCTTGTAATGAATGGACTATCTGAAGGTAAACTTACATTGAGTTATTTGCGGGTCATCATCACTGCACTTCGAACATGTCCATAGGTGCTGAGATCCCCTCCTCAGCAAGTCTCCCAGCGACTGACGACTCCAGTTTTGTGTTGGTTGATAAAATTTCTTATACGCCCACTAAGTTTCTCGTTTCTGACTGTCGCACCTTAGCTTCCATCTCTTTCATCTGAAGAAGTGAAGTGGACTCATGGTTATCGAAGTCCTGAGCCCTACCGACATCTCGGAGGGCATTGATAATGTCCGCCCGATCCATTGGTTGACCGTCTTCAGCGACAGCGCAGCAAGTTAACATTTTCGCTATTTCATTTCCCCGTAATCCCGCATGTCATGGGACGTAGACAAAGCTGACTTTACATATTTTTGATATTTGTAATGACTCTACCAATTACCTGTGTACGGAGCCCGCCTCTACATTTTTGACATGCTCGTCGAGTCGCTTAGTATACAAGTGTGGTTTCATTGTTATGACTCAAACCAGATGAATGCCCTGGTCACTGCCATCACCTCCACCGCCATGCTACTCGTGCTCATTTTGTATGCACCACTGTATACTTTGACTATTCTGCCCGCAGAGCGTGCTGTAAATGCACATGCACTCCCTGTGTGTTGTATTACAGATCCGTCTGTATAGATGACTGCATCTTCCTCATCGCTGTTATCCCAGACAAGACCGTTGACCTCCGCATTGACCACGACTGAGTTCTGTTCCCTACATTTCCTGTCGAGTGTGACAATACATGAGAATGTGCCCCTGAATGGCGTAAGCAGCAGTATCCACTCCTTACCAGTGTTGATAGTGGTAAGCCCACAAACCTGTTTGATGACATCTTCTGCTCAGCCCACCGATGATTTGCCTCATTTTAGCCTGTCAGCCCACGATGATTTGCCTCATTTTAGCCTGACACCCTTCCCTGTGTTGAGCTCGTGGAAACATATATTACGATTCAAAAACCTTTAGTGGAGCTAAGCACACGTATCAAATATACAAATTATTAAATACTCCGAGGAGCCTTAAGTATAGCTGCAGATAACATTCAAAATAAAAATAAAATGATATACAGCAGCTGAAGTAACAGAGAGGCAAACTGTCTTTTATTTGTTTAGCTGCTCCATATTATCTTATGTTTATCTTATATCAAGAACCTTTATCTGATAGGTACAGTTAGGGCTGCTTGAACGGTTAATGTCATCTTTACTAACCAGATAGTTCCAACTTCTAGTTGTGGCTCATTCTTTCGATCTGAAATGGATTTGGAGTTCACCCAGCCTCTGAATATGAATACTACATTTTTTTCTGGGGGAGAGTAGGTCGTCCTGGCGTTGTACCGACCACGTCACATATAAAAAGTAGCATAATACGTCTCACACGCTTTATAGTGTGGGAGGAACCTTTACTTATTTGTTTCAATACGAGGGCCTCATCTATGTTTGAGAATGAATCACATGTGATATTGTTGATCGTTATCGGTGTCGATGAAGCCCGTGCTGTTATAGTTATCTGATAAAGTGGATTCGGCCGTGGATGATGAGACAAACCCAAGTTCTCAAGTGTTTCGAGGACTATGTTCGTGATGATGGTCACTAAAATTAGATTTGCAAAGTGATCGCTTTAGTCGAGGAACATGATGATGGTAACTAAAATTAGATTTGCAAAGTGATCGCTTTAGTCGAGCAACATGATGATGGTCACTAAAATTAGATTTGCAAAGTGATCGCTTTAGTCGAGGAACATGATGATGGTCACTAAAATTAGATTTGCAAAGTGATCGCTTTAGTCGAGGAACATGAAGATGCTCATTAAAATGTTGATTTGTCAAGTGATTGATCGCTCCAGGATGGATGCCGCCATATCTTTATTTTTATTGTTCGCATAAACTGTGAAACTCAGAGATCTTGCAGTGTCACGCTGAGAGATTGGCGATCTTCTCGCAAGCATCAAGACTGATGATACACTGCAACAGTCTTTACTGTCTTTGAATTTTTTTTTCATTTCTACACTATTTGATCTACTGCACGTATATAGTTCACTATGGGATATTTAAATCTGATAGTTAAATCTGTAGACGTTGAAAAGGGATATTAACAATCTGTCCATCTGAACGCAGCTGTGGTCTACTACATATCATGTGATGTATTGTAGTCATGTCGGATTTTGTCAGCGCAACTATCTTTGAAACCATATCCTTTTCATATACGTTTCTCATCAACATGTTTTAATGTATTATAATTTAGCAAAAAATGTGATTTGTCAACGGTATAGTAAATTCAAATTTATTAAGTGCATGTATGTTGAATGTTAATAAAGTATGTGGTTAAAATGACAATGTCGAAGATACAACACTTCATTAATGGATGCTTGCGCAGGGTATAAGGATGGAGCTGGCAGGACAAAATCACTAACGTAGAATGATGAGAAAGTACCAGTGGACAAAGAGATAAACGAAGACGATGGCGCTGGATAGGTCACACACTGCGGAGGCCAACTGATAGTATTACACGACACTCTCTAGGAAGATCAAAATATTCCTGGAGAAGACAGGTGGAAGCAGAGATGAAGATGATGGAGAAGACATGGAATGATCTTATAAGAATGGCAAGAAACTGAACGGCTTGGAAAGTGTTTGTTAAAGACATAAGCTCCACAGGGAGTTGAGCGGGAGAAGAAGAATAAGACAGGGTTAAAAATGAATATATCACACCAAGATGCCATTCAATAAGCTAATCTTTTTTTTATTATGTTATTTATTCTTATAAGCATTGATGTACTATAATATCATTAACACAGCCATTAATGTAGCTAAATGATTTCTATTTGTGTGCTATCACAAAGTGGAACCGCTCCCAAAAAATTCCAATATTAATGATGAGAAAAATGTTGCATGCTCATGGTATCTTTACTCATAGATTCTGCAAAATTTATAGAATTGTAAAAAAAAATGAAACTTAAACTAAGACACAAAGCTGCTAGGTGCAGGCTATCTTTCCTGGAGATTATTTCTTGTTTACACCCTCCTGCTTCCGTTATCTTGTCATATACATTTCACTTTGTGGAACTCTTGTACCCGCCGCTCATGACAGACGAATCTTTATCGATGATTCTCACTCATGATAAACCAGCTTCCATCAGTGACTATCACACATGACAGACGAATCTTCATCGATGATTCTCACTCATGATAAACCAGCTTCCATCAGTGACTGTCACTCATGACAGAATAGCTTGCACCAACAATTGTCACTCGTGACAATCCAGCTTTCATCAATGATTGTCATTTCTGACAGAACAAATTTATCAGAAATAATTGTCTCCCATGATAGATAAGCTTTCAGCAATGATTGCCACTCATTACAGATGGATTTTCACCAATGGTTGTTAACTCATGACATATGGATTTTCATCAATAATTGTCACTCTTTAAAGATGGATTTTGAACCATGAATGTCATGCATGACAGAACAGCTTTCACTAATAATAGTCACCCATGAATGACTCGCTTTCACTAATGATTGTCGCTAATGATTGTCACTAATGATTGTCACTAATGACCGGGCAGCTTTTACCAATTATTGTCACTTGCGTCTGACTCAGTTTCAAGATTGTTCCTCATGATAGACCCCCTTTCACCAATTATTTCTTCGTCATTAAGATCAACATTTGCCTTACATCTAGACCGCCAAGAATCAACAACGGAAAATATCTTTCCACTGTATGCCAAACGAGAAAACATGGTTTTTCAGGACAAATAATCTCTCACCAACTATCTGATACTCCAAGACACAGTCCACCCATAGATAGTCACTAGAATAATCATCTCTCACCATCTATCTGATACTCAAAGACACAGTCCATCCATAGACAGTCACTAGGACAAATCATCTCTCAAAAAACTATCTGAGAATCCAAGACACAGTCCACCAATAGAGTATCACTAGGACAGATCGTCTCTCACCAACTATCTAATACTCCAAGACACAGTCCACACATAGACTAGCACTAGGACAAATCGTCTCTCACCAACTATCTGATACTCCAAGACACAGTCCACCCATAGACTAGCACTAGGACAAATCGTCTCTCACCAACTATCTGATACTCCAAGACACAGTCCACCCATAGACTAGCACTAGGACAAATCGTCTCTCACCAACTATCTGATACTCCAAGACACAGTCCACCCATAGACTAGCACTAGGACAAATCGTCTCTCACCAACTATCTGATACTCCAAGACACAATCCACCCATAGACTAGCACTAGGACAAATCGTCTCTCACCAACTATCTAATACTCCAAGACACAGTCCACCCATAGACTAGCACTAGGACAAATCGTCTCTCACCAACTATCTGATACTCCAAGACACAGTCCACACATAGACTGTCATCAGGACAGATCGTCTCTCACCAACTATCTAACACTCCAAGACACTGTCCACACATAGACTGTCACCAGGACAAATCGTCTCTCACCAAATATCTGATATTCCAAGACACAGTCCACCCATAGAGTATCACTAGGACAAATCGTCTCTCACCAACTATCTGACACTAAAAGACACAGTCCACCCATAGACTAGCACTAGGACAAATCGTCTCTCACCAACTATCTGATACTCCAAGACACAGTCCACACATAGACTGTCATCAGGACAGATCGTCTCTCACCAACTATCTAACACTCCAAGACACTGTCCACACATAGACTGTCACCAGGACAAATCGTCTCTCACCAAATATCTGATACTCCAAGACACAGTCCACCCATAGACTGTCACTAGGACAAATCATCTGTCACCAACTATCTAACACTCCAAGACACTGTCCACACATAGACTGTCACCAGGACAAATCGTCTCTCACCATCTATCTGATACTCCAAGACACAGTCTACACATAGACTGTCACCAGGACAGATCGTCTCTCAGCAACTATCTAACACTCCAAGACACAGTCCACCCATAGACTGTCACTAGGACAAATCGTCTCTCACCAAATATCTAACACTCCAAGACACAGTCCACCCATAGACTGTCACTAGGACAAATCGTCTCTCACCAAATATCTAACACTCCAAGACACTGTCCACACATAGACTGTCACCAGGACAAATCGTCTCTCACCAACTATCTGATACTCCAAGACACAGTCTACACATAGACTGTCACCAGGACAAATCGTCTCTCACCAACTATCTAACACTCCAAGACACTGTCCACACATAGACTGTCACCAGGACAAATCGTCTCTCACCAACTATCTGATACTCTAAGACACAGTCTACACATAGACTGTCACCAGGACAGATCGTCTCTCACGAACTATCTAACACTCCAAGACACTGTCCACACATAGACTGTCACCAGGACAAATCGTCTCTCACCAACTATCTGATACTCCAAGACACAGTCTACACATAGACTGTCACCAGGACAAATCGTCTCTCACCAACTATCTAACACTCCAAGACACTGTCCACACATAGACTGTCACCAGGACAAATCGTCTCTCACCAACTATCTGATACTCTAAGACACAGTCTACACATAGACTGTCACCAGGACAGATCGTCTCTCACGAACTATCTAACACTCCAAGACACAGTCCACCCATAGACTGTCACCAGGACAGATCGTCTCTCACCAACTATCTAACACTCCAAGACACAGTCCACCCATAGACTGTCACTAGGACAAATCGTCTCTCACCAAATATCTAACACTCCAAGACACAGTCCACCCATAGACTGTCACTAGGACAAATCGTCTCTCACCAACTATCTGATACTCCAAGACACAGTCTACACATAGACTATCACCAGGACAGATCGTCTCTCACCAACAATCTAACACTCGAAGACACAGTCCACCCATAGACTGTCACTAGTACAATTCGTCTCTCACCAACTATCTAACACTACAAGACACAGTCCACCCATAGACTGTCACCAGGACAGATCGTCTCTCACCAACTATCTGACACTCCAAGACACAGTCCACACATAGACTGTCACTAAGACAAATCGTCTCTCACCAACTAACTGATACTCCAAGACACAGTCCACACATAGACTGTCACTAGGACAAATCGTCTCTCACCAACTAACTGATACTCCAAGACACAGTCTACACATAGACTGTCACTAGGACAAATCGTCTCTCACCAACTAACTGATACTCCAAGACACAGTCTACACATAGACTGTCACCAGGACAGATCGTCTCTCACGAACTATCTAATACTCCAAGACACAGTCTACACATAGACTGTCACTAGGACAAATCGTCTCTCACCAACTAACTGATACTCCAAGACACAGTCTACACATAGACTGTCACCAGGACAAATCGTCTCTCACCAACTAACTGATACTCCAAGACACAGTCTACACATAGACTATCACTAGGACAAATCGTCTCTCACCAAATATCTAACACTCCAAGACACTGTCCACACATAGACTGTCACCAGGACAAATCGTCTCTCACCAACTAACTAATACTCCAAGACACAGTCCACCCATAGACTATCACTAGGACAGATCGTCTCTCACCAACTATCTAATACTCCAAGACACAGTCCACCCATAGACTATCACTAGGACAAATCGTCTCTCACCAACTATCTAATACTCCAAGACACAGTCCACCCATAGACTATCACTAGGACAAATCGTCTCTCACCAACTATCTAATACTCCAAGACACAGTCCACCCATAGACTATCACTAGGACAAATCGTCTCTCACCAACTATCTAATACTCCAAGACACAGTCCACCCATAGACTATCACTAGGACAAATCGTCTCTCACCAACTATCTAATATTCAAGACACAGTCCACCCATAGACTATCACTAGGACAAATCGCCTCTCACCAACTGTCTGATACTCCAAGACACAGTCTACACATAGACTGTCACCAGGACAGATCGTCTCTCACGAACTATCTAACACTCCAAGACACAGTCCACCCATAGACTGTCACTAGGACAAATCGTCTCTCACCAAATATCTAACACTCCAAGACACAGTCCACCCATAGACTGTCACTAGGACAATCGTCTCTCACCAACTATCTGATACTCCAAGACACAGTCTACACATAGACTATCACCAGGACAGATCGTCTCTCACCAACAATCTAACACTCGAAGACACAGTCCACCCATAGACTGTCACTAGTACAATTCGTCTCTCACCAACTATCTAACACTCCAAGACACAGTCCACCCATAGACTGTCACTAGGGCAAATCGTCTCTCACCAACTAACTGATACTCCAAGACACAGTCCACACATAGACTGTCACTAGGACAAATCGTCTCTCACCAACTAACTGATACTCCAAGACACAGTCCACACATAGACTGTCACTAGGACAAATCGTCTCTCACCAACTAACTGATACTCCAAGACACAGTCTACACATAGACTGTCACTAGGACAAATCGTCTCTCACCAACTAACTGATACTCCAAGACACAGTCCACACATAGACTGTCACTAGGACAAATCGTCTCTCACCAACTAACTGATACTCCAAGACACAGTCTACACATAGACTGTCACTAGGACATATCGTCTCTCACCAACTAACTGACACTCCAAGACACAGTCTACACATAGACTATCACTAGGACAAATCGTCTCTCACCAACTAACTGATACTCCAAGACACAGTCTACACATAGACTGTCACCAGGACAAATCGTCTCTCACCAACTAACTGATACTCCAAGACACAGTCTACACATAGACTATCACTAGGACAAATCGTCTCTCACCAAATATCTAACACTCCAAGACACTGTCCACACATAGACTGTCACCAGGACAAATCGTCTCTCACCAACTAACTAATACTCCAAGACACAGTCCACCCATAGACTATCACTAGGACAGATCGTCTCTCACCAACTATCTAATACTCCAAGACACAGTCTACACATAGACTATCACTAGGACAAATCGTCTCTCACCAACTATCTAATACTCCAAGACACAGTCCACCCATAGACTATCACTAGGACAAATCGTCTCTCACCAACTATCTGATACTCCAAGACACAGTCTACACATAGACTATCACCAGGACAAATCGTCTCTCACCAACTATCTGATACTCCAAGACACAGTCTACACATAGACTGTCACTAGGACAAATCGTCTCTCACCAAATATCTAACACTCCAAGAAACAGTCCACCCATAGACTGTCACTAGGACAAATCGTCTCTCACCAAATATCTAACACTCCAAGACACAGTCCACCCATAGACTGTCACTAGGACAAATCGTCTCTCACCAACTATCTGATACTCCAAGACACAGTCTACACATAGACTATCACCAGGACAGATCGTCTCTCACCAACAATCTAACACTCGAAGACACAGTCCACCCATAGACTGTCACTAGTACAATTCGTCTCTCACCAACTATCTAACACTCCAAGACACAGTCCACCCATAGACTGTCACCAGGACAGATCGTCTCTCACCAACTATCTGACACTCCAAGACACAGTCCACACATAGACTGTCACTAGGACAAATCGTCTCTCACCAACTAACTGATACTCCAAGACACAGTCCACACATAGACTGTCACTAGGACAAATCGTCTCTCACCAACTATCTGATACTCCAAGACTCAGTCCACACATAGACTGTCACTAGGACAAATCGTCTCTCACCAACTAACTGATACTCCAAGACACAGTCCACACATAGACTGTCACTAGGACAAATCGTCTCTGACCAACTATCTGACACTCCAAGACTCAGTCCACACATAGACTGTCATTAGGACAAATCGTCTCTGACCAACTATCTGACACTCCAAGACACAGTCCACACATAGACTGTCACTAGGACAAATCGTCTCTCACCAACTATCTGATACTCCAAGACACAGTCCATACATAGACTGTCACTAGGACAAATCGTCTCTCACCAACTATCTGATACTCCAAGACACAGTCTACACATAGACTATCACTAGGACAAATCGTCTCTCACCAACTATCTGATACTCCAAGACACAGTCCATACATAGACTGTCATTAGGACAAATCGTCTCTCACCAACTATCTGATACTCCAAGACACAGTCCATACATAGACTGTCACTAGGACAAATCGTCTCTCACCAACTATCTGACACTCCAAGACACAGTCCATACATAGACTGTCACTAGGACAAATCGTCTCTCACCAACTATCTGATACTCCAAGACACAGTCCATACATAGACTGTCATTAGGACAAATCGTCTCTCACCAACTATCTGATACTCCAAGACACAGTCCATACATAGACTGTCACTAGGACAAATCGTCTCTCACCAACTATCTGATACTCCAAGACACAGTCCATACATAGACTGTCATTAGGACAAATCGTCTCTCACCAACTATCTGATACTCCAAGACACAGTCCATACATAGACTGTCACTAGGACAAATCGTCTCTCACCAACTATCTGACACTCCAAGACACAGTCCATACATAGACTGTCACTAGGACAAATCGTCTCTCACCAACTATCTGATACTCCAAGACACAGTCCATACATAGACTGTCATTAGGACAAATCGTCTCTCACCAACTATCTGATACTCCAAGACACAGTCCATACATAGACTGTCACTAGGACAAATCGTCTCTCACCAACTATCTGATACTCCAAGACTCAGTCCACACATAGACTGTCACCAGGACAAATCGTCTCTGACCAACTATCTGACACTCCAAGACACAGTCCACACATAGACTGTCATTAGGACAAATCGTCTCTGACCAACTATCTGACACTCCAAGACACAGTCCACACATAGACTGTCATTAGGACAAATCGTCTCTGACCAACTATCTGACACTCCAAGACACAGTCCACACATAGACTGTCATTAGGACAAATCGTCTCTGACCAACTATCTGACACTCCAAGACACAGTCCACACATAGACTGTCATTAGGACAAATCGTCTCTGACCAACTATCTGACACTCCAAGACACAGTCCACACATAGACTGTCATTAGGACAAATCGTCTCTGACCAACTATCTGACACTCCAAGACACAGTCCACACATAGACTGTCATTAGGACAAATCGTCTCTGACCAACTATCTGACACTCCAAGACACAGTCCACACATAGACTGTCATTAGGACAAATCGTCTCTGACCAACTATCTGACACTCCAAGACACAGTCCACACATAGACTGTCATTAGGACAGATCGTCTCTGACCAACTATCTGACACTCCAAGACACAGTCCACACATAGACTATCACTAGGACAGATCGTCTCCCACCACTATCTGACACTCCAAGACACAGTCCACACATAGACTATCACTAGGACAGATCGTCTCCCACCAACTATCTGACACTCCAAGACACAGTCCACACATAGACTGTCATTAGGACAAATCGTCTCTGACCAACTATCTGACACTCCAAGACACAGTCCACACATAGACTGTCACCAGGACAGATCGTCTCTGACCAACTATCTGACACTCCAAGACACAGTCCACCCATAGACTGTCACTAGGGCAAATCGTCTCTCACCAACTAACTGATACTCCAAGACTCAGTCCACACATAGACTGTCACCAGGACAAATCGTCTCTGACCAACTATCTGACACTCCAAGACACAGTCCATACATAGACTGTCACCAGGACAAATCGTCTCTGACCAACTAACTGATACTCCAAGACTCAGTCCACACATAGACTGTCACCAGGACAAATCGTCTCTGACCAACTATCTGACACTCCAAGACACAGTCCATACATAGACTGTCACTAGGACAAATCGTCTCTGACCAACTATCTGACACTCCAAGACACAGTCCACACATAGACTGTCACTAGGACAAATCGTCTCTGACCAACTATCTGACACTCCAAGACTCAGTCCACACATAGACTGTCACCAGGACAAATCGTCTCTGACCAACTATCTGACACTCCAAGACTCAGTCCACACATAGACTGTCACCAGGACAAATCGTCTCTGACCAACTATCTGACACTCCAAGACTCAGTCCACACATAGACTGTCACCAGGACAAATCGTCTCTCACCAACTATCTGACACTCCAAGACACAGTCCACACATAGACTGTCACCAGGACAAATCGTCTCTCACCAACTATCTGACACTCCAAGACTCAGTCCACACATAGACTGTCACCAGGACAAATCGTCTCTCACCAACTATCTGACACTCCAAGACTCAGTCCACACATAGACTGTCACCAGGACAAATCGTCTCTGACCAACTATCTGACACTCCAAGACTCAGTCCACACATAGACTGTCACCAGGACAAATCGTCTCTGACCAACTATCTGACACTCCAAGACTCAGTCCACACATAGACTGTCACCAGGACAAATCGTCTCTCACCAACTATCTGACACTCCAAGACTCAGTCCACACATAGACTGTCACCAGGACAAATCGTCTCTCACCAACTATCTGACACTCCAAGACACAGTCCACACATAGACTGTCACCAGGACAAATCGTCTCTCACCAACTATCTGACACTCCAAGACACAGTCCACCCATAGACTATCACTAGGACAGATCGTCTCCCACCAACTATCTGACACTCCAAGACACAGTCCACACATAGACTGTCACCAGGACAAATCGTCTCTCACCAACTATCTGACACTCCAAGACACAGTCCACACATAGACTGTCACTAGGACAGATCGTCTCCCACCAACTATCTGACACTCCAAGACACAGTCCACACATAGACTGTCACCAGGACAAATCGTCTCTCACCAACTATCTGACACTCCAAGACACAGTCCACCCATAGACTGTCACTAGGACAAATCGTCTCTCACCAACTAACTGATACTCCAAGACACAGTCTACACATAGACTGTCACTAGGACATATCGTCTCTCACCAACTAACTGACACTCCAAGACACAGTCTACACATAGACTATCACTAGGACAAATCGTCTCTCACCAACTAACTGATACTCCAAGACACAGTCTACACATAGACTGTCACCAGGACAAATCGTCTCTCACCAACTAACTGATACTCCAAGACACAGTCTACACATAGACTATCACTAGGACAAATCGTCTCTCACCAAATATCTAACACTCCAAGACACTGTCCACACATAGACTGTCACCAGGACAAATCGTCTCTCACCAACTAACTAATACTCCAAGACACAGTCCACCCATAGACTATCACTAGGACAGATCGTCTCTCACCAACTATCTAATACTCCAAGACACAGTCTACACATAGACTATCACTAGGACAAATCGTCTCTCACCAACTATCTAATACTCCAAGACACAGTCCACCCATAGACTATCACTAGGACAAATCGTCTCTCACCAACTATCTGATACTCCAAGACACAGTCTACACATAGACTATCACCAGGACAAATCGTCTCTCACCAACTATCTGATACTCCAAGACACAGTCTACACATAGACTGTCACTAGGACAAATCGTCTCTCACCAAATATCTAACACTCCAAGAAACAGTCCACCCATAGACTGTCACTAGGACAAATCGTCTCTCACCAAATATCTAACACTCCAAGACACAGTCCACCCATAGACTGTCACTAGGACAAATCGTCTCTCACCAACTATCTGATACTCCAAGACACAGTCTACACATAGACTATCACCAGGACAGATCGTCTCTCACCAACAATCTAACACTCGAAGACACAGTCCACCCATAGACTGTCACTAGTACAATTCGTCTCTCACCAACTATCTAACACTCCAAGACACAGTCCACCCATAGACTGTCACCAGGACAGATCGTCTCTCACCAACTATCTGACACTCCAAGACACAGTCCACACATAGACTGTCACTAGGACAAATCGTCTCTCACCAACTAACTGATACTCCAAGACACAGTCCACACATAGACTGTCACTAGGACAAATCGTCTCTCACCAACTATCTGATACTCCAAGACTCAGTCCACACATAGACTGTCACTAGGACAAATCGTCTCTCACCAACTAACTGATACTCCAAGACACAGTCCACACATAGACTGTCACTAGGACAAATCGTCTCTGACCAACTATCTGACACTCCAAGACTCAGTCCACACATAGACTGTCATTAGGACAAATCGTCTCTGACCAACTATCTGACACTCCAAGACACAGTCCACACATAGACTGTCACTAGGACAAATCGTCTCTCACCAACTATCTGATACTCCAAGACACAGTCCATACATAGACTGTCACTAGGACAAATCGTCTCTCACCAACTATCTGATACTCCAAGACACAGTCTACACATAGACTATCACTAGGACAAATCGTCTCTCACCAACTATCTGATACTCCAAGACACAGTCCATACATAGACTGTCATTAGGACAAATCGTCTCTCACCAACTATCTGATACTCCAAGACACAGTCCATACATAGACTGTCACTAGGACAAATCGTCTCTCACCAACTATCTGACACTCCAAGACACAGTCCATACATAGACTGTCACTAGGACAAATCGTCTCTCACCAACTATCTGATACTCCAAGACACAGTCCATACATAGACTGTCATTAGGACAAATCGTCTCTCACCAACTATCTGATACTCCAAGACACAGTCCATACATAGACTGTCACTAGGACAAATCGTCTCTCACCAACTATCTGATACTCCAAGACACAGTCCATACATAGACTGTCATTAGGACAAATCGTCTCTCACCAACTATCTGATACTCCAAGACACAGTCCATACATAGACTGTCACTAGGACAAATCGTCTCTCACCAACTATCTGACACTCCAAGACACAGTCCATACATAGACTGTCACTAGGACAAATCGTCTCTCACCAACTATCTGATACTCCAAGACACAGTCCATACATAGACTGTCATTAGGACAAATCGTCTCTCACCAACTATCTGATACTCCAAGACACAGTCCATACATAGACTGTCACTAGGACAAATCGTCTCTCACCAACTATCTGATACTCCAAGACTCAGTCCACACATAGACTGTCACCAGGACAAATCGTCTCTGACCAACTATCTGACACTCCAAGACACAGTCCACACATAGACTGTCATTAGGACAAATCGTCTCTGACCAACTATCTGACACTCCAAGACACAGTCCACACATAGACTGTCATTAGGACAAATCGTCTCTGACCAACTATCTGACACTCCAAGACACAGTCCACACATAGACTGTCATTAGGACAAATCGTCTCTGACCAACTATCTGACACTCCAAGACACAGTCCACACATAGACTGTCATTAGGACAAATCGTCTCTGACCAACTATCTGACACTCCAAGACACAGTCCACACATAGACTGTCATTAGGACAAATCGTCTCTGACCAACTATCTGACACTCCAAGACACAGTCCACACATAGACTGTCATTAGGACAAATCGTCTCTGACCAACTATCTGACACTCCAAGACACAGTCCACACATAGACTGTCATTAGGACAAATCGTCTCTGACCAACTATCTGACACTCCAAGACACAGTCCACACATAGACTGTCATTAGGACAGATCGTCTCTGACCAACTATCTGACACTCCAAGACACAGTCCACACATAGACTATCACTAGGACAGATCGTCTCCCACCAACTATCTGACACTCCAAGACACAGTCCACACATAGACTATCACTAGGACAGATCGTCTCCCACCAACTATCTGACACTCCAAGACACAGTCCACACATAGACTGTCATTAGGACAAATCGTCTCTGACCAACTATCTGACACTCCAAGACACAGTCCACACATAGACTGTCACCAGGACAGATCGTCTCTGACCAACTATCTGACACTCCAAGACACAGTCCACCCATAGACTGTCACTAGGGCAAATCGTCTCTCACCAACTAACTGATACTCCAAGACTCAGTCCACACATAGACTGTCACCAGGACAAATCGTCTCTGACCAACTATCTGACACTCCAAGACACAGTCCATACATAGACTGTCACCAGGACAAATCGTCTCTGACCAACTAACTGATACTCCAAGACTCAGTCCACACATAGACTGTCACCAGGACAAATCGTCTCTGACCAACTATCTGACACTCCAAGACACAGTCCATACATAGACTGTCACTAGGACAAATCGTCTCTGACCAACTATCTGACACTCCAAGACACAGTCCACACATAGACTGTCACTAGGACAAATCGTCTCTGACCAACTATCTGACACTCCAAGACTCAGTCCACACATAGACTGTCACCAGGACAAATCGTCTCTGACCAACTATCTGACACTCCAAGACTCAGTCCACACATAGACTGTCACCAGGACAAATCGTCTCTGACCAACTATCTGACACTCCAAGACTCAGTCCACACATAGACTGTCACCAGGACAAATCGTCTCTCACCAACTATCTGACACTCCAAGACACAGTCCACACATAGACTGTCACCAGGACAAATCGTCTCTCACCAACTATCTGACACTCCAAGACTCAGTCCACACATAGACTGTCACCAGGACAAATCGTCTCTGACCAACTATCTGACACTCCAAGACTCAGTCCACACATAGACTGTCACCAGGACAAATCGTCTCTGACCAACTATCTGACACTCCAAGACTCAGTCCACACATAGACTGTCACCAGGACAAATCGTCTCTGACCAACTATCTGACACTCCAAGACTCAGTCCACACATAGACTGTCACCAGGACAAATCGTCTCTCACCAACTATCTGACACTCCAAGACTCAGTCCACACATAGACTGTCACCAGGACAAATCGTCTCTCACCAACTATCTGACACTCCAAGACACAGTCCACACATAGACTGTCACCAGGACAAATCGTCTCTCACCAACTATCTGACACTCCAAGACACAGTCCACCCATAGACTATCACTAGGACAGATCGTCTCCCACCAACTATCTGACACTCCAAGACACAGTCCACACATAGACTGTCACCAGGACAAATCGTCTCTCACCAACTATCTGACACTCCAAGACACAGTCCACACATAGACTGTCACCAGGACAAATCGTCTCTCACCAACTATCTGACACTCCAAGACACAGTCCACACATAGACTGTCACCAGGACAAATCGTCTCTCACCAACTATCTGACACTCCAAGACACAGTCCATACATAGACTATCACTAGGACAGATCGTCTCTGACCAACTATCTGACACTCCAAGACACAGTTCATACATAGACTGTCACCAGGACAAATCGTCTCCCACCAACTATCTGACACTCCAAGACACAGTCCACACATAGACTGTCACCAGGACAGATCGTCTCTGACCAACTATCTGACACTCCAAGACACAGTCCACACATAGACCCTCCCCAACTGCCACTTACCCGTGCCAACTGTTCACACATTCTTTGCCCACCGGGGACTAACTGTTCCCCTGCCCATTCCTTTCTCCCCATTTATGATAACCATATTACACACCCAAATCCACCTATATTTCTCAAACCTGCCCATTGAGTGCAGAACCACACAATGCTTGTGACATTTTCAGCATTGCGAGCAGGGACGGGAGTGGGTAAAATGTTGTTCTATTGTCCATGATTCATATCCATATGTTAAGACTGGCTCTACATAACATTTAAGAACTCTTTTTCTTACTTCTATTGTCAAAAATGGATTGTACAGTATCGTCCGCATTTTTTTGGAAAGCTGTTTTGCCTGAAATATTTTGCATCTCACTTCTGTTGTACATCTACCATCTGAGGTTAACATTGTTCCTATATATTGATATTCATTTAATTGTTTTAATAGTGTTCCCCTTGTCTTTATTGTTTTATTGCGTGATGTCCTTTTCTTTGTTGCTACCATTACTTCTGTCTTTTTGCTACTGAGACTGTGTCCTTTATTTTATTTAATTTTTTTTTTTTGCTTTCCTTCACTATGATGTCTAACTTTCATATAACTCATTTTCACTCTTAGCGATTAAGACTGTATCATCAGCATACAAAAAAAGTAAAGAGTCCCGTCACGCCAAGTGGCGCATATGGTTTTAGTGACCATAATTTTTATAGAACTTCGGCACATGATTTTGGGGTACTGTGGTCGGTATTACGCCTTAACCGCTTAACTTTCCCAGAAAAATCCGATACCCATTTAAGGCTGGGTGAACCCGGAGCCGTTGGTAAGGATCAGACCCTACCTCTTGTCCTTTGTAGTCCAGTTCACTAACCACTGAGCTATCGCAGTTGTCGTATTATCAGCATAATTATATTATTAATTATACCTTAGATTATTTATATTATGACCTCCAATTAGATTATTTATATTATGACATCCAATTATTATTGTTCCATACATGTCCCTTATGAATCTTAAAAAAACTTACTATACATATTAAATAAATCTGGTGACAACACACAACCTTGTCAAACACCCTGCTTTATTTGTTGAAACATTTCCAATTGAGTTCCATTTCTTATGGCCGCTGTTTTTTTTTTTTTTTTTTTTTGCCAGTACATGTTTTTTATTATTGTTAAATTTTTGCTTTCAACGTTTATGCCTTCTAACATTTTAATTATTTCTTGATGCTTTACTTTGTCGAAGGCTTTGGTCATCATCATCATCATCATCATCATCATCGAGTGCCGTCTCCGCAACAAAGATGGCTACCATGGATCGCCATTCCACTCTATTTCTTGCTTTGATGGTGCAGGTTGTCATAGATTGACTTGTCCATCTTTTGATGTTACTCGTCCATGTTAGTCTTGGCCTGCCTCTGCCTCTTTTACCTTGTATCTTCCATTCCAATATTACTTTTAGTAGGCTGTAAAGGCTTTGGTATAATCTATGAAATCTAGGTATAGATCTATTTGCACCTCTATGGCTCTTTCTACTGAAGATCTTATGATGTATATGTCATTGTTCGTAGCTTTACTCCCCCAAAAAACCACCACTGTTCATCACTAATATCTGGACTGGTTTTGTTTTGCACTCTTTGCATGATGATTCTTAGTAATATCTTAGTCATCTGACTCATAAGGTTTAGTGTGCGATGATTACACCATTAAGAGACACGTAAAAAAGACTGGTCAGGTACCTGCCAATAATAAGAAGTCGTCTCTCCATCTTTCTTCTCCTGATTGCATACAGCAAACTTTTGACAGTCGTTCCTTGGCAGAAGCATACGACGACTGAGGCATTTGGATCATCGATCAAATTCTGCAAGAGGTTATCATAGACAGAGTCATCTGCAATACTTGGCACGTTGTCAGTGACTGCCGTACATATTCCTTTCTTTTTGGCCAGGTCTGTAAACTGTGTCATTCCTTTCAAGCCATAATTTCCTATTAAAAAAAAAAAGAAAGAAAAGCCAAAAATTAAACCGTTATTGAGAGTAATGTTAATGAGAGTAATGTTAATGAGAATAATGTTAATGAGAGTAATGTTAACGAGAGTAATGTTAATGAGAATAATACTATTGATAACAATAAAAATGAGAGTCCACGCATATTAAAAGTCAAATAAAACATGTGCACGGGGTATATATATATATACTAAAGTAAAGAGCCCACGTCACGCCAAGTGGCGTATAGGGAATATGGTGTTAGTGACCATAAATTTTACAGACCTTCAGCACATGATTTTTGGGATAATGTGGTCGGTATTACGCACGTGCCGCTTTACTTTCCCAGAAAAAAAAATCAGGTACCCATTTAAGACTGGGTGAACCGGAAGCCATCGGTTGGGATCTAACCCTACTTCTTATCCTTTGTATTCCAGTTCACTAACCACTGAGCTATCGCACACACACACACACACACACACACACACACACACATATATATATATATGTAGACAAAATATGTGAATATTATCATCATCATCAAGTACCGGGCCTACTGGCGTAGGTGATCATGTCTCTACACAACTTTCGATCTCGGCAGCTAGTTATCATTTCTGTTGTTGAACTTCTGCCAAGCCATTCTCTTAAGTTGTCTGTTATTTTTTCTCTTTGCTTCCCTCTATCTCTTCGTCCCTCAATTTTTCCAGTTGTTCCATTGAATATTATAAAAACCTTTAAAAACAGAAATTAGAAACACTAACTTGTTCCGAATATGAACAGATGTGGTACAAGGATAAGCCAATTAGCATTTTCATTCGAAATAGCAATATATCTTGTGAAGATCTATAGAAGACAGACATTTAGGCATTACATGGATTGTTAATAAATTCCTGGAAGATCTCAATTTTGCAGACCATTTGGCACGCTTGATTTCAACACACGCTGATGCTCAAGGAAAAAAAAAGATCGATTCCCAACATGCCTGGCCAAATAGGCCTTCAGATCAACCTGACCGAATCGAAAGTCTGAATGTCACCATAATAGTCTCTAATATAATCCTTAAGAAGGAAACTTTAAAAAAGCTACACATTTTACATTCCAAAGCACCAGAATGAAGCCTTTGAAATGTGGATATATAGAAGAATAGGTAGAATTGGATGGAAGGAAAAGAAAACAAACGATGATGTCTTAAAACAACTAAAAATGAAAAGGGAACTACTAAGCACAATTCAAACAAGACAAATGCGATTTTTGGCCATGTTAAAAGACACAATAGCCTACTAAAAGTAATCTTGGAGGGGAAAATACAAGGTAAAAGAGGCAGAGGCAGACCAAGACTAACATGGACGAGTAACATCAAAAGATGGACAAATCAGCCTATGACAACCTGAACCACCAAAGCAAAAGACAGAGCAGAATGGCGCTCCATGGTAGCCAACCTTCGTTGCGGAGACGGCAATCGATGATGATGATGAAGCACCAGAATGTTCAGAGATGGATACATAACATCGAAAATCAAATCATGATACGCATGGCACTAGAATTGAATGCTTTCAACAAATTGACAAATATCTTGAGATAAAAAGTACTCAGCAAACGAAAAAGACTTAGGTTGTTCAACTCCTGTGTGACACTAACATTGACAAATTGATGTAAAAGCTGGAAATGCACCTAGACTTTAGAAGTACCTTTGAGAACCTATGTCTCCGAGGAATGTTAAAGTAAGGTTGGAAAAATACATTTCAAAGCAACGGATAAGAATCGAAACTAAACAAGTATACGTGTCGAGCTTTTGTTTGATTACATCATAAACAATTTATAGACTGCGTAAAAGATGTACATCTAGATGACACAGATATACAACTAATATGTCATTTATACTGGGAGCAAAGAGCAATAATAAAATATAACAAAAATAACACTACATCTATTGATATACAACAGAAGAATTAGACAAGGATGTATCATATCACCAAGCTTGTTCTATCTATACACTGAGCAAATCTTTAAAAACATACGGAGATGCCATGACTAAACATTAATGGAAAGATAATCAATAAACTAAGACATACTGATGATAATGTATTACTAGCAGAAAATCATAAAGATCTACAACAATTAATTAATGAAATAAACATGACAAAAAAAATATGGATTAAATATGAAGTTCAAAAAGGCTAAAACTATGATCATAAACAAAGATAATACTCAAAAAACCTAGAAGTGGATATCAAAGTTGAAGGAATAGACCTGGAGACAATTCACAGCTACAATTAAAAAAATAGTAGAGCTCTCCCGTCACGTCAAGTGGCGTATAGGGAATATGGTGTTAGTGACCATAAATTTTACAGACCTTCAGCACATGATTTTTGGGGTAATGTGGTCGGTATTATGCCCGTGCTGCTTTACTTTCTCAGAAAAAAATCCGGTACCCATTTAAGGCTGGGTGAACCCGGAAGCGGTCGGTTGGGATCGAACCCTACCCCTTGTCGTTTGTAGTCCAGTTCACTAACCACTGAGCTATCGCGGCTCCCACAGCTACAACTACCTTGGACATACTATAACCAGTAATGGAAATTGTAAAACTGAAATAAACAAAAGAATAGGAATGGCAAAATGTAATTTTAATGCAATGAAAAATATACTAACATCGAAACAAATAACACCAGGGCTAAAACTAAGAATAACAAAATGTTAAATCTTGTCAACATTCCTGTATGGTGCAGAAACATGGACACTAGACAAGAAAACCGAATAGAAAATTGCAGTCTTTGAACGATGGATTTATAGAAGAATAGGTAGAAATGGATGGAAAGAAAAGAAAACAAACGATCACGTCTTACAACAACTAAAAATGAAAAGAGAACTACTAAACACAAACTAAAGACAAATGAGATTATTAGGGTATGTTAAAAGACATAGCAGTCTACTAAAAGTAATCCTGGAAGAGCAAATACAAGGTAAAGAGGCAAAAGCAGACCAAGACTAACATGGACGAGTAACATTAGAAGACAGAAAAGTCAGTCTTTTACAACCTGCACTATCAAAGCAAGAGACAGAGTGGAATGGCGCTCTATGGTAGCCAATCTACGATGCGGAGAAGGAACTCAATGAATGCATGATTATTGATTGCGGCTGTATAAGTTATCATCTGTTTCAGGATTAAGATTAAGGGATAATTAAATGGCAGTAACCGTTCGACAGACCCTTGTGAACAGAAATTAAATTAAGCAGTGCTTTCATTTCAACATCTAAAATTAATTTTCGGTAGCTCAGTAGGTAGCGCGTCAGTCTCGTCATTTTTTTTTATTTGTTCCTTGAATAGTGAATTACTCATCTTATTCATGTAATAGAGTCATGTATATATTCATATCTAGAATCCTATCACGTGCAATGGTCGACTGGCTAGTGCGCGCGATTTAAGCAGAAGGATACAGCTGTAGTTTCCCAATTGTGGTTTTAATATTTTCGAACTGGCACGGCTACAGATTTCACCCCTCTGGAAAATGGGTGCAGAAATTTAATTTTTTTCTGGGGAAGTACAGCTGTCTGACATGATACTGACCATCTCACCTATAATATGTGCCTCTGGTCATTACAAAACTTGTGCAGTAATAACATATCCCCCACATCGATTTGGCAAAAATAAATATTCCACGTACTATTTGGACACAAATAACATATTCCCCATACACCTTAGGTACTTATAGCATATTCCCCATACATCTTAGGCACTACTAACAAATTCCCCATACATCTTAGGCACTAATAAACTATTCCCCTTACTCCTTAAGCACTAATAACATATTCCACATACACCTTAGGCACTAATAACATATTCCCCAAACCTAGAACACTAATGACATGTTCTCCTTACACCATAGGCACTAATAACATATTGTCCAAACCTAGGGCACTAATGACATGTTCTCCATACACCATAGGCACTAATAACATATTCCCCAAACCTAGGGCACTAATGACATGTTCTCCATACACCATAGGCACTAATAACATATTCCCCAAACCTAGGGTACTAATGACATGTTCTCCATACACCATAGGCACTAATAACATATTCCCCAAACCTAGGGTACTAATGACATGTTCTCCATACACCATAGGCACTAATGACATGTTCTCCATACACCATAGGCACTAATGACATGTTCTCCATACACCATAGGCACTAATGACATGTTCTCCATACACCATAGGCACTAATGACATGTTCTCCATACACTATAGGCACTAATAACATATTCCCCAAACCTTGGGCACTAATGACATGTTCTCCATACACCATAGGCACTAATAACATATTCCCCAAACCTAGAGCACTAATGACATGTTCTCCATACACCATAGGCACTAATGACATGTTCTCCATACACCATAGGCACTAATGACATGTTCTCCACACTCCTTAATTCGGGAAGACAACCGATACACTCACATTTTAGGGAGGGTATCAGCAAACACCGCTCCTCCCCTCTTTACGATTAGTTCATTAGATATTGCAGCGTGACAGAAGGAAAGTCGTAGCATTGAAAGAATAATCACAATAAATGGAGAAGCAGTTTATACAGTCAACAAACCTAAATATTTGGGCTCTATTGTCACTCACGAAGGATAAAAATAAGAAAAATAGTAGCTAAAATTCGACAAGTAATATCAGTCTTGATAGGACTAAATCTTATCAGGAAAAGTGTAAAATATCTTTCTCAGAACATTATTAATATTAGTGGCATCTCTATTTCCTTGTCTTAAAATATGGGCCAATTAAGGAATATCTGCAATCGGTAAAAGAAGAAATAGTAAAATGGTAGATACTTTTTAGAAGAGCTATAAGCCCTGCTAAGATCATTTAAGATAGCAGAGTGCCAGGCAGAAGAAGACAAGGTAGACCGAGGATGAGATTGGAAAACAAAATCAGAGAATTGAGACATGCACATATATATATATATGATATATTAACTATTGTGAGGGTACCGCTATTAAAGATTCATCATCATCAAGTCCCGGTCCTGCTGGCGTAGGTGATCATGTCTCTCCACAACTTTCGATCTCGACAGTTATTTATCATTTCTGTTGTTGACCTTCTGCCAGAGCCATTCTTTTAAGCTGTCTGGTATATTTTATCTTTGCTTCTCTCTATCTTTTCGTCCCTCAAATTTTTCCAGTTGTTACAATATATTCCAGTTGTTCTCTTCTCATTACATGGCCAAAAAATGATGATTGTTTCTTCCTAATATTGGAAATTAGCTCTCTTTTTGCTTTGGTCTCTTTCAGAACGTTTTCATTACTCTTCTTAGCTGTCCATGGTATTCTCAAGATTCTTCTGTAAAACCACATTTCTACAGACTCCAGTGATTTCCTTGTCTGCTGTCCTATTGTCCATGATTCACATCCATATGCTAAAACTATCTACATAATATTTATAAACTCTTTTTTTTTTTGTTTCGATTGTCAAAAATGGATTGCATAGTATCTTCCTCATTTTTTGGAAAGCTGCTTTTGCCTAAGTCCATTCTGCATCTCACCTCTGTTGTACATTTTCCGCCTAAGGTTAACAAAGTTCCCAAGTATTTAAATTCAATTTACCTGTTTTAATATTGTTCCACTTGTCTTTATTTTGCACTGAGGTGATGTCTTTTTCTTTGTTGTTACCATTCCTTCTGTATTTTTGCTTTTAAGGCTGAGTCCTTAATTTTTGCTTTCTTTCACTACAATGTCTAACATTTCTTGTAAATCATTTTCACTCTTAGCGATTAAGACTGTATCATCAGCATACCTTAGATTATTTATATTATGACCTCCAATTGTTATTCCAGACATGCCCCTTATGGATCTTAAAATAATCTCACGTATAGTGAGTATATTAAAGAAATATGGTGACAGCACACAACCTTGCCTAACATCCTGTTTTATTTGCTGAAACATTCCCAATTGGTTTCCAGTTCTTATGGCCGCTGTTTGTTGCCAGTACATGTTCTTTATTATTCTTAGATCTTTGTTGTCTATATTTATGTCTTCTAAAATTGTGATTATTTCTTAGTGCTTTACTTTGTCAAATGCTTTGGTATAATCTATGAAACATAGGTATAGATCTGTTTTCACCTCTATGGCTCTTTCTACTAAAGATCTTATGATGTGTATGGCATCGATCGTTCCTTTACCTCTAACAAAACCACTTTTCATCGCTAAATTTCTGAATTGACTTTGTTCCGCACTCTTCGTATGATGATTCAACAGAAGATAGTATAGAGAAAACAGTTGATGCATCTCATAATGAGCTCATTACGGCACATACACAAGGCAGATAACGTAACAAAATATTGTTCTAGGATATAGATATCTAATAATCGAATAGCAAAGCAAGCCCTCATATGGGAAACAACAGGTAAAAGAAAAAGAGGAAGACCCAGGGAGACACTGAGAAGAACATTGATGAGAGAGGCAAGAGCAGCAGGAATCGGCTCCCTCAATGAGATAGAACTGCTTGCACAGAACAGAGACAGATGGCGAGATTTGATAAAATATCTTTAAAAGAAAACTGCTAGAACAAAAATTCATATAGGAGAAGGTGTATCTTGGTCTACGCCCTATGGGCCGGTTACGGCTCGAAAGGTCAATAGATAGATAGATATAGATATCAAGGAAAACATTGGAAAGGAAAAAGAAGAATTGATTGGTGTAATTATAGAATATAATAATTACGGCTTAACGCTTGTCCATTGCTGTCGCCACAAGGTGTTCATGTCTTAGTACTGAATTAGAAGAAAAGCTTACTAAAAACAAATTCACCATGATTAGATAATCTTAAACGAGCCTGAAGCTAACCTGAAAGCTTATAAACTCAAATTGAGACAGACTGATGTTTCCAGCTAGACAAAAATAAATGATGAGAAAGAAGCATTTAATAAGATCCTTAAACAAACACTTTATCTATTCTCCCCCCCCCCCCAAAAAAAAATGGAGAAAATCAGCGTCGTAACCAACAGCTCCGTATTTTAAGAGTAGGTGCTGAACGAAAACTCCATATTTCAACTGAAAAGGTTTCTTGAAAGAAGAACTCTGCATTACAACGTGTGATGAGACACGCTTGTCAAGATTGAGCTAAATAATTAATTAAAGACACAACTTATCCAGAAGATCCATATCTGGAAACATCTGCCAACAAATGAAGCCTTGTATCAATCATTTTCTTTTCTAGGACTGGGTGACACAGAGATAAGATGTTGGCGTCTGGACAGTAAGGTCTCAGGTTTATATCTCATCACATGCAGTGGTAATTGTAAAGGTAGAGTATGAGACTTGAACTGACGTCTTAGCACGCGAGTATGTGCTCGGCCACCTTTCCAGAAATGTTCGGATATTTCTGGATAGTGTCGCTTCAAACATCGAAACTCACTTTGCGAGGCGACATTCATCACCTTCCCAGGGTAATACCCTGTTACCCATTTCTGCCAACGGTTAGGTCGACCGTGGGGGTATATTTTTTCCAACCACGAGTACAGCTCACACTGCTCCCAGCTGGAATTGAACACGGGTTGTCCGAACGTCGGTAGTCCAGTCGGGTGGTTATCACAACTAGGCTACCGAGGCCTCCAGTGTGAATTTTGTTAAGTTGATCCGTGCTTTCATCGTGGCTTTACCCTCCCCTCGTCTCTCGGTAGTGAGATCCTAGGTCTAACCCGTTCGGGAAACGGCGAAAACTGGAGGTCCCGTGTTCGCTAGTGCACATTCAAGAACCCTCGACAGTTAGAAAGTTGAAAAGAGTAGGTCAAAACATAGCCGCTCCCGGGAAAAAATTGTTAAGTAAGATATAGCTGTGATGAAGACGGATGTCTCGGGCTTAAATACACGGTCTTCCCATAAACTAGGAACAATGCATCCTCGCTTATTTAACGGGTGAAAACTGACAAGAAGTAATATATTCTTATTCTTCTAGAACAAACTGGACAGAAAACGAAATGACAAATCATGAATTTTCAGTCTTTCAGTCTGCCAACCAATTGCACCATATGTCCAACACTTTCCAAATTGTTTTTCTGTTTTAGCAAAATGAAAGAAAAATTAATTCACCAGCTTCCTGTTAATATAATCAGCCATTACAAATCCAGTAATTTGTAACTGTTAGACAACACCATCTCAACAATATGAGCCACAAATCCAGTAATTTGTAACTGTTAGACAACACCATCTCAACAATATGAGCCACAAATCCAGTAATTTGTAACTGTTAGACAACACCATCTCAAGAATATGAGCCACAAATCCAGTAATTTGTAACTGTTAGACAACACCATCTCAACAATATGAGCCACAAATCCAGTAATTTGTAACTGTTAGACAACACCATCTCAACAATATGAGCCACAAATCCAGTAATTTGTAACTGTTAGACAACACCATCTCAACAATATGAGCCACAAATCCAGTAACTTTTTTCTATACTGACAGATGCAATTCTGTCAACAAAATGAGCCACATATCCAGTAATTTGTCTATCGTGACAGATAATATTCTATCAACAAAATGAGCCACATATCCAGTAATTTGTCTATCGTGACAGATAATATTCTGTCAACAAAATGAGCCACATATCCAGTAATTTGTCTATCGTGACAGATAATATTCTGTCAACAAAATGAGTCACATATCCAGTAATTTGTCTATCGTGACAGATAATATTCTGTCAACAAAATGAGTCACATATCCAGTAATTTGTCTATCGTGACAGATAATATTCTGTCAACAAAATGAGTCACATATCCAGTAATTTGTCTATCGTGACAGATAATATTCTGTCAACAAAATGAGTCACATATCCAGTAATTTGTCTATCGTGACAGATAATATTCTGTCAACAAAATGAGTCACATATCCAGTAATTTGTCTATCGTGACAGATAATATTCTGTCAACAAAATGAGTCACATATCCAGTAATTTGTCTATCGTGACAGATAATATCCTGTCAACAAAATGAGTCACATATCCAGTAATTTGTCTATCGTGACAGATAATATTCTGTCAACAAAATGAGTCACATATCCAGTAATTTGTCTATCGTGACAGATAATATTCTGTCAAAAAAATGAGTCACATATCCAGTAATTTGTCTATCGTGACAGATAATATTCTGTCAACAAAATGAGTCACATATCCAGTAATTTGTCTATCGTGACAGATAATATTCTGTCAACAAAATGAGTCACATATCCAGTAATTTGTCTATCGTGACAGATAATATTCTGTCAACAAAATGAGTCACATATCCAGTAATTTGTCTATCGTGACAGATAATATTCTGTCAACAAAATGAGTCACATATCCAGTAATTTGTCTATCGTGACAGATAATATCATGTCAACAAAATGAGTCACATATCCAGTAATTTGTCTATCGTGACAGATAATATTCTGTCAACAAAATGAGTCACATATCCAGTAATTTGTCTATCGTGACAGATAATATTCTGTCAACAAAATGAGCCACATATCCAGTAATTTGTCTATCCTGACAGATAATATTCTGTCAACAAAATGAGCCACATATCCAGTAATTTGTCTATCGTGACAGATAATATTCTGTCAACAAAATGAGTCATAGATAACAACAGCTTTTTACCTTGTGAGATAATCCGTTAACAATGAATAACCAGAGAAGAACCAAACTGAAGAAACGCCGATCATTTAGTGTTCCCATCCCATTGTTCCGTTTTGCCCAAAACCCCCTGTCCATTGTACTCCTCCATTGAATGATATCGCATACAACCATTACTTTAATAGAAACTACCACATAACGACAATCTGAGCCCCAATGCAAACGAATCCTATGATTGGCTCATCCTATTTGTGCGGGATTTCAATTCCGTCTTAACTCAAATGAGCTAAAGGCTTATCTCTGTCAGAGGTAATATTCTCCTGTTATGCAGTTAAGACAAAATCTTGCACATTTTGTTAAGCTCTATAGCATCGAGCTGGGGGATTTTTTTTTCGGGGGGGGGGGGGGGGGATTATAAGCAGCAATACTGCAAACAGGCAATACACAGAGGCTGCTAATGACAAAAATCGGAAGCAATTGTAGAAATATACATTTGGCCATTAGTTTTGCTTCAGATACTGATTTACCCAAAAAAAGGAATTTGTATTGTTTGAGAATTTTGGTTGAAATAAAAATCACTTCATTAATATTTTGTCACAACCTTCATTGGCCGTAGTTCTGATTTTTTAATGCGGTGTAACTGTATGAATGTGTGTATTACGTAGGTGTGTATGCATTTTATGTGTAAATATGTATGTGTGCGTGTCTATGTGTGTGATATTATGTCACGTGCTATGTTGACAGGCTTGGGTAGTCATGGATTTTGACAATCTCCTGACCCTTGTGTTGTCTGTCTATCAATCCTGCAGTTATATTTCTTCTGTGTCAAGAAATAACACCGTTCAGGATATCGTTTTCTCTCTCTCTCTCTCTCTCTCTCTGTCGTTCGCTGCAACCTTTGTTATTAATTATTATTTTGACACAATGTTTCTCCATGTAAAATAAATCAACTTTACATAAAGTTCATGAAAATGAATTAATTGTTGATGATTATGTTAGTTTAATTCCAGTATCAGAAATCTCAGAGGTCTTACATTGTTGGCTAGTGTTTTATTAATTCTTACCCATTTTACATTTTACATTTTACATTAGTTTGTATGTAAAAGGTTAATTTGAAAAGTTGTCTCTTCGAGACGATAATTGTAATGCAGAATACACACATGAGTTGTTTATTGTGAAAGCTTGCACAGCTGTTTGCTAATAATACTTTAGTAATCCTGCTAAATTACTCAGTCCTGAATTATAACATAGTATAACTCTGCAATGGTACATAAAATAAATCCAAAGAGATGCTATAAATTAAATTGTTCAAATATGTATGGTTATAATATGACTAGAATGAGTCAAGTTGCTAAAGTTTTGAAATATGAAGGAATTGAAATATCAAAACACACAAATTAACAAATTAAAGTATTAATACCATTGTGCAGTGTCTCAAATTTGAACCACTGCAAGAAAATATCACTGTCAAGAATGGGGAGAATGTAGTTTCCTCAGGACATCGCCATTCATAATATTCACATTTTTGGGATGAAAACTAGAATGCCATTTTGAGTTTAAAACAGACAGTTGTGCTTGGAATATCCTTTATGTGGATGTGCTATTATTGTTAGTGCAGACACTATTCAGGTCCACAAATAAACACCAACATCAAACAAGTTGTTGCATCCCGTTACAATTGGACATAATCTCATAGAACAAGGAATGCACAGCTACTTTCAACACCTCGTTAGAAGCGTACCGATGTTCCTTGAGGTGTTCCTTCAGTTTGGGAATAAATAACGATGAGGAGAAATGACGATTTGAGAGGGGGGGGGGCATGAATATGTATAGAAATGTGAAGCTGCTGTAAAGCTGGTGATAATAATGAAAAATTTAAAAAAATGGAAAAAGTGGTATGGTAACAGCTCTACGTAGGTGAGGAATAAAACAAAAGTAGAACGACGTTTTGGCCAAGTAGGCCTTCAGCGTGTACTGCTGTGCGATGCACAGCTGAGTGTCGCACAGCAGAGTGTCGCACAGCAGAGTGTCGCACAGCAGAGTGTCGCACAGCTGAGTGTCGCACATCTGAGTGTCGCACATCTGAGTGTCGCACAGCAGAGTGTCGCACAGCAGAGTGTCGCACAGCTGAGTGTCGCACATCTGAGTGTCGCACATCTGAGTGTCGCACAGCAGAGTGTCGCACAGCAGAGTGTCGCACAGCAGAGTGTCGCACAGCTGAGTGTCGCACATCTGAGTGTCGCACATCTGAGTGTCGCACAACAGAGTGTCGCACAGCAGAGTGTCGCACAGCAGAGTGTCGCACAGCAGAGTGTCGCACAGCAGAGTGTCGCACAGCTGAGTGTCGCACAGCAGAGTGTCGCACAGCTGAGTGTCGCACAGCTGAGTGTCGCACAGCAATACACGCACTATAAGTTTGCTTCATTGTGAAACCGTTTGAACCCAGCACAGGCATTATATTTTGTTTGATTATGAAATAGTTTTAACCCAGTTCACGCTTTATAATTTTGTTTTTGTTTACTTACAAGCATTTGGACTCATCGAGGTATATTTCTTTTACAAGGCTGTTGTGTAAAGAATGAAACTACATAATCACATTCACAGTTCTCATCAGGCCACAATGTCTACAACGATCGATTTCTCACAAAATTATGACAAGCCCCTTTCTCCCCTTCCCCGACCTCGTCCAGTTTTGCCAACCAAGACAAACTTTTACACAAATATAAGAGAACAGCTTTAATCAATCCTTTTCAAACCTGAACATATTCTCTTCTTGTTCCATTAGTCCGCTTTATTCTTTTGATGTTCATTAACAAACAAAAAAACCCCAGTTACCACAGACCTTTAACCGGTGCTTGTGTCTTCACTAACGGACTGATCGATCCCTGATTAAAGCTTCATTGACCGTTAAAGAAAACATTGTTTCGTCATCTGTGTGTGCTGATAAAAATGATGCAGAAAATATAATTGATTTTACTTAAAGATGCAAATGTTGAGATATAACCAGCAGTGGAAGTTCGAAAAAACCGCCATAGTATTTTGTTTCTCCATTTGTTTGCATGAAAAGTGTGAATGATGTAAAATTCTTATTTAAAAAAAAAGATACAAGATTTAGTACAGCTTTAATACAAAATTAGGAATCTATAACAGCTACATATTTCTGCGATTCTTTAAAGATGTGGATGTCGTAGTGCATGTGGAGAAAAAAAAGTATGTCATGATTGTATGTCAACAATATGAAGACAAACTCACAGAAAATGTAGATCAAATAGGGTGACTGGGTGGTCTAGAGGTAAGACGTCGGCACCTGGACAGGAAGGTTCTAGGTTCAAAACCTGTCACAGGCTATGGGAATTTTTCAAATTTGAATCCCTGGTTTCCTCAAGGTTTTACCCTCCCCTAGTCACTGGGTAGCGAGATACAACGTCTAGCCCTCACTGGGTAGTGAGATACAACGTCTAGCCCTCACTGGGTAGTGAGATACAACGTCTAGCCCTCACTGGGTAGTGAGATACAACGTCTAGCCCTCACTGGGTAGTGAGATACAAAA
Source organism: Megaustenia siamemsis (assembly GCA_032433765.1). Taxonomy (NCBI): domain Eukaryota; kingdom Metazoa; phylum Mollusca; class Gastropoda; order Stylommatophora; family Ariophantidae; genus Megaustenia; species Megaustenia siamemsis. Next base: position 70,582,744 of record JAVIAB010000047.1, on the reverse strand, counting down.
ACGTCTAGCCCTCACTGGGTAGTGAGATACAACGTCTAGCCCTCACTGGGTAGTGAGATACAACGTCTAGCCCTCACTGGGTAGTGAGATACAAAAACGTCTAGCCCTCACTGGGTAGTGAGATACAACGTCTAGCCCTCACTAGGTAGTGAGATACAACGTCTAGCCCTCACTGGGTAGCGAGATACAACGTCTAGCCCTCACTAGGTAGTGAGATACAACGTCTAGTCCTCACTAGGTAGCGAGATACAACGTCTAGCCCTCACTGGGTAGCGAGATACAACGTCTAGCCCTCACTGGGTAGCGAGATACAACGTCTAGCCCTCACTGGGTAGCGAGATACAACGTCTAGCCCTCACTGGGTAGCGAGATACAACGTCTAGCCTTCACTGGGTAGTGAGATACAACGTCTAGCACTCACTGGGTAGCGAGATAAAACGTGTAGCCCTCACTGGGTAGTGAGATACAACGTCTAGCCCTCACTTGGTAGTGATGTTGTGGTACTAATGTCAGATATGGCCAATGTTGTGATACTAATGTCAGACATGGTCAATCCCTCTCTGGGTAGTGAGATACAATGTCTAGCCCTCTCTGGGTAGTGATAATTACAATGTCTAGCCCTCTCTGGGTAGTGAGATACAATGTCTAGCCCTTTCTGGGTAGTGAGATACAATGACTAGACCTCTCTGGGTAGTGAGATACAATGCCTAGCCCTCACTGGGTAGTGAGATACAATGTCTTGCCCTCTCTGGGTAGTGAGATACAATGTTTAGCCCTCTCTGGGTAGTGAGATACAATTCCTAGCCCTCACTAGGTAGTGAGTTACAATGCCTAGCCCTCTCTGGGTAGTGAGATACAATGTCTAGCCCTCTCTGTGTAGTGAGATACAATGCCTAGCCCTCTCTGTGTAGTGAGATACAATGTCTAGCCCTCTCTGGGTAGTGAGATACAATGTCTAGCCCTCTCTGTGTAGTGAGATACAATGTCTAGCCCTTTCAGAAAACGACGAAAAATAGGAGGTTCAGTATACACTCGCCCACACAATAAAAACCGTTGCCAGATCCAAGCCAAACGAAAAAGCCGAAATTTTTTGGAGAAAAATATTGTGAAGCAAAAGCCCACCCATGCTGAAGACGGATGTTTCGGGTCGAAAGGTAAAAAAAAAATCAAGGCTTTTCTGTAAACTAGCGACACAATGTACACACGGCCACTAAACTTGTGAAGGTAAAGAAGAAGTTGATTAAATAGAATCAGATTAGCAAGACACATCCAGCCTGTCGACGACGGAGTGTATCAGCCACGGCGTAGGTTTAGGGAACAAATCAAAACACACACGCACATACGAGTACTGACCATACGACTAGCTCATCGTTTGTCCACATAAAGTTCTTACTTTTGAACAAAAACTCGGTAAAATGTACACATTAAAAAAAAACTATCTTTACGACACATAGTACCATTGCTCGTGTATGTCGAGGGGCAACGATTGAACCCGAGGGATAAAGGCCGCTTGGTCAAGCAGTCGCCAATGTACACATAACATTATTTTAATATGAACATAACAGGCTACATTGACCATCAATAGGAGACAACACGAAAACACAAAATATTCATTATTTAGGAACTCCGAGGACATACACGAGTGTCGATGAGTAATTTATGTCAGTACGAGGGGCAGTCACTTTGCACTTTACTAAATAATCGTTAAGGCAGACAGAGATGATATGTATCAATGTCTAAAAACACACTGCCTGCCTGCCTGCCTGCCTGTCTGTCTGTCTGTCTGTCTTTCTATCTGTCTACCTATTGATCTTTCTAGCCGTAGCCGGCCCATAGGGCATAGATACAGATACTCTTTTTCTTATCTAAATTTTTATGCAGTTTTCAATCCTTGTAAAGATATTTTATCAAATCTCGCCACTTGTCTGTTCTGTGCAAGCACTCTAATGTAAAAACTCTAACTTTTTAGGGGAGCCGATTCCTGCTGCTCGTGCCCCTCTGATCAATGTTCTTCTCAGTGTCTCTCTGGGTCGTTCTCTTTTTCTCCTACCCGTTGTTTCCCACATCAGGGTTTGCTTTGTTATTCGGTTATTGTCTCTCTTCATCACATGACCAACATATGACTGTCGTCTTTTCTTGATTACTGAAGATATTAGTGGTTGATTGGCGATTTCTCTAATTTAATTTTAAAGACACACTACTGGTTTAAAATTCCCCGGAGTACATGCGCACGCGGGAATATGCAAGAAGCTTAAATAGGTGTGTATCAAGTGACGTCATGGGTCGGTCAGAAAGATTTGCACCTTAGTAAGAAGGAGACAAGACATGTCCCTAGAAATGTGTGTGAATGTTAATTCTCCTCGACGTGTTCACTACTCAAACTAATGCATTACTTCCGTATCTTTCTCCATCTTTCTGATCCCTGATTGTATCTTTATTGCCTTCTGTCCTTTCTTATTTGCTTGTCAGCATCGAGGGCAGATATAGTTATATGTCCTTTCCTCTTCTGTTGACTTCATCTGATGTTGTTTCATAGTAATTCTAGTATTCCATCTATTTCGTGGTCGGTCCTTGCGTCTGTTAATTTTGCGAAGTTTATTAAAGAATCTTCATGGTGTGTTTTGATCTTTCTTTCTTTCTTATCACGTGGGTAAGAACCATTTTGGCTATTGTTTCTTTATGCATTCTATGATAAAATTACTCCTGACATTTTTCTCAGAATTTAATTTCTGATATGATTTTTCAGACTGTTTCCTGTCATTCGTCAAACATATTTCATTTCTGTATGGCTATTCTTCTTATTGTTCTAGGGTTTAGCGCCCAGGTCTGATATTAGTAACAACATTGACCATGTCTGATATTAGTAACACAACATTGGCCATGTCTGATATTAGTAACACAACATTGGCCGTGTCTGATATTAGTAACACAACATTGGCCATGTCTGATATTAGTAACACAACATTGACCATGTATGATATTAGTAACACAACATTGGCCATGTCTGATATTAGTAACACAGCATTGGCCATGTCTGATATTAGTAACACAGCATTGGCCATGTCTGATATTAGTAACACAACATTGACCATGTCTAATATTAGTAACACAACATTGGCCATGTCTGATATTAGTAACACAACATTGGCCATGTCTGATATTAGTAACACAACATTGACCATGTCTGATGTTAATAACACAACATTGTCCGTGTCTGATATTAGTAACATAACATTGGCCATGTCTGATATTAGTAACACAACATTGGTCATGCCTGATATTAATAACACAACATTGACCATGTCTGATATTAGTAACACAACATTGACCATGTCTGATGTTAATAACACAACATTGTCCGTGTCTGATATTAGTAACACAACATTGGCCATGTCTGATATTAGTAACACAACATTGGCCATGCCTGATATTAATAACACAACATTGACCATGTCTGATATTAGTAACACAACATTGGCCATGTCTGATATTAGTAACACAACATTGGCCATGTCTGATATTAGTAGCACAACATTGACCATGTCTGATATTAGTAACACAACATTGGCCATGTCTGATATTAGTAACACAACATTGGCCATGTCTGATATTAGTAACACAACATAGGCCATGTCTGATAATAGTAACACAACATTGACCATGTCTGATATTAGTAACACAACATTGGCCGTGTCTGATATTAGTACCACAACATCGGTCTTGTCTGATATTAGTAACACAACATTGGCTTATGTCTGATATTAGTAACACAACATTGGCCATGTCTGATATTAGTAACACAACATTGGCCATATCTGATATTAGTAACACAACATTGGCTTATGTCTGATATTAGTAACACAACATTGGCCGTGTCTGATATTAGTAACACAACATCGGTCTTGTCTGATATTAGTAACACAACATTAGCCATGTCTGATATTAGTAACACACCATTGGCCATGTCTGATATTAGTAACACAACATTGGCCATGTCTGATATTAGTAACACAACATTGGCCATGTCTGATAATAGTAGCACAACATTGGCCATGTCTGATATTAGTAACACAACATTGGCTATGTCTGATATTAGTAACACAACATTGGCTATGTCTGATATTAGTAACACAACATTGGCTATGTCTGATATTAGTATTACAACGTTTAAATAAAGATTGTGTTATATGAGTGCCTATTTTGCCGTTATTTTTAACTTGGCATCCGAATCACGTTTCAATTCAGTAATCAAATTCTCAATTTCTCTTTCACACAGCACATGTACTCGCAATATATTTCAAGGAATGACGAGTCTTTACAACGATACATAGTATTCCTGTCTGTCTGACCAATTACCGCAAACAATTTTTACCGAGCCTCGCACGAGCTTAGGACGGAACTCTCTAGAAAAGGTTCACCATGGATGGTCTGTTCATTCATACTTAAGTGGGTAGGACAGGAGGGTAGGTTCCGATCAAAGAGTTATATTATTCAGTGTTTATTGAGAGCACCGTTGCTTTCATAAATATTGTTTATTTAAAAAAGTAAAATACAGATCCGATGAACAACCGATAAATAGAAGAATCTACTAGACCTCTGGCATGCCCTCATTAGCTTTAGGGAACCGCAGTCTCTATCATAAAATTACGTCCTGTCTGTAAACTGGTAGTTCTAGCCACTAAACTGGATTTCGTTAAAGTATTTCTTTCAAAATCAGCTACATATTTAACGCACAGTAACATTAAAAAGAAATAACATGTAAGGAAGAAACACATCAGGCTACAAAAGCAGTTTCAAATAAAAAAAAAAAAAGTAAATACATCGGGACGAATGCACCGCACCGCAAGGTGCAAAACACAGTACAAAACCATTATATACACGAGGAAGAAGATCGTTAAAATATAAAAAGACTCAATACTTTATAATGATACCGATTTTGGCACCAATACGTGTTCGCCAGCCTAAAAGCGGTCTGAAACTTGCGTTATTCGACAAAATCATTTCAGACGACAGAACAGCTGAGATTACAAAGATGATAGGCCGGCAGATAGCACTAATGATACAAGACACGACAGTTTAAATCACGTTCTTGATATCGATTCGGGTCTCTGTCCAAATGTTTTGGCTGCTCTAGTGGAAGATTTGACTACTTGTCTATGGGTCATCAGATCGGTGGCAGGTTGACAGGCTATTGTCAGCGAGTCTCAGACACACGCAGATAGAGTAACAGAAGGAGAGACAGACACACGCAGATAGAGTGATATAAGGAGTGACAGACACACGCATATAGAGTGATAGAAGGAGAGACAGACACACGCAGATAGAGTGATATAAGGAGTGACAGACACACGCAGATAGAGTGATAGAAGGAGAGACAGACACACGCAGATAGAGTGATAGGAGGAGAGACAGACACACGCAGATAGAGTGATATAAGGAGTGACAGACACACGCAGATAGAGTGATAGAAGGAGAGACAGACACACGCAGATAGAGTGATAGGAGGAGAGACAGACACACGCAGATAGAGTGATATAAGGAGTGACAGACACACGCAGATAGAGTGATAGGTGAGACAGACACATGCAGATAGAGTGATAGAAGGAGAGACAGACACACGCAGATAGAGTGATAGAAGAAGAGACAGAAACAGGCAGATACAGAGACAGACACACGCAGATAGAGTGATAGAAGGAGAGGCAGACACACGCAGATAGAGTGATAGAAGGAGTGACAGACACACGCAGATAGAGTGATAGAAGGAGTAACAGACACACGCAGATAAAGTGATAGAAGGAGTGACATACACGTGCAGAGACAAAGGGAGAAAGAGACTGCGATACAAACAGAACAGAGAGAGAGAGAGAGAGAGAGAGAGATTGAGAAATATACAGGTAGAGAAAAACCTATAGAGAGCGCAAAAGAGAGAGATAGTGAACAGCATAGAAAGAGGGAAACATAAGCTCACTTAAACAAGCTGATAAATGAGCGATTATGAAGCAGAGGGAGAGAGGAATATACAAGTAGAAAGACAAACAGATCGATATATATATATATATATATATATATATATATATATATATATATATATATATATCGACAGAAGACAAAAGGCGCAAGAGAAAGGAGACAAGGTCGAATACCGCGGGTACAGCTTGCTCGTTCTGTGGATGGATCTGTCTTTCCACGATTGGCAAATTCAGCCACAAGAGAAGATGTTGAGTAAAGCAGCACCCAGTAGGAGACACTAATGCTTTACCAAACTACTGACTTATCATGATTGCTTGTTATCAACAGTCTATCAAGACGCCAAAAGTCATATTATACATGTATATATATATTTATATATATATATATATATATATAAGAGAGCAAAGCAACACAGAAGTAAATAATTAAATATACAAGCGCTGAGGCTTGAGAGAGAGAGAGAGAGAGAGAAAGAGAGAGAGAGAGAGAAAGAAAGAGAGAGAGAGAGAAAGAGAGAGACAGAGAGAGAGAGAATAGAAACAGCAGACAGATGTTCAAAAGAATCAAAGATAACAGAAGATAGAAATAGATGACCAAAACTATTTCCCTCTGGTGTTAAAGTCCCACAAAAGATTATATTCTCCTCCTGGTCAAACAACTTCCGCCAGCCATGCACAATGTCAGCTTACGATGATATTGACGAAACGTTTGTGCACAAACGTAAAGTAATAAAGTTACACGCAGACATATCACTCCTCGTAGCCATTAATTAAATCATCCCGCACACAAATAACGTGTCTGTCCAAGGTGACATCTATTGTAGAAACTACGAACACCTCAACTTTTATCATTTCATCTACTAGGATTGCCTGCAGGACTACAGCATCTGTTGAACAATTTCTCAATAACAGGCTGTCGCTTATTCCCGCCAACACTATTCCAGTAAAGTACTTTGTTCATGCTACAGAATGTTACAATCCATCAGATACATTGGATAATGAAAAGGAACAATGAAGACATACTAAAAGATTTAAACATTTAAATAACTGGCTTATATACACTATTCAACAGAGGAAATTAAATACCATAGCCACGTCTAAAGATACAAGGGGTTGGAAAGAACAATAATGGAAGGTATGGTTCCTGGACGATGCATCATGGGCAGACCAATAAAAAGGTGGTTTTAAGACATCAAGGAGACCTTGAACATGCCGAAAGAGGAAGTGGGAGATCTGGCTAACAACCTAGATTCTATTAGACGGGCTGTGCTGTATACAGCGTTCTGTGGGAGATATGGCTAAAAAACATAGATTCTTTTAGACGGGCTGTGGTGTATACAGCGTTCTGTGGGAGATATGGCTAAAAACCTAGATTCTTTTAGACGGGCTGTGGTTTATACAGCGTTCTGTGGGAGATATGGCTAAAAACATAGATTCTTTTAGACGGGCTGTGGTGTATACAGCGTTCTGTGGGAGATATGGCTAAAAACATAGATTCTTTTAGACGGGCTGTGGTCTATACAGCGTTCTGTGGGAGATATGGCTAAAAACCTAGATTCTTTTAGACGGGCTGTGGTGTATACAGCGTTCTGTGGGAGATATGGCTAAAAACCTAGATTCTTTTAGACGGGCTGTGGTGTATACAGCGTTCTGTGGGAGATATGGCTAAAAACCTAGATTCTTTTAGACGGGCTGTGGTGTATACAGCGTTCTGTGGGAGATGTGACTAAAGACAACAATTCTTTTTGACGGGCTGTGGTGTATACAGCGTTCTGTGGGAGATGTGACTAAAGACAACAATTCTTTTAGACGGGCTGTGGTGTATACAGCGTTCTGTGGGAGATGTGACTAAAGACAACAATTCTTTTTGACGGGCTGGTGTGAATGCAACGTTCTGCAAAGGGCATGGGACCTGATGATGATGGCTTTGTTCACGTCCAGTTGTATACATTTTAACGATGTTTTAGCTCAAGCTTGCTACCCCTTTTGTGTCTTCATGACGACGTCCTGGATTTACAGAACTAATATCCGCTGCCATTTGTGTCCTCTCAATAATACAAGAAGTATGTTATGAAGCTGGTCTTGTCGATATCCGCTGATGAACTCTACGGATATGCATGATCCACGTGCACGAACTCCGTCAACTGGTTTGGGATCCATCTACAGCTGAAAAGGTAGACACAAACACATTTGAACACTTAGATACAGTGATAAAATAATGCAACTTCTTTATGTAATTGCTTACATTGATAGTCAAGGTCTTCTTGTGTAATTAGGAAAGCAATTGAAATACTAGAGATAACTGAGTAAATGATATTTTATTTAAGTAACAAAATAATGTGCGGTATCAGAAGTAACTTCATTACATAATACTATTTATGATAGTGAATGAACGTGTAGCTAATTGTTGCTTCAAATGCATCAATGTGGTCATTGAAATCAAACGAAAATGAAGAAGAAGTAAAACAAGAAAAGTGGAAGACTAAAACAAATACGGCTTGAGGAAGATAAAAAAAGAAAGACGAGAAAAAGTACAGGTGAACAAAGTAGAAGGCAAAGATGGTGAATAAGAGAAATAATGAGAAGGCAAGATGGAAGCGAAGACAAGGAACTGAACTAATTAGACAAAGAACACAAAGAACAGCTAGTGTTCCTGGCTTAAATATGTCCTTCTGTAGAGAATTGCTTTTTATTTATTTTCTCTTCAGGCAAAAATAACCAAACGGAAGAATTTATGAGCTCTGTTGGGAGAAAGATCGTCTACTTCTGATTTAAGTGCCGTGCCATTTGGCTCTCCATGTATTTCCACAATGTAAGGGCCTTGAGATAATATAAAATTCGTTCAACCGTTGATTATTGCTCACAGAGCTAGAGAACTCACCGCTTAAAACAAATTGCGCCTGAAATATTCTAGGAGCTGACATTTTTTAGTTTAATTTTATTGACTGTTTTTGGACCTTTTGTTGCTTCATGATATCTAGTTTCAGTTTCTGGACAGGAAAAAAAAAAGAAATAATTAGGAGATAAATGTTATAATGTAATTTATATCTGTTGGCAATAAATAATGAGATATTTAACACAAATTTTTCGAGCAATTTAATAAATTGCCCCCCCCCCCCCTTTTTTTTCTTCTCCCCACCACCAATGACATATTATAGAGCTTTCTTTTTTTTTTTGTCTTCAATTTTTTCTCTCAGAGGTTTTTTTTTTCAACTGGAAAGGGAACAGAGGGTGTTCCAGTTAACTTTTATGATTCGAGCTGTAACCGAAATATATATTTAGAAGAAATGGACATCTAGGGTTATCTGACACCTATTATAAGACTAAGCAACTAATGTTATTATTACCAGTTGGTACTGACGTCATATTTGCAATAAAGACAGGCTACTGTGAACAACGATCGACATTCCCTAGATGCCGAGAGGAAAAACAAAAATACAATATTTTTATTTTCACGTGAAAGGGGAGTTTAACTATTTGATGACATGAAATAGTGATTTGTTTTTTGTTTGTTTTATTTTTAGCCTGAAACCGTACCTGCAGTTGACAATTAGGGCTTATAAAAGATTGACTTTGGAGAAAAGAATCGATAATACCACTAGTAATACAGAATTGTTTTCCTAAACGTAGAAAGTTTTATGACAGTTTACAGCGTAGAATGGAAAATCGTCCTCTATCTAAAGAAAAGACATAACTACCAGAGTGGGTAATGCTACTCTTAGTGAGAATGAAATGAAGAGCTTGTGTAAGAAGTTTGGAATTCGAGAAAGACGATCTGTAAGAGGATTTTCATGAATCCTGATAGAGATCATTTCTGTTGCATCATTGCAGGATGAACAGCATCCACATTTCTATTTCTGAATGTAAACATGGCTTCTCCGAGATTAATTATTTCTCACACACACGACATTAGCTTTTCTTCTAATAATCAGTACACTGAATACCATCAAGCTAATTGGTTCTCCCCTATGGTTTTCAACCCTTCTCATACGTTATTCCTAGTTCCTCAAAAAGCAACAAACTCGAAGAGTAAGGAAGGAACATATCTAGTGACGTTGACGTGACCGATAAGATGAACCCAGCTTTGCTCTTAAGGTACTAACTGATTTCAATTTTTTTTCTTCAATAATGTTCATGGTTAAAATCACTCAACCTCATCACTGACTTACTGTTTGTTTTTAATTTTCATTTGATACAAATCATTATATAATGTAATGTCCATTCGACAAATGTATGTCTTCAGAGCTTCAGAAGCCTGGGGAATGTAATAATTTTTATGGGAATAGATTAAACTTTAAAGGAAAAAAAAATGTTGCTGTAAGAAGAATGTCCTTCTCCTATTGGGAAAAATAGATAAGTAAAATAGTCGGTTTTTTTCACATTTATATAGGGGAAAACAAATAAAATAGTCGGTTTTTTCACACTTACATAGGGGAAAACAAATAAAATAGTCGGTTTTTTCACATTTACATAGGGGAAAAACAAATAAAATAGTCGGTTTTTCACATTTACATAGGGGAAAACAAATAAAATAGTTGGTTTTTTCACATTTACATAGGGGAAAACAAATAAAATAGTCGGTTTTTTCACATTTACATAGGGAAAACAAATAAAATAGTCGTTTTTTCACATTTACATAGGGGAAAACAAATAAAATAGTCGGTTTTTTCACATTTACATAGGGGAAAACAAATAAAAGTAGTTTTTTTCACATTTATATAGGGGAAAACAAATAGAATAGTTTATTCACCTGGTGATTCTGTCTCTTACACTTACAAGGCTTATATTAGAATTGAAGGGAACTGAGCTCAAGTCAAACTCATTGTAAGTTGAAGGAACACCATAAACAACAGTACAGTATTATAAAATGGAAATGGTTGAGTGATAATAATGAGATTCTTGCAAAGGAAACAGCTGCTGTATCTCCCTCGACATAATAAAGAGCATAAGGGAAAGAGAAGTTCCCATCACAATTGTGTTTGTTATTCTTAAAACTTTTGTCAAGTCCCCGATTATGTCATCCCAGGAGGGTGACTAGGTGGTCTAGTGATAGGATATCGCCCTCTAAACATGGAGATCCTGGGTTCGATTTCCACAAAGGAGAAGCACATTTTTCAAAAATTAAACTCGTGGTACGGAAGATCCCGTGTTCATTATGCGCACGTTAAATTATCCTTGGTAGTTCGAAATCGAAAAGTCAAAGTCAAAATATAGCTGCTAACGGGGCAAAAATTTATGGGGAAAAAAATTGACGCAAAACGTCTAAAACTCGATGATAACAAAAATGAGAATACCTCTGAAGTCTGAGGATGTCTGCCTGTATGGCAAGGGACACATGAACACACTGCTGCGGGTAGGAAAAAAAGGAAGACGTGATATTGGCGCAAATTTCAATCCTTCGGGACGACGCTAAAGATGTAAAGCTGGAGTACACAAACAAACAATATGTCATTCCAGCTGAGCTTATTCTAGACAGCTCTCTTGCACTCACTCTCAATGCCGATGTGTATCACTGACAAACCGATGATTATAGCAACTCCAAAGTAAAAAAATAAAATTTGTCAACCCCTGACGAAATATTTAAATTGACGAATGGATTGTATCTGTGGATCAGACTCTTACATTATAATTATTAATTTACGCCGATCGACCTGCACTTCTTATAAACCGGAGACTTGGAGACTATGTCGATTCTCTATCTTCCACTCTCATAATTCATTTTCTGATTACTGCTATCGCTCAAATATTCAAGAAGTGTCGATCTTGGAGACTATGTCGATTCTCTATCTTCCACTCTCATAATTCATTTTCTGATTACTGCTATCGCTCAAATATTCAAGAAGTGTCGATCTTGGAGACTATGTCGATTCTCTATCTTCCACTCTCATAATTCATTTTCTGATTACTGCTATCGCTCAAATATTCAAGAAGTGTCGATCTTGCCTTGGGAGTTTCACACAGGCCGAGAACCCTGTCTCGTCTTGTTCGAAGATTTCACTGCTTCTTGATGATTGTGCCAATAACTTCGAGGCGGGCTCTCTGGATTTAACACCGTACTTGCTTCATTCCGGCTACCTCGAGCCTTGACAACATTTAATACTTGACTAGACTGGAATAGAAGGACTAATGATAGTTTAACTTTTGACAGAGACGTGGTTCTCTACTAAGGTTCTGTACCTTAATTGAACAATTAATGCAATGTGAAAATCATACAGACCAGTTCCCCTCACAACTTTCCCAACTACTCTATCGATTAATATCCAGCCGTTACCACTTCTGAGTGTCCTACACCCAATCTAACACTAAATCCATCGTGGACAAATCTATAGTTTCTACGTAACTTTTATCTACCGTCTGAAATCTCGGAGTTACTGCTATGAACTCTATACTAGTTAACATCTTGATACGAATCTCTCTTCACTGGATCTTTCCTTTCTCTCTTGCTAACCGGACCTCATATTTGGGGAAGCTTCACTGCTCCACTGAATAATTATTGCTGTTTTGTAAGGAGCTCGTCAACTAATTCGCGTATTTTCTTTATCTTACAATTGGACCCATTACGTCTTAACATCCAGTGGGGTAATGCACAAATGGTTGTTATATATAGACTTTCTTTGTCCGTTCAGCGCCACCTATGTCTCTCAAGCCTGCCCGCTGAGGAGTGACCACCCAAAGCTTGTGATGTTTTCAGCACTGCACACAGGGGCGATTGTAGGTAAAATGACGTCAGCCGTCCTCAGCTTAAGACGTCACAAGCATTCCGGAGAAAACTCCCTCAGCGGAAGGCTTGAGCGATTAGTTGCCATTGGTCCATTCTATTACTAAATTTTGTTCTCTTCGTCTCTTCCGATCTTGAATCTTACTAATTAGTCTAACAAATAGTTTGGCAGTTAATTTTACCATATTCTCCTTCTTCCGAGGTCTCTGGGTTAATATTTTCCTAAACCCCATTAAATTAATTACCCTACAAGAATTTATTAACAAAGGGACCCACAATAGCTCACTGCTTAGTGAACTGTACTACTAATGACGTCGAGTTCGATCCTGATCAACGGCTTCTAGGATCACCCAGCCTTAAATGAGTACCAAATTGTTTTCTTGGAAAGTAAAGCGGCACGGACATAACACTGACCTCATTACCCCAAAAAATCATTTGCCGAAGGTCTGTAAAAATTATTGTCACTAACACCATATTACATACACATACGCCACTTGGCGTGACAGGGCACTTTACCTTTTTTTATTTTTTAACTCTAACTTATTGCCCAAAGACCTCTGGTTAATTTTCTTGCCAACAATCAATAAAAATCTCTCACTATAGATCAATCTACATCTATGATCTGTAAATCTCTAAATTGCAAGTGGTGGGTTTTATAGTTTCTAAATCAATGGTCGATGTATTTGACACGTCACAATCTGTAAGAAAATCAGTAAAACCTTTGTGGCTTTCAGACATTCAGTAAAACCTCTGTGGCTTTCAGACATTCAGTAAAACCTCTGTGGCTTTCAGACATTCAGCAAAACCTCTGTGGCTTTCAGACATTCAGTAAAACCTCTGTGGCTTTCAGAAAATTACGATTTTCTTTAATTAAAAGTACCCCATTGTTTTCTTTAATTCAGAGTTAACCATTGTTTTCTTTAATTAAGAGTTCACCATTGTTTTCTTTAATTAAAAGTTCACCATTGTTTCTTTAAATGAAAGTTCACCATTGTTTTCTTTAATTAAAAGTTCACCCTTGTTTTCTTTAATTAAAAGTTCACCATTGTTTCTTTAAATGAAAGTTCACCATTGTTTTCTTTAATTAAAAGTTCACCCTTGTTTTCTTTAATTAAGAGTTCACCAATGTTTTCTTTAATTAAGAGTTCCTCATTGTTTTTTTTTTAATTAAGAGTTCCTCATTGTTTTTTTTAATTAAGAGTTCCTCATTGTTTTTTTAATTAAGAGTTTACCCTTGTTTTCTTTAATTAAAAGTTCACCATTGATTTCTTTAATTAAAAGTTCCCCATTGTTTTCTTTAATTAAAAGTTCCCCATTGTTTTCTTTAATTAAGAGTTCCTCATTGTTTTTTTTAATTAAGAGTTTACCCTTGTTTTCTTTAATTAAAAGTTCACCATTGATTTCTTTAATTAAAAGTTTCCCATTGTTTTCTTTAATTAAGAGTTCACCATTGTTTTCTTTAATTAAGAGTTCCTCATTGTTTTCTTTAATTAAGAGTTTACCCTTGTTTTCTTTAATTAAAAGTTCACCATTGATTTCTTTAATTAAAAGTCCCCCATTGTTTCTTTAATTAAAAGTTCCCCATTGTTTCTTTAATTAAAAGTTCCCCATTGATTTCTTTAATTAAAAGTTCCCCATTGATTTCTTTAATTAAAAGTTCCCCATTGTTTTCTTTAATTAAAAGTCCCCCATTGTTTTCTTTAATTAAAAGTCCCCCATTGTTTCTTTAATTAAAAGGTCACCATTGTTTTCTTTAATTAAGAGTTCACCATTGTTTTCTTTAATTAAGAGTTCACCATTGATTTCTTTAATTAAAAGGTCACCATTGATTACTTTAATTAAGAGTTCACCATTGATTTCTTTAATTAAGTGTTCACCATTGATTACTTTAATTAAGAGTTCACCATTGATTACTTTAATTAAGAGTTCACCATTGATTTCTTTAATTAAGTGTTCACCACTGATTACTTTAATTAAAAGTTCACCATTGTTTTCTTTAATTAAGAGTTCACCATTGATTACTTTAATTAAAAGTTCACCATTGTTTCTTTAATTAAAAGGTCACCATTGTGTTCTTTAATTCAGAGTTCACCATTGTTTTCTTTAATTAAAAGTTCACCATTGTTTCTTTAATTAAAAGTTCACCATTGTTTTCTTCAATTCAGAGTTCACCATTGTTTTCTTTAATTAAAAGTCCCCCATTGTTTTCTTTAATATTAAAAGTTCCCCATTGTTTTCTTTAATTAAAAGTTCCCCATTGTTTTCTTCAATTCAGAGTTCACCATTGTTTTCTTTAATTAAAAGTCCCCCATTGTTTTCTTTAATATTAAAAGTTCCCCATTGTTTTCTTTAATTAAAAGTTCCCCATTGTTTTCTTTAATTAAAAGTTCCCCATTGTTTTCTTTAAATAAAAGTTCCGCATTGTTTTCTTTAATTAAAAGTTCCCCATTGTTTTCTTTAATTAAAAGTTCCCCCTTGTTTTCTTTAATTAAGAGTTCACCATTGTTTTCTTTAATTAAAAGTTTCCCATTGTTTTCTTTAATTAAGAGTTCACCATTGTTTTCTTTAATTAAGAGTTCACCCTTGTTTTCTTTAATTAAAAGTCCCCCATTGTTTTCTTTAATTAAGAGTTCAGCTAAAATTAGCTTAGATATAATGTTGACTATTCTCCAGGAGCAAAAGCGTTCCATGGAGTGAACCCAGCTCATCGTTTTCTTCAACCTTGTCTCTCTCATCTAATCCACCAAAAGTGTTGATCTCGTGTGGGTTCAAAGTGTGTCACGTGCCACTTGGGTACGGCAGAACAATAACCTCAAATAATGAATGTTGGTCACGTGTCAAACTCATTCTTCACCTAATTAGTCTTATCACAGCCCTATTATAAATTGTAGTGCAATAAAGGTAAGGGTAAAGGTAAAGTACGAGACTTGAACCGGCGTCTTAACACGCGAGTTTCCACCCATATGTGCTCGGCCGCCTATCCAGAAATATTCGGAGATTTCTGTATAGTGTCGCCTCAAGCATCGAAACTCAGATGCAAGGCGACATTCCTCACCTTCGCAGGGTAATAGCCTGGTACCCATCTCTGCCAACGGCTGGGTCGTCCATGGTGGTATTTTTTTTTTCCCAATCACGAGTACAATTCACACTGCTCCCAGCTGGAATCAAACACGGGTTGTCTGAACGTCGGTAGTCCAGTCAAGTGGTTTTCCCAACTAGGCTACCGAGGCCCCCTTAAAAAAAAAAAACTGGCAGCGGTGGGATGCAGTGCAATAATAAACTGGAATAATAATTATTTATACTCCGGCAGATGAAAAAACACTTATACAAATGTCCGTACACGTTTACTCAAAGTAATTGTTTCTAACTTCTCAAATGATCTTCATCTTCATATATGAATTTTTTTTCAAGCACTGTTTGCAACCATATACTTCATTATTTCAAATGATGTCATAGCCAGAACAATTTACACTAAAACGTTTTCAGATATGTTCATTTAGTTAATACATCTATAGGTATAGCTTGACGACCGTGAGGGACAACACTAAAACGTTTTCAGATATGTTCATTTAGTTAATACATCTATAGGTATAAATTGACGACCGTGAGGGACAGCCCTAAAACAATACAAAAAATGCACTAACGTTCATAACAATGCAAAGCTGCTGTAAAGCAGACAGTAAGAATGAGAAGATAAGGAAAAAAGGTATAGTTACAACTTTCCTTAGGTGAGGACCAATATAAAAAAGAAAATCGACGCTGTGGCTCAGAAGGACTTCAGTTGAAATAGTAGACAAACAACAAAAATAATATTTTATTATTATTATTATATATATATATATATATATATATATATATATATATATATATATATATATATTATAATATCATTATATATACAAGAGCATAATATATTGTCAATTGTTCCAGCTGAAGAGCTGCAAAGTTGTTTTATTTTTGTATTGGTCCTCACTTTAATAAAGTTGTAACCATACATTTTTTATCTTTGCATTCCTACCATTAGTTTTACAGCAGCTTCGCATATTTATGTATTTACGCCCATATATAACGGTAACTGTCTTAGTTAATATTAAAAGGAAATTTTCCACCTCTTGTTCGCCTCTTCTTCGCCACAGTCTTATTTTTCACATTGTTTATCTCTCTTATTTAATACATGTTCTTGAGTGCACTGCGTCAAAATATAACAGGTTTTCTACTAAATGATTTCATGAACACAATCTAGAATTGCGTCTCGCTTGCTTTTAATAATCTACTTCCATATTTAATCATTTATTTTCCGAACCTTTTTCCATCAGAAGAGACGGGTGGAAACAAGATTATACCATTTTGTAGAAGCCAAATATCATGCAACACTGTGTCAACATTTGAGTATAATTTCACATCAATAATTTAATTAGCTAATATGTTATTTATGCCAGAATGTGCAAATAAATGGTAGTATTCATAAACGTATTAACTAGTTTTATAGTTTCAATGTTCGTAAACATAAAAGCCCAAATCATTTACATGGAAATTGTGTTCACTTGGGATAAATCTGTTACCGTCTGTGAGAATGCGATTATTATTTGTTCCATTCTGTTGCGCTGGTTATTTCATCTAACCTTTAGCTGCACTGGAGGATTAGCATTGGTTCACTTGTCATATTTCTAGGTAATGATTCCTTACACATGATCAGATTTTAAGCATTTATTTCCTTTTGCTATATGGAGTTTGAGTTGGATACTTTTAATCTATTTTGCATTTTTGGCTATTCATTTCTTCTTGCTATTAGGGTTAACTATCAAAGGTCCTAATTGGTTGTTTAATGCTGGGGATTGGGCAGTTTGTTGAGATGTTTGGTCCTCAAGTCTTTTTTTCTCTTCTAAATACTAGTCACGGATTGGTCTGATATGGGCTATTCATGACTCAATGAGTCGTTAAAGGAGAATCACAAAGAACGCAACTATTCTCTAATTATTGATTGGTCAGATTTGATGTGAACTGGATCAACACCACCTGTATCTCTCAAAGCCTGCCCGCTGAGGAGGAGGGGGAAACCACCTAAAACTTGTGACGTTTTCAATTTTGAGAGCAGGGACGGCTGTGGGTAATATGACGTCAGCCGCCTAGCTATATAGCTCAAGACGTTACAAGCATTTGGGTGTTTTGGGGAAACCCACTCAGCGGGCAGACCTGAGAGATTTAGATGACCTTGACTGGACTATCCATGACGTGGCAAGTCACGGAGTGTCGTCAAATGGCACAACTATTATCCAGTCTCTTTGCCAGGGTCATATCAACTAACCAATAATTCTACTTAGATTCCATAAACTTATTCTTACCATCAACATTCTTACATAAACTAAATCTTACTGACTGTATTAGTCACAAGCTAAATCTTACCACTTATATTAGTCACAAGCTAAATCTTACCGCTTATATTAGTCACAAGCTAAATCTTACCGCTTATATTAGTCACAAGCTAAATCTTACCGCTTATATTAGTCACAAGCTAAATCTTATCGCTTATATTATTCACAAACTAAATTTTACAGCTTATATTATTCACAAACTAAATCTTACCGCTTATATTATTCACAAACTAAATTTTACAGCTTATATTATTCACAAACTAAATCTTACCGCTTATATTATTCACAAACTAAACCTTACAGCTTATATTATTCACAAACTAAATTTTACAGCTTATATTATTCACAAACTAAATTTTACAGCTTATATTATTCACAAACTAAACCTTACCGCTTATATTATTCACAAAGTAAATCTTACCGATTATATTATTCACAAACTAAATTTTACAGCTTATATTAGTCACAAGCTAAATCTTACCGCTTATATTATTCACAAACTAAACCTTACAGCTTATATTGTTCACAAACTAAACCTTACCGCTTATATTATTCACAAACTAAATTTTACAGCTTATATTATTCACAAACTAAATTTTACAGCTTATTTTATTCACAAACTAAATTTTACAGCTTATTTTATTCACAAGCTAAATCTTACCGCTTATATTAGTCACAAGCTAAATCTTACCGCTTATATTAGTCACAAGCTAAATCTTATCGCTTATATTATTCACAAACTAAATTTTACAGCTTATATTATTCACAAACTAAATCTTACCGCTTATACTATTCACAAACTAAATTTTACAGCTTATATTATTCACAAACTAAATCTTACCGCTTATATTATTCACAAACTAAACCTTACAGCTTATATTATTCACAAACTAAATTTTACAGCTTATATTATTCACAAACTAAATTTTACAGCTTATATTATTCACAAACTAAACCTTACCGCTTATATTATTCACAAAGTAAATCTTACCGATTATATTATTCACAAACTAAATTTTACAGCTTATATTAGTCACAAGCTAAATCTTACCGCTTATATTATTCACAAACTAAACCTTACAGCTTATATTGTTCACAAACTAAACCTTACCGCTTATATTATTCACAAACTAAATTTTACAGCTTATATTATTCACAAACTAAATTTTACAGCTTATTTTATTCACAAACTAAATTTTACAGCTTATTTTATTCACAAACTAAACCTTACCGCTTATATTATTCACAAACTAAATTTTACAGCTTATATTATTCACAAACTAAATTTTACAGCTTATTTTATTCACAAACTAAATCTACCTCTTCCACTGCTACATAAACGAATTCCTACCGCTTCCCCAGTGTTCTATAAAACCATTCTCACGCTTCAATACTTCATAAACTCATATTAATCCCCACAATGGATTTTCTAATGTCCCATAAATCAATTCTAGACGCTCCCATGATTCCATAACCTAATTGTCACAACCTCATGCTTTCGTCAACATATACACGTTATTTCACTGGCCTCCTCATATACTAACATTACCAGTTGATGTGATTTAAATAAAACAAACTCATAACGCCCTTGATTTCAACAGCCAATTTCTCATAGTCTTCCTTCTGTTGTTGTTCGTGATTTGCTCGACTATTTCTTGTCGGTTTCATTCACCCTTAGAAACAAAATGAGCGTAATTTGCGCTGTACTCTGTCTTACTGTACTATGTCCTATTGTATTCTGTCCTACTGTACTATGTCCTATTGTACTCTGTCCTACTGTACTATGTCATACTGTACTATGTCCTACTGTCCTACGTCCTAATGTCCTACTGTACTATGTCCTACTATCAACGGTTAAAACACATAAGTACAACTTCAGCACCGCACGTTTTGGCACTGTTTACTTTGTCTCCTGATACCGCCTCACATGACAGACGTTTAATTATTTTTCACGGTTACCGTGGGACGACTAAATACGATCTTGGTCAGCTGTAGTTCAATGATCCTTACGCCAACTATCAGAAGCTTGAGCTTCCAGGACACACACTAAGTGACGTCATGAGTTATTATTTGTCCACTAGAAAAAATCACTCGAAAATGTTCGTGACACACTTTCCCAGGTAGGCAACCACCAAGGGGACACTGAGCCTTCACTCACTAACAGATTTCATCACAACAAAGTAAGTACTGCTAACCAGTTGATTAGGGCTAGCATTCCATCAGGATTTAAAACAGGACCTCCATTTGACACATCTGAGGTTACATGGGTACCTAAACTTTGGTGAGGAAGAAAGGCTTGCGGATATAGAGCTCTGGCTTAGTCTTCCACAAACAAGTTTCATCAAGGACAGTAGGGACAGTACAGACCACTCCCTGATAGTAAGTAAGTAAAGAGCCCCCGTCACGCCAAGTGGCCTATAAGGAATATGGTGTTAGTGACCATACATTTTACAGACCTTCGGCACATGATTTTTGGGGTAATGTGGTCGGTATTGCGTCCGTGGCGCTTTACTTTCCCATAAAAAAAATCCGGTACCCATTAAAGGCTGGGTGAACCTGTGCCGTCATTTGGGATCGAACCCTACCTCGTGTCCTTTGTAGTCCAGTTCACTAACCACTGAGCTATCGCGGCCACTCCCCGATAGTAGTAATGCTATTTAGTTATTTTACCATAACTTATCTTAACTTTATGATAAAATACCAAACTAATTATGTAATACGGGATGATAGAATGCGTGTCAGAACAACAGACAACAGGTTACAATATCAGCAGAATTCAACACTCACTACCCTCGGCAATAAATGGGTTTACCAACTCCCAATAGACTACTGCACCATTATTGGAATTAACTGCACCTTTTTACTCATCTCTGACTTAAGGGCATTATTCATGTGCCAAAAGTCATTTACGTAATTACAGCAATCTCATAGGTCATCTCCAAGGACCAATAAGATAATATAAACCCAAGTTTAGCCACTGTGGTACAGTGATTAGTACACTTGTCTAGTGAGCACAGGAAGTCGGGTTCGATCCACGGCTACTAGATCCACCCAGCCTTAAATGGGCACTAACATTTTTTGAATGGGAAAGAAAGATGGGATATTGGCTGTCACATAATCCAAAGATGTATCGTTGGTAGAATAACATGGACACTAACACTATATTCTCTGTACTCTATACTCAACGTGTGATGGGTTTCTTTATTTCTTCTATCTTTTTCGTCAGTTAGGCTTGGCTGCTGATACGGTAGTACGGACTTCATTAGGCAATTTGGGCAGTTTTCAAAAAAAAATATTTTCTCGATTTTTTTATTTACCAATTCTTTGAAAAAGGTGATTATAGACTTTAGACTTTAGAACGAAATGGCTTCACTGCAATCAAGGCCCATATCTGTCCAGCCACTCTTCCAACAACCAACATAACGTCCATCCCGATAGTTGAAACTGTTTTATTGAACGTGAGTGGTTTTGTAAGGGTTAGAAGCGCAGAATACTGATCTCAATATCAATGATACGTAGACGTACATACATCGTACGTACGCCATATTTCTCATACGTCACATGATGTACGCTTTTCTGTTTTATTTTTATTTACACTGCTTTCTTTCTACGTTCACCCAAAGAACTACACCACTCCAACGACCGAATTTAAAACAGCGTTAAATGGGCGTAGATGTGTTGCATTTCATTTATAGCAAATTTCTGGATCCGAACCTTTTAGCGCATAATTAAACCTCAACTTAGCATGTTTATGGAACCGCGATAGCTCAGTGGTTAGTGAACTAGACCACAAAGGACATAAGCCTGATCGACGGCTTTCGGGTTCACTCAGCCTTAAATGGGTACCGGATTTTTTTCTAGGAAAATAAAGTGGCACGGGCGTAATACCGACCACACTGTCTTATAAAAATCATATGCAGAGGGTCTATAAAAATTATGGTCACTAACACCATATTCCCTATACGTCAGTGGGCGTGACGAGGCTCTTTACTTGCTTGTTTTCACTTAGCATGTTTGCTTAGCTAAATTTAGAGTTATGTGGGCAATTTCAAAGCACTCAGTAACCCTTAAGCAATCTCAGTGTACAACCCTTAAGCAATCTCAGTGTACAACCCTTAAGCAATCTCAGTTTACAGCCCTTAAGTAATTTCATTGCATTCAGCAACATTTAGGTGCCTTACAGATCCCTAAAACTCTTACTTATTTCAGTGCCTACAACAATTCACAAACAATTTCAGGTGTCCTCAGAAACCTTTGCTCACTTAAATTGTTCCGAACAGCTCTTAAGTGTGTCGATTGCCCTCAACAACATTTCAGTAATTTTGCTGCCCTTTGCTACCCTTAAGTAAACCCAGTAAACTTAAAATCTGACCTAATTTCATCGGCCTCAACCACCTGGTAATTTCAGTGTCTTCAAAAACTGTTAAGCAATTGTATTCCTCTCAATTAACTCATAAGTAATCTTAGTACCCTCAACAACCGTTAAGTAATTGAAGTGCCTTCAATAATTCTGAAATAATTCCAGTACCCTCAACAACCGTTAAGTAATTGAAGTGCCTTCAATAATTCTGAAATAATTCCAGTACCCTCAACAACCTTTAAGCAAATTCAGTGCCTGCAATAAATCTTCAGCAATTCCAGAGCCCTTAACAACTCTGAAGTAATTTCAGCGAAACGTCATCTAAATATTCAGCCACTGTTTCCTTGAACAATCATGGCTTCCTCTAGAGGACAATATCACCGAGTTGAAGAGCCGTTTGCATAAATGAGATATTTTATTGACCACATGAATAAATTGTGTTCACAAACGTGTACCACAAGCCTTGTGTAGAGTGCGATTTCGCTGTCGCTCGTTTTCAGACAGAAATTTCCAGAGCGCATGCGTGGATACCGTATGACCGTGTAAACTGATTTAGAAAAATAATAATTACATTTCCGTCGTCGTGAAACAGAATATAACACTAAGAATTCTCTATGTGACATCTGAAAGAAATATAAAGAGAAGTTTTATTGAATTACAATAGGGTAGATTTGTCAGTGCCTGACAGAAAGGCCTTTATCGGATAGACGTTCCGATTCACGCACAGGAGGGAAAGTTAGTATGAGTTCTCTTCACACCTTTGACGTACGGGGAATATGGTGGTAGTGTATCTATTTGTCAATGACCAATGGCATTTTAGGCACAATGTTCACAGAAGATGGAAAATTAGACAGAGAAATTGACATGCGAATACAAAAAGCAAATGCTGTCACATACCAGCTTTCACCATTGCTAAGACATCCAAACATTTCTATGCCAGCTAAACAACAAATGATAAATAGCATCTTCATACCAACTTTGTGCTATGAAAGTCAAACATGGACCCTTTCTAAATCACATTTAAGAAAGATCAATACATGTGAGATGCGATGCTTGAGAAAAGTAACAAACAACACAAGAAGAGATAGAATACCAAATGAAACCATAAGAAAAATGGTAGGAACAAAACCCTGCCAAGAATATATAGAACAACAACAACTTAAATGGCTTGGCCACCTGGTCAGAATGAATCCTCACCAATCACCATCAAGGGCGTTCTTCTCGAGAATGCATGGAAAAAGACCAAGAGGAAGACCCAGAAGAAGATGGATAGATGCAGTGACAGAGACATGTAACAACAAAGGAAAATCACTAATTCAGACAATTCGAGCAGCACAAGAACGACAAATGATATAAACCACGACACCTTTTAGGTATCAGTGAAAGAGAAAAGAAGAAGAAGAATGACCAATGGCACATTTTATGAGTGATAGGGTCGGTTTCAAGCAAGCCGACTTTTTTTCATTAAAAAAATATAGAAATAATAAAAAATGAAATATAATGTGAGAGAAAGAGAAAAAAGACAGAGACAAACGAATAAGAGAGAGAGAGAGAGAGAGAGAGAGAGAGAGAGAGAGAGGGATGAGAGAAAAGAAGTGTTGGAACATGCACCATCATCAACATCAAGTACCATGCCTGCTGGCGTAGGAGATCATCTCTCTCCACAACTCTTGATCTCGACAGTTATTTATCACTTCTGTTGTTGACTTCGGTCGGTCAACCATTCTCTTAAGCTGTCTGGTATCTTTTCTCTTTGCTTTCCTCTATCTCTTCGTCCCTCAATTTTCGCAGTTGTCAGAATATTCCACCTGTTCACTTCTCATTACATGGCAAAAAATGATGATTGTTTCTTCCTAATATTGGAAACTAGCCGTCTTTTTTTGCTTTGGCCTCTTTTAGAACGTTTTAATTACTCTTCTTAGCTGTCCATGGTATTTTCAACATTCTTCTGTAAAACCACATTTCTATAGCCTCCAGTAAATTTCTTGACTGTTGTCCTATTGTCCATGATTCACATCCATATAATAAGAAGGGCTGTACATAACATTTAAGAACTAATTTTATAGTTTCCATTGTCCAAAATGGATTGTACCGTTCATTCATTGAGTGCCGTCTTCGCATCGAAGTTTGGCTACCATGGAGCGCCATTCCGCTTTGTCTCTTGCTTTGACTCTGCAGGTTGTCATAGGTTGACTTGCCCATCTTTTGATATTACTGGTCCATGTTAGTCTTGGTCTGCCTTTGCCCCTTTACCGTGTATTTTCCCTTCCAAGATTACTTTTAGTAGGCTGCTGTGTCCTATAACATCTCTCGAAAAATATCATTTGTCTTGTTAGAATTGTGTTTAGTAGTTCTCTTTTTTTTTTAGTTGTAAAAGTAAAGTACCCCTGTCACGCCAGGTGGCGTATAGGGAATATGGTGTTAGTGACCATACATTTTACAGACTTCAGCACATGATTTTTGGGGTAATGTGGTCGGTATTACACCCGTGCCGCTTTACTTTCCCAGAAACCGGAGCCATCAGTTGGGATCGAACCCTACCTCTTGTCCTATGTAGTTCAGTTCACTAACCACTGAGCTATCGGGGCTCCCTTTAGTTGTAAGATTTCATCTTTTGTTTTGTGCCGAAGGTCTCTGAAATTTATGGTCAGTAACACCATATTCCCTATACGCCACTTGGCGTGATGGGGGTACTTTACTTTTTAACATATACCATAGTGGAGTAGATTATATCCTTTAACATTTACCGTAGTGGAGTAGATTATATCCCGTAACATAAGCCATAATGGCGTAGATTGTATATCAAAACATAAAACATATCGAAGTAGATTATATTCTATAATATATGCCACAGTGGAGTAAAGTATTCATATACTATCTTCATCGTGCTAGGCCACAACAATGCAAGTCAAGAAACCGGTTCTTTCTCTTCCTCGGCATAATAACCGTCCCCAACACGAACTCTCAATGAACCATACACTAAAATATTCCTATGAGCTGGCGCTATATGAGACTAGCAATCCTATGAATCATCTCGTCAGCTGGCTATATGTGGGACTAGCACCCCACCAAATCTTCTTGTCAGCTGGCTCTATGCAGGACTAGTACCACTTTAAATATTCTTGTCGACTGGCTCTATGCGGGACTAGCACCCCTCTAAATCTTCTTGTCAGCTTGTTCTATGGGGAATAGCACTCTGCTAAATCTTCTTGTTCACTGGCTCTATGCGGGACTAGCACCCCTCTAAATCTTCTTGTTCACTGGCTCTATGCGGGACTAGCACCCCTCTAAATTTTCTTGTCAGCTGGCTCTATCCGGACTAGCACCCCTCCAAATCTTCTTGTCAGCTGGCTCTATTGGGAAAAGCACTCCATATATAGTGACCATAACTTTTACAGACCTTCGGCACTTGATTTTTGAGGTAATATGGTCGGTGTTACGCCCGTGTCGCTTTACTTTCCCAGAAAAAAATCCAGTACCCATCAAAGGCTGGGTGAACCGAAAGTCGTCGGTTGGGATCGAAACCTATCTCTTGTCCTTTGTAGTCCAGTTCACTAACCACTGAGCTATCGCGACTCCCTCTATGGGGAATAGGACTCTGCTAAATCTTCTTGTCAGCTGGCTCTATCCGGAACTTGCACCCCTCCAAATCTTCTTGTCAGCTGGCTCTATCCGGGACTAGCACCCCTCCAAATCTTCTTGTCAGCTGGCTCTATCCGGGACTAGCACCCCTCTAAATCTTCTTGTCAGCTGGCTCTATCCGGGACTAGCACCCCTCTAAATCTTCTTGTCAGCTGGCTCTATCCGGGACTAGCACCCCTCTAAATCTTCTTGTCAGCTGGCTCTATCCGGGACTAGCACCCCTCTAAATCTTCTTGTCAGCTGGCTCTATCCGGGACTAGCACCCCTCTAAATCTTCTTGTCAGCTGGCTCTATCCGGGACTAGCACCTCTCCAAATCTTCTTGCCAGCTGGCTCTATCCGGGACTAGCACCCCTCCAAATCTTCTTGTCAGCTGGCTCTATCCGGGACTAGCACCCCTCCAAATCTTCTTGTCAGCTGGCTCTATCCGGGACTAGCACCCCTCTAAATCTTCTTGTCAGCTGGCTCTATCCGGGACTAGCACCCCTCTAAATCTTCTTGTCAGCTGGCTCTATCCGGGAATAGCGCCCCTCCAAATCTCTTCATCACCAAACAACGCTCTTACTGAAATTCCCAGATAACAAACTTAAAATGACACACAAACAGATAAGTAATGAAGAATTTTATCAGACAAGCAGAAGTATAATCAGACATTCAAACAAACAAGCAAGATGGAAGAAAGACATATAGACATTAATAAGAATTCTTAAACAAAAGGAAGTATATATAAGTAATATTATAACCAATTTTGCAATTATATCGACATAATGGGATTTTACAGTAAAGGCTACTGGCTCAACAAAGATGTCTAGAAATTAAAACTATGGAAAATTAAAGCACAATATCTTATCAATAACTTGCTATATTTTATCGAATACAGCAGTTAAAGTACATTTTAAAAATGTTTCCAAAGATTTAATAGTGAATATAACATTATTTCCCCAATTGTGAACTGCAAAGGGATGAAATGGGTATCGTGTGTTGCCATCTTCTGTAAATTAATAGACATGTATCCCGAATTACTGACTGCCTGATCTAGTTACTGACAGATTATGTGGAAATATATTATTATATTGTTTATGTTATATTATATATATATATTTTATATTATTGTTTATTGTATATTTGTTTATTTTATATTTTATATATATATATTATATATATATATATATATATATATATATATATATATATATATATATATATATATATTTGTTTAAACACATTGATACAAGATGAGCAGAAAGATGGGGAGCCGCGACAGCTCACTGGTTAGTGAACTGGACTACAAAGGACAAGAGGTAGGGTTCGATCCCAACCGACAGCTTCCGTTTCACCGAGCCCCTAATGTGTACCGGATTTTTTTCTGGGAAAGTAAAGCGGCACGGGCGTAATACCAACCGTATTATCCCAAAAATCATGTGCCGAAGGTCTGTAAAATTTATGGTCACTAACACCATATTCCCATATTTTTTTTTTTTTAATGAGCAGATAGATGGACGGATAAGCATGCAGTTCGTATAAATAGACCATCCCAGATATACATACAGAGATACAGAGACATAGACGAACTCAGGCACGCAAATAAACACATGGAAACAGTCGGGCAGACATACTTACCGTCAGTGTAGACTGTTGATACATAAGTCCAGTTACACATCACTAGGATATCAACCAGGGCCTGCGCTTGATAAAAGTCCGTCGGAACAACTCGCAGGAAATATTTGTAATGGTTCTTGTTACTAAGGTCAAGGCTGGTTGCCGAATAACCGACCTGTGGGATATTGAAAATCTGGAGGAGTTCTGGACCTGAAGACGAAACAAATCGTCTGAGTGAAGTCATAAAAAGGTTTTCACGTGAAACATCATATTGTTATATTTAAATGATGGGACGAAATGTAATACATTGTAAATATGCACTTGTTATCACAGCATATGACATAGTCATATAAGTGTGGATCTATATTTCATTAATTCCTCATTGGGTGCTATCTTCACGTCTCAGGTTGGCTACCATGGAGCACCACTTTACTCTGTCTTGCCTTGATGGTGCACTTTATTATATGTTCTCATGTACACTTTTGATGTTATCAATCCATTTTAGTTTTGGTCTGGCTAGGCCGCGTCTACCCTGTACCTTCCCTTCCAAGGTTTCATGAACATATTCATATTTCAGCAAAGTGCGCGTAAACCGTTGCACCATTAAAGACTCAAAATTTAATTTTAGAAAGTCAACAATCATTTAAAATGACGCAGGTTAAAATATATAATGAAATACTGCAGTATATGGGAAAACAAATCTAGAAAGAGTTAAAGACTATAGCTACCTTGGACATATTATAATAAATGATAGAAAATGTAAACCAGAAATAAACAAAAGAATAGCAATGGCAAAAACCAATTTTAAAACCTGAAACATACTCGCATCAAAGCAAATAATATCAGACGTAAAACTACGAATAGAAAAGTGCTATATTTACTTAACATTCCAGTATGGTATATAAAAATGCACATTAAATAAGAAAACAGAGCAGAAAACTGAAGTCTTTGAAATGTGAATCTATAGGAAAGTGGGGCGACTTGGAAGGAAAGTAAAAAGGACTAACACGATAGCTCTGAATCAGCTTGAAATGTAAAGAAAGAACTTAACACGATTCGAAAAAAGACAACTGCAATTTTTTTGACATGATGGGAGACATACCATTCTAAAAGTCATTTTGGTAGGGAAAGAACAAGGCACTCGAGGCAGAGGTAGACCAAGACTAAAGTGGACAGATACAATCAAAAGGTGGTCAGGTGAATCTATGACAATGTACACCATCAAGACAATAGACAGATTAAAATGGGGCTCCACGGTAGCCAACCTTCGATGTGGAGACTGCACCTAATGAATAAGATTGGGTCGAAATAACTGTATACTTCTTCTTTTGAAAAATACAGCAACACTTTTCCAATTTCGGCTTTAATTGTTTATTTTATTTTGAAAACGTGGAATCTGATCACGAGGATATTAGCGTGTTTCCTCCGTTTCTAATAGGAGTAGTTACTCGATTGGATGTGCCCATGAATGTGATTTTGGCGTTAAATTGCAGCTTTTACTTTCCTTGTATTAGGAATTAGTCCTCGTCAATTCGAAAATTCGCTTACAGAGGTACTTGGATGCTGAAATACCTTTCAGTCGAATGTTTTAGACAGACCTTGCTTTGCAACATTAAAGTTACGTCTATGTCAGTTATCACAAGCAACTATGCGCAACATTTACAAGTTATTTAGGGATATTTCGTTTTCCCAGAAAGAGAATCACATTTTATTGATTACGTTCATTGCAAACAATTCACAAGGTTTAAGACGGATTGCAGTGGGTTTATTAAACGGCATTGAATGCAGGATAATCTAAGTGGCTGTGAATATATATTTTTTTGGGGTGTAAATTAGGTTTAGTAGTTCATTATTTGACAAGCACGCATCCGCTCAAACCAGCTGTTTAAGCTAAAACCATAATCAACAAGATTTCGTGTGAAAGCGAATAATTCAAGGTCATAGTGTTATCAATGGATTTACTCACTGGTCTGGCGTTGGACCATACAGAGCTGCTAAGTGTGAGTCTTATATTGGTAATTTCTATTTGTTTATCCACTCAGCAAGAATTGGTTTGCTTATCTGAAAAGAATGTTAAGAAATTCCATACCGTACAAAACATATTAACAAGAGCAGGTTGAAGACCGTGGTAAACCCAGAGTAAGATTGACTGATACCATCCAAGAATAGCTACAACAATATCAACTGACAATGGATGAGTCTGAAAGAAGGGCAAGAAGTGGACATTTTTACCTCCCTTGACACCACAAGAAGTTAACATAACGTGACAAGAAAAAAGAAAGCAAAAGAAGTCGAGGCCGCAATTTTCTGTTGCATATTTAATACAATACCAGGATTGATCTCTCATACCTCCTCTTCTTGTTCTCCCATTAAACCGCTAAAACAAAATAGTTAAATTATTTTAGAGAACATGCGATAAGAACATGCAGAGAATCAAATAATAATATTGAAAATCCCAACAGAAAAAAATAACAAGCCTTTTGTGATTATAACTCTTCAAATAAATGAACAGCTCGACAGTTTAAATTTATTCAAACAAGTTGACGTTTATGATTTTCTTTTAATACAATCACTAACAAGATTCCTTGGATACAGTTTCAGATAAAATTACATTCTTGTTTTCCACGCCCACTCAACAGAATCAGAATTATTGTATCCCTTAATTAAAGAATGGGAGTCGCAATAGCTCAGTGGTTAGTGAACTGGACTACAAAAGACAAGAGGTAGGGTTCGAACCAAACCGACGGCTTCCGGGTTCACCCAGCCTTAAAATGGTACCGGATTTTTTCTGGGAAAGAAAGCGGCACGGGCGTAATAACGACCACATTACCTAAAAATCATGTGCTGAAGGTCTGTAAAATGTATGGTCACTAACACCACATTCTCTATACGCCACTTGGCGTGACTGGGGCTCTTTACTTTTACTTTTAATTAAAGTATAACAAATAAACTAGAACAGAATTATTGCTTTCCCGTATTACAAAACATACAATAAAATTGGCTTCCTCTATAGTTTTCGTTCCGTTACCTAAGAATCCATCAGTCTGTCAATGATTTAAAGAAAACGGTAGAAGAGGGCAGATCTCATCATGATGCTGCTCGGAGATTAAGAGATTGTAAGGGCCCTTTACTCCTGCAAACAATTTTTGTGCTTTAATAAAAATGGACTAATTTCTTGACTGGCAATGGGGCTAATTTCTGAACAGCGAGGAAACAGAGTTTAAGGAATTAGCATAGAAATATTGGGATCTGATAAATGTAAGTTTTAGCGTTGAGGGTTGTGGCGCGGGGGGGGGGGGGAAGAGTATTTGAAAGTCGAGAAGGACGTATACGGTAATGTCAAAAAATGAGTCAGCTACCTGCGAGTAAAATAGTTCTCAAGTGTATGGTTTAAAGCAGCAGCTTACTTTTATCAGACAGAGAGAGAGAGAGAGAGAGAGAGAGAGAGAGAGAGAGAGAGAACTATAAAACAAGGAGTAATGTCATACACCCACATACTTGGAAAACATAGTAACACTGGTAGTCAACAGGTTTGTGGGGTCTGTCATTGTGCAGGATACTTTTAATAAAGACATGCATGACATGGCGAGGGCTTTAATAGAATACCTCATGAAGGAACACGACAACGAAGTTGAGGATAACCCTCATGTCAACGGAATGGTGGAGCGCGACGCCACGAGGGGCGAAAGCTGGAAAAGCCTCCTCAGTGGAAAAGAACGCAGAACGTTCAAACAATGCAGGACAGGAAGAAGCTGTAGACGAATACTTGGATGGTTGCTGGAGCGGGTAGCAGAGCGGATATGAGAATGTTACGACTGCTGTGACGTCTGTTCGAACTGAAGACTAAAGTAACGCTGATGGGGCAACGCAAAGACATCAACAAAAAGACAGATAAATACTAAAAAAAAATAAAAATAAAACATGAGTTTTTCTGTGTTGATGCGTCGGACTATAGCTGTTAATTTAAATAACGTTTGAACATTCAGCCAGCACAACACAGACCAAACTGAGGGTGTGAAATAGAGAACGTTCAATGCTTTTATCTTATTCTGAAGGCTTGAGGTGTACATCAATTGAAACATCCAAACTTGCATCAGTTTATGCAAGTAGAACAGTGAGAACAATCTACAGATAACATAAGTGGAAATATATAAACTGTCATCATTGTGCACAAGAGCAGTGAGAACAATCTACAGATTACATAAGTGGAAATATATAAACTGTCATCATTGTGCACAAGAGCAATGAGAACAGTCTACAGATAACATAAGTGGAAATATAAAAATAAACTGTCATAACTTTGCACAAGAGCAATGAGATAATTCCACAGATAACTTAGAACTGTTTCAATATATGCACGTAGAATATATCTACATAGACGTAATATGTAGACGATTGATTCAAGTGATATTGAGAGATTCAGCACAATCGCAAGATCTATAATGCAGTGAACACCGGAGGGAAGCTGGAAGGGTATAGGACCAAGGACAAGCTGGTGGAGAGAAGGAGAGACAATGATGAACAGTTTGGGTCAGACTTAGGGAATATTGTGGAGGATGACTACGTAGCGCATACAAATGTAGGGCTGGCTGCTTTGCAGTAGAAGACGATCGTCACAGCTTTTTTGTTTTGATATCAATATGTCATTTCAGTTATAATCGTTTTATATCAATATGTCATTTCAGTTATAATCGTTTTATATCAATATGTCATTTCAGTTATAATCGTTTTATATCAATATGTCATTTCAGTTATCTATCTATCTATCTATTGACCTTTCGAGCCGTAACCGGCCCATAGGGCGTAGACCAAGATACACCTTCTCCTATATGAATTTTTGTTCTAGCAGTTTTTCTTTAAAGATATTTTATCCAATCTCGCCATCTGTCTCTGTTCTGTGCAAGCAGTTCTATCTCATTGAGGGAGCCGATTCCTGCTGCTCTTGCCTCTCTCATCAATGTTCTTCTCAGTGTCTCCCTGGGTCTTCCTCTTTTTCTTTTACCTGTTGTTTCCCATATGAGGGCTTGCTTTGCTATTCGATTATTATCTCTTCTCATCACATGTCCAACGTATGACCATCGTCTTTCTTTATTACTGAAGATATTAGTGGTTGATTGGCGATTTCTCTAATTTCCTCGTTTGTTTTGAATTCGTTCCATTCTATACCAAGTATTTTCCTTAGACATTTATTTTCGAATGCGTTCAACTTTGTTTCTATATCTCTTGTTGTTTTCCAGCTTTCACACGCATACGTAAGGGTTGATAGTACAATTTGATTTGAATAGCCTAAGTTTTGTGTTTGTGCTAATGAGTTTGATTTCCACAACTTTTCAAGGCTTCTGAAAGACATTGCTGCTTTAGCCAGTCTGATTCTAATTTCTTTGCTCGTATCCCCTTCTCGATCAATGTGACTTCCAAGATAGATAAAGTGATCGATCTCTTCTACTGGTTTGTTTCCCATGTATATTTTGTCACTTGTTGGAATTAAACTTTTCATGACTTTAGTCTTTTCATGATTGACCTCAAGCCCAATTTTGCTGGCTATTGATGATAGTTCATTTGTGTTTTCCTGCATCGTTTTTATCTGACTGCTGATGAGAACTATGTCATCAGCAAAGTCGAGGTCCTCCAAATGGTCTCCTTGTATCCATTCGATGCCTTTATTACCAGTGCAGCATTTCTTCATTATGAAGTCCATAACAATTCCAAATAACAAGGGCGATAAAATACATCCTTGTTTAACCCCAGTTTCTATTGGGAAACATTCGCTCAGTCCTTCCTCTGTTCGAACTGCACATGTGTAACCATCATACATGTCTTTGATAATATTTATGATTTTTGATGGTAAACCATATTGCTTCAGAATTTTCCACAAAGAATCTCTATGAATACTATCAAATGCTTTTTTGAAGTCGATGAAGTTAAGTACAAAAGGTTTTTGCTTTTCAATGTGTTCCTCCAATATAAGTCGTAGAGTGAAAATGTGGTCAAGACAGCTTCTCCCTTTTCTAAACCCAGCCTGTTCTTCACGCATTACTGTATCTATTGAATCCTTTATTCTATTTAGGATGATTTTACAGAATAACTTTGAGGCAACTGACAAAAGTGTCACGCCTCTCCAGTTGTTACAATCTCTAAGATTGCCCTTTTTTGGGATCTTAACAATGATTCCTTTTTTCCATTTATGAGGCGTCTTCTCTGTTTTCCAAATGATGTTGAACATTTTTTGGAGATGTATTAAATTATGACTATCAATTGCCTTGAGGATCTCAGCTGTTAACTTATCCTCTCCAGCAGCCTTGTTATTGGTCATTAGCTTTAAGGTGGTTTCTATTTCACTCAAGGTGAAGTCATCTAAATTTACATCTAATTCTGCTGCTGGTGTTTCAGCTTCAAAATCTATTAAACTGTGAGGTAGTGGACGGTTAAGAATTTCTTTGAAGTGTTCCGCCCAACGGGCTTTTATGTCTGCGCTTGTTGTTAGCATTAATCCAGATTTGTCTAGAATTGGTGTTCCACTGGATGTATAGGTGTTTGTCAGCATCTTTTGTACAGTATAGAGAGTTCTGCTGTCTCCTGTAATTGCAGCTGTCTCTGCTTTCTCTGCCAAGTTGTCTATATAAGCTCTTGTATCGCTTCTTGCCGAACTTTTCACTTTGTTGTCTAATTCTTTGTATGTTGCTTTTGCCAGAACCTTTCCAAGATCTGTCTTTACATTAGTCATGGCTCTCTTTGCTTCTCTTCTTTCTTTGATGTATTTCCATGTGGTGTCTGAGATCCAAGCTCGTCTTTCCATTTTCTTCAGTCCGGCACTTGCTTCTGCTGCTGTCATTAGTATTTTGCTATTTCAGTTATAATCGTTTTATATCAATATGTCATTTCAGTTATAATCGTTTTATATCAATATGTCATTTCAGTTATAATCTTTTATATCAATATGTCATTTCAGTTATAATCTTTTTATATCAATATGTCATTTCAGTTATAATCTTTTTATATCAATATGTCATTTCAGTTGTAATCTTTTTATATCAATATGTCATTTCAGTTGTAATCCTTTTATATCAATATATAATTTTAGTTATAATCTTTTTATATCAATATGTCATTTCAGTTGTAATCCTTTTATATCAATATGTCATTTCAGTTATAATCTTTTTATATCAATATGTCATTTCAGTTATAATCTTTTTATGTCAATATGTTATTTCAGTTATAATCTTTTTATATCAATATGTCATTTCAGTTATAATCTTTTTATATCAATATGTCATTTCAGTTATAATATTTTTATATCAATATGTTGTTTCAGTTATAATATTTTTATATCAATATGCCATTTCAGTTATACTCTTTTTATATCAATATGCCATCTCAGTTATACTCTTTTTATATCGATATGCCACTTCCGTTATAATATTTTTATATCAATATGTCATTTCAGTTATAATCTTTTTATATCAATATGTCATTTCAGTTATAATCTTTTTATATCAATATGTCATTTCAGTTATAATCTTTTTATATCAATATGTCATTTCAGTTATAATCTTTTGATATCAATATGCCATTTCAGTTATAATCTTTTTATATCAATATGCCATCTCAGTTATAATCTTTTTATATCGATATGCCATTTCAGTTATAATCTTTTTATATCAAAATGTCATTTCAGTTATAATCTTTTTATATCAATATGCCATTTCAGTTATAATCTTTTTATATCAACATGTCATTTCAGTTATAATCTTTTTATATCAACATGTCATTTCAGTTATAGTCTTTTTATATCAATATGCCATTTCAGTTATAATCTTTTTATATCAATATGTCATTTCAGTTATAATCTTTTTATATCAATATGTCATTTCAGTTATAATCTTTTTATATCAATATGCCATTTTAGTTATAATCTTTTTATTATCAATATGTCATTTCAGTTATAATCTTTGAAATGTTGCAGCAGGTAAGGATGAAGATGTCCTGAGCCTAGTACTTTCCACGCATTCTTAAAATGGTTATTTTGTGGAAGTGGTTTCAATTTGTGACATCACACACAAAACGTACAATTATCAGCTACAGTAAATATTGATATATGAATGGTAATTTAGCAGCAAATGCTCGTAGCGAACAAATCAAAGATAGGTAAATCTGAGAGTTTCGGAGGATGCAATAATTAATCTTTAACCACAGAAATGTATAAATATTAAGTAAGATACAGCTTATTTTAATCACATTGAATATATAATAGAAGAAGTGGTTTTATTTCATGTGTTTTATCTCCGTGGAATAACACAGCTAAGCTAATGAACTAAAGTATCAATGACAAACAGCTGTGGAGTACAGAGCATTTAATCCGCTGACTTTGTCTGTATGTGGCCAAGAAGAAGAAGAAAAATGTACGCAAGATACATATGCTGAGATATATGGTGGGGAGCTGCAGTTTTCTATCTTGAGCGCAGTGTAAGACTCCGTCGTTAGCACATGCTGGGTTTTTAGGACAGTCTGCCTAGACATTTACTTCTTCTCTTGCCCATTTGATTTTCAGGGTCGATTTCAGGGTCGATGGAAGATTTGTTATCCGGTCTTTAGCTCTCTTCATAGCTTCTGATGTTGTTACGTGTCTCTAATACTTCATCAGTCTGTATTTTGTACTGATTATCGTAGTTTTCTTGTGACGTGTCGTGTCTCATCGAGATTTTTTTATGGCTAAATCATTTTATCTTGTCTTTTTATGTACTGACTATAGATCATTGCTTCTAGCTTTTATTTTCTTAATTCTTGACTTCTTTCCTTATCTTCATGCTGTTTTCTCCTATATGTCTAATATATTTAATTTCAGTAGTGGTTATTTTCTGCTTTCCCTTGTGTCTAATACGCAGGTCTGACATTGGTAGCACAACTTTGGATACAGAGAGTATTTGTCGAATTCTCGTTTTGGTTCTAATGTTATTTATGGTTTACCCTTCTGATTTTCATTACACTCTGAACCGTCGGTCTTGTAAATACAGAAGTAAAACCATATAACCACAGTAGTAAAACCATATTTAGCTTCATTCCTCATTTACTCTAATAACTCATTTTCTATTTAAACATACTTGTTGAAGTGTCTTTACGCGTCTTTATAAATCCAAATGTGGTTTTCCATCCATTACGGGTGATAAAGACCATTACTCCATCCACAGAGACTTCCGGGAAAAATGGCGGCCATTGTCTCGCAGGTCCTTTAAGAGAGTGCCAACTAATTAAGACAGTTTTTGTGGTGTCTTGACTGGTTTCTATGTATTTCTCCGATTTATTCGAGAGAATTGGAACTGACTGTGAGCATTCTCTTTTCGGTGATGTTGTTTGAAATTTGCAGCCGACTTGGCTCGCACTTAACGGCCGTCAAAAGATCAAAAATGGTTGCACATCGCCCTGTTTTTTTGCAGAGACTAATACAGTCGCTTAAACCGTTTCGGTTGTTTTATTTGTTTAATCTGTGTTTTCGAGGAAACTGGAGTAAGGATGTGACTGTGCACTCTCTATTCGATCGATGTCGTTTGGCATCGTCGTCTGTGCGTCGAGATTAGGGTTAAACGGTAGTCTACCATGTCAACAAAATGTGCCACTGCGCTTTGGCGAGAGGTGTGCCATGAGTGAAGCGGATATTTGGAATTCCCGACTGCAGCGATACTGATTCCACAAACAGAACATAACCGAATTTCATCCACACTGTTATGTTAGTCTATGTATGGAAATACAACTGATAAGTCCGAAGTAACTAAGTAAGTTAAGACTCCCCGTCACGCCAAGTGGCGTATATGGAATATGGTGTTAATGACCATAATTTTTACAGACCTTCGGCACATGACTTTTGGGATAATGTGGTCGGTATTACGCCCGTACCGCTTTACTTTCACAGAAAATCAGTTACACATTCAAGATTGGGTGAACCCGAAGCCGTCGGTCAGGATCGAACCCGACCTCTTGTCCTTTGTAGTCCACGAAGCTATCGCGGTTTGATGGTGCAGGTTGTCATCGGCTGATTTGTCCATCTTTTGATGTTACTCGTCCATGTTAGTCTTGGTCTGCCTCTGTCTCTTGCTTTGATGGTGCAGGTTGTCATAGGCTGATTTGTCCATCTTTTGATGTTACTCGTCCATGTTAGTCTTGGTCTGCCTCTGTCTCTTGCTTTGATGGTGCAGGTTGTCATAGGCTGATTTGTCCATCTTTTGATGTTACTCGTCCATGTTAGTCTTGGTCTGCCTCTGTCTCTTGCTTTGATGGTGCAGGTTGTCATAGGCTGATTTGTCCATCTTTTGATGTTACTCGTCCATGTTAGTCTTGGTCTGCCTCTGTCTCTTGCTTTGATGGTGCAGGTTGTCATAGGCTGATTTGTCCATCTTTTGATGTTACTCGTCCATGTTAGTCTTGGTCTGCCTCTGTCTCTTGCTTTGATGGTGCAGGTTGTCATAGGCTGATTTGTCCTTCTTTTGATGTTACTCGTCCATGTTAGTCTTGGTCTGCCTCTGTCTCTTGCTTTGATGGTGCAGGTTGTCATAGGCTGATTTGTCCATCTTTTGATGTTACTCGTCCATGTTAGTCTTGGTCTGCCTCTGTCTCTTGCTTTGATGGTGCAGGTTGTCATAGGCTGATTTGTCCATCTTTTGATGTTACTCGTCCATGTTAGTCTTGGTCTGCCTCTGTCTCTTGCTTTGATGGTGCAGGTTGTCATAGGCTGATTTGTCCTTCTTTTGATGTTACTCGTCCATGTTAGTCTTGGTCTGCCTCTGTCTCTTGCTTTGATGGTGCAGGTTTTCATAGGCTGATTTGTCCATCTTTTGATGTTACTCGTCCATGTTAGTCTTGGTCTGCCTCTTTTACCTTGTATTTTCCCCTACAGGATTACTTTTAGTAGGCTGTTGTGTCTTTTAACATGGCCAAAAAATCGCATTTGTCTTGTTTCAATTGTGCTTAGTAGTTCTCTTTTCATTTTTAGTTTTTTTAAGACTTCATGGTTTGTTTTCCTTTCATTCCATCCAATTCTACCTACACTTCTATATATCCACATTTCAAAGGCTTCAATTCTCTGTTCTGTTTTCTTGTCTAATGTCCATGTATCTACACCATATAGGAATATTGAGAAGATGTAACATTTTGCTATTCTTAGTTTTAGCCCTGGTGTTATTTGTTTTGATGTTAGTATGTTCTTCATGGCATTAAAATTACCTTTTGCCATTCCTATTCTTTTGTTTATTTCAGTTGTACATTTTCCATCACTGGTTATAGTGATGGAAAATGTACAACTGAAGTTATAGATGTTAATGTGCAGTATTAAACAGCACTCTATTAATCCAAAATTTGAAAAGAATGAGTCAATAACCTGTCGCGATATACAACCGTCCTCAGAGTACCATGTGATTGTCATTGGATAATTCCATTTGTCCAACTATATCTTAACAGGGAACTTTGTTAACCTCAGACGGAAGATGTACAAAAGAGGTGAGATGCAGAATGGCTCAGGAAAAAAACAGCTTTCCAAAAAATGAGGAAGATACTATGCAATCCATTTTTTGACAATAGAAACAAGAAAAAGAGTTCTTAAATGTTATGTAGAGCCAGTCTTGACATATGGATGCGAATCATGGACAATAGGACAACAGACAAGAAAATCACTGGAGTCTGTAGAAATGTGGTTTTACAGAAGAATGTTGAGAGTACCATGGACAGCTAAGAAGAGTATTGAAAATGTTATGAGAGAGGTCAAAGCAAAAAGAGAGCTAGTTTCCAATATTAGGAAGAAACAATCATCATTTTTTGGCCATGTAATGAGAAGAGAACAGCTGTAATATATTTTAACAACTGGAAAAATTGAGGGACGATGAGATGGAGGGAAGCAGAAATAAAAATAACAGGAAATGATAAATAGCTGCCGATATCGAAAACTGTGGAGAGACATGATCGCCCACGCTAGTAGGCACGGTACTTGATGATGATGATGATATCTTAATCTGATATATAGTAATCTCCTATGACGCGACATACCGGCCAATGGGTTTTTCCTCGTATGTGCCTTTTATTATTTACGAGTATATTCCATTTCCTTTTTAATTAGAAAACCACGCTGCTTGTACTTGTCGTAATCATGCAGTGTTAGCGAATCAAAGTTGATTAAGACCCCTCTTTGTTTTTCAATTGGGAGTCAAGGCAGTAATTAAATGAGAATAGACTAGCTATCTATCGCCTTAATTTCCGTAGTGCTGAGAGTCTCTGGATATAGAAATACGATTTTTGCACACTTAGGATGACCTACCTAATCAGAATCCACGAAACCAAAAACGGCGTTTCAACCGGGTTTATAGAGTTTTTGAGTCTAAGAGTTAACGCGCACTGTGGCCCTGTCGCATTATATCAACATTATTCTGTTCTTTTCTAAAACAGTTTTGTTGTCTTAATTATTCTGCTGTGCCAACAAAAATGTCTGTCCTGTGTCAGAGTGAAGCCACGAAATTATTGTAAGTAAAACATGCAGTAATTGTTCCTCAACGAACTCTAAACATACAATAGCATCATCCCTGAACATCCCTCATTCATTCTACAGAACCTGGCTTTCCCTCCATTCATTGCATTAATGCTTGTAGAAATAATAAACAAATAAAGCAAGTCGCTGTGTTGGATTACATGTCATTTCCGTTACATAAAATTAAATAACGGGTGCACTTTTTCTGCCTGGCCACGCAGATGTGTAATTTGTTGCGCCCCAGGTCTAGCGCTAATAATTACTCCAGCCTTTTCAAGAGCGCTTCACAAGTGCAGGACATATCCTGTCTCAGTTCCTAATTGACTGCTCACAGGATATTTCACTGTAAGAATGTTCGATTTTCTGAGAAGATTACAAAGAAAGCGAATTTCGTAAAAAAAAAAAAAAAAAATAATTAAATAAAAAGCATGCACGGTCAGCTGACAAACAGTGCAAGAAAATGATTTCTCCCAAAATGACTAAAGGTCTTAGATTTTTATATTACACACTACACAAAAAGTAGCATAACTACATGCTACGGTGAGGAAAACATAAACGACAAAATAATATAATGTAAATAAACATTAATAACACGCAGTGCCAACAAAAACAGGTGCAACAAAAGAAACCCCCTAAAAATGTTGGATGTTTCAGTGAATGAAACGAGATTAAAGAAGTCACTCCTACATATGCCCCATATTGTTTTTGTTATGTTAATTTTCATTGTACGGAAAGACATAAATAAAGTCATGTTAGTTATTTACTTATAGAAGTGAACAGGTAGTGTTACTTTTAGTTACTAAAAATAACAGTTGATTGCATAAAATCAATTAGTCAAGCAAAGGCTCAGATGTAAAAAGAAAAAGAACGACTGAATCGTTGGTAAAAGCACACTTTCTTGTTTAAATCTACAACAACAGGCGCTGTCTTTCGGGTCATACCACTGCATGTCACACAATGAATAGGTCATTATATTTAGGTCTCTACCACACCTTGTCACACAGACAACAGACAACTCTCTTGATTATCTACCACACCTCGTCACACAGACAACTCTCTTAAATTATCTACCACACCTCGTCACACAGACAACTCTCTTAAATTATCTACCACACCTCGTCACACAGACAACAGACAACTCTCTTAAATTATCTACCACACTTCGTCAAACAGACAACTCTCTTAAATTATCTACCACACCTCGTCACACAGACAACTCTCTTAAATTATCTACCACACCTCGTCACACAGACAACAGACAAGTAACTCTTATATCATCTACCACACCTCGTCACACAGACAACTCTCTTAAATTATCTACCATACTTCGTCACACAGACAACGGATAATTCTCTTAAATTATCTACCACACCTCGTCACATAGACAACTCTCTTAAATTATCTACCGCACCTCGCCACATAGAGAATGGTCAACTCTCTTAAATTATCTACCGCACCTCGCCACATAGACAATGGACAACTCTCTTAAATTATCTACCACACCTCGTCACATAGACAATGGTCAACTCTCTTAAATTATCTACCACACCTCGTCACATAGACAATGGTCAACTTTCTTAAATATCTACCATACCTCGTCACATAGACAATGGTCAACTCTCTTAATTTATCTACCACACCTCGTCACATAGACAATGGTCAACTCTCTTAAATTATCTACCACACCTCGTCACATAGACAATGGTCAACTCTCTTAAATTATCTACCACACCTCGTCACATAGACAATGGTCAACTCTCTTAAATTATCTACCACACCTCGTCACATAGACAATGGTCAACTCTCTTAAATTATCTACCACACCTCGTCACACAGACAACAGACCACTTTCTTATA
The DNA here is from genome assembly GCA_032433765.1 of Megaustenia siamemsis. NCBI lineage: Eukaryota > Metazoa > Mollusca > Gastropoda > Stylommatophora > Ariophantidae > Megaustenia > Megaustenia siamemsis. The sequence continues at coordinate 70,540,726 of JAVIAB010000047.1, read as the reverse complement.
TTATCTTCACACCTTTTCACACAGACAACAGACAGCTCTAATATTATCTACCACACCTCGTCACACAGACAACAGACAGCTCTAATATTATCTACCACACCTCGCCACACAGACAACTCTCTTAAATTATCAAACCATACCTCGTCACACAGACAACATACCAGTAATTTAAGATACCTATCACTCATCTCATGTGGATAACAGGCTACTGTCTTATGTCACCTTCCCCTCCTTTTCACATAAATTAATATCACCAGATTTCATCAGAACTTCATATTTTAGCTTGTGCTTTCATTAATGACGGAGACAAATAATAATAAATGGATATTATTATAGAGGGAAACTTCCGAGGCGATAATTCAGGGAATCATAGGAGGAAGAGGTATGTACTACAGCATTCAGAAAAAATGACAAATAAACAACAAAAGAAAAAAACAAAGAACAATATATGGTCCGAAGCAGGATCGAACCCGTACTCCATGGCACTGCGCCTTGCCAGGAGAAGCCGAACACTTAGAAACACTGCCACTCAACTAACTTTAGTTTTTTTTTTTTTCTGAGTGCTATAGTACATACCTCTTCCTCCTATGATCTCCCTTTCATTGATGACACTGACATGTTTAGGCCATATGAGAAGTGCAGTTTTGAAACTCAGAGAACCTGATTTCATATGATTAGAATGGCGTGACAATGTGAATTTGCCAAAGTGTGTGCAACCAGCGAGATACAGTAGCTATAGGAATGCACATTTTGCTCTCTCTGTTGAGATGAACATAACACTTATGGGTTTACCATGAGGTCGACATTTTAATCGAGTAACTTGTAAATCCATACCTTGTTTTATTCGCCCTCGTTAAGGAGATTCTTTTTTACATTTCGTTACTAATTTTCTCATGTTCGTTTTTCTTTCTCAACTACCTGTCTGTCTGTCTGACTGCCTGTCTGTCTGTTTGTCTGTCTGTTAATCTAACTTTAGTTTGCTTGAAATATTATCATTATCTGCAACGTCGTTTCTTGAATACATTTTATTGTTTTTATTTGTAGTTCTTGTAATGGCCCATAATATTTTGCATTTAGTGTTGTATTCTTGAACCAAGAGGTTTTCCTTAGTTCACTATATTCAATACAGTCTTGAAGTATGTGTTCAACAGTCTGGAGTGCGCTTGTTCACATATATAGGTGACTATGGATTTGATTGTGAACCATATAATGACAGTTTCTTCTTTTGAAACTGAATCTCAGCTTCAGATATCACACCTAGTTCGAAGTTTCAGTTTCAGATGTAATGATCATTTGAAAGGTTACATTTTTGAGCAAATACTATTTAAATGTAGAAATGAGGACACCACGTAAGAAAACAGAGATTGGAAAAGTGGAATACTTAAAATGTGGGTGTAAAGAAGAATGAGAAGAATAACTTGGTAGCGAAGATAATAAATGATGACATTTTGAAACAGCTGTCTGTCGAAGACGCATTGTATCAGCCTCGGCGCTGGTTTAGGGAAAGAATCAAGACACATGAATTAACGAGTATCAACCATGCGACCAGGATGTCATACCCCGTGTCATGATATTGTTACTATCCCTCCATCACATCATAAAACAGAACGAGTCAAGTACGTATGATCAAAAGACTTGAGCGCTGAAGAAGAAGAAGAAGAAGAAGAAGAAGTAGAATAAGAAGTAGTAGAAGAAGAAGAAATAGCTGAAATTGAAGAAAGAACTACTTAACACAATTTGCGATCTAGGCAAATGATAACTTATTGTCATATGCACGTGGCTGTGGGGCTAAAACCATTGTTCCGCTGCCTGAAAAGCCGGCGTACGGTGTTCGAAGCCCGCGGTAGACAGAAAGGATTTTTTCTATCGGGGTGAAATAAAAATCCTGAGTCTCACACGTCCTGGCGACTGCTTGACCAAGCGGCCTTTATCCCTCTGGTTCTATTGTTGCTCCCCGACATACACCAGCCATGGCACTATGTGTCGAAAAGAAAGATAGTTATTGTCACATAAGAAGAAATAGTAATTTATTTACAGTTATTTTGAGGGTTAAATAAAAGGCTAACATAATAGAGACAGGACAGTTAACATCAAGAGACGAACAGAAGCATTAATGACAGTGTGCACCATAAAGGCATGAGAAAGTGTAAAATGGTGCCTTTGTTGCAAAGACGTGGACAAAGGAATGATAAATACAATTTTCTTTTCAACATAAATGATTTAACTGTCCTAAAGTAGACTCTGACCGAACACCGGAATGTGCCCGTTACCAGGACCTAGAAATAGGACATGATCAGTCAGACGCCTCCCATTCTGACATTTGACCTAGTGTGCCGGATAGAAAAGAGCCTGATTGATCAATAAGTTTGTACATTTCATGGTAGATCGTAGACTGACCAGTCTCAAATAAAAGACAAAGGTATAAAATTATATCTTGAAAACAAGTATAACACAAATGCGCAAACAGTATAGATAAGGGGTTGAAACCATACCATTTGTTGATCCCAAAACTATAGTACGTCATCACGAACTGGGTTCCAGCAACCCACAATGACGTCATCGTTCACATATACGTAAACTTCGTAGCCAATATATAAGGAAATTCTCAAAGAGACAAACACAAAAAGGAAGCTCCTAAAAAAAATCATCAGAAAGAAACAATCAACATTTTTCGCGCACATCATGAGAAGAGGAAAGTTGGAATACTTGGTTATACAACTGGCAAAATACTGAGAAAGAGATATCGCGAACGACAAAGAGAGAAAATACTGGATAGCTTAGTGTCATGGCGTGGAAAACACTTAACAACAGAACTGATACGATGCACGGTGGGTAGAAGATTGTGGAAGGATATGATCGCCTACGCCAACCCTCATAGCACATGATGATGGTGATGAAGAAGCAACCACGTCATTTAGGTCATATTTTAGAAGTGTTTTTATAAACACATTTATTAATGCCATTTTTCTGTAATGGCGGATTGGGATTTTAAACTGCTGATGAACAACCAATGATATTAACAATATGCGCAGACAGTTTTACCATTTCCCGTTGACCATTGGAATAATAATTAATGCCAAAAACAGCGACGAAACACATCAATAAACAGAGGGACGTATTTGAACTTGCTCAAAAGAAACGCACACAGCATCCAACAACATGAACAACCCCAGGCCAGGAACACAAACATCTGTCGACCAAAATAAGGACAGGCGATTGTAAATCTAATCTGAATTAATTAATCTCAAGCAAAATCTGAAATTTGTTTTAAAAGTAAAGATAGGAAATAATAACAAGGTCAACATTACGACGAGGACATCTCATCATCATCATTGAGTGCCGTCCCCGCATCGAAGGTTGGCTACCAGGGAGCGCCATTCCACTCTGTTTCTTGCTTTGATGGTGAAGATTGTCATAGGTTGACTTGTCCATCTTTTGATGTTACTCGTCCATGTTAGTCTTGGTCTGCCTCTGCCTATTTTACCTTGTATTTTCCCTTCCAATATTACTTTTATTAGGCTGTTGTGTCTTTTAACATGCCCCAACAATTTCATTTGTCTTTTCTCACAGGGTGCAGTATGAAGTAGATGACGTCTACTTCATGAAAAAAAACAGACAGCAGAAAGGACATTTCTGAAAAATGAAACAATCAACAGTGACATCCGAGAAGAAAGAAGCAAACCTTTTTCGTTGAACAAACAGATTACATGTTCACTTGCAACAGAATAAGTAATAACAAGGTTTCACTGGTTTTTTTTTTCGTTTATTTAACCAAAGACAGTTTGGGCTACAACTGAAGGATAATGTAAATATTTAAAACAAAAGCATTTATTGCGGAATCGATAGTCAATTAGTTAAAGAGCATATTTAATGAATGGTAGTGTTATGGTAATTATCAATATAGCAATCAATAAATCAATAGTAAAAAAAGGTAAAATGAGGTTTTATGGCCATAAATCTCGCTTGTCGGATATGGCAGATATCAACCTGGGAACGATGAATGTACAACGAAAACATGAAAGACAAAGAAAAGACGGAAAACAACTTCAGCGAAAAAGCAGACTTCAACTTTATCAAATTAAAATAACCAGCAGCATATGCTTCAAGCTTCAATTCGGCGCAGGCTTAATACCGAGCACATTACCCCAAAACATCATGTAAGGTAAAAAAGTAATGTGCCCCCGTACCGCCAAGTGGCGTATAGCGAATATGGTGTTAGTGACCATAAATTTTACAGACATTCCGCACTCGATTTTTGGGTAATGTGATCAGTATTACGTCCGTGCCGCTTTACTTTCCCAGAAAAAAAATCCGGTACCCATTAAAGGCTGGGTGAAACGGAAGTCGTCGCTTGGGAACGAACCCTACCTCTTGTCCTTTGTAGTCCAGTTCAAAAACCACTGAGTTATCGCGGTTACCAAAACATCATGTGCCGAAGGTCTATACAAATTATGGTCACTAACATCATATTCCATATACGCCACTTGTGCGTGACGGGGCTCTTTACTTTTACTTTATATGCTTCAATTTAGAACGAAATTATAAGCTATCAATTTTATGAGGTTCTCTAGTAATTAATTGGATGTGTACAACCTTCCCACACCAAAGATCGTGAATTGATTCTCGGACACACTGCTGCCAACCAAACTGTACGGTCTACAAATGAGAATCAGTCTTGCAGAGTTAAGTAATGCATTTAACAGAGAGAATTTGCACTGTGTCCTTGTATCTAAATGTTGGGTCTTAGTACTGAAAGATTGGAAGCAGACAGGACTGGGGAAAGCAGACTGTCGTCATCAGTGCTGTCCCAATGACTGCGAGAGTGACTGGAGTAAATATCTTTAGAAGAATAAAAATTAATTCCAAACACAAATAAGATACTATATAGAAAATGGCAAGCACAAACATAATTAACAGACAAGAGAAAACCTCAAACAAAAAATTACACTATGGAGAAAACATTAACTTAAAAAATGAATTTTAAAAATAAACACCATAAAAACACCCATTTAAAACATAAAAGTAAATACAGGACGGAGAAATAATAGCCCTAAACAAAAATAAATTATTGACAGGGAAATAATTGCCCTAAACAAAAATAAATACATGACAGGGAAATAATAGCACTAAACAAAAGTAAATACAAGACAGTGAAATAATAGTCATAAACAAAAATAAATACAAGACAGTGAAATAATAGCCCTAAACAAAAATAAATACAAGTAAAAAAAAAAAGTAAAGTATCCCGTCACGTCAAGTGGCGTATAGGGAATATGGTGTTAGTGACCATAAATTTTACAGACGTTCAGCACGTGATTTTTGGGGTAATGTGGTCGGTATTACGCCCGTGCCGCTTCACTTTCCCAGAAAAAATCCGGTATCCACTTAAGGCTGGGTGAACCCGGAAGCCGTCGGATGCGATCGAACCCTACACCTTGTCCTTTGTAGTCCATTTCACTAACCACTGAGCTATCGCGGCTCCAAAAATAAATACAAGGCAGATAAATAATAATCCTAGCTAAAATTAATTACACGACAGAGAAATAATAGCCCCAAACAAAAATAATTACAGGACGGAGAAATAATAGCCCTCAACAAAAATAAATACAGGACGGAGAAATAATAGCCCTCAACAAAAATAAATACAGGACGGTGAAATAATAGCCCTAGCCACACAAAAAATACACGGCGGAGAAATAATAGCCCCAGCTAAAAATAATTACAGGACGGAGAAATAATATCCCTCAACAAAAATAAATACAGGACGGAGAAATAATAGTCCTCAACAAAAATAAATACAGGACGGAGAAATAATAGCCCTCAACAAAAATAAATACAGGACGGAGAAATAATAGCCCTCAACAAAAATAAATACAGGACGGAGAAATAATAGCCCTCAACAAAAATAAATACAGGACGGAGAAATAATAGCCCTAGCCACACAAAAAATACACGGCTGAGAAATAATAGCCCCAGCTAAAAATAATTACAGGACGGAGAAATAATAGCCCTCAACAAAAATAAATACAGGACGGAGAAATAATAGCCCCCAACAAAAATAAATGCAGAACGGAGAAATAATAGCCCTCAACAAAAATAATTACAGGACGGAGAAATAATAGCCCTCAACAAAAATAAATACAGGACGGAGAAATAATAGCCCTCAACAAAAATAAATACAGGACGGAGAAATAATAGCCCTAGCCACACACAAAATACATGGCGGAAAAATAATAGCCCCAGCTAAAAATAATTACAGGACGGAGAAATAATAGCCCTCAACAAAAATAATTACAGGACGGAGAAATAATAGCCCTCAACAAAAATAATTACAGGACGGAGAAATAATAGCCCTCAACAAAAATAATTACAGGACGGAGAAATAATAGCCCTCAACAAAAATAAATAAAGCACAAATCCAAATAACAACCCCACACATAAACTCTGGAAGTAGGAAATAGCAACGCCAAAGAGAAATGTTAAAATATGAAGGAGGAAACAATTACCTAACCAGGAATAAAAATACAGAATGGATGAAATAATAATCTAAACAGAAATATAATTTGTTGAAGGAGAAAACAGCAAAGTCAAACAGAAATATTAATACATCACACAGAAAATAATAATCTAAACAAAACTATAAAATACAGAACGAGAAAATGATACCCCCAAGCATACATAAACATACACATTATAGTGATATATTCCCAGCTTCTAAAATAATAACATACATAATAATGCAACAACAGTTTGTATATGTGAATATAATATTCAATATTTGATAAATTTGTCTCATTGAGTGGTTTGTGTGCTGGAGAAATCAATGACGTCTGCAGTCGCTCGCTATACTTTGATTATTTCCTGTTCTTTATAGTCGCTGATGTGTAAATTGCCAGGCAGGCTCTTAGCACTGAGCGTTTCCGAAAGCTTGGGAATGTACACATATTTTAATTGAATTGACGGCGTTCTTTTGTGGTCGCAATTTGTGAGGTAGAGAATAGGGTACAGGAAACACGATAACGAGAAAAAAATATTTATATACCCGACGCAAAGAGTGACAGATCAATAATAGAACAAAAATATGAAGGAGGGATTAAACACGTCATACGTTAATGTAAAACTGTTAGCTGAATCCGATTAATAAACTGGATATCATAAAAGTCCAAAAATGTGCCTCATAACCGGGTAAAACTACTTTGCAGCGCATGTCTTTTTGCAATCAGTTGGGTCACGAGAGAAAAATGTTTTGATTAGTGGCACCCTAGACCGCTGCACTAAACACATCAAAGAGAGACTCTTGATCAACGTTTGTTTACGTTTGACTGGTTTCAATGGTAGTACCCCTGTTTCGGTGGATGTCTGGTAAGTGCACTCCGTACCTGATCAGAAGGGCCCTGGTTACATTCCCAAATGTGGTGGTTTTCTTTCCGATTGACAATCTTCACCCAGTCTATAAAAATGTGTGACGTATATTTTTTCCGGGAAAAGATCACGGCCTGGCGTGATACTGACCTCGTTACCCAAGAATGTGCCGTTGGTAATTTTAAAACATGAATATTAATATCCTATTTAAAGCTATGGAGGAAATCTGCAATCTACTTTACACCTGTCTCTTACACTTTTGCTTGGCATTGATACTTTAGGTGATTTACTGATTTGTCTTTCCATAAAGATAAAACACACACGCCCCTTCTGCTACACATTCAAAGTGATTTAAAGAAGCTGTATCTTGAAATTAAAACTTGGTTTAAAAAGTGAAATACAGCACCCCATGAAATTCTCAAATTGGCCAATTCTTTTATCTTTTTAGGTCAAATTGTTAATTTCTTTGATTTTTTTGTTATGTCAGTTCATTTCTTTGATCTTTTATTTTGTACGGATTGTCCAATTCTGCGATCTTACCACTACAATCGAATTAAAATCTATAATTGCTCAACCGCCAGTGCCAGTGGAATCATCTCATTAAAAATTTATTTCATTAAAGGATCCAAACAAAGAAAGGCAGCTGTAAACCCTATCATAGCAGTTACATCAAACAACAAAAGACATAATGCCAAGCGACACCGAAAGTGAATGCAGCTGAACTGTCCCTAGCCATACGATATCATTATTCATCGAAATATCGAAACACGACACATATAAAAAAACACAGCTCACGGTGAGCAAATAGCACTAAACTCAGTAGCTCCAGCAGCAAGCCAAGAATATGAGGAAACTGCAACAATGAACACTTTTCATACTGAACCTCAATGGTTCCTGCCGCCTAGCCGCCATATTGACCGGAAGTCTCAATCTCTTATCAAATTCAAGATTACATAGGCAGTTTGTATTTATGTACACTTGTCATCTTGGTTTCATCCTTTGAACAGATCCTGGTTCCTGTTTTTGTTTGGCCGAAATGTTTTCCTCCTACAGTTTGTGTGAATTAACGGCAGTTTTGACATTTCCTTCTCGGTTTTTCTTCGGAAATCAGATCCACATAAAAGCACACAAACTACATAACTGTCGAATATCCTTAGTTTTGTTTTTTGTGGCAAATTGAGTAGATGTCCAAACGTTATTTATGTAGACAAAAATGATTCTGGCTTTTAATTCTAATTGTATTAGTGTCTTCATCGGCCAACCGATGACGTATTTAAATGTTTCATAAGTTTGTGAATTTTCCAGTAAAAGCACGTGACCGTCATGGTTCTGAAGTGTTACGTTTGTAATCAGCGACGTTTATAGACATAAAATGAAGATCAAATGCAATGTCATACATGTAATTTTGTAAACAATTGAAGATGATATAAACAAACTAGAGCAACTAATAATGTGCAATTGCCGTGCCTAATGTTTGTCTTTATTTTGTTACTACTGATGACGTATTTACGATCTAGGACGTACACAGCTGCTGAATTTTCATCTCAAAGTGGTTTATTAGTTCTAAACTTGTAAATGTGGTAGCGCTTATGTGATGAAGATGTATTGATTCTAACACATGCCTCATATTTTAAAACTAATATATCGTATGGAAGTGGTTTCAATTTGTAACGTCACACTGAAAATGTAATGTTTCTAGTTAAAGAAAATATTTGTGTGTGAATCGTATTTTAGTAAATAATGCACGTAACAAAACGATCAATGATTGTCAAATCTGAGAGTATACGAGGTGCAATATTCATATTTTGTATAGATGACGTTTTTACATAAGGCACAGCTTCTTCCAAACACTTAGAAATGTAGAGTCATCGCAGAAGCCCAAAATACGTAAGGTCACCTTTGTCTTTGTCACTGGACATGCGGGAGTACGGGGAAATAGAAGAGCGGACAGGTTGGCTAGCTGCACTGTCGTTGAGGACGGGCGACCAATGGATCGGGCGGACATCATCAATGCCCTCCAAGATGTGGGAAGAGCACAGGACTTCGACAAACACAGATCCGCGTCACTTCTTCGGATTATGGAAATGGGAGTTAAGATGGGCACAGCCAGAAATGAGAAACTTAGTGGCCGTGTAAGAAGACTTATTAACCAACACAGAACTGGAGTCGTCAGTCGCTGGACACTGCGGGACTTGCTGAGGAGGGGATCTGAGCACCTATGGACATGTTCGGAGTGCAATGATGATGACCCGCAAAAAACTAAATAACTCAATAACTTAGAAAAGTATAATAGAAGAAACAGGTGCATTTTATCTTCCTAGAAGGACACGAAAAGAAAATCATTTATAGTATGATTAAAAACGTCTGTTATAATAAATACATATATTAGTTACCTTAAGGCCACTTAATCTATCTTGATAATTATGATTTCGAAAATATATCAATATTTAAAGTTATTTTTAATATATCCCTTTTCGTTCTAAAAATGAGTATTGATACACAGGGAGAAGTATGTCAGTCTATCAAAGTACCACTAACAGCTGCAGTTATAAATAAAGTGTTACCACTACGTCATTACTAAAATGTGCACGACATCTAAAAAAAATGCGTTATTTTATAATTAAAGACATTTCGTTCGTTTTCTTAGTTTGTCTTAGAGACATTAACTGCTTAGTGCAGGACGACAAGTCTAAATCACGACTGTGTTTGCTTTAGTGTCATTAGCTGCTGAGTGTTGGACACCAAGTCTAAATCACGACTGTGTTTGCTTTAGTGTCATTAGCTGCTGAGTGTTGGACACCAAGTCTAAATCACGACTGTGTTTGCTTTAGTGTCATTAGCTGCTGAGTGTTGGACACCAAGTCTAAATCACGACTGTGTTTGCTTTAGTGTCATTAGCTGCTGAGTGTTGGACACCAAGTCTAAATCACGACTGTGTTTGCTTTAGTGTCATTAGCTGCTGAGTGTTGGACACCAAGTCTAAATCACGACTGTGTTTGCTTTAGTGTCATTAGCTGCTGAGTGTTGGACACCAAGTCTAAATAATGACTGTGTTTGCTTTAGTGTCATTAGCTGCTGAGTGTTGGACACCAAGTCTAAATCACGACTGTGTTTGCTTTAGTGTCATTAGCTGCTGAGTGTTGGACACCAAGTCTAAATCACGACTGTGTTTGCTTTAGTGTCATTAGCTGCTGAGTGTTGGACACCAAGTCTAAATAATGACTGTGTTTGCTTTAGTGTCATTAGCTGCTGAGTGTTGGACACCAAGTCTAAATAATGACTGTGTTTGCGTTAGTGTCATCAGCTGCTGAGTGTTGGACACCAAGTCTAAATCAAGACTGTGTTTGCTTTAGTGTCATTAGCTGCTGAGTGTTGGACATCAAGTCTAAATCACGACTGTGTTTGCTTTAGTGTCATCAGCTGCTGAGTGTTGGACACCAAGTCTAAATCACGACTGTGTTTGCTTTAGTGTCATCAGCTGCTGAGTGTTGGACACCAAGTCTAAATCACGACTGTGTTTGCTTTAGTGTCATCAGCTGCTGAGTGTTGGACACCAAGTCTAAATCACGACTGTGTTTGCTTTAGTGTCATTAGCTGCTGAGTGTTGGACACCAAGTCTAAATCACGACTGTGTTTGCTTTAGTGTCATTAGCTGCTGAGTGTTGGACACCAAGTCTAAATCACGACTGTGTTTGCTTTAGTGTCATCAGCTGCTGAGTGTTGGACACCAAGTCTAAATCACGACTGTGTTTGCTTTAGTGTCATTAGCTGCTGAGTGTTGGACACCAAGTCTAAATCACGACTGTGTTTGCTTTAGTGTCATCAGCTGCTGAGTGTTGGACACCAAGTCTAAATCACGACTGTGTTTGCTTTAGTGTCATCAGCTGCTGAGTGTTGGACACCAAGTCTAAATAATGACTGTGTTTGCTTTAGTGTCATCAGCTGCTGAGTGTTGGACACCAAGTCTAAATCACGACTGTGTTTGCTTTAGTGTCATCAGCTGCTGAGTGTTGGACACCAAGTCTAAATCATGACTGTGTTTGCTTTAGTGTCATTAACTGCTGAGTGTTGGACATCAAGTCTAAATCATGACTGTGTTTGCTTTAGTGTCATTAGCTGCTGAGTGTTGGACATCAAGTCTAAATAATGACTGTGTTTGCTCTAGTGTCATTAGCTGCTGAGTGTTGGACACCAAGTCTAAATAATGACTGTGTTTGCTTTAGTGTCATTAGCTGCTGAGTGTTGGACACCAAGTCTAAATAATGACTGTTTGCTCTAGTGTCATTAGCTGCTGAGTGTTGGACACCAGTCTAAATAATGACTGTGTTTGCTTTAGTGTCATTAGCTGCTGAGTGTTGGACACCAAGTCTAAATCACGACTGTGTTTGCTTTAGTGTCATTAGCTGCTGAGTGTTGGACATCAAGTCTAAATCACGACTGTGTTTGCTTTAGTGTCATCAGCTGCTGAGTGTTGGACACCAAGTCTAAATCATGACTGTGTTTGCTTTAGTGTCATTAACTGCTGAGTGTTGGACATCAAGTCTAAATCATGACTGTGTTTGCTTTAGTGTCATTAGCTGCTGAGTGTTGGACATCAAGTCTAAATAATGACTGTGTTTGCTCTAGTGTCATTAACAGCTGGGTGCTGGACATCAAGTCTAAATCATGACTGTGTTTGCTTTAGTGTCATTAGCTGCTGAGTGTTGGACATCAAGTCTAAACCATGATTGTGTCTGCCCTAGCGACATTAGCTATTTAGTGCAGGACATCAAGTCTAAACCACGATTGTATCTGCCCTAGCGACATAAGTTGTTTAGTGCAGGACATCAAGTCTAAACCATGATTGTGTCTGCCCTAGCGACATTAACTATTTAGTGCAGGACATCAAGTCTAAACCACGATTGTGTCTGCCCTAGCGACATTAGATATTTAGTGCAGGACATCAAGTCTAAACCATGATTGTGTCTGCCCTAGCGACATTTGCTGCTGAGTGTTGGACATCAAGTCTAAACCATGATTGTGTCTGCCCTAGCGACATTAGCTATTTAGTGCAGGACACCAAGTCTAAATCATGACTATGTTTGCTTTAGTGTCATTAGCTGCTGAGTGTTGGACATCAAGTCTAAACCATGATTGTGTCTGCCCTAGCGACATAAGTTGTGTAGTTCAGGGAATCAAGTCTAAACCATGATTGTGTCTGCCCTAGCGACATAAGTTGTGTAGTGCAGGGCGTCAAGTCTAAACCATGATTGTGTCTGCCCTAGCGACATAAGTTGTGTAGTGCAGGGCGTCAAGTCTAAACCATGATTGTGTCTGTCCTAGCGACATAAGTTGTGTAGTGCAGGGCGTCAAGTCTAAACCATGATTGTGTCTGTCCTAGCGACATAAGTTGTGTAGTGCAGGGCGTCAAGTCTAAACCATGATTGTGTCTGCCCTAGCGACATAAGTTGTGTAGTGCAGGACATCAAGTCTAAACCATGATTGTGTCTGTCCTAGCGACATAAGTTGTGTAGTGCAGGGCGTCAAGTCTAAACCATGATTGTGTCTGCCCTAGCGACATAAGTTGTGTAGTGCAGGGCGTCAAGTCTAAACCATGATTGTGTCTGTCCTAGCGACATAAGTTGTGTAGTGCAGGGCGTCAAGTCTAAACCATGATTGTGTCTGTCCTAGCGACATAAGTTGTGTAGTGCAGGGCGTCAAGTCTAAACCATGATTGTGTCTGTCCTAGCGACATAAGTTGTGTAGTGCAGGGCGTCAAGTCTAAACCATGATTGTGTCTGTCCTAGCGACATAAGTTGTGTAGTGCAGGACATCAAGTCTAAACCATGATTGTGTCTGCCCTAGCGACATAAGTTGTGTAGTGCAGGGCGTCAAGTCTAAACCATGATTGTGTCTGCCCTAGCGACATAAGTTGTGTAGTGCAGGACATCAAGTCTAAACCATGATTGTGTCTGCCCTAGCGACATAAGTTGTGTAGTGCAGGACATCAAGTCTAAACCATGATTGTGTCTGCCCTAGCGACATAAGTTGTGTAGTGCAGGGCGTCAAGTCTAAACCATGATTGTGTCTGCCCTAGCGACATAAGTTGTGTAGTGCAGGACATCAAGTCTAAACCATGATTGTGTCTGCCCTAGCGACATAAGTTGTGTAGTGCAGGGCGTCAAGTCTAAACCATGATTGTGTCTGCCCTAGCGACATAAGTTGTGTAGTGCAGGGCGTCAAGTCTAAACCATGATTGTGTCTGCCCTAGCGACATAAGTTGTGTAGTGCAGGACATCAAGTCTAAACCATGATTGTGTCTGTCCTAGCGACATAAGTTGTGTAGTGCAGGACATCAAGTCTAAACCATGATTGTGTCTGTCCTAGCGACATAAGTTGTGTAGTGCAGGGCGTCAAGTCTAAACCATGATTGTGTCTGCCCTAGCGACATAAGTTGTGTAGTGCAGGGCGTCAAGTCTAAACCATGATTGTGTCTGTCCTAGCGACATAAGTTGTGTAGTGCAGGGCGTCAAGTCTAAACCATGATTGTGTCTGTCCTAGCGACATAAGTTGTGTAGTGCAGGGCGTCAAGTCTAAACCATGATTGTGTCTGCCCTAGCGACATAAGTTGTGTAGTGCAGGACATCAAGTCTAAACCATGATTGTGTCTGTCCTAGCGACATAAGTTGTGTAGTGCAGGGCGTCAAGTCTAAACCATGATTGTGTCTGCCCTAGCGACATAAGTTGTGTAGTGCAGGACATCAAGTCTAAACCATGATTGTGTCTGTCCTAGCGACATAAGTTGTGTAGTGCAGGGCGTCAAGTCTAAACCATGATTGTGTCTGCCCTAGCGACATAAGTTGTGTAGTGCAGGACATCAAGTCTAAACCATGATTGTGTCTGTCCTAGCGACATAAGTTGTGTAGTGCAGGGCGTCAAGTCTAAACCATGATTGTGTCTGCCCTAGCGACATAAGTTGTGTAGTGCAGGGCGTCAAGTCTAAACCATGATTGTGTCTGCCCTAGCGACATAAGTTGTGTAGTGCAGGGCGTCAAGTCTAAACCATGATTGTGTCTGTCCTAGCGACATAAGTTGTGTAGTGCAGGGCGTCAAGTCTAAACCATGATTGTGTCTGTCCTAGCGACATAAGTTGTGTAGTGCAGGGCGTCAAGTCTAAACCATGATTGTGTCTGTCCTAGCGACATAAGTTGTGTAGTGCAGGGCGTCAAGTCTAAACCATGATTGTGTCTGTCCTAGCGACATAAGTTGTGTAGTGCAGGGCGTCAAGTCTAAACCATGATTGTGTCTGTCCTAGCGACATAAGTCGTGTAGTGCAGGGCGTCAAGTCTAAACCATGATTGTGTCTGTCCTAGCGACATAAGTTGTGTAGTGCAGGGCGTCAAGTCTAAACCATGATTGTGTCTGCCCTAGCGACATAAGTTGTGTAGTGCAGGGCGTCAAGTCTAAACCATGATTGTGTCTGCCCTAGCGACATAAGTTGTGTAGTGCAGGGCGTCAAGTCTAAACCATGATTGTGTCTGTCCTAGCGACATAAGTTGTGTAGTGCAGGGCGTCAAGTCTAAACCATGATTGTGTCTGTCCTAGCGACATAAGTTGTGTAGTGCAGGGCGTCAAGTCTAAACCATGATTGTGTCTGCCCTAGCGACATAAGTTGTGTAGTGCAGGGCGTCAAGTCTAAACCATGATTGTGTCTGCCCTAGCGACATAAGTTGTGTAGTGCAGGGCGTCAAGTCTAAACCATGATTGTGTCTGTCCTAGTGTCATTAACTTCGTAAGAAAGTGAAGAGCTCCCGTCACGCCGAGTGACGTATAGGGAATATGATGTTGGTGACCATAATTTTTATAAACACTGGGCACATGATTTTTGGGGTAATATGGCCAGTATTACGCCCGTTCCGCTTTATTTCCCAGAAAAAAATCCGGTACCCAATTAAGGCTGGGTGAACCCATGCTGTCGATCAGGATCGAACTCGACCTCTTGTCCTTTGTAGTAAAGGTAAAGTACGAGACTAGAACCGGCGTCTTAGCACGCGAGTTTCCACCCATATGTGCTCGGCCGCCTATCCAGAAATGTTCGGAGATTTCTGTATAGTGTCGCCTCAAGCATCGAAACTCAGATGCGAGGCGGCATTCCTCATCTTCCCAGGGTAATACCCTGGTATTAATTTCTGCCAACGGCTGGGTCGACCGTGGGGGTATTTTTTTTGGTTCCAACCACGAGTACAACTCACACTGCACCCAGCGGGAATAGAACACGGGTTGTCCGAACGTCGGTAGCCCAGTCGGTTGATTTTCCCAAATTGGCTACCGAGGCCCCCGCTGAGCTATCCCACATTAACTGTTAAGTGCAGGACATCAAGTCCAAATCATGACTGTCTAGCGATACTAACTTGTAAATCAGGCTAGATTGAAAAGAGAACTGATTTTTCCCCCACTATGGGTATTCGTTTTTTTATTTCTTTTCCAGGGTTTATAAACATACACCCCGTGACCTTGGCCCGATCGTTAAATCACAGATGTATTCATTCAGCTTGCGATTTACCTAAAAAAAAATGGACACATTTTCCTAGCTTGAAAACCTGTTATTAACAATAATTATTATTTGAAATTCATACCGATATTCGATTCAATTTGTTTGTTTAACCCGAAAACATGAAATTGAAAACAAAACTTAAAGGTTTTTAAATTAGAATATATGACCGATTGCTGGTGTATTTCACTTAAATGACTCTCTATTTTCATATCTATGACGATCCAATTTATTCATATTAGTTGTTGAATGAATAATTAATTCAACTTATTGTTTTCAAATTTCTATAACATTTATAAATCATGGCTCGTGGCTCGAATGTTTCTCTGTCTATTGTGCCACGTATTATTACCTACGTTTGTTCACTATTTTTAAACATTTCCTGATACGCTTTAAAGGTAATATCCCACACAAAAGTTATGATTCATGATTTTTAAAAATATTATCATTAAATGTAACATTACACAATACATTTCCTCATGGACAAATGTCGATGCTTATTATTTATTTGTTAACATTTATTATTGCTAGACATAATGTCATTTCATTTTCTCTTTTATTTCTCTTGCTCGCCCACACACACTCTCATACGTCGTTTATTTTACATGCCTTCAATATCTTTCTTTCTCTCTCTTTTTTCCTTCGCCATGTATTTCTCCTGCGTTCCAACACACACACATTTTCGCTCCTATTATTTCACTCTCTGTCTCCTTCCCTCTTTTCCTTTCTACTTTGATCTTGCGTTCTCTCATTCTAACCTTTTGTCTATTTTAATATATTTTAATTCAAATCCTTATTTTTTTCCTCTCTCCCGCTTGCTCCAACTCTCATTTCACTCTACCCACTCTCTCACAGACACATTTTTTCTTAATCTCTCATACTCTCATTAATCATTCTCACACTCACGACCTGTTTTATTTTCTCTTTCACCCTCTTTTTAAAAATAATCTTTTTTATCTTTCAATACTTGCGTTCATTTTACAAACTCTTTCTCCAACACATACTTTCTTTAGCGCTCATACATTCTCATTTAACACTTTCTCTCATAATATTTTGCATTCATACACAAACACATTCTCTAAAACAAACACACGCGTTTCTTTCCTCCATTTAATCTCTCTGCCTCCATCTGTCTGTCTGTCTGTCTCTCTCTCTCTCTCTACACACAGACACACGCGCATATATATATATATATATATATATATATATATATATATATATATATATATATAATACATATATACATGTACATATATAATATTTAAGAAACATAAAGACATAAACTCAGAAATTTGATTAAACTACGGCCCAACAGCTCCCAGTGGCAGAGCTATACCAGATCTAATAACCGATATGCCCACATACAGACATGCCATTGAAGGAAGCTGTTAACAGATGCATAATAAGTTTGCCCTAAAACTAATCTTTATGAAACAAGTTTACCTTATCGTCTTGCCTTATCTATATATCCAGAAGTGTTGTGAGGAGATGCACTTTTTTTAATCCCGAGCCAAATGTTGTTCTTCTGATTGTTAATTACCCTTATCGCTGGAGGATATATGTGTTATTGTTTTTATTGTCACCGCACGTCGGCAGCTGATGTCCCCAGATAGGTGCCTTTGATAATTTAATTGTACTGTTGTTTATTCTATTCATAGAATGTTTATGGTTGCATTGTGGATAATCCGGGTTGAAAAACATAAGATGTTGGCTGTTAAACTTTAATGGCTTTTATGGCTGGAGGGGAATATATATTCTTCATATGAAAGATGGGGGTGGAGGAGATTATTCTTTCTCCTAGACCAGAAAGAGACACACTCAACAAAAACTTCATATGTCCTCAAATGAGCAACCAACTTCATATTTTCTCAAATGAGCGATCAGCTTCATGTGTTCTCAAATGAAACAGCAACTTCATATGTCCTCAAAAAGAGCACACAACCTCACATATCCTCAAAAGAGCACACAACTTCATATGTCCTCAAATGATCGATCAACTTCATATGTCCTCAAATGAGCGATCAACTTCATATGTCCTCAAATGAGCGATCAACTTCATATGTCCTCAAATGAGCGATCAACTTCATATGTCCTCAAATACGTATTCACTTACTAAAGCAAAGATATTTCAACTGAAACTTCCAAAAACGATTGTTTTATCAGAAAATGAAATTATTTCCATTTTTAAAAAAAATGTTCTTTTTAAAACTGTAGATAATTAACCGGATATTGAAATATCTGTGCGCATTCATTATTACGTAATTAAAGCTTTAATTAAAATATCATATTTAAGCAGAAATGAGTAGCTGTTCTTGTCTTGTAGCAGCACGTGGTTAATTTAAGTACACGAGATGACTAAAACACTTGATTCAGTCGGTCTATGTTTGACACAAATTTAAAATCTCCACATTTTCTCTGATTTCTTCATTATCCACACCGTCTCGTCACTTCTAGTCACATGAAGATATATTTTTAATGTGAAAATGTTTAAAAGATGACCGAGGTCACTGACAAGTCAGAAGTTGAAGTTAGTCACCCCAGAAATGAACTTTATGATGAAAACCGTTGGATAAGATAGAAGAAAGATGTAAGAGAAATTTATTTTTAAAAGTCAATCTTGAACTGTCTAAATAGAAAACAAATAAAAATGGTTCGTGATTTATACCATCATCATCATTAAGAGCTGTGCCACTTGTGTAAATTATTATGTCTCCCTATGACTTTCTAGCTTAAGAGAATGGCTTGGCAGAAGGTCAACAACAGAAATGATAAATAACTGCCGAGATCGAAAATTGTGTAGAGACATGATCACCTACGCCACTAGGCCCGGTACTTGATGATGATGATGACTTTCTAGCTTTAGAGAATGGCTTGGCAGAAGGTCAACAACAGAAATGATAAATAACTGTCGAGATCGAAAATTGTGGAGAGACATGATCACCTACGCCAGCAGGCCCGGTACTTGATGATGATGCTGACTCTCTACATCCACCGTTTTTATTATCTCTACTGTTGACTTCATTACTAAAATGTATATACTCAACAAAGAATATAGAAAACGAGGATAACAGCAGAGTTGTAGGCTGATCCACGGGAAGAAGAGGTGACAAAGTTAAGGAGATGGCAATATTTGAGAATGCTCTGAGCGAGGAAGCTAAACCTTTGTATCGTTACAACACTTGAAAGAGTATAAGAGGCAGGAACTAAAGAGGAGGCCAGGCATCAATATTTTAGAGTACCGGGCACAGAGGCTGGTGATGGATTTGTCGCAAAAATTCATTTGTATCACATTCGTGTGTTTCATGAATATTGTACCAGTCAGTGAATCACTAGTCTCATTGAAAGCTCGTCTGTCTGACACACGTCAATCAAAACGGTTGTAATAACATTGATATGTAACTTTTATAGATTTAAGCGTGGGTCATAAAATAAAATCGATATGAAACTTTTATAGATACAAGTGTGAGTCACAAAGTAAAATTGATATGTAACTTTTATAGATACAAGTGTGAGTCACAAAGTAAAATTGATATGTAACTTTTATAGATACAAGTGTGAGTCACAAAGTAAAATTGATATGTAACTTTTATAGATACAAGTGTGAGTCACAATAAAATGGGAGCCGCGATAGCTCAGTGGTTAGTGAACTGGACTACAAAGGACAAGGGGTAGGGTTCGATCCCAACCGACGGTTTCCGGGTTCACCCAGCCTTAAATAAGTACCGGATTTTTTTTTTTTTTGGGGGGGGGAAGTAAAGCGGAATGGTCGTAATACCGACCACATTACCCCAAAAACCATGTGCAAGGTCTGTAAAGTTTATGGTCACCAACACCATATTCCCTATACGCCACTTGGCGTGACAAGGGTACTTTACTTTTTTTTTTTTTTTTTTTTTTTTTTTTTTTTTTTTACATACAGTAAAATCGATATGGCAAATAACAATAATATAAAGCGTGCAGTAGAATTTTTTTTCTTTTATTGTTGACATGTTATGCTCATCGGCTTGAGGCTGTGTTGTCATTTTGAACGTATAGATCACAATTGTCTTTCACCGATAATTTAGTTAATTCCCTCATTTGTGTCTTTCCAGGAATCCAAAATACATATACCAATTGCATACTCAGGGTAACTAGAAGATGAGATATTTTACCATTTATTCATTTATGTGGTTAAAGATTGACTACATCCTTCGAAACTCCAAAATTTGTCAATCGTGATTTATTTTTTCCGACAATTAAATACTAATATATCATTTCTACATAAATATTGACTTTAGATAACAATTTTACGTTTTACGTGCAGTGTCACAAATTAAAACCATTTCCGCACAAAATATATCATTTTTTTAAATAAGAGGAATGTACTATGCTCAAAACATTCTCATTTATATGTGCTGCTAAATTTAGAAAGATTAGAATTAAAATCCCACTTTGATGTGAAAATAAGTAGTGAGTTGTGCTCAAGTGCAGGGCAGTAAAGAAAAACCATATTTTCCTGGCACAAAGATGCATCAGAGAAAAATACTTTCTTAGGACGAAGTCAACCGTCTAATGAGTGCTCATTCTGTTCAAGAACTGTAAAGAATAAATCCTGGAATATGTCATGCCCATGTGGCTCACTATTAACAGCGGATCACACCTTGATACTTCTGGGTAGTGTGATCAGATGTACATCAGAGCTGTATTTCTTCCTTATAACAAATTTGTTTCCATTTAAAGTTGGGTAAAACTAGAATCTTTCGATTGATATTGAACGCAAAATTGTGTAGTCATTTGTACACGTATTACTGTTCTACAAAACTCCCGTTGATAAATATTGACATGTTATAAAAGAAGTGGAGAAGAGATTTGATTATCTAATTGTTCTGGTTTTATCCCTGGGGTAACGCTTCACTCAGCCCGGCTGTAAATGGATAGCAAGTCTGAACAAGTAAGGCTGCTGTGAGGGAGCTTGTCAATTTTCAAACTAACCCAAAATACAGTAGCTAAAGAAGCAACAACAGACACCATCCAGTCTTCTTTCAAATAAATCGTGATAGAGATAGTTAGAATATTTGGTTAACTACTACTTCAGTAGAATCACCAAATATGGCCGTCGATGTGGTGAAAGAAGAAGAACTTTAAATCTTTAACTCTGTAACGATTATTATTACATCCCTTGCAGGAGATAATATGGTTTTGTTAAATGTGAAGAATAAAGATAAAAGCCAAAAATGATGCTCGCTACTCACAACATAAAGAGGTAATACGTACGACAGAAAGGACCTTATATTTTACAATAAATTATCAAGTAAAGATGTTGAAATACTAGATAAAGGAACCCACCACGAAAAGATTGAATTAAAGAAACACTAGAAAACAAAACAGCATGAGAAGCCATCGAAGAGCGAATGATCGAAAACCATATATCCCCTCGACGTTGAAAGGAAAGCTATTAATGAAGGCAAAGAGAAGAAAGACTATTACTTGACAATCTATTGATTTCAATGATTTCAATGCATTCAATTATATATATTATTCAGTCATGTCATTTTACCTTCCATTAGGATGAACAACAGCAGTCTGTTCTCTATTGGCTCCGTGTCACACTTTTCTCCCTGTTTATTTTACCTTTGTAATCTCTGTCTCCACATTTTTTTACCTAGTCAATTTTTACCGCCACTGGTCTTACTTCGAGTATGCATACTCCATTATTCCCCCCCCACCCCCACCCACATGTGCCTGGACTTTTTTCGTGACTTGGATTTTTGTGTTTAATGTGTATAGTTGGTTATACCTGAGGAAGGATTTGACCGAAACATTGTTTATTTTGTCTTGTTTTTTTCTGTTAGTCCAGCTGCTCAATACCCTTGTATGTGTTCTCTTCGCTCAGATCTCCTGGCGACAGCTTGCCTCGTGATGTTTGTAGCTCTCTTTGGAAGAGAATCCAATCGCGCCATCTTTTATGTATCTCTTCACTGTGGGTTGATCTGTTCTCTGCTACATCACATCAATTCTAATAGAGCTAGGTCATGTGATCTACGTATACCGAGGTGGTGCAGATTTCTGGCATTTCTGGCTGATGTTGTTGAGTTTTCTGATCTATAGAACCGCTTCACATTCATTATGAACTACGAATCTATAATAATAAATGCTGTTCAATGTAAAATGTCCATGTAAATGTAAAATAACCAGCACCGAGATGAAATGTATTAGACGAATGACAGGAAACAGCCTCAGATTAGATTAGAATTGAAGAACAGAAAAAAGTGTAGAAAAACTGCCCGAACATATAAATAAAGCAAGATACAATGGTTTGACCACGTGATAAGGCAGAAAGTTCAAAATACAACACAACGAACCTTAAATACCAGACCCAAGGGCCGACCACGAAAAAGATGGATTGACAGAATATTAGAAACACAGGGAAATATAACAGCAGCAGAGGCGAAAAGAAGAGCAAAAGACCACAAACTATATCTCCTCCACGCTGAAGGCAAATGAGGAAGGAAAGATGTAGAAAAATGTAAAGCATCATTATATAACAGCTCTTATTGCACATCCGATGTAATGTTATCAACCTACGCTAGATATTACTATCTTTAAGACAACAACACTACGTCATCCCTTTTCTGGGATCCATAGGTAAGTCTATCGTCAGCCTGGCAGTAAAGATCCTACTTCCAATGCTATTGCAACATAGTCTCAAAGCTGGGATGTAACGAAATCACTTGACTACAGGAATCAACCAGGCGCCTACTCGATTGGTCAGCGACTTGATTAACACACCCGGCCACACATTTCTCATACAGAACATTGTCAGATTCTGTCTATTAAATCCTCGACGCTGAAAAACAAATTGGAAAAGAACGAGAAAGAACTCTAATAAAAAAATAAAAAAAAACTACATTAAATCCGGATCGAGCTAAGCAATAAACAAGCTGATTCATCACAACATTACCGAAGCCTTACTAAAAAAAAAAAAAAGAAATCACTAAGTCCACTTTCCTCTCATTTCTTCACATTGTCCTATAAATTCTCATCATCATGTACATCCTGCCAACAATTCTCTTGATGCTTCTTTATTGCGATTCTCATAAACCAACTCTCAACCTCACAAAACTGTCTCACACTTTAATTTTCTCCATTATGACTCTCTTATCAATTCTTTCCCCTCTCTTACACCCACACAATCACCCTCACACTCATCATGTCTCCCCGTCTCTATTTACAGATTGACTTCTAGTTGTTCTATGAACTTTACATTCAATATCTGTTTTTGGTTGTCATTTTGAGATTTAACATACCGCGCATATATATATATATATATATATATATATATATATATATATATATATATATTTTTTTTTTTTCCTCTCACAATTACATATTATTTCAGATGTAATGCGATCCTGTAACTGATCTGTGCAATATGTTTTGGAATGGACCCATTTTCGTGGAAGTTTCGTTTCAGCGCATCTCCTGTTATAGATATTACACACACACGCACACGCGCACACCCCCACACACACACACACGCGCGCACGCACGCGCACTTGTGTGTATGTGTGTGTAATTCATTGGACCGTTATCTTCGTTCTGGTATTTTGGTTCACTTCAATATCGATCTGCTCACACAGAGAAGCATCTCATCAACATAGTCCGGTCTCCGTTACACCTTAGTACTCTCTTTCGGTATGATCTGAAACTAAATTCATTATTTTTTTTTCTCCAATGCTGAAAGGATATTTTTATTCATTGAAATTTGCATCGGACGGGACGTGCAGCAAGTTATGTTTAATGTTCAACTACAGATAGTTAATTTGTATGACCTGCTCAAGGAATTCCGTTAATAAACGCCAGGAAAGACTATTATTTACCAATCTATTTTTTTTCCAATCATTTCATTCGATTATATCCAATTTTACTTTTCATAAGGAAGAAAAACAGCAATCTTTTCTCTATTTGCTATTTCTCACTTTTCTCCAGGTTAAATTTACATTCGTAATCTCTGTCACAAGGTTTGGTCTCTATACGTCATGAACTCGCAAGGTTTGGTCTCTATACGTCATGAACTCGCAAGGTTTGGTCTCTATACGTCATGAACTCGCAAGGTTTGGTCTCTATACGTCATGAACTCGCAAGGTTTGGTCTCTATACGTCATGAACTCGCAAGGTTTGGTCTCTATACGTCATGAACTCGCAAGGTTTGGTCTCTATACGTCATGAACTCGCAAGGTTTGGTCTCTATACGTCATGAACTCGCAAGGTTTGGTCTCTATACGTCATGAACTCGCTTCCTTTTCCCCCCGAGATCCTGGCGAAAGCTTGTCTGGTAATGCTTGTTGTTCGCCCCAGAAGCCTGTCTTATCAAGCTCCGCCATCTTTTATTTATTTCTTCACTGTGGGTTAATTTGTTTTCTGCTACAGCACATCAATTCTAATAGTGCTAGGTCATGTGATCTAAGTATAATGAGGTGGTGTAGATTTCTGGTATTTCTGGCTGATGTTGTCCATGTTTCAGACTTATAGTACCTTCGGACATTTCTTTTGAACTATAGGATTGTAATAATTAATACTGTTCGATGTAAAGTATCATTATGTAATAGCTCGTATTGCACATCCGACGTAATGCTATCAACCTACGCTAGATATTACTATCCTTAAGACAACAACACTACGTCATCCCTTTTCTGGAATCCATAGGTTAGTCTATCGTCAGCCTGGCAGTAAAGAACCTGCTACCAATGCTATTGCAACATAGTGTCAAAGCTGAGATGTAACAAAATCACTTGACTGTACTGGAATCGACCTGACGCCTACTCGATTGGTCAGCGACCTGATTAACACACCCGACCACATCCAGAACCATTGTCAGATTTTGTGTATTAAATCATCGACGCTGAAAAACAAATTGGAAAAGCAAAAAGAAAAACTCTTTTAAAAAAAATCATTGAACAGCTGTTACTGTCTACTTTAAAAAAAATCATTGAACAGCATTTACTGTCTACTTTAAAAAAAAAAAATTGAACAGCATTTACTGTCTACTTTAAAAAAATCATTGAACAGCTGTTACTGTCTACTTTAAAAAAATCATTGAACAGCTTTTACTGTCTACTTTAAAAAATCATTGAACAGCTTTTACTGTCTACTTTAAAAAAAATCATTGAACAACTGTTACTGTCTACTTTAAAAAAAATCATTGAACAGCATTTACTGTCTACTTAAAAAAAACATTGAACAGCATTTACTGTCTACTTTAAAAAAAATCATTGAACAGCTGTTACTGTCTACTTTAAAAAAATCATTGAACAGCTTTTACTGTCTATTTTAAAAAAAATCATTGAACAGCTTTTACTGTCTACTTTAAAAAAACATTGAACAGCTTTTACTGTTTACTTTAAAAAAATCATTGAACAGCTTTTACTGTCTACTTTAAAAAAATCATTGAACAGCTTTTACTGTCTACTTTAAAAAAAAACATTGAACAGCTTTTACTGTCTACTTAAAAAAAAATCATTGAACAACTGTTACTGTCTACTTTAAAAAATCATTGAACAGCTGTTACTGTCTACTTTAAAAAAATAATTGAACAGCTTTTACTGTCTACTTTAAAAAAATCATTGAACAGCTTTTACTGTCTACTTTTAAAAAAAAAAACATTGAACAACTTTTACTGTCTACTTTAAAAAAAAACATCATTTGGTTATTGCTTGTTCTCCATCTCTAAAACATTATCAGAATAGCTTGCTATTATCTAATATTGAGCACTGTTCATTGACAATACAACTTTCGATTAACCGCATGTTCTCCTTCGCTTTCGGCTTGTGATCAAATAGAAACCAGTTCACTAGTGTTAAACTCACGCTTTGTCAATAAAAAAAAAATCCACATCTAGGAATTAAACCTGGGCCATGTTGATCTGCGGCGAGTACTCTAACCACTCGTCCAGTGAGGTTCTTACTCCTTTAATAAGCTCAGGAGATTTTTCTGCGAAAGAAAGACAGCCTGGCGTAGTGCCGACATCATTATTGTTAAAAAAAAATGTTCAAACGTTAATTAAACAAATATAAACACTAACACAATAATCCCTGTACACTAAAATTGATGCCTGACGGAGTTCTCTTCTTATATTGGACATTCTCTCATATTTCTCAATTTGAATAAGTGCCATAACTACATTCAACCACGTTCCTACACGGGTATTAAAGCCACCAGGAATGAGACACCTACTATGTTAGTAGCACAGGCACCCGTGGTGGGGTCATTAAATATTGAAATGCGAGATATACGAGATCAATCGGGGATCGCATTTTGACGAGGACACATACTGATTAAATTACAATCCATGGAGAGCATGAATTTTGAATTAAGGGAAGCACGAGCTGCTAATTATGACAGGGGTCGTAAAGCAGAGATATGTTTAAACAGCGAGCTATGTAAACTAGGAACATGCATACCAAACAGTGTCGTTAGTGGGAAGTTATTGTTGTTATGAGAGGTATGAAACGGGCACTTCTAACTGACTGACTGACCGATCGACTGACTTACTGTCTGACCGACCGACCGACTGACTAACTGACTAACTGACTGATTGACCGACCGACTGGATGACTGGCTGACCGACTAACTGACTGACCGACTGAATGACCGACTAACTGACTGACTAACTGACTGACTGACCGATTGACTGACTTACTAATTGACTGACTGACTGACTGATCGACCGATCGATCGACCGACAGATTGACTGACCGATTGACTGACCGACTAATTGACTGACCGACCGACTGACTGACTGACAAACGAATGAACGAACCAACTAACGAACTAAATAACAAACAAACTAACCAATTAACTAACTAACCAGCAAACTAACTTACTAACTGACTGACTAAATAACTAACTAAATAACACAAGAAACTTAATAACTAACTAACCAACCAAGTAAGTAAGTAACTAATTAACTAAATAACTAAACACCTAATAAAATAACAAATTAATTAACCAACAAATAAAGTAACGAACCAATAAACAAATTGACGAACAAACCAACAAATAAACTAACCTACTAAGTTTAACCAAACTGAGTAAGCTAACCAACTAGCTAACTTACGAATCAACCAAAAAAACCAACCGATTAACTAACTAACCAATCAAACATCAAATAAATGAACCAACTAGCTAAACTAAATAAGTTAACCAAATAAATAACTAACTAACTAACTAACCAACAAACCAAAAAAATACCAACCAAACAACTAAATTAACCAATCAACCAGGCAACAAACTAACTACACTAATTAACTAACTGGCTGAATAAATAGCTGACCAATTAACTAAATACTTAACTAACAAACTAGATGACTAGATATCTAAATAACTAGCTGACCAACCGACTAACTACCAAATTAACTAACTAGCCAACTATTTAGGTATCTAACTAACTAGTTGACTAACAAGCTAACCAACTTTCTAGCTATTTAACGAGTTATTTAACCTACTGACTAATAAATTAAATAACTGATTGATTGGTTGATTAATTAACTAACTAAAAAACTGTCGGACTGACTCATCGTGATCATCGAGTGCCATCTCCGCAACGAAGGTTGTCTAGGCAAACTAAATAACAGACTGGCTTATTGATCACTTAATTAATTAACTAAAAACAAACTGTCGGACCGACTAACAAACTAAATTCTCGTAGCCTATTAACTTACCGCTTATTTTGTAAACCTCTAATTTTGAACAATGTAACTTTCTAAATGCAGTAAATAGAAATATACAATTGATAGAGAAAAGAGAACAAGAGTAGCAGAAGGAGGAAATGCAGGTGGCGAGGGAGAAAAGACCAGGTAAAGGAATGAGAAAGTTAAAAGGTGAGATACAAAGATGGGACAGACGAAGAGAAAGGCAGACATTCAGACCCGTAGGCATGACAACAGACAGACAGTCAGACAGAGAGAGAGAGAGAGAGAGACTGATAGAGACAGACAGAGAGACATACGGACGGACGGGCAGGTGGCCAGACATACAAGCAGAACAGACAGACAAACAGATAAAGGTAAATACCAAACTTGAATGGGCATCTTAGCACGCCAGTTTTCACCCACCGCCTATCCAGAAATGTTCAAAGAATTTTTTATAGTGTCGCTTCAAGGATCGAAACTCACGATGCGAGGCGGCATTCCTTACCTTCCCAGAGTGATACCCAGGTACCCATTTCCTCCAGCACATGGGTTGACCGCGGGGTATTTTTTTTTTCCAACCATGAGTACAATTCACACTGCTTCCAGTGGGATTAGAAAACGGGTTGTCAGAACGTCGGTAGCCCAGTTGGGTGGGTTTCCCAAGCAGGCTACCGAGACTCCCAATAGATATATAAAGGACTATACTAATGACGTGAACTGATGAACAGATGGTAGTCGCGACATATAGCTGACTGTTGTCGTATGGTTACCGAGTCAGGTGTGAACAAAATTTTGCTGCCTCTACCTAATGATTTCTGATACAATGTATCTATCTGCCTCACTGAGTAACGGTTGAAACAGTCTTATAGCAACATTGTGAAAAGTCAGATGTGGTAGGCTGATGTGCGCATAATATCTCAGCGGACATTAAATAATGACATGAAAAAAAACACATTGTTAACTGTAAACGAAAATAAGAGGAGAGAGAACAAGAGACAGATAAAGAAGAAATATAAGAAAGTGAAGATATATACAATATAACTGCATCTAACCAACCTGAATTGTGGACTCACTAGATCCAGGTCCAACAAGACCTATGATAGGCTTAAGGTTCTTGCTCCCAATGCATGTATCAACATCGTCTCTCACCTTGGGTGGTGATGTGAAGACCTCAGTTGATGATGGGGTTGTTGAATGGGTCCAATCTGAGCCACCATATTTTGCAGGTGTCACAGGTGATTCAGAGGTTCGTGTTTTGGACTGACTTGCGATAGCGTCTTTGATGAAGTCGATACTGTTTTCAAGTGCAATGGCGGAGTACCAGCATGAATCCCTAATGTCCCAGCCGAGTTGAATGTTCGGGAGAATGTTAGGATTTCTGTCAACAAAAAAGATAGGACACTAAATTAATGGACATCATCAACCAAAATAAATAAATAAACATGTATTGATGGAGAAGATCAATGAAGGATATTAATCATGCCTTGGATTCTGTCAAATAAACATGAAATTAATCATGCAACCAACAGCTATGTAAATCCTGGCCACCGTTTCTTTCCGCCATTTTTCAGGTCATTGTTTGGCTTGTGCATTGATATTTATTTGTTTATTTTAGAACAGTATTTGCCTATCGTGTTGTTCTTTGTTTATTGCATAGGTTCTCTTATACTCTCGACCCCGCATAGTGTTTAATATTTTATATATGTTATATATATGTGTGGGTGTCCGGTTAGCGCAATCGATAGGCGGTTGGCTTACCACGGCAACAGCCGGGGTTCGTTCCCTGGCGAGGACACCTGGGTTTTACTAATTCCCTAAAAATTAGTGGGAGCCGCGATAGCTCAGTGGTTAGTGAACTGGACTACTACGGACAAGGTTCGATCCCAACCGACGGCTCCGGGTTCACCCAGCCTTAAATGGGTACCGGATTTTTTCTGGGAAAGTAAAGCAGCACGGGCGTAATACCGACCACATTACCCCAAAAATCATGTGCTGAAGGTCTGTAAAATATAGGGTCACTAACACCATATTTCCCTATACGCCACTTGGCGTGACGGGGGGTACTTTACTTTTTTTTTTTATATATATGTGTGTTATATTTGTGTGTTATATTTGTGTTATATTTGTGTTATATTTGTGTGTTATATCTGTGTGTTATATTTGTGTTATATTTGCGTTATATTTGTGTTTTATCTGTGTATTACATCTGTGTGTCATATTTTTACGTTATATTTGTGCGTTATATTTGTTCGTTATATTTGTGCGTTATATTTATGTATTATATTTGTGCGTTATATTTGTGCGTTATATTTGTGTATTATAGTTGTGTGTTATATTTGGGTGTTATAGTTGTGTGTTATATTTGGGCGTTATATGTGTGCGTTATATTTATGTTATATTTGTGTGTTATATCTGTGTGCTATATTTGTGTGTTATATCTGTGTGCTATATTTGTGTGTTATATTTGTGCGTTATATTTGTGTGTTATATCTGAGTGTTATATTTGTGTGTTTTATTTGTGTTATATTTGTACGTTATATTTGTGCGTTATATTTGTGCTTATCTCCTTGCCTTAGATTACTTGTGAAATGGAACTGGGTAGTCCAGAGGTACTACGTCGGCCTCAGATCAGGAGAGACACAGGTTCAAAACCCACCAGAAGCGGTCGTGAACTTCCAAAAATAAGAAAACGAATCCGTGGTTTCTTTATGACGTTACCTTCCCCTGAGCTCTTAGGTTGAGATCCATTGTCTAGCGTTCTCGAATGACAACAACAAACATGAATCCCCAGGTGCGCTCGCGCACGTTAAAGACCCCTTGTTAGCTAAAATCGAAAAAAGGAAGCTATAAATATAGCCGCTGTCCGGGCACAGTAGTTGGCAGAAAATCTACCCACATCGAGGATCATGGGCCGTGCTACGGAGTACGTGCACGTGGGCAAGGATTCTCATCGAAATGTGTCGAGATATTCTCGAGGGGGATATCGGAGTACATATGGATTCATCCGGGAGCCGCGATAGCTCAGTGGTTAGTGAACTGGACTACAAAGGACAAGAGGTAGGGTTTGATCCCAACCGACGGCTTCCGGGTTCACCCAGCCTTAAATGGGTACCGGATATTTTTCTGGGAAAGTAAAGTGGCACGGGCGTAATACCGACTACATTACCCCAAAGATCATGTGCCGAAGGTCTGTAAAATTTATGGTCACTAACACCATATTCCTTATACGCCACTTTTACTTGTACTTTACTTTTTTTTTTTTCTTTATTATGGATTCGACCGGCGTGATGATGATCCTAAGAACAACAACAACAACAACAACTTGTGGAATATGACACTAGTGCTATTTTTAAAAATAAATATCCATCAGCATATTCATAAATTTGTGTAACATTTTTTATGTCGATGAAACACACAATTAAAATAAAAAAAGCATAAGAGACACGACTATGTAAATAACAGTCTCACAAACAATCAGAAGAAAAGATGAGCACATGGCGGCCATGTGACAATAAACAGATAACAAAAGAATCACAAATTAAGCCGTCAAATGGGAAACAACAGGACAAAGAAATATAATATTGATTTAAAAAATCGAAGAATATTAGACAAAGACTCACTGTAACTAAAAATTTAGCTGGGAAGAGAGATTTAAAACAAGGTACACTGCGAGTCAATGTGATCTCTGATGACACTGAAAGGATGTAAGATTCAAGACATAAGTCAGCATAACACTAGACCGCTCTATTTTTACGGAACAAATCACTCGTACCAATTTTCAAGGGCTTTATGAGCATCAGGATCGGTTACTCATTCTCCTACACCCCTCCCCACAGAAAAAAAAATATATATATAAATAATAAGGCAACATTTAACCCGGACCGAGCTGAGCAATAAACAAGCTGATTCATTACTACAGTACCGAGGCATTAATCAAACTTAAGAAACACTACGTCCACTTTCCTCTCATTTCTTCATACTGTCCTACAAACTATCTTCATCACGGACATCCTGCCAACACCTCCCTTGCTGCCTTTTTATCGCAATACTCACAAACTATCATCTTCACGGACATCCTGCCAATACCTCCCTTGCTGCCTCTTTATCGCAATACTCACAAACTATCTTCTTCACGGACATCCTGCCAACACCTCCCTTGCTGCCTTTTTATCGCGATACTCACAAACTATCATCATCACGGACATCCTGCCAATACCTCCCTTGCTGCCTCTTTATCGCAATACTCACAAACTATCTTCATCACGGACATCCTGCCAATACCTCCCTTGCTGCCTCTTTATCGCAATACTCACAAACTATCATCATCACGGACATCCTGCCAACACCTCCCTTGCTGCCTTTTTATCGCGATACTCACAAACTATCATCATCACGGACATCCTGCCAACACCTCCCTTGCTGCCTCTTTATCGCAATACTCACAAACTATCTTCTTCACGGACATCCTGCCAACACCTCCCTTGCTGCCTCTTTATCGCAATACTCACAAACTATCATCTTCACGGACATCCTGCCAACACCTCCCTTGCTGCCTCTTTATCGCGATACTCTGTCTCTCAATCTCAGAGAACTACCACACGCTTCAATCATTCTGCACTATGACTCTCCCAGCAACTGCCTTACCCCACCCCTCCCATACACAGACACAACCCCCCCCCCCCACCTCTTTCCGTCACTATTTATACATTGATAACTAATTGTTCGATGCACTTTACATTCAATATCTGTTTTATTAACTTGAATTTTAGCATACAGCGTGTGTATATTTATATATTTATCATCGCAATTACATATTCCATCATATGCAATTGATTTGTGCAATCTATTTTGGAATGACCCTTTTTTTCTTGGATGCTTCGATTAAACGAATCTCCTTTCATAGAGACGATTATATCAACTTCCTTGCCGTGGTTGAAAAGCTCGCCTAGAACAGGTACGTGTGACGAAATACAATGCGAGCCCTGTGCAATGTCTGACGCCTGATAACAAAGATCATCGAGCACAGAAAGCATAGAATTTCTGCACTGCGTGCCGTCTTCGGCTCGAAACAACAACAGATGAACAGAAGCGGATAGTGATTACTTTGGCAAAGAATCATTTACATTGCACCAAAATCAGGCTCATTGGTGCTAGATTGCATTCATCAAGTTTTGAAGAGTTTATACGTTGATTGATAAAAGATAATAATGTCCGCAACACTGGGGCGAAAAGGAAACGTGATAGCATTATGTCAATCATATGACCGATGACAAGACCACTGCTTGTCTTGGATTATATCACCTTCTTGAGCTCTGTGTACCAGGTGTCCTTATGAGTCGAGAGTTCAGTGTCTGACTCAAAATAAACCGACGTGTACTGTCACCATGTCAACGCGCTGTTGCGTGTATTTGGTGCCAGTAGTTCTTGCTCACGACTCATCTCCGTACAAATCAATTTCTACTAAAGCAACGCTGGTACCAAAATCCACGAAGTCTCTGTATTGCACTTCATCAGTAATTGTCTTCTTATCATAGTGACTACCATTAATTTTCACTGTATGTATCTCAAGACATAAATTAGACTGTATCCATAATTACATTCTATCTATCTATTCGTCTGTTTATTAATCTGTCCATCGTCTGCCTTCCTAGACATTCTATCTAATACTTTAACATTCTCTTTCCCTCATCTCATTCTTTCGATTACTAATTACCCTTTTTACGCTCTCTCTTCTATTTCTGACTTTCTGCCTCCAGATAAGAGGGATATTGTCATAGAAAACAAATGCTTTGAAGACTCTTAAATATAAATTAGATAGACGTACATTAAATATAAATTAAACATACTTACATTAAATATAACTAGCCTTAAATGGGTACCGGATTTTTTCTGGGAAAGTAAAGCGGCACGGGCGTAACACCGACTACCTTACCCCAAAATCATGTGCCGAAGGTCTATAATAATTATGGTCACTAACACCATATTTCCTATACGCCACTTGGCTTGACGGGGCACTTTCCTTTTTTTTTTTAACATTAAATATAAATTAGAAGAGAAGAAACCGACCACGACAATGTGTCAGTCTACATAAGGCGAGAAATGCTGAACGTACATCGATCACGTTCTCAGAATGGACAGAAGCAGACTCCATCGTCTTTCAGTGGACATCGGGCGGTAAAAGAAAACAAGGAACACAAAAAAAGCTACGTAGAATAATCAACAGAGTATGTGAACTCAGGACATAAGAACCAAGTAAGACCTTCAAGACCTAGGAGCCAGTCGTTATAAATGAAGATATATGATTTCCAACCTTATGTCGTCTTCAGCCCGAGAGGAGCTAACTCTGGCATGATACGTCTTGTCTTGGCTAACATCACAGATAGAGAGTCGTAGGCTAACCCAACGGGTAGAAGATGAGGTTTCAGCAGGACGACATGAACTGTAGAAAGCTCGGAGAGAAAATAGAAAAAACAAAGTTGTTCATTGTTCGCATTCTACTCACCACTGGTGTTTTGTTACCATTAGCGTTATTTGTTGTTTGCATTCTACTCACTACTGGTGTTTTGTTACCATTAGCGTTATTTGTTGTTTGCGTTCTACTCACCACTGGTGTTTTGTTACCATTAGCGTTATTTGTTGTTTGCATTCTACTCACCACTGGTCTTTTGTTACCATTAGCGTTATTTGTTGTTTGCATTCTACTCACCACTGGTGTTTTGTTACCATTAGCGTTATTTGTTGTTTTCGTTCTACTCACCACTGGTGTTTTGTTACCATTAGCGTTATTTGTTGTTTGCGTTCGTCAGCTTTATATCGCTTGCGAAGTGCCGAAAGACTGAATTTTGCCTGAATATAATTTTTTTCCCTATTTTTTTTTTTTTACACCATGTGCTCAGGTGTCCCTCGCCATACAGGCATATATTCTCCGACTCAGGTGTCCCTCGCCATACAGGCAGATATTCTCCGACTCAGGTGTCCCTTGCCAAACAGGCAGATATTCTCCGACTCAGGTGTTCCTCGCCATACAGGCACATATTCTCCGACTCAGGTGTCCCTTGCCATACAGGCATATATTCTCCGACTCAGGTGTCCCTCGCCATACAGGCATATATTCTCCGACTCAGGTGTCCCTTGCCAAACAGGCAGATATTCTCCGACTCAGGTGTCACTCGCCATACAGGCAGATATTCTCCGACTCAGGTGTCCCTCGCCAAACAGGCAGATATTCTGCGACTCAGATGTCCCTCGCCATACAGGCAGATATTCTCTGACTTCAGAGGTACTCTTTTTTTTTTTATCTTCCAGAATTTTAACATTTTGAATATATTTTTTTTCCTGTTAATTTTGTCCGGGAAGTGGCCATTTGTGGCCTACTCTTTCCGATTTCCAACAGCCAGAGCTCTTTAACGTCTGCAGAAGGCACAAGAGGCCTCTATGTTTTTGCTCTCACTAGCCAGAGACCAGGGGAGGTTAGAGCCATGAAGAAACTACAGATTACATTTTTATTTTGAAAAAAATTTCGACCAATACTGGTGAGAACTGAAACTAGACGCATTCATGACCAGAGACCGACGCGTTACCTGTATACCCCCCCTCCCCCACCGCCACCCCCACCCGTTACAGGTTTCAATAGACAATGACAAGAAAGTTAATATGATGATCGGTAGAACTATTTCTCAATTTAACCTAAGATCAGCGAAAGCCATAACATTAGTCAATAAGTCTGAAGCTGCTATTATAGCAACAGTACTAGATTAGTTGCTGTAATTACTGCTGCAGTCCGACCTTCCATACCACAATTTGTTGTCACGTGAGCTCAGATTTACCGCTTGTTGTTACATGAGCTGCAAATTGCTACATGTTGCTATGTGAGCTCCAATTTACCAATTTGCTACATGTATACTGTATATGAGACCCAATTTACCAATTTACAGCATGTTATTATACGAGCTCCAATTTACCGTATTGGGGGACTGGTTGGTCTCGAGGCAAGACGCCGGCCTCGAGACAGAGGTTGTAGGTTCAAATCCCGGTTACACCGGTTAGGATTTTTATTTATGATTTCTTTCTGCAGCAACCACCCTTGGTCTCAGCAGGGAGGCCCGGCTTGAAACGTCAATTACTCATCGACGGAAAAAATATGAGTACCTCCGAAGTCGGAGTTATCTGCCTGTGTGGCGAGGGGCCCCTGTGCACACGGCTGTCAGGGAAAAATGGATTAACACGCAAAATTCAGTTTCTAGTCCCTAGGGACTTCGTCAGAAGCAAAAACTGGCAAACGAAGAAAAAACAAAATTACCGCGGGTTGTTACATGAACTTCAATTTCCTGCATGTTTTTATATGAACTCCAATATGACGCATGTTGTTATATGAACTCCAATATGACGCATGTTGTTATATGAACTCCAATTTACCGCATGTTGTTATATGAACTCCAATATGACGCATGTTGTTATATGAACTCCAATTTACCGCATGTTGTTATATGAACTCCAATTTACCGCATGTTGTTATATGAACTCCAATATGACGCATGTTGTTATATGAACTCCAATTTACCGCATGTTGTTATATGAACTCCAATATGACGCATGTTGTTATATGAACTCCAATTTACCGCATGTTGTTATATGAACTCCAATTTACCGCATGTTGTTATATGAACTCCAATATGACGCATGTTGTTATATGAACTCCAATTTACCGCATGTTGTTATATGAACTCCAATTTACCGCATGTTGTTATATGAACACCAATTTACCGCATGTTGTTATATGAACACCAATTTACCGCATGTTGTTATATGAACTCCAATTTGCCGCATGTTGTTATATGAACTTCAATTTCCTGCATGTTGTTATATGAACTCCAGTTTGTCGCACGTTGTTATGTGAACTCCAATTTGCCGTATGTTGTTATATGAACTCCAATTTACCGCATGTTGTTATATGAACTCCAATTTACCGCATGTTGTTATATGAACTTCAATTTCCTGCATGTTGTTATATGAACACCAATTTACCGCATGTTGTTATATGAACTCCAATTTACCGCATGTTGTTATATGAACACCAATTTAGAGCATGTTGTTATATGAACACCAATTTACCGCATGTTGTTATATGAACTCCAATTTGCCGCATGTTGTTATATGAACTTCAATTTCCTGCATGTTGTTATATGAACTCCAGTTTGTCGCACGTTGTTATGTGAACTCCAATTTGCCGTATGTTGTTATATGAACTCCAATTTACCGCATGTTGTTATATGAACTCCAATTTACCGCATGTTGTTATATGAACTCCAATTTACCGCATGTTGTTATATGAACTTCAATTTCCTGCATGTTGTTATATGAACTCCAGTTTGTCGCACGTTGTTATGTGAACTCCAATTTGCCGTATGTTGTTATATGAACTTCAATTTCCTGCATGTTGTTATATGAACTCCAGTTTGTCGCACGTTGTTATGTGAGCTCCAGGACCGTATTGTTTACTTCATTACCGCTAAGATGCTCCACTCGTATAATTCAAATCCGTGCCGCACAGAACCATGCAGGAGCACATTCAACAAATCATCATCATCATGTGCCATACCGGTTGGCGTAGGATATCATGTCCCTCCACAATCTTCTATCTACAGTGCATCGTATCAGTTCTGTTGTTGACTGTTTTTCCATGCCATGACACCAAGCTATCCAGTATTTTCTCTCTTTGTCGTCCGCGATCTC
Source organism: Megaustenia siamemsis (assembly GCA_032433765.1). Taxonomy (NCBI): domain Eukaryota; kingdom Metazoa; phylum Mollusca; class Gastropoda; order Stylommatophora; family Ariophantidae; genus Megaustenia; species Megaustenia siamemsis. Next base: position 70,503,433 of record JAVIAB010000047.1, on the reverse strand, counting down.
TCTTTCCTTATATTTTGCCAGTTGTAACCAAGTATTTCAACTTTCATCTTCTCATGATGTACCCGAAAAATGTTGATTGCTTCTTTCTGATGTTTTTTAAGAGCTCCTTTTTTGTGTTGGCCTCTTTGAGAACTTCCTCATTGGTCTTTTTAGCTGTCCAGGGAACTTTCAACATTCTTCTGAGAAATCCCATCTCTGTTGCCTCTAATCGTCTTTTCATTTGTTTGTCTACTGTCCATGATTCGCTTCCATAGGTCAGAATTGGTTCTATATAGCACCGAAGAACTCTCTTTCTCATTTTATTGACATTGATTTGTTGCATAAGATATTTTTCATTTTCTGAAATGCTATTTTGGCCTGAGCTATTCTGCTTTTTATTTATGTGGTGCATCTCCCATCTGATGTTATTATGCCCAAGTATTTGAAACGTTGCACTTGTTTCAGATTTGTCTCGTTTATTTGTATGCTGCATGATGGTGATGGTTGTTTTTTCGATATAACCATTACTTCTGTTTTCTTACTATTCAGACTGAGACCTTTCTTGTTGCTTTCATTCAACAAATACCCTTCTATAATTGATCAGTTACAACATGTGGTATTGTAATAGACGACTGTCTACTGTATCCTTATCGGCACTCTATTCCTCCAATTTAATGGTAGCAGAAGTGTATGTCTTCAATAGACGTATCCCGTCCAGTCTATTCCCACATTACCTTTTTGAGTACAAAACGTGACGTTGAAGTAATAAGCACGTTCTTTTGAATGAGCACGGGAATACATGGGGTGTTTCTGCAATCGTGTTCTACAGATACATAAAAAAATAAGTTTGCCAAAGTTTTCACATGAAAAATAGAACAAAATGAATCTCTGTGACGGCGCTGAAATCATCCTGGCTCGTTATCTTGATTGTGGCTAATATCAACACAGCCGGGACGTTTTCAATCGATGTCCGTGTCCTGTAAATTGTTCATTCTCTCAATTGATTTTCCCCTCTTCTGTTAAATGTTGTCAATACTCTCAGACAGTCCTACACGATATTGTTATTCTACCGTTATTCATATCGCCGACAAGATCCTAAACAGACTCCTATGGAGTAAGACCCATTTTATGCATTTTGTGGGAAGCGATCACGGGTTTTGTTTGATGATGCTAGAGACTAATATATGCTCGATTGTATTGTTAGTGCCTGTTTCAGGATGCTATTTGCTTGTTAGTAGTTATTTCCTGTCGTCCTGAAGACGTTAGATAAGACATAAATCATAACCCTCATGGCTTACAATTAATTACCAGGTCTTGTAGGTTTTTGTCTTATCTTTTCATTTGGGAGTCAGGATTACTATTTCATTAACTGTGGATGTGTATGGCGGTGACTTGTTAAGCCTTAGATCAAGCGTACATAGCAAGCATGAAGAAAACAACATTCTTATATGGCCGTGTCATATTTCTAAATAGTTAATGTTATCCTTTTCTAGAAATATTTTAGAATTGGTGACATAAATAATATTTTGTTAAAAAAATATATTTGTTCGTGACGTAGTCTCTTCTGTGAAAGTTAAGCTAGCCCCTAGGACTCATAATTTAGTAGATATAATCATTTGGTTGTCTTTTACATAAAGTTCACTGATGCTGCCATTAATGTTAGGATAAAGACTACTGTACATTTCTTTCCTTTTTTTTGTATCTTGTTTGAATGACATCACGTGATGCATCATTTTACATATCCAGTTGTATTAGTACTTAATAAAGTTAAGTTGCTTAGGTAATTATGTTAAAGAATCGCACGGACATGTTGTATTATTTGAGTATCAGTCTAGCTCACAGCAGGGTAGCATTACGATAAAGTGCTGACAATAAGAACTCAGTTACTGGTTAACAATGACCTATTTCCTATATTTCCTCTGATACTTCCTGTGAATATTCCTTCCGTGTATTAATGGCTCTGTTTTCTTTAATATTACAGTTTTTTTTAAATATAGAGACAGATGTGTTGAGAGAGGTATGTCGATAGAGGTATGTCGACTGAGGTAAGTCGTGAGAGCTAAGTTGAGAGATATTTTCGTAGAGGTATGTCAAATGAGGTAAGTCGAGAGAGGTATGTTGAGATGTATGTCGTAAAGATATGTCGAGAAAAGCATGTCCATAGAGATATGCGATAGAGGTATGTCTGAATAGCTATGCCAATAGTGCTTTGCAGTGAGAGATATATAGAGATTGATATGTCGAGAGAGATATTTAGATATTGATATGTCGAGAGAGATATTTAGATATTGATATGTCGAGAGAGATATTTAGAGATTAATATGTCGAGAGAGATATTTAGAGATTAATATGTCGAGAGAGATATTTAGAGATTAATATGTCGAGAGAGATATTTAGAGATTAATATGTCGAGAGAGATATTTAGATATTGATATGTCGAGAGAGATATTTAGATATTGATATGTCGAGAGAGATATTTAGATATTGATATGTCGAGAGAGATATTTAGAGATTGATATGTCGAGAGAGATATTTAGAGATTGATATGTCAGAGAGATATTTAGAGATGATATGTCGAGAGAGATATTTAGAGATTGATATGTCGAGAGAGATATTTAGAGATTGATATGTCGAGAGAGATATTTAGAGATTGATATGTCGAGAGAGATATTTAGAGATGATATGTCGAGAGAGATATTTAGAGATGATATGTCGAGAGAGATATTTAGAGATGATATGTCGAGAGAGATATTTAGAGATTGATATGTCGAGAGAGATACTTAGAGATTGATATGTCGAGAGAGATATTTAGAGATTGATATGTCGAGAGAGATATTTAGAGATTGATATGTCGAGAGAGATATTTAGAGATTTATATGTCGAGAGAGATATTTAGAGATGATATGTCGAGAGAGATATTTAGAGATGATATGTCGAGAGAGATATTTAGAGATTGATATGTCGAGAGAGATATTTAGAGATGATATGTCGAGAGAGATATTTAGAGATTGATATGTCGAGAGAGATATTTAGAGATGATATGTCGAGAGATATTTAGAGATTGATATGTCGAGAGAGATATTTAGAGATTGATATGTCGAGAGAGATATTTAGAGATTGATATGTCGAGAGAGATATTTAGAGATTGATATGTCGAGAGAGATATTTAGAGATTGATATGTCGAGAGAGATATTTAGAGATGATATGTCGAGAGAGATACAAAGACTTGTCTTGATCTTCTGGCAGCCTCAAACATTATCCTGTTATGCTACTGTAGAAAGAAGTAGTAGTAGTAGAAGTAGTAGTAGAGGTAGTAGTAGAAGTAGTAGTAGTAGAAGTAGTAGTAGTTGAAGTAGTAGTAGTTGAAGTAGTAGTAGAAAAAGTAGTAATTGAAGTAATAATAGAAGAAGTAGTAGTTGAAGTAGTAGTAGAAGGAGAATAAGATAAAAAAAAAAGCTTTGGCTTTTCGTGGTAAGGCGCTGTGCCACTGAGTACGGTTTTGATCCTGTTTTGGTCCATATTTTTGTCTGTTGTTGATTATCTGTAAATTGTTCCGAATGCTGTAAACATACCTCTTCCTCTGAATTGATTCGGTATTCTTCATCCAGGAAACTGAGAGTTATTGTTTTTCGCTCTGGACTATCTGTTCTTCTTTGTCAACTATTCCTTTCACTTCTGTCCGTATTTGAACTGATAATCCTCATTCCTCTGTCCAGGGAGTCTGTTCTGGTATGGGCAGTAGGGGTTTAACAACTCTTGGCATGTCTGGTGTTTGTCTACTAATACGCTTGGCTTGGTGGATAAAACTGCTTCTCTTAAGTCGTCCCAATGCAAGATTTTGGAATCGGTCCTTCATTGGATGTCTCGGCATGCATGCAAATTTTTCTGCCTGTATCAGCACCTTTGTGTCCCTCTCAGTGCTGGTATCCTCCACAATTTCTCCATCTCCAATATTGGTGTTGATTGCATTGCTCCTGTGATGACCCTAAGTGCCTGGTTTTGTACTTTATCCAGTTCTTGCAGTGTGGTGTTTGATGCTGTGCACCATGTGGATGATCCATATTATAAATGTGGGCGTATACTCTGTTGGTAAACTTTACTGAGTATTTTCCCACTCGCACCCCATGTGGTTCCACACAGCTTTCTTAGAATAGCCAACTTTCTCAATGCTTTTTGGGTTACCTTATTTATCTGCTGTTTCCAAGATAGTTTGTTATCAAATGTAACCTCGAGATACGTAGCTTGTATGTCGTCTTTCACAAGCTCATTGTTAATGTAGATGGCTCCTGCTTTTTGTTTTGGGGAGAGAGTGAAAAGTGTAGTACTGCATTTGTCTGTATTGATGCTGATACACCATCTATTTGTCCATGAATGCAGTGCATTCATAGCTCTTTGTAGCAATTTGGAGGCCACTGTTGCATACTCCTCTGTGCACCACATTACCAAGTCATCTGCATACATTGCCATTTTGATAACATGTGGTAGTTCAGTAACTAGGTCATTGATGTAGACTAGAAAAAGTGTTGGAGATAGTACCCCCCCCCCTGTGGGACGCCCTGGCGTAGTAAGACCTTCTTACTTTTTAGACCATCCAGTTGCACTCTGGCTCTCCTGTTATGCAGGTATGCTTTGACCCATTTGTACATCCTGCCATTTACTCCATAATTTCTCAGTTTCTTCAAAAGCCCTTCCTTCCATACCTTATCAAATGCTTTCTTTAGGTCTATCCATGCTGCTAGTACCAGTTTCTTTTCTTGCAACGCATCTTCAATTTCCTGGGAAAGATAGGTTGCCTGATCTTCGGTAGAGTAACACTGTCTAAAGCCTGCTTGTTGTGGGACAAGGAGGTTTTCACTTTCCAGGTACCACTGCAGTCTGAGATTGATTATACGTTGCATTGTTTTACACAAACAGCTTGTAAGGCTGATTGGTCTATAGCTGGATGTCGTTGAACCATCTTTTCCTGGCTTTAGTAATGGTATCATAATTGCTTCTCTCCATGCCTGTGGCACTCTACCTGTGATCCAGCAAATGTTGTAGATCTGCAGTAGTTTTTGTGAGTTTCATTTGACACTCCATCACTGTCTGGTGACTTTTTCATTTTTAATTTGGATATTGCCAGCACTAGCTCTATTTGTGTAACGGGTACTTCCATGACATCATGTGTGGTCTCTTCTTGTCTTGCATTTTGTTGTTTTAAACGGGTCTCCTGTCGTTTCTCTAGGCTAATTTCAATATTATTGTCATTTGCAAAGGAGTCTGCAAAGTGATTTGCTGCATGCTTACCTGTTAGGATGTTGCCATCCTTCTTCAGTGCAGTTTTGGTGTTCCTTTCTGTACCCTCATCATTCAGCTGTTTACAAGCTTCCACACTTTTCTTGTGTTTCGTTCAAGATTCAAGGACTCTGTTTTCTCTTTCCAGTTTCTCCGTCTGGCTTGTAGTTTAGCCCATTAAAATTTGGCTTTAGCATGCTGATAGTTATTGTGGTGTTCCTGGCAAGGGTTATTTTCTGCTTGCTTTTGAGATGTTTCCATGTCTTTGTGCAGTTGCTCTAGTTCACTACTCCAGTATGGTTTGTAGTGTTTCCGTGCCCCTCTAGGTATTGTTTCACTGGCAGCTTGTATTATTAGTCTACTGAATTCTTCAACTGTTTTGTTGATGTCTCTGTCTGTATTTATATCTTTAGTCAGCACACTGGTGTAATGTAGATACATTTTCCAATCTGCCTTTTTGTAATTCCATCTGGAGATAGTGCTGCTCTCCCTGACGGCCTCATTTTGCACCACTAAAAAGACTGGTCGGTGGTCGTTGCCTCCAATTTGTTTCCCAAAAATACGTGTAATTTTCCAATCCAGGTCTGGTGAATGGAAAGCAAGGTCTGGTGTAGATGTGGTATGCCATGATCTGGAATAGAATGTTGGTGGATTTGTTGTCTTCTTTAATAGTATAAACCCATTGTTATCCTGCCAGTTTTCAAGTTCTTCACCTCTCTTGTCCATATGTTCATAGCCCCAGCTCTGTGAGTGGCTGTTAAAGTCTCCACATACAATTATTCTTTCTTTTAATGTAATTGTGTCTAGTGCTAGATGGCGTTCGCTGGGACAGTAGTAGTTAAGTAGGTGAAAGTCTGCATTTTTCTGTCCTGAGGTGCAGTATTTGATATTCCGCTCCATCCATATACACTTCAATCTGACATGCATTAATGTTGTTCTTTACAAGTGTCAATATTCCACCCTTTTGTCTGTTTTTTTCTGTCAGATCGGTAGCATTGGTATCCCCTAATCTTCAAGGCTATGTCGTTGTTTAGATGGGTTTCCTGCAAACAGCATAGGCTTACTTGTTCTTCATGCAGGATATTTTCTAATTCTATCTTTTTACTGTACCCATCTATTTTGCTGTTGATGCCTTCAGCATTCCAGTGCATTATTTTGAGTGGTCTTATTTTGGATTGGCCAGTAGCTCTATTCTCTCGCCCCCTGACTCCACAGAGTGGTTGAGAAGGACATCCAGTAATAGAGGTTGGACCCTTTCGAGACTCAGGGCCCGACGTTGCACCTGCCTGAGTGTCCATCACAGAGCGAGTGTCATATCGATTTGCGGTTATAGACATACTTCCCATTGGTGTGAGTGCGTGGCATCCTGATTGTTGTAGTGCGCCTTTTGGCTGGTTGCCTCCGACTTCAGCACTTAAACTTGCTAGAGCAGACTGTGGTCTTGCTCGGGCGTAGGAAGGCCTGGCCAGTCTTGGTTTTCAGTCCCTTTGACTGTTAAGCCTCATCCCCACGACAAGGAGCTGGTCTTGATGAGGCATATGGTTGTCGACCCCACACACTTGAAGATGGAGTCATCCTGGAGCAAACTCCATAAAGTGTGTCAGCAATTGATTACTTTGTCACTCAATGATCAAGGAAATAAAGACACAAAAATATGTTTTAAAAGTTGTCCCTATCTCTCCACGAACTCTCTATTTTCTCATATCCAATTTCTATAACAGTTTGTCAAATCTAAAGCCCGGGTACGTGTGAAAATAAGAGTCTGTCAGATGTTGGTGACAGCATCCTCTCATTAGCAACTATAAATATGCATGTCTGTCTACCGGAACATGGACGTGACATGGAACACGGGCATCGGTTTTTGTAATCGCACCACGTGATCGCCAATTCAAAATACGTCGCGAGCTTTTAGCCCTGACGATGAGCTCTTAACGGTGTTTAGCAATCTTTGTCACGTGACTTCCTGTTGATGATTTCTATGTTTATTCTAGAAGTGGTTTTTCTGGAGAATATTTTTCGGATTGAGTTTTCTGGCCGTTATTGTTATCTTGATAAATAAATGTAATTTTGCTTTTTTTTTTATTTCTAGAAAATTAATATATCAAAATGGCATGTCGATACGTCTTATCAGAATAAGCTAAATTATAATCATGATAAAGGTAAGAATTATGAATATGAGACATCATCATCATCCAGTGTAATGTTTACGTGTGTAAGCGGTTATGTGCCCACGTAATGCTATCTCCGGTATATCTTATTGGTGGTGCATTGATCTCTGGCCATGTTAGATCATTAAACTGTCTAGCATTTGCTATCGTGTCTTCTTATATTTCTCATTCTATCGGTATTCTTTCTTGCAAATTCTTTTATGTTTTCCTCTTCTCGTGATATGGACAAATAAAGTAGATCATTTTTATTCTGCTTTTCAAAATTGTCTTTGTGTACTGACTTGATTTAACACATCCTTATTCCCTTCAGCTGTGCGCATATTATCAAGATTATTCAGTACGTTACATTTCTTTCCCCCCCCCCCCCCCCAGTAAGATAATTAAAAAGAATACAACACTATGATGCTAAGAGAAAAATAAGAGAATAAATAATAATAATAATTAAATGAGAATGACTTTAAAAGCTGATACATTTATTGAATATATAATCAGGAAACGTGTGGACATAAATGTGGAAACCATATATGAAAAGAAAACATTGAAGGTTAAGAGAAACAATAAGTAGAACATTTACTAGAGAAGGCTCAACAATGTAACTAAGAAACAACCAAGACCTACAAAAACAAGCAACAAATCGTCTGTCGTGGAGAACTATGACTTTCCCCCTAGACGCTTTTCTCTTTGCTTCCCTCTATCTCTTCGTCCCTAAATTGTTCCAGTTATTACAATATATTCCAGCTGTTCCCTTCTCATTACATGGCCAAAAAATGATGATTGTTTCTTCCTAATAATGTATATTAACTCTCCTTTTGCTTTCACTTCTTTCAGAACGTTTTTATTACTCTTCTTAGCTGTCCATGTATTCTCAACATTCTTCTGTTGTTGAAGTTGACGGATTGCCACGCGTTGATGCGGGCATTTTGCCCTATGACTCATAAGATGTGGCGGATCGTAATGATTTTCTTGACATTCCCGGTTCTTACTGGGGAGGTTGGCGTTCGTCTATCCCAGGCTATGCTGGGACATTACTCAATCGCTGCAGAAAGTGCATTTGGGATCTGATTAATTTCGGTTCTCCGTTGCACTTTTCTGCGTTAAAGTAAAAATGATGATCTACTTATTACATCTGCGCCGCTAAAGCGAAGTCGTACGCCGGCAACAGTCCAGTATTGACAAATCAAGTGTTGTGAATGCGACCTTTCAACATCTAGACTTGATCTGCGCTTTACGTCACATTGGTGCTGTTCATGACCGTTGTTGCAATTCCTTGACGCAAGTTCTTTCCATGTTATTCATTAATGTAAACTACTTCGTTAGCCGCAGTTTTTTCTCTTTAAGAAATTTGCACCGTGTTTTGTTCGTCGTAGGCTGCTTTCACTAGCGTAATCAGGAATCTAAAGGGAGCGAAATTGTGTAAGGCATTTTTGTGTGCTACGTCATCGTAATGGCTCTTCGTACATCCCTAGACAGGCCGTACGATAATCTTACGGTCTGTTGTTTGATGTGCGACGGGGATAATCTGACGACTAACTGTGTGTCTATATGTTCGGAATTGGAGTCAACAACGATGGCCTAACATCATCATTCGCTATACATTTTTTTTTTAAAATACGACTATCATCATTTTCAAGAGGACGTGAACTTCCGGTATATTGTGGATAGGCGGCGGGAAAAATTGAAGGCTATGCATGAAAAGTGTTCCTCGTTGAAGCTTCCTCATATTCCAAGTCCGGCTTGTTGCAGGAGCTACTGAGTTAAGTGCTCTGTGCACACCGTGAGCTGTGTGTCTCATCCGTTTTGATCATGTTTCGATATCCCAATTGTTTACGATGATGATATCGTATGACAGGGAACAGTTGGCTGTGCTCACTTTCTGCGCGGTTTCGCCTTATGTCTTTTGGAGTGTGCTGAGACTGCTACGATGGGAACTACAGTAACCTTTCTTTGTTTGGGAGATGAGATATTAATTCGGATGATTCCACTGGCACGGGCGGTTGAGCAACTATGGATTTCAATTCGTTTGCAGTGATACCGGGGCCTTCCATAACCAAATAACCAAATTACTAGTCCAGCCCAGAGGTACTGCAATACTGGGTCCTCTATATCAGTAACAGCTACAACTACAGGGAACACGGCGATCCAAGCTTCTGTTAGCCATTCTGTTTTTACGCAGACTGTTATCAAGGGAGACCACGAGTAGGTAGAGCTACTAGGTCTTGGTCAGTTGATGGTGCGCTGATCTTGCTATTGCGACCGCAGGTCGCAGGCGCTTCTGCTCCCCCTAACATTCTTCTGTAAAACCACAATTCTACAGCCTCCGATGATTTTCTTGTCTGCTGTTCTTTAGAACATGATTCACATCCATATATTAATACTGGCTCTACATAACATTTAAGAACTATTCTTCTTGTTTTTATTGTCAAAAATGGATTACACAGTATCTTCTTCATTTTTTGGAAAGCTTCTTTTGCCTGAGCCATTCTGCCATTCCGCATCTCACCGCTGTTGTACATCTATCATCTGAGGTTAACATTGTTCCCAGGTATTAAAATTAATTTACTTGTTTTAATAATGTTCCACTTGTCTTCATTGTGCATTGTGGTGATGTCTGTTTCTTTATTGCTACCAATACTTCTGTCTTTTTGCTATAGAGACTGAGTCCTTTATTTGTTATTTCCTACACTATAATGTCAAATATTTTTATTTACACTCTTAGCGTTTAAGACTGTAGCATCAGCATATCTTATTTATTTAAGTTATTTAAGAGATTATTTGAGTTATATATATCACAATTAAAACATATGTTTCAGTAAAAGGTGTCGAAACCCACGTTCTCATCCGAAGTTGTTCAAGAGAAGTGGAGAAAATAGAAGTGGAGCGATGACAAGAGAAGAGGAGTGAAGAAAATAGAAGCGGGGCGAATACAAGAGAAGAGAAGTGGAGTGACGAAAATAGAAGTGGAGCGAAGACAAGAGAAGAGAAGTGGAGTGAAGAAAATAGAAGTGGAGCGAAGACAAGAGAAGAGAAGTGGAGTGAAGAAAATAGAAGTGGAGCGAAGACAAGAGAAGATAAGTGGAGTGAAGAAAATAGAAGTGGAGCGAAGACAAGAGAAGAGAAGTGGAGTGAAGAAAATAGAAATGGAGAGAACACAAGAGAAGAGAAGTGGAGTGAAGAAAATAGAAATGGAGAGAACACAAGAGAAGAGAAGTGGAGTGTCTGGTACTCTTCATCCAAACACTGCGCTATCAGTGTCAAACCTGGGTGTTAGACTCTAGAACAATAGCAAAAATAGCCAGTGCCAAAATAAAATGCGTTAGACCCCTGATAGGAAGCGGTCTGATAAGATCAAATTGTGAAGAATTGTGGGAAAAAGCTGGAAATAAATTTCGCTGTTGAATATGTAAAGAAACAACAGATAAAATTATTTGGTCACATGATAAGACAGAAAGAACAGAACAATTAACATACGGAGCCTTTTATAACACTAAAAGTCGACAAGCAAAAAATAAAAGGAAGAATTTATGGAATATTGGGAAACATACAGCAGGAAAAGCTAACAGAAGAGAAAAAAGACCGAAAATTATATCTCCTCTAAACGCTGAAAGGAAAGTTATAAAGAAATGTAAAAGAGGAAGAAAAACTCTCCGACGTTGTTAAAGACGACTAGCAGAGAAGGTTGCAATGTTTTGATGTCATTATTAAGTCAAAAGAATTGTCTGATATTCTTATATTCACTGAACCGAAAGCGTATATCATAATGCGCTATAAACTACAACAAATGATAAAACATGTTATTTGAAAAGTAAAAATAAAACGAAGATCGCTAGACTCTCTCTATCTTTTCCTCTTCCTCCTCTTTCTCTCCCGAAATTGTCCGAGCTACAATGAGTTTTGATTAAATTCTGAATTCAGTTCATCTTGTTATTATCTATGAATGTTCACCACGCAGTGTTGAAAGAAATAATAAACATGTAATGTTCATGTGCGTGCCGATCGGTAATATTATGCAAATTACATAGTGTGTGAACAAGTAGAGGTTGGGGAGATGAAAGAAAAGACAGAAAACTGGGTGGTATTCAAAGGAAAAAAAGGGGGGGGGGGACCAATTGTGAGATATGAATGTGCAAGTGAAAGGAATTATCGGGATTAAAAATGAAATAAAGAAGAGATGTGAAGTAAAAAGAGGAGAAGAGAATAGGAGAGTGGAGAGGAGATGGGAAATGAAGAGAGAATAAAAGAAGAGAAGTGAAGTGTAGAAAACAGAAATGTAGCAAAGACAAGAGAAGAAAAGTGTAGTGAAGAAAATATAAATGGAGCGAAGACAAGAGATGAAAAGGGAGTGAAGAAACTAAAAATGGAGCGAAGACAGGAGAAGAGACTGAATAAAGCAGAAATGGAGCGACGACAAGAGAAGAGACTGAATAAAGCAGAAATGGAGCGACGACAAGAGAAGAGACTGAATAAAGCAGAAATGGAGCGACGACAAGAGAAGAGACTGAATAAAGCAGAAATGGAGCGACGACAAGAGAAGAGACTGAATAAAGCAGGAATGGAGCGAAGACAAGAGAAGAGACTGAATAAAGCATAAATGGAGCGACGACAAGAGAAGAGACTGAATAAAGCAGAAATGGAGCGACGACAAGAGAAGAGACTGAATAAAGCAGAAATGGAGCGACGACAAGAGAAGAGACTGAATAAAGCAGAAATGGAGCGACGACAAGAGATGAAAAGGGAGTGAAGAAACTAGAAATGGAGCGAAGACAGGAGAAGAGACTGAATAAAGCAGAAATGGAGCGACGACAAGTGAAGAGAGTGAAGAAAAGAAAAGTGAAGTGCGGAGACAAAAAAGTGGAGTGAAAAGAAGACCAGGGAAGAGAAGTGAAGAAAAGAAAAGAGAATCGTGAAGAAATGAGAAGTTGAGTGAAGGGTACAGAAGTGGGGCGAAGAAAAAAAGGCAGAAGATCTGGTTGAGTTGGAACATAGTATAGATATGTGAGTTTTACTGAAGAATCTTATTGAAAAGGCTGTCGGAAAAAAAAGATAGACGTACGAGCAGTCATCCACAAAGAGAGATGGATGGTTGGAATCTTGGAGGAATAGATGGTGAGAGGCAACAAAGACGGACGAGTATATTTACAGACAGACAGATAGAATACAGGAAAAAAACATGCAAACTAAGCTGAAAGACAAATAAATAGATAATTGGGTAGTTGAATGGACAGACAGATAGACAGACAGACAGACCGACAGACAGACAAACAGATATATGTATTTATTGATGTATAGATTGATTACATTTTTGTAATCTCTAGCGGTGAGAACAATATATATATATATATATATATATATATATATATATATATGAGAGAGAGAGAGAGAGAGAGAGAGAGAGAGAGACCTTTTATGCAGAATTTATTTATTATCTATAGATAGAAGATGGCGGGTTGGATGGGTCTAGATGACTGAAACAAAGCTGCATCGATCTCATTACAACTGAAACAGTCCCCAAAGTACTCAATCTTATTTAACAGATCGCTAGAAGTTTCCTTTGTGATAGCATCTGCGCGCTTCATCCACTTCCCAAGTGGTCCCCTCCAACTCGTGCCACACTTGATTTTAGACTCCCCCGTACCCTAAATCGCGGTGTCATCAATCATCACGTCCTGATTTGAGAGAAGTGGTGTCAAACATCACGTGAGGTGTCTTGCGACATCTTAGTTCTTAATTTACTCTTCATATGGCGGGTTGGACTGACTTTATTTCCCTGTTTCTTTAGAACATAAAAATGGAACTTGTTTGCTTTAGTTTAGTGGACAGGTCATCTTAATTGGATATCGAACAAGTCCATTGATGCTCAGATCTCCTCCGAGGTATAACTCTCAACGTGCAGCAGCTAACGACACCGATTGGTTGTTTAGACTTCTATGGTTTCCTGCGTAGCGCTCCCGTTTAGCATTTCCCACCTTGATAAGATATTCGTGGAGTATGTTCGTAGTTGCAAATTCTGTGTCATCTTTTGGGTCATCCTTTCGTTCAGTTCTGTGAGAGCAATTAGAATGTCAGCACACTCCTTTGTTGTCACAAAAATGATAATCATGTAGATACAGACTTTCATTATTGGATGCTTACGCAGAATAAAAGGTTGGAAAAGGCAAGACAAAATCACTAACATAGAATTATGGAAATGTATCAGTCAAATACCAGTGGATAATGAGATACAGCGAAGACGATGGCGCTAGATAGGACATACACTGCGGAAGCCAAATTGAGAGTTTTACACAACAGGCTCTTTTTTGGAATCCCCAGGAAAAAATACAAAGAGGAAGGCCAAGGAATCCTTGGAGAAAACAGATGGAAGCAGAGATAAAGATGATGGGGAAGACATAGATTGATCTTTAAAAAATAGAAAGAAACAGAACGGCATGGAAAGTGTTTGTTGAAGACCTATGCTCCAGGGAACTGAAAGGTAGAAGATGTTCGTGGTTGCGAATTCTGGGTTATCTTTTGGTCGTCCTTTTGCTCAGTTTTGTGAGAGCATTTAGAATGTCAGCACACTCCTTTGTTCTACCGCACCCAAACTGGCAAGACTGTCAGCACGCTCATTACTTCTCACATCCGCATGCCTTGGCACGAAAATGAAGCAGATTATTTCAGACTAGACCTCCCCTGAGACTCCAACCACTGTCGCCAAACCTAACCAGTTGCGATTTTTTTGAGTCACAGAGTTGGAAGTTGTCCATCACAGTCTTTGTGTAGTGCAAGGTCTTCTTTATCAACAGTTGCAATCATTGTTGTATTAATGATGAATTTAGTTTTAAAATTCTGCTTGCTGTGTTAATGATCAATCTTTTTTTGAAAGTCTGCTTGTTGTGTTAATGATGAATTTAGTTTTGAAAGTCTGCTTGTTGTGTTAATGATGAATTTAGTTTTGAAAATCTGCTTGTTGTGTTAATTATTAATTTAGTTTTGAAAGTCTGCTTGTTGTGTTAATTATTAATTTAGTTTTGAAAGTATGTTGTTGTGTTAATTATGAATTTAATTTTGAAAGCCTGTTTGCTATTATAAGACAGTTTCATTGGAACTTCTCGAAAAAAATGTGTGTTTAGATCTTTGGGCGGATGTGGGTCAATCACTATGCCAGCTGATAACGTTCGGATAGCATTGCATTCTAAATAATGAGCATGGACAATTGAAGCCATTGACAATTTTCTTTAGAGGCGTGTCTCGTAGCGTCTGGCAGACCCGATAATAAATAAGTATTTAAAGGGACAAGACAATTTTGCTAAAATTAAGCCCAGAGAAGACTGGCACATCTAATTATAATTTAGTCTATTGTTGACTGGCAGTTTAACTTATTTTATCCTAGGCCTAATGGAGTCTCCAGAAAACGGAAAATCGGACTATACCTGAGTCTGGAGCGAGTTGACTTACTTGATTAGGATTGAGTCCAGAGGGGACTGTCATATTTGGTTACTGAATCTAGGGAAGACTGGTATATTTCGTTACTGAATCTAGGGAAGAATGGTATATTTGGTTACTGAGGGTTGTGGAAACTGCTATATTTGGTTGCTGAATCCAGAGGAGTCTGGCATATTTAGTTTCTGAGTCTAGGGAAGACTAGTATAATTGGTTACTGATGCCACGGGTGACTGCTATATTTGGTTACTGAGTCCAAGTTAGTCTGACATATTTGGTTACTGAGTCCAAGTTAGTCTGACATATTTGGTTACTGAGTCCAAGTTAGTCTGACATATTTGGTTACTGAGTCCAAGTTAGTCTGACATATTTGGTTACTGAGTTTAGGGTAAACTGACATACTTGGTTACTGAAACTAGGAGAGACGGGTATATTTTGGTTACTAAATCTAGGTGAGACTGGTGTATTTGGTTACTAAATCTAGGTGAGACTGGTGTATTTGGTTACTAAATCTAGGTGAGACTGGTGTATTTGGTTACTAAATCTAGGTGAGACTGGTGTATTTGGTTACTAAATCTAGGTGAGACTGGTGTATTTGGTTATTGTGTCTTGGGGAGATTTGTATATTGATTACTGAGGAGTCTAGGGGCGACTAGCGTATTTTACTTACTGAGTCAAGGAGATGCTGGTATAATTGGTTACTGAATTTAGGGGAGACCGGTATATAAAATTACTGATACATATCGACCGCTCCTGACTCATACCCCAAGTCTGCAGTACAGCGAAAATGCCATCCCTGAATAGTGCGATATTGGGAAGTAAAGAAATAATAAGTTATATCAATGACCTAACCTGAGTCGGTGACCAGGACTCCTTGTGGATTTCTTCGAATTGCGTCGTACATCTCTTAAGAGATACCTTATCTTTCCTGGATGGCGGATTTACTTTTTTTTTTTATGTTCTCTGACGTGTCCATGTTTGTGAAGTTTTTGAGGCTTATGTTCTTTTACAGTACAGGATAGCCAGTCCCATACCCAACACTCCTGAGTCGCCTTTTACGAACATGTCTGGTAGGGAACAGCGGTACAATTCTTTACGGGCCCCAGCAGCGAACGGGCGATATACTTTCTATAAAAGTAAAGTACCCGCGACACGCCAAGTGGCGTATAGGGAAATATGGTGTTAGTGACCCTATATTTTACAGACCTTCAGCACACGATTTTTGGGGTAATGTGGTGGGTATTACGCCCGTGCTGATTTACTTTCCCAGAAAAAAATCCGGTACCCATTTAAGGCTGGGTGAACCCGGAAACCGTCGGTTGGGATCGAACCCTACCCCTCGTCCTTTGTAGTCCAGTTCACTAACCACTGAGCTATCGCGGCTTGATACACTTTCTATGCTAAATGTAAATTTAATTTCAAATGTAAATATGAATATATGTTTGTGAAAATTGTATTCCTTAATCTGCTTGTATTCTTTTAATTTGTATTTTATTAAACAGATTTCAAATTTTGCTTCACTTATTAACTTTTAAGTAAAAGTAATGTTCTTTCCTCTATTTCTTCTTATTAATTTTTATTTGAAGGATTCAAGAGATTCGAGACTCGGGGGATTTGAGAACCTTCTATGATTCGAATTTGTGAAAATATAGGATTCCTCCAGTGGTGGGTATTCTAGGCTTAGCTGGCTAGCTGCGAAGCCCTGCCGATTAGAGAATCGGACACTGAAAAGTAATACAGAATTGTGTTCATTTCAGAAAGAGAAATGACGTTTTTAACAAAAGCACCCAATCACTTAGTTGTACGGTCTTCGCTGGAAA
Organism: Megaustenia siamemsis; assembly: GCA_032433765.1. Classification (NCBI taxonomy): domain Eukaryota; kingdom Metazoa; phylum Mollusca; class Gastropoda; order Stylommatophora; family Ariophantidae; genus Megaustenia; species Megaustenia siamemsis. The sequence continues at coordinate 70,486,775 of JAVIAB010000047.1, read as the reverse complement.
CTTGAGAAGACGTTTATATACAATGGAGGATGACTTGGTTAGGGCTGTAGAGTATAGAAGGCAGCAGAAAAGTTTTCGCTAGTTAAAGAGTTAGCTTTGTGTTTCTTCGACGTTCTATGGTGCTAACTTTGTTATCGGAAGAGAAAGCTCTTCTCTCTCCTCACATCCTCTTCTACCTGTTCGGGTATCGAGGGATAGACAATGTTCTGGTTCCTGCCCTTTCAGCGGCATCACTCATTGTCAATTGATATTGTTGTAGCGATTCTTTGATGTTGTCTGTCCATCTTACTTTAGGTCTGCCCTCTTGCTCTTCCCCTCTTTTTATATGTGCTTTGTATGGTAGGGAATCGCACACATTCTTTCTAGATGAGCAAACCAATTTATTTATTGTCTGTGGATATAGCTTAGGATTAATCAATGCCCACTCTTTCTCTTATAATATCATTTCTGATTCTGTCTTTTCTTATCACTCCAAACGCTTTTCTCAGACATCTCGTCATTGGTGACTAGCTTTCTTTTATGCTTGGTCATAAGTGATCATGTTAGGCATTGGTAGCACAAGGTTGCAATGAATATACTTTGTATAAGATGTTTCTTGGTGGTGATAGATATTGCTTTGTGTTAGGTACAGTATAGAGGATAGCTGTCCTAATAGTTTGTTCGCCTTGTTGCATCATATGTCTATTTCTTTATCGATTTTCCTATCTTCAGAGAATGTTGTTCCCAGATATTTAAATTTGTTACTTTGTCTTGTAATTTCGGATCCTCGGTGGCTGAGTGGTTAGTGTGCTCGCTTCCTGACCAGAAGGGTTTGGGTTCGATCCCCAGTGGCGGATTTTTTTTTCGGACTGACAAGGCTCCGAGGTTCACCCAGCCTATAAAATGGATACCAAGGATTTTTCTGGGAAGTAAAGGCGGTCTGGCGTAATACCGACCACATCACCCAAAATGTGCCGCGGTCATAGAAAAATATGGTCACTAACACCATATTCCCTATACGCCTAGCAAGGCGTGGAGGGAAATCTTTCCTTTACTTATAACTTGGTGTTCTATAGCACTCTATGTTTAATGTTTTCTTGTGTCTTCCTATTGATATTATTTATGTTTTTCCAATTCTTTTTTTTCATAATATTCATTTACACTATTTTTTTCGAAATAGGGATTTTTTTTTTTTTAATGCATTTGTAGTGCTTTTGTTAGTGAAGTTGTGCCTCTGTGTTAGTTATATTTTTATTGTATGCAGTGAGTAATAAATTAAATGGATCATATAATTAAAGTACTAGACAAGACACCATTTTCCTGGCTTTAGTATGACGATAAGCTTTACATTGTGAAAAGATAGACCATGTACCATCACTCCCAGCTCTTAAAAGTGAACATAAAGAACAGAACAAAGTATGTACTTGTTGTTTTAACGACAGCAGCATTAAAACCAAATACCCGTGGCTAACTGGGTGGAAAAAATCTCAGAAATTGTATTGCTCATTGTGTTTAATAGTTTTGGATTACTTTTATGTTTATTTAATCGGTATATTTGTTGATCTGTTTTGTTCTAAAGTTACAACTTCATAGTTATTCAATGTTGACTATTAAGAACAAGTTATCGTGACGTCAAAATATAGTTGGAAAAAATCACGAACATTCAACAATGAAGAGGGCTCTCCCTTCCCCTTTACCATCCCCACTTCAAACACAACGTTAGAGTGAGATAGCCCAACTTTTGGATTCAGCATACGCTACTAGATTCGACCCATCTCTAATATGAATATTATGTTGTTGTTTTTTGTTAAATAGATTGTTGATAGTTTAGAATCCTTGTTGGGCATGCTCTTGGTGTTGGTGTTGTGTAGAGAAAACAAAGTTGTTGGCTATCCTCCGGGAGTCTCTCTGCGGTGAGAAATGAACAATGAATTGCTAAGTAAAGACAGTCTAACTTTAGATATGGAATTTTAAAGAAGAAATTGAACTTCAACAAATAGAAATGATTTGTAAAAGTGAAGAAAGACCGAGTCTCCAACATGATGCGATAAAATTGGATGTGCCGGGTACAAAGCACAAACTAAACCACACTACAACATATGCCTTTTTATGTCGCAAGAAATGGAATGGAAGAACAAAATACAAACCAGAATTGTGAGATCTCTCCTTGATCATTTCTCATCATCATTTAGTGACGTCTCCGCAACTCAAGGTTGGCTACCATGGAGCGCCATTCCGCACCGTCTCTTCCTTTAATAGTGCATATAGTCATAGGCTGACTTGTTCATCTTTTGATGTTACTCGTCCATGTTAGTCTTGGTCTGCATTTTTTACCTTGTATTTTCCTCTCCAAGATTACTTTTAGTCGACTGCTGTGTCGTTTAACATGCCCCCAAAATAGCATTTATCTTCTTTGAATTGTATTTAGCGGTTATCTTTTCAAATTTAGCTGGTTTAAGACTCCATGGTTTGTTTTATTTTCTTTCCATCGAATTCTGTCAATACTTCTATATATCCACATTTCAAAGGATGACATTTTCGGATCTGCTTTCTTGTCTAATGCCCATGTTTCTGCACCATACAGGAGTGTTGAGAAGATATAACATTTTGCTATTCTTAGTTTTTGCCTCTTCATCATTTTTCATACATGAATACTAAAATTTGAAGAAAATTACACGCATTAATATTTTTAAAATATTCCTCTTGCTCTCTCCTCTCCCTCACACACTCTCTCTCTGTTTTCGTCCCTCCCACAGAAACACACACTCACAAACATTGATAATTTGGAGAAAATGCAAATCCACGTTTCTGTGTTGCCGACACCCAAACTTAAGAGCTGAGTTATAAAAACAAAAGCATGTGTCCAATCTCCAACTTTATTAACGAAACTGATGTGCCCATTACAGAGCAAGCGTTTTGTGGTTGCGTCATAACTAGCATGCACAGAAAATGAAGTATCAAACTGTTGCAGACCTACATCAATAAACATTAACTGATCTGTAAAACAGAAAAGCTAGAAGGTAGGGTTATATTTGATATCGTCAACACTTATTCTACTTCATCCTTTTCTTCTTTATCACCAGCATCAATTTCTTCTCGACTCCATCATCAGCATCCATTTCTTCTCGACTCCATCATCAGCATCCATTTCTTCTCTTCTCCATCATCAGTATCCATTTCTTCTCGACTCCATCATCAGCATCCATTTCTTCTCTTCTCCATCATCAGTATCCATTTCTTCTCGACTCCATCATCAGCATCCATTTCTTCTCTTCTCCATCATCAGTATCCATTTCTTCTCGACTCCATCATCAGCATCCATTTCTTCTCTTCTCCATCATCAGTATCCATTTCTTCCCTTCTCCATCATCACATTCATTTCTTATCTTCTCCATCATTAGCATCTTTTTCATTTTATCATCTGCATCCTTTTCTTCTCCATCATTAGCATCTTTTTCATTTTATCATCTGCCTCCTTTTCTTCTCCATCATTAGCATCGCTGTCTTCTTTTATCGCATCCTCTTCTTCTTCTTGGCCCTCTCTTTCTTCCAATTTTTCTACTTCAACATCATACTCTTCTACTTCAACATCATGCTCTTCTACTTCAACATCATGCTCTTCTACTTCAACATCATACTCTTCTACTTAAACATCATGCTTTTCTACTTCAACATCATTCTCTTCTTTTTCCAAATCAGAGACCGATAAAGCAATCGATGCTTGTTGATTTGATGATGTATTGCGGAACAAAAAACAATTCTTCAACCGATCCACTATTCATTATGGTTCCACTCTTCTCCAGCAGGCTGCCCTTGGTTAATGACTAATTTCAAGGGGATTTGGGGGGGGGGGGGGGGGGTGGGGGGGGTGTTTAATTTTTGTTTACAACATTTTGAAAAAAAAAACAAACAAACAATCCACAACAGAAAAAAACAAAGGACAAAAGACAGCTCGACGTAGAATGGTACCCGTGCTCCTGGAATAGCGCCTTGTCGCGAGAAGAAATGCGCTATGGTACACACCCAGCTAAGCAACATAAAAAACTTGCTATCATTTGCGATGTCTTTTACACATGTACATTCGTGACTATAACATTGTGTTACGAACACAACACGGAAATAAATTGTATATCTGTATTTCCTAGTCAGACAAGCATCGCCCGGGTAGGGTAGGGCTGGAATACTTGCATTGAAGAAACACAGCTATAGGACGAAACAGCACAGGCAGTAGTTCGCTTCAAGTGGTTTAGGCTGGAGACGAATAATAATAAATGAATACAATTATGAAACGAAACTTGCAAAGGGACAGATCAATGACTAACTTCAGGTGCGGGAAGGTAGTTTTACATCACTCGAAAAAAATCCACAAATTTCTTCTTTTCTCTTTTCACTGATACCTAAAAGCTGTCGTAGTATATATCATTTGTCGTGCTTGAGCAGCTTGAACTGTCTGATTTTGTGATTTTCCTTTGTTGTTACATGTCTCTGTCACTGCATCTATCCATCTTCTTCTGGATCTTCCTCATGGTCTTTTCCCATGCATTCTCGAGAAGAACGCTCTTGATGGTGATTGGTGAGGATTCATTCTGACCAGGTGGCCAAACCATTCAAGTTGTTGATCTATATATTCTTGGCAGAGTTTTGTTCCTATTTTACTTATGGTTTCATTTTGGTATTCTATCTCTTCTTGTGTTGTTTGTTACTTTTCTAAAGCATCGCATCTCACATGTATTGATCTTTCTTAAATGAGATTTAGAAAGGGTCCATGTTTGACTTTCATAGCACAAAGTTGGTATGAAAATGCTATTTATCATTTGTTGTTTAGCTGACATAGAAATGTTTGGATGTCTTAGCAATGGTGAAAGCTGGTATGTGACAGCATCCACCAACAACAACAGAAAATACAAAGAACAAAAGACATCCCAAAGCAGGATTGAACCCGTAATCCTAGACTAGCCCCCTTGTCTGTCTATATTTCGCCTTCCCCTTGATGTGCACGACACCGCAGTTCTTGTGATTGTTTCTGGATCTCATTTAAGCACAAGACTTATCCAGCTCCAGTTCCTGCCTATTATCACTGTATGCATTCAACGTTGATTCACAATTTCGATGTTTGCGGGAGAGACTGTTTCAAACAACGAGAGTCGTCATGACATTTACTAATCGGCAACGGAATTCGGATTAGTTCAGTTTGAATTTCATTAGTTCGATTAGACGCTAGATTCTAGAACAATCAATACCAGTGTAAATATTGCAAAAATGAAATTCAGCTTCAGAGACTAAATTGTAAGTGAAGAACTAGCACGATATTTGCAGATTATCTGCGGTAAAATATGAAAAGAAACAAAACAATTAGTTGATTTAACCATGTCATAAGACAGAAAGAACTAAATAGAATCCACGCAGTTATTAGCAAACGTATTGATAACAGACTAAAAAAATATTGTGTGGACGAGATATTGTAACACTTGTGACGGCATTTCAGTTGAGCCATAAGGAACAAATCGTGAGAAGACCAGGTGGCCGAATCTATAACGTGTGCTCCAAACTAGAAGATTGCATGTTCCAATCGAGAGTGAAAAAAACAACAACTCAAGACTCAAAGACCTCGTGGCGACTGCACTGGACAAGCGGGCTTAATTCTCCAGTCCTATAAAATCTCCGGCAGACCCAAGAAATGAAATACTGCCGTAAAGATATATATGTCTATTTAGAAAACGTTACATTAGAGGAAGTGAGATAAATACTAAAAGACTGCAAATTATCTTTTTTTTTTCCCTCGACTCGGAAATGAAAATGACGAAGAAAAGAATAAAAAAAAAAAAGGAAACGCAGAATTTGAAGAAATGTACAACAGGAAAAAAAGCAGTATGCTTTTCCTCTCAAAAAACAAACTTGTACTCAACGACACATCCAATCCTTGCAAACTATGTTAACCAGCTTGAACCTCGACATATCCTCAATAATGATTAATTGTTTAGTTTACTGCCGTTGTTTAGTTTACTGCCGTTGTTTAGTTTACTGCCGTTGTTTAGTTTTGAACATAAACAAACAACACTGCTCAATCTGGTTGAGAAAAATCAATGTGGGTTCTGTATCCACCAGACGATGTACGTTTTACATAATTGCATGTTTGACTTGACAGAGAGCTTATATTTAGAACGAGTATATTTTTTTGCACGTTATAAAGCTAATTATATAGAACATTTTTTAGAACACTGAAGCATGAGTTAAGGATATCTTCATAAGCTACCACCGTTTAGCAAGTTGTTCAAGGTCTAGCTTCTTGATAATCGATGAGAAAAAGTGGGGGTCGCTTAGCCTGCGCCATGGCTCCTAAATGTCTCCCTTCAGTAAAATTGCTGAACCTTGATTCCATGATACATCCTTCTGAAGCCGTTACAAGTTTAAGACTTCTACTAAGTTTAAGACTTCTACTAAGTTTAAGACTTCTACTAAGTTTAAGACTTCTACTAAGTTTAAGACTACATGTGCGATGAGAGTGGGAACTGCTGCACGGGTAACAGCTGTCCTCCGATAATATTTTTTATCGTTTTTTTTTCCGTCCACTAGCTTTTACCTCTGACGAAGTCCCTAGAGACTAGGAACTGAATTCTGCATGTTAATTAAGGAAATTCCCTGGCAGCCGTGTGCACAGGGGTCTCTCGCCGCACAGGCACATAACTCCGACTTCTGAGGTACTCACATTTTTTCCATCGATGAGTAATTGACGTTTAATGCCGGGCCTCGCTGCTTAGACCAGGGGGGGGGGTTGCCGCAGAGATAAATCATAGATAAAAATCCCAACAGGTGTAGCCGGGATTTGAACCCAGAACCTCTCTGTCTCGAGGCCGCCGTCTTGCCTCCAGACCAACCAGTCCCCCATATTAATGTGACCAGGCTTAGTGCCCTAAACGAGACACTCCTTCATCGCTCTTTACAGTTCCAATACAACACAGTAAGCAAAAAGTCAGTACCTGCTCTCATTTATCTTATAGTATAGATGGTGTATACTATATTGAAGCACATTAATAACGCACCACTTTACAAATCTAGGAACAGTATCAACTGTAAATATAAGTGTTTTCATCATCATTCATCATCATCATCAAGTACCGGGCCTGCTGGCGTAGGTGATCATGTCTCTCCACAACTCAACAGTTATTTATCATTTCTGTTGTCAAGCGCTATACATTTTTAAAGAAATATGACGATCATCACTTTCGGGAGGATGTGAACTTCTGGTATAATGTGGATAAGCGACAGGAACCATTGCAGACTGTGTATGAAAAGTGTTCCTTGTTGCAGTTTCCTCATATTCCAAGTCCATGGGGGACTGGTTGGTCTCGAGGCAAGACGCCAGTCTGGGGACAGAGAGGTTGTGAGTTCAAATCTCGGCTACACCGGTTGGGATTTTTATTTATGATTTCTCTCTGCGACAACCACCTCTGGTCTCAGCAACGAGGCCTGGCTTGAAACGTCAGTTACTCATCGACGGAAAAAAACATGAGTACCTCCGAAGTCGGAGTTATCTGCATGTGCGGCGAGGGATCCCTGTGCACACGGCTGCCAGGGAAAAATGGATTAACACGCAAAATTCAGTTCCTAGTCTCAAGGGACTTCATCAGAGTTGAAAGCTGGCGAACGCAACAACAACAACATTTCTGTTGTTGACCTTCTGCCAAGCCATTCTCTTGATCTGTCTAGTACTTTTTCTCTTTGCTTCCCTCTATCTCTTCGTCCCTCAGTTTTTTCCAGTTGTTACAATATATTCCAGTTGTTCTCTTCTCATTACATGGCCATAAAATGATGATTGTTTCTAAATCATAACATTTAAGAACTCTTTTTCTTGTTTCTATTGTCAAAGATGGATAGCACAGTATCTTCCTCATTTTTTGGAAAGCTGCTTTTGCCTGAGCCATTTTGCATCTCACCTCTTTTGTCCATCTTCCGTCTGAGGTTAACAAAGTTTCCAAATATTTAAATTCATTTACCTGTTTTAATATTTTCCACTTGTCTTTATTTTGCACTGAGGTGTTATCTTTTTCTTTGTTGTTACCTGTAAGTGTTTACAAATTTACATATTTTACACTGTTATTCATTTTCCTATTAATTCACGCTGGTCATTATTTGGTAGACTTGATTTTTCTGAAAATCGTCGTGTTCTGTCTGTGTAGGCAAGGGAGAGAAAAAAAACAAAGCAGCAAATAAATAAAGTTAATGTCACACTGACCTCAGTATCTGGTATGCCCACCGTGTGTTTGCAAACAGGCATGGCAGCAGCTCCGCATGGGACTCACGATTCTCTGAAGAAAATTCTGGGGAACAATTGGTTCGCCATTTACGTCGAAGAGCAGTTTACAGCTGTTTTACAGATTAGTATATAGCCACAACCTGCATACGTGTTCAGGGTCATAGCCATTGGGAATCGTGTTGCAAGTGTCACTTTTATTGTTTTCATGTAGTTTGTACACAAACCCATGCGTTGAATCGTGTACTTTCCATTCCAGCAGCCATTAACTCCCTACCTCTTGACAAACACGGGGAAAATCTATTCCCACACTTATATTTACATTTGACACTATGTTCAAGAACCTATAAAGTGGTGCGCTAATAATGTGCTTCAGTATATGATGTATATATATATATATATACTTGAAAACGTTGCATGATAAAAAAAAGTTCAATAAAATATTTCAAACACTTTAGGGTTTTAAAACTTGAGTGAGAATGTGTGCTTCGCGGATACAAAAGATTGTTAAAGTTGGTCCTTGGTTAAAAAAAAACAGTTTAAGAACCGTTGTTATATATGAAGTCTGAATATAAAAGATGTTATTTTAATGTTTTATGTTATTTTAATATGAGACAGGAAAATTATATTGTCAAGTATTAATTTAACAAATCTTTCTTTGACCTCTGACATATAAGGCAACCGATGTTTTATTTTGTCAGTTTGTGTGGTCATGTTTAACTTTTGAGGATGCCGGTGCCACTCTTATTTTCAAGCCCCATCTGACTTTTATTAATCCAGCAGCTTTGGGACATTTGTTAAACGTCTCCGGAAAATTGTTTCAGAAGAAAATACACAGAGTCCTTGCACATGGCTTGACAAATAACCATTACAGTTAACTATACACCTCTATAAATCGTGTCGTCATTTATAACTACCACTGATCTTAACTCCAGACAGAAGTGAAGTTCATTACATGAAATTAACTAAATCAGGAATACTCGATTTGAAGTGATACAGATGAATATTTTTCAAAGAAAGGCTTAAGAACAATAGGCCTTTATAATGTTACTACAGAGTAACCAATCAAAAATTGCGTAATAAATAAAGCCTATAATATGCATATTGAACAATCAGTCGAACAACGGCAATCATTGGTCTATTTCTGTTCGAGGTTTGTATTTCTTCCTTCATTACACCATATGGATAACTCTGTAAGATATTTCTCTTTTGGTCTTCTCCTTCCCTCCCCTGTAATGACTTCAATAAAGCACGAGCATTACGTCATTGATACAAAGGCTGAGAAAGTTAGAAACGTATTCAGGAAACCAAATGCTTTTGAAAACAAAATGTCTCCGAAGAATCTCAAACATAAGCTGGACAGAATATATTTCGAACTGATAAGAAATGAATGTAAAGAAGAATACGATGTCGAGCTTTATAAGAAGAACGCGTTAGAAAAACATCGGCCGCGTTAGAAAAACATCGGTGCTAAGAATTAAAGAAGAAAGACTTCACCGTAAGGCATTCATGTGGAAACCATCCGATAAATGAAAACAAGGCAGACCAAGAGAAACGCTACGCGTAACATTGATTAGACAAGGTTCGATTATGAGACTAAGAAACAACAAAGAACTACAAGAATAAGCAGCAAAGTCGACAATCATGGAGGACTTTGACTTCCGCCTATGTGCCGTCTTCGGCCCTAGAGGAAAAGGAATGAATGTCATACAATCAACTGCTACATTTTGTTTGATTGAGAGACTAGTAGGTTTGAAGTCCACTTGCGCTCACTGTTGTGATGTATGACAATCACATTAATTTCTTCGCGCAACTCATTAAAAACAATATGTGATTGTCATTACCTACATTTTTGAGGATATTCCATAACTCTGATACTTATTCCAGACTTCTTTATTTCTCTTATTTGTCCATCAACCTCCGTGCATCTTTCTCTAAAACCACGTCTGTTTTCTCTTATGTCTATAATTTCATTATTGTTTTAGGTGAGCATAAGGGATTGTTGGAGCCGCGATAGCTCAGTGGTTAGTGAAATGGACTACAAAGGACAAGAGGTAGGGTTCGATCCTAACCGACGGCTTCCAGGTTCACCCAGCCTTTAATGGGTACCTGATTTTTTTTCTGGGAAAGTAAAGCGGCACGGGCGTAATACCGACCACATTAACCCAAAAATCATGTGCTGAAGGTCTGTAAAATATAGGGTCACTAACACCAAATTTCCCTATACGCCACTTGGCGTGACGGGGGTACTTTACTTTTTTTTATAAGGGATTGTTATAATTGGTACAACTTTCTCTCACTGTATGAGTACTATATATAACAATTATAATTTGTGTAAACCTGCATTCATTCTTTGTAAAGTGAGACTGTATTTGAATATTTAACGGTATGAGTACTATATATAACAATTATAATTTGTGTAAACCTGCATTCATTCTTTGTAAAGTGAGACTGTATTTGAATATTTAAGAGTTGTATTGATGCTAAAACAAAATGATTCTGTTATTCCGGTATTAAGTAACCATCATGTGCGCACGCACGAGAGTGACGGTCAGCCGGATGTAAATCACAGTGATTTACATTTATTGAGACAGGTAGCTCAAGTTGAGATTATTAAGAAAATAGCTTCTATAATCAATGCTCGGAAGTGGAATTTCAAGCGATATCTGCCTGGCTTTAAGTATTTCTACTTGTCTCGATATTCTGACGGAAATTATCAGGATGTATAACTCACACACACACACACACCACACACTAGAGTTTGGGTCTGTTTATATTCTATTTGAATCCTTTTTGTTCATTATTTTCAATTTGTCCAAACAGAATTAGTAGAAAAATCGTTGCTTCAAACCGAGGTAAAAGTAACAGTTATACAATTATTTTCTTTTACTGTGTTTTATACAAATGAATTTATTTTTATTATTTTGCTGCTAATTTTGACAGAACGTGGCCGTTTTAATAATTTTGTTGTTTAATTTACAATTTGCCATTAGTGTGGCAAAGATTGGCCTTCAAGCAACTAACTTGATATTGTTAAACGACTCGACCACAACTATACAACATCGACATTTTCAACATTATATTGAACAACTTAAACTTTAGAACATCAACATCGGTATATGTCTAATGTCCAAAATAATTGAACCAGCCATCGAATACATAAAGAAACAACAGATAAATTGGTTCGGCCACATAACAAGACAGAAAGAACTAACAATGAATCAAAGAGCCATAAACAAACGCTACGAAAACGCCAGATTAAGAGGAAGACCGAGAAAGAGATGGATAAAGGGAATACTAGAGTCACTAGGAGGAATAACACCAGAAGAGGCCAACAGAAGAGCAAAGAATCGCAGATTGTTTCTCCCCTCGACGCCAACGGCAACAGAGGAAGGATAGAAGTAGAAGAAGAAGTCCAAAATTTATTTAATAAAATCGACATTGTTATTTCATTTTTACAAATTTATTCTTCTATTTTGACTTTACGCTATAGACGTTATGATTTTAACACTGCCGGATTCGACGTTATTACATCGACTCACTATTTTCCTACTTTCCTATTTCGACTTTACAACGTTGATATCGCTATTTTCCTTCTGTCAGACTTTGACTTTAAAATACCAAAACAACAGTTTTCTACAGCCCACCTTCGACTTTTCCACATGTACACTATTATGGTCCTTCTGGCGTATACATTCTACACGACTATTTTAGTTCCTTCTGTTCGACTTCAAAATCATTATTTTCTTGCTGTCTCAATCGATTTTGTAAGACCAATACCACTATTTTCCTGTAGTGCAATTTCTCGACTTTATAAAATCTTCACCACTATTTTCCTGTAGTGGAATTTCTCGACTTTATAAAATCTTCACCACTATTTTCCTGTAGTGGAATTTCTCGAATTTATAAAATCTTCACCACTATTTTCCTGTAGTGGAATTTCTCGACTTTATAAAATCTTCACCACTATTTTCCTGTAGTGGAATTTCTCGAATTTATAAAATCTTCACCACAATTTTCCTACTGTCAGACTTCGACTTCACAATTTTCCAAATGTTCGACTTTGACTTGACATCAACACCACTGTTTTCCTACTATTTGACTTTTACTTGACATCAACACCACTGTTGTCTTACTATCTGACGTCGACTTGACATCAACACCACTGTTGTCCTACTATCTGACGTCGACTTGACATCAACACCACTGTTGTCCTACTATCTGACGTCGACTTGACATCAACACCACTGTTGTCCTACTATCTGACGTCGGCTTGACATCGAAACCACTGTTTTCCTACTATCTGACGTCGACTTGACATCAACACCACTGATTTCCTACTATCTGACGTCGACTTGACATCGACACCACTGTTGTCCTACTATCTGACTTCGACTTAAAATCAACACACTATTTTCCTCCTATCTGATTTCAACTTTGCAACATTGGCGCAACTATTTTTCTACTCTGCTACTCGGGACACTATCCACGTTGATCACGACCTTTGTTCATCCGACAGTTGGAACTACTCAGTCAAGTCAAGTCAGACATGCCAACATGATGAGAATCGCAGTAGATCGCACAGTAAAGCGGTCTATTGTTGTATTAAAGCCCAGTATTGCACGACCCATTTGATAGAATACACCATAACCAACATATAGATTGCCTAAAAGATATAATTCTAGACGACACAGACATATGACTAATATGTATTTTTTACTGGAAGAAAATAGCAATAATAAAATATAACAAGGAGAACTCTACACCCATTGATATAAAAAGAGGAGTAAGACAAGGATGCATCCTATCACCAAGCTTGTTCAGTCTATACACTGAGAAAATCTTTAAAAACATCACATAGATGCCAGGCCTACACATTAATGGAAAGAAAATCAATAACCTAAGATATGCTGATAATACTGTACTCATCATCATCTAGTGCCGTCTCGCAACGAAGGTTGGCTACCATGGAGCGCCATTCTGCTCTGTCTATTGCTTTGATGGTGCAGGTTTCACCATACTGTAGCAGAAAATCCTAAAGATCTACAAAAATTACTTAATGTAATAAACATGACAAGCCAAATATATGGACTAGATATGAATATCAAAAAGACTAAAACTATGATCAGAAACAAAGAACATTCTCAAGACCTACAATTAAATATCAAAGTTGAAGGAATACATCTGGAGACAGTTCAGAGCTACAACTATCTGGGACACACTATAACCAGTGATGGAAAATGTACAACTGAAATAAACAAAAAAATAGGTATGACAAAGAGTAATTTTAATGCCATGAAAAATATACTAACATCAAAACAAATAACGCCGGGGCTAAGACTAAGAATAGCCAAATGTTACATCTTTTCAATATTCCTGTATGGTGCAGAAACAAGTGCATTAGACAAGAAAACAGAACAGAAAATGGAAGCCTTTGAAATGTGGATTTATAGAAGTATATGTAGAATTGGATGGAAAGAAATGAAAAGAAACGATGAAGTTTAAAAACAAGTAAATATGAAAAGAGAACTACTAAACACAATGAGAACAAGACAAGTGAAATTTTTGGGGTATGTTAAAAGACAGAACAGCCTAATAAAATAATATTGGAAGAGAAAATACAAGGTAAAAGAGGCAGAGGCAAACCAAGACTAACATGGACGAGTAACATCAAAAGATGGATAAGACAGCCTATGACAATCTGTACCATCAAAGCAAGAGACAGGGTGGAATGGCGCTCCATGGTAGCCAACCTTCGCTGCGGAGACGGCACTCAATGATGATGATGATGATTTCACGACCTGTAGCGGTTGCTAGTTTTTTTTTATGACAATGAATAAAAAGTTGTTACTAGAATTGTATAAATGGCAGTTAGAGTCTTATATAAGTTAATAACAATTAACATAATCTGAGGTTGAATAATTGTGCCTTTTGAAAATAAGATTTAAAAAATATATCCAGACTTGAAGATAAACCGACCTCAAGGAGAGACAAACAGAATCTTCTCCAATATATTCCGGTCATTGTAGCTAGGGAACAAAATGCATTATTCTGGGTCTTAAAGTCAAAGGCTCGACTAGCAACAACATCATCTCAGAGCTAACAGCTAGGCTCTCAACAGTATCACTTCAGAGCTAACCGCTCGGCTCTCAACAAAATCATTTTAGAGCTAACCGCTTGGGTCTCAGCAATATCATCTCAGAGCTAACCGCTCGACTTGCAAATATCATCATCTCAGAGCTAACCGCTTGGCTTTCAACAATATCATATCAGAGCTTACAACTCGACTCTTAACATCATCTTAGAGTCAACCATTCGGCTCTCAACATCATATTCTCGGAGCTAACGGCCAGACTCGTAACATCATCTCAGAGCTAACCATTCGGCTCACAACATCATCGTGGAGCTCACAGCCAATGGTTTGACTCAACCCCTTGACTTGTATCCCGACAACATGTCATCGACTAATCATACTTGTTTTAACAGCAGTTTCACCAACTTCTTCATTTTCAATAGATAATTAAAAAACTGACCAACAAAAAAATAATAAAAAATGAACAGAACAAAACAGATCGTTTCAACCTTTAATCTTCTTCAGGAAATCCAGGCTACGGTCTGGCATGTTTTATGTGATTAAACATCATAATGCATGTTCAAGCTTATTCCTTTATTTCAATTTCGCGTGACTGATATGATCTGTGCAGCTTTAATGCTCATGTTCCTTTATTAAGGGGATATAATCGCATTAATCTATTCCCACAACTGCCTCTTATCTTTTCATCATTATCACCATCATCATCATCAAGTACCACGCTTGCTGGCGTAGGTGATCATGTCTCTCCACAACATTCGATCTCGACAGTTATTTATAATTTCAGTTGCTGACTTTCTGCCAAGCCATTCTCTTAAGTTGTCTGGTAACTTTTCTCTTTGCTTCCCTCTATCTTTTCGTCCCTCAACTTCTTCCCCAGTTGTCCCAATATATTCCAGCTATTCCCTTCTCATTACATGGCCAAACAATTGTGATTATTTCTTCCTAATAATGGATATTAACTATCTTTCTTGCTTTGGCCTCTTTCATGAAGTTTTCATTTCTCTTTTTTGCTGTCCATGGTATTCTCAACATTCTTCTGTAATACCACATTTCTATAGTCTCCAGTGATTTTCTTATCTGTTGTCCTATTGGCTTACGTTGTATATTTTACTGTTACTTCTGACTCAACTCGACACATTACCACTACATGTATCTGACTCATTGTTGCTGACTCCGAATCAATGGCATCCGGCTCGAGACCCATATTCACAACTCTCCTACTTGGTTGCTTTCGACTCTGTTACATTCGTTTCCGATTGTGACTGACTCTGACTCCCTAATTTCTAATAATCTCAGTTCCAAGATGTTTACTTTGTGATTCGTGACTCCAAGTCACAGACTTATCTACGATCGTTAATTTAATTTGTGTCTCCTTCCACCTCGTGTTATCAAAGGACATCGATAGTTCAACACAGAAGCGAGAGTATATGACATATCCATCTAGATATAATCACCTTGGCCACATAATATTGAGACTTTTGTAATGGAAAGGAAAGAGCTGATATCTTTATAAAATAAAACTGCTGGGAATTATGGAGTGCTGTTCATGGATGGATCAGTGGTGTGTATTTACAAAATGGGTTAGCTGTCAGAATGGTTAACGAAATGGTTGTAAAATAAACAAAAAATTGTATCTAGGAGCTAAATTAGTAGAGTGACTAGACAAGAAACGGCGTTTGTACAAAAAACGTGATCAGGTACAACACAAAATAATACTAATTAATTAATTCTAATAGTACTACTACTACTTCTACAATTGTGGGAATATATATGAAAATTATGTGAAACCGTGGATTATTATTATTTGGTATAGATGCAAGAAAATAACTAAAAATAGGTGTTTTTTTCAATTTTGTGGACAAGACAAGACACATTTTCAATAACGGTTCAATTCAAGAGATCTTATATTAGTTATTTCCTTGTCCCGCTATTATCTCAAATGCCAGTGGAGAAAGAGACCAGAGCTGGATCTCTGATATTTTTATTTTAGATTCAATGCTGTGAAATGTTCGAAAGTGGTGGTCGAGGTATACATGGCTGGCATACACAGATGCCTGGAAGTGTCAGGTCCTAGTGCGTATTTGATGACAAGGAAAAACCGAAAAGAAAACCTAAGATTTCTGGTAAAGACATAAACATGGATAGATGAAAACAGCACTGGTAGCATTTGCTACACATCTCTGCATTTATACGACTGCAAATTATTTGAAAACAGAGCATAGAACGAGTGAAAAATAAATCATGAATGAGTAAGAGTTTGATTAATATATCCAACCAGTGCTTCAAAGCTTTTAGTAAAGTGGAGAGAAGCAACATAAACAAACCTCAGCTATACAGATGATTTAGTATTGATAGAAAAAAAAAGAGCAAAAAGCTCTACAAAATCTGTTAGATGAAAATGTGACAAAAAGTGAAGAAAAAGCCCCGACTCTCACATTAAAAAGACAGAAACTATGATAGTATCAAATAAAACATATACAGGAGAATATAGAATGAAACTAAATGGAGAAATTTTGAAATAAATGCATTGATCCTATTACCAAGGATTAATAATAACATAAGATGACGACAGATGTACTGCAGAAATTAGAAGAATAATAGTTCAAGCAAAGACAGAATTGCATCAAATGAAAAACATCATATTTAACAAATCATTGTCAATGTTAGAAAACATGTCCTCAAGTTCTAGATCAAACCTGTTCTACTATATGTAAGTGAGTCATGGACGGTAAGACAACACAGAGACCATTAGAGACAGCGGATATGTGGTTTATCTGAATAATGCTACGAATTCCATGGATAGCAAACACTACAAATTAGCTGGAGAAACTAGTAATATCACCAGAATAATACAGAAAAGACAATCTAAATTTATTGATTTATTTATTGCACCGTGGGGATGTAGTGAAGGATCTTAATCATTTCTGGTTTACTGTTTTTAACTTCCGGTTTCAAGATGGCGCGGACATGTTTGCGTCAACGTTCACTGTTAACGTTTTTTTTTTAGTCGGAAAGATGGTTAATTCTATCATTCCAATGCAGATAAGTGTATAGATAAAAGGTTCTACTGTTGTGATTTTCGCCGGTCAAGCTGATTACGTCCATGTGATCTGAAATCCTCTACAGTGTGCACAATAGTGTGTTCTGTGTTGATTGCAATATACGTCATCATTGGAATACCGGTCAATATGGCGGATAGGCGGCAAGAACCGATATTGAGGCATAGTCTGAAAAGCGTTTCTTGTTGCAGTTTCCTCATATTCCAAGTCCGGCTTGCTGCCAGAATTACTGAGTTCAGTATTCTTTGAGCACCGTGAGCTGTGTGTTTCATCAGGGTTCTGTTTCGATATTCCGATTGCTTACCATGAATGATGATATCGTATGAAGAAGGACAATTCAGCTGCGTTCATTGTCAGTACCGCTTGGCCTTATGTCTTTCGGCATGTGCTGTTGTTGCTATAATAGGGACTGCAACTGCCTTTCTTTGTCTGGATCCTTCAATGAGATGAGATGTTAATTCGGATGATTCCACTGGCATGGGCGGTTGTGCAATTATGGATTTTAATTCGTTTGCAGTGATACAAGGGCCTTCGACTAACCATAACCATAACGTAAACAATCAGCTATGAGTTGCAGACTGCCGCCAATCCAGATTCTATCGAATATCTACACGATTGAGTACGAAGCACCTATAGGTTTGTTCCGAATGTGATGATACTGACGGTAACTTAAAGCTAGTGAACTGAACGACTTAAGGACAAAACGTTGTGTTCGATGGATGGCTTCTATGTTCACACAGTCATATAGGAGTATCGGATTTTTATGAGAAAGAAATATAGCACCGATGTAATAACTGCCATATTACACAACAAATAAAGTTCAGAATGTATATAGAAAATATGGACACTAATATTATATTCTTTCTAGCCAACACTTGGCGTGACAGGGGCTCTCTCTCTCTCTCTCTCTCTCTCTCTCTCTCTCTATCTATCTCTCTCTTCTTTCTTTCCTTTATTTAATCATTTAGACGACTGATCACAACCAACTGTGAAACATTGGGAACAACAAAAATGATAGTCACTAAATTACAGACTTTCATAAATGGATATGTGCACAGTATTAAAGGATGTAAATGTCTGGATATAATCAATAACTGAGAACTATGGCATAGTGCCAGTAAAATACCAATAGACAAGAGGGAAGAAAAAGACGATGGCGCTGGATATGACACACACTGCGGAAAACAACAGAACATATTACAAGACAAGCTTTTTTTTAGAATTCCCAGGGGAGGAGACAAAAAGGAGTTCCAAAATATACTCGGAGAAGGCAAAGATGAAGAGGATGTATAAGACATGGAATAATTTTAAGAGAATGCAAGAAACATTACATCTTGGGAAGAAGTGTTCGTTGAAGACGTATACTCCACAGGGAGCTGAAACAAAGAAAATAAGAATCAACCAACCAACCCCTCTTCAACTACCACAGTTCTTTGACCACTAATAAATCTTCTAATAGTTATTAGATAATTTAGCAGTATATTTTTAAAACGTCGTTTCATCTCAGTTGCTGCACAATTCTAGCAGCTTCTAAATATGTGTGTCGCAGCTAACAGTGGACAGATAGCATCAGCTGTGCTGTTGAAGTTTACAAGAATTTCTGAAAAAACTGGGACTATTATTCTTCTTCTTCCCTTCCTGAATCAACGTCGAGAGGTCCGCGTCTACAAATAATATTAACAAGTGCTACGTTTTTTTTTATTTTTAGTTTTGGTACTCCGAGGAGAAGGTGAGGGTATTAATGTGAGGGGCAACTGTAAACCTATGAAAGGGAAAATACTGCCGACGAAAGAATAAATCAGAAAAGAAGATAGCTACATCTATATAGTAATGATGATTGACACAAAACGATCCGAAGTTGCAACCAAGGCAGTCATTCTATGAGAACGCATTCAACAAAAACACACTAACACTAATACAACAAAAACACACTAACACTAATACAACAAAAACACACTAACACTAATACAACAAAAACACACTAACACTAATACAACAAAAACACATTAACACTAATACAACAAAAACACATTAACACTAATACAACAAAAACATTTAGACCACACAAAAAAGTAGACGTACTCGGGGAATTATTCAAATAAAGAAATAAAAATAACTTAATATGAAACGGCTGAAGGAATCATAAACAAACAGGAAGTAGCAGGTATATGTATTACTGGGAGATAGACGTTTATGTTCGAGAATGAATCTGATTCTTTGACATGTAAAATATCAACAATGGTCACTAGGTCGCGAATACACTCACTAGGTAATTACGAACACAAAGTACAACTGTAAATACCAGTACACATATTCAGGGGCCTCGGTTGGGAAAACCACCTGACTGGGCTACAGACTTTCGGACAACCGGTGTTCGATTCCGCTGGAAGCGGTGGGAGTTGTTCTCGTGGTTGGAAAAAATACCCCCGCGGTGGATCCAGCCGCTGGTAGAAATTGGTGCCAGGGTAGTACTCTGGGAAGATGAGGAATGCCTCCTCGCATCGTGAGTTTCGATTCTTGAAGCGACGCTATCCAGAAGTTTCCGAACAATTCTGGATAGGCGGTCGAGCACATATGGGTGAAAACTCGCGTGCTAAGACGCCGATTCAAGTCTCGTACTTCACTTTACACCCATTCTTCATTCTTTTCCTATAACCTTCGTCAAAATCAGACAATGCAAACATTGTAATTGTATTCCCTGCGACTTTCTTCGAATTGTAACAAAAAAATAATGTATCTATTGCACGCAATCATGTTCCTTTCGTTACCGTGTATAACCCTCATTGTTCATCTCTGCTTCTACTACTGTTTCCACCAGGTTCTTCTTGATCTATTTCTTCTTCTCTCTGAGGCTCACTGAAAGAATGCTCTAAATATATATATATATATATATATATATATATATATATATATATATATATATATAGAGAGAGAGAGAGAGAGAGATAGGTAGAAATGGATGGAAA
This sequence comes from Megaustenia siamemsis, assembly GCA_032433765.1. NCBI lineage: Eukaryota > Metazoa > Mollusca > Gastropoda > Stylommatophora > Ariophantidae > Megaustenia > Megaustenia siamemsis. Next base: position 70,466,426 of record JAVIAB010000047.1, on the reverse strand, counting down.
GTAAAGAGAACAAATGATGAATTTTTAAAACAACTAAAAATTAAAAGAAAATCTGCTAAACACAATTAGAACAAGACAAATGCAAATTTTGCTCCATGTTAAAAGACACAACCTACTAAGCATAATATTTGAAGGGAAAATACAGGGCAATAGAGGCAGAGGCAGACCAAGACTAACATAGACGAGTAACATCAAAAGATGGACAAGACAGCCTATGACAATCTGCACCATCAAAGCATGAGACAGAGCGGAATGGCGCTCCATGGTAGCCAACCTTCGATGCAGAGACGGCACTCGATGATGATGATGATGATGATATATATATATATATATATATATATATGAAGATGATGATATGAGAGGCGCGGAAAATAATGTATGCACGTAATATGTATACACCCCTAACCCTAACTAGAATCAACTTTAAATAACATCAACTATGCTGCGTATGATTCATATCCACCGTCCCCTTTGTACACACACAAGCATAAACATACACACACACACGCATATATACACACACACACACAATTAGCAAGCAAAATAACAACAAACTATTTATGGACACATCATGGTTAGCGCCTGCTATATCTAATCTATCCACCTAAAAACATATAATAAAGAGATGTTATTTTAGAAAATGAACGATGACTTAAAAAAAAAAAATATTCCTGACAGTTACAAAGATGCGTAATTATAATTTGCGGGAAGCAGCTGATGAAGCGTAAAGAATATGCATCACACGAAGAATTGACATTTACCGGAATGGAAATAATTGCACACATTATTTATCAACAGCCTCGTGAGAATTGGAATGGTATTCAAAATGACACATTCTGACATTAGGTTATGGGCTATGATCTGCACAGAAATGTGACCAATTTTGGAATATAGTAAGCAAAAAAAAAAAAAAAAGTAAAGTACCCCCGTCACGCTAAGTGGCGTATAGGGTATATGGTGTTAGTTAGTGACCAACATTTTTATAGACCCTCGGCACATGATTTTTGGGGTAATGTGGTCGGTATCACGCCCGTGCCGCTTTACTTTCCCATAAAAAATCCGGTACCCATTAGAGGCTGGGGGAACCCGTACGCCATCAGTTGGGATCGAACCCTACCTCTTGTCCCCTTGTAGTCTAGTTCACTAACCACTGAGCTATCGCGGCTCCCGCGTTAATTAGAGGTTTCCCAAGAATTCCCTCTCACCCCGCAGGCCTAAGAAAATCTATAGTTGGCTGTTCTCTGACCCAGGAGAAACAAGTTCTCTATTAAGCTGTTCACTAGATTTTGAGAATATTGTAAAATGTTCAGTGTCTAATACGACGACGAAAATGGGGGTCAATTATTATTTCAGTGATGTTATTCCTTGCCCAAACAAAATACATTCCAACCACAACTGAAGCATTTCATTCAGTTGATTCTTTGTATTGTTTTTCATCATAACGCTGGTTGGTGTTAGTTTATGTATTTTTCGGGAACTATAGGAACGTCTCTTGAGAATGAGTTCAGTGAGTGTGATTATCGGCTCATCTCTGAATAATGTGGTTCGCGTGACTATCGGCACGTCTCTAGATGATGAGGTCAGTGTGACTATTGACACATCTCTGAGTGGTGAGGTCAGTGTGACTATTGACACATCTCTGGGTTGTGAGGTCAGTGTGACTATTGACACATCTCTGGGTTGTGAGGTCAGTGTGACTAACGGCACATCTCTGAGTGGTGAGGTCAGTGTGACTGTTGACACATCTCTGGGTGGAGAGGTCAGTGTGACTATTGACACATCTCTGAGTGGTGAGGTCAGTGTGACTATTGACACATCTCTGGGTGGTGAGGTCAATGTGACTATTGACACATCTGTGGGTGGTGAGGTCAGTGTGACTATTAACACGTCTCTGGGTGGTGAGATCAGTGTGACTATTGACACATCTGTGGGTGGTGAGGTCAGTATGACTATTGACACGTCTCTGGGTGGTGAGGTCAGTGTTACAATTGACACATCTGTGGGTGGTGAGGTCTGTGTGACTATTGACACATCTCTGAGTGGTGAGGTCAGTGTGACTATTGGCACGTCTCTGGGTGATGAGGTCAGTGTGACTATTGGCACGTCTCTGGATGGTGAGGTCAATATCAGACCAGATTTATTGCAGTGTTGAGCCTTTTGGGCATTATAGACTCAAAAATTAATGACTGATCTTCTAATAATAATACAGTCAAATCAGTTAAAGTAAAACAAGATAGTTACCAGAATAGATCAGATCTGTTACAATAAACATAAGTAGATCGTCTATAATTAACATAAGTAGATCGTTGACAATTGACACAAGTTGATCGTTTACATTTAACATAAGTAGATCGTTTATAATGAACATAAGCAGATCGTTTACAGTGAACACAAGTAGATCGTTTATAATTAACACAAGTAGATTGTTTATAATTACTGCAAGTAAATCTATTACAAATAGTAGAAATTAATAGAATCACTATTAATTTGGTTCGATTAAATGTGCAGAATAATTGTAGCTCAAGAATCAACAAATGCTTGGGACAAAAATTGTAAATGAGAGCTTTTATCGTCATTGATGAGGGCCAGAAAAAAAATGGTTAGCGGCATCTTGTGTGGAACAGCAATAGTTATCCGTCTGGTTTCGCCCTGTGGTCAACCTTCCGCCGATAGCCTCAAGTCTGCCTCACACTGTAATTTTTGCCTCCATTCTGTTACATCAGTTTGACTTTTGGTATATGTTTTCCCCCATCTACACAAAAGAGTATGCAGAGCGTGACACTTCTTATTGCTAGGATGGATTCTGTTATCCCTTCAGTACAGTTCTAATCTACAACTAGAATTTATATTCCCAATTACGTAGCTCAATGAAATTTAGTAAATTATTTTATTTTATTTTTTCCACGCTGTCCACCATGATTATCTCGAACACTTTAGCAACCTGTTCTCTTTCCTGTATCATGATAACACTGGAATGATCTATCTCAGCACAAACTATGTAGCACCAGAGACCACGACTTTGTCAAGTTATGATATGAACATCTGGTTATTTCTTGTCAAAATGGTAGAAATGTTACTTCTCTTGTCAAATTTATCCTCGCAAAGTCCAACGACCTTCACTTTTCGATTTAAAAACTTTTGTCTAATTGTGGTATCACATTCCCCGGATGGCTTCAGGAGTCACATTTTGTTCAATTTTGACATTCAGCGTTCAGATTTTTCAAATTATATGTCTGCTACAATATCATGATATATCATATATAGTAAAAAAAAAAAAAGTACCCCCATCACGCCAAGTGGCGGCGCATAAGGAATATGGTGTTAGTGACCATAAATTTTACAGACCTTCGACACGTGATTTTTGGGGTAATGTGGTCTGTATTACGCCCGTGCCGCTTTACTTTCCCAGAAAAAAAATCCAGTACCCATTTAAGGCTGGGTGAACCCGGAAGCCGTCGGTTGGGATCGAACCCTACCCTTGTCCTTTGTAGGCCAGTTCACTAACCACTGAGCTATCGCGTCTCCATATATATATATATATATATATATATATATATATATATATATATATATATATATATATATATATATATTTTTTTTTTTTTTTTTTTTTTTTTCAAAAAATTCAAATCGTCTTTCAAATAAAACAAACAACAAAAGCTGACACATCGCTCCACGCAAGAAGAAAACCTGGCCAGTGACGTCATACAGACGTCAAAGATCCATTTGCTCAAATTTCCTTGAACTTGACACTTCTCAACCCTCAACGATGAGGATTTATGCAGTATTGGTTAATGGACACAGATCACGTGAGACTTACATGTTAATGGACACAGATCACGTGAGACTTACATGTTAATGGACACAGATATTATGTTGCTAATTGTTAATTACATCTCTCGAGTGTAAAAGTTTGGTATGACACGGGTACACATTGTGAGGCATGAATATTGTGAACTAAAGATATCAAATAATTTGGTTCATAATATCTCATCTTCTCTTTATTTGTTCTCTTCAAAAAATAATATTTGTATCAAATAGTTAAGTAGAATAAGAAAGAGGGAGAAAGAGAGAAAGAGAGAGAGAAGAGAGAGGAGGAGAGGGTTATGGGAAGTGAAAATGAGTGATATTGGAAGAAAGAGAGAGAGAGAGAGAGAAAGAGAGAGAGACTCGAGATCCTGTTTTCCTGGATCAACAACTTTAGAAAGGACTGGGCGTCATTTTCCAGCAGAATAAAAGTACTTAAAGGACTGGGCGTCATTTTCCAGCAGAATAAAAGTACTTAAAGGACTGGGCGTCATTTTCCAGCAGAATAAAAGTACTTAAAGGACTGGGCGTCATTTTCCAGCAGAATAAAAGTACTTAAAGGACTGGGCGTCATTTTCCAGCAGAATAAAAGTACTTAAAGGACTGGGCGTCATTTTCCAGCAGAATAAAAGTACTTAAAGCCCTCTGTCCAGGGTTTCTGATTTTAACCAAATGTTAGAGACGAAATGATTGAAGGTCGCACATAAAGCTTCATAGTCGCTTTTTATTGAATGCTAGAGAGTGCAGTTTTCTACCTTCTTTATCAACGTTAGACAGTTAAATTAACAATGTAACGCATATACTACATTACTATTGATAATACTGATAATATATAACAATGTAAGTAGTAAAGTAAAGAGCCCCGTCACGCCAAGTGGCGTATAAAGATATGGTGTTAGTGACCATCAATTTTACAGACTCCAGCACATTATTTTTGTGGTCGGCATCACGCCCGTGCCGGTTTACTTTCCCAGAAAATCCGGTCCCCATTTAAGGCTGGGTAAACCCGGAAGCCGTCGGTTGGGATCGAACCCTACCTCTTGTCCTTTGTAGTCCAGTTCACTAACCACTGAGCTATCGCGGCTCATATAACATTGTACCGTTATATTATAATCAGCACTATCATAATCATTATGTTTCATCCATTAGGTAGGATGACGTCAATTTAATATTCCAATGGAATGAGTGGAATTTTTCGGCCTGAGGTGAGTAAAGACTAGGTGTTTGTGGGAGGAAATAAATAGAAATGGGAAAACTCAATTAATGTCTAAACATAACGCGCTAGTAGTTGTTGGTCATTGATTTGCCCATCCTTGTCTTGCCAGAATGATAAAATAAATATACTTTTTTTTCTTTTATACAGTCTATTATAAAGATACTAGAAGCTTAAGAGAATGGCTTGGCAGGAATTCAACAACAGAAATGATAAATAACTGTCGAGATCGAAAATTGTGGAGAGACATGATCACCTACGCCAGCAGGCATGGTACTTCTTTGATGGTGGTGGTGGTGCTGATGGTGATGGTGGTGCTGATGGTGGTGGTGGTGCTGATGGTGATGGTGGTGCTGATGGTGATGCTGATAGTGATGCTGATGGTGGTGGTGGTGCTGATGGTGATGCTGATAGTGATGCTGATGGTGGTGGTGGTGCTGATGGTGATGGTGGTGCTGATGGTGGTGGTGGTGCTGATGGTGGTGGTGGTGCTGATGGTGATGCTGATGGTGGTGGTGGTGCTGATGGTGATGGTGGTGCTGATGGTGGTGGTGGTGCTGATGGTGATGGTGGTGCTGATGGTGGTGGTGGTGGTGCTGATGGTGATGGTGGTGCTGATGGTGGTGGTGGTGCTGATGGTGATGCTGATAGTGATGCTGATGGTGGTGGTGGTGCTGATGGTGATGGTTGTGCTGATGGTGGTGGTGGTGCTGATGGTGGTGGTGGTGCTGATGGTGATGGTGGTGCTGATGGTGATGGTGGTGCTGATGGTGGTGGTGGTGCTGATAGTGATGGTGGCGGTAGCGACGGCGGCGACGACGACGATGGCGATGATGGTGATAATCATGACACATTCAAAGTAATTGGAAGAATCAGTTTCTTAACATTTCAAAACTGTCGTGGTGAAAAATTGAACGTCGCACTTCAGAAACCACCAGAGTTGCCGATCTTTAATCTTTCCGTTACGAGCATTAGCTGCTAATACTTCATTCGTTAAGGAATATTTGCTCTAACTAGTAATGTTATGTTTTGTGTGCCATGAAAGAAAATGTTAATAACATTAATCAAATATTAGTTCTAAGAATGTGTGAGTGGAATGTACTTGTCTCAGAACATCTTCATCCTTAAATGCTGAAAAGTTATCTCTGTAATTAAATGTGACTTTGAGATGAAAACAAGCAAATGAGACTGAGCAATTGCAATGGGTATTGAGTACTTCAGTATCGCGTACTTGGGTATTGAGTGCTTGGGTATTGAGTACTTAGGTATTGAGTACTTGGGTATTGAGTACTTAGGTATTGAGTACTTGGGTATTGAGTACTTGGGTATTGAGTACTTGGGTATTGAGTACTTGGGTATTGAGTGCTTGGGTATTGAGTACTTAGGTATTGAGTACTTGGGTATTGAGTACTTAGGTATTGAGTACTTGGGTATTGAGTACTTGGGTATTGAGTAATTGGGTATTGAGTACTTGGGTATTGAGTACTTGGGTATTGAGTACTTAGGTATTGAGTACTTTGGTATTGAGTACTTTGGTATTGAGTACTTGGGTATTGAGTACTTGGGTATTGAGTACTTGGGTATTGAGTACTTAGGTATTGGTATTTGGGTATTGAGTACTTGGGTATTGAGTACTTGGGCATTGAGTACTTAGGTATTGAGTACTTGGGTATTGAGTATATAGATATTGATTACTTGGCTATAGAGTACTTAATGCCAACTCATCATTATTACCACGTAACCCCCCAGATACCCAGAAACACCATAATCTTAATTCGATAATATCGCAAGAGACAGTTTTCTTGTTACTAGTTTTAACACGTAAATTAAAGCAACAGGTTCAATGTAAAGTCCACAGTCATCTTTATTAAGAAAAACAATATATTGGTGCTCAAAGATCTTCAACAAACTTATTTGAGTGATTCCCGATCATTCCAGCACCGCAGGACATCGCTTAGGGCTCGTAAGGCTATTAGTCATTGAGATATTTTCTGAGAATAATATTCGATCTTATCAAAATGAATATATGCCTGTCAACTTTGCTTCTCTTATAAGTGTTCTTTTCAGAGTCTCTGCAGGTCTTTCTCTTTTTCTGTATCAAGACTTCTGAAAAAAGCCTTGAAAAGTTGTGGAAATCAAAATATGAAATATTGATCAAAATATGATATATAAGGAAATATGTTTCCTAGTACTTCCAATATTACATGGATCCATCTTGTTCATGGTCGATCCTCGGGTCTGGTGTTCTCGTAACGTTTGTTGAAGGCTCGTTGTGTTGTGTTTTGATCTTTCTGAATAGTCACGTGGCCAAACCATTTTATTAGTCGTTTATTTATATATTCTATGGCGGGGGCTATTCCTAGCTTTTTTTCAGTTCTTCATTTCTGTTCTTGTCTCTCAGGCTGTTTCCTGTCATTCGTTAGCCCATTTCATCTCAGCAGAAGTTATTTTCTTGTTGTTCTTTCATCCAGGGTCCAGGACTGGCGTTGGTAGCAAAACTTCAGTTACAGTATCGAGATAAACAGCGCAACTGCACACTAACCTGACGGTTCAATTCTCAAGTTGTTTTCTTTTCGACCGTATTTTGTTGGGGAGTTTCACATGCTTTGTACATGAATACCAAGGATTTTTATTTCAAAACGTGAACGAGAAGAGAACTACTAAAATGCACTGTGACAAGAAGAAAAAGTGAGGAAAGAAGAGTTAAAGGAAAACCGAAACAAACAATATCAATTTAAGGGGTGGTTTAGTATGCAGTCAACAGAAGACGTGATAAAAATATTTATAGATATACGTTTGTGCAGTGGTATGCATCTACATCAATAGACACTGCACTTCGTGATGATGATGATGATGATGATGATATCGTAAAGGAAGCATAAAGAGCACTAAGCTCCGATTACATCTTAATTTAGTTAAACGAATGGCTTGTCAAGTTCCAAGGTGTTGAAAACATCGCTGTAAACTTCAGAAAGATGTAAACATCTTTGTTTTTAAAATAACTGCAAGGAGAAAAAGGAAAAATGCTAAAAAAGAACATTTCAATCAAATAAAGTTTGTCGTCGCATCTTTCTTGCTAAATTCGTTAGTGATACTCACTGACGGCTTCAAGCAACACAGACAGACGAACGTTGATTTATAAACCAGATCTGGTTTCTGCTGTTTGTTTTAAAAGTGTGAAATGACGAATTGCTACAGACAAATTCTGCGATGCTCTTGTTTAGATAGTTCAAACACCAGCGATAATTTACATAACATAACTCAGCCAGCAAATTGTTAGCGAAACGATCTTGTAACTACTTCGAAGAATTGAAACTGATCGGGCACTAGCAGAGCTGGCTAAAATACAAATGTATGGAGCAGGTAGAGGGCGAGAAGAATGAAAGACGGAGTACGGAGGAGAAAGACTGCTTCAAAGAATGGACGGATTGGAGGGTGGCAGGACGTTCATCCCACGATACATAATGAGTGCGACCCACACCTCACTGCATGCATCAAGATCGTGAACAATAGCTGATGAAGACCCTACTAAACTTCCCTGCTGTGCTCTTGGAAAAGGACTATCCAGATAGGCCAAGAGAGTAGGCATAGTTTAAAAAAAAAACGCGAGCTAACGTCGGATGTTTTAGGCCGAAAGACGCAAATATCACAGCTTAACTGGAAACAACGACACATCACACCTACACCCACTTAACGTCCCTTAAAGAGCGATGATCACTATTCAGTCTACTAGTAGTCATCAGGTGAACTCCAGAAAGAAAGGACGACCAGGCCTTGGACTCTCGGACAGTAGCGAGAGTAATGGAGATTACTGGTTACACACGTCTTTTATTCAAAACATCTAAGCAGTTGTGTGACGAGTGAATGAGTGAGATAGAAGATTGTTTTAAAAGAAAACCAAATAATTAAACGAAATCAAATGAACGAAATTTAAAAAAAAATAAATTGCAACTGATCAAGTTAAACGGAATTACGTTAACATTTCGACAGTTGAGGGAGACTTTTCAAAGTGGTCTTTGCATTGTTTGTCACCTGTGCTGAGACAAAGATTTCGATATTTCATTAAAATAACTTTTGAATGTTAATGGCACTGTTTCTATAACTCATCATCATCATCGAGTGCCGTCTCCGCAACGTAGGTTTATAGCAGGAAATGTATAGATAGAAGTGAAGGGTCGTTAGTTGTGGCAACGACCAGCACAGGTTGGGAGCGAGTTGTATAGCAGGGGAAATAGTATGACCGAGAATTGCACACTAAGAGATGAAGAATTGGGAAGAAAAGATTAGGCACAGAAGTATACTGAAGAAGAAATGACGAAATGGGAATCCATGACGGAATTTGTATTACGTGGAGATAGAAACGGTTGTTAGGAGATTAAGAAGTAAATTCAGTTAGACATTGGCAGCCGAAGAGAGAGGATATACAGACATATACAAGTTGAAATTTAGCGGTCATAGAGTTAGACATTGGCAGCCGAAGAGAGAGGATATACAGACATCGGTCATGGAGTTAAACTTTGGCAGCCGAAGAGAGAGGATGTACAGACATCGGTCTTAAATGAAGTTTAGCGGTCATAGAGTTAGACATCGGACGTCGAAGAGAGAGGATGTACAGACATCGGTCATGGAGTTAAACTTTGGCAGCCGAAGAGAGAGGATGTACAGACATCGGTCATAAATGAAGTTTAGCGGTCATAGAGTTAGACATTGGCAGCCGAAGAGAGAGGATGTACAGACATAGTCAAGTTGAAGTTTAACGGCTGAAATTAGAGTTAGAGATTGGCAGCCGAAGAGAGAGGATGTGAAGATGAAACACAACGGACGAAGTTATCACTTGGAGATCATCGGCCGAAGAGAAAAGAAGTAGAGATGAAACACAACAGACGAAGTAAAGCCTGACGGCAGAACAGAGAAGACAGACAAAGCCATAGATTGGCAATCGAAGGAAGCACAGAAGTAGACTCAGAGATAGTAGACATAGAGATAGTCACAATGGGAATCCAAGCGAAGAAGTATTGGAGGCTCAAGAGTGACAGAATGGACAGTTAGAGATTAGCAGATGAACCAGAAGAATACGGTGTAAATAGGCCGATAGATAAGGATAGATAGATTAGGGTGGTGCGTTCGATGGGAACGTACCAAAGTAGGATAACGGCCACAAAATAGATTAGATTAGTTGTAGGGACGAGAGAATGAAATAGGGAGAATAGATAATATTAATAGCATGAGTGTGGGTTGCAATTAGAAATGACCGCATTGTACACGAGATGTGAATAGAAAGAAAATAAAAGGAAAAGGCTCCAATGTATAAGAATCGTCTTACATCTGTCAATTGTCATACAGTCTGTCAGAGTTTTCAGTCATTGAGTTGTCGGCTTCAAAATAGATAGTAACATCGATAAATGTAACAGCTACAGATAACTTCGGGTACAGGTTGGCTACCGTGGAGCGCCATTCTGCTCTGTCTCTTGCTTTGATGGTGCAGGTTGTCATAGGCTGATTTGTCCATCTTTTGATGTTACTCGTCCATGTTAGTCTTTGTCTGCCTCTGCCTCTTTTACCTTGTATTTCCCCTCCAAGATTACTTTTAGTAGGCTGTTGTGTCTTTTAACATGGCCCAAAAATCACATTTGTCTTGTTTGAATTGTGCTTAGTAGTTCTCATTTCATTTTTAGTTGTTTTAAGCCTTCATCTTTTGTTTTCTTTTCCTTCCATCCAATTCTACCTATTCTTCTATATATCCACATTTCAAAGGCTGTTTCTATAGCTAAATTCTTTTTATTCTGCTCATAACTTTGCAATTGTTGTTGCAGAAAAAGTTGATGAAGAAGAAGAAAACAAAAAAGAAAACTGAGAAAAAAAGTTAGGAATAATTATCGCATTAGAATGCATGAAGGAAACAACACGTATAATGGTTTGGCCACGTGATAAGATAGATCGAACAAAACACAACACAACGTGACTTTCACAAACGTTACGAGAACAGCAGATCAAGGATCGAGTAAAGAGAAAGAGGGATTGATGACAACACAGTGATACATAAAAACAGCAGAGGCCAACAGAAGAGCAAAAGTTAAATGAGGAAAGAAAGGAGAAGAAGAAGAATGTTGTGTTTTAAGTTGAACAGTGTGATTGTCTTTTCAAAGATAACATCTGATTAAGTAAATTATAAAAATACAGTGTAGACACAAACCTTGTGCTATAAGATTGAAAGAGTCTTGCTGTTTGACAATATAACAGCATATATTGTATATCATCATCATGTGTCATACCGGTTGGGGTAGGCGATCATGTCCTTCCACAACCTTCTATCTACAGTGCATCGTATCAGTTCTGTTGTTGACTGTTTTCCATGTCCTGACACCAAGCTATCTAGTATCTTCTCTCTCTGTCGTCCGCGATCTCTTTCCCTGAATTTTGTCAGTTGTAACAAAAATGTTGATTGTTTCTTTCTGATGTTTCTTAGGAGATCCCATTTTGTGTTGACCTCTTTGAAAATTTCGTCGTTGGTCATTTTAGCTGTCCAGGGAACTTTCAACATTCTTCTGAGAAATCCCATCTCTATGGCCTATAATCGTCTTTTCATTTGTTTTTTTTTACTGTCCATAATTCGCTTCCATAGGTCAGAATTTGCTCTTTACAGCAACAATAAACTCTCTTTCTCACTTCTATTGACATAGATTTGTTGCATAAGACGTTTTTCATTTTCTGAAATGCTATCTTGGCCTGAGCTATTCTGCTTTTTATTTCTGTGGTGCATCTTCCGTTTGATGTTATTTTTGTTGCCAAGTATTTGACGCGTTGCACTTGTTTCAGGTTTTCCTGTTTATTTTTATGCTGCATGATGGTGATGATTGTATCTTCGATATGACCATTACTTCTGTTTTTTTTTTACTATTCACACTTAGACTTTTCTTGCTGCTGCCTCTTAAAGTTGTATATGGCAACACAGAAAGTGGAATGAGACAAAAACATTAGAATACATTGTAAGAATCAAGCAGTGATGACAACATGAGGATTAACCCAAGCAATGCAAAAATGTAAGTCATGACTATAAGGAAAAGAAAATAAAAAAATATTAAGATCTCTGGCGAAAACAAAGAATTGAAACCACTGTTGACAGGAAAGAATTAAAACAAAGAATTGAAACCACTGTTGACAGGAAAGAATTAAAACAAAGAATTGAAACCACTGTTGACAGGAAAGAATTAAAACAAAGAATTGAAACCACTGTTGACAGGAAAGAATTAAAACAAGCAAACTTTAAATCTTTCAACATAATCGTCATCATCCTTCCTATGCTTTCAAACGTCCCACTGGTCTCATTCATTGCAATAAGACCCTGCTCTGGTCGAGTCTTAATAAAGAAATCAATCTTTTTTGTACTTGCCACTCTTATCAGTGTTCCTCTTTAGTATCTCTCTGAGTCGGCAGTAGTAAGGAAGGGGGTTTAGTGCAAGGATTTGAACATTTCGTGCAGGTATCGTGCAGCACAATCTCGTATCGTGCAGCACATTTTGGCTCCATGCAGCATTGGCATGCAATCTCAGGTGACCTCGTTTATCGCGGGTGGTCTTATCTCAAGTGGTCAAGTGGTCGGCCTCGTCTTATCTCAGGTGCGACCAGTGGTTCTAAAACTTGTAGGTGTGTTTGGAGACCAGTGGTTCTAAAACTTGTATGTGAGTCTAAAACTTGCAGGGGGGTCATCAATGTGTGCGTGCGACCAGTGGTTCTAAAACTTGTAGGTGTGTTTGGAGACCAGTGGTTCTAAAACTTGTATGTGAGTCTAAAACTTGCAGGGGGTCGTGTTATCATCAATCTGCAAACACATGATCCCGCCCGCCATCCGGCCGCCATCTTGTCACATGATCCCGCCCGGTCGTGACGTCGGTGCGCGTTGACCTCGGGGCGGATCGCGTGTTGTTGGGTGTTAGTGCCACGTCGATCATCATCGGGCCACCTCGGTCATCATCATCGGCGCTGGTCGGCGGTCGCTGGTCGTCGGCGGTCGCTGGTCGTCGTCGTCGTCGTCGCGGGTCGGCTCGGGCAACATCATCATGATTAAATAGTGACGCTCTCTCTCTCGTATCATCATCATCATCATCATCATCATCAAGCCACACCCTCAACATCATGAACATTTCGTGCAGGTATCGTGCAGCTTGGTGCCGCGGATCGCGTGTTGTTGGGTGACACCTTCAGATTATCTCGAGTGTTTCGGACAGCGTGCTATCGGCTCGGGGATTATTGGGACGCTATCGCGCCAGGTAGCCGTTAGAAAATATTAGAAGTAAATATTGAGTCTACTGAAAAATCAATAGAAAATGAACGCGAAACTTATGAAAATAAACGTGACACTTATGTAAAAAATAACGAAAGATCGCGCCCGGTAGCCGTTAGAAAATATTAGAAGTAAATATTGAGTCTACTGAAAAAGCAATAGAAAATGAACGCGAAACTTATGAAAATGAACGTGACACTTATGTAAAAAATAACGAAAGATCGCGCCCGGTAGCCGTTAGAAAATATTAGAAGTAAATATTGAGTCTACTGAAAAAGCAATAGAAAATGAACTCGAAACTTATGAAAATGAACGTGACACTTATGTAAAAAAATAACGAAAGAACCTTATAAATATAGACAACTACATCGACATGTACCTCGGCACGGGAGGGAGCGGATTATATGGAAAATCATCTCGACTAACTGAAAGTTATTAAAATCGGGAAATAATAATAACTCGAAAGAAATAAATGAGCGGAAAACGTTGTAAGAACCCCTCGAATAAAGTTTCATATTAAATTAGCGAAGTAATAAAATTTAATGTTAAAAATCCGAAAGCAAAAAATAAAATAAAATATGAAAGTTACTGAAAAATATTTAAATTGAACACGAAACTTATTTTAAAAAATTAACGTGAAAGACCTCGACAACATTCAAGGTTGGTAGGCGTCATGGGCTCGCCGTATTGTCCCGGTCAGGTGACCACTTAACTACGAGATAACGCACCAAGTCTCGTGATTTTGCTGATTGCGGTGGTTAGACCCAAAAAGCGATGCTGTGGTAGGGGTGAAGCACATGACCCTTGACGTGTAAATACAGATACCAACCGCATGACATCGCCCCTCAACTCTCTCTCTCTCTCTCTCTCTCTCTCTCTCTCTCTCTCTCTCTTTTCACATTCCCGATAAAGCAAAACAAAAAAGTCGCTCGATATTTCACACATATTTATTAATACAACAAATATACAACACATATGCGAAAATATATATTACTGTCCGATTGTTGATAATTTTAAGCGTCCGTGGGCCCCTCGAAGCCGAATTATCCACGGGGCGAGCAAACGATAAATGATACGATCGTTTATGTGCTGTCTCGCTGAAAAAGGCATGAGAATTCTGTTAAGTTTCGCGCCTCGACACTTAAGAAGTATATAATAAGCACAATATAGACCGCACGTGTTGGTAAACAAATCTTCCAACACCCGCGGGTTGTAGACGAATGGAGCGTGTGAGTTTTGCTCTATAAAGTTTAAAATATCCACATGTCTGGGAGGCAAACCGTAGGAAATGAAATACTCACATTCGCCGAGCCCGTTGTGACACATCATCATCATGTGCCACCCTCAACATCAACCCTTAATATCCTATCATCATCATCATCAAGTGCCACCCTCAACATCAACCCTTCATGTCCTATCATCATCATCAAGAGCCACCCTCAACATCAACCCTTCATGTCCTATCATCATCATCAAGTGCCACCCTCAACATCAACCCTTCATGTCCTATCATCATCATCAAGTGCCACCCTCAACATCAACCCTTCATGTCATATCATCAGCATCATACCATCAAAGTATCAAACCGCGAAATTCTCTCTCTTTCTCTCTCTTTCTCTCTCTCTCTCTCTCTCTCTCTCTCGCTCTCTCTCTTTCACATTCATGGTAAAGCAAACAAAATATAGTACAGGGATAACCTTTATTTATACGTATGTAGTTGGGTGTCTGCTTAGTTCTATGTCATAAATGAATCATAAGGGCTGAAACTGTTAGAGATTGCTGGGTAGTCTAAACTGGTAGTGTAAAGAGTTAAATATCTAAAGGCGTAGTCGAGACGTTATCATCAGCTACATTTCTTTTTATATATAGAAATAGGACAGAGCATTATTTGTTTGACTGTAGGAAAATATGGAATTATTTAAGACTTTGAAACCTACATTTTTCCCACCCTTAGCCTTTTGCGTAGCGAGAACCTCTAAAAACATATCTTTAGCTAATTTGTTGTGTTGCTTACTTAACCCTTTACAACTGATTTTATCGTAATCCCCACTACAATGGTACGTCTTACTACATAAACTAACAAGAGCCGTCCCTTCGGACTCTAGTTTAAAAAGCCCGGGCGTTCGTTTGGTGTATGCTTTAACACCCTTACAGTTTACACAGTCTGGCTAATATGTTCATCGCAAAACTCGACAGGAAACCAGTCTTTATATACGCTATTAAACTCATTCCGCAGCCCTGCCTTAACTATAGCCTCCAACTTAGGTGCACTTAAAGCCAAATATAAACTATCAGTATCTGCTTCACATAACTGAAAGTTGGACCTATCTACAAACTTATCTAAGAACTCGAAATAAAAAATCTAACATACGAAGTTTTGCATATCGATACACGAAGAAACCGATTTGTAGGGGTAAGTCCCATCCTACCGGGTGTGGGAAAACGGTATTTGTACAAAAGTTTATACAGAACCTTCTAAGAGGCGAAGGCAGAAACCTACGAGTCAAGGGCAGAAACCAAGGAGGGAAGGTCAGAAACCTAGGAGGCAAGGGCAGAAACCTAGGAGGCAAGGGCAGAAACCAAGGAGGGAAGGTCAGAAACCTAGGAGGCAAGGTCAGAAACCTAGGAGGCAAGGGCAGAACTTTCTAGGAGGCAAGGTCAGAAACCTAGGAGGCACCTCGATGGACAGCTAGACAACCGAAGAAGCGTTTTACAATCTCAATATGACTAACCCCCTTGTGGGTATGCCTTTTCTAATACGGTTATCATTCTGTCGGCATATTATCGTTTGTTTTTAATTATAATCTTAGTAGCATGTTGACAGTGCCACTATTGCGTGCTTTTGGTTAATTTGACGGAACCAGTTGTTATAATGCTTACATTTCAGTATTCGATTTTCAATTTCTCCCACTTATCGTTAATTTTCGCGTTTTCCCCCTCTCTTTCTCTATAAATATATGTGTAAATAAAAAAGACATTATTTGTTTGACTAAAACCATGGTTTTTATATTTTGCTATATGTTTGTACATATGTTATCATCATCTACTAAACGTTTTAAACAGTATACATATGAGTTCTCGAGACGCGCTCTTAACAAACTACAAACTTAATAAACCACAACCTCACGAACCACAACCCCACGAACCATGGACTTAACGAACCACGAACCACGAACCATCAACTAACGAACCACGAACCACAACCCCACGAACCATGGACTTAACGAACCATCAACTCACGAACGTTTTCAGCGAGACAGCACATAAACGATCGTATCATTTATCGTTTGCTCGCCCCGTGGATAATTCGGCTTCGAGGGGCCCACGGACGCTTAAAATTATCAACAATCGGACAGTAATATATATTTTCGCATATGTGTTGTATATTTGTTGTATTAATAAATATGTGTGAAATATCGAGCGACTTTTTTGTTTTGCTTTATCGGGAATGTGAAAGAGAGAGAGAGAGAGAGAGAGAGAGAGAGAGAGAGAGAGAGTTGAGGGGCGATGTCATGCGGTTGGTATCTGTATTTACACGTCAAGGGTCATGTGCTTCACCCCTACCACAGCATCGCTTTTTGGGTCTAACCACCGCAATCAGCAAAATCACGAGACTTGGTGCGTTATCTCGTAGTTAAGTGGTCACCTGACCGGGGACAATACGGCGAGCCCATGACGCCTACCAACCTTGAATGTTGTCGAGGTCTTTCACGTTAATTTTTTAAAATAAGTTTCGCGTTCAATTTAAATATTTTTCAGTAACTTTCATATTTTATTTTATTTTTTGCTTTCGGATTTTTAACATTAAATTTTATTACTTCGCTAATTTAATATGAAACTTTATTCGAGGGGTTCTTACAACGTTTTCCGCTCATTTATTTCTTTCGAGTTATTATTATTTCCCGATTTTAATAACTTTCAGTTAGTCGAGATGATTTTCCATATAATCCGCTCCCTCCCGTGCCGAGGTACATGTCGATGTAGTTGTCTATATTTATAAGGTTCTTTCGTTATTTTTTTACATAAGTGTCACGTTCATTTTCATAAGTTTCGCGTTCATTTTCTATTGCTTTTTCAGTAGACTCAATATTTACTTCTAATATTTTCTAACGGCTACCGGGCGCGATCTTTCGTTATTTTTTACATAAGTGTCACGTTCATTTTCATAAGTTTCGCGTTCATTTTCTATTGCTTTTTCAGTAGACTCAATATTTACTTCTAATATTTTCTAACGGCTACCGGGCGCGATCTCTCGTTATTTTTTACATAAGTGTCACGTTCATTTTCATAAGTTTCGCGTTCATTTTCTATTGCTTTTTCAGTAGACTCAATATTTACTTCTAATATTTTCTAACGGCTACCTGGCGCGACAGCGTCCCAATAATCCCCGAGCCGATAGCACGCTGTCCGAAACACTCGAGATAATCTGAAGGTGTCACCCAACAACACGCGATCCGCGGCACCAAGCTGCACGATACCTGCACGAAATGTTCATGATGTTGAGGGTGTGGCTTGATGATGATGATGATGATGATGATAAGAGAGAGAGAGCGTCACTATTTAATCATGATGATGTTGCCCGAGCCGACCCGCGACGACGACGACGACGACCAGCGACCGCCGACGACCAGCGACCGCCGACCAGCGCCGATGATGATGACCGAGGTGGCCCGATGATGATCGACGTGGCACTAACACCCAACAACACGCGATCCGCCCCGAGGTCAACGCGCACCGACGTCACGACCGGGCGGGATCATGTGACAAGATGGCGGCCGGATGGCGGGCGGGATCATGTGTTTGCAGATTGATGATAACACGACCCCCTGCAAGTTTTAGACTCACATACAAGTTTTAGAATCACTGGTCTCCAAACACACCTACAAGTTTTAGAACCACTGGTCGCACGCACACATTGATGACCCCCCTGCAAGTTTTAGACTCACATACAAGTTTTAGAACCACTGGTCTCCAAACACACCTACAAGTTTTAGAACCACTGGTCGCACCTGAGATAAGACGAGGCCGACCACTTGACCACTTGAGATAAGACCACCCGCGATAAACGAGGTCACCTGAGATTGCATGCCAATGCTGCATGGAGCCAAAATGTGCTGCACGATACGAGATTGTGCTGCACGATACCTGCACGAAATGTCCAAATCCTTGCACTAAACCCCGTTCCTTACTACTGTCGGCCTCTTTGTTTTTTTTTCTTTCTATTTCTGCTTCACAAATATTTTGGCAATGTAATATAATTAAAAGGGTAGACTCACAATATAGACAACGTTTGTAACAAGGCAAACATAGTATATGGACAAACATGAACAATTATTTACAAGATAAACACCTGACAATTAGTGCAAATTGTTCAGTGCGACATAGTATTTATGCCATTATGGTGCTATCGATGTCAAATATAGACATGCAAACACGAAATAAAGATCATAAGACTAGAGAAAAAAAAATGAGTGCATTATAATATGAATGAATAAATGATTGTAGCAAAAGCAGACAAATTAAGAACAAAAATAACATAAAATGAAATGTAACTGTTAGTATGCGTTACTCGAATTATAACAAATTCTTCAGCCTATAACAAACTACCAACAAACATCAGCTAATAACAAATATGAACAATTAGATGGAACAACAAAAGATAAAAAGAAATACCTTTGAATGGATACATTTGTGAAATTATCATTATTATAAGCATCATACAAATTACTATGCATGAAACAAATGGAACTAAGTTAAGATCACTGCGTGTTCTCTCGACGCTGTAAGACACAATTTGACAGACATCAAAACAACAAATACATTTTTACAAATTTAACTAAAACGTATGTACACTTAAATAGGAAACAATTGATAGTAATAATGAGATACTAAAGTAAGCATGCAAATTATCTATTATATAACGCGAGGAAAAGAATAAAGAAATACGCAGGTAAAACATACACGTTACCTGTTGATGCTCTCCACTGTCATCAGGAACGTCTCCACTCTCTGTATCCCATATTGCTCCCAAATCTCCCCACACTGTCTGACGTAGGCAGTGTTTTGTGGCGGTTCGCGGTGAAGTGGAAACAGCGCTCCAATAATGGCATCCCCTTCCTCCCTTGCCCGGATGTTGATGCTGTTAGTCGTAGGGAGCGTAACTCTTGGCGTTTGTCGCTCTTGTCGGGACAACTTACTTTTACCATTAGACTGATCTGGTTCGCTCTTTTGTCCATAATCAACAGCGTTTGTAGCGCTCTGATGTACGACGCTTTCTGTGACTGCAGATTCAAAGCGCTTGGGAGATTTCTTTTTCAGATTCTCTAAACTTGTGACCTTCGGATCATGACTTCTCTCCCGTTCTGTTAGTCCAACCAACCCTGATCGATGATCGCTCGAGAAGGGAGAATACCCAAAGACATGTCTTATATCTCTCAACGCTTTGACTGTCGACACTGAAACATGATTTCGTTTGCTTTTAGCTTCCTTTTTTGAAAGCTTTTTATTATTTACGTTGTCAAAAGTAAATATTCTTTGCTGGAAGAAAACGAGTTACTTCCCTTACGTTCTTTTAGAACTACTTCATGACTACTGTTATCGCTTCTGTCTTCTCTGGCGTCCATTTTCAACGAATAAGTTTCTGATGTTGGTGAAGCATCTTCTATTATTTGTGATATCTCTTTCATGGAACTAGTTACTCTTTCTCTGGGTTTTTCAAATGAAAGATCATTTTCATTGGAGACTATTTTGTGGTTAAACTTGTTGTTTGAAGGAATCATTGTTTTGTGAATCTCGATCTCTGTATGGGCTAAATTGCTATAATAGTCGCTTTTAATAATTGCAGAATCGCCATTTTCTGAATTTTCATAACTTTTCGGATACTTGTGTACAGTCAAACCAACGGTGAAACTAGCGAGAAGAAGCAAGAGCACGAGAACGGGCCACATCAGAAACTGTAGCCCACAAAACATTTCAGCATCGACGACGTGTGAGAATTCACTCATTTTTGGTCGACATTATCACGAGAATAAACGCCCTCGCACGAGAGATCGAGGTACAAGACTCACAATTATTTAGCAATGATGTTTTTCTCTCGTTCTTTCAATATTATGTTTTTGTTTCACAGCATGCAAGTATTCCATATGTGATGTATCCCTCCGCCTTGTCTGTGCTCAAGAGATAAGGGGGAGGTAGCAGGTTCCAGTGACATCACTCAACGACACGTTCAGTCACAGAGGAATCGCCTAGAAAAATGAAAAAAAAAATTGAAATAAATGATTGAATAACTAAATAAAAACACGTATTGACACAAAGAACGATGAAATCATCTAAGCGAATGAGAGTGATGTTGCACATATACATTGCAGTTGGTTACGGTTGTCAATATATATTCTAAAAGAATTGAACTACAAATGTAATTATTTGTTTTGCGAGCTTTTTCAAATATGAAGTAATAACCTGGTCCCCTGACGCTCCCTAAGAGGTAAATGAGAGAGGAAAGAAGAAGAAGAAAAGAAGAAATAACAATGAAAAGTTGCTGTAATCGAAGTTTGACAGTAACAGCACAGTAATTGTTTTAAATTCTAAATATATTGCTTATCATGTATGCTATATTTCTGTTATTTATTTGTTATATATGCACTGAATATTACCAAATAATTACCGCCATCTGCAATAAAAATTATTTATAACATTTCATAAAACAATATCACTATTCAACTGTCATGGTTAAACCAGTTATCACTTGTTCTCATGTTCAACAAATTATTGGTGACGACTACAATGTCTTGAAATGTACACAAACGGTAATGGTCTCAACAACAATAAACGAAGGAAACATTGAACTAATGTAGACAAACAGTAATGGTTTCAGCAACAAAAAACAAATGAAACATTGAACTAATGTACACAAACGGTAATGGTTTCAACAACAACAAACAAATGAAACATTGAACTAATGTACACAAACGGTAATGGTTTCAACAACAACAAACAAATGAAACATTGAACTAATGTGCACAAACAGTAATGGTTTCAACAAACAAACAAATTAAACATTGAACTAATGTGCACAAACAGTAATGGTTTCAACAACAACAAACGAAGGAAACATTGAACTAATGTACACAAACGGTAATGGTCACAACAACAACAACAAAAAAATGAAACATTGAACTAATGTACACAAACGGTAATGGTCACAACAACAACAACAAACAAATGAAACATTGAATTAATGTACACAAACGGTAATGGTCTCAACAACAACAACAAACAAATGAAACATTGAATTAATGTACACAAACGGTAATGGTCACAACAACAACAACAAACAAATGAAACATTGAATTAATGTACACAAACGGTAATGGTCTCAACAACAACAACAAACAAATGAAACATTGAACTAATGTACATAAACGGTAATGGTCTCAACAACAACAAACAAATTAAACATTGAACTAATGTACACAAACGGTAACGGTCTCAACAACAACAAACGAAGGAAACATTGAACTAATGTACACAAACGGTAATGGTCTCAACATCAACAAACAAATGAAACATTGAACTAATGTACACAAACAGTAATGGTCTCAACAACAACAAACAAATGAAACATTGAACTAATGTACACAAACAGTAATGGTCTCAACAACAACAAACAAATGAAACATTGAACTAATGTACACAAACGGTAAGGGTCACAACATCAACAAACAAATGAAACATTGAACTAAGACCTTGTTAATTAATTCATGAGTGTGGCATTACGTAAGAAATGATGTAACTCATGGAAAAATAAACACAGCAAACTTTTATTACAATGTTTGCGATACCTTTTATTGATTAATAGAAAACAAAAATATATATAAACATTTTTTCTATAAACCTCATTACTAATATTCCATTTTCTTGAGGAGTTCAGATCCTCTTCAACATTATTTTTCCATAAAATATTTTCCATATTGTTTCGTTAAATTTGAGATTTAACATTTCTGCATTTTTCTTACCTCCTGTACTCCAGAACAACACATGAAGTACAGTCCTTTGAAATCGACATGTATGTCGACTCTATAGAGGACATTCTATATATATATATAAGGAGAAAAGACACCACGGTGAAAACAACATTACTGAGAAGTACCACACTCGGAGGTTATAGATATAACAAAGAGACATGGATCAATGCGGCAGTCTTTGCCTATGACGTCTTCGAAGGCTTCCACATACATGTTTGAGGAGACATGTGCTGCTGCTATAGATCTGGAGGATGCATACAACAGGGTACCATTTGAATATCTCCTGCATATACTCCTCAAACTAGCGGTGCACCCCTTCCTCATTAGATGGATCACCGCGGCACTGTTTCAGAGGAAGGTGATACTCAGATGTGGAAGTTGGTCTTCCGAGCCAATATCCATTTGTCCAGAGTTGCCACAAGGCTCACCATTGTCACCAGTTCTATTTAACGTGTACACAATAATGATCACGGAACAACAGCTGGATGGGAGGGGAAGAACTATGACTTTTGCTGATGATATTCTGGTATATCGACAGGGAAGAGACAGATGGGGAATCGCCACCACAATGCAAGACGATCTTGATCGCATTTCTTCCTAGTGTGGGGTTTCAGGTGCCGTGGTTAATCCTAATAAAGCATCAGTTTCATGGTTCTCCCTTAACAATCATATCGTTAATACGACCACACCGGTAGTACGAATGGGAGCTGATTAGGTGACCAGGGACAAGTTGATGACATACCTCGGAGTTAAGTTTGATCGCAGCCTGTGTTTTCGGGACCACGTCGACCATGTGATAACAAAATTCCGCAAAGGATTAGCCGCCTTGAAACATCGAGCAGAGGCTACTTACTCTTCTGTTCCAGGGATTAGTCCTCGCACCAATCGAGTATGCCCTGTCCATTCTTATTGTCAGTACGACTCAAATTGATAGGCTGGAGAAAATACAAAATTAAGTCATGCGCATTATCCTGGGATGTACGAGGGACACTCCCTGTGTAGCAATGAGGTATCTTCTTGACTTTCCAACCATGGATGACAGAATCAAAATCTGGAGATCACGAGCATACCTGAAGATTAGTACAGATACAGAGCATCCATTGCACCACGTGCTCAACACAGGGAAAGGTGACAGGCTAAAAAGAGGCAAATCATGGGTGGGCCGAGCAGAAGATGTCATCAAACAGGTCTGTGGGCTTACCAATATCAGCGTTGGAGAGGAGTGGATACCGGTGCCTACGTCATTCAAGGGGACTTTCTCGTGTATTGTCACACTCCACAGGAAAAGTAGGCAACAGAACCCGGTCGTGGTTAATGCTGAGGTCTACGGTCTCATCTGCGATAACACCGATGAGAAAGATGCAGTAATCTATACAGACGGATCTGTAATACGACACCAAAGAAGTGCATAGGCATTTACAGCACGCTCGGCAGGCAGAATAGTCAAGGAAGACAGTAATGCATACGTCATGATCACGAGTAGCATGACAATGGAGGCGATGGCAGTGACCAAGGCATTCAAATGGTTGAGTCACAAGACTACACCCACGCCTGTATACTGAGTGATTCGATGAGCATGATTTAAAAAAAAAGTGGAGGCGGGCTCTGTACGCATGCAATGGGTAGAGTCGTTGCAGAAATCCAAAATACGTAAGGTCACCTTTGTCTATGTCCCTGGACATGCGGGAATACGGGAAAATGAAAGAGCGGTCAGGTTGGCTAGCTGCGCTGTCGTTGAGGACGGGCAACCAGTGGATCGGGCGGACATCATCAATGCCCTCCGAGATGTGGGAAGAGCACAGGACTTCGACAAACACAGATCCACGTCACTTCTTCGGATGATGGAAATGGGAGTTAAGATGGGCACAGCCAGAAATGAGAAACTTAGTGGCCGTGTAAGAAGACTTATCAACCAACATAGAACTGGAGTCGTCAGTCGCTGGACACTGAGGGAATTGCTGAGGAGGGGATCTGAGCACCTATGGACATGTTCGGAGTGCTATGATGATGACCCGCAAATAACTCAATAACTCAATCATACAGAGATATCTTAACACGGTACACAATCAAATTAACATCGTGAAAGTTCGTTTTATAATCTAATAAATGAAGCTTATAGAGTTTTCATGCTGGCAGGAATTTTACTGATGTTTTCTGGCACATTGCCAGTGCAACAACTTACATTCCAGTATATTATCTTATTCAAAGGATAAATCTATGGTAGATCACTCAAGTGCAAACACATTATCTTGCCATATCACAAAATGGGGCAGGGTGTATGGAGACTATGTGTTGCCAAGGCCTCATTGGTTTATCCAACTGCACTATCCATTCTGCCACGTTTGGTACCAATCTGACTCTCGAATATGCCGAATGGGATCTGTAACCGATCATTATTCATCTTAGGGTTTCTACTTCGGATTGTCCTTTCTAGGTTTAATCCGTTAGCCTATGCCTCTCCCGAGACTCCTATAAAGCAGCAGGTACAAGGCCTCTCCCGAGACTCCCATAAAGCAGCAGGTACAAGGCCTCTCCCGAGACTCCCATGAAGCAGCAGGTACAAGGCCTCTCCCGAGACTCCCATGAAGCAGCAGGTACAAGGCCTCTCCCGAGACTCCCATAAAGCAGCAGGTACAAGGCCTCTCCCGAGACTCCCATGAAGCAGCAGGTACAAGGCCTCTCCCGAGACTCCCATAAAGCAGCAGGTACAAGGCCTCTCCCGAGACTCCTATAAAGCAGCAGGTACAAGGCCTCTCCCGAGACTCCCATGAAGCAGCAGGTACAAGGCCTCTCCCGAGACTCCCATAAAGCAGCAGGTACAAGGCCTCTCCCGAGACTCCCATAAAGCAGCAGGTACAAGGCCTCTCCCGAGACTCCCATAAAGCAGCAGGTACAAGGCCTCTCCCGAGACTCCCATAAAGCAGCAGGTACAAGGCCTCTCCCGAGACTCCCATAAAGCAGCAGGTACAAGGCCTCTCCCGAGACTCCCATAAAGCAGCAGGTACAAGGCCTCTCCCGAGACTCCTATAAAGCAGCAGGTACAAGGCCTCTCCCGAGACTCCCATGAAGCAGCAGGTACAAGGCCTCTCCCGAGACTCCCATAAAGCAGCAGGTACAAGGCCTCTCCCGAGACTCCTATAAAGCAGCAGGTACAAGATATGTTGACTACCTTTGTGTTAATGAAGCAGTACGTTCGATATTGCCACTCCTAACCTGACACTGCCCACTCTTATATATTTGAAATAATCTTCTTTCTGCATTTACATGCATTTTTTAAATCTCGTGCTCTTCATTATATCATCCGACTCCCATAGGACTGCTTGAACTTCGCTTACCTAGAGATCAAGGGTCACAGGTGAAATAAAATGTCCAATGACTTATAATAAGAATAGTATTTTTAGTATTTTTAAAATAGATGAGAGTTTCGCAGTATCTACGCTACAAAAGAAAATAACATTACTTACGATTTTATATTTTAAAATAGATGAGAGTTTCACAGCATCTACGCTACAAAAGAAAATAACATTACTTACGATTTTATATTTTAAAATAGATGAGAGTTTCACAGTATCTACGCTACAAAAGAAAATAACATTACTTACGATGTTATATTTTAAAATATAAAAGAAGTTGAACGATTCTGTGATCCACAGAATGTAAATATGGGTGCGTGTGTTTACTCGTACTTGTGTTTACTACTAGAAAGAAACCGACCAGGCCGGATTAAAATCGAGCGGTGTAATGCTAAGAAATTACGGGGCATTAATAATGTTCACACCGGTGACCACGTAATAAGTGAATGTAGTGATATTTGTCCGGTAAAATTCTCCGACCCCCATTATTGAATGGAATGTAAATAATGGTCGCAAACACCGACTAATTCAGTGATGACGAACCTACCTGAGGCCTTTTTGAAGGCACCTAGTGCTGTCGTTGGGGATTTCTAAGTACAGTTTTATGGAGAAAAAAATTGTTGGGGATTTCTAAGTACAGTTTTATGGAAAAATTGTTGGGGATTTCTAAGTACAGTTTTATGGAAACATTTTTTTTGGATTTCTAAATACAGTTTTATGGAAAAATTGTTGGGATTTCTAAGTACAGTTTTATGGAAAAATTGTTGGGGATTTCTAAGTACAGTTTTATGGAAACAATTGTTGGGGATCGTATGGTGGGTTTTTGTGGGTGCGATTTAAAGTACGGTGACCATATTTTTGAAACCCTAATTCGGGACGGATTAATTTGACTTCAATTTTCCATCAATAAAATGAAATGTCTTCCGTCTTTTTCAAGTGAATAATACATATATTTTAAAACTCATTAAAACACCTAACAATATAGGCTTACAAAGCGTTATCAGGAGATACTAAAAAACATTAGTGATCCTCACTCAAATGGAAGGTGAAGCAGAGTTGCTGTACATTTCTGATCAGTATTTCATTTTCAGTATACAATTCAATTGGATCTCTCAATACCTACAGGATAGAACGGCCAGAGTACAAGTTCAAGGTCAACTAAGTAAGAAGGTCTCAATCGAACTAGGTGCCCCACAAGGCGGAGTCTTGTCCCCAACACTCTTTTTAATTTTCATAAATGACATTGTAATGGACATTCCACCCAGAATACACTCAGCAATATACGCAGATGATCTGGTGTAATGGGCTTGCGAGGAAAGTATGTCGGTGGCTGGACCCAGGATGGAAGATGTCCTAGACGAGCTTGAAAAATGGACGAACACCTGGTTCTTACCAATTAACGAAAAAAAACTACATATACAATTTTCAGCCTATCAAGAAACACACTCTCTGCAAACTTGAAGATAAAAGACCATACACTCCCTATTGACCAAAACCCAACATATCTTGGCGTCACCATGAGTCGCAGAATGACTTGGAAAAATCAGATAGACAGAGCAAGAAAAAAAGCCAGAAACCGAACTAATATTATGAAGAAATTGGCAGGAACGAACTGGGGAGTAGACAGCAATATTTTGAAAAGACTATACGTAGGAAGGTTCAGACCAGTCCTAGAGTATGGAATCACAGCCTGGGCTATGGCTTCCAAATCACACCTTAGCAAAATTAACAGACCACAGAACCAAGCTGCCCGTATCATCACTGGTACAATGAAATCTACACCTATCAAGACTCTAGAAACAGTAACAGGTTTACAACCACTTAGATGACAGACGGGTCAATAAAGTATTGAAACAAGCGGAGAAATATAGAAGGCTCCTTAGCCACCCCATGTATCAAAGAATTACTGGTTCAGGAATTGAACGACTAAAAAGGAGCAACTTCGCTGCAATCGCCAATGAACTAACTACTGGAGACCCAGTACTTTCCCAAACAATACCGAAACCCTTGGGCCCATCTGATATCTCTCCCCATGGGAAACATAAATACCAGAACTTAAGGAAAATATAACAGGAATCATGAAAAAAGGCACCCAATCAGACACAGAAAGAAAACACGTAGCAGAAAAACACATACACGATGCCTACCCACAGGACTCTTGGTCCCACATATACACAGATGGCTCTGCTACAAATGTCACCAGAAATGGAGGGGGTGGTGTTCTCTTGACGCTGAATAACCAGGACGAGATCACCAAGTCAATAGCTACTGGGAAATTATCAAACAACTTTAAAGCAGAAACTGAGCCCCTCAGAGATGCTGCAACACTGGCTACTCAACTCAAAAATAACATGCACAATAAATTAGTGATTCTGACTGATGCTCTGTCAGTACTATCAGCTTTAAAAAGTCCCAAGAACAATGAACTAGATGACTTGAGAACAACCCTGGACCAACTATGCAATAACTTCCAGAGAGTAGTAATTCAGTGGATACCATCACACTGTAATATACACTGGAACAAACGCGCAGACAAATTAGCTAAAGAGGGAGGGAGATTACCACAAGAGAACCATCCGCTCAGTTATGATGAAGCCAAATCCATCGTCAAAGGTCAGTACCATGAAAAATGGAAACGAGAACACACAAAGCATAAGGAGAAGGACGGATACCATCAACTATCAAGGAGGGATCAAGTCATCATACTTCGCCTACGCACTGGCCACAATAGAATGAGAAATCACATGTTCACCAAATTCAAAATAGGTACAACCAACCTATACCACTGTACACTGGACAATATGACTACAAAACATGTTCTACAGGATTGCCCCCAGTACTCAGACCTGAGAGGAGCAATGTGGTCCACACCCACCTCCCTGGAAGAAAAACTATATGGGGCAATCGAATCGTTTAAACAGACAGCTGACTTCATGAGAGAGTCTGGAATCCTACTCTGATTGAGTCTTGATCGCAGAGAGAGAGAGAGAGAGAGAGAGAGAGAGAGAGAGAGAGAGAGAGATTTCAGTTGAAGAATACAAGATTTAAAACTGGGAGCACATTTTACTGTTCCTGTTTCGCCACAAACAGCCTGTTCAACTTTTTAAACATTTTCCTTACAACAGACAATGGAATAATGTATATTTTTAAGTCCAAGAGACGTTTACCATATTGGCAAAATTGGTAAAAGTTTGTGTCCCTAATGTATTTTAGCAAATCCGGAACAAAAGCTAAAAAATCAGCCAAAATCGGGACAAATTCGGGACAGTAACAAATCCGGGACAAAGATAGAAAATATGTTTTTTTTCGTTCGCCAGCTTTTACCTCTGACGAAGTCCTTAGACACTAGACACTGAATTTTGCGTGTTAATCCAATTTTCCCTGGCAGCCGTGTGCACAGGGGTCCCTCACAACACAAGCAGATAACTCCGACTTTGTAGGTACTCATATTTTTTCCGTCGATGAGTAATTGATGTTTCATGCCGGACCTCGCGGCTGAGACCAGGGGTGGTTGCCGCAGACATAAATCATAGATAAAAATCCCAACCGGTGGAGCCGGCATTTGAACCTACAACCTCTCTGTCTCGAGGCCGGCGCTTTGCCTCGAGACTTACCAGTCCCCCCCCCACCCCCCCCCCCCCCCCCCCCCCACACACACACAAATCGGGAAGTCTGGTCACCTTGTTTTATGAATGGATTTTGAGATGTACTTCTATGTAATGTTTCTGTGGAGTCTTATTGATTGTTTTTTGACGTTGTCTTATGAATAAATAGTTCTTTTATACATTCTGTTAGAAAATGGCTTTTTTTCTGTCTGGGATGTTCTTGTTTACATTAAGGGGGATTTTTTAGTGTGCGGTCTAGTAGAATGTCATTATTTTAGACCATCCCTGATAATATATATCATCACTCTTGTGTAGCAGTACTTGGACAATTCGGTAGTGTTATGTATAAAGATATTCATTGAGATTAATATTAACTGTTGCCTTGAAAATGTAAACTCTTGGACAAATAACAAATCCTGACAAAGGATAGTTTTCCCTCCAGTGCTTCTTCATCCCCCCTCTCTCTCTCTCTCTCTCTCTCTCTCTCTCTCTCTCTCTCGCTCCTAATTTTAATCTCAACCTTTTAATAGAAGTAAATCTTGGATAAAGAGGGTGAGAGTGAAAGAGAGAATCAAGCCACACTCCATTGTTTATAAACCTGGTGTGGGTCCGCTTTCAAATCAGCATGACAGGAACATCACAGCCAAAGTTGTCCTTATTAATCGTTTGTCAATAGCTAAATGTACATAATGAAAACGTTAACTCAGGCTGACAGCGGTTTGCCTAATCCAATAATAACATATGCTATTAGACCAGTTACGTCAGCTGTTAACTTGTTAGAAACAATGAGTCATAAGTTTTCTTACGCTGCTGATTTCCCCTATTTCAGTCTTGTTCGATTCTAGACCACTTCTTTTATCTTGAAAACCAACTATTTGAATACACCGTTATAATGATGCGTTAACATTTCCTGATTTATGTTACAGCGCGTTTTTGTTGTTGTTGGGAGAAGGTGATTGTGAAGTCCAAAATTGGAACAAAAACCCCTGCCACATATTGGTTATATGGGTTGATTGCTCTCTCTCTCTCTCTCTCTCTCTCTCTTATCTGAATATATAAGTCAAAACTATGTTATAAGCAACACATATTTGCTATGAAGAATAGGTAGAATTGGATGGAAAGAAAAGAAAATAAACGTGGATGTTTTAGGACGACTAAGGGTGAAAAAAGAACTACTAAACACAATTAGAGCAAGATAAATGAAATTTTTTGGTCATGTTAAAAGACACAACAGTCTAATAAAAGTAATATTAGAGGGGAATATACAAAGTAAAAGAGACAGAGGCAGACCAAGACTAACATGGACGAGTAACATCAAAAGATGGACAAGTCAGCCAATGACAATCTGCACCATCAAAGCAAGAGACAGAGTGGCATGGCGCTCCATGGTAGTCAACCTTCGATGCGGAGAAGGCACCCAATGATGATGAACACATTGTTACTCGAGGATCAACCATTTTTTTCAATGACAGCTCAATGTCTGTGTAACACCAACAACAGTAATATGTCACCAACAATCGTTACAGGCTAACACTTACACACTCATGAGGACATATTTACATCCCGCTAGATATGATAACATAACATTGATCGTATACTGCTCGATCAATGCTCTCAACTCCAATCATCGATCTTTATAATACATAACATTTTACCATCGATTTAACATATTTGATCATAAGCGTTAACTTTTCTACTTAACATTGAAAAAGCAGCATTCCCTACATCAGCCCCCCACCCCCCTTTCTCCAATAAAAAGCGAGCTGCTGGAACCTTCATTACTCATTTCATTTTCTTTATCTACTCAAGAGATTGAATCTTCCGCAACAGGTAATTGTACTTGGCATAATGAAACCTTAATGATTTAATTATGTTTTAACTAATCAATTATGGTTCATTTTTATCAGTCTCCAATTACAAATTGACCTTTTGTAGTCGCATAGCGAAGTGGTTAGCGCTTTCGTATGAGACAGAGTGAATCTGATTTTAATTCGAAAGCGTGGCTGCTTATTGCAGACCGACACAACCACATAAGTAATATTTATTATTTTTATCTGAGGAAGTAAATCTAATTGGAGTGACACTGACTACATCAACAAGCCGTTATAATGGTCATTGGGATCAACAATGGCTAAAACATCATGTTTCACATTACGTCACATGGCGAG
Source organism: Megaustenia siamemsis (assembly GCA_032433765.1). NCBI lineage: Eukaryota > Metazoa > Mollusca > Gastropoda > Stylommatophora > Ariophantidae > Megaustenia > Megaustenia siamemsis. The sequence continues at coordinate 70,434,976 of JAVIAB010000047.1, read as the reverse complement.
GCGCATACTTTCTCCGACTACTACCATTAGAATCTGCCATTAACTCTCACCATTAACTCACATCATTAACTCTCACCATCAACTCACACCATCCCATCTACTCATACCATAAACTCACGCAATTATCACATATCATATATTCATACCATCTACTCACAGCGTTAACTCATACCGTCAACTCACACAATCAACTCACGCCATCAACTCACACCGTCAACTCACACCATCAACTCACGCCATCAACTCACACCATCAACTCACGCCATTAACTCGCACCATAAACTCACGCCATCAACTCACACCATTAACTCACACCATTAACTCACACCATCAACAACCCGCACCATCAACTCACACCTTAAACAACACACACCATCAACTCACACCATCAACTCACACCATTAACTCACACCACCAACAACCCACAACATCAACCCACACTATCAACTCACGCCATCAACTCACACCATCAATTCACACTATCAATTCACACTATCAACTCACACTATCAACTCACACCATCAACTCACACAATCAGCTCACACCATAAACTCACACTATCAACTCACGCCATCAACTGACGTCATCAACTCACACCATCAAGAACCCACAACATCAACTCACACCATCAACAACCCACACCATCAACTCACACCATCAACTCACACCATCAACGCACGCCATCAACTCTCACCATCAACTCACACCATCAACTCACACCATCAACTCACGCCTCCTTTCACGCCATCAACTCACGCCATCAGCTCACACCATCAACTCACACCACCAACAACCCACACCATCAACTCATACCATCAACTCACGCCATCAACTCACGCCATCAACTCAATCCATCAACAACCCACACCATCAACTTACACCATCAACTCACGCCATCAACTCACACCATCAACAACCCACACCATCAACTCACACCATCAACTCACGCCATGAACTCACACCATAACAACCCACACCATCAACTCACACCATCAACTCACACCATCAACACACGCCATCAACTCACACCATCAACTCACACCATCAACAACCCACATCATCAACTCACACCATCAACTCACGCCATGAACTCACACCATCAACAACCCACACAATCAACTCACACCATCAACTCACACCATCAACTCACACCATCAACTCACACCATCAACTCACGCCTCCTCTCACGCCATCAACTCACACCATAAACTCACGCCATCAACTCACACCATCAACTCACACCATCAACTCACACCATCAACTCACACCATCAACTCACGCCATCAACTCACGCCATCAACTCACACCATCAACTCACACCATCAACTCACACCATCAACTCACGCCTCCTCTCACGCCATCAACTCACGCCATCAACTCACACCATCAACTCACACCATCAACTCACACCATCAACTCACACCATCAACTCACGCCTCCTCTCACGCCATCAACTCACACCATCAACTCACACCATTAACTCACACCATCAACTCACGCCATCAACTCACACCATCAACTCACACCATCAACTCACGCCTCCTCTCACACCATCAACTCACGCCATCAACTCACGCCATCAACTTACACCATCAACTCACGCCATCAACTCACACCATCAACTCACACCATCAACTCACGCCTCCTCTCACGCCACCAACTCACGCCATCAACTCACACCATCAACTCACACCATCAACTCCCGCCTCCTCTCACGCCATCAACTCATGCCATCAACTCACACCATCAACTCACACCATCAACTAACGCCATCAACACACACCATCAACTCACGCCATCAACTCGCACCATAAACTCACACCATCAACTCACACCATTAACTCACACCATTAACTCACACCATCAACAACCCGCACCATCAACTCACACCTTTAACAACTCACACCATTAACTCACACCACCAACAACCCACAATATCAACCCACACTATCAACTCACGCCATCAACTCACACCATCAATTCACACTATCAATTCACACTATCAACTCACAATATCAACTCACACCATCAACTCACACAATCAGCTCACACCATAAACTCACACTATCAACTCACGCCTCCTCTCACGCCATCAACTCACACCATCAACTCACGCCATGAACTCACACCATCAACAACCCACACAATCAACTCACACCATCAACTCACACCATCAACTCACACCATCAACTCACGCCTCCTCTCACGCCATCAACTCACACCATCAACTCACGCCATCAACTCAATCCATCAACTCACACCATCAACTCATACCATCAACTCACACCATCAACTCACGCCATCAACTCACGCCATCAACTCACACCATCAACACACCATCAACTCACACCATCAACTCACGCCATCAACTCAAGCCATCAACTCACACCATCAACTCACACCATCAACGCACGCCTCCTCTCACGCCATCAACTCACACCATCAACTCACGCCATCAACTCACGCCATCAACTCACGCCATCAACTCACACCATCAACTCACACCATCAACTCACGCCATGAACTCACACCATCAACTCACACCATCAACTCACACCATCAACTCACACCATCAACTCACACCATCAACTCACACCATCAACTCACGCCTCCTCTCACACCATCAACTCACGCCATCAACTCACGCCATCAACTCACACCATCAACTCACGCCATCAACTCACACCATCAACTCACACCATCAACTCACGCCTCCTGTCACGCCATCAACTCACGCCATCAACTCACACCATCAACTCACACCATCAACTCACGCCTCCTCTCACGCCATCAACTCACGCCATCAACTCACACCATCAACTCACACCATCAACTCACGCCATCAACACACACCATCAACTCACGCCATCAACTCGCACCATAAACTCACGCCATCAACTCACACCATTAACTCACACCATTAACTCACACCAGCAACAACCCGCACCATCAACTCACACCTTTAACAACTCACACCATTAACTCACACCACCAACAACCCACAACATCAACCCACACTATCAACTCACGCCATCAACTCACACCATCAATTCACACTATCAATTCACACTATCAACTCACACTATCAACTCACACCATCAACTCACACAATCAGCTCACACCATAAACTCACACTATCAACTCACGCCATCAACTCACGCCATCAACTGACGCCATCAACTCACACCATCAAGAACCCACAACATCAACTCACACCATCAACAACCCACACCATCAACTCACACCATCAACGCACGCCATCAACTCTCACCATCAACTCACACCATCAACTCACACCATCAACTCACGCCTCCTTTCACGCCATCAACTCACGCCATCAGCTCACACCATCAACTCACACCATCAACAACCCACACCATCAACTCACACCATCAACTCACGCCATCAACTCACGCCATCAACTCACACCATCAACAACCCACACCATCAACTCACACCATCAACTCACGCCATCAACTCACACCATCAACAACCCACACCATCAACTCACACCATCAACAACCCACACCATCAACTCACACCATCAACTCACGCCAGGAACTCACACCATCAACAACCCACACCATCAACTCACACCATCAACTCACACCAATAACACACGCCATCAACTCACACCATCAACTCACACCATCAACAACCCACATCATCAACTCACACCATCAACTCACGCCATGAACTCACACCATCAACAACCCACACAATCAACTCACACCATCAACTCACGCCATCAACTCACACCATCAACTCACACCATCAACTCACACCATCAACTCACACCATCAACTCACGCCATCAACTCACGCCATCAACTCACACCATCAACACACCATCAACTCACACCATCAACTCACGCCATCAACTCACGCCATCAACTCACACCATCAACTTACACCATCAACTCACGCCTCCTCTCACGCCATCAACTCACACCATCAACTCACACCATCAACTCACGCCATCAACTCACGCCATCAACTCACGCCATCAACTCACACCATCAACTCACACCATCAACTCACGCCATGAACTCACACCATCAACTCACACCATCAACTCACACCATCAACTCACACCATCAACTCACGCCTCCTCTCACGCCATCAACTCACGCCATCAACTCACACCATCAACTCACACCATCAACTCACACCATCAACTCACGCCTCCTCTCACGCCATCAACTCACGCCATCAACTCACACCATCAACACACCATCAACTCACACCATCAACTCACGCCATCAACTCACGCCATCAACTCACACCATCAACAAACCACATCATCAACTCACACCATCAACTCACGCAATGAACTCACACCATCAACAACCCACACAATCAACTCACACCATCAACTCACACCGTCAACTCACACCATCAACTCACACCATCAACTCACGCCTCCTCTCACGCCATCAACTCACACCATCAACTCACGCCATCAACTCACACCATCAACTCACACCATCAACTCACACCATCAACTCACACCATCAACTCACGCCATCAACTCACGCCATCAACTCACACCAACACACACCATCAACTCACACCATCAAATCACGCCATCAACTCACGCCATCAACTCACACCATCAACTCACACCATCAACTCACGCCTCCTCTCACGCCATCAACTCACACCATCAACTCACACCATCAACTCACGCCATCAACTCACGCCATCAACTCACGCCATCAACTCACACCATCAACTAACACCATCAACTCACGCCATGAACTCACACCATCAACTCACGCCTCCTCTCACGCCATCAACTCACGCCATCAACTCACACCATCAACTCACACCATCAACTCACACCATCAACTCACACCATCAACTCACGCCTCCTCTCACGCCATCAACTCACGCTATCAACTCACACCATCAACTCACACCATCAACTCACACCATCAACTCACACCATCAACTCACGCCTCCTCTCACGCCATCAACTCACACCATCAACTCACACCATCAACTCACACCATCAACTCACGCCTCCTCTCACACCATCAACTCACGCCATCAACTCACGCACATCAACTCACACCATCTACTCACGCCATCAACTCACACAATCAACTCACACCATCAACTCACGCCTCCTGTCACGCTATCAACTCACGCCATCAACTCACACCATCAACTCACACCATCAACTCACACCATCATCTCACGCCTCCTCTCACGCCATCAACTCACGCCATCAACTCACACCATCAACTCACACCATCAACTCACACCATTATCTCACACCATCATCAACCCGCACCATCAACTCACACCTTTAACAACTCACACCATTAACTCACACCACCAACAACCCACAACATCAACCCACACTATCAACTCACGACATCAACTCACACCATCAATTCACACTATCAATTCACACTATCAACTCACACTATCAACTCACACCATCAACTCACACAATCAGCTCACACCATAAACTCACACTATCAACTCACGCCTCCTCTCACGCCATCAACTCACACCATCAACTCACGCCGTGAACTCACACCATCAACAACCCACGCAATCAACTCACACCATCAACTCACACCATCAACTCACACCATCAACTCACACCATCAACTCACGCCTCCTCTCACGCCATCAACTCACACCATCAACTCACGCCATCAACTCACACCATCAACTCACACCATCAACTCACACCATCAACTCACACCATCAACTCACACCATCAACTCACGCCATCAACTCACGCCATCTACACACCATCAACTCACACCATCAACTCACGCCATCAACTCAAGCCATCAACTCACACCATCAACTCACACCTTTAACAACTCACACCATTAACTCACACCACCAACAACCCACAACATCAACCCACACTATCAACTCACGCCATCAACTCACGCCCTCAACTCACACCATCAACACACCATCAACTCACACCATCAACTCACGCCATCAACTCACGCCATCAACTCACACCATCAACAAACCACATCATCAACTCACACCATCAACTCACGCCATGAACTCACACCATCAACAACCCACACAATCAACTCACACCATCAACTCACACCGTCAACTCACACCATCAACTCACACCATCAACTCACGCCTCCTCTCACGCCATCAACTCACACCATCAACTCACGCCATCAACTCACACCATCAACTCACACCATCAACTCACACCATCAACTCACGCCATCAACTCACGCCATCAACTCACACCAACAACACACCATCAACTCACACCATCAAATCACGCCATCAACTCACGCCATCAACTCACACCATCAACTCACACCATCAACTCACGCCTCCTCTCACGCCATCAACTCACACCATCAACTCACACCATCAACTCACGCCATCAACTCACGCCATCAACTCACGCCATCAACTCACACCATCAACTAACACCATCAACTCACGCCATGAACTCACACCATCAACTCACGCCTCCTCTCACGCCATCAACTCACGCCATCAACTCACACCATCAACTCACACCATCAACTCACACCATCAACTCACACCATCAACTCACGCCTCCTCTCACGCCATCAACTCACGCTATCAACTCACACCATCAACTCACACCATCAACTCACACCATCAACTCACACCATCAACTCACGCCTCCTCTCACGCCATCAACTCACACCATCAACTCACACCATCAACTCACACCATCAACTCACGCCATCAACTCACACCATCAACTCACACCATCAACTCACGCCTCCTCTCACACCATCAACTCACGCCATCAACTCACGCACATCAACTCACACCATCTACTCACGCCATCAACTCACACAATCAACTCACACCATCAACTCACGCCTCCTGTCACGCTATCAACTCACGCCATCAACTCACACCATCAACTCACACCATCAACTCACACCATCATCTCACGCCTCCTCTCACGCCATCAACTCACGCCATCAACTCACACCATCAACTCACACCATCAACTCACACCATTATCTCACACCATCATCAACCCGCACCATCAACTCACACATTTAACAACTCACACCATTAACTCACACCACCAACAACCCACAACATCAACCCACACTATCAACTCACGACATCAACTCACACCATCAATTCACACTATCAATTCACACTATCAACTCACACTATCAACTCACACCATCAACTCACACAATCAGCTCACACCATAAACTCCCACTATCAACTCACGCCTCCTCTCACGCCATCAACTCACACCATCAACTCACGCCGTGAACTCACACCATCAACAACCCACGCAATCAACTCACACCATCAACTCACACCATCAACTCACACCATCAACTCACACCATCAACTCACGCCTCCTCTCACGCCATCAACTCACACCATCAACTCACGCCATCAACACACACCATCAACTCACACCATCAACTCACACCATCAACTCACACCATCAACTCACACCATCAACTCACGCCATCAACTCAAGCCATCAACTCACACCATCAACTCACGCCTCCTCTCACGCCATCAACTCACACCATCAACTGACACCATCAACTCACGCCATCAACTCACGCCATCAACTCACGCCATCAACTCACACCATCAACTCACACCATCAACTCACACCATCAACTCAAACCATCAACTCACGCCTCCTCTCACACCATCAACTCACGCCATCAACTCACGCCATCAACTCACACCATCAACTCACGCCATCAACTCACACCATCAACTCACACCATCAACTCACGCCTCCTGTCACGCCATCAACTCACGCCATCAACTCACACCATCAACTCACACCATCAACTCACACCATCAACTCACGCCTCCTCTCACGCCATCAACTCACGCCATCAACTCACACCATCAACTCACGCCATCAACTCACACCATCAACTCACACCATCAACTCACGCCTCCTGTCACGCCATCAACTCACGCCATCAACTCACACCATCAACTCACATCATCAACTCACACCATCAACTCACGCCTCCTCTCACGCCATCAACTCACGCCATCAACTCACACCATCAACTCACACCATCAACTCACGCCTCCACTCACGCCATCAACTCACGCCATCAACTCACACCATCAACTCACACCATCAACTCACGCCATCAACACACACCATCAACTCACGCCATCAACTCGCACCATAAACTCACGCCATCAACTCACACCATTAACTCACACCATTAACTCACACCATCAACAACCCACACCATCAACTCACACCATCAACAACCCACACCATCAACTCACACCATCAACTCACGCCATGAACTCACACCATCAACAACCCACACCATCAACTCACACCATCAACTCACACCATCAACACACGCCATCAACTCACACCATCAACTCACACCATCAACAACCCACATCATCAACTCACACCATCAACTCACGCCATGAACTCACACCATCAACAACCCACACAATCAACTCACACCATCAACTCACACCATCAACTCACGCCTCCTCTCACGCCATCAACTCACACCATCAACTCACGCCATCAACTCACACCATCAACTCACACCATCAACTCACACCATCAACTCACACCATCCACTCACGCCATCAACTCACGCCATCAACTCACACCATCAAGACACCATCAACTCACACCATCAACTCACACCATCAACTCACGCCTCCTCTCACGCCATCAACTCACACCACCAACTCACACCATCAACTCACGCCATCAACTCACGCCATCAAATCACGCCATCAACTCACACCATCAACTCACACCATCAACTCACGCCATGAACTCACACCATCAACTCACACCATCAATTCACACCATCAACTCACACCATCAACTCACGCCTCCTCTCACGCCATCAACTCACGCCATCAACTCACACCATCAACTCACACCATCAACTCACACCACCAACTCACACCATCAACTCAAGCCTCCTCTCACGCCATCAACTCACGCCATCAACTCACACCATCAACTCACACCACCAACTCACGCCTCCTCTCACGCCATCAACTCACACCATCAACTCACACCATCAACTCACACCATCAACTCACGCCATCAACTCACACCATCAACTCACACCATCAACTCACGCCTCCTCTCACACCTTCAACTCACGCCATCAACTCACGCCATCAACTCACACCATCAACTCACGCCATCAACTCACACCATCAACTCACACCATCAACTCACGCCTCCTCTCACGCCATCAACTCACGCCATCAACTCACACCATCAACTCACACCATCAACTCACACCATCAACTCACGCCTCCTCTCACGCCATCAACTCACGCCATCAACTCAAACCATCAACTCACACCATCAACTCACGCCTCCTCTCACGCCATCAACTCACGCCATCAACTCACACCATCAACTCACACCATCAACTCACGCCATCAACACACCATCAACTCACGCCATCAACTCACGCCTCCTCTCACACCATCAACTCACACCATCAACTCACACATCAACTCACACCATCAACTCACACCATCAACTCACACCATCAACTTACGCCTCCTCTCACGCCATCAACTCACGCCATCAACTCACACCATCAACTCACACCATCAACTCACACCATCAACTCACACCATCAACCCACACCATCAACTCACGCCTCCTCTCACGCCATCAACTCACGCCATCAACTCACACCATCAACTCACACATCAACTCAAACCATCAACTCACACCATCAACTCACACCATCAACCCATCAACTCAACTACGCCTCCTCTCACGTCATCAACTCACGCCATCAACTCACACCATCAACTCACACCATCAACTCACATCATCAACTCACACCATCAAGCCACACCATCAACTCACGCCTCCTCTCACGACATCAACTCACGCCATCAACTCACGCCATCAACTCACACCATCAACTCACACCATCAACTCACACCATCAACTCACGTCATCAAATCACACCATCAACTCACGCCTCCTCTCACGCCATCAACTCACGCCATCAACTCAAACCATCAACTCACACCATCAACTCACGCCATCAACACACACCATCAACTCACGCCATCAACTCGCACCATAAACTCACGCCATCAACTCACACCATTAACTCACACCATTAACTCACACCATCAACAACCCGCACCATCAACTCACACCTTAACAACTCACACCATTAACTCACACCACCAACAACCCACAACATCAACCCACAATATCAACTCACGCCATCAACTCACACCATCAATTCACACTATCAATTCACACTATCAACTCACACTATCAACTCACACCATCAACTCACACAATCAGCTCACACCATAAACTCACACAATCAACTCACGCCATCAACTCACGCCATCAACTGACGCCATCAACTCACACCATCAAGAACCCACAACATCAACTCACACCATCAACAACCCACACCATCAACTCACACCATCAACTCACACCATCAACGCACGCCATCAACTCTCACCATCAACTCACACCATCAACTCACACCATCAACTCACGCCTCCTTTCACGCCATCAACTCACAACATCAGCTCACACCATCAACTCACACCATCAACAACCCACACCATCAACTCACACCATCAACTCACGCCATCAACTCACGCCATCAACTCACACCATCAACAACCCACACCATCAACTCACACCATCAACTCACGCCATCAACTCACACCATCAACAACGCACACCATCAACTCACACCATCAACAACCCACACCATCAACTCACACCATCAACTCACGCCATGAACTCACACCATCAACAACCCACACCATCAACTCACACCATCAACTCACACCATCAACACACGCCATCAACTCACACCATCAACTCACACCATCAACAACCCACATCATCAACTCACACCATCAACTCACGCCATGAACTCACACCATCAACAACCCACACAATCTACTCACACCATCAACTCACACCATCAACTCACACCATCAACTCACACCATCAACTCACGCCTCCTCTCACGCCATCAACTCACACCATCAACTCACGCCATCAACTCACACCATCAACTCACACCATCAACTCACACTATCAACTCACACCATCAACTCACGCCATCAACTCACGCCATCAACTCACACCATCAACACACCATCAACTCACACCATCAACTCACGCCATCAACTCACGCCATCAACTCACACCATCAACTCACACCATCAACTCACGCCTCCTCTCACGCCATCAACTCACACCATCAACTCACACCATCAACTCACGCCATCAACTCACGCCATCAACTCACGCCATCAACTCACACCATCAACTCACACCATCAACTCACACCATCAACTCACGCCATCAACTCACACCATCAACTCACGCCTCCTCTCACGCCATCAACTCACGCCATCAACTCACACCATCAACTCACACCATCAACTCACGCCATCAACACACACCATCAACTCACGCCATCAACTCGCACCATAAACTCACGCCATCAACTCACACCATTAACTCACACCATTAACTCACACCATCAACAACCCGCACCATCAACTCACACCTTTAACAACTCACACCATTAACTCACACCACCAACAACCCGCAACATCAACCCACACTATCAACTCACGCCATCAACTCACACCATCAACTCACGCCATCAACGCACGCCATCAACTCACGCCATGAACTCACATTATCATCTCACACCATCAACTCACACCATCAACTCACACCATCAACTCACGCCTCCTCTCACGCCATCAACTCACGCCATCAACTCACACCATCAACTCACACCATCAACTCACACCATCAACTCACACCATCAACTCACGCCTCCTCTCACGCCATCAACTCACGCCATCAACTCACACCATCAACTCACACCACCAACTCACGCCTCCTCTCACGCCATCAACTCACACCATCAACTCACTCCATCAACTCACACCATCAACTCACGCCATCAACTCACACCATCAACTCACAAAATCAACTCACGCCTCCTCTCACACCTTCAACTCACGCCATCAACTCACACCATCAACTCACACCATCAACTCACGCCATCAACTCACACCATCAACTCACACCATCAACTCACGCCTCCTCTCACGCCATCAACTCACGCCATCAACTCACACCATCAACTCACACCATCAACTCACACCATCAACTCACGCCTCCTCTCACGCCATCAACTCACGCCATCAACTCAAACCATCAACTCACACCATCAACTCACGCCTCCTCTCACGCCATCAACTCACGCCATCAACTCACACCATCAACTCACACCATCAACTCACGCCATCAACACACCATCAACTCACGCCATCAACTCACGCCTCCTCTCACACCATCAACTCACACCATCAACTCACACCATCAACTCACACCATCAACTCACACCATCAACTTACGCCTCCTCTCACGCCATCAACTCACGCCATCAACTCACACCATCAACTCACACCATCAACTCACACCATCAACTCACACCATCAACCCACACCATCAACTCACGCCTCCTCTCACGCCATCAACTCACACCATCAACTCACACCATTAACTCACATCATCAACTCACACCATCAAGCCACACCATCAACTCACGCCTCCTCTCACGACATCAACTCACGCCATCAACTCACACCATCAACTCACACCATCAACTCACGCCATCAACTCACACCGTCAACTCACGCCTCCTCTCACGCCATCAACTCACGCCATCAACTCACACCATCAACTCACACCATCAACTCACGCCATCAACACACACCATCAACTCACGCCATCAACTCACACCATAAACTCACGCCATCAACTCACACCATTAACTCACACCATTAACTCACACCATCAACAACCCGCACCATCAACTCACACCTTTAACAACTCACACCATTAACTCACACCACCAACAACCCACAACATCAACCCACACTATCAACTCACGCCATCAACTCACACCATCAATTCACACTATCAATTCACACTATCAACTCACACTATCAACTCACACCATCAACTCACACAATCAGCTCACACCATAAACTCACACTATCAACTCACGCCATCAACTCACGCCATCAACTGACGCCATCAACTCACACCATCAAGAACCCACAACATCAACTCACACCATCAACAACCCACACCATCAACTCACACCATCAACTCACACCATCAACGCACGCCATCAACCCTCACCATCAACAACCCACACCATCAACTCACACCATCAACTCACGCCATCAACTCACGCCATCAACTCACACCATCAACAACCCACACCATCAACTCACACCATCAACTCACTCCATCAACTCACACCATCAACAACCCACACCATCAACTCACACCATCAACAACCCACACCATCAACTCACACCATCAACTCACGCCATGAACTCACACCATCAACAACCCACACCATCAACTCACACCATCAACTCACACCATCTACACACGCCATCAACTCACACCATGAACTCACACCATCAACTCACACCATCAACTCACACCATCAACTCACGCCTCCTCTCACGCCATAAACTCACACCATCAACTCACGCCATCAACTCACACCATCAACTCACACCATCAACTCACACCATCAACTCACACCATCAACTCACGCCATCAACTCACACCATCAACTCACACCATCAACTCACACCATCAACTCACGCCATCAACTCACACCATCAACTCACACCATCAACTCACGCCTCCTCTCACGCCATCAACTCACACCATCAACTCACACCATCAACTCACGCTATCAACTCACGCCATCAACTCACACCATCAACTCACGCCATCAACTCACACCATCAACTCACACCATCAACTCACGCCATGAACTCACACCATCAACTCACACCATCAATTCACACCATCAACTCACGCCTCCTCTCACGCCATCAACTCACGCCATCAACTCACACCATCAACTCACACCATCAACTCACACCATCAACTCACACCATCAACTCACACCATCAACTCACACCATCAACTCACACCATCAACTCACGCCTCCTCTCACGCCATCAACTCACGCCATCTACTCACACCATCAACTCACACCACCAACTCACGCCTCCTCTCACGCCATCAACTCACACCATCAACTCACACCATCAACTCACACCATCAACTCACGCCATCAACTCACACCATCAACTCACACCATCAACTCACGCCTCCTCTCACACCTTCAACTCACGCCATCAACTCAAGCCATCAACTCACACCATCAACTCACGCCATCAACTCACACCATCAACTCACACCATCAACTCACGCCTCCTCTCACGCCATCAACTCACGCCATCAACTCACGCCATCAACTCACACCATCAACTCAAACCATCAACTCACGCCTCCTCTCACGCCATCAACTCACGCCATCAACTCACACCATCAACTCACACCATCAACTCACACCATCAACTCACGCCATCAACACACCATCAACTCACGCCATCAACTCACGCCTCCTCTCACGCCATCAACTCACACCATCAACTCACACCATCAACTCACACAATAACTCACACCATCAACTCACACCATCAACTCACACCATCAACTTACGCCTCCTCTCACGCCATCAACTCACGCCATCAACTCACACCATCAACTCACACCATCAACTCACACCATCAACTCACACCATCAACTCACACCATCAATCCACACCATCAACTCACGCCTCCTCTCACGCCATCAAGTCACGCCATCAACTCACACCATCAACTCACACCATCAACTCACACCATCAACTCACACCATCAACCCACACCATCAACTTACGCCTCCTCTCACGCCATCAACTCACGCCATCAACTCTCACCATCAACTCACACCATCAACTCACACCATCAACTCACACCATCAAGCCACACCATCAACTCACGCCTCCTCTCACGCCATCAACTCACACCATTAACTCACACCATTAACTCACACCATCAACAACCCGCACCATCAACTCACACCTTTAACAACTCACACCATTAACTCACACCACCAACAACCCACAACATCAACCCACAATATCAACTCACGCCATCAACTCACACCATCAATTCACACTATCAATTCACACTATCAACTCACACTATCAACTCACACCATCAACTCACACAATCAGCTCACACCATAAACTCACACAATCAACTCACGCCATCAACTCACGCCATCAACTGACGCCATCAACTCACACCATCAAGAACCCACAACATCAACTCACACCATCAACAACCCACACCATCAACTCACACCATCAACTCACACCATCAACGCACGCCATCAACTCTCACCATCAACTCACACCATCAACTCACACCATCAACTCACGCCTCCTTTCACGCCATCAACTCACAACATCAGCTCACACCATCAACTCACACCATCAACAACCCACACCATCAACTCACACCATCAACTCACGCCATCAACTCACGCCATCAACTCACACCATCAACAACCCACACCATCAACTCACACCATCAACTCACGCCATCAACTCACACCATCAACAACGCACACCATCAACTCACACCATCAACAACCCACACCATCAACTCACACCATCAACTCACGCCATGAACTCACACCATCAACAACCCACACCATCAACTCACACCATCAACTCACACCATCAACACACGCCATCAACTCACACCATCAACTCACACCATCAACAACCCACATCATCAACTCACACCATCAACTCACGCCATGAACTCACACCATCAACAACCCACACAATCTACTCACACCATCAACTCACACCATCAACTCACACCATCAACTCACGCCTCCTCTCACGCCATCAACTCACACCATCAACTCACGCCATCAACTCACACCATCAACTCACACCATCAACTCACACTATCAACTCACACCATCAACTCACGCCATCAACTCACGCCATCAACTCACACCATTAACTCACACCATTAACTCACACCATCAACAACCCGCACCATCAACTCACACCTTTAACAACTCACACCATTAACTCACACCACCAACAACCCACAACATCAACCCACACTATCAACTCACGCCATCAACTCACACCATCAATTCACACTATCAATTCACACTATCAACTCACACTATCAACTCACACCATCAACTCACACAATCAGCTCACACCATAAACTCACACTATCAACTCACGCCATCAACTCACGCCATCAACTGACGCCATCAACTCACACCATCAAGAACCCACAACATCAACTCACACCATCAACAACCCACACCATCAACTCACACCATCAACTCACACCATCAACGCACGCCATCAACCCTCACCATCAACAACCCACACCATCAACTCACACCATCAACTCACGCCATCAACTCACGCCATCAACTCACACCATCAACAACCCACACCATCAACTCACACCATCAACTCACTCCATCAACTCACACCATCAACAACCCACACCATCAACTCACACCATCAACAACCCACACCATCAACTCACACCATCAACTCACGCCATGAACTCACACCATCAACAACCCACACCATCAACTCACACCATCAACTCACACCATCTACACACGCCATCAACTCACACCATGAACTCACACCATCAACTCACACCATCAACTCACACCATCAACTCACGCCTCCTCTCACGCCATAAACTCACACCATCAACTCACGCCATCAACTCACACCATCAACTCACACCATCAACTCACACCATCAACTCACACCATCAACTCACGCCATCAACTCACACCATCAACTCACACCATCAACTCACACCATCAACTCACGCCATCAACTCACACCATCAACTCACACCATCAACTCACGCCTCCTCTCACGCCATCAACTCACACCATCAACTCACACCATCAACTCACGCTATCAACTCACGCCATCAACTCACACCATCAACTCACGCCATCAACTCACACCATCAACTCACACCATCAACTCACGCCATGAACTCACACCATCAACTCACACCATCAATTCACACCATCAACTCACGCCTCCTCTCACGCCATCAACTCACGCCATCAACTCACACCATCAACTCACACCATCAACTCACACCATCAACTCACACCATCAACTCACACCATCAACTCACACCATCAACTCACACCATCAACTCACGCCTCCTCTCACGCCATCAACTCACGCCATCTACTCACACCATCAACTCACACCACCAACTCACGCCTCCTCTCACGCCATCAACTCACACCATCAACTCACACCATCAACTCACACCATCAACTCACGCCATCAACTCACACCATCAACTCACACCATCAACTCACGCCTCCTCTCACACCTTCAACTCACGCCATCAACTCAAGCCATCAACTCACACCATCAACTCACGCCATCAACTCACACCATCAACTCACACCAT
Organism: Megaustenia siamemsis; assembly: GCA_032433765.1. Taxonomy (NCBI): domain Eukaryota; kingdom Metazoa; phylum Mollusca; class Gastropoda; order Stylommatophora; family Ariophantidae; genus Megaustenia; species Megaustenia siamemsis. The sequence continues at coordinate 70,417,526 of JAVIAB010000047.1, read as the reverse complement.
CAACTCACGCCTCCTCTCACGCCATCAACTCACGCCATCAACTCACGCCATCAACTCACACCATCAACTCAAACCATCAACTCACGCCTCCTCTCACGCCATCAACTCACGCCATCAACTCACACCATCAACTCACACCATCAACTCACACCATCAACTCACGCCATCAACACACCATCAACTCACGCCATCAACTCACGCCTCCTCTCACGCCATCAACTCACACCATCAACTCACACCATCAACTCACACAATTAACTCACACCATCAACTCACACCATCAACTCACACCATCAACTTACGCCTCCTCTCACGCCATCAACTCACGCCATCAACTCACACCATCAACTCACACCATCAACTCACACCATCAACTCACACCATCAACTCACACCATCAATCCACACCATCAACTCACGCCTCCTCTCACGCCATCAAGTCACGCCATCAACTCACACCATCAACTCACACCATCAACTCACACCATCAACTCACACCATCAACCCACACCATCAACTTACGCCTCCTCTCACGCCATCAACTCACGCCATCAACTCTCACCATCAACTCACACCATCAACTCACACCATCAACTCACACCATCAAGCCACACCATCAACTCACGCCTCCTCTCACGCCATCAACTCACACCATTAACTCACACCATTAACTCACACCATCAACAACCCGCACCATCAACTCACACCTTTAACAACTCACACCATTAACTCACACCACCAACAACCCACAACATCAACCCACAATATCAACTCACGCCATCAACTCACACCATCAATTCACACTATCAATTCACACTATCAACTCACACTATCAACTCACACCATCAACTCACACAATCAGCTCACACCATAAACTCACACAATCAACTCACGCCATCAACTCACGCCATCAACTGACGCCATCAACTCACACCATCAAGAACCCACAACATCAACTCACACCATCAACAACCCACACCATCAACTCACACCATCAACTCACACCATCAACGCACGCCATCAACTCTCACCATCAACTCACACCATCAACTCACACCATCAACTCACGCCTCCTTTCACGCCATCAACTCACAACATCAGCTCACACCATCAACTCACACCATCAACAACCCACACCATCAACTCACACCATCAACTCACGCCATCAACTCACGCCATCAACTCACACCATCAACAACCCACACCATCAACTCACACCATCAACTCACGCCATCAACTCACACCATCAACAACGCACACCATCAACTCACACCATCAACAACCCACACCATCAACTCACACCATCAACTCACGCCATGAACTCACACCATCAACAACCCACACCATCAACTCACACCATCAACTCACACCATCAACACACGCCATCAACTCACACCATCAACTCACACCATCAACAACCCACATCATCAACTCACACCATCAACTCACGCCATGAACTCACACCATCAACAACCCACACAATCTACTCACACCATCAACTCACACCATCAACTCACACCATCAACTCACGCCTCCTCTCACGCCATCAACTCACACCATCAACTCACGCCATCAACTCACACCATCAACTCACACCATCAACTCACACTATCAACTCACACCATCAACTCACGCCATCAACTCACGCCATCAACTCACACCATCAACACACCATCAACTCACACCATCAACTCACGCCATCAACTCACGCCATCAACTCACACCATCAACTCACACCATCAACTCACGCCTCCTCTCACGCCATCAACTCACACCATCAACTCACACCATCAACTCACGCCATCAACTCACGCCATCAACTCACGCCATCAACTCACACCATCAACTCACACCATCAACTCACACCATCAACTCACGCCATCAACTCACACCATCAACTCACGCCTCCTCTCACGCCATCAACTCACGCCATCAACTCACACCATCAACTCACACCATCAACTCACGCCATCAACACACACCATCAACTCACGCCATCAACTCGCACCATAAACTCACGCCATCAACTCACACCATTAACTCACACCATTAACTCACACCATCAACAACCCGCACCATCAACTCACACCTTTAACAACTCACACCATTAACTCACACCACCAACAACCCGCAACATCAACCCACACTATCAACTCACGCCATCAACTCACACCATCAACTCACGCCATCAACGCACGCCATCAACTCACGCCATGAACTCACATTATCATCTCACACCATCAACTCACACCATCAACTCACACCATCAACTCACGCCTCCTCTCACGCCATCAACTCACGCCATCAACTCACACCATCAACTCACACCATCAACTCACACCATCAACTCACACCATCAACTCACGCCTCCTCTCACGCCATCAACTCACGCCATCAACTCACACCATCAACTCACACCACAACTCACGCCTCCTCTCACGCCATCAACTCACACCATCAACTCACTCCATCAACTCACACCATCAACTCACGCCATCAACTCACACCATCAACTCACAAAATCAACTCACGCCTCCTCTCACACCTTCAACTCACGCCATCAACTCACACCATCAACTCACACCATCAACTCACGCCATCAACTCACACCATCAACTCACACCATCAACTCACGCCTCCTCTCACGCCATCAACTCACGCCATCAACTCACACCATCAACTCACACCATCAACTCACACCATCAACTCACGCCTCCTCTCACGCCATCAACTCACGCCATCAACTCAAACCATCAACTCACACCATCAACTCACGCCTCCTCTCACGCCATCAACTCACGCCATCAACTCACACCATCAACTCACACCATCAACTCACGCCATCAACACACCATCAACTCACGCCATCAACTCACGCCTCCTCTCACACCATCAACTCACACCATCAACTCACACCATCAACTCACACCATCAACTCACACCATCAACTTACGCCTCCTCTCACGCCATCAACTCACGCCATCAACTCACACCATCAACTCACACCATCAACTCACACCATCAACTCACACCATCAACCCACACCATCAACTCACGCCTCCTCTCACGCCATCAACTCACACCATCAACTCACACCATTAACTCACATCATCAACTCACACCATCAAGCCACACCATCAACTCACGCCTCCTCTCACGACATCAACTCACGCCATCAACTCACACCATCAACTCACACCATCAACTCACGCCATCAACTCACACCGTCAACTCACGCCTCCTCTCACGCCATCAACTCACGCCATCAACTCACACCATCAACTCACACCATCAACTCACGCCATCAACACACACCATCAACTCACGCCATCAACTCACACCATAAACTCACGCCATCAACTCACACCATTAACTCACACCATTAACTCACACCATCAACAACCCGCACCATCAACTCACACCTTTAACAACTCACACCATTAACTCACACCACCAACAACCCACAACATCAACCCACACTATCAACTCACGCCATCAACTCACACCATCAATTCACACTATCAATTCACACTATCAACTCACACTATCAACTCACACCATCAACTCACACAATCAGCTCACACCATAAACTCACACTATCAACTCACGCCATCAACTCACGCCATCAACAGACGCCATCAACTCACACCATCAAGAACCCACAACATCAACTCACACCATCAACAACCCACACCATCAACTCACACCATCAACTCACACCATCAACGCACGCCATCAACCCTCACCATCAACAACCCACACCATCAACTCACACCATCAACTCACACCATCAACTCACTCCATCAACTCACACCATCAACAACCCACACCATCAACTCACACCATCAACAACCCACACCATCAACTCACACCATCAACTCACGCCATGAACTCACACCATCAACAACCCACACCATCAACTCACACCATCAACTCACACCATCTACACACGCCATCAACTCACACCATGAACTCACACCATCAACTCACACCATCAACTCACACCATCAACTCACGCCTCCTCTCACGCCATAAACTCACACCATCAACTCACGCCATCAACTCACACCATCAACTCACACCATCAACTCACACCATCAACTCACACCATCAACTCACGCCATCAACTCACACCATCAACTCACACCATCAACTCACACCATCAACTCACGCCATCAACTCACACCATCAACTCACACCATCAACTCACGCCTCCTCTCACGCCATCAACTCACACCATCAACTCACACCATCAACTCACGCTATCAACTCACGCCATCAACTCACACCATCAACTCACGCCATCAACTCACACCATCAACTCACACCATCAACTCACGCCATGAACTCACACCATCAACTCACACCATCAATTCACACCATCAACTCACGCCTCCTCTCACGCCATCAACTCACGCCATCAACTCACACCATCAACTCACACCATCAACTCACACCATCAACTCACACCATCAACTCACACCATCAACTCACACCATCAACTCACACCATCAACTCACGCCTCCTCTCACGCCATCAACTCACGCCATCTACTCACACCATCAACTCACACCACCAACTCACGCCTCCTCTCACGCCATCAACTCACACCATCAACTCACACCATCAACTCACACCATCAACTCACGCCATCAACTCACACCATCAACTCACACCATCAACTCACGCCTCCTCTCACACCTTCAACTCACGCCATCAACTCAAGCCATCAACTCACACCATCAACTCACGCCATCAACTCACACCATCAACTCACACCATCAACTCACGCCTCCTCTCACGCCATCAACTCACGCCATCAACTCACGCCATCAACTCACACCATCAACTCAAACCATCAACTCACGCCTCCTCTCACGCCATCAACTCACGCCATCAACTCACACCATCAACTCACACCATCAACTCACACCATCAACTCACGCCATCAACACACCATCAACTCACGCCATCAACTCACGCCTCCTCTCACGCCATCAACTCACACCATCAACTCACACCATCAACTCACACAATTAACTCACACCATCAACTCACACCATCAACTCACACCATCAACTTACGCCTCCTCTCACGCCATCAACTCACGCCATCAACTCACACCATCAACTCACACCATCAACTCACACCATCAACTCACACCATCAATCCACACCATCAACTCACGCCTCCTCTCACGCCATCAAGTCACGCCATCAACTCACACCATCAACTCACACCATCAACTCACACCATCAACTCACACCATCAACCCACACCATCAACTTACGCCTCCTCTCACGTCATCAACTCACGCCATCAACTCTCACCATCAACTCACACCATCAACTCACACCATCAACTCACACCATCAAGCCACACCATCAACTCACGCCTCCTCTCACGACATCAACTCACGCCATCAACTCACGCCATCAACTCACACCATCAACTCACACCATCAACTCACGCCATCAACTCACACCATCAACTCACACCATAAACTCACACCATCAACTCACACCATCAACTCACGCCTCCTCTCACGCCATCAACTCACGCCATCAACTCACACCATCAACTCACGCCTCCTCTCACGCCATCAACTCACGCCATCAACTCACACCATCAACTCACACCATCAACTTACACAATCAACTCACGCCTCCTCTCACGCCATCAACTCACGCCATCAACTCACACCATCAACTCACACCATCAACTCACGCCTCCTCTCACGCCATCAACTCACGCCATCAACTCACACCATCAACTCACACCATCAACTCACGCCATCATCACACCATCAACTCACGCCATCAACTCACGCCTCGTCTCACACCATCAACTCACGCCATCAACTCACACCATCAACTCACACCATCAACTCACACCATCAACTCACGCCTCCTCTCACGCCATCAACTCACGCCATCAACTCACACCATCAACTCACGCCATCAACTCACACCATCAACTCACACCACCAACTCACGCCTCCTCTCACGCCATCAACTCACACCATCAACTCACACCATCAACTCACACCATCAACTCACACCATCAACTCACGCCATCAACTCACACCATCAACTCACACCATCAACTCACGCCTCCTCTCACACCTTCAACTCACGCCATCAACTCACGCCATCAACTCACACCATCAACTCACGCCATCAACTCACACCATCAACTCACACCATCAACTCACGCCTCCTCTCACGCCATCAACTCACGTCATCAACTCACACCATCAACTCACACCATCAACTCACACCATCAACTCACGCCTCCTCTCACGCCATCAACTCACGCCATCAACTCACACCATCAACTCAAACCATCAACTCACGCCTCCTCTCACGCCATCAACTCACGCCATCAACTCACACCATCAACTCACACCATCAACTCACACCATCAACTCACGCCATCAACACACCATCAACTCACGCCATCAACTCACGCCTCCTCTCACACCATCAACTCACACCATCAACTCACACCATCAACTCACACCATCAACTCACACCATCAACTTACGCCTCCTCTCACGCCATCAACTCACGCCATCAACTCACACCATCAACTCACACCATCAACTCACACCATCAACTCACACCATCAATCCACACCATCAACTCACGCCTCCTCTCACGCCATCAACTCACGCCATCAACTCACACCATCAACTCACACCATCAACTCACACCATCAACTCACACCATCAACCCACACCATCAACTTACGCCTCCTCTCACGCCATCAACTCACGCCATCAACTCACACCATCAACTCACACCATCAACTCACACCATCAACTCACACCATCAAGCCACACCATCAACTCACGCCTCCTCTCACGACATCAACTCACGCCATCAACTCACGTCATCAACTCACACCATCAACTCACACCATCAACTCACGCCATCAACTCACACCATCAACTCACACCATCAACTCACACCATCAACTCACACTATCAACTCACGCCTCCTCTCACGCCATCAACTCACGCCATCAACTCACACCATCAACTCACGCCTCCTCTCACGCCATCAACTCACGCCATCAACTCACACCATCAACTCACACCATCAACTTACACCATCAACTCACGCCTCCTCTCACGCCATCAACTCACGCCATCAACTCACACCATCAACTCACACCATCAACTCACGCCTCCTCTCACGCCATCAACTCACGCCATCAACTCACACCATCAACTCACACCATCAACTCACGCCATCAACACACCATCAACTCACGCCATCAACTTACGCCTCCTCTCACGCCATCAACTCACGCCATCAACTCACACCATCAACTCACACCATCAACTCACACCATCAACTCACACCATCAACTCACACCATCAACTCACACCATCAACTCACACCATTAACTCACACCATCAACTCACACCATCAACTCACACCATCAACTCACACCACCATCTAATTCCACCAGTCATATAACTAACCTCGTATTACCCATTATATTAATCTCGACCCATCTCCACTCCGCATCAAAAAAGGTTAGCTTTATAGCAAGTAAGTTTACGATCCTTTCTTGTTAATTCGCTCGTTGTTCTAGCGCCCACAGCGAGTGATCTTCCTGTGACTGGCTCTCTAGGACAAGTGGCCCCCAGCACACAGGGCAGTAAACACAAGTGATCTATAGCAGCATTTCCAATTATCCTGAAGGCTACTATTATGATCACGCTCATAAATCCTATAAATTCATTGCTAGATAGAATTACGGTCAGTGAAAGCGAGCTTCGGGAAATGGAACACTGAGAGTGCTCAAATAGATAACATGTTTATTACTATTAACCTTGATATCTCAATAAATATCAGGTATCAGACATATGGAATCACTAATCATGCTTCTGTTTCTCTTGTTCGCATCTTGATTGACGATTACACGGTGAGAACAAGAACCGTGTTGAATATAACACTAGTAAAAAAACATATCATTAGTTTCATGAAACATTGTAAGTTTGAGTCTTTGGTTAAATTCGCCTTTTAAACTTGACAGTCAGAAAGCAGTACTGTAGTACATGTCCTCTAGTTTGGGCTTTTTAACTTGTCAGTCAGAAGGCAGCACTGTAGTATATGTTCTATAGTTTGGGCATTTTAACTTGTCAGTCAGAAGGCAGTACTGTAGTACATGTTCTATAGTTTGGGCATTTTAACTTGTCAGTCAGAAGGCAGTACTGTAGTATATGTTCTATAGTTTGGGCATTTTAACTTGTCAGTCAGAAGGCAGTACTGTAGTATATGTTCTATAGTTTGGACATTTTAACTTGTCAGTCAGAAGGCAGTACTGTAGTATATGTTCTATAGTTTGGACTTTTTAACACTTTTGTGAGGTCACAAAGCAGACGTTAGCGCCTGTTCAGTTATTATGTTCAGTTTGAGCTGAAGATGATAGTTTAGTGTATGGTAGTCATTTTTGAGCTGAAGATGATAGTTTGGTGTATGATAGTCATTTCTGAGCTGAAGATGATAGTTAGTGTATGGTAGTCATTTTTGAGCTGAAGATGATAGTTTGGTGTATGGTAGTCATTTTTGAGCTGAAGATGATAGTTTAGTGTATGGTAGTCATTTTTGAGCTGAAGATGATAGTTTGGTGTATGATAGTCATTTTTGAGCTGAAGATGATAGTTTAGTGTATGGTAGTCATTTTTGAGCTGAAGATGATAGTTTGGTGTATGGTAGTCATCTTTGAGCTGAAGATGATAGTTTAGTGCATGGTAGTCATTTTTGAGCTGAAGATGATAGTTTGGTGTATGGTAGTCATTTTTGAGCTGAAGATAATAGTTTGGTGTATGGTAGTCATTTCTGAGCTGAAGATGATAGTTTGGTGTATGATAGTCATTTCTCAGCTGAAGATGATAGTTTGGTGTATGATAGTCATTTCTGAGCCGAAGATGATAGTTTGGTGTATGATAGTCATTTCTGAGCTGAAGATGATAGTTTGGTGTATGATAGTCATTTCTCAGCTGAAGATGATAGTTTGGTGTATGATAATCATTTCTGAGCTGAAGATGATATTTTGGTGTATGATAGTCATTTCTGAGCTGAAGATGATAGTTTGGTGAATGATAGTCATTTCTGAGCTGATTCTCTACTCTATTTCTCCTTATCTCAAAGTGCCGATATAATTATTTGTGTACATTCTCACCCTTTTGACAGTTATCCCTTCCCGTTATCCCACTGTGTGATAATATCCATGGCAATTTAGTTTGTTTTATGATGATACGCAAGAAAGCAAAGATACCCCGTCACTGGAGAGTGGAATCTCCTGCGACATCTTGTGCAGCGAGCGCACGGATAGCAATTTCTCCGGAAGTTTCTGCAAGAGCACAGTTTTTATTCTAGTCTGGTCGAAAGTTTCTGCAAGAGCACAGTTTTTATTCTAGTCTGGTCGAAAGTTTCTGCAAGAGCACAGTTTTTATTCTAGTCTGGTCGAAAGTTTCTGCAAGAGCACAGTTTTTATTCTAGTCTGGTCGAAAGTTTCTGCAAGAGCACAGTTTTTATTCTAGTCTGGTCGACTGGACGACGTGTTTGGAGAATGTGTGCTTGAAAGGTGAGTCTAAAGCGAGGGCTTTTTTAAAAAAATAGTAATGACAGGTGAGAGATGTAGCTCAGATACAGAGAGAAAAGTAAGTCTGGTAAAATTAGTTCAACTCAAATATTGACCAATGGAAGAATAGAGTAACGGAAACTGTTCAACGTCCCCCCCCCTTCTTTATACACCTTAAAGATTATGAGAAATATGTTAGTGCAAATATTTTTTTCAAAGACCAATGGCATATTTTATAGGTGGTGTGGTCTGCGTGACGTCAGGCCACTCTACTTTCCTAGAAAAATCATGTGCCCATTTAAGACTGGATGAGCCTAGGAGCCTTCGATTTAGACCAAACTGGATCTTTTGTCCTTTGTAGTCTAATCCACTAGACACGGAGCTACAGTTGGTTCCACGTCAATGAAAGTTAGAAATAAAAATCGTTACAGTTTCACGGTTAACAATGAAAGTTAGAAATAAAAATCGTTACAGTTTCATGGTTAACAATGAAAGAAAAACAATATCACTTGAAGTCACTGATATGGAATCTCCAGGAAAAAAATGTTGAGATTCCCGTGAAGAAAAATAAAATTAATGGCCAACGCTAAAAATGTAGACAAGTAGCACAAAGATGAAAATAAAAATAATTTGTCTGATCACGTAATAATCTTCGAGCCGCGATAGCTCAGTGGTTAGTGAACTGGACTACAAAGGACAAGAGGTAGGGTTCGATCCCAATCGGCGGTTTCCGGGTTCACCCAGTCTTTAATGGGCACCGGATTTTTTTTCTGGGAAAGTAAAGCGGCACGGGCGTAATACCGACCACATTACCCCAAAAATCATGTGTCGAAGGTCTGTAAAATTTATGATCACTAACACCATATTCCCTATACGCCACTTGGCGTGACGGGGGTACTTTACTGTTTTTTTACTTTCACGTAATAATCTGTATAGGCAGAGAAGGATAATAGTACATTGTGTGTGAGGAGGAGACATTCCTGGAAATAAACACTGGAGGACAACGAGATAGAATTGAGTAGAATAAAAACGTGACGTGAGCGAAAGTAAGTAAAGGAAAGTGACAACAAAACTTATAACTAACTATTATTATTTCTGGGAACTCTCCAAAGTCATCTCCTTCCATCAAGGTCCTTGACGTCTTCATAATGTTAGTCGGGGGTGAACTAATTCTTCTTTCTGTCCTTGACCTCGGACTGTAAAAGCAATCAGTGGCCGGAAATGAACTACGTTTTCATGCAAATACATTTAACTTTGGCACTAAATTTCGCTTCATTTCATAATCGGCCTGGGACAATGTTCTTACTCAACTCAGCCATGCTGATGTGTCACTACAGTGGGGTATTGATAGGAAGAAGACAGACACGTGTGTGTACGCGCATGCGTGTGTGTGAACGTGTGTGTGTGTGTGCAACAAAGACGTGTACCTCATAAGAGAATTTAATCAGCGGCGTTGTGTCGTCATCATCATTTATATACAAGACTTTGGGATTGGTTCTGGTAGCCATTTGAACTGAAGACCAAGGCGAAAACTAAGAGGAAAAAATATCGACATTCTTTGGTGGCTTTAAAGCTTGTAGTCATTGAAATGTTGCACTACAGTGGAGGAGGATTCATTGTAGTGGAGTTAGTATAGAAGAATATAGTGGAGTTAGAATCGTAGAGTAGAAATGTAGAAAATAGTGAAGAGGAATTCTATAATAATTCCTGGTAGAGTCTGACAATAGAAAAATAATGGAATTGGAATTTGGAACATTTTCAAGCGTAATAAAATAATGGAGTTTAGGGAACAAACATTTTTTTTTGGTGCCGTCAGAAAGAGGAAAAATATGGAATCACAAACATTGATTAAGAAGTAAAACAGCATATTGGACAAATAAAAGGCGGAGAAATGTTTACTACCACCACATTTCGCCTTGTGAATCTACAGATTAATGGAAGTTACTTTATTTTATTTATTTCTTTCTACCCAAATGCGCTACCGACGTTCGGACAACCTGTGTTCGATTCCCGCTGGAATCAGTGTGAGTTGTACTCGTGGTTGGAAAAAATACATCCCCCTCCGCGGTCGACACAGCCGCTTGCAGAAATGGGTACCAGGGTAGTACTTTGAGAAGGTGAGGAATGCCGATTCGCATCGTGAGTTTCAATGCTTGAAGCGATACTATACAGAAGTCTCCGAACACTTCTGGATAGGCGGCCGAGCACATATGGATGAAAGCTCGCTTGCTAAGACACCGATTCAAGTCTCCTACTTTACCTTTACTTATTGATGGGCTCTGCTGTAATATCGATGAACTGTAGACTAGATTTGATGCATGAAGCGAATGTTACTAAGTAAAAAAAAAAGTAACGGTTCCTTCACGCCTTGCAAGGCGTATGGGCAATATGGTGTTAGTGACCATATTTTTCTATAACCACGGCGCATTTTTGGGTGATGTGGTTGGTATCACGCCAGGCCGCCTTTACTTCCCAGAAAAATCTCTGGTACCTATTTTTAGCGACTGGGTGAACCCCAGAGCCTTGTCAGTGCGACAGAAATCAGCCAGTGCTGGGGATCGAACCCGGAATGTTATTACGTAAGTTATTAAATAATGTCCATTAATTAAAAAAAAAAGAAAAGTAAAGTACCCCCGTCACGCCAAGTGGCGTATAGGGAATAAATATGGTGTTAGTGACCATAAATTTTACAGACCTTAAGCACATGGTTTTTAGGGTAATGTAGTCGGTATTACGCCCATGCCGCTTTACTTTCCCAGGGAAAAATCCGGTACCCATTTGAGGCTGGGTAAACACGGAAACCGTCGATTGGTATCGAACCCTACCTCTTGTCCTTTGTAGTCCAGTTCACTAACCACTGAGCTATCGCGACTTCTTCAATTAATATGGATTGAAAATAATCATGGATGTTTCAGATTATATCCAGAATTCAAAGCTGTGCTTCAAAACTGTGCTTCAAAACTGTGCTTCAAAACTGTGCTTCAAAACTGTGCTTCAAAACTGTGCTTCAAAACTGAACTTTGACCGTTTTGTCGTCTAGAAAATCTTTGTCAGGATAGTTTTGAGCGCGGATGGAAGTTGGCAACAAGATCAACGTGACTATAAAAACAATGTTAAGTCAGTCCTATTATATGGTTGTGAAACATGGAGAACAACAAAATTGACAATCATGAAGATACAGGCTTTCATTAATGGATGCTTACGCATAATAAAAGGATGGAAATGGCAGGACAAAATCACTAAAATAGAATTATGGAAACGTACCAGTGAAATACCAGTGGATAAAGAGATACAGCGAAGACGATAGCGCTGGATAGGGCACACACTGCAGAAGCCAACTGAGAGTATTACAGAACATGCATTTTTTTGGAGTCCGCAAGGGGTAAAGACAAAGAGGAAGACCAACGAATTCTTGGAGAAGACATATAGAAGCAGAGATGATGGGGAAGACATGGAATGATCTTAAAAGATTGGCAAGAAACAGAACGACTTGAAAAGTGTTTGCTGAAGAACTATGCTCCACAGGGAGCTGAAAGGTAGAAGAAGAAGATAAAAACATTTAGTTTGGGAAACTGAAACAAAACGAATAGATGTTACAATAAATTATAACAACTCACACATTACTTTGTAACAATCTTCAAGTTCACATTGTCTGTATCGATGAACACTTTGATAGAACATGGGCAAAGTTTGTGGATATGGAATGTCTATAAATAGATAAAAATAGTTATTTATTCGGTAACATAACGTGTCTGTTATCAACGTTGAATTGTGTTTTGAATGTGCCAGACATGGGATTTAGATGCAGCAACGATTAGAGGCAGATGGAATATCAGTTGAAGCAAGAGCGAAAACACGTTTGTCGATATCATATATCAGCATAGAAATGAACAAGGAAAACGGAAGTCTGAGAAATGAGACTCAGTTAAAGATCAATTTATATGCTTTCCGTCGTCTCCCAGTTTTGTCTTATATAAGGTAATAACAGGCTATTTTATCATTGATAAACAATGTCTTTCACTATATTCTGATGAAGGTATTAAACTGTGTACAGTTTACGTGTGTTAGAGGAGTGTTGACTATTTTTGTGTTTTAACGTGATGGACTGGATACCATCATCAACATTGGGTGCCGTCTCTGCATAGAAGGTTGGCTACTATGGAGCGCCATTCCACTCTATCTCTTGCTTTGATGGTGCAGATTGTCATAGGCTGACTTGTCCATCTTTTGATGTTACTCGTCCATGTTAGTCTTGGTCTGCCTCTGCCTCTTTTACCTTGCATTTTACTTTGTATTTTTCCTTCCAATATTACTTTTATTAGCCTATGTCTTTTAACATGCCCCAAAAATTTCATTTGTCTTGTTCTAATTGTGTTTAGTAGTTTTATTTTCATTTTTAGTTGTTTTAAAACTTCATCATTTGTTATTTTTTTCCCTTTTTCCCATCCAATTCTACCTATTCTTCTATGTATCCACATTTCAAAGGCTTCACTTTTTTTCTGTTCTGTTTTCTTGTCTAATGTCCATGTTTCTGCACCATATAGGAATATTGAGAAGATGTAACATTTTGCTATTCTTAGTTTTAGCTCTGCTGTTATTTGTTTTAATGTTAGTATACTTTTCATGGCAATACAATTACTTTTTGCCATACCTATTCTGTTGTTTATTTCAGTTTTACATTTTCCGTCACTGGTTATAGTATGTCCCAGGTAGTTATAGCCCTGAACTGTCTCTAGATGTATTCCCTTAACTTTGATATGTATTTGTAGGTCTTGAGAATTTTCTTTGTTTATGATCATAGTTTTAGTCTTCATTTCTTTAGGCTTCATTTCTCTGTTCTGTTTTCTTGTCTAATGTCAAGTTTCTACGCCATATAGGAATATTGAGAAGATGTAACATTTTGCTATTCTTAGTTTTAGCCCTGGTGTTATTTGTTTTGATGTTAATATGTTCTTCATGACATTAAAATTACTTTTTTGCCATTTCTATTCTTTTCTTTATTTCAGTTATACATTTTCCATCTCGTTATAGTATGTCCAAGGTAGCTGTAGTTCTGAACTGTCTCCAGGTCTATTCCTTCAATGTTGATATCCACTTGTGAGTTTTGAGTATTTTCTTTGTTTACGATCATAGTTTTAGTCTTTTTGATATTTATATCTAGTCCATATATTTTGCTTGTCATAGTAAATCATTAGTAAATATAAAACCAAATAGAAACAAAATAAACCTAGTTCTAGAACTAAACTCTATTTCATCGTCACTATTTTAAAAGGAAATTAAAAATATTGCAGTTGGTAGCACTTCCCATGATAATATTAGTTTTTAAAAATAGTGATCATGACCTTGATGTCCTCTCGTTTCCTACAGGGTAGTTTCAAATTTCCAAAGATTATCACACGACACGTCAACAAGCGTGCGAGAATAGAATGTATTGAACACAGGCGAGTATTTAAATGTTGGCACACTTTACACGCAATATAAATCTGACAAGTCGGACTGGTAGGAAATGTTATTGACTTCACATGACAAACGTAAATCTGATTTTTGTCCCGACGAAGTGAAATATGACATCTCCAGTCTCATAAATGTGCCTCAGATCCCATAACTCAGAGTTCATTTCTCTGCCATCTCTAACTCATAAAACTGTCACAACCCATTGTCTGCCGATTCTACCTCATGAACTCATAATAATCTGTTTATGGTCAAGCATGACGTGATCAATTTGAAATTAACTCATTGTGTGTCACATACGATGACTTCAGCAATTAATCTCGTTCACGAAAGTCAATATTTTTAGCAGTTCGGCTTAGCCACACCTCTTTATGTGAAAAGTCGCTACGTTTTGTAATAATTAAAGCTACTTGTTCTTAAGTCACTATATAGAACCAATTCTGACCTATGGAAGCGAATCAAAGACAGTAGACAAACAAATGAAAAGACGATTTGAGGCCCCAAAGATGGGATTTCTCAGAAGAATGGTGAAAGTTCCCTGGACAGATAAAAAGACCAATGAGGAAGTTCTCAAAGAGGCCAACACAAAAAGGCAGCTCCTAAAAAACATCAGGAAGAAACAATCAACTTTTTCGGGCACATCATGAGAAGAGGAAAGGTGGAATACTTGGTTACAATTGGCATATTACAAGGAAAGAGAGATCGTGGACGACAAAGAGAGAAAATACTGGATAGCTTAGTGTCATGGCATGGAAAACAGTCAACAACAGAACTGATACGATGCACTGTAGATAGAAGATTGTGGAAGGACATGATCGCCTACGCCAACCGGTATGGCACATGATGATGATGTTCTTAAGTCGACGGCTAGACTGTTCATACTTTCGCTTTATGATAATCAACGTACAGAATAAATTTATAAAATGAGAATGAGCAACAATCATAATAAGACTACAAACGCAACTAGGCCAGTTGCATTCTGTAGCGTATGGCGTACATGTATGGTATTTAAAAAAAAAGTAAAGTGCCCCCGTCACGCCAAGTGGCCTATAGGGAAGATAGTGTTAGTGACCATACATTTTACAGACCTTCGGCACATGATTTTTGGGGTAATGTGGTCGATTTTACGCCCGTGCAGCTTTACTTTCGTCGAAAAATATCCCGGTACCCATTAAAGGCTGGGTGAACCCGGAAGCCGGCGATTGGGATCAAACCCTACCTCTTGTCCTTTGTAGTCCAGTTCACTAACCACTGAGCTGTATATGTAGGGTATGCCGATATAGTTTAAATGTCATAAAAACAGTTATAAAAAACGTGATCAGCATCTCTTTAGATCTCATTAGTTTTTCAGAGAAAATGTAAGGCGTCCATTCTCAGATAAAATGTGGCACTCATTCTCAGAGAAAATCAATTATTCTCATTCTCATAGAAAATATAAGGTACTCTTTATCAGAGAAAATGAATTATTTTCATTCTCATAGAAAATATAAGGCACTAATTCTCATATAAAATATATGGTACCCATTATCAGAGAAAATATATGGCGAGTAGTAAGGAAGGGTGTTTTGAGCAAGGATTTGAACATTTCGTGAAGTATCGTGCATCATTGGCCTGTATCGTGCAGCACAATCTCGTCGTCCAGCATGTATCGTGCAATCTCAGGTGACCTCGCCGGGTGGTCGGTCTTATCTGAAGTGGTCAAGTGGTCGGCCTCGTCTTATCTCGTGGTCAAGTGGTCGGCCTCGTCTTATCTCAGGTGCGACCAGTGGTTCTAAAACTTGTGTTTGGAGACCAGTGGTTCTAAAACTTGTAGGTGTGTTTGGTTCTAAAACTTGTATGTCAGTCTAAAACTTGCGGGGGGTCGTGTGATGGCAACAGGAAATATGGAGACCAGTGGTTCTAAAACTTGTATGTCAGCGGTTCTCAAAACTTGCGGGGGATGGGTCGTGTTATTATCAAGTGAGCGTGCTGGCTATGGAGACCTCTAAAACTTGTATGTCAGTCTAAAACTTGCGGGGGGTGTCGTGTTATCATGTGATGGCAACAGGAGGCAAAGGGGTGTTAGTAACGATCATCATATTCGGGCCACCTCGGTCATCATCATCATCGGCGCTGGGGTCGTCGGTCGCTGGTCGGCGGTCGCTGGTCGTCGGCGGTCGCTGGTCGTCGCTGGTCGTCGTCGCGGGTCGGCTCGGGCATCATCATCAAGCTACATCCTCAACAGCATCATCATGTGCCACACCCTCAACAACAACATCATCAAGCCACACCCTCAACTCTCTCTCTCTCTCTCTCTCTCTCATCATGTGCCACCCTCAACAACATCATCATCAAGCTACATCCTCAACAGCATCATCATCATGTGCCACCCTCAACAACATCATCATCAAGCTACATCCTCAACAGCATCATCATCATGTGCCACCCTCAACAACATCATCATCAAGCCACACCCTCAACTCTCTCTCTCTCTCTTTCACGCTAAAGCAAAACAAAAAAGTCGCTCTATATTTCACATATATTTATTAATACGACAAATACACAACACATATGAGAAAATATATATTACTGTCCGATTGGTGATAATTTTAAGCGTCCGTGGGCCCCTCGAAGCCGAATTATCCACGGGGCGAGCAAACGATAAATAATACGATCGTTTATGTGCTGTCTCGCTGAAAAAGGCATGAGAATTCTGTTAAGTTTCGCGCCTCGACACTTAAGAAGTATATAATAAGCACAATATAGACCGCACGTGTTGGAAAACAAATCTTGCAACACCCGCGGGTTGTAGACGAATGGAGCGTGTGAGTTTTGCTCTATAAAGTTTAAAATATCCACATGTCTGGGAGGCAAACCGTAGGAATCGAAATACTCACATTCGCCGAGCCCGTTGTAAAAGAGGGCCACCCAATGCTCACCGGGTTCGTGTGCCGGGTCGGTGTTTATGACAAAGGCTGCGGTCGCCGTTGGGTCGATGCTGGGAGGTAAGTGGTTTCGTGGAATGACACAAACAAGGGAACAACGCCGAACGAAAATATCCGACATCAAAAGGTTGTAAATCTCCATCGTGTTCATCTTCTCGCTCGCTCAAACGGTGAAGTCTGTTAGAATCTGCCTTGTTTTCGACACCTCGAGCACTGAGTCCAACTCGGCGTAGACGATGACTTGGAGGGGGGTAGTTGTGGGAGCGGAAAACTTGAGTTCTATCGACAAGGGTCCGCTTGTGGCTAGCTCAAAATGGGCGCCCTTCACATCGACTCTGTTTAACATGTAACGATCCTGCACAAAGACATCAGAGTGCAAACGACCCATCATTTCAACCTCTTTACTACCCGAAGTCAAATCGCGCCGTGTTTTAAAACCCTCATTTGCTTTCAAATCGTCATGGTAGCCAGCTGTGTCTTTGTAGAACAGAGCGGCCGTCAAGTATCCCGTTTTCGCATCCTCCCCGTAGTTTAGCGTAGCTTCAAACACCGCTCTAAAAGGATAGGTATTCTCCGACGGTGTAACCAACGTGTCGTTTAACGATACGTCGACTTGTGAAAATAGACTGTGAAGGTAATTGTTGACCGGTCCTACCTCAGCATCGGGTGGTACACTATCACCATTCGGGAGGGTGATCTTGACCCGCAGCTGCAAAAACGTGTTGAAAAGATCTAGATACTCCTCGCTGTTTCCAGAAATGAAAAACTCTATCGGTGCGCTATGCGACAAGGCTGCGATCGGACGAATTTCAATAAACTGTCCAGAGTCTAGAGATGTCTGTGTGGGTGGAACGCTAAATAAATCCAAACCAGAGTGAAGACATTCGCACGATTTGGGGTGAACGAGGGACATTATTAGTCGAAAATATCCTTTGCCACCCTCGTCTTCTTCTTCTTCTTCGGGTTGTACACCGAATGAAGGGGGACCTGTCTAGCTGTCGATTTTATCAGCTTCGTAACCGGTTCTCCCGGCGGGGGTAGCTTCATAACTCGCTTTCTGATTTGTCGTAAACCACTTCCTGATTGGTTGTTATCACGCAGGTGGTCTACGGCCCCGTGTAGCAACCGCTGACCGGCCTCCTTAGCTCGGTCTTTGAAAGCTTCACCGACATTTTTCCCGGCTAATGCGTCCTGTGCGACCTGCAGACCGGTCCCCAATCCTTCTCTGAGCAAGGCCTTACCGCCGGTTTTTAACCAGGGTAAAATAGCCCTCCCGATTCCACCGAAGAAACTACCGATTCCCCGACCGCTCTGACTTCGACCTCCTATAAACACGGGCATCCCATCACCCGCCTGACAACAGTAAAAGTCTTCGTATAACTCAACATCGCGATGAAGGGGGGTGTGTCTCACCATTATACCAGCTCGAGATGTTTCTTCACTCGAAAGTGTACCGTTAGCACCGACGTTCCGCTGGTGAATGGAATGGTTTTTCCGTGTTCGTTGGCTAAAAGGATCTCGACGGTATCGAAGGAAAATCTACTCAGGGGTAGGTAGTGAGGCTTATCGTAGATCCGAAACACCGAGGTGTGATTTCTATTGAGAACAGGCACGCTCCTTAGGAGAGGTACCATCACATCCCCGACCGGTCTGGGGGAAACGAGATCGCAGTAGACGTAGACATTCTTCGCAACGCTTTCCAAGTCCATTACCCCCACGCTGAAGATATCGGGAGCCGTGTCTGATATAGAGGTCGTGGGGAAGGCTAACATGTTTTTCAAAGTGTCGCTTATGGTAACACTGACTCCTTTTTCGTAAAGTTTCAAGATGGCTTTATTCACCTCTTTTGCGTAAATGAATCTCATTTTCTTCCCTTTCGCATCCCCGTTCGACTCATCCTCCGCTTTTATGATCGAGGCATTCAACGCGCCGATGAACGCATCGGGTTTCGTGTATAACCCAGGCTCCAATGTCACGTTGAAATAAAATCTAGCGTCGCAAATATCGTCGTTAGCGAGAGATTCGTACCGAATCCAGACATCACCCTCTATTACATTGAAATAATTTAGCGGAAACTGTATCTCCACCAATGCGATCTCATACTGCGCCGAAATGTCAATGGTCTGAGGGAGTTTAACGAAAAAGTGGCCGGGGTTATTATCCTTAAAAAGGTCCATAGATGCATTGCTGGGTAGGGTGACATAAAAACTCATTTTTTTTTACTCGTTTCACCGTCGCCTCTCCAAGTTTGGATTCGGTAGCATGTAACCCAAACAGCTGGTCAGTAGGGCTATCCACAGTTTTCCCTCCTTGGCATCTGACTTTTCGGTGGTCAGATTGAACAGCGAAACCGCGACAACGGTATATATAACTACCACTTGACAAATAAAGACAAGTTCTAAATAGGGGGATAGTTTCCCAAACACCGATCCCCTGCGTGGTTCGCTCTCTATCCTCACTCCCGAGGTTACGGCTCGCAAATCGGGCTCTCCGCCAAAAGTTTCCACTTCTTCGTCTTCTTCTGCTCTCATCTCTAGTTTTTGTACCTGACAATGTCCTTGGACGGTATCCAAGTGTTAAATGAGGAATCGTACCCGAACCATTTGACTAAACTCTCTCTTCGCCCGAATGATGTGCGTCGCTCGGTTATGATACTCTCGATTCTGTACTCGTGCTTGTCTCCAACTTTTTGAATTTCCGGTGTGTAGAATGACCCCTCTATCTCATCACCCTTATCGTCTTTCAACACATATATAACGGGGTTTCTTTCATTTACTCGACTGATGGAAAACAGTTCCTCCGTCCAAGCCGGGGCATAACCCTTTTTAAAATTGGCTCTGCCCAGGACCAGTCTAACTCGATCACCGGGCTTATACGGGGTCTTTGAAATTTTAAGTTGCGTTTGTTATTATACAACGTGTTCCATACCTGTTCGTGATTGTCTGCATTGACGTCGACCGGTGCCATTTTTATACTTCTGTGATACGAATGGTTATAACTTCGAAGTAGGGCGGGTAGGACTCGGACATAAGACAGCTTATTGGATTTCGTGAAATATCGCCACATCCGTTGTTTTAGAGTCCTATTAAAGCGTTCTACCACGGCGGCCTTAATATCTTCGTTCTGCGTAGTGAAAAAGTGAACGTTGTTGTCCGCGAGGAATTTCTGAAATGTTCTGTTCAGAAACTCTGACCCCTTATCCGTTTGAAGACTCGCGGGTTTCCCATCGCGAAATATCTTTCCAACGGCTTCGACTAAGGATTTCCCCGTTTTGGTTCGTATCGGTACAGACCACGCGAATTTACTGAAAACGTCCACGCAAGAAACCAAATAGGAATAGCCGTCGTTGTGGTTTTTCAAATGTCTCAAATCAATTAGGTCTGCCTGATATTGCTGTTGGGGGCCACTCGTTATAATGGGACGCCTTTCAAATCTGCGACGAATTGGTTTATGAAGGGTATAGGTATCCTGATGACTCAACCATTGTTTGATCTTTGCGAGTCCCAGTTTGGTGTTACGTTGCAGGGCCGTTGCACCACTATAAGCCCCTGGTCGACTAGGGTCAAAGTAATGACGTCTCAATATTTTCTCCACCGTTCCCATTTTGGTGTTGGGATTCCGCTCTTTCTTTTTTTAGGTCTCAGTTTATACGTGGTTACGGGTGGAGTGGTTTCATTACCTAGCTTTGCGGTTTCGGCTGCTGGTGGTGTTGGTGGTGTCTTGGTCTGCGCTGGTGATACTTCGATTGGTGGTGGTGGTGGGGAATGTGTTTTTTCTGTTGTCGTGTTGTGTTGAATGAGATCGACCGAACCCAATGAGCGACGTTTATACTGCTCCAATCTAGTTAAATATTGATGCAGGGCACGTTGGTACACTCTGGCCTTATCGGCGGGTGCTAAATCATCTCGGAATAGGATACGTTGCATTTCATCATCTAAATCTCTCAAGTTGTCACCGATTGCCTCGGGAGGGCTATACGACGGGTTAGTAGTCTGTGTAAGACCCTCGAGGAATCGAGGATCCATCAATATCATTTTTTGGCCATTGTTATGCACCTAGTACGCCCCCGAGAATATTTAATATAGGACGGAGCAAAGCCCCTATGAACCCACCGGTTTGTAGAATCTCTTTCCGCCGCTTAAGATTCGGTTTCTTTTTAGTGAGAAGTCTCAACTTGTGCTTGTGTCGACGTAGCTCGCACTTCTGTCGCTGCGTGAGTCTAACATTACCTTTTAATATGTTATGACAACACTCGCACAAAAAGTTAATGAGTTTGGGAGAGGCTGTTTTTAATATGGTTCTTAAACCGCTCGGCGAGGCGGCGCGCATACATTTCAATATTTCACCGTACCGTCTAAGTGATTCATCACACATGATTCTCTACTTTGGTACGTAGACGATTTGTCTCTCCCCTGGGAATATTTTTGTTCTCACCCAAAGATTATCGGGTGTCTCCTGACGAAGATCGATCAGCAAATAACCGTGAGGAGACGCTGTCGCGTCCTTAAAACTATCTTGGAGGTACCCCGCCTGGCCTGGGTACATTTGTTTGGCCAGATTTATAATTTGACTCCCATCTCTCGGGTTCTTGAAAAGGACTAGATAGTGCGTATTGAGACTTATGGTTCGATGTTCTTTATTTTTTCCAAATAGGTTTTGAACAATGTACATCACACTAATATCTCTGTGATGACTACCTTTGGTGAATAATTTTGTTACCCTCTCGTCCGTCTCAGACATCAAGTCATCGATGATGATCAGTCTTCTCTTCTTACCACCTTCCAATTTATCGACGTCTGGTAGACTCTCGATAAATCTCACTGACCTCATAGTCTCGTATATCGGTTGCCATTCCGCATAACACCATATAACTTCCTCCGGTACGGGGACAGCTAACTCGTGAAGGTTCTGTATAAACTTTTGTACAAATACCGTTTTCCCACACCCGGTAGGACCGGCTATCAGAGCTGTGAAAGGATGATTCCATCGGGGATCCATCGTCACAAGTGCTACCAACTTTAGTGATTATACCATCCACAAAAATAACAAGGAGTGATTTTAGGTCAGCCCGCCGGGTTTCACTTCTTCAATTAACACTTATTTTAAAAAAAAACACATCCTATATAAATTATGTTACACACACCTCATATTTCGCACATATCACCCTGTTTGGACCCTTCCCGAAGTCACGGAACATGTCGCAACACGACTGATAACGTATTACCTCGTCTGATAACATATTACCTCGCCTGATAACATATTGCGTTAGCTACTATAAATAGACGGTCCTCGATACGATAAACGTCGAAGGTATAAAAACCCCAGCCGAGCAGTGTACACACATAGATAACCAGCGTCTGTTGCCAGGTGGCTTGTGTTTGTTTTTGCTTTGACTATGGAGTCGTCTAGCTTGAATACGCCAATTTCGTTTGATGCCAGTGATCAGCGCATATTTATGTCACGCGGAAATGAGACTGTAGTTCCGTTGTCTAAAGATGGCGTTAAGGCAGTCTCGGTTTGTGTTTTTCGTAACAGACCGTTGATAAATATAAGGACATATAGCGGTGACAGTTTTTTTAAGTTTCCTACCCGAACTGGGATAACAATATCGAGAGAGGAATTTATCGCTTTAGTTGATATGCGAGAAGACATTTTAACCGCATATGCTAACCTCAACTACACGCCACCTGTTGTTAACCACCACCAGATCAGCTACACGCCACCTCTCCTTAACCAGCTCAACTACACGCCACCTGTTGTTAACCACCAGAACTACACACCATCTCTTGTTAACCCGAATCTCATCAACTACACGACCCCTCCTTTTGTTAACCAAGGGAACCTCGCTCTTGTTAATCAGACGACAGATCCGGCGGCCACTATCGATGTCCCGGGTGTTTCAGCTGAGTCACCAATTACCTATTCCAGCTGTGATCAAGGTTTTGTCAAAATGGAGGGCGGTTGTGTTGTGAAGGCTAATGAAACTTCCTACGCCCCTGTGTTTGATAGACATTTAACACAAACAGACAGTACAGCCAAAACAGGAGGGAGGAAACCCAGACGCTTAAAATTATCACCAATCGGACAGTAATATATATTTTCTCATATGTGTTGTGTATTTGTCGTATTAATAAATATATGTGAAATATAGAGCGACTTTTTTGTTTTGCTTTAGCGTGAAAGAGAGAGAGAGAGAGTTGAGGGTGTGGCTTGATGATGTTGTTGTTGAGGGTGTGGCACATGATGATGCTGTTGAGGATGTAGCTTGATGATGATGTTGTTGAGGGTGGCACATGATGAGAGAGAGAGAGAGAGAGAGAGTTGAGGGTGTGGCTTGATGATGTTGTTGTTGAGGGTGTGGCACATGATGATGCTGTTGAGGATGTAGCTTGATGATGATGCCCGAGCCGACCCGCGACGACGACCAGCGACGACCAGCGACCGCCGACGACCAGCGACCGCCGACCAGCGACCGACGACCCCAGCGCCGATGATGATGATGACCGAGGTGGCCCGAATATGATGATCGTTACTAACACCCCTTTGCCTCCTGTTGCCATCACATGATAACACGACACCCCCCGCAAGTTTTAGACTGACATACAAGTTTTAGAGGTCTCCATAGCCAGCACGCTCACTTGATAATAACACGACCCATCCCCCGCAAGTTTTGAGAACCGCTGACATACAAGTTTTAGAACCACTGGTCTCCATATTTCCTGTTGCCATCACACGACCCCCCGCAAGTTTTAGACTGACATACAAGTTTTAGAACCAAACACACCTACAAGTTTTAGAACCACTGGTCTCCAAACACAAGTTTTAGAACCACTGGTCGCACTGAGATAAGACGAGGCCGACCACTTGACCACGAGATAAGACGAGGCCGACCACTTGACCACTTCAGATAAGACCGACCACCCGGCGAGGTCACCTGAGATTGCACGATACATGCTGGACGACGAGATTGTGCTGCACGATACAGGCCAATGATGCACGATACTGCACGAAAAGTTCAAATCCTTGCTCAAAACACCCTTCCTTACTACTATGGCGTAGTAGAGGCAGAGACTAACATGGACGAGTAACATCAAAAGATGGACAAATCAGCCTATTACAACCTACACCATCAAAGCACGAGACAGAGCAAAATGGCGCTCCATGGTAGCACAACCTTCAGGCAACCTTCGTTGCGGAGATGGCACTCGATGATGATGATGCTTAGTGAAAATAAGTTGCGTCCATTCTCAGTGAAGATATAAGATAATGCAAGGCAATTTATTACAGTTTCGCATTTTTATGCATTCATTTGCATTTTTGTGCTTTAACACATCTCCCTCTTTCTCCCCAAGATATAAGGTACCCATTATCAGAGAAAATAAATGGCGTCTATTCTCAGAGAAAATATGGCGTCCATTTTCAGAGACAAGTGTGAGCACTGAGCTTAAGCCGAAATAAACACCGCAACATTTGAAAATCGAACCCGTTATAAAGCGATCAGCAAAAGGGCGCAATGACCACTTCGTTCCCGTGATTTCATTGTACTCGTTCATAAGTTACTTTACGTGGGTTTATTTAGAAACCATTTGAAAAGAAGAAATGGGCCCAAGACACTAGGCGATTGGCCAGTGGTTACTTCAAAGCTGGTTTTGATCTAGTAAATTGCAGTGTATGTTTTAATCCACCCTTAACCATACAACGATCACATCGATGTCCTTATCGAGATGTCATTTTCCCGTACATCTATAGCATACGATTTGTATGTGACACACTACCTCTATGGGGACCTCGGGAGTCTAGCTGGGAAAACTACCTGACTGGGCTACCGACGTTCGGACAACCCGTGTTCGATTCTCGCTGGATGCCGTGTGAGTTGTACTCGTGGATGGAACAAAATACCCATTCGCTCGACCCAGCCGCTGGCAGAAATAGGTACCGGGGTAGTACTCTGGGAGAGTGAGGAGTGTTGACTCGCATCTTTGGTTTCTATGCTTGAAGTGACACTGTCCAAAAGTCTCCGAACACTTCTGGATAGGCGGCCGAGCACATATGGGTGAAAGCTCGCTTGCTAAGACGCCGGTTCAAGTCTCACACTTTACCTTTACCTTTACACACCTCCCTTATTTAATACCAACTTTACCACGACCATACATAATTAAATATTTGTATATGGTTTTATTGAGATAGAGTTGCTTGCATAGAACAGAGACAAATGGCGAGATTTGATAAAAAAGATCTTTAAAAGATTGAAAACTGCTAGAATAAAAATTTAGATAAGAGAAAGAGTATCTGGGTCTACGCCCTATCGGTCGGCTACGGCTCGAAAGGTCAACAGACAAACAGACAGACAGGCAGGCAGGCAATGCAGACAGACAGACAGACAGACAGATAGATAGATAGATAGATAGATAGATAGATAGATAGATAGATAGATAGATAGATAGATAGATAGATAGATAGATAGATAGATAGATAGATAGATAGATAGATAGATAGATAGATAGATAGATAGATAGATAGATAGATAGATAGATAGGCAGGCAGGCAGGCAGGCAGGCAGGCAGGCAGGCAGGCAGGCAGGCAGGCAGACAGACAGACAGACAGACAGACAGACAGACAGACAGACAGACAGACAGACAGACAGACAGACAGACAGACAGACAGACAGACAGACAGACAGATAGATAGATAGATAGATAGATAGATAGATAGATAGATAGATAGATAGATAGATAGATAGATAGATAGATAGATAGATAGATAGATAGATAGATAGATAGATAGATAGATAGATAGATAGATAGATAGATAGATAGATAGATAGATAGATAGATATATCAAAATCACGTGAGAAGGTTATAAACAATTAAGGTCACTAACACCATATTCCCTACACGCCACTTGACGTAACGGGCCTCCTGAATTTTACTTTTATAACCTAGAAGATTAGCAAGCTTGGGAATGAAGACAAGACTAGACGAGACAAGACAAGACTAGACAAGCCGTTGACTATGATCGCACACAATCTCTTGTTTTTAGTAGTCCAGTTCACACATCATTACTTTCAGTGTTGATGTTTGCTAACACATATTTATTTCTTTGTAGTCCATTGCTGATATTTGTGTGGTTGCATTGTCAAGATCTGTCCAACGATAAACGTTTTATTCCCATAACTTGATGACTTCAATACGTGCAAATTGTTCAAACTCTACATCATTACGCTTTTAGCAAGGCTGTTCACAAAATGGAGGAGAATCGGTGTAAATG
The DNA here is from genome assembly GCA_032433765.1 of Megaustenia siamemsis. NCBI lineage: Eukaryota > Metazoa > Mollusca > Gastropoda > Stylommatophora > Ariophantidae > Megaustenia > Megaustenia siamemsis. The sequence continues at coordinate 70,390,285 of JAVIAB010000047.1, read as the reverse complement.
TGCACATACATATGTATATAATAGCAAGAGAGACGGTAAAGCTGGTGTAACGTAAGTCAAATATAAATTATGTGTTGGAACTTTATAATAAATGGCAGCTTCACACAATTTCTGATTTTCGGTTCGTGACCGTACGTATGAAACTGCCATAGCTTTTCAGCCATTTATATATAAATGTATAATAAAAATATTATATTGTCTCCCTTGCGTGTTTACATATGCAACTTCCTGATATTTTATCTGTGTCTGTCCCCCGATAAGGACATTTTCGGTCGAAACGTTCTTGTGTAGTTTCATCATTTATTCTGAAAGCAGTAATATTAATTTAATATCACCCTTCCATTCATCATCATCATCAAGTACGGGACCTGCTGGCGTAGGTGATCATGTCTCTCCATAACTTTCGATCTCGACAGTTATTTATCATTTCTGTTGTTGACCTTTTGCCAAGCCATTCTCTTAAGCTTTCTGGCATTTTTTTCTCTTTGCCTCCCTCTATCGCTTCGTCCCTCAATTTTTCCAGTTATTACATACAATATATTCCAGTTGTTCTCTTCTTATTACATGGCCAAAAAATGATGACTGTTTCTTTCAAATATTTGAAATTAGATCTCGTTTTGCTTTGACCTATTTCAGAACATTTTCATTACTCTTCTTAGCTGTCCATGGTATTCTCAACATTCTTCTGTAAAACAACATTTCTAAAGAGTCCAGTGATTTTCTTGTTTGTTGTCCTTTCCATTACTAATCACAAATCGGGACACTTTTCTCCAGTTTTCTAATCCTTTCGCTGGTGTCTGTGATTTGGTGAAATTATCACCTGTCAATTTTCGTTGCTCTCGTCCCATTTGGTATGGTACAGAAACCTCGGTATGTCTTAGCGTGTTACTGTTCAGACTTCTTTGTGTAATATAATTCCCAGATCTGAAAGCTTGTAAGTGAAGAATATAACTGTCTGAGATACTCTAGATTCTTTGCATTTGTCAGGATGTGGACTCTTAGGTTTTGTGTCTTTTCTCAAGTTATTATAATTTTAGTCTTCGTAATACTTATTTTAATAAATAGATCAGTGGTCTCTCTCTCTATCTCTCTCTCTCTCTCTCTATATATATATATATATATATATATATATATATATATATATATAGCGATCATAACGATTGACTACAAATACGAAGCAGAAATAAATGAAAGAATGTAACTGACAAAATGCATTTTCACTACATAAAGTATATAGCAACATCAAGGCGTACAAAAAAGTGCTAAAGCGGTGAATAGTAAAGTGTTATATCTATCCAAAATTCGTATATTGAACTGTAACGTGGGAGCTAGATTAGAGAACAATATTGAAGCCACTGAGATGTGGATTTAGAACGAGAAGAATTGGATGGATGAACAGAAATGGAAATTAATAATGACGTTTTTAAACGGTTTAAAATGGAGAGAAAAAAACTATTGAACGCAATTTAAACAATCCAAATGGAACTGCTTGGGCACATGGCAAAAACAACATATATACTGAACATCATCTTGGAGGTATAAATACAAAGCAAACGTTGTAGAGACTAACGTGGATTGATAAGGTCAAGAGATTGACAGGTAAACTTCGACAGAGTGTACCAACAAGGCAGGAGACAAAGTAAATTAATGGTCCATGGTAGCTAACTTTCAATAAGGAGGCGACACAAGATGATGTTGAAGAATTTTAACTTTTGTTTTTTGACTGTTGTGGAAATAGGCTGCTCACCGACAAGAAACAGTAGAGTATCACCTATTTGACTGTCCAAAGCTCACTGACAAGAAACAGTAGAGTATCATCTATTTGATTGTCCAAAGCTCACTGACAAGAAACAGTAGAGTATCATCTATTTGATTGTCCAAAGCTCACTGACAAGAAACAGTAGAGTATCACCTATTTGACTGTCCAAAACTCACCGACATGAAACAGTAGAGTATCACCTATTTGACTGTCCAAAGCTCACCGACAAGAAACAGTAGAGTATCACCTATTTGACTATACAAAGCTCACCGACATGAAACAGTAGAGTATCACCTATTTGACTATCCAAAGCTCACCGACATGAAACAGTAGGGCATCGCATATTGAATTGTCCAAAGCTCACCGACAAGAAACAGTAGAGTATCACCTATTTGACTATACAAAGCTCACCGACATGAAACAGTAGAGTATCACCTATTTGACTGTCCAAAGCTCACCGACATGAAACAGTAGGGCATCGCATATTGAATTGTTCAAAGCTCACCGACAAGAAACAGTAGAGTATCACCTATTTGACTGTCCAAAGCTCACCGACATGAAACAGTAGAGTATCACCTATTTGACTATACAAAGCTCACCGACATGAAACAGTAGAATATCACCTATTTGAATGTTCAAAGCTCACCGACATGAAACAGTAGAGTATCACCTATTTGACTGTCCAAAGCTCACCGACATGAAACAGTAGGGCATCGCATATTGAATTGTTCAAAGCTCACCGACAAGAAACAGTAGAGTATCACCTATTTGACTGTCCAAAGCTCACCGACATGAAACAGTAGAGTATCACCTATTTGAATGTCCAAAGCTCACCGACATGAAACATTAGAATATCACCTATTTGAATGTTCAAAGCTCACCGACATGAAACAGTAGAGTATCACCTATTTGACTGTCCAAAGCTCACCGACATGAAACAGTAGAGCATCGCATATTGAATTGTTCAAAGCTCACCGATATCAGAGCAAATCTACTTCCCCAAAACCCTGATAAATGGAATACCTTGTACTGAACTGCTAGGGAACTCAGAAATACCTGCAGATACCCAGCATGGCATGCTGGACACGTAACAACAACAGCAAAACACGCGTCTGAATATTTTTTAAAGAATCTTTTATTGGCCTTTTTCTTGGCACTGTGATCTAAAATATGAAAAGCCTTGAACCATGAAACATCATCTCATCTCTAGTGGCTATTTTCACTTTTGCAGATTTGTCAATATAATTCATGTTTCGCAAACATTAAGGATGCAACAAAGGAAGCGCTAAATCTGATATGAGATCTCATTGAAATAGTCGCAACTATCCAGATTTATTCTAGAGATTAAGCACAGATGTTGTAACTTATAATATACTACCGGCTACACGTGTCCAAGATACGATTAATTTCGCCAAAGAAAGTGTCTTATCCAATACTATCTCCAATCCGATAGTAGCAAAACAGTTGTTTATCACTGTTGATTGTTTCATTCTGTTGATTTAGTTGATTTTTTCATGATTTTATCTATCCATGAAATTAAAATACACAGGCTTCTGTTATACATTCAAACTAATTAGAAGAAGCTGTATCTTAAAATTAAAGAAAAATAAAACAACCGTTGTGGTTAACAATTAAATATTGCCCCAGTGAAAACTCAACTTTTCCACCGTTTGATATTTTTGTTGAATTATCAACAACTAAAATATCATCCACACACAAATAGTTCATCATCATCGAGTGCCATCTCCGCAAAGAAGGTTGGCTACCATGGAGCGGCATTCTTCTGTCTCATGCTTTGATGGTGCAGATTGTTATAGGCTGATTTGTCCATTTTTTTATGTTACTCGTCCGTGCTATTCTTGGTCTGCCTCTGCCTCTTTTGTCTTGTATTTTCCCCTCCAAGATTACTTTCTATCTATCTATAGTCCTTTCGAGCCGAAGACGGCACATAGGGCAGAACTACAATTTCAAAAACAGAAACCTTGCGTGCCAAAGTGGCACATATTGCAGAGATCACTGATTCTAAAAATCTATGGTAAAATTACTTTAGTAGGCCACAAATAGTCACTTGAGCTTTAAATCTTATTGTGTATGTGTTTTGTCATAAATTGAAACCACTTCCATAAAATATTAATGTTAAGACTCAGGGGAATATATTAGACTCGGAACATCTCTACACAAAAATACGTTGCAACATTTCCAAGTTTAGAACTAAAATGCCACTCTAAGATGTAAACAAACAGCCGTGAACAGTGCAAAGTTTTCATTTGCTGAACGTTGAAATCTGTAGCAAGATTGTTTTCTTCCCTTTTTTGTTGTGTTATGTTTGTTATTTAACTGGTATATAATGATTTGATACCCTTATGTTGTTAATTAAATATTTCATGTCTGTGTCGTAATTAAACACCTCTCGTCTGTGTAACTTGAGTTAATTCCTCTTTTCTTCTTTATTCCAGGCTTGTTTTAAGATTGAAGGTAATTAGTTTTGACAGCTATATGTTAATTCCAATTAGTGATAATAGACACGAATAACATATGTACAGCCTTGAGTCGCCGCGCAAAGCTGATGCAAGGAAGCAACTAAAACCAGTATGTTTTAGCTCTGTCGGTAAGACTGGGCAGACCAACGTTTCGACTAAAAACATTATTTTCTTGCATAGACACCAGCTTTGTCACGGCTCCACATGATTATATTTGCCGCCATCTTTATTGTCACTGTTCAACATATGCTGTCGCTCTTATAGACTGTTCTTCACCATCTTTGAAGAGCTGTTCTGCACCATCTTTGAAGAACTCTTCTGCACCATCTTTGAAGAACTGTCTGCGCCATCTTTGAAGAACTGTTCTGCGCCATCTTTGAAGAACTGTTCTGCACCATCTTTGAAGAACTCTTCTGCACCATCTTTGAAGAACTCTTCTGCACCATCTTTGAAGAACTGTTCTGCGCCATCTTTGAAGAACTGTTCTGCACCATCTTTGAAGAACTGTTCTGCGCCATCTTTGAAGAACTGTTCTGCACCATCTTTGAAGAACTGTTCTGCGCCATCTTTGAAGAACTGTTCTGCACCATCTTTGAAGAACTGTTCTTCACCATCTTTGAAGAACTGTTCTGCACCATCTTTGAAGAACTGTTCTGCACCATCTTTGAAGAACTCTTCTGCACCATCTTTGAAGAACTGTTCTGCGCCATCTTTGAAGAACTGTTCTGCGCCATCTTTGAAGAACTGTTCTGCACCATCTTTGAAGAACTCTTCTGCGCCATCTTTGAAGAACTGTTCTGCACCATCTTTGAAGAACTCTTCTGCACCATCTTTGAAGAACTCTTCTGCACCATCTTTGAAGAACTCTTCTGCGCCATCTTTGAAGAACTGTTCTGCACCATCTTTGAAGAACTGTTCTGCGCCATCTTTGAAGAACTGTTCTGCACCATCTTTGAAGAACTGTTCTTCACCATCTTTGAAGAACTGTTCTGCACCATCTTTGAAGAACTCTTCTGCGCCATCTTTGAAGAACTGTTCTGCACCATCTTTGAAGAACTGTTCTGCACCATCTTTGAAGAACTGTTCTGCACCATCTTTGAAGAACTCTTCTGCACCATCTTTGAAGAACTCTTCTGCACCATCTTTGAAGAACTCTTCTGCACCATCTTTGAAGAACTGTTCTGCACCATCTTTGAAGAACTGTTCTGCGCCATCTTTGAAGAACTGTTCTGCACCATCTTTGAAGAACTGTTCTTCACCATCTTTGAAGAACTGTTCTGCACCATCTTTGAAGAACTCTTCTGCACCATCTTTGAAGAACTGTTCTGCGCCATCTTTGAAGAACTGTTCTGCGCCATCTTTGAAGAACTGTTCTGCACCATCTTTGAAGAACTCTTCTGCGCCATCTTTGAAGAACTGTTCTGCGCCATCTTTGAAGAACTCTTCTGCACCAGCTTTGAAGAACTCTTCTGCACCATCTTTGAAGAACTCTTCTGCACCATCTTTGAAGAACTCTTCTGCACCATCTTTGAAGAACTCTTCTGCACCATCTTTGAAGAACTCTTCTGCACCATCTTTGAAGAACTCTTCTGCACCATCTTTGAAGAACTCTTCTGCACCATCTTTGAAGAACTCTTCTGCACCATCTTTGAAGAACTCTTCTGCACCATCTTTGAAGAACTCTTCTGCACCATCTTTGAAGAACTGTTCTGCACCATCTTTGAAGAACTCTTCTGCGCCATCTTCGAAGACAGACGTCTAAATTGTTTCTGATTTTTATTTACTATTACTTTGCCAACCTGTAACCTCAATTCCAGCGTTCATTTCAATGGGGATTTTGCCATTTGCATTCTGCTGTGTTTCAGTTAGTCCTGCTTGAAGATCTTCTTTGCTGAAACCCAGATTCGTTCAGTCACTATTTATTCCCCAATATCAAATTTCCTAATATTTTATTTCTTTGTTTTTGTACTTAAATTTTCACTAGTCTTTTGAAGAAGTGAAAAAGACAAATAATATATATTTACAGATTTTTTTGTCACTTTGCAATGTTTGTTTTCGCCTCAGGAAGCACACTTGCTGCAAGGCTGATTGTATTACTCCGACGCTTTTCTTCCGGCTTAAAAGAGCGCAAATGAAAGCAGATATATTGAGTTGTAGTTTAAAACAAAATGCGATGTTTGAGCCCTTTGGTCTAAGCATCCGACTTCAAAATTGTATTTTTGGATACTGGTTTGCCTTCCACTCTCCACCATTTGCTCTCATTGGTTAGTATGTTTTCAGGCATAATATAGGAAAGTAAATTAAGATCTTGACCAGTTATGTGTCACCAATCTTGACGTCACAGTCAACTATGAACCATTTATTACTACCTTGGACGGAGGCAAAGTCGCATCCCAGCAGCAGAGCTGGAAGTTGTCAACAACCCACAGCTGATTGCGACAGGATCGGTGAACCAGAACCATCCAGACCCTACTCCATCTATCCGTGGTGCCTCTAGTAACAGACTAACCTGTCTAGTCTGGCCAAGCTAGTAGGGATCGAAGAGGGAAGACAACCCGGTACTCAAAAAATAACATGCTGAAGTCGGATATGTTGGACTGAAAGGCGCAAATATCACATATTACTGCAAACCACAACATAACGCAGATACGAACACTTAACGTCCTCTTAAGGGCGGACGATGAGAAGGTGTATTCTTTTAGTCATCGGGCGAACGCAAGCAAGCAACTACTTTGGACCAAATTCCTGAAAGTTAACTTCCATTTGCCAACTGTCCCTGATTAACATCTATAAAGTAGCATCAAGAGCATGGTGAAACACCTTTAACCTCAAACATATGTTCTTGTGAGTGGTCCATATATAGGTAGCCATCATCTCTGTATGCGGGATTCGTTCATGAACACTCCAACATCTTGCCTCATTAATGCAGGAGAATCCCACCACAGTGCACGAATACCGTAGTCTGGATTTTCAATACTGCACGGCTGTTTAGTGATGATATTTAAATAGTCTTGGGAAATTATCTCAGCTCTGAAACATAACTTGAGTATAATTCTGATATAGCACATTAACAATGATCATACGAGACACTAAAAGTTACATTATTTTGGAACATTTGTGATTAAATTATGGTTATTTTCACTAGAAAGGGTATTATTTGTTTAATTTAAAGATATTTATTCTCGTAAATCTTTTTACAATAAAATATCAACAGCATAAAGATTAACTATTCTAGAATATTAATATTTTTGTTCGGTGTCTCAAATTTGAACCGCCTCAATAAATTATTAGTGTCAAGAAAGGGTGGAATGTAGTTTCCTCGGGATATTTTCATTCAGAAATGTAGCAAACTTTTGTGATGATTATAATTAAATTGCTACATTGAGATAAAAGTAAACAACCGTGACTGACATAGATTTACATATCATTTTCCTTTGTTGGTTATAAAACGATACATGATATATTATATGTTCTTGTTATCAAATGATAAGCAGTGCCGTTCACCAAAAAGTATGTCGTTAATTTAGCAATAACAACATACTGTCTAACATATTAATCATCATCATCAGATTGCAGGTTCTTTGCAGAACGTTACATTCACCACACCTCGTATGAAAGAATCACTGTCTCCAGTCAGATCTCCCACTTCTTCTAATGTCACGTTCAAGGTCTCCTTGATGTCTTGAAACCACCTTAGTAGTATAGTATGTCATTTACATGCAACAAATGTGCCTCGATCTGCAGCCAAATTGCTGCAGCCGGGTTGTTTTTTCTTATATAAATAGTCTACCTGCAGATCGAGGCACATTTTTTGGTGCCGTTTTTCCTTATATGAGAGTCTACCGTTTTTCCTTATATGAGAGTCTACCCGCCCATTTTTTTTGTTCCGGTCGTGGTGACCTCTCGGGTGACCTCTCGTTGACCTCTCGGGTGAGCGCTCGTGGTGTTGTGGTGACCTCCCGCGGCGATGGTGAAGGGGCGGCGGTGGTATCATAAATCTATTATACTCTTTGTACTTTCAATGGTTCTGTAACTTTCATAAATCTATTCTTTCTTTATACTCTCAGGCAATAAAAAACAGTGACAAGTTTATTTATTGTTTTAAAAACTTCCTTTAGAATTAAAGGTAACAACTTAGGCCGTTACACACGCTACACGAAGGTACATTACCGAACTTAGTAACTACACGGCGTTTAACGTTAAGCGAGATCAAAGAGTTACCGGTAGACGCGCAGCCGCGAAGACGCGCAGCAAGGGGCCGCAAGATCAAAGAGCTCGGTAGACGCGCAGCGAAGACGCGCAGCGAAGACGCGCAGCGAGGGGTCCGCGTTTAACGTTAAGCAAGATCAAAGAGTTCCCGTTAGACGGACCGCGTTTACATCAAAGAATCCGCCTCCCGTGGTGAAATATCCGTAGCCGGTAAGTGTTCATCAGGAGTGTCATTTATCAGGGGAATTTTACTGGGTGGTTGTTTTAATGTGAGATTTTAGGGGAAATTAACACTGACAAGTTTATTTATTTATTGTTTTATTCGTATATATTGAACAATAGATAATACATGGTTTAGACAAAAATGTATTCTTTAACTAATGTACATTATACACATATTTAATACATAGAAAACAAAGTAGTTTATTTTACAATCAGTAATACATGATAGTGTTAAATGGCTAAAGGGGAGGTGGTCACGTTGTTAGAATGGAAGTTTATTTATTTATTGCTTTATTCGTATATATCCCACAATAGATAATACAGGGGTAGACAATAATGTAGTCTTTAACTATTGTACATTATAGACAAGTATAATACATAAGAAACAAAGTAGTTTATTTACAAGAAGTAATACATGATACTGTTAAATTGCTAAAGGGGAGGTGGTCACGTTGTTCAGAATGGACCTGTCACTTGATGGGGTGAGGTAGTACGTTGGAAGTTGTAGTAGTAGGTTAGAAGTTGGCGTGTAATAGAAGTAGTAGGTAGTCGGATGTGGAAGTTGTAGTTGTAGAGGTAGCTGGTTGTGGAGGTAGTTGTAGTAGTGAAAGTTGTAGTAGAGCAGGGGACGACGTTCAAATTACGTTACTCCCAAATCCACGAAAGCTTAGACTTTGGAGTTCTATATCTTTAGCACTTCAACGAATAACAGACAACAGTAATGGTGAACCTTACAGATAAGAAAACTTAGTTCCAAACCCCAAAAGTTCGTCCCATAACTAAAAAGTTGAACTCAAAACATTAAAAATCTAGGTCCAAAGTCAAAATAGTTAGACACGGTAGGGCAAAAGGGCATAATCTTTCCAACCAATACTCCCTATTCTTCTACACATCTGCATCTCGAAGCCTTCGAATTTATATTCAATGTTTGGCTACTGACTATATTTTGCGCCGATTGCGCAGAGTCGATTCTATATTCAACCACTGAACTCTCTGTCGATGTAATGGTCATCTCGTTGTAACAGACACGTATGTCATGTCGTTGTAACAGACACGTATGTCATGTCGTTTTATCAGAGACGTATGGTATGTCGTTGTAATAGCCATGTCGTTGTATCAGTCATGTCGATGTAGTAGACACGTATGTCATGTCAATGTAACAGTCATGTCAATGTAACAGTCATGTCAATGTAACAATCATTTCGTTGTAATAGTCATCTCGTTGTAACAGTCACGTATGTCATGTCGTTTTATCAGAGACGTATGGTATGTCGTGATGGACGAATGTAGGTTGTCGACTGTGCCATGATGGATCATGTAGGTTGTCGACTGTGCCATGATGGATCATGTAGGTTGTCGACGGTGCCATGATGGATGAATGTAGGTTGTCGACTGTGTCGGGATGGATCATGTAGGTTGTCGACTGTGCCATGATGGATGAATGTAGGTTGTCGACTGTGCCATGATGGATGAATGTAGATTGTCGACTGTGCCATGATGGATGCTGTAGGTTGTCGACTGTGCCATGCTGGATGAATGTAGATTGTCGACTGTGCCATGATGGATGATGTAGGTTGTCGACTGTGCCATGATGGATGAATGTAGGTTGTCAACTGTGCCACGATGGATGAATGTAGGTTGTCGACTGTGCCATGATGGATGACTGTAGGTTGTCGACTGTGCCATGATGGATGAATGTAGGTTGTCGACTGTGCCATGATGCTTGTATGTAGATTGTCTAGTGTCGCATGATGGCTGTTGTAGGTTGTCTAGTGTCGGGATGGCTGAATGTAGGTTCTGTCTAGTGTGTCGTGATGAGTGTATGTAGATTGTCTAGTGTGCCATGATGGTTGTATGTAATTGTCGAGTATGCTCCAACAAATCACCGCGCCATTTAAACTTCTTTGAACATAATGGACACGGATGTTCAAAGAAGAAACCTCATTATGAGAAACCATCTGGAGAAAATCCAATAACCCTTTCCTCAACCATATTTAACATACCTAGTTTAACTTCATCAAACATCAACCTCAACTATACTTAGCATACCTACTTTAAACACCTCGATAAAATTGAATAACCTTTTATCGATAAGCCTTAACGTACTTTAAGAGAAAACAATCCAACTTACTGTGTAAAATAGAATCTCAATCCGTTAGACTGAACACTAGTATGAACTTCCTTGAAACAACCAAACTTATAACACGAAAGCCCTGAAGGGTCTAGTTTAAATATAAATTGGTAACAAATGAATACATTATCCAATCAGAGAGTGACTATGCCAACATCGACTGATATCTGGATTAACCAACCAGAGAAGAGTATTAGCATGGGAGGCGGAGCAAAGAAATGACTGACATCTGTATTATATCCATTCAGAAAAGAGCATTACTATGAACGGCAGAGTGATTAACCAATTATAGAAGAGCGTAACTTTGAAAACGGTTCCAGTTCCATCTTAAGGTAAATGAATTGGTCGGGTTCTCAGCGAGGATCGTGGGCGTTTCTGGTCCATAGAATGTGTTTGGATAAACTTATGAAGGAGTTTATGTTCCTGGGGGTTGATATTATTCATACATATGATAAGACGTGTAAGAAACATTCCAAGTTTTATAAAGCTATGGCTAACCTAGTATATACATTATCGGAGAGAAATGAGCTGTTATTTACTGGAATAATTCAGAGAGTCGGTGGTCATGATATCTACGCCACGTTTGTAACCATCGTTATCGAAATACTTTCAGACCGAGTTCACAATTTCGGTCGTCTTGTCGTTCTATATACCCTCGCCTATCGATTAGTTAAGAATCATATCAAAGACATGTTCGACTCTGATTCCGACATTTGTGTTTTAGAAACGGACTTTGGTACTTGGACCGGTGGTATCATCGGAAGAGAATTTGGAGAGTGGTTACTAAAAGAAGGTAGTTTGGAAAATTTTCTAGACCTCTCTAACGAAGAAGCTACAACACTGTGGACTCTACTTCGCAACAGCCTTTGGTCTTTAAGAGCTTTACCTATAAATGTTTATCTGTGAGTTTATATATTTTCCCTAATAAAAGTTTGGTAACCCCACAGCATTTGTTACTGCCTTACAATATTGTTTACCAGGTCACGACACCCCCTCGCACAGATGCTGAGGGTTGTCCTGTAGTAGGCCTGTGATTGTAATAAGAATGGTTTGCTCCAGCTTTGAAATCTGAAATTTTTCACAAAAAGAGATGGTGTTACTCAGTTCCCCTATAATGGGGATGTTGAGTTACTAAAAATAGATTTTGATCTCTGATGCAATACCTGATTAGTTACTAAAAATAGAATGTGACCTATGATCCAATAACAGAATACTCATTGCACTGGTGACCAATTGAGACTGATGGAAAAGTGAATTCCCAGTCATTGAAAAGTATGTTGTCACGATAGGTGTGTCAATAACAAGGAATACAAATTATTAAAGATATCCTAATTAAGTTGTGAAATTTTGGTGGTTGAGAGATAAATCTGAAGATAAGCACATCAAACTATAAGAACAAGGAAACAATCGTATATTACACACTCTTAGAGCCAGTGTTAAGTTAACACGTATTTATCTGTAGTTAAAATAGAAGGTTATAAATTGAGTAGAGGTAAACTTATACCTTATGGCTCATCTACTTTTTTCGAATAAACTCATTAAAATTAAAATAAGTCAAATAAAAACAAACAAATATGATCTTTTTATAATGTTTATTTTCACAATGAAACATAAATTTATTTCAATACATCAACGTGGACAACACATGTTACACATTCAAATGTTTATAATTGAACAATGATGCTTTAAATAGTGCAAATATGAATACAAATCATCTAAAAAAGTACACATATAACAACATAGTTATGTGTTTAATGCTTAAATTACAAGTTTACGTGGTCTCCCACGTGGTTTTTTAAATACACAAGGATCGCAAAATTTAACACAATTTTGTTTATTGTTCTTAATACCATAAGATCCATCAGTTATATTAGTGATCGAACAGGGATCAATTCGTTTGTGAGCTGTGTCTGTGAGAACAGTCGAAAGGTCACTTTGTTGATACTGGAAGTCGTCATAAACGGGAGGAGCAGCGAGCGACCAGTCACCCTCATTTGCTGTTTGTTCTCTGTCACACTCTGAGCGAAATGTAGATGTTCCATCAGTAATTGGTTGTACACCGTCACACTCTGCTGAGAGAATTGTAGACGCCTGGAAGTCGTCATAAACGGGAGGAGCAGCGATCGACCACTCACCCTCATTGGTCGTTTGTTCTCTGTCATAGTCTGAGCGAAATGTAGATGCTCCATCAGTGGTTGCTTGTATACTGTCACACTCAGCTGAGAGAATCGTAGACGCATCACCTGTGGCTACTCGGAGTCTGTCACACTCTGAGAGAATCGTAGACTTCAGACCCACTAAAGTCTCAAATTCAGGCTGTGTTAGTGTTATACCGTAACGTGTTGGGAATTTCAACCCCGTGTTGCCATCGTATTTTCTAAGATGAATTAAAGTCTTTGCTCGATATCTCGAAACTGAGACAGCCTTCAAACCATTCTTCTGTAGAGGCTTTACATACTCGCCATTACTAGCGGCATAGAAAAAAGCACCATCACAGTCAACATTAACAGCGGAATCACACATATCCATTCTAACGGACTCCATTCTAGAAAGCACACGACTTGGTAGCAGGGCTCTGACTTTCTGTATGTAGTAGAACTGAGAACGGCTGACCTTTATACCCTGTAACAAATGGGGCGTGGTCAGTCTATTTATAGTAACCAATGGAATACGTTCTATTTATAGTAACTGATGCAATACGTCATTGGACGTGATGAGACATGTTCAGAGAGCGGCCATCTTTGATGAATCATGGGAAGTTTGTCCCACGAGGCCGATGTATCCATGGAGTCATCAAAACAAATTATGATCCAGAGGGCGGGGCCTACACTGACAAGTTGGAGACAAACTCGAGTATAGCATGTTATGTTCATTAGAGGGAAGTGTTCTTGTGAACACAGGATTGGGCTTGACAAGTAAAATATCAACTAAACTTTAGTTTCTATTACTTCTGAAATCCTTTTAGAATCTTGGCTCTGTGATCAATAGCTAGGATGGGGGAAATAATTTTGCCACATTCTTGTATACGGTTTATGAAGCGCTCCTTGTCTATAGAAAACTGCTGCCAAGAATAATTGGGTTCGTCATTTTCATCATCGTGGATTGTTAAAACAATCGTTTCTTCACAAAAATGAACCTAGAAGAAACGAGACAATTTAGGTTTAAAAGCCAGCAAAAACTTCTAAATGAAAAACACTTTATAATAAAATATCTCTGCACAACTCTGTAGCTGATGTCATTTCTCTTTGTTTCCCTCTGTCTTTTCACCCCTCACGTTTTCAAGTTGGTACAAGTTATTACAGCGGTTCTCATTACAAGTCACAACGTCCAAGTATTGGATATCTCTTTCACATCCCACCTAGTAACCTATTGTCCATGAGTCTCTTGGGTAAGTTAAACCTGCTTCTACGTAAAATTTACTCTACTCCACCTCCAGAGGATAACACGTCAAATGATTTACCAGTATTAATATTATTCCACTTGTCTTTTTCTTTGATGTTGCAGTTACTTCTTTATGGTATCAAGGATGAGTTCTTTATTTTTTCGGTTTCCTTTACTATAACGTCAATCATTACTAGCAACTAGTTTCAAAATTTTCATTACACGTGGAAATTTACTATTTATCATCATCAATAAAGATAATGTCTCTACTATTTGTGTAATAACCCAGTAATAAAGATAACGAAGGAGAAACAGAGAATATCAAAATCAAAAGGTAAACTCGACTCCAAAGCAATTACTTACCTTGGTAGCTCTATCGTTTAGTGTATCACTTTGCTGGCTGCAAGCGTATTGTTCGTTCCACGTTGCGTTAATTTGTTCAAAATAAATATCATGTTCAAAGATTTGTATATCTCTATTACCAGTCGAGGAGTGGTTGTTAATTATTTCAGTTGGAATCTCCAGTCTTCCAGCTCCCTGATTTTGAGAGCCGGTGATGTAGGTGTCAGAGGTTTCACTAGAGTTTAAAAACGTTTCACGTATATTTGTCTTTTTGAAAATTGAGTCTAAAGTTAAACCATTATTAAAATTACCACTAGGCAATATTATCGTGGTTTGCGTGCCAATTGACAAATCAATATCGTCATCACTGTCTTCTGAACTTGAGTTTATTCGAAAAAGTAGATGAGCCATAAGGTATAAGTTTACCTCTACTCAATTTATAACCTTCTATTTTAACTACAGATAAATACGTGTTAACTTAACACTGGCTCTAAGAGTGTGTAATATACGATTGTTTCCTTGTTCTTATAGTTTGATGTGCTTATCTTCAGATTTATCTCTCAACCACCAAAATTTCACAACTTAATTAGGATGTCTTTAATGATTTGTATTCCTTGTTATTGACACACCTATCGTGACAACATACTTTTCAATGACTGGGAATTCACTTTTCCATCAGTCTCAATTGGTCACCAGTGCAATGAGTATTCTGTTATTGGATCATAGGTCACATTCTATTTTTAGTAACTAATCAGGTATTGCATCAGAGATCAAAATCTATTTTTAGTAACTCAACATCCCCATTATAGGGGAACTGAGTAACACCATCTCTTTTTGTGAAAAATTTCAGATTTCAAAGCTGGAGCAAACCATTCTTATTACAATCACAGGCCTACTACAGGACAACCCTCAGCATCTGTGCGAGGGGGTGTCGTGACCTGGTAAACAATATTGTAAGGCAGTAACAAATGCTGTGGGGTTACCAAACTTTTATTAGGGAAAATATATAAACTCACAGATAAACATTTATAGGTAAAGCTCTTAAAGACCAAAGGCTGTTGCGAAGTAGAGTCCACAGTGTTGTAGCTTCTTCGTTAGAGAGGTCTAGAAAATTTTCCAAACTACCTTCTTTTAGTAACCACTCTCCAAATTCTCTTCCGATGATACCACCGGTCCAAGTACCAAAGTCCGTTTCTAAAACACAAATGTCGGAATCAGAGTCGAACATGTCTTTGATATGATTCTTAACTAATCGATAGGCGAGGGTATATAGAACGACAAGACGACCGAAATTGTGAAATCGGTCTGAAAGTATTTCGATAACGATGGTTACAAACGTGGCGTAGATATCATGACCACCGACTCTCTGAATTATTCCAGTAAATAACAGCTCATTTCTCTCCGATAATGTATATACTAGGTTAGCCATAGCTTTATAAAACTTGGAATGTTTCTTACACGTCTTATCATATGTATGAATAATATCAACCCCCAGGAACATAAACTCCTTCATAAGTTTATCCAAACACATTCTATGGACCAGAAACGCCCACGATCCTCGCTGAGAACCCGACCAATTCATTTACCTTAAGATGGAACTGGAACCGTTTTCAAAGTTACGCTCTTCTATAATTGGTTAATCACTCTGCCGTTCATAGTAATGCTCTTTTCTGAATGGTTATAATACAGATGTCAGTCATTTCTTTGCTCCGCCTCCCATGCTAATACTCTTCTCTGGTTGGTTGATCCAGATATCAGTCGATGTTGGCATAGTCACTCTCTGATTGGATAATGTATTCATTTGTTACCAATTTATATTTAAACTAGACCCTTCAGGGCTTTCGTGTTATAAGTTTGGTTGTTTCAAGGAAGTTCATACTAGTGTTCAGTCTAACGGATTGAGATTCTATTTTACACAGTAAGTTGGATTGTTTTCTCTTAAAGTACGTTAAGGCTTATCGATAAAAGGTTATTCAATTTTATCGAGGTGTTTAAAGTAGGTATGCTAAGTATTGTTGAGGTTGATGTTTGATGAAGTTAAACTAGGTATGTTAAATATGGTTGAGGAAAGGGTTATTGGATTTTCTCCAGATGGTTTCTCATAATGAGGTTTCTTCTTTGAACATCAGTGTCCATTATGTTCAAAGAAGTTTAAATGGCGCGGTGATTTGTTGGAGCATACTCGACAATTACATACAACCATCATGGCACACTAGACAGAACCTACATTCAGCCATCCCGACACTAGACAACCTACAACAGCCATCATGCGACACTAGACAATCTACATACAAGCATCATGGCACAGTCGACAACCTACATTCATCCATCATGGCACAGTCGACAACCTACAGTCATCCATCATGGCACAGTCGACAACCTACATCATCCATCATGGCACAGTCGACAATCTACATTCATCCAGCATGGCACAGTCGACAACCTACAGCATCCATCATGGCACAGTCGACAATCTACATTCATCCATCATGGCACAGTCGACAACCTACATTCATCCATCATGGCACAGTCGACAACCTACATTCATCCATCATGGCACAGTCGACAACCTACAAGATCCATCCCGACACAGTCGACAACCTACATTCATCCATCATGGCACCGTCGACAACCTACATGATCCATCATGGCACAGTCGACAACCTACATGATCCATCATGGCACAGTCGACAACCTACATTCGTCCATCACGACATACCATACGTCTCTGATAAAACGACATGACATACGTGACTGTTACAACGAGATGACTATTACAACGAAATGATTGTTACATTGACATGACTGTTACATTGACATGACTGTTACATTGACATGACATACGTGTCTACTACATCGACATGACTGATACAACGACATGGCTATTACAACACATACCATACGTCTCTGATAAAACGACATGACATACGTGTCTGTTACAACGACATGACATACGTGTCTGTTACAACGAGATGACCATTACATCGACAGAGAGTTCAGTGGTTGAATATAGAATCGACTCTGCGCAATCGGCGCAAAATATAGTCAGTAGCCAAACATTGAATATAAATTCGAAGGCTTCGAGATGCAGATGTGTAGAAGAATAGGGAGTATTGGTTGGAAAGAATATGCCCTTTTGCCCTACCGTGTCTAACTATTTTGACTTTGGACCTAGATTTTTAATGTTTTGAGTTCAATTTTTTAGTTATGGGACGAACTTTTGGGGTTTGGAACTAAGTTTTCTTATCTGTAATGTTCACCATTACTGTTGTCTGTTATTCGTTGAAGTGCTAAAGATATAGAACTCCAAAGTCTAAGCTTTCGTGGATTTGGGAGTAACGTAATTTGAACGTCGTCCCCTGCTCTACTACAACTTTCACTACTACAACTACCTCCACAACCAGCTACCTCTACAACTACAACTTCCACATCCGACTACCTACTACTTCTATTACACGCCAACTTCTAACCTACTACTACAACTTCCAACGTACTACCTCACCCCATCAAGTGACAGGTCCATTCTGAACAACGTGACCACCTCCCCTTTAGCAATTTAACAGTATCATGTATTACTTCTTGTAAATAAACTACTTTGTTTCTTATGTATTATACTTGTCTATAATGTACAATAGTTAAAGACTACATTATTGTCTACCCCTGTATTATCTATTGTGGGATATATACGAATAAAACATTAAATAAATAAACTTCCATTCTGACAACGTGACCACCTCCCCTTTAGCCATTTAACACTATCATGTATTACTGATTGTAAATAAACTACTTTGTTTTCTATGTATTAAATATGTGTATAATGTACATTAGTTAAAGAATACATTTTTGTCTAAACCATGTATTATCTATTGTTCAATATATACGAATAAAACAATAAATAAATAAACTTGTCAGTGTTAATTTCCCCTAAAATCTCACATTAAAACAACCACCCAGTAAAATTCCCCTGATAAATGACACTCCTGATGAACACTTACCGGCTACGGATATTTCACCACGGGAGGCGGATTCTTTGATGTAAACGCGGTCCGTCTAACGGGAACTCTTTGATCTTGCTTAACGTTAAACGCGGACCCCTCGCTGCGCGTCTTCGCTGCGCGTCTTCGCTGCGCGTCTACCGAGCTCTTTGATCTTGCGGCCCCTTGCTGCGCGTCTTCGCGGCTGCGCGTCTACCGAGCTCTTTGATCTCGCTTAACGTTAAACGCCGTGTAGTTACTAAGTTCGGTAATGTACCTTCGTGTAGCGTGTGTAACGACCTAAGTTGTTACCTTTAATTCTAAAGGAAGTTTTTAAAACAATAAATAAACTTGTCACTGTTTTTTATTGCCTGAGAGTATAAAGAAAGAATAGATTTATGAAAGTTACGGAACCATTGAAAGTACAAAGAGTATAATAGATTTATGATACCACCACCGCCCCTTCACCACCGCCGCGGGAGGTCACCACAACACCACCACCACCGCCACGAGAGGTCAACGAGAGGTCACCCGAGAGGTCACATGAGAGGTCACCACGACCGGAAAAAAAAAAATGGGCGGGTAGACTCTCATATAAGGAAAAACGGTAGACTCTCATATAAGGAAAAACGGCACCAAAAAATGTGCCTCGATCTGCAGGTAGACTATTTATATAAGAAAAAACAACCCGGCTGCAGAAATTTGGCTGCAGATCGAGGCACATTTGTTGCATGTAAATGACATACTATACTACTCACTTTCTTCTTGGTCTGCCCCTGATGTGTCGCCCAATTACCATACCTTCCGTTATTGTTCTTTCCAGCTCGCTGTGTCTTTTGACGTGGTCATAGTATTTTAATTACCTTTGTAGAATGGCGTTTATAAACCAATTCTTTTTTACTTTTAAATATTTTAATGTCTTAATTGCTCTTTTTAATTTTCCAATGTATCTTAAGGTGTTTTCTGCAGCATTTAGTTTACACAGAAGTAAACAAACCAATATATGCCTGCTTCATAGACTACACCAAAGCTTTTGATAGAATACACCATAATAAACTTATAGACTGCCTAAAAGATATAAATCTGGACGATACAGATATAGGACTAATATGTAATTTGTACTGGGAGCAAACAGCAATAATACAATATAACAAGGAGAACTCTACACCCATTGATATAAAAAGAGGAGTAAGACAAGGATGCATCCTATCACCAAGCTTGTTCAATCTATACACTGAGCAAATCTTTAAAAAAATCACAGAGATGCCAGACCTAAACATTGATGGAAAGATAATCAATAACCTAAGATATGCTGATGATACTGTACTACTAGCAGAAAATCCTAAAGATCTACAACAATTACTTAATGTAATAAACATGACAAGCAAAAAATATGGACTAGATATGAATATAAAAAAAACTAAAACTATGATCTTAAAAAAAAAAGAAAATTCTCAAGACCTACAAATAAATATCAAAGTTGAAGGAATACATCTGGAGACATCTCAGAGATACAACTACCTGAGACATACAATAACCAGTGATGGAAAATGTAAAACTGAAATAAACAAAAGAACAGATATGGCAAAAAGTAATTGTTGTGCCATGAAATGTATACTAACATCAAAACAAATAACACCAGGGCTAAAACTAAGAATAGCAAAATGTTACATCTTCTCAATATTCCTGTATGGTGCAGAAACAGGGAAATTAAACAAGAAAACAGAACAGAAAAGTGAAGCCTTTAAAATGTGGATTTATAGAAGAATAGGTAGAATTGGATGGAAACAAAAGAAGACAAATGAAGAAGTTTTAAAACAACTAAAAGTGAAAATAGAACGACTAAACACAATTATAACAAGACAAATGACATTTTTTGGGGCATGTTAAAAGACGACACACCAGCCTAATAAAAGTAATATTGGAAGAGAAAATACAAGGTAAAAGAGGCAGAGGCAGACTAAGACTAAGATGGACGAGTAAAATCAAAAGATGGACAGATCAGCCTATGACAATCTGCACCATCAAAGCAAGAGACAGTGGAATGGCGCACCATGGTAGCCAACCTTCGATGCGGAGACGGCACTCAATGATGATTTAGTTTCAAGTGAATCGATTTTCTTCCTCGTTGTTTGCAAGATTGTCCATGATTCACAACCGTATGTTGCTATCGGGTAGGATATATATCCTCAGTAATTTTAGTTTTTACTGTCTTGCAGGTATTGTGCCACGTGTTCTGCACGGCTCAATTTTATGTACTGCTATTGCTAATCTTCTTTTGATCTCTTTCTGGCAGTAGTAAAAAAAAGTCAAGTACCTCCGTCACGCCAAGTGGCGTATAGGGAATATGGTGTTAGTGACCCGTCACGCCAAGTGGCGTATAGGGAATATGGTGTTAGTGACCAGTCACGCCAAGTGGCGTATAGGGAATATGGTGTTAGTGACCCGTCATGCCAAGTTTCGTATAGGGAATATGGTGTTAGTGACCCGTCACGCCAAGTGGCGTATAGGGAATATGGTGTTAGTGACCACAAATTTTACAGACCTTCGGCACATGATTTTTGGGGTAATGTGGTCGGTATTACGCCCGTGCCGCTTTACTCTCCCAGAAAAAAAAATCCGGTACCCATTAAAGGCTGGGTGAACCGGAAGCCGTCGATTGGAATCGAACCCAACCTCTTGTCCTTTGTAGTCCAGTTCACTTACCACTGAGCAATCGTGGCTCCCTTCTTTCTGGCAGTCTTCATTGTTAATTGCTACAGATGCCATATATTCATTTAAAATATTAATAGAAATGATAAAATTAATATCTATGCAATCTATTCCTGTGTGCAATTTCCTTTTTTTTTTAAACAAATAATGTATTCTCTTGTTTCCACAACTTATTAAAATTCGTCCTGTTTCCTTTTATTTTAACAAAAATATTTCAGGCTGGTCGCAACCTGCCAGTCTCCGGAGACAATGGATTTACTGAGCACGTGAGGATCCTTGTCAGAGGCTCCCGTTTCTTTCTTTCTTCTCATCAGATTCGGCAGTCCGTGTCAGTTTGATGTTCGCATGAATTTATTACTGCTTCCCAGCTAAGTCTGTCTTCGGCCAAATCTTCTCAAAAACATAAAAAAATGACCAGCTTTTTAACTCTAACATCAATACGCTGTCTCTGTTACCTAAAACACTTACACAGAACTATCAATTTTATCCAAACATTTCTACCAACTGTCAATCTATGCGTATTGTTTGTTCTTCTGCTGTTTTTCCACTGTTCATCTATGCGTATTGTTTGTTCTTCTGCTGTTTTTCCACTGTTCATCTATCCGTATTGTTTGTTCTTCTGCTGTTTTTCCACTGTTCATCTATGCGTATTGTTTGTTCTTCTGCTGTTTTTCCACTGTTCATCTATGCGTATTGTTTGTTCTTCTGCTGTTTTTCCACTGTTCATCTACAATACGCGTACATGGCGAAAATCTCCAGGAAGTTAGCAAATTAAATATCTGGGCTCTGATGTTGCTGACGAAGGATCAAGACGAAAAGAACTAGCCACACAGCTGTTTGTCACTGATACTTTCGTGGATTTGCTCATTTGTATATTTCCAATAAGATAAAATACATACACTTCTATTATACTTTGAAGGTGATTAGAAGAAATATTTTAAAATGTAAAAACTTTTTTGCGGTTAAAAATGAAAAGTTGCACCTCGGAAGCTCTCAGATTTGTCAATCATTGATCTTTTTGTAACAAACATTGACTACTAAAATATGGTTCATATATGAATGTTTACTTTAGCTAAATATTGTGTTTATGTGTCGCAAAGTGAAACCACTTCCCTAAAATATGAATTGTAAGATTTAGGGGAATGTCCTACGCCCAGGATATCTTCAGCCATAAATGCTGCAAAATCTATAAGCAGGTAACTAAAATGCCAATTTGAGATGACAATAAACAGCTGTGTCCAGAATAACAATAACGTAGCCGTGACAAGACTCAACAATATATGGCAAAACATAAACATCTCTCTAACAGCGAAGATCAGACTATTACGATCAGAAGTTACATACGATGCCTGTGAAACCTGGACACTTACTGCAGGTCTCCAAAGAAGATTGGCTGGAAATGAAAAGGCATAGAAAGATATTACACATGTCATGCAAAGAACATGTCATACAGAGAACATGTCATACAGAGAACATGTCATACAGAGAACATGTCGTACAAAGAACATATCATACAGAGAACATATACAGAGAACATGTCATACAAAGAACATGTCATACAAAGAACATGCCATGCAAAGAACATGTCATGAAAAGAAGATATCATGCAGAGAACATGTCATACAAAGAACATATCATGCAAAGAACATATCATACAGAGAACATGTCATGCAAAGAACATGTCATGAAAAGAAGATATCATGCAGAGAACATGTCATACAGAGAACATAGCATGCAAAGAACATATCATACAGAGAACATGTTATACAAAGAACATGTCATGCAAAAAACATCATACAGAGAACATGTCATACAAAGAACATGTCATGCAAAGACCATATCATACAGAGAACATGTCATACAAAAAATATGTCATGCAAAGAACATATCAAACAGAGAACATGTCATACAAAGAACATGTCATGCAAAGAACATATGACCAATGAAGAAGTGCGAGAAAGAACCCAACGATGCACTGGATCAAGACTTAATGTCAGTAAAAAAATAACGGAAACAGACCTGGTATAGACGTGTCACACAGTCCACTGGTCTTGCCGAAACCATTCTACAAGACTCAGTACTAGTGATATCAAGACAGGGAGGACACAAGAAAAGATGGGTAGATAATATCAGAGAATGGACAGGGTCGTCTTTCGCTGTATCAGAGAGAACTGCTTTAAATCGCGAAAATTGGAAACAAATTGTGAAAATGTCAACTATACTTCCCAAGCGACCGACAAAGTTACGAGATAATTGAATTGACCAACTGACTCTGTTAATCCATATGCCCAAATCAATTGTAGCTTTCATTGAAACAGCAGTGCCACGACTGTCATCAGTATGCCCACATTTGTCTCGTTTACCCATATACTTGTCTTTTTTAACCTATAGCAATAATCATCATCATCATCATCATGTGCCATACCGGTTGGCGTAGGTGATCATGTCCCTCCACAATCTTCTATCTACAGTGCCTCGTATCAGTTCTGTTGTTGACTGTTTACCATGCCATGACACCAAGCTATCCAGTATTTTCTCTCTTTGTCGTCCGCGATCTCTCTTTCCTTTGATTTTGCCAGTTGTAACCAAGTATTCCAAATTTCCTCTTCTCATGATGTGCCAGAAAAATGTTGATTGCTTCTTTCTGATGTTTTTTAAGAGCTCCCTTTTTGTGTTGGCCTCTTTGAGAACTTCCTCATTGGTCTTTTTAGCTGTCCAGGGAACTTTAAACATTCTTCTGAGAAATCCCATCTATGTGGCCTCCAATCGTCTTTTCATTTGTTTGTCCACTGTCCATGATTCGCTTCCATAGGTCAGAATTGGTTCTATATAGCACCGATGAACTCTCTTTCTCATTTTTATTGACATAGATTTGTTGCATAAGATATTTTTAACCTTCTGAAATGCTATTTTGGCCTGAGCTATTCTGCTTTTTATTTCTGTGGTGCATCTCCCATCTGATGTTATTATTGTGCCCAAGTATTTGAAACGTTGCACTTGTTTCAGATTTGTCTCGTTTATTTTTATGCTGCATGATGGTGGTGATTGTTTCTTCGATATAACCATTACTTCATAGCAATAATAACAATATTAAAGCATTGACTACAAGTATCAAAATGGCAAGCAAGTAACAAACGAGAAATGAACGCACCCTTACTATCAATGTGTTAACAATGTTAAACAATGACCCCTACTTAAGACGCAGGAGAAGAAGATAGCACCAGGAAACGAGTAATGCCACCAGAGAAATTAGATTTGGAAATGTTGACGTGAGAAAAATATGTTGCTTGAAATGATAATCTTCATGAAGTAACAGGAAGAGAAAAAAACAAATTGTTGAGTCCTCCTTTGAAAACGGGGCCTAAACAAGGAACCTTGTCCGGACATCGAGGATGGCAATGTGACATGGCTAGGGGACGATGATCAAAAGTCAGATGGATAGAGAGCATCATAGAAATCCTGCAGCGGTGGAGACTAACAACAGCCTGTGTGTTGTACTTACGTGCAAGAAAATGAAACTCTCCGCAATACTTCACGTCAATTCTTAATGAAGACAAGACACGCAAACATAAATAATAAACATAATGTAACGTTATCGCCAACAGTAATTCCGGATTGCATAATTGCAGTGATTTCATAAGAATCTAACAAGAAACGACGTTATGCAATAATTTGAAATCAATTCAAGACGACTAGAAAACTAGTTATTTAAGATTATTGATCGAAAATCCCTAGTGGGAAAAGTGTAAAGGCCATCATAACGGCTGTCCCAGAAAAAGCAAGGGGAGAGGTGGGGCGGGTGTGCTTGTTCATTTTAAAAGGCAGAGTGTATTTGAATCATGTTAGGTATATTACAACGCTGACTGAAATTAGGAAAGTAACAACAGAGAGTAATAACCATAACCCCTCACTCCCACATTTACATTTGTGTTATGGTCGTCCCAGAGTGATGACGTTTAATTCTTTACTCCTCTACGACGTCGGGTGCCGTGGTATAGCAGTGGTTTGTAAACTGGACGCCTGTGGATCAGAGGTTGGGTTCGAGCCTTATCGACGGTCTCTAGCCGTCTTTAAATGGATACCGGACCGGATTTATGAGACAAAGAAATACAGCAGTGGCATAATGCTGACCTGATTACTCAAAATGCGCCAAAGATTAAAAATAAAAGTATGGACAACTACACCATATATCACATCTGTCACGAAGAGTACCAGGGTACTTTCATTTTTCTTTCGTATATGCTACGAGATATTACATATTTGTACTTATTGAGAAATGTGATTAGATTCTTTCATTATTGTACTCATCTGCGGTAATGTGATTAGATTCTTTCATTATTTTACTTAGCTGCGGTAATGTTATTAGATTCTTTCATTATTTTACTTAGCTGCGGTAATGTTATTAGATTCTTTCATTATTTTACTTAGCTGCGGTAATGTTATTAGATTCTTTCATTATTTTACTTAGCTGCGTTAATGTGATTAGATTCTTTCATTATTGTACTCATCTGCGGTAATGTGATTAGATTCTTTCATTATTGTACTCATCTGCGGTAATGTGATTAGATTCTTTCATTATTGTACTCATCTGCGGTAATGTGATTAGATTCTTTCATTATTTTACTCATCTGCGGTAATGTGATTAGATTCTTTCATTATTTTACTTAGCTGCGGTAATGTGATTAGTTTCTTTCATTATTTTAATTAGCTGCGGTAATGTGATTAGATTCTTTCATTATTTTACTCATCTGCGGTAATGTGATTAGATTCTTTCATTATTTTACTCATCTGCGGTAATGTGATTAGATTCTTTCATTATTTTACTTAGCTGCGGTAATGTGATTAGATTCTTTCATTATTTTACTTAGCTGCGGTAATGTGATTAGATTCTTTCATTATTTTACTTAGCTGCGGTAATGTGATTAGATTCTTTCATTATTTTACTTAGTTACGGTCCGACAATACAATTCGTGAAGTCCACTATGCCTAGTGGAATCTTATATGACCGCAACACAATTTCTCTACTAAGTTCGATCGCTAATATTTATTAACAAAATACCCTAAGTCTGGCTCACATTGTACATCTCTAATGTCATCGCTTTCCACCACATTGACTATTGCCCACGATTCTTTTCATCTTCCCTGAAGACTTTCACTTCATGATTTATCTTACTAACGTTTCTAAGTCTCCAGATCCAACCAATGGCTCTTCTTACTAGCAGTTTCTGTTTTGCTAACAATTTCTCGCTCGCCAGATCCACTTTATGGTTTTTCTTGCTAACAATTTCTGGCTCTACAGATCCAACCCTTGGCTCTTTTGCTAACAATTTTTCGCTCTCCAGATCGACTTTATGGTTCTTCTTGCTAAAATTTTCTGGCTCTCCAGATCCAACCTATAGCTTCTCTTGCTAACGTTTCAGAGTCTCCATATGAAGCACATATGTGCTATTACCTGAAGCAGGAGATGAGATGTGTTAAAGAAAATAAAATTGTCAAAGATTCCTTGTTTTTATTGAACATTAATCAGAGACAGAACTAAAGTTCTCGAAACATTTAGCTCATTTCGATACCAGGGGACTGGTGGTCTCGGTGCAAGACGCCGGCCACGAGACAGAGAGGTTGTGGGTTCAAATCCCGGTTACATCGGTGGGCTTTTTATTGATGATTTCTCTCTGCGGCAACCACCCCTGGTCTCAGCAGCAAGGCCTGGCTTGAAACGTCAGTTACTCATGGACAGAAAAAATATGAGTACCTTCGAAGTCGGAGTTATCTGCTTGTGCGGCGAGGACCCTTGTGCACACGGCTGCCAGGGAAAAATGGATTAACACGCAAAATTCAGTTCCTAGTCTCTAGGGACTTCGTCAAAGGTAAAAGCTGGCGAACGGAAAAAAACAAATTTCGATAACCCAGGTTCAGAACGTCCAGCAGGGATTGAGCGGTCAACGATTTCCAGCCAGCGGAGTGCGTCAAAATCAGTGAACCAAAAATGATCACGATCTCTTTCCATCTCTAATAAAAGATTACCAATCATGCCCAGCGAGTATTGATGGATGGAGGGAAAACAAAATGGTAAAAAAAAATTGCCTTTGGTGTACATCGTTCAAAATGTATTGTGAGATTATAGTAAGTTACATAAAGAACATACCCGGACCATCAATCGGTGCATATAATATAAACAAGTGAGATATGCTGATGGCACTATCTTCACCGTAAAAAGTAAAAGTGAGTTGTAGTAAATGATAGGCATTATAAAGTTAAAAATTGGAAAAGGATGTATTCCTAAGAGAGAGAAATATTATGTAATCCATTTTTGTCAGTGAAAAAAAATGAAATAAAATCTTACTTGCTTTATCGAACCAGCCATGAGGTATGGATACAAATCCTGCACAATCTGACAACAAATAGGAAAAATCAGTAAAATTTTGAATCACAAAAATTTGGCTTTACAGAAGGATGTTGCGGATACCGTGAACGCTTAAATGAGCAATGAGGATGTTCTAAAAGAGACCAGAGCAGAAAAAAAAGTAATTTCTAACATCTGAAGGAGACGATCACCACTTTTGGTTATCTTATGTGGAGTGAATAGCTTGAAATATATTGTGACAACAGGAAATCTGAAGGTAAGAAGTGGCAGAGGGAAGTAAAGAGAAAATATGCAAATTAGTCTTAGAGAGCAGTATTGAAGAAACAACAAAATAGTTGACAAACACTGTACAGAAATAAAGTGGGGAAGAGATGATGATCACATACTCAAGTAGGTATAGATCATTGACTAATGTGTTGATGATGATTACATACTCCAGTAGGTATAGATAATTGACTATGGTGTTGATGATGATCACATACTCCAGTAGGTATAGATAATTGACTATGGTGTTGATGATGATCACATACTCCAGTAGGTATAGATAATTGACTATGGTGTTGATGATGATCACATACTCCAGTAGGTATAGATCATTGACTATGGTGTTGATGATGATCACATACTCCAGTAGGTATAGATCATTGACTAATGTGTTGATGACAACCATATCCAGTTAACGTTTAGCGGTGATAGGATGAGGTCCTCGAGAAACGCAGAAGAAGACAGACCACAAACATTTATCGTGGAGAAACTCCAAGGCCAGACATGCGTCAATATTACAGCCCTACGTGTGTTTGATCTCGACGAATTGTATGTAGAATCAATAACAAAGAATACATACAGAAACAACGTATAAAATGGTATGGCCACGTGGTAGGACAGAAATATCAAAATGCAACACGTTGAGTCTCAACAAACGCTACGAGAACACCAGACCCAAGGGTTGACCACGAATAAAATGGATTAATTGAATGTTATAAACACTAGGAAGCATAGCTGCAGTAGAGGCCAACAGCAAAACATCGCAAACTGCACATCCCGTCGACGCTGAAAAGCACGTAAGGAAAGGAGAAGAAGATCAAATGAGAAGACCAAAGAAAATAAAGAGCAAGGTAACTTTGAAACAATTTTTTACTATTTATATCATTTTTTACCATTTATATCATTTTTTTACCATTTATATCATTTTTTACCATTTATATAATTTTTTACAATTTTTTTCTCTATATGTTTGTTTCATTTCTCCTTACTATTAGCTTCACTGCAGCTTCACATTTTGATGCATTTATGTGTATTTCATTGCCTTGACCCTAACTTTGAAACCGTACCTTATCAAACAATGTCTCGCCGCTGGTTCAGAGAACTCATTAAAGTCCAGTTATGATATAGTCCGTTATTCTCACTTGTTTCGCCCCCACCACATATTTAGTACCAATTTCTCCCCATTACCATTCCCCTATTGTTAAAACATTCAAACATTTCTATAGCAGCTAAACAACAAATGATAAATAGCATTTTCTAACCAACTTTGTGCTATGAAAGTCAAACATGGACCCTTTCTAAATCACATTTAAGAAAGATCAATACATGTGAGATGCGATGCTTGAAAAAAGCAACAAACAACACAAGAAGAGATAGAATACCAAATGAAATCATAAGAAAAATGGTAAGAACAAACCATAAAACCCTGCCAAGAATATATAGAACAACAACAACTTAAATGGTTTGGCCACCTGGTCAGAATGAATCCTTACCAATCACCATCAAGGGCGTTCTTCCCGAGAATGCATGGAAAAAGACCAAGAGGAAGACACAGAAGAAGATGGATAGATGCAGTGACAGAGACATGAAACAACAAAGGGAAATCACTAATTCAGACAGTTCGAGCAGCTCAAGAACAACAAATGATATAAACCACGACACCTTTTAGGTATCATTCAGGAAGAAAAGAGAAGACTATTCCCTCTCCGCTCATTCCCAGAACCGCGTAGTCAGCAAAACTGAATATTCTATTTTTACATTTTTCGAATTCGATTCCGCCTAAAAATTGTTTCCATCTCCGATTCCCCGATTATCACACCACAATTCGCATTCCCATTTTTCCATTGCTTGGCTTCGAATCCTCTGTTATCTGGCTCTGATCTCACCCAAAATTGTTTCCGATCTCGACTCCACCCATAACTGTCTCCCGGTTGCACAGACCTGCTTATTAGATGTAATTCTCAAAGGTCGGTCTGCTGCAGGCAAAATGTTATGTAGGCAGGTGATGTAATCATGTCCTGACAGCCTATTAATTTCTTACTTCTGATAGCTTGCAATACATGTTTTGGTTTTTGTATCGTTCGATACTTCACAGCTCGTGAGCTGATAGAGTAGTCTGGTACTAAAACTAAGGTTATCAGATGTCAGGATGTCACTGTAGGACATGTCCTGCTTTATAAGGAACGTGTAGCATTTTAGAAATATGTTTTGCATTTTAGGAATGTATCCAGCATTTTAGGAATGCATCCCACATTTTAGGAATGCGTCTCGCATTTTAGGAATGTATCTGGCATTTTAGGAATGTGTCTGGCATTTTAGGAATGTGTCTGGCATTTTAGAAATGTGTCCCACATTTTAGGAATGTATCCTGCATTTTAGGAATGCATCCCACATTTTAGGAATGCGTCTCGCATTTTAGGAATGCGTCTTGCATTTTAGGAATTTGTCCTGATTCCTGCCAGGCACTTATCTTATTAAATAAAGTGTTTGAAATAAGCGCCATATTGTTATGCCCTTTCTTGTATGAAATTCTTTTTCCGCAAAAAAATATTCCTGTCCTATTTACATAAAACTGCCTGCTTTTTTTTTTCAATAAAACCTTCTGCTTTATTTACATAACACTTCCTGCATTATTTACACAAAACTTCATGCTTTATTTCAATAAAACTCCCTGCTTTATTTACAAAACAGTCCGTTATTTACATAAAACTTCCATCCTTATTTAAATAAACAGACCTCCTTTATTTCAATAAAATGTCCTTCTTTGTTTAAATTAAAAAGTCGAGCTTTATTTATTTAAAACTTCCTGCTTTATTTACATAAACCTCCTGCTTGATTCACATAAAACTTCATGTTTTGTACACAATTATTGCTATATTCACATTAAACTTCCCGCTTCATTTACATTTGAAGTCCTCCTTTTATATACATGAATATCCTCCTTATTTATAAACACGTCCTATTTTATGTACATAAAACGTCCAGCTTTACACAAGTCTTCCAGCTTTATTTACATACGCGTCCTGCTTTATTCACATAAAACCTCTTGTTTATTTACGTACATTTTCCTGCTGTTTTACCTAATACGTCATGATTCATTTTCATAAAACGTGCAGCTTTATACTTAAAAAATACCTGTTTTATTTACATAAAACTTTCGGCTTTATTTATATAATGTATCCTCTTTTGTTTACATATAGCGTCATGCTTTATTTACATAAAACGTCCAGCTTTATTATCGTTAAAAGTCTTTCTTTATTTACATACAACTCCTGTTATATTTACATAAAATGTCCTGTTTTATTTACATACGTCTTTATTCTTCATTTGCATACCCTTTCTGTCTTATTTACATAAAACTTCCAGCTTTATTTCAATAAAACTTTCTGCATTATTTACAAGTCATGTTTTATTTACCTTAAACGTACAGCTTTTTTAAAATAAAACGTCCTGCTTTGTTTACGCAGAATATCTTGCTTTATTTACATAAAACGTCCTGTTTTATTTTAAATCCTGCTCTATTTCCATCATATTTCTTGGTTTTGTTTACCTAAAATGGCTAGTTTTATTGAAATAAAACTTCCCGCTTTGTGTGTGTGTGTGTGTGTGTGCATAAATCGTATTGCTTTCATCATCATCATCATCATCATTTAAGTACCGGGCCTAGTGGCGTAGGTGATCATGTCTCTCCACAACTTTTGATCTCGGCAGCTATTTATCATTTCTGTTGTTGACCTTCTGCCAAGCCATTCTCTTAAGCTGTCTGTTATTTTTTGTCTTTGCTTCCCTCTATCTCTTCGTCCCTCAATGTATCAAGTTGTTACAATATATTCAAGTTGTTCTCTTCTCATTACATGGCCAAAAAATCATGATTGTCTCTTCCTAACATTGGAAATTAGCTCTCTTTTTGCTTTAACCTCTCTCAGAACTGCTTTATTTACACAATAAGTCGTCATTTTTTTCAGAAACCGTACTGCTTTATTTACATAAACCTTGCTGCTCCATTTAATTAAAACTTCTGGTTTTATTTACATAGAACATCCTCATTTGTTTACATAGAACATCCTCATTTGTTTACATAGAACATCCTCATTTGTTTACATAGAACATCCTCATTTAGTTACATAGAACATCCTCATTTGTTTACATAACACATCTTATTATATTTAAATAAAATGTTCTACTTTATTTACATAAACGTCCTGCATTTTGTTTACGCAGAACGTTCTGCACTATTCATATAAATCTTCCTGTTCTATTTACATATAAAGTCATGCTTTATTTCATTCAAACTTCTTAAATGTATTTACATAACTCGACTAGCTTTATTTACATAAAACTTCCTGTTTTTACATTTAAAAATCCTACTTTATTTACACAATGCATCCTGGTTTATTTACATAAAAGCTCATGTTTTATTTCCATACTTCTTCCTGTCCTATTTACATAATACGTCATGTTTTATTTACATAAAGCGTCCCGCTTTATTTACATAAACTTTCCCTTTTTATTTACATAAACGTTCTGCTCTATTTAAATAAACTTCCTGCATTATTTACATAAAACGTCTTGCCTTATTTACATAAAACCTCCTGCTTTATTTACATAAACGTCCTGCTTTGTTTAAATAAACTTCCTGCATTATTTACATAAAACGTCTTGCCTTATTTACATAAAACCTCCTGCTTTATTAACATAGACGTCATGCTTTATTTAAATAAACTTCCTGCATTATTTACTTAAACGTCTTAGCTTATTTACATAAAACCTCCTGCTTTATTTACATAAAACGTCTTGCCTTATTTACATAAAACCTCCTACTTTATTTACATAAAACCTCCTGCTTTATTTACATAAAACGTCGTGCCTTATTTACATAAAACCTCCTGCTTTATTTACATAAAACCTCCTGCTTTATTTACATAAAACGTCTTGCCTTATTTACATAAAACCTCCTGCTTTATTTACATAAAACGTCTTGCCTTATTTACATAAAACCTCCTGCTTTATTTGCATAAAACGTCTTGCCTTATTTACATAAAACCTCCCGCTTTATTTACATAAAACGTCTTGCCTTATTTACATAAAACCTCCTGCTTTATTTACATAAAACGTCTTGCCTTATTTACATAAAACCTCCTGCTTTATTTACATAAAACGTCTTGCCTTATTTACATAAAACCTCCTGCTTTATTTACATAGAACTTTCTGATTTATTCACATTCAATTTCCAACACCGATGAATAAGAAGAAGCACAAGAAGGAAAAGAATTTACAGGACTCATATCACATGGACAAACCGATTATTTCTAAGTTGATAATGAATTTTAAAAAAATATATTTCAATAATTTACTAACTAAAAGGAATAATCTAACTGCACCCAGTATAGACTCATATCTTTTCGAAAGATGACGCGAATAATGTAGTCTAACAGACTCCGGAAATTACCAGTTAAACATACACCTGGTCCGTCGTTTAATGCGTCATATTTTACTAAAATCGAGTCTTTCTTTTGATTTCTTATTCTCAAAATCACTTTCCCCGTCAACCTACGATCAAAATCAATTAAAGAGTTCAATATATCTCATTGTTTAGTCAAAAATGCGTACAAACTAATTGCATTGTTATGTTATGCTATGTCGTATTGCCTTATGTAATGTAATGTTAGCTATGGTGAACTCGTGACGATCTCTTCACATGACTCTGACTGAAGCTAAGTAGACAGCTGCGCTGCTGTCGTTGAGGACGGGCAACCAATGGATCGGGCGGACATCATCAATGCCCTCCAAGATGTGGGAAGAGCACAGGACTTCGACAAACACAGATCCACATCACTTCTTCGGATGATGGAATTGGGAGTTAAGATGGGCACAGCCAGAAATGAGAAACTTAGTGGCCGTGTAAGAAGACTTATCAACCAACATAGAACTGGAGTCGTCAGTCGCTGGACACTGAGGAATTGCTGAGGAGGGGATCTGAGCACCTATGGATATGTTCGGAGTGTAATGATGATGACCCGCAAATAACTCAATAACTCAATAATAACATCTATCTATGTAATTATGTCATCTTGTCATACTGACAAAGGCCTGTAGCCGAAACGTTTATTATATTGTACTGTCTTGTGTTTAGTAATGTTTCTATATACACTTTTATATGTATGTTCCCGCGTTTGATGCAGCTTTACAGCGCTTCTCACAACATTGTATATGTGTGCCAATCTCACTCTTTGTGCGTATCTCCCAATGCTATGCTCATCAAGACTTAAAAAAAGGCACTTAGAACTAAAACCATAGCTATAAATCATGGACGTTGCAATCCTATAGACCTTTTCTATTCTACGTTATATTATGTTATGTTAAATTATGACCATCATTACAACACTCCGGACATATCCAGAGATACTCCGATCTTCTTCTCAAACTGTTCATCAGCACACAGTAACTAATTGTGCCAGTCTAGATAGCCAAAAATAAAAGTCATTTGTTCGACCTGTCTCTCGTAAATTGTTAACGATATGTTCCCGGTCCATTGACTCTCCAGAAGTTAATATTGCCGAACCGGCGAGAGATGGGAGCCGCGATAGCTCAGTGGTTAGTGAACTGGACTACAAAGGACAAGGGGTAGGGTTCGATCCCAACCGACGGCTTCCGGGTTCACCCAGCCTTAAATGGGTACCGGATTTTTTTCTGGGAAAGTAAAGCAGCACGGGCGTAATACCGACCACATTACCCCAAAAATCATGTGCTGAAGGTCCGTAAAATATAGGGTCACTAACCCCATATTTCCCTATACGCCACTTGGCGTGACGGGGGTACTTTACTTTTTTTTTTTTTTTTACGGCGAGAGATAGTCTCCTTCCGTTTCTAATTCTTTCTAATTAATAGTGAACGCGCCTTTTTTCATATTCTATTATATCTTTTCATCATCCACACTTATTTCGTACCTTCTCAGAAGTGTCCACTTGATGTGTCACCTTCATAGACTATGCAAAGACCTTGACATTTTAGACAGAAATACGTTGTGGAAAATTCCAAGACACTGCTGAACACCGACAACGTAGTCTACATCAATGAAAACTCATAATAAAGAATGACATGCAGAATAATTCATCGAACATAACACGGGAAGGTTTGAAGCAGCGACTGTGGTCAGACGTGGATGTTCATAGTCATCTTTCCATTTCCAACTTGAAGTAAACGGATGATAAAACAGAAGGGGTGTAATTCAATGAACGTTACGGACACAGACACTTCTAGAAAAGCTAGATCTCACAGACGCTTTAGTACAACAATTTCAAGACCGCATTAGTAATTGCACGGACTGAACTTGATAAAAACAAAACAAATGTTCATAAAATAAACGAATTTAATAGTAATTCAGATACGCACAAATATCAAATATACATATCCTCTCTCTCTCTCTCTCTCTCTCTCTCTCTCTCTCTCTCTCTCTTTCTCTATTATATATATATATACATATATATATATATATATATATATATATATATATATCTCTTCTTCTCGTTTTCCTCGTGCCCTATTGGACATCTCCTTTCATTTTTCCGATTTGTAACTGTTATATTCATTGTGGTCTAATTAAATCCTACCTGTCCTATTGTCTATTTTGCTTTAACCAGACTGTACATAAATCCTGACCACCCTCATTTTCCGTCATTTATATTATGTCTGTGTTGTGTTTTCTGGCTTGGATTTATGTGTTTAATTTGTTTGTTATACTTGATGAAGGCTTTTGCAAAAACGTTGTAGTTTGTCTTGTCTTTCTATTAGTTTATCTGCTCAATACAATTTTTTGTTTGTTTATTTTTATACAATAATAATTCAGTTTCAACTTATAAGATTAGAAATGTGATGAAGTAGATGCATTTACTTACGTTGGAAGTATTTATTGACAGAGGATGAAGCATGGAAGCAGATACTACTGGAATCACTGAGAAGACCAACGCGGGTTTTGTACATAAGTAGACTATTTAAATTGCTCAAAACAAATATCAAATCGATCCTACAATGTGAATCAGAGGTAGGGACATCATCAACCAAGATTATAAGGGAAATGCAGACATTTATTAATAACTGCAAAAAACCAGAGTTATCAATCCTGAGAACTTTACTCACTCAACTTTGAAACCTTTCCAGTACACATTCAACAGATTTCGAGAAAATTTGTTTTCAAAGTTCTGCAATTACTTCCAGCTTTAACGTCCATATTGCCAAATGTACGTGTATATTTATTAACTTCTATTAAATAATTTAATGTAATAAAACACAATTTTAAAATATAAATATTTTGGAAACTATTCGAATAATGAAGTGAAGGTAATTTGTTGGTAATCTATACAAGTTTCAAATCTACTCAATATAGCACATAAGCAAAACTCAAATATATAAGCAAGTTGCATATTGTAAGTGGATTTTCTGAATGGAGAAATGTATCAGATAAAGAAACATGAAGACCGTCATCAATTTACAACTTGCCTGAAGCAAAATTCTGGGGGGGGGGGGGGAAATTACAAAATAAAATTGGCAACCAGGAACTTTTCTAGAAATACAACTTAAAGAAAATGCATAAATTGAAACTGGTTGCCGATGGGAATTAATAGACCACATACTCAGAGGTAGTGTATAAATAATCTGAAGAACTGCAGACATGTATGGCATTGGATTGAAGACGAAAGAGAGACAGATGAAAAACATTCTATCGAGGATTAATAGAAATATAGATTAACAGTGTGGGCCAGATTCGGGGCTCCTTGCTTGTGAGTACATTGGACGGTGTAAAATTGAAGAGCCTAGCTGTTACTCAACAAAAGAGAATATTGTGTTGGCCTTTGATTAAACTCGAGAAGAAGAAGCAACAGATTCAAGTAAATCATCAATAAACAGAATTTGAGAAAGAGAGAGAGAGAGAGAGAGAGAGAGAGAGAGAGAGAGAGAGAGAGAGAGTAGCCACGTGACGTATAGGGAATATGGTGTTAGTGTCCGTTTTTTTAAAAATAGATCTTCGCTACATGGTTGTTGGGGTAAAGTGGTCAGTATTGCTCCTGTACAGCTTTTCTTTCCCAGAAAAAAAATCCCATACTTTTTTAAGGTTGGGTGAACCTGGAGGCCGTCGCTCAGGATCGAACAGGACCTTTTGTACTTAGTAATCTAGTTCTCTATCCACTGAGATCTACCGCGACTCCTACAAAAGGCTAGGAATATTTATTTTCCGATAACTAGAATGTCAATAAAAAGAAACGATGCACAAATACCAAGATTAATGCGAGAGAAACATTGAACGAAGGCCAGATTATTTTAATTAAAGTCTGTGATTGATATGTTATTTTGAATACCTTTTTGGCAAGTCTGCATACATGAGTTGGAATCAAGCGGGCTTTGCCAGGCAGAATCATATGACTAAAGACTGTACTGTTCGAAAAGACAGGGCTGAAGCTAATTAATGGAGACCCTCACAAAAATAATAGAAATAAATCCGGCGATCTAAGAGTATAAACATGAGATCAAACTAAAAAATAAAAAAAGATGCAAGGCTCTTTGATTAACTATTAATAAACCAAGCAAGGATATAAATAAGAAATAAAACAGGTAAGGGTATAGAAATGAAAAAAAACGATATAAATGTTTTAAAAAACAATTAGGAACATAAATACTAAAAATTCAAACAAAAATATGTAAATAAGAAATACCACAAGAAGGTAGTTCAAAAAAAATTAAACAAAACAAGTTAAAATACAAGTGTGTGAATAAGAAATAAAATAAGTAAGGATATAAATATTTAAAAAATAACATGTTAAAATGTAGTGAGGAAAAAATGCAAGAAATAGATAAATGATTTCATTTTCTTGACCAAAGAAATTCAGTCAATAATGGTAGCAAAGAAAACAGCGAAAACTCTGATAAAATGAAAACTTTCCGGAAAATGAAAAAAAATATCATTTGATCGGATAGAGCGAACAAAAAATATTTAGACAGAACAAAGAGTGTCAGAGCAAAGAAGAAGGTGAGGAGAAGGTGGTAGGAAGAGAAAGAAGAGGAGATGAAGAATAGGAAGAATATTGAGGAGAAGGAATAAAACAGAGACGAAGAAAAGAAGAAAGAAAAAAGAAGAAGAGGAGCAAAAGAATTTGGAAGAAAAAGAGGAAAAGAAGAAGATAATAAGGAAACGAGAAAAAAAGAAGAAGAGATGAAAACTGAAATGAAGAAGGAGAGGAGAAAGCAAAAGAAGTAGGGGAAAAGAAATAAGAAGAAGAAGAAGAATATATAAAAAAAGAAGAAGCCATGATAAAATGTAAGTATAAATGTCAGATACACTAATGTACTTGTGAGCACAAAATGATGACACTGGAGACATTATTGTACTACGTGACTGACCAGCTAAAAGACGTTCCATTGATCAGAGAATCAACACAAAAATGTATGAAAATACTCAAGAAAAGCATCATATAACAATCAAATTTCTCGCACGTACATTTCTACCGTGTAGATTTCAAGATGGGAGCCTTAGAAGAAAACAAAGAAATGACTAAGAACCGTGAACTTATTGTTTTCGCTAGCGGTAAAGTACAGATAGTCACATATATATTGCCATACAGATGCAATGTGTTGAAAATTGAGGATTGTTTTCTGCGAGCATTGAAAAGAAGAGGGAGCCGCGATAGCTCCATGGTTAGTGAACTGGACTACAACGGACAAGAGGTAGGGTTCGATCCCAACCGACGGCTTCCGGGTTCACCCAGCCTTAAATGGGTACCGGATTTTTTCTGAGAAAGTAAAGCAGCACGGGCGTAATACCGACCACATTACCCCAAAAATCATGTGCTGAAGGTCTGTAAAATATAGGGTCACTAACACCATATTTCCCTATACGCCACTTGGAGTGACGGAGGTACTTTACTTTTTTTTTTATTGAAAAGAAGACGGTATTGTTCTATAAGAATTGATAACGTTAATGAACGACGTTTTTCAAAATGAAACTTCACAACAGTAAAAGGTTAGCTCTCCAAGAGAAGAGTATCAGGATAGATCATAAATAAGGTAGTAGTTAATTTATTTATTTGGATGGTAACAGCTTTATTTTTTTATAATTTGATTACTGCAGTTTAGCTAGAAAGATGTTGTTTTTCCCCTTAAATATACACGTAACGTGTTCATCTTATTATTGATAACGTTGTTCCAGTTCAACTACAATTGTATGTCTAGCTGGTGAGTTTGGAGAAAACTCGGACAAAAATCGACTGTGTTTGGACTAAATAATACGTATTTTATTTTTTAATTAATTATTATTTTTTTGGAGGGTGGGGGAGGAGGGTGGCACACTTTAAAGAATAATCATCATCATTTAGTGCCGTCTCCGCATCGATGGTAGACTACCATGGAGCGCCATTCCGCTCCGTCTCTTGCTTTGATGGTGCAGATTGTCATAGGCTTACTTGTCCATCTTTTGATGTTACTCATCCATGTTAGTTTTGGTCTGCCTCTGCCTCTTTTACCTTGCATCCCCCCACCCTCCAATATTACTTTTTTTGGCTGTAGTGTCGTCTTTTAACATGCCCCAAAAATGTCATTTGTCTTGTTCTAATTGTGTTTAGTAGTTCTCTTTCATTTTTAGTTGTTTTAAAACTTCATTGTTTGTTTTCTTTTCTTTCCATCCAATTCTACCTATTCTTCTATAATTCCACATTTCAAAGGTTTCAATTTTCTGTTCTGTTTTCTTGTCTAATGTCCATGTTTCTGCACCATACAGGAATGTTGAGAAGATGTAACATTTTGCTATTCTTAGTCTTAGCCCCGTGTTATTTGTTTTGATGTTAGTATATTTTTCATGGCATTAAAATTACTGCTATTCCTATTCATGTGTTTACTTCAGTTTAACATTTTCCATCACTGGTTATAGTATGTCCAATTTATCTGAAGCTTATCTGGAAATAAGTCCATGAAAGTAATTTGAAATTTTCACCCTATACTTAGGGAGCCGCGATACCTCAGTGGTTAGTGAACTGGACTACAAAGGACAAGAGGTAGGGTTCGATTCCAACCGACGGCTTCCGGGTTTACCCAGCCTTAAATGGGTATCGGATTTTTTTCTGGGAAAGTGAAGCGGCACGGGCGTAATACCGACCACATTACCCCAAAAATCATGTGCCGAAGGTCTGTAAAATTTATGGTCACTAACACCATATTCCCTATACGCCACTTGGCGTGACAGGTCACTAACACCATATTCCCTATACGCCACTTGGCGTGACGGGTCACTAACACC
The DNA here is from genome assembly GCA_032433765.1 of Megaustenia siamemsis. Taxonomy (NCBI): domain Eukaryota; kingdom Metazoa; phylum Mollusca; class Gastropoda; order Stylommatophora; family Ariophantidae; genus Megaustenia; species Megaustenia siamemsis. The sequence continues at coordinate 70,350,167 of JAVIAB010000047.1, read as the reverse complement.
ATATTCCCTATACGCCACTTGGCGTGACGGGTCACTAACACCATATTCCCTATACGCCACTTGGCGTGACGGGTCACTAACACCATATTCCCTATACGCCACTTGGCGTGACGGGTCACTAACACCATATTCCCTATACACCACTTGGCGTGACGGGGGCTCTTTACCCTTTTTTTTTGAAGCCATACGTTAATAAATTTGAAAAGAAAGTGTGGATTAGGGCAAGTCGAAATGTAAACAGTGAGTATATTCGTACCAATGCCTGCTAGACATAGTTTTATACCTTTTACTGGTTCATTATTTATGAGCTACGAAATATTCTCCCCACCCCCTAAAAAGATATACTTCCACTACAAATTTCCTATTTATTTTGAATATATTTATCATCTTAATCATACAGCGTGTTAATAATTTTCTGTTATTTCAGTGCTTTTATAAAACACAAAACACTGTGGATTCTTGAGCTGATTGCTACTATTTTGAGAAGAACCATCAATGTGAGCGCGTGAATACGAACAAGGAAGGACAGACTAAGTATCTTATTATTCAAGCAAATAGATTTTTGAGATCTCATATGTTGACGCTATGGCCCTTTTTTCAAATCTCAGCGCTGCCACATTCGTTCTTATCTTGAACTATGATTACTTCATTTCAGAAAGGATGATCCAGACAAGCTTTGCTTCTTGTTGGTATATTTGTTTTGTGGTAGATATAGGGTAAGTGTGGTTGCCTCGGCAGAGCAGTGAACTGGTATATTTTAGGGTAAGAATCAAATTCGACCGCGATTTATTGTTTATCAAGTCTTAAATGTGAACAGACTTTTTTATCTGAACAATAATACTGCACTGACGTAGTGTTGACCACACAAAAATGGGCCAGTTTTTTTTTTTACTTTTTTTTAAAGTTTAAAACGATATGTGAATTAACACCACATCCCTTAAACAACACACCGTCTCTTTCTTTACATGGGAATAGGGACCGGGACGGATAATTAATGTCACAATCTTTGTTGTTTTGTTTAGTTTAACAATCTTTGTCGTTTTGTTTCATTTGACAATCTTTGTCTTTTCGTTTCATTTGACAATCTTTGTCTTTTCGTTTCATGTGACAATCTCTGTCTGTTTGTTTCGTATGACAATCTTTATGCTTTTGATTCGTGTAACAATCTTTGTCTCTTTGTTTAGTATGACAGTCTTTATCGTTTTGTTTCGAATGCCAATCTTTGTGCTTTTTATTTCGAGTGACAATCTTTGTATTTTTGTTTCGTGTGACAATTTTTGTCCTTTTTGTTTCTATATCCGACTTCAGCATGGCATTTTTTAGTACCGTGTTGCCTTCTCTCTTTGATCTCTGCTCGCTTGGCAGACTAGAACAGTTACTCTGTTTCTTGAGGCACCACAAAGTGGTGTATGAGGGTCTGGATAGTTCTGGTTCACCGATATTGGCGCAAAACACCTGCTATGAGTCGCTGACAGCTTCCAGCTCTGCTTCTGTCAGGCGCATTGCCTCCAGCAATAAAATAAAATAAAATGTCTTTCACTCTCAACAGAAACAACTAGGGGCAGATCATTGATTGGAATATAGCACGACAGGCTCTCTATCGGTTTCTGTCATTACAACTGCGTTATATCGCAGTCGATACACATGGCAGACATCTGTCCGTTACAAATCAATTATAAATGTCACTAGATAATAATATTCAGGCAAAAGCAGCTTTCCAAAAATTGAGGAAGATACTATGCAATCCATTTTTGACAATAGAAACAGGAAAACGGTTCTTAAATGTTATGTAGAGCCAGTCTTAACATACGGATGCGAACCATGGACAATAGGACAATAGATAAGAAAATCACTGGAGTCTGTAGAAATGTGGTTTTACAGAAGAATTTTGAGAATACCATGGACGGCTAAGAAAAGTAATGAAAACGTTCTGAAAGAGGCCAAAGCAAAAAGAGAGCTAATTTCCAATATTAAAAAGAAACAATCATCATTTTTTGGCCATATAATGAGAAGAGAACAGCTGGAATATATTGTAACAACTGGGAAAATTGAGGGACGAAGAGATAGAGGGAAGCAAAGAGAAAAGATTCCAGACAGTCTAAGAGAATGGCTTGGCAGAAGGTCAACAAAATAACTCTAGATCGAAAGTTGTGGAGAGACATGATCACCTACGCCAGCAGGCATGGTACTTTAAATGATGATGATGAGATAATAATTTAGCATATCTATAGGTTTTTAGAAATAAAACATCAATGTGAGAACAAAAGTGGTTGCAACAGGAACATAGAACCAAACTGTGACATAGAGATAACGATATCAAATAGGTCAACAATTTCAAATATCTAGAACAGCATTTTTCGGACTGAGGGTAAAATGGATTTTAAAAAAATAGAATAGGCATCTAATACGAAAGAAAAAGCCGGGTATATAGTGTAAGTCTTAGAGGCAATACAGCAGGAGGCCGACGCCTGGGAGTCATGACCCAGGCGGGCCCACCTCCCCTAGAGTGTCAAGAAGCTAAAGCGCCGAAACCCTTGCTCGACGGCAGGACTACTTCTGATGATCAGATTGTCTCCTGCTGCAAAGCTCTGTACAGAATTTCCTACTATTGTGACGCTAAACGCTCTTCTACAGCACACAACGGTGTCTGCTAGCAAAGGAAAAGGTCTCACTCGCTGTATTTCATTCATTTGGTGTCGTATCCACATCGAAGGTTTGCTACCATGAAGCACTATTTTGCTCTGTCTCTTGTCTTGCTAGTGCACGTTATCATAGTTTAGCCTGTCCATCTTTTGATCGCATTTGTCCACTTTAATCCCCGCCACTTGGGCAGATATTCTCCGACTTCAGAGTTAGTCTCATATTTTTATCGTCGAGAGTTGTAACGTTTCGGCTAGAAGTTTACCTATTTGTTTTGCCCGGGGCAGCTGCCATTTTGGCCTACTCTTTTCGATTTCCAACTTCCAAGAGTTCTTTAACATGTGCATAGTGCACATGGGATCGTCGTTTTTCACCGCTATCTGTGATGACTAGAAATCAGATCTCACTACACAGAGACCAGAGCCACAAAGAGACCGTGAATTTAATTCTTTCTCCCCCCCCCCCCCAAGCCGTCTGTGTTGAGAATCGAACCCGAGATCTTCCTTGTCCTGAGGCCGATGTCTTACCTCTAGACCACCCAGCCATTGCCAAACGTAGTCATTCACGACAAGTTAGTCATCACTAAAATACATATTTTTTTTTGCGTTCGCCTGCTTTCACCTCTAGGTGAAGTCACTAGAGTATAGAAACTGAATTTTGCGTGTTAATCCGTTTTTTCCCCCCTGGCAGCCGTGTGCTTAGATAGGGGTTCCTCGTCGCACACGCAGATAACTCCGTCTTCGGAAATATTCATATTTCTTTCGTCGATGAGTAATTGATTTCTCAAGCCGGACCTCGCTGTTGATACTAGATGTGGTTGCCGCAGAGAGAAATCACAAATAAAAATCCTAACAGGTGCAGCCGGGATTTCAACTAACAACCTCTCTGTCTCGAGACCTGCGTCTTGCCTCGAGACCAACCAGCCACTCATAAATAAAATGATAAAGGAAAGCAGCGAAGCAGTTAAGGAATAATTCTAACAAAATGGAAAGACTCGAAACAAAGCCGACCTCCAATTATATGCAAAGATAGCATATAATGTTATCTGCCCACATTGCTTTTTACAAGATATGTATAAGAAGGTAAGACGAAACAAAGTCGGAGGCAGGCTAGGAGTTAGTTGAGGAGTAAAGGTATCAAGATGTACCGAGATGTACCGAAATGTACCAAGATGTACCGAGATGTACCGAGATGTACCGAGATGTACCGAGATGCACCAAGATGTACCAAGATGTACCAAGATGTACCGAGATGCACCAAGATGTACCAAGATGTACCGAGATGTACCGAGATGCACCAAGATGTACCGAGATGCACCAAGATGCACCAAGATGTACCGAGATGTACCGAGATGCACCAAGATGTACCGAGATGCACCAAAATGTACCGAGATGTACCGACATGCACCAAAATGTATCGAGATGCACAAAGATGTACCAAGATGTACCGAGATGCACCACGATGTACCGATATGTACCAAGATGCACCAAGACGTATCAAGATGTACCGAGATGCACCAAGATGTACCAAGATGCACCAAGATGTATCGAGATGCACCACGATGTACCGAGATGTACCAAGATGCACCAAGACGTATCAAGATGTACCAAGATGCACCAAGATGCACCAAGATATACCCAGATGCACCAATATATACTAAGATGTACCGAGATGCACCAAGATGCACCAAGATGTATCGAGAAGCACCACGATGTACCGAGATGTTCCAAGATGCACCAAGATGCACTAAGATGTACCAACATGCACCAAGAGGCACCAAGATGTATCAAGATGTACCAAGATGCACCAAGATGTACCAAGATGCACTAAGATGTACCAAGATGCACCAAGATGTACCAAGATGCACCGAGATGTACCGAGATGTACCGAGATGCACTAAGATGTACCAAGATGCACCAAGATGTACCAAGATGCACCAAGATGTACCAAGATGTACCGAGATGCAACAAGATGTACCAAGATGCATCCAAGATGTACCAAGATGCACCAAGATGCACCAAGATGTACCAAGATGCACCAAGATGTACCAAGATGTACCGAGATGCAACAAGATGTACCAAGATGCATCCAAGATGTACCAAGATGCACCAAGATGTACCAAGATGCAAAAAGATGCACCAAGATGTACCAAGATGCACCAAGATGTACCAAGATGCACCAAGATGCACCAAGATGCACCGAGATGCACCAAGATGTACCAAGATGCACCACGATGTATCAAGATGCACCAAGATGTATCAAGATGCACCAAGATGTATATAGATACGAAGTTGCAGTAGAGCTGATGATAATGAAAATTTTTGCTTTAAAAAAAAAAAGAAGAAAAAAGTTGTATGGTAACGGCTTTACGTGGTAATTAACAAAATAAAAGTCGACATTTCAGCCAAGTAGGTCTTCAACTGGAACCAACAGACAAAAATATATATATAAGGATACGTACACAAATCTAATTACATGGCGATACATGTACACAAACCTAACTACATGGTGATAAGAGTTAGTTGAAATGACAACATCAAGGACAATGTTAAACTAAAGCAAATGACATTATTTGAGGCCGCCAGAAAAAAAAAAGAAAGCAAGAATTTTGTCTCCCTTGACACCAAAAAGAGTTCAAGTGAAAATGAAGAAATGAAAACGCGAAATAAATACAGACGCAGATGAAATCTTATTTCTCTGTCGTTATGTGTATGATTCAAATGTATCTCTAATAATTAAAATAATAGTTTCTCCTTCTTTATCCTACGATGAGATTATTGGTTTCCTGGATTATCTTATCTTACATTTTGCAATATTTCTGCCATGAACATTATATAGACCCAATGTTTGATATTTGAAACGGGAGAGACGACAAGATTATTGTTCTTGCATATGGAACTTGGCATGAGCCAGCTTTGACAGTCTCAGCCGTGGCTTCTCAGATTTGACAGTCTCAACCGTGGCTTCTCAGACTTGACAGTCTCAACCGTGGCTTCTCAGACTTGACGTCTCAACCGTGGCTTCTCAGATTTGACAGTCTCAACCGTGGCTTCTCAGATTTGACAGTCTCAACCGTGGCTCCTCAGATTTGACAGTCTCAACCGTGGCTTCTCAGACTTGACAATCTCAACCGTGGTTTCTCAGATTTGACAGTCTCAGCCGTGGCTTCTCAGATTTGACAGTCTCAACCGTGGCTTCTCAGATTTGACAGTCTCAACCGTGGCTTCTCAGACTTGACAGTCTCAACCGTGGCTTCTCAGACTTGACAGTCTCAACCGTGGCTTCTCAGATTTGACAGTCTCAGCCGTGGCTTCTCAGATTTGACAGTCTCAACCGTAGCTTCTGAGACTTGACAGTCTCAACCGTGGGTCCTCAGATTTGACAGTCTCAACCGTGGCTTCTCAGACTTGACAGTCTCAACCGTGGCTTCTCAGATTTGACAGTACGTAACAGTATAACGCAATAGGTAATGTTGCTCTTACATTTAAGTCCCATGCATTGAAATCTGACCAGTAAAGCCTGCATTCAACATAATATACAGATTACAAGCTGTTATACGGAGTTCGTGCATCTGGATCAGAATTGTCCAAGCGGGTTGTTAGTATTTCGACGAAAATATTGGAGCATCATTAGATGTGTTCGGAGTTCAGTGATGATGATTATATTATAACATAACATAATATAAAATAACATATCATAGCATAACATAACATAACGAATCATCCTCATTGTACAAGTAGGACAACGTCCTTTAATACTTCAATTCATTTCCTGATGACCAATGAGGATCTTGGTACAAATACACAAGAATGTTCTGTGGGATCAAGCATCGTTTATTTGTCATTTTGATAATCATATGTTTTATGTTTGAGTGGTGAACACAAATGTGATGCCATTAACGATGACTTTCTCACAAATTATTCCAGTTTCTCTTTCGAGTCGATAATTATCCAAGAAAACACTTCACAATTATTTGAACTCTGGGAACTGTTTAAGTTTACACTCATAAGAAATGTGTGACTGGAAAGGGAGGCTGTGAGGGAGCTGGTGGTCTAACTTTCACAGTTTGTGCCTTCAGTGCTCTAAGTAAATGTACGTAAATAGGTAAGTCAATTTAAATAGAGACAGACTGAAGTACAACAGATTTACATTTTTGAAATATGAACGTACATTTAAGCAAACCAAATATCGTTGGAATTAAAGTAAATAGACACCATAAAACAACAAACATGAAAGAGAAGAAAGTTAGGCCAGGAACATATTGTTGATGTGTACAGAAGTTTTAGGACCTGTTGATGGTTATACAAGATGTGAAGGGAGACAAGCGTAGACGAAGCGTTATAGAGTGACTGCAAGAGACGATCTGGTATATGAGGTAAAGTAAAGTACCCCAGTCAAGCCAAGTGGTGTACAGGGAATATGTTGTTAGTGACCATAAATTTGACAAACCTTCGGCACATGATTTTTGGAGTAATGTGGTCGGTATTACTCCCGTGCGAGTTACCATGAGATAAGCTTCGACAATATCAGTAAAAGGGGAAGCTAGAGATCTGCTGTAGAAATATTCAGTGTTGAGGCACAAGCTGGTATTAACAGCTGGGGTAAAGGAGACCCCGTAACACTCTATATGGTGGTGAAGAGAGCAGTAAACCTCATATTGAAAAAAGAAGAAGCTTTACGTGAAGGTAAAGCGGCATGTATTTGACCTAAAGTTAATATTACAATATCATTGACAAATGTGTTGTGTTTTGGCCCTTTCATAATGACATAATAAATAACTGAGCCGCAATAGCTCAGTGGTTAGTGAACTGGACTACAGAGGACAAGAGGCCGGGTTCGATCCTGAGCGATGGCTTCCGGGTTCACCCAGCCTTAAATGGGCGCAGGATTTTTTCTGGGAAAGTAATGCGGCACGGGCGTAATACCGACCACATTACGCCAAAAATCATGTGCCGAAGGTCTGTAAAAATTATGGTCACTAACACCATATTCCCTATACGCCACTTGGCGTGACAGAGGTACTTTACTTTTACTTTATTTTACCTCATATACATCTCGTCACTTGCAGCAATATCTATTATATATATATATATATATATATATATACACACACACACACATGAGTGTATATATGTAAGTGCATTCATAAATGTATGCATATATTGGTATTTTGTGGATGTGCTTGTACAAGCATGCAGCTTGATTTGTGTCGTTTCTTTTGTACATAATGCTGCAACAATACTATTGTCTCTGGAAACATCGCTGCCATTTTACAGCAGCTCCGCATGCTAATTAATACATGTGAAGTAGACTTCAGATATTTTCACCAAACACTGCCATGAAATTACATCGATTTCAGCTAAAACGTCAATTTTAGATTGAAATCAACAGTTGTAGCAGGTTAGAGTTGTTATCCTTACTCTCTTTCCACTCATACCTTCTAAAAACACCCAAGTGTCGCATCAACGACAACGTCATTATTAAACGACCAATTGTGTCCACTATTGAATGGACTTGGGATATTTAGACCATTCTTGGCGAGGCGAACCTTGTAACTCGTCGTGATCCAAACCTGCAGAACGTGGGTCCGAATCCCGTTAGGATCAAAAGTTTGTTTCTGTCAAGTGTGAAATCAAAACTCAGACCTGGACAATTCACTGCGACTGCTTAAGAAAAGCGGTCTTTATTTTCAGGTCCAATATGTCATCACGGCAGACCCAACAAATAGGATAATGCCATACATATTTTTTTCTCTTTCTCGGTGAGACACGATACCTTCAACCTAAGTGTATGTCTTCTATGTTTGATTAGACTGCATTTGCCATTTAAACAAAAAAGTAGTCATAACTATATACATTAACTATATACTTTAGTGAAAATTATATACATTAACTATATACTTTAGTGAAAATTATATACATTAACTATATACTTTAGTGAAAATTATATACATTAACTATATACTTTAGTGAAAACTATATTCTTGTTTCAATGTTGTCTTACTTCACATTTATTTACGGTGATCTGCTCAGGCACTGACTCCTTTCCACAAAATCCACTTCTTAATTATCTCTTAATTTGTAAAGATAAAAAAATATCTTTTATAAGGACACAGTAAAATAAAACCCACTTTTCGTAACTGACAAATGACTTACGATTCCTCACTCCTCTTTCTTTTATAATAGCCACGTAATCTAGAACTGCCTTTTAAATTATCAAATAATTTAATACCATCACTTCTCCCTCTCTCTTTTGTAACAGCCAGTTAACAATGGATACCTTTTTGTAATAGCCAGTTAACACTGGATACCTTTTTGTAATAGCCAGTTAACACTGGATACCTTTTTGTAATAGCCAGTTAACACTGATACCTTTTTGTAATAGCCAGTTAACACTGGATAACTTTTTGTAACATCCACTTAATACTGGATACCTTTCTGTAATAGTCAGTTAACACCGGATACCTTTTTGTAATAGCCAATTAACACTGGATACCTTTTCGTAATAGCCAGTTAACACTGGATACCTTTTTGTAATAGCCAGTTAACACTGGATACCTTTTTGTAATAGCCAGTTAACACTGGATACCTTTTTATAATAGTCAGTTAACACTGGATACCTTTTTGTAATAGCCAGTTAACACTGGATACCTTTTTGTAATATCCACTTAATACTGGATACCTTTCTGTAATAGCCAGTTAACACTGGATACCTTTTTGTAAAAGTCAGTTAACACTGGATATCTTCGAGTAATAGCCAGTTAACACTTTATACCTTTTTGTAACATCCACTTAATACTGGATACCTTTCTGTAATAGCCAGTTAACACCGTATACCATTTTGCAACATCCACTTAATACTGGATACCTTTCTGTAACAGTCAGTTAACACCGGATACCTTTTTGTAACATCCACTTAACACTGGATGCCTTTCTGTAATAGCCAGTTAACACTGGATACCTTCCTGAAACAGCCAGTTAACACCGGATACCTTTTTGTAACATCCACTTAACACTGGATACCTTCCTGAAACAGCCAGTTAACACTGGATACTTTCCTGCAACAGCCAGTTAACACTGGATACCTTTCTGTAACATCCAGTTAACACTGGATACCTTTCTGTAACATCCATTTAACACTGGGTACCTTCCTGCAACACCCAATTAAACTTCACAAAAACTGTGTTGCAAAGATTAGTGGAATAAATTAATTAAAGTTAAAAATCAGTTAAGACGGATTCCCCATCACTTCCACCCATTTAAATACTGTGCCCCGTGACTAACAAGATGAGAACCATCGCTTCATGCATTAACTCATTCCTGTCGTCTCAGTTTGTTAAGAATGCAAAGCTTAAAAAAATTAGTCCGTTTATTCATTATCCTCCACTCTTATCGCTGATAAGATTCAATTGTTTAGCGCACGTACATTTAGCTCAAGTATTTGAATGTAACTGTGTGTATTCTTCCGCTTAACGATTATCGCTGAACTACTGCCATGGCTGATGCTTAATAAATGAGCTCTATTGTTATATAGTTCGATACTCTATAACGGAACTTCAGGCTGATTTCAGAGACAATAAGCTCTCGACTTAACGAACTCAATAGGGAATTGTGAGTGTTGCTAATTCGAAAATTACATATACATGTACGGTCCTCTTTTAGAATAGCTGGAGTAGATTAATTGGGACCTTAATGTTGACTATTAAACAAAAACTATATCACATTTTATAAAGATAACTTAATCTGTTACTTATAGCACGTTTATGTATGAACATTTTACACTTTATAAATGTCTGTATAATTCCTATTTCTATCAATTATATTGAAAGCAATGATTTGGTATTTTTTTTACTAGATGTGGTCTATGCTGAGAGAATCCGGTGCCGCTGTGTTAAATGCAGTCACCTCCTAATCTAGATGTTCCGAGTTCAAATCTCAGTTGAGACAAATTTATTTTCCAATTTAGGGGCTTTTGGGGCCCACGCAGACTTTTTAAATGGGCACCAGAGACCTTCTTAAGGAAGGAGAGGCAGCGAGAGTGGGAACTGCCCCCCCCCCAATCTCATGAATCTGGGCTTGGTACGGAGGTCATTAACACTTCGTTACCCATCGGCATCAGCTTACGTTGATAGTACTATGTGGTGGTTAGCTGCTAGTTACTTCAAATTAACCAGTAGTTTAATCTGAAATACATCTCTTTCTAGTACGTTCTCTATCTAGTACGTTCTCTATCTAGTACGTTTCTATCTAGTAGGTTCTCTATCTAGTAGGTTCTCTATCTAGTACGTTCTCTATCTAGTAGGTTCTCTATCTAGTAGGTTCTCTATCTAGTAGGTTCTCTATCTAGTAGGTTCTCTATCTAGTAGGTTCTCTATCTAGTACGTTTCTATCTAGTACGTTCTCTATCTAGTAGGTTCTCTTTCTAGTACGTTCTCTATCTAGTACGTTCTCTATCTAGTATGTTCTCTATCTAGTACGTTTCTATCTAGTACGTTCTCTATCTAGTAGGTTCTCTTTCTAGTAGGTTCTCTTTCTAGTACGTTCTCTATCTAGTACGTTCTCTATCTAGTACGTTCTCTATCTAGTACGAGGACTTAAGTAAAAAAAAAATAGTAAAGAGCCCCCGTCACGTCAAGTGGCGTATAGGGAATATGGTGTTAGTGACCATAATTTTTACAGACCTTCGGCACATGATTTTTGGGGTAGTGTGGTCGGTATTACGCCCGTGCCGCTTTACTTTCCCAGAAAAAAAATCCGGTACCCATTTAAGGCTGGGTGAATCAGGAAGCCGTCGGTTGGGATCGAACCCTACCACTTGTCCTTTGTAGTCCAGTTCACTAACCACCGAGCTATCGCGGCTCCCATTTCTTTGCCTTGCCCCCCCCCCCCCCCACCCCCCCAAAAAAAAATTGGATAGGAAAGTAAAATCTGCAACCCACTTAAGCTAGGAGTAAATAGCGTTATTTAATACATAAAAAAACAATAAAATAAACTTGTTTTGATACGTGATAGGATAGAACAGTCAAAATACAACACAACAAACCTTCAATAAAATTCTACGAGAACATCAGACTCAAGGACATGCCATGAAAAATATGGATTGATGGAATATCTGGAACACCAGGAAAACATAGTAGGAAAGATCAACAGAAGAGCAAAAGACGGCAAACAATATTTTCCCTCGACGTTTAAAAGGCAAACGAGGAAGAACAAAAGAATAGAATCATATTAAATCCTCTTTCAAGTCTACATATATTCTTTCATTCACAAACATCTATTTTCATTTCTGAATATCTTATTTTAATCCGACACATACCTTCATAATTATAAACATCTCTTTCAATTCGACATATCTTCTTAATTACAAATATCTCTACTATATGGGCCACTGCAAGAATTACAAAAGACAGTAAAATTCATACAGGAAACGACATTGCTGATATAGACAATACTTCGAGCGAACGAAAGATAGATAGATAGAATATCTCTTTTCAATCTTGAATATCTACTTCCAATTCGATAACAACTTTCTTAATTACAAACATCTCTTTTGATTTAATTAGCTGGTCATCATCTTTGCACTCCGATTTTCAATACCGCATGTCCCTCGTTGATGTTTTAAATGATAATGTCAACTCCATAATAACAACAATCTTTGGTTGTTTTTTCTCACTTGTTATGAGACGCTGTGAATTATATCTAACCAAGTCCTCGTACTGGGAGCTGCGATAGCTCAGTGGTTAGTGAACTGGACTACAAAGGACAAGGGGTGGGGTTCGATCCCAACCGACGGCTTCCAGGTTAATCCAGCCTTAAATGAGTACCGGATTATTTTCTGGGAAAGTAAAGCGGCACGGGCGTAATACCGACCACATTACCCAAAAAATCATGTGCTGAAGGTCTGTAAAATGTATGGTCACTAGCACCATATTCCCTATACGCCACTTGGCGTGACGGGGCTACTTTACTTTACACTTTACTTGAGACAAATAAATGCATAAAAATGCGAAGCTGCAGTAAAACTGGCTGTGAAGGAGAAATTTAAAAAAAAAAATAGAAAAAAATGGTATTGTAAAAGCGTTACGTAATTTATGGTCATTCTAGTTCGAAATTATTTTACTTTAGATGCTTCATTATTAGTTAGCTAAGTAGGACTAATTTTATTTACTTACATATCTGTGTGTGTTTTGTTTGTTTGTTACTGCTGAAGGCCTATTGTGCCGAAACGTCGTTCAAATTTGTAAAAAGTAAAGTACCCCCGTCACGCCAAGTGACGGCGTATAGGGAATATGGTGTTAGTGACCATAAATTTTACAGACCTTCGGCGCATGAATTTTGAGGTAATGTGGTCGGTATTACGCCCGTGCCGCTTTACTTTTCCATGAAAAAAATCCGGTACCCATTTAAGGATGGGTGAACACGGAAGCCGTCGGTTGGGATCGAACCCTACCCCTTGTCCTTTGTTCCCATTTCACTAACCACTGAGCTATCGCGACTCCCGTTCAAATGTGTGTCGTCCATTAATTACGTAAAGCTTTTACCATACCATTTTTCTATATTTTTTCCCCATTTCTCATCCCCTATAAAATCTGGCAAGCATGTTTCATCGGGTTGTTTGTTCTTTGAGGAACGTTGCACATTCATCAAAACCTGTCTGAAATAATCTCTGTCTCTAGCAAGATCTCCCACTTCTTATGTTGTCATGTTCAAGGTCTCTTAAATGTCTTGAAGCCACCTTCTTCTTGGTCTACCCCTGACAAGTCTTCCTTGAACCATTTTCATGGTAGTACGTTACTTGGACGTTATTAAAGGGAATCCGTGTTGTATAATGGTCTTTGGTGGCTTGGTTAACAGCAAGCAACCATGATTTCTCTGTCAGTAACATGTTTAGCAATATAAAGATAAAGGTAAAGTACGATACTTGAATCAGCGCATTAGCACGTTTTAACCCCTATGTCCTCGGCCACCTATCCAGACGTGTCCAAAGACTTCTAGATAGTGTCGCTTCAAACATCGAAACTCACGATGCGAGGCGGCATTCCTCACCTTCCCAGATTGCTGCCCTGGTACCCATTTCTGCCAGCGGCTAGGTTGACCATGGGGGTATTTTTTTTCCAACCACGTGTACAACCCAGACTGCCTCCAGCGGAAATCGAACACTGGTTGTCCGAACGTCGGTAGTCCAGTCGGGTGGTTTTCCCAACTAGGTTACCTCGTTTAGCAATATATTTATGTCTAATGTTGTATACTGTATAACCTACCTGTTTAATTGAAACTGCCAATGTTGGATAGATAGATCCGAGCCGTAAAATGATTTTTAAAAAAGCATGTGTAGTACTTGGCCTTATCTCCTTTCTCATCTCTCGGATCTCTCTGTCCACCTCCCCATAACTTTATCATCCGACATGAAGCTATAGATATCTGTGCCTCACCGTTTGTTGCCGTTGTCCCCGTCTTCTGAAGAAGGCCGCTGGCCGAGACGTCAGTATTTTGTTGTGTTCCTTTTTTGTAAAGCTGTCACCATACCTTGGAGTGTATACCACACCCCACTACTGGCTCCTGTCTAACAGCTTTACCGCAGCAACGCAATTAGTTGCCTGTTCCTCCCTCATCTCCTTTCTCCTGTTCCTTTTGTCTTCCGATTGTAGCAAGATCATCTCTTTCTCTAATGTTGCTGTGCGTTTACTTGTTCATCACGACAAGGATTGCAAGTTATTTTGGATAAGAGGAATGCATATTGTACTTGACTATTACTAAACAGGGTAACATTTTATTGTGTAATATAAAGGGGAATCACAAGTTACATGTCTGTTACAAAAGAGTGAGTCGCCACTGGAACATTAAAAAAAGGCTCAGGATTTGTAGGAGGCTGGGAAGATCTGGATTAATGATAAACCAGAGGTGACATTTTTTTATTTTTACAAAATTAAGAGCGAATTAAAGAATGGGATTCAAATGAAGTAGGTGAACGAGTGGATTAAACTGGTCACATGACCATCACATGGGCATCGATTTGACTTCTGGCCTTTTTGATGTTACTTTTTTTAAATCGTGAAATTAAATATTTGTCTGTAAACTCATGGCGACTTCAATATACAGAGAATAATTACTATCAAACATTTATTAACAAGCTCACGAAAAGCTCCCCTCCCAAAAATGGACAGTGCCGTAAAATATCTTTTTAGTGTTTCAACTAAAATTGAAGACCAAAAACAAAACGAAGAGGGAACATAGCTTATAATATAAGAGGTAATGAAAGTGAACTATGTGAGCGTGGAAGATTTAGTGTGATAGAGAGATAACATGTGAGGCCACAGGAGATGTATCCAACTAAAATAAGAAAATATTCCAGTTCTGAATAAACAGCGACGGGGTACACAAACCAAAGCTTTTTGGAGCAAGCGAGAAATAAAAAAAAAAAAAGATGATGAGGCTCGTTCATTGAAATGAGCGCTTCATGATCATCAAAAGAGCGAGAACTAATGATTGGAAAATCAAACCTCGTTTGGCACTTCTTTATCGTTGTCTTGTGCTGACGACACGGCTGATTAGATTACATCTAACGTTGATTAGATTACATCTAACGTTGATTAGATTACATCTAACGTTGATTAGATTACATCTAACGTTGATTAGATTACATCTAACGTTGATTAGATTACATCTAACGTTGATTAGATTACATCTAACGTTGATTAGATTACATCTAACGTTGATTAGATTACATCTAACGTTGATTAGATTACATCTAACGTTGATGCTGAAGAGGCAATCCAATGACGTTGGGAGGAGACGAGATGGATACTATTATTCTTGACGCTGTGTGATATTTCTGCAGGAGATAGCAATTCATACGCATGCCATCATTTTGCAGCTATATTGTACGTAATGTTAATAAGCACATTATTCTGTTTTGTCGATCTTTGTTCGTCCTGTTTTATAGTAACTCATGTTATAGAACATTGTCCCGTAAAGTTTCTCCTCGAATTACAGACTTTATATCACATAACAGTGTCAGGAAAAGAGAAATACAATAACTAGTGTGTATCTTACTATGTTTATTTGTCATTTCCCCTTGAAGTGTCACTAGCTGAATCTGCCAATATTAGATCCACAGCTTCAATCGCAGAAGGTGCAAGATGTGGTTGCACCGGACCCTTCTTTTTTTTTTTTTTTTTTTTTTTGCATTTTTCTTCTGATCCTTTCATGAATTTCCTTTCGAAAATGGCTGCGCTTCACTTTATTTCTACAGTCCATTCAGGAGCTTGGTGCTGTAGAGATAAGATGTCGGCCTCTGGGCAGGTAGATCCGGGGTTCAGATCCCACCACAAGCGGTGAACATTTTGCAGAATTGAATCTGTTGTTTCATCGTGGAGTTATCTCCCTCTGTTTCTAGGCCGTGAGATCCGATGTCTAGCCCTCCCTCTCTAAGCAGTAAGATCCGATATCTAGCCCTCCCTAGGCAGTGAGATCCGATATCTAGCCATCTCTAGGCTGTGAGATCCGATGTCTTTCCCTCTCTAGGCAGTAAGATCCGATGTCTAGCCCTCTCTAGGCTGTGAGATCCGATGTCTAGCCCTCTCTAGGCAGTAAGATCCGATATATAGCCCTCTCTAGGTAATGAGATCCGATATCTAGCTCTCTCTAGGCAGTAAGATCCGATATCTAGCCCTCTCTAGGTAGTGAGATCCGATATCTAGCCCTCTCTAGGCAGTGAGATCCGATATCTAGCCCTCTCTAGGCAGTGAGATCCGATATCTAGCTCTCTCTAGGCAGTGAGATCCGATATCTAGCCCTCTCTAGGCAGTGAGATCCGATATCTAGCCCTCTCTAGGTAGTGAGATCCGATATCTAGCCCTCTCTAGGTAGTGAGATCCGATATCTAGCCCTCTCTAGGCAGTGAGATCCGATATCTAGCCCTCTCTAGGTAGTGAGATCCGATATCTAGCCCTCTCTAGGCAGTGAGATCCGATATCTAGCTCTCTCTAGGCAGTGAGATCCGATATCTAGCCCTCTCTAGGCAGTGAGATCCGATATCTAGCCCTCTCTAGGTAGTGAAATCCGATATCTAGCCCTCTCTAGGCAGTGAGATCCAATATCTAGCTCTCTCTAGGTAGTGAGATCCGATATCTAGCCCTCTCTAGGCAGTGAGATCCGATATCTAGCTCTCTCTAGGTAGTGAGATCCGATATCTAGCTCTCTCTAGGTAGTGAGATCCGATATCTAGCTCTCTCTAGGTAGTGAGATCCGATATCTAGCTCTCTCTAGGTAGTGAGATCCGATATCTAGCCCTATCTAGGTAGTGAGATCCGATATCTAGCCCTCTCTAGGCAGTGAGATCCGATATCTAGCTCTCTCTAGGCAGTGAGATCCGTTATCTAACCCTCTCTAGGCAGTGAGATCCGTTATCTAACCCTCTCTAGTCAGTGAGATCCGTTATCTAACCCTCTCTAGGCAGTGAGATCCGATATCTAACCCTCTCTAGGCAGTGAGATCCGATATCTAACCCTCTCTAGGCAGTGAGATCCGATATCTAACCCTCTCTAGGCAGTGAGATCCGTTATCTAACCCTCTCTAGGCAGTGAGATCCGATATCTAGCCCTCTCTAGGCAGTGAGATCCGTTATCTAACCCTCTCTAGGCAGTGAGATCCGTTATCTAACCCTCTCTAGGCAGTGAGATCCGTTATCTAACCCTCTCTAGGCAGTGAGATCCGATATCTAGCTCTCTCTAGGTAGTGAGATCCGATATCTAGCCCTCTCTAGGTAGTGAGATCCGATATCTAGCTCTCTCTAGGTAGTGAGATCCGATATCTAGCCCTCTCTAGGTAGTGAGATCCGATATTTAGCCCTCTCTAGGCAGTGAGATCCAATATCTAGCTCTCTCTAGGTAGTGAGATCCGATATCTAGCCCTCTCTAGGCAGTGAGATCCGATATCTAGCCCTCTCTAGGCAGTGAGATCCGATATCTAGCTCTCTCGGAAAACACATGCATGTTAACGAATCGTTAGCAGTTACAAGTTGAAAATAGTTGGCTGGTGCCCGGACAAAAATTGTGGAGCAAATTCACCCGTGCTGAAGTCGGATGTGCTGGACCCTAAATCTCAAATATCTTTGATTTACCATCATCTAGTGACACATTCACCCCCGCTCAACAGGTAAACGCTAAGAGAATAAAGGCACATGCGCTACGATCTGTTGCCAGATTCGCTCACTATTTCACTGATGGGTAAATCCCTCCAGTACCCTTTCCAAAAATCGTTGTCCTAACTTTTGACTTTTGGTAAGCCCGTAGAATTTGACTATACCTAAGCATTCCATATTCAGTACTTGCAGAGAGATGTACTTATCGTCCGTCCATCTAACATGACGCAACAACCAAAGGTACGCGAACACATCAACTAGACCATCACGATTTGCCTTCTTAAAATGACAACTTCATCGATAAACGCACAAGAAAATTGCCAAAATGCCAATTTTTGTCTGAAAACTAAAATCGATCAAACAATCCTGGCCGTGCCCACTGGCATATAAGACAGTCAGTGAGTGTCGCCAGAGTTGTCAGTCATGTGCCACTTTCTCAAGCCTGCCACAAAGCGAAACAATTCTCTACAGAACCGTGAGCTATTCTAAATGTCACTTCCTTTAAATTCAAGAGCATCATCAGCAAATATCAGAGTATCAAGTATTATATGAAAATATCAAGTATCTTACCAGAAAATCCAGTGCCTTATCAGAACATCTAGTATTGTTATTGTTATGGAAGACACCGGTATCACTGCACACGAATTAAAATTCATAATTGCTCAACCGCCCGTGCCAGTGGAATCATCAGAATTACTAGCTCAGAACATCAAGTAGCATATCAGACCATCAAGTAGCATATCAGACCATCAAGTATAATAACAGACCATCAAGTATAATAACAGACCATCAAGTATAATATCAGACCATCAAGTATAATAACAGACCATCAAGTAGCCTATCAGACCATCAAGTATAATATCAGACCATCAAGTATAATAACAGACCATTAAGTATAATATCAGACCATCAAGTATAATATCAGACCATCAAGTATAATAACAGACCATCAAGTATAATATCAGACCATCAAGTATAATATCAGACCATCAAGTATAATATCAGACCATCAAGTATAATAACAGACCATCAAGTATAATATCAGACCATCAAGTATAATATCAGACCATCAAGTATAATAACAGACCACAACAGACCATCAAGTATAATAACAGACCATAAAGTATAATAACAGACCATCAAGTATAATAACAGAAAATCAAGTATAATAACAGACCATCAAGTATAATATCCGAATATCAACTGTTGTTATCAGTACATCAACTGCTGTATCAGAACATCAACTGTTGTATGAGACCATCAAGTATAATATCAGAACATCAACTTATTGCATCAGAACATCAACGGTTGTATCAGAACATCAACTATTGTTTCAGAACATCAACTGTTGTATCAGAACATCAACTATTGTATCAGAACATCAACTGTTGTATGAGACCATCAAGTTTAATATCAGACCATCAAGTATAATATCCGAACATCAACTGTTGTATCAGAACATCAACTGTTGTATCAGAACATCAACTGTTATATCAGAACATCAACTGTTGTATGAGACCATCAAGTTTAATATCAGACCATCAAGTATAATATCTGAACATCAACTGTTGTATCAGAACATCAACTGTTGTATCAGAACATCAACTGTTGTATCAGAACATCAACTGTTGTATGAGACCATCAAGTTTAATATCAGAACACCAAGTATATCATCAAAATTGTATTCTTTAAAAAGTATACATTGGTTAACTTCACGCTTTTAATCGTTTCTAGATTATAACCCAGTCTTCCTCCCCCCCCCCCCAACCCCCAACCTCCATATGTTTTTCCCACGATCAACGGCACATTTCTATGGGTGATATAATTGGTATCACAAAAACACCGCAATATATTTTTTTAAAAAAGATGGCATCCATTTCTGGAAGTTGTGTGAACCCGTCTCAACGCAATTTGGTCACATTTGGGACAAGAATCCGAACTCTTCAGGTTATTATTGTAGTGCACTAACGGCTCAGCCATCTCAGCTTTAAAGGCCAACAAGTCAAGTCTATATGAACTTTCTGACAAAGAAAAGGTTGATCGCGAAAAAGGTATATTCATAGAAGTCTCACGCGATACAGGCCCCATCTTTTCCTCACAAATCTCTAACACCAATGTAGATACTGCAAGGAGACTGAAATGGAAGCTCGTTCGGTATCGTGAGGAGTTAAATGGAATGTGTCTGTTGTGTGTATGTGGAGTGTGTCTGTGTGTATGTGGAGTGTATGTGTGTGTGTGTGTATGTGGAGTGTGTGTGTGTGTGTGGACTGTATGTGTGGAGTGTGTGTGTGTATGTGGAGTGTGTTTGTTGTATATATGTGGAGTGTGTATGTGTGTGTATGTGGAGTGTGTGCGTGTGTGTATGTGGAGTGTGTCTCTGTGTGTATGTGGAGTGTGTATGTGGAGTGTGTGTATGTGTGTATGTGGAGTGTGTATATGAGTGTATGTGGAGTGTGTCTGTGTGTATGTGGAGTGTGTATGTGTGTGTGTTGTGTGAATGTGGAGTGTGTATATGAGTGTATGTGGAGTGTGTCTGTGTGTGTATGTGGAGTGTGTCTGTGTGTGTATGTGGAGTGTGTCTGTGTGTCTATGTGGAGTGTGTGTGCATGTGGAGTGTGTCTGTGTGTGTATGTGGAGTGTGTATGTGGAGTTTGTATGTGTGTATGCAGAGTGTGTATGTGGAGTTTATATGCGTGTATGTAGAGTGTGTGTGTGTGTGTGTGTAGCGCCTAATTGTTGCGAACGGAAGTAGCGGGCCACCAAACATGTCTGACCCGCCCCCTTGACTGAGAGTGCCTACATAATACAGTTGATGCTGTTCGTGAGTGCTGTGGACACAGGACAGCGAGAACAGGTATCTTTATTCTCTCTGAGAACGGGTGTTTATTATTCGCATTCATTTAAAAACAAAAACAAAATAAAACAGAATCGATACAGTCATGCCCACAGCGATTCCTTGAGAAGGTTGGAGTTCGGCATCCGTGAACAAGTCTAGACTTTATCATATTTTGTTAAGACGATAACAAGAGTCTACTAAAGAAACCACGAACTATAGACGCCTTCAAAGCAAACATCCCTAAAAAAAAAGACAGTGAGAACAAACATTTCGTTAAGGACTTTCCCAAATGTGGCGCGTCGGGTTCAATACTGTTTGAACGTAAATGTCAAATATCTTACAAAGCGAAGGAAGTCCGCTTCAAATTCCTTTGCAATATCTTACTTAGTGCTAAAACCATTAAAGAAAATCAGAGTTCCCCAGCTAGTAAAACATTCTATATCCAACCAGGAAAAGCACGTTAGTCCTACAACAATATATATTTTACAAGGACGCCCTCTGGTATTTTAACAAGGTTTTCTATAGCATTTTTCAACGACGCTCTCTCGCATGTTACACCACGATATCTAGTAGTTTATAACGACTAGTTTGTTAAAACCAGGATCTTTTGTATTTTACAGCGAAGATATCTAGTATGTTAAAACCAGGATCTTTTGTATTTTACAGCGAAGATATCTAGTATGTTAAAACCAGGATCTTTTGTATTTTACAGCGAAGATATCTAGTATGTTAAAACCAGGATCTTTTGTATTTTACAGCGAAGATATCTAGTATGTTAAAACCAGGATCTTTTGTATTTTACAGCGAAGATATCTAGTATGTTAAAACCAAGATCTCTTGTATTTTACAGCGAAGTTATCTAGTATTTTACAGCCAAAATATATAGTATTTTATAGTGAAGCTCTCTAATATTTTACAACCAAGACCTCTAGTATTTTACATTGAAGCTCTCTTGTTTTTGTTTTCATATACAACAACTATATTCTTTAGTATTTTACAACTCTCTCTAGTATTTTACAACTCTCTCTAGTATTTTACAACACTCTCTATTATTGTACAACGACACACACTAGTTTTATACAACTAATCATCCTAGTATGTTACAATGACGTTCTCTAGTATTTCATAGCGATACACGTAAGTGTTTTCCAACGTATCTATTATATTCTGCACCGATTATCTCTAACATGTTCGATGCATAAAAGTGCATCTGTAGCATCATAATCCAAATCATGTTTACGGCTCGCTTTATCACCACAAGAACGGCTAACACCTTGCACGCTCAAGTTCTCAATTTATGGAATAAATAAAAGGAGATGCTGAACGATGTATTTCGCAATTTAGATAAATATGATCTCATACTGTATGCATAGATTCTGAATAATAAGGATAATAATAATGATAAAAGAGAAAACAGAAAATGAGTTAGAAGAGAATAATGTAGAGTTGTTTTTGTTTAAAGTAAAAACGAGGCAGAAAGAAAAGTAAAAAAAAAAAAAAAAACTGAAGTAAAAATAAAAATAAAACATGGAAAAGGACCAAGTAGAAGAAAAATTAGGAAGAAGAGATAAAAGAGAATTAAAGGGAAAAAAGTAAGAAGAAGATAGAAGTAGATTCTGAAACAAACTATAAATAGTCAGAGTAAGAGGAATGGTAACATTTGTTGGGAAACTTAACAGCGTGAACCCATCAAAACAAGAAGTGAAATAGCGCTTCGTGATAACCAACCTTCAATGAGGAGCACAAGATGATGATGATAATAAATACATTAAAATACAGGCGGAGCAATACAAGAGTAATGCATGTTTCACAAGTTTTAATTATAACATTACATAATAAATATAATGGTCACGTAAGGTTCAATTAATTTATCTTTTACCATTTGCGGATTGATCAGATCAGCGATTGATCATTCAAATAGTTTGGAGTGCAACCTCTTATTTCATGTAATTATTTGTATCTGTTGACGTGATGTCAATGAGAATGCATGTTTTTATTCAGATGAGCATCATGGTCTCTATATGGCCCTTTTTGTCTTGTCAGATGGTCTAGTGGAGGCCATTGTGTATTTTTTTTTAGGTTTTGTTTTTGTCGAACAGCTTCTCTCGTGGCTAATTCTACCAATGTTTGACAAACACACACGGCCACAGAATGAACAAGTCAGGCCCACTGATCCGCAGGGTTTTCCATCCTTTTTCATGAATCGCATCTCTTCTAAGTTCTCTCTTAGCACAGTCTCAAATGATGTTATACCTTTCATTATTTATGCTCTAAATAATGTGCAATCACTTGCCATATGTTCCCAGTCATTTTCACAGATGGAGAAGTCATTCAGAGTTGATTTACAGATATCTCTATATCGTAGTTTAAAGTCTTTACATTCTCTAGAGTCTGAGTTATCAGGACAGCAATATGTTTATAAACACAAATTAGAGATTGGCTACCTGATAAAACAGAAAGATCTACGAGGACATTACTGACCACCGAAAAAAGATTTCCTAAATATTATAAACACCAGGAAACATAACAGCAAGAAAGTCTAAAGAAGAGAAAAAAAATCACAAACTATATCTTCCGTCGACGCTGAAAAGCAAATGAGGAAAGAAATATATTTAAAAAAAAAGAGAAAATAATGTATATATAATATATGTACCCTTGCCATTGTGTTTGTAGATTACATACTTAAAATAAAACGTTTTCTAATTTTCATGCACAGACATTTAGGATGACCTTCAGGTTGCACGTAATCGTCATTTCCCACAGAAAAAAATGGCACATTTTTCTTCAACTCGCAAACTCAGGTTCTAATTTGCTGCAGTGGCTGTTTGAGCGTTGGAAATGTCGTTCACAGAGCAAGTATGTGTAGCTTTGAAATGTCGTTCATAGAGCAAGTATGTGTAGCTTTGAAATGTCGTTCACAGAGCAAGTATGTGTAGCTTTGAAATGTCGTTCACAGAGCAAGTATGTGTAGCTTTGAAATGTCGTTCACAGAGCAAGTATGTGTAGCTTTGAAATGTCGTTTACAGAGCAAGTATGTGTAGCTTTGAAATGTCGTTCACAGAGCAAGTATGTGTAGCTTTGAAATGTCGTTCACAGAGCAAGTATGTGTAGCTTTGAAATGTCGTTCACAAAGCAAGTATGTGTAGCTTGAAAATGTCGTTCACAGAGCAAGTATGTGTAGCTTGGAAATGTCGTTCACAAAGCAAGTATGTGTAGCTTGGAAATGTCGTTTACAGAGCAAGTATTATTTCTTCTTTTTCTTCTTCTTTAAAGTAAAATAGTCTCATATATTTTAACAGGAGTGATGATTATAGAAAATAATCTATTGAAAGTTAGACAAATATGGGGTTTTTTTGTAACACGAGGACAGAAGAAAGAAAAAAGAAAAAAAAAAGGAAAGGAGAGCAGTATAGCTGTTATTCTTACAATTATCACTAAAGCATTAGTATGGCTTGAAGCACAGACTTATACAGATGTGTTTCCTCAGTGACTCATTGAGAATGCTCAGAAATCGCAACTGACTTTCCTGGACGGCAGTGGTTAGAGACACTGGAGAGGTCTACACAAACAAAAGTCTGCTTCGTTTTCGAGCCAGAGCACGCGGGTGTAAGTAGTAATGAGCGCACTGACATGACAGACATGCCAGTTTGGCTGATGTTGAGTTCGGAAGCGCAATGGATCGTTGTAGCGTTATAAATGCCCTCAGGTACGCTGGACCAAAAAATTACTAAAAATTACCCTGAATCCTCAAAAATGAACAGACTGTGCGAATATCATGTCAAGAGGGGGGTTGTCAGACGAGAACTAACACAACACTTGTGTCGTTAGTCCCTACACGTTGAGAGATACAATTCAGAAGAAATCTCAGCACTTATTGACTTGTCCAATGTGCAATGAGGATGACCTGTCAACTGAACTAAACTAACTAAACTTCTTACAAATATGACGATGATAAACGGTGTTGTAGATAGTACAGTAAAATGGGAATTTTAACATATTTATTTTAGTAAGATAAGACATTATTTTTTTAATAAAATGAAAGCTTCAACATTAAACGTTTTACAAATTGAGGATAATTGCAACGATACAAAGAAGAATAGCATAGGAGGATAATGAGTAAAAATAAAGCAAGTAAAGTTAAAAGCATTAGTTTTGTTCATACAAATTTGAAGGTAATCTTCATTACTGATATTATATTGGCATCAGAAGAATGTATAATCATGTTATAGTATAGATAGTGGCATCAGAAGAATGTATAGCCATGTTATAGTATAGATATTGGCATCAGAAGAATGTATAGCCATGTTATAGTATAGATATTGGCATCAGAAGAATGTATAGCCATGTTATAGTATAGATATTGGCATCAGAAGAATGTATAGCCATGTTATAGTATAGATATTGGCATCAGAAGAATGTATAGTCATGTTATAGTATAGATATTGGCATCAGAAGAATGTATAGTCATGTTATAGTATAGATATTGGCATCAGAAGAATGTATAGTCATGTTATAGTATAGATATTGGCATCAGAAGAATGTATAGCCATGTTATAGTATAGATATTAGCATCAACAAAATTATCAGTCATACTACAGCATAGTGGTGTCATAAGAATTTATAACCATCTTAAACGTTAGACGGCATTTTAAAAACACGATAACAATAGATATTTTACAGATACGAAAGTGATAAATAGCATCATCACATTTCCATTTGAAGTAAATAAAATATTTGGTTGGTAAACGACACTACAGACATTATTGTTTACTGAAGAAGAGTTTAGATGACGAAATATTCGTTATTGTGCCGTTTCCTCTTGAAGCTGCAACTCGCAGTTCTTGCTATTGTTATAGAACTATAAGAACATGAGGAGCTGAAGAATATCGGTTTTCCAGATTTTTATTTGTACCATCGATGTTCATTATATACATATATTTGTTTGATGTGTGACGGGCATAATTCGACGACTAACTGGGTGTTTATATGTTCGGTTGCAGTCAATAACGATATCCTAACATCATCAAGCGCTATACATTTTTTGTTCTCAAGATGACGATCATCACTTTCGGGAGGACGTGAAATTCCGGTTTATGGTGGATAGGCGGCAGGAACCATTGAAGGCTATGTCTGGAAAGTGTTCCTTGTTGCAGTTTCCTCATATTCCAAGTCCAGCTTGTTGCAGGAACTACTGAGTTAAGTGCTCTGTGCACACCGTGAGCTGTGTGTCGCATCCGCTTTGATCCTGTTTCGATATTCCAATTGTTTACGATGAATGATGATATCGTATGATAGGGAACAATTGGCTGTGTTCACTTTCTGCGCGATTTCGCCTTATGTCTTTTGGCGTGTGCTGAGACTGCTACGATGGGGACTACAGTTACCTTTCTTTGTTTGGGAGATGAGTTAGTAATTCGGATGATTCCACTGGCACGGGCGATTGAGCAATTATGGATTTTAATTCGTTTGCAGTGATACCGAGGCCTTCCATAACCAATAACCATTATATTTGAAAATTCATCTGCTTTGGTCCAGCAATTACTTCTCATCATTCTCTTCTGTTTTATGTTAAATATTTGCGTTGTGTCGTGACTTACAGCAGCGGTATCTGCGCACCCAACATATCCGATCCGACACCAGCACGGTATTTTTAAATATTACCTTTCCTCTTTAATCCTTATTCGCTTAGGCTGGTTAATATGTTTCTAGAAATGCAACAGAGAGGCGGAGTAGAATCTTGATCAGTTGAGGTTTACTGATTCCTAATGCAAGCACTCAGCTATGAATTGCTAACCGTTTTCAGCTCCGATGTCTTAGCCTCAATTTGGAACCAATCTTTGACGTGGAGACAATACGCAATTTGATCTATAACATGGCCTGCTTTCTACAAAAATAGATAATAAATGCAATAAAATAAACTGGGAGAATTGTATTAATTGGATCTGACTAACCAGAATAGATTAATGCCATTTGCAACGATTTATTACTTCCTGACGTGATGTTTCAGCATTTATTTCTATGAGATTATCTGTTTGTATTGCTTGCAATAAATCTCGACGATAAACGGATTCTTGTAGCCCGGACAAGTTGACGTGTGTGGGGGGCACAAGCAGAAATATTGCAGGATTAGTTTCTAATTAAGCAGCGTCGGATCTACAATGAGAAATGCAGTGAGTATATCAGACATCGAGATAACATTGCTCGTAAAACTAAATATGTGGCCTGCAGCAAAAGCTACGGAAAAGACAATTAATTTTTATTGAAAAACTAGCTTCATTTCTCGCTTTTCTTAACAGAAAAACTGCGCAAATCTTATTATGATAATATCTTCTTTAGATTTCAAGTCTTTTAATAATGCAAATTTGACTATTTGTCCTGTTTCATAAAAAAGATATATTAATAACGTTATAACACAAAACGAGCTGGTCGCATGGTCGGTGCACGTATTAACTCGTGTGTCCTGATATTTTTCCCTGAACCTGCGCCGTGGCTGACACATTCTGCTGGATGTTGGTTTGGCATAGGAGTTGTCATTCTTGTAGTGCAGACGCCTATCAGGGCTGATATATTAGATTGACTTTATGCATTTTATAGAAAAAACAAAGGATAAATTCTTCCTAACGGCAGATGACTTTTTCAGAGAAAATACACAAACACACACACACACAAATACACAAACACACACAAACAAATACACACACACACAAATATACAAACAAATACACAAACATAATATATAAAATTGGTGACACATTTAACTATGTGTTCTCTAAATATGTTTCAGGCTACACGTTTTA
Organism: Megaustenia siamemsis; assembly: GCA_032433765.1. Lineage (NCBI taxonomy): Eukaryota > Metazoa > Mollusca > Gastropoda > Stylommatophora > Ariophantidae > Megaustenia > Megaustenia siamemsis. The sequence continues at coordinate 70,322,753 of JAVIAB010000047.1, read as the reverse complement.
CAACACATCACTTAACTATTGACATATTTTAAAATTAGTTTACTGACTAAAAAAGGATAGATGTACTTCGGCGAATATATAGTCACCCCCCCCCCCCCCTCGTTAAACAACATCCTGCGGATACGCCACTGTAACGTGCATGCTTGTCGAAGGACAATCTCTAAGAAAAAAAAATTGGGAACAATTAATGTAACAATTACACTCAATTAATATAATGTAGTTAGTTTTTAAATGTAATGTATTATATATTAAGTTTAATTCATTGTAGATTTTTATCTTTGCGTGTAATTATATACTCATTATATTCAGTATATGGGGATAGCCGGCGGGAACAGTTGGAGGCTGTGCATGAAAAGTGTTCCTTGTTGTAGTTTCCTCATATTACAAGTCGCATGTCTGTGTTAGTCACCTCTAGTGACTCGGGCAGATGGTGCTCGTAAACCTGGTAGGGCCGACCAACTAAGGGCAGAATCCCCCTACAGAAAAGATCATCTGCTGCCTTGCAGGAAGATTGGTGACAATGAAAGGCTAAGGAAAGCAAACCTGAACAAAATGCTGGCTGAAATTGGATGCACTAGGCCACTGGCGCAGAACACAGTGCAACGTTTTAACAGGTATTCAAGCGGAGTGGATCTAACAGGCTTAAACAGACAACTGTCTTCGTGTGAGAGTCTGGAGTCCTACTCTGATTGAGTCCTGAACGCAGAGAGAGAGAGATATTCTTATATTTATCTTATGTTACATATTACTTTAATACCCTTTGCCCTATTCATCGACAGTTACAGGATTTAATGTCGTGTAATTTAATATGGTCTTAGTGACCATACGTTTTACAAACCTTCAGCACATGATTGTTGGGGTAATGTGGTCGGTATTACGCCCGTGCCGCTTTACTTTCCCAGAAAAAAATCCGGTACCCATTTAAGGCTCACACACACACACACACACACGCACACACACACACACACGCGCGCACACACGCACGCCCGCACACATGCACACACACACGCACACACACACGCACGCGCACACACACACATATACGCACATACACGCACATACACGCACACACACGCACGCACGCACAAACACACAAGCACGCACTCACACACATACACACACGCACACACGCACGCACGCACACACACACACACATGAACAATCATAACATGCTGACTGTATTCTACCAATTCGGTTCTTGTTTCTGTGTCCCTCTCGTAAACTATAATTCTTTCATATCTTACAGTCTTGCTCATACTCCCTTCACCACAATCACACACACATATCAGCTTTCAAGAAATGGAGTCATTACACCACATCCATGACACCAGTGTCCAGTGGCTAGTATTAGCCTCCATCAGCATAGTTGGCTGGTTTTTTTTTCAGCGCCCCTAGAAATTTATTCTTCCTTTTCTTTCGCCGTGTATTCTATTTTCTATGAAACTGTCTGCGTCTTGATTGAGTTGGAGCTTTTGAGTGTGTTTCCAGAGATAACGGTCTGCAGTTATTTCTTCCCAGGCTGCAGGGTTTATGTTCAGAGTCTTCATGTTTACACGCGTCTACAAATCGAAGAACCCCTAGTTCTTTTGCTATCTGTTAGTTGAACATAGAGTATATTTTTTGGTATGTGGCCATCTTTCATACCGTGTACGTGGCCACGCTTGCGTAACCTGTTTGTAAAGCATTCGAGAGGCCTGTGCGAGTGAGGACCTCCACGTTTGTCACTTTGTCCTTCCAGGTCATACAAAGAAGACCGCATAAACATAGAATATGGAACGCATTTAGCCTTCTCTCCTGCTTTGCATAAGTTGTCCATGATTTGCTGCTATACAGAAAGATATTAATGATGCAGGCATTATAAACTGCGGCCTTTCTTTTAATTGTCAGTTTGCTGTTTTGCCAAACACGCCTAGAACGACGGGCGAATGTGGGATCAGCTTTACCAATCTATCTATTGACCTTTCGAGCCGTAACCGGCCCATAGGGCGTAGACCAAGATACACCTTCTCCTATATGAATTTTTGTTCTAGCAGTTTTCTTTTAAAGATATTTTATCAAATCTCGCCATCTGTCTCTGTTCTGTGCAAGCAGTTCTATCTCATTGAGGGAGCCGATTCCTGCTGCTCTTGCCTCTCTCATCAATGTTCTTCTCAGTGTCTCCCTGGGTCTTCCTCTTTTTCTTTTACCTGTTGTTTCCCATATGAGGGCTTGCTTTGCTATTCGATTATTATCTCTTCTCATCACATGTCCAACGTATGACCATCGTCTTTTCTTTATTACTGAAGATATTAGTGGTTGATTGGCGATTTCTCTAATTTCCTCGTTTGTTTTGAATTCGTTCCATTCTATACCAAGTATTTTCCTTAGACATTTATTTTCGAATGCGTTCAGCTTTGTTTCTATATCTCTTGTTGTTTTCCAGCTTTCACACGCATACGTAAGGGTTGATAGTACATTTGATTTGAATAGCCTAAGTTTTGTGTTTGTGCTAATGAGTTTTGATTTCCACAACTTTTCAAGGCTTCTGAAAGACATTGCTGCTTTCCAGCAGATAGATAGCCAGCAAAATTGGGCTTGAGGTCAATCATGAAAAGACTAAAGTCATGAAAAGTTTAATTCCAACAAGTGACAAAATATACATAGCTTTACCAATACGGGTGTCAATTTCTGTGTCTAAAGATAGTTTGTCGTTGATGATGGACCCCAGGTAGCTTTACTGCTGCACGACATCAAGTTTGTCGTTGATGATGGACCCCAGGTAGCTTTACTGTTGCACGACATCAAGTTTGTCGTTGATGATGGACCCCAGGTAGCTTTACTGTTGCACGACATCAAGTTTGTCGTTGATGATGGACCCCAGGTAGCTTTACTGTTGCACGACATCAAGTTTGTCGTTGATGATGGACCCCAGGTAGCTTTACTGTTGCACGACATCAAGTTTGTCGTTGATGATGGACCCCAGGTAGCTTTACTGCTGCACGACATCAAGTTTGTCGTTGATGATGGACCCCAGGTAGCTTTACTGTTGCACGACATCAAGTTTGTCGTTGATGATGGACCCCAGGTAGCTTTACTGTTGCACGACATCAAGTTTGTCGTTGATGATGGACCCCAGGTAGCTTTACTGTTGCACGACATCAAGTTTGTCGTTGATGATGGACCCCAGGTAGCTTTACTGCTGCACGACATCAAGTTTGTAGTTGTCGATAAAGACTGCAGATTTTGCGTCGACGTCCTGACCGAGTATATAAGTTTTCTGCAAACTTATTGTTAGACCGATGTCTCTGCAGGCATGCGTAAAGCTATGTATCAAGCTCTGGAGTTCTTCCTGACATTGCGAGACAAGTGCAGCGTGGTCTGCAAAAACTGGTCTCTAATAGTGATATGTCTGATTTCGGACCTTGCTTTTAGTCTTGCGAGATTGAACAACCGACCATCAGATCTAGTATGAAGATAGAATCCTTCGTTCGCATTTGATAATGCATGTTTTAATAGAACAGAGAAGAAGATTCCAAATAGGGTCGAGCAAGAACGTATCCCTGCTTGACACCGCTGCGTGTGTTGAAAGGGTGGGATGTGTTGCCGTCATATTGAGTGATGCCCTTCATATCCTCATGAAATGATTTGACTAGCGTCAGCAGAGTACGTGTACAGCCTATTTTAGATAGTACTTTGAAGAGATCGTCCCTGCTGACAAGGTCAAAGGCTTGTAAGGTCGATAAAGTGCGATGAAGATAGACTTTTTCTGCGCTGTAGATTTTTTTCGTTGAGAGAAAATCATGTCTGCAGTTCATCTTCCGGATCTAAAGCCTCAGTGCGCCATTCAGGATACACGCTTTCTGCGAGTTTTTGTAGCCTTCCTACGAAAACTCTGGCGAAGGTCTTGACTATTGGGTTATTGAATATATATATATCCCAATAAAATGTGCGGTTTACCGTGTGAAAAAATCAAACATCTCTAAAGTTATATGTCGAGGTTAATGTCTCGACAGATTAATTATAGAAACGAAATAATGGCCCCAGGGGCATTTTGGTTGGATATCAAGACATGATTTCAGGGGAAGATTTAGAGAAGAAGATAATGAGTGGAGAATATATTTGAGAAAGCGACTGAGAACAGGAGAAGTTGTGAAATATAGATAAAACGTTATGAATTTCCTTGAAAGGAGAGAGAGAGAAAGAGAGACAGAGAGACATAGAGAGAGAGATATATATGTTGATGGTGGAATAAAACACATTATTGAATGAAGAATTAAAATAAAAACTCGCTGTCAATTTCCTGTGTCTATGTATCTACAAAGATCATACTTAGGAAACTATATAATTGTGTAAAGGGGGGTAATTTGATCTTCAACATCATTAGATTGTATTCCCCCCCCCCCCCCCGCCCTCTTCAAGTAAATATTTCTTTTCTTGAGCAGCTTGAGAATATAATTGGGGTATGAGAAGTTATAGGAGCCGCGATAGCTCAGTGGTTAGTGAACTGGACTACAAGGGACAGGGGGTAGGGTTCGATCTCAACCGACGGCCTCCGGGTTCACCCAGCCTTAAATGGGTACCGGATTTTTTCTGGGGAAGTAAAGCAGCATGGGAGTAATACCGACCACATTACCCCAAAAATCATGTGCTGAAGGTCTGTAAAATATAGGGTCATCTAACACCATATTTCCCTATACGCCACTTGGCGTGACGGGGGTACTTTACTTTTTTTTTATGAGAAGGTATATATGTATACATATATATTATAACATTATAACACAAAACAGCAGCAATACAAAATAATAGAATATCATCATAGAAATTGTATAAAGTTTTGTAAATTGTTAAATATAAAATATAACACAATAAAGTGTAAATATATATTTCGTTCTCTCGCTTATCACTAGACGTTCATATTGAAATTATTGATAGTTCTAATATTTTTAAAGAGCCAATGGGTAGCTCAAGACTATCAACATTTTCATACAATTTCTTTTTGTAAAGAAACAGGACACTGCCATTTGCTACTTTCTTCTTCTTCTTCTTCTTTCTTTCTTGTCAGCTTTTCAGTACATGTTTTTCAGTTCCATGACTGTGTTACGTTGAAGAATGTTTGCAAAAGGGATGCAAGGATACCACTCAACAACGCACATTCACCAGATTCACCAACTTGTAACTTACTTGTTGATGTTTCAGTTATTATTGCCCAGTTCGTTATGTTAACATGATAACTTGATTCCGTCTAAACAATTGGCAATATGCATCTTCATGAATGTGATAGAAGTGTTCATGTTTGGTTTGAACAGTTCTTTATAATCTTTTGAGAATAAATATGTTTGTATAAGAAGTAGACCGGAACAAGGATCAGACGACAAACAGTTGATGAGAACTGTAAGATGTTACTGTTCTTCTCTCGTATTTCTCTCTCGCTTTCCCTCCCCTTACCCTCTCCTGTTTTCCTCTCTCTCGCTCTGTCCTCTCCTCCTTCTCATTCGCTATCCTTCTCTTTCTTTCTCGATCTCTCTCGTCCTCTCTCCCTGTTCTTCGCTCTCGCTCTATCCTCTCTCTCTCACTATCCCTCTCATTATCTCTCTCTATCTCAGTTTCTGTCTCGCCATATCCCCTCTCTCTCTCTCCTTCTCTCTTTCCCTCCCACTATTCCTCTATCTCTTTCTCTTCCCTCTTTCTCTTTCCTTCTCTCTAACTTGGTATCTCTCCTCTATGGTTCAACTCAAAACATCATGATAAAAAAGCGCACAACAAAGTAGTTAAATATCAATGCTGACACGCAAACACCCAAGACAGACATGCTTTAGAACGAAAAGAGAGGAAGGCTGGCATGCACTGCAAATATGCAAATGGTCGGTCAGACAGGCATAGGTAAACAAAAAATGATGCAGGTGGACATGAAGATTTATAAATATAAACATAGACGTGTGGGCGATAGCAAAGCGAACGGCAGTCACATGGGCTGACTGATAAATTGACAGAGATGCGAATTAACATGTGAGGAAAGATAAAGCAGATGAGATGAATAGAGCGACGAAGGGACAGACAATAGTCCCATAGGAAGTGACTATGACCCAAATCTTACCAGGAGTGATGATTCAAAATGAGTTTAATGACCTATGACCTAAGTATAAATGAAGTAGTTTTCATAGACATATCAGGGGCGAACGATGTGAACATTGTGTTTTCCCGCCGGGGAGAATAATCATTTTTTTAACAATAAAAATAAATACTAGGTTGAATGCAAGACTCTGGGCACAGGTCAGAGGTGAGAGTTCGTTTCCATTGTAGAAGCTGTAACTGAACCTTTCTCTTTTATTTACTAGCGATCGTTGTGGTTGTTATAGAGACGGAGAACTGTGTTAAGATTTCACAGTGTGATTTGAGAACTGTAGATAAAACAAAACTGGATAGACGAACTTGTCGAATCGAAGGGTCTCTAGCAGCAATATCTTTTGTTGCATTACCCCTTGTTTTCTTCTTTTGACACGATACTTCCTGTACTTGTCCGTCAATCACTGTTTTGAATAAACCTATTCGTTTAGCTAATTGTATGTTCTGGTTATGGTTATGGTTATGGAAGGCCCCGGTATCACTACAAACGAATTAAAATCCATAATTGCTCAACTGTCCGTGCCAGTGGAATCACCCGAATTATATCTCATCTCCCAAACAAAGAAAGGTAGCTGCAGTCCCCATCATAGCAGTGAAATTAATGCAGCCAAGAAATCACGAAACACCATAACGATGGTGCAAAATCTCTAAAGTGGAACCTTCGGTAGACTTGGCAGAGCAGTCTATATTAATGAGTTGTAAGTTGTAAATATTTGGAGTCAAACAATTCTATGGCCATTGAACACCACTCAATGTGTTGACGTAAACCGCATATCAATTCCAAGACGGGGGAAGGTCGCATTCACAACACTGATTTCCTTATTGTATATTATTACGATGTTCATGATACAGGACAAAGAGTCAAGCTTGCATGATCACATGACTTGAATACTGAAGAAGAAGAGTGTTAACATTTCTAGAGTATTTTAGATTTCACATTTATTGGGAATCTTTACTCCCCCCGCTGAAGACATTATTGGCAGAAACGTTGGTCCATCCACACTTGTCTCATCCTCAACGCTGAAACATCCTCATTATAAATACTTTCTTTTGTTCCAACTGTCTATATTCCCCTTTGAACAATGTTAACCTCACATGGTAAATGTACGACAGAGGTGAGATGCAGAATAGCTCAGGAGAAAGCAACTTTCTAAAAAATGAGGAAGCTACCATGCAATACATTTTTGACAATAGAACCAAGAAAAAGAATTCTTAAATGTTATGTAGAGCCGGTCTTAACATATGGGTGTGAATTTTGGACAATAGGACAACAAGCACAAACATCACTGGAGAATGTGGTTTTACTTACATAGGATTGTTGAGAATACCATGGACAGCTAAGAAAAGTAATGGAAATGCTCTGTTTGAGGCCAAAACAAAAAAAGAGAGAGATAATTTACAAAATTAGGAAGAAATAATCATCATGTTTTGGCCATGCAATGAGAGGGGAACACTTGGAATATAGTGTAACAACTGGGAAAATTGAGGGATGAAGAGATAGAGGGGGGAAGCAAAGAGAAAAGATATCAGACAGCTTAAAACAATGGCTTGGCAGAAGGTCAACAACATAAATGATAAATAACTGTCGAGATCGAAAGTTGTGGAGAGACATGATTACCTGCGTCAGCAGGCATGGTACTTGATGATGATATTCCCCTTTCCAATGCCGACTCTCCTGGGCCCCACTCAATGTTCCTACATCCCTTATAAATGCATTGATTACTCCCCTTTGAAATAACCGTATTGATTTTACTAGAGAAGTGTAAAGTGCACTCGTCTGTAACTGCAGTTAATATAATGAGTGTTGTTAAGGTATCTACTTAAGTACCTTAAGGTACTTCCTAATCACTTTCCGCTTAACCACTTTCAAGATAGACCACGCCATCAAGTCAAATGGCCCATCGTGTGTCTACAATGTTAGCAGACGTTGATTATCTTAGTAGCAAATGTTAAAGGGGCGTCCTGGCGGTGGCTTACAAATTCAGTGCTTTTAAAATTTCCAGACAGTTTGTAACATCCAAGAGTAAGCTAACGTACTGTCCTTAATGTTTAATGCCCAGAGGCGTACCAAGTCAGCACATTGCTTATGATGCATATCAGAAGCGCATGCTGCTTGAATTGGTCCGACTCCTCTTCTTGCACGTCCGCCCTTAAAGGGGCATTAACTCGGAGAGCAAGTTGTGTGATGTGACATACACTCCTATAAGGTATGGTGCCTCCTTTACAAAAAGGGCAATACAAAATATTTGACGCGTCCGCCTACATGGGGACCTTCTCCAGAGAACATTGACAACACAGACAACGATACGAAGATATACTCTACTACATGTTGCAGAGTAATAAAATTAATACCAACAAAGAAGGAAGAAATAAAATGATAAGAAAATACTTCTTCTTTTCTTCCTCATTTGCCTTTCGACGTCGAAGGGATATATAGTTTGCGGTCTTTTGCTCTTCTGTTCTCCTCTGTTGCCGTTATGTTTCCTAGTGTTTCTAATATTCCGTCGAACCATCTTTTTGGTGGTTGACCCTTGGGTCTGGTGTTCCCGCAACGCTTGTTGAGGGCTCGTTGTGTTGTGTTTTAATCACTCTTTCTTGTCACGTGGCCAAACCATTTTATCTGTTTATATATATATATATATATATATATATATATATATATATATATATATATATATATATATATATATATATTCTAATGCGGGACTTACTCTTAGCTTTTTTCTCAGTCCTTCATTTCTGATCTTATCTCTCAGGCTGTTTCCTATATTTCGTCTAACACATTAATCTCAGTAGAGGTTATTTTTCTCATTGTTCTTGTATCTAGGGTTCAGGACTGGCATTGGTAGCACAACTTAGGCATGAAGATTGTTTTGTAAAGTGCCCGTTTTGCCTCTAGAGTTATCTCCTTGTTGGACAATAGTTGTCCAATGAATTAACAAGCTTTTATGCATCTTAAGTCTATCGCTGCTGTTTTTGGATGGTCGTCTGTCACTAAACTTCCTAGGTATTTGAATTCCTCTACTTCTTTTAGTTGCCTGCCTTCTATAGTTATGTTGATGTTCTGTTTCTCTTTGGCAACATTCATGACTTCTGTTGTTTTTTTTTTAATACGTTAGGAGAATATACTACAATACATGAATAGTAGAGAGAGAGAGAGAGAGAGAGAGAGAGACAGAGAGGATAAAATGAATGTAAAAATTTGTATTAAAATACTCATAGTTTTAAGAGTGTATGTTGTTCCCACCACTTGTTCCCAGCTACCAGCTTTACCGCTGTGTTACATTTCTTTGCCTGTTCCCCTACTAACTCATACCAGTGTTTCTCATGTTTGAAAGTATTACATTCGCGTCCAAATATTATTGTGTCCTCTTAACATTATGAGCTTGTTCAGCACCATCTTTCTTTAATTAAGTTCATATCATCATTATCATCATCATCATCATCATTATTATCATCATCATCATTTTATTCCTTACCTGCTGGCGTAGGCAATCCGGTTTTTCCAACGATTCTCTGTCCTCAGTGCATCGTAACGACTCTGTTGCTGACTGTTGTCCGTGTCACGATACCAAGCTATCCAACATCTTCTCTTTGTGTCATCAGCGATATCTCTTTCTTTGCATTACGTCGATTATTAACAATTTTTTTCCAATTTTCTTCTTCTCATGATGTGCCCGAAATAATATCGACGTTTATTTCTGACTTTTTTTTAAGGATCTGTCCTTCTTTGTTTACCTAGTTGAGAATATATCCTCGCTGATATTTTCGGCTGTCAAAGGAGCTCTTCTGTATATGGCACGTTTTACTTACAAACAAAACGTATATATATATATATATATATATATATATATATATATATATATATATATATATATATAAATAGTTAAACCTTTCCGACAATAGGTAGCTCTGAGGTTAATTCTGACCAAAAAATACAATAATTCAGAACCAAAAGAGTTAAGTAGGTATAGACACGTTTAGTTATGGCTTACAACAAGCTGGAATATGTGTGCGTTTTAACCCATAACATTCGACAATAGCATAGTTTCAAGGTCTATGACAGGAGGTGCAGAATTCGGTTGCTTACGAATCCTGGCGCAAACAGTTAGTTATGATTTGTTAATTTAGTAGTTGAGTATTTAACACCATTAAGACCTTTCTTTGTGTCATCATCATGTGCCATACAGGTTGACGTAGGCGATCAGGTCCTTCCATAATCTGTTATATACCGTGCATCGTATCAATTCTGTTGTTGACTGTTTTACATGCCATGGCACCAAGCTATCCAGCATTTTCTCTCTTGGTCGTTCGCGATCTCTCTTTCCCTGTATTTTGTCAGTTGCAACCAAGTATCCAAACTTTCCTCTTCTCATGATGTGCACGACAAATGTTGATTGTTTCTTTCTGAAGTTTCTTAGGAGTTCCCTTTTTGTGTTGGCCTCTTTGATAATTTCCTGGTTGGTATTTTGGTGTCCAAGAAGCTTTCAACATTCTTCTGAGAAATGCCATCTCTGTGGCCTCTAATCGTCTTTTCATTTGTTTGTTTACTGTCCATGATTCGCTTCCATAGGTCAGAATTGGCTCTATATAGCACTGATGAGCTCTCTTTCTCACTTTTATTGACACAGATTTGTTGCATAAGATATTTTTCATTTCCTAAAATGCTATTTTGGCCTGAGCTATGCCGCTTCTTATTTCTGTGGTGCATCTTCCTTCTGTTGCTATTATTGTGCCCAAGTATTTGATGCGTTGCACTTGTTTCAGATTTGTCCTGTTTATTTTTATACTGCATGATGGTGATGATTGTTTTTTTTTTCGATATGACCATTACTTCTGCTTTCTTACTATTCAGACTGAAACTTTTCTTGTTGCTTTCGTTCACAATTATGACTATCAATTTTTGTAGCCATCCGCATATCGCAAATTCTTTATGCTGTGACCGTTGACTTCAATTCCTTTTTTGTCTACTATTGATCTCATAATATTTTCGCTGTAAAGGGAAAACAAATCCAGCGACAGAACACAGCCTTGTCTCACTCTTTGTCTGTATGGTTGCTAATTATTATGGCTACTGTTTGTTGCAGTACATGTTTTTTTTTTTTTATGATTCGCAGATCCTTGCCATCAATGTTTAATTTCTCCAGCATTTGCTTTGCGTACACGTTAAAATAACATAATTTACTGCTAGCGAGATATTTTTCCAGTGGCGTATGGCCAACGTGGTTCATTCAATAAGAAAATGTAGAAACGAAAGGATAAATATTGATAGCTTTTATTGCATTTTTTGTATATTTTTGTGAGGGTTGGAGAATAAGGGCAACCTGCTTCAGGGCTGTCGCTACGAAGTGTATAGAACAGAGTTTTTATCTCACTCCCCATGGAAATAGTTTTTGGCCTCACCCGAAATAAAAACAGCGATCGCATGGTTATGAAAAGCTCTGTCCAAGCCAGTCGGTGAAAAAGAAATCAATCAAATCGTAAAATTGCACTTACTCTTTATTCCTATCTGTTTAAAACTGTTACATTGTAAAAAGTTGTAAATGCTTGCTTGCTTGCGTTCGCCCGATGACTAAAATATTCTAGAGTATTCGTAGACTGTAGAATTCCTCTTCGTCATCCGTCCTTAAAAGGACGTTAAGTGAACGTGTCTGCGTTGTGTTGTGGTTTGCAGTATAACTGTTATATTTGCGCCTTTCGGCCCAACACATCCGACTTCAGCACGACATTTTTGGGTACCGGGTTGCCATCAGCTGTGGGTCGCTGACAACTTCCAGCTCTGGTGCTGGGAGGCGCGCCTTCGCCTCCAAGTTGTAAATAAAATATATGAAATTGTGTTTTGTGCTATCGTTTTATAGGATCTAACGAATACAAGAAAAAAGAAAGCACTTTTTGGAGAAAATCATGAAAAGTCGAAGGAGGAGATGTACACAAAATTTAAAAACTGAATAAATTGATGACATAAATGCACGACGGGGAAAACATTCGATGAAACTAGGAAACAGTTTTCACAAGAAGGAAGAATGGAGAAAGAGCGTGTATTGCTCATGAAGTTGTCACGTGAAAGATTACAAGGCAAGCAATACAATTATTCAGATATCAGACAAAATTACCGACCCAGTCATAGAGGAAATGACAAAACAGATAATTGCTGTTCTATGATCATCGCTAACCTTACAGCTCATCAATCTTTGAACAAATCTATTTGGGTTTATATTTGTCTTTTGGTTTCAGTTATTGGAAAAGCAGGCAGCGAGTTCAACAAATATTTCAAGAAGCAAAATTGAAGTCTTCAACAGATAGACAGATCAATTAAATGAAGAAAAGAGTCCCGATCAGCCATTGATGTATAGCGTATATAGTGTCAGTAATATTTTTATAGACTTTCGGTATATTATTTTTGTGATAATGTAGGTCAGTGTTAAGTCTGTGCATTTTAATCGTGGTGAATCCGGAAGCTGTTGATCTGGATCGTAACAGACCTCTTGTATAAAGTAAATAAGACTAGGTTTAATCGTTGTCACTTACTGATCGACTCAGCATCATCATCATCGAGTGCCATCTCCGCAACGAAGAGCGGAGTGCCATCTCCGACTACCATGGAGCGCCACTTTGCTCTTTCTCTTGCTTTGATAGTGCAGATTGTCGTAGGCTGATTTGTCCATCTTTTGATGTTACTCGTCCATGTTAGTCCTGGTCTGCCTCTTTTACCTTGTATTTTCCCCTCCAGGATTACTTTTAGTAGGCTGTTGTGTCTTTTAGCATGGCCCAAAAATCGCATTTGTCTTGTTTGAATTGTGTTTAGTCGTTCTCTTTTCATTTTTAGTTGTTTTAAGACTTCAGCGTTTGTTTTCTTTTCCTTCCATCCAATTCTACCTATTCTTCTATATATCCACATTTCAAAGGCTTCCATTCTCTGTTCTGTTTTCTTTTCTAGTGTCCATGTTTCTGCACCATATAGGAATGTTGAGAAGACATAACATTTTGCTATTCTTAGTTTTAGCCCTGGTGTTATTTGTTTTGATGTATTTTGTTCATGACATTAAAATTAATTTTTGCCATTCCTATTCTTTTGTTTATTTCAGTTGTACATTTTCCATCACTGGTTATAGTGATCGACTCAGCTGAACAAAAAATCATGGCATCCGGCTTGTTAAGTTGGACAAGATATTAACAGCGAGAAAGAGCGTGCCTTGGTCAACTTGAAATGCTTTGGTCAAGCAAGGAGAAATTTAAAACCTTACTTTCCCCATGTTACGGACAGTGCTTGCCACTAATATCTGGTTGCTTTGATCAGTTGTTTTTTTTCAGAAGCCTGAAATTTATTGACTTCTTCTGTTGTGGATACACGGTGATAAGGAATAACGTGACGTCTTCAATTTGACTAGCATCTGTGATTACAATTTCAATACAGTACACAAGAAAAATCACACACTTGTCAATCGTTGGAAATTATTAATTTTTTTGTAAGCAAGTTCTTGAACAAAGCTATAGTTAATATCCGCACCAATTTATAAAGAAGTGTCACATTTCAGTGTGGCATCATAAGTCACAACCACTACCATCAAATATGAATTTTAAGATTTGAGTACGAGATACTAGATTCAAGGAACGTTTACCAAAAAAAAAAACAGCTGGAAAAATTACAAGATTGCAACTAAAATGACATTTTGTGCATGATGCAAAAAATCGTGAACGGAAAACCATTTTATCTCTTTCTTTTTAAACATCACGTGCTGTAAAGTCAGGGTGACTCTTGTTTAAACGGATTAGTTCCAATCAAAAGAAACAAGTTCCATCTCCCATATAGAGACCATCGTGTTTTATATTCTTTGGGATATGCCATTATCAAGTGCCATATCTGCTGGCTATATCTGCAAGTTTCTTCACATTTTTGTTTCGACATTTATTTAGCATTGTACTATTGCACAACATAACTGATCAAGACCCTGCTCCACCTCTTAGCGGTGCTCCTGGAAACAGACTCTCTCCAGTCTAGCCAAGCGAGTAGGAATTGAAGAGGGAAGTCAATTCGGAACCAAACAATACCATGCTAGAGTCGGATGCATTGGACCGAAAGTCATAAATGAACACAACACATCTACGCCCATTTAAGGATGATGGCAATGAGGATTATTCATTCTTTATGTAGCCGTTAGTTGGGCGTCAGAAAAAAAAGGAAAGAGATTCTTCTGTTGACTTCCAGCCACTCGACTTTTCTCAAACTGCCTTATGTCTTCTTCTTTTTACCCCTCTATCTCTTCTTCTCTCACTCTGCCCAGCTGCCTCGATGTTTAGATTGTTTTGTGTGATGACCCAAAGAAATGAGACTAACTGTACCCCATAAAACGAACATTGTAAACTCCATTAACGACAAAAAAATATATAAGCATAGAGGAGACATATATTCATACAAATTTAAAAAAGGCATCATACGATGCATAGTAATAGTACCAGCAGCCATATAATATTTCTACTTGAGAGTCCTCGACACGATAACTGCTGTGATAAGAGTGGTTCTCAAAAACCATTTCACAGCTGCAATAATTGCCTCAATCTCCATATTCGCGTTCTCAGAAATAAGAGAATGTTTGTAGAGAATCACACAGCCAGCACGAGGCGGTCAGTTGAGGGTTCTAGGATGACCAATTATCCGAGGGCTAAAGAAGTTAAGCCGTAGAGTTGGTCAAGCTTGGTGACTATAAAACCATGATCTTGGACAGACACAAGGCGGTCAAAGTGAGCTGAACGCATCGATAAAAGGAGCATTCAACGATAAATCAAGAGCTGGCTAGATATACAATGAGTTCCAGTTAGATGAGAGAGATACATATAAATGTACTGATAACATGGTGACGAAGCCAGACCCCATTATGGAGACGTAAAAATGAACATACATTCAGAAGTCTACTCAAGGGATAGAGACGTTGTGGCGACCTGCTAATACGGTACCAATAAACCAGAGAGCAATATAATTTGCATTGCCACTAACTTAAATTCACAGTAGCGAAGTGGTTAAAGCGCTTGTCTACTGACTGGGCGGAGTGCAATGTCTAATGTGACAATTTTTTTAATTTTCGGACCGACACAGCGTTGAGATTCGCCTGGCTCTGAAAATGTGCATTACAGATTTCCCTTTGGAAAAGTATGGCGGCCTAGCGTGATACTGGCCACATCACATTGGCTTCAATAGAAATGTCATTATTATTATTCATTTTATCTGTTGCACAGGGACCTGAAGTTGTAATAATAAAGATAGTTAAAAAATAAAATTTAATCACAATAATAATTAAAGTTGTATTAGTAATAAATTGACATAAAAACAAATAACACCAGGGCTAAAACTAAGAATAGTCAAACGTTACATCTTCTCAATATTCCTGTATGGTGCAGAAACATGGACATTTGACAGGAAAACATAACACAGAATTGAAGCCTTTGAAATGTGAATATATAGAAGAATAGGTAGAATTGGATGGAAGGAAAAGAAAACAAACGATGAAGTCTTAAAACAACTAAAAATAAAAAGAGAACTACTAAACACAATTCAAACAAGAGAAATTCTATTTTTGGGCCATGTTAAAAGACACAACAGCTTACTAGAAGTAATCCTGGAGGGGAAAATACAAGGTAAAAGAGGCAGAGGCAGACCAAGTCTAATATGGACGAGTAACATCAAAAGATGGACAAATCAACCTATGACAACCTGCACCATCAAAGCAAGAGACAGAGAAGAATGGCGCTCCATGGTAGCCAACCTTCGTTGCGGAGACGGCACTCAATGCTGATAAGAAATAAATAAAAACTGTTATTATCTATTCTCTATCACAAAACATAAATCGATTCATTATATAATACCACTCAAGAGCAATCACAGCAAACAGATGGCCTCTTTATAACACAAGTAGGGAGGGAGTATGAGACGATTTGTGTTGCTAATGCCTCATTGATTCATTCCAAACATTATAACTGTGCTGCCGTACCAGTCTGACTGTGGGAAATACTGGAAAGGACCTGTAGAAGATCATTAACCGCCTTAGGTTCTCCACTCTGGATTTTATGGTTTTTAGTCTAATAAATGAAATAATAAATACCAAGTCCTCCAACAGCTAGAAAATACAATAAATATAGACGATCATTGGAAACAGGTAAAAGATATATGGGAAGAGACATGCGAAGAAGCACTAGGGAAAAGAGAACGCCAGAATAAAGCATGGATGACAGCACAGACCCTGGATAAAATTAAAGAAAGAAATAACAAGAAAGCAGACATAAATAAATGCAAAACAAGAAGTAATAAAGCCAAGACACAGGAAGCTAACACAAATGTGAACAAAGAAGTGAGAAGATGCATTAAAGGGATAAGAGGAAATATATAGATGAACTAGCTAGAGGCAGAGGAAGCAGCAAATATAGGGAATATGAAAGAACTGTACAACAGCACAAAGAAATTAAGTGGAAAATTCAAACAGATCAATGCTTTTATTAAAGATAAAAAAAGGAAATCTGCTTAGTAATATAAGGGAACAAAGGAGAGATGGAAAGAGCACTTTGAAGAACTTTTGGACAGACCCGACTCAAAAAATCTTCCAGATATACTACCAGCAGAAGAAGAGTTACACGTTAACTGCGGAAAACCAAGCAAAGAAGAAATAATGAAAGCCATCAAACTATTAAAAGATGGTAAAGCCACAGGACCAGATGAAATTCCTTAGGAAGCCATCAAAGCAGATATTAACACCTCTACAAATATGTAACATAATCTATTAGAAAAAATTTGGGAGAGGGAAGAAATACTTAAGGACTGGAAAGAATGTTATATGATCAAACTACCACAGAAAGGAAGTTTACAGGAGTGCACAAATTATAGGGGAATTATGCTACTATCAGTGCCAGGAAAAATATTAAGCAGAATCATTCTGGAGAGACTAAAGGAGGCTATTGAGAAACACTTGAGAGATGAACAAGCAGGTTTTAGGAAGAACAGATCATGTGCTGATCTAATAACTACTCTACGTATAATAGATGAACAAAATTTAGAACTATAGTCCCCACTTTATATTTGAATCATTGATTACGAAAAGGCATTTAATAGTGTAGACAGAGGAATGCTTTGGAAATTGCTGAGTCATTACGGATTCCCCATAAAGTTTATTAACCTGATAAAAACAATGTATGAAGGAACAAAATGTAGTGTGGTGCATGAAGGACAGCTTACAGAAGCATTTGAAATAAGAACAGGAGTAAGGCAAGGATGCCTCCTGTCTCCATTTCTCTTTCTACTGGCCATAGATTGGATTATGAGAATAACACAAGAAAACAGAAATGGAATCCAGTGGTCACTGACCAAACAACTTGATGATTTAGACTTTGCTGATGACATAGCTCTCCTATCACACAGCCATCAACAGATGCAGGATAAAATGAGCATACTTGATGAGAGATCACAGCAGCTAGAACTGAAAATTAATAGAGATAAGACCAAACTTATGAGAATTATTGCAGTTGGCAATAACCAAATAAAATTCGGAGAAATACCTCTACTAGACGTACAATCTTACATATATATGGGCAGTAATATAGAAAAAGAGAGAGGAACAGAAAATGATACCAAAATAAGGATATAAAAAGAAAGAGGGGCTTTTGTTACACTGGGAAACATATAGAAGTCCAAAGAAATTAGGTTAAATACAAAAATAAAATGTTCAACTCCACTGTTAAGTCAGTCCTATTATATGGCTCTAAAACATGGAGATCAACAAAATTGACAATCGTGAAAATACAGACTGTATTTAATGGATGCTTACGCAGAATAAAAAGATGGAAATGGCAGGACAAATATCACTAACATGGAATTATGGAAATGTACCAGTCAAATACCAGTGGATAAAGAGATACAGCGAAGACGATGGCGCTGGATAGGACACACACTGCTGAAGCCAACTGAGAGTATTACACTGCAGGCCCTTTTTTGCAATCCCCAGGGGAAAAGACAGAGAGGAAGACCAAGAAATTCTTGGAGAAGACGGACAGAAGCAGAGATGAAGATGTTGGGGAAGACATTGGAATGATCTTAAAAGAATGGCAAGAAATAGAACGACTTGGAAAGTGTTTGTTGAAGACCTATGCTCCACATGGAGCTGAAAGGTAGAAGAGGAAGAAGTCTAATAAATAGATTATATTAAATTTTAATGGATATACCACACGCAAAGAGTCTGGGACGTCACAAGGGTATGAACCTGACCGTGTAGGTCACTTATTATCGTCCTCAGATTGCAACATGGCTACTGTTAATCCAATTACCGCGTTGAATTAATTTTTTTAAAATGATCTTAAAGGCGTGTCAATTAAATAAAATTAAACGGTAGACTTAAGACCTTGCAGAGGATGAGGTATATATTATTAGTTAAATATATGGTATTATTATAAAATATATGGTATTAGTATTAAATATATGGTATTATTATAAAATATATGGTATTAGTATTAAATATATGGTATTATTATAAAATATATGGTATTAGTATTAAATGTATGGTATTATTATAAAATATATGGTATTAGTATTAAATATATGGTACAAGTATTAAATATATGGTATTGGTATTAAATATATGGTACAAGCATTAAATATATGGTACAAGCATTAAATATATGGTACAAGCATTAAATATATGGTATTAGTATTAAATATATGGTATTAGTATTAAATATATGGTACTGGTATTAAATATATGGTACAAGCATTAAATATATGGTACAAGCATTAAATATATGGTACAAGCATTAAATATATGGTATTAGTATTAAATATATGGTATTAGTATTAAATAGGAAGCCGCGATAGATCAGTGGTTAGTGAACTGGACTACAAAGGACAAGGGGTAGAGTTCGATCCCAACCGACGGCTTCCGGGTTCACCCAGCCTTTAATGGGTACCAGATTTTTTTCTGGGAAAGTGAAGCGGCACGGGCGTAATACCGACCACATTACCCTAAAAATCATGTTCCGAAGGTCTGTAAAAATTATGGTCACTAACACCATATTCCCTACACGCCACTTGGCGTGACGGGGGTTTTTTTTTTTTTTTTACCCCCCGTCACGCCAAGTGGCGTATAGGGAAATATGGTGTTAGTGACCCTATATTTTACAGACCTTCAGCACATGATTTTTGGGGTAATGTGGTCGGTATTACGCCCGTGCTGCTTTTACTTTCCCAGAAAAAATCCGGTACCCATTTAAGGCTGGGTGAACCCGGAGCCGTCGGTTGGGATCGAACCCTACCCCTTGTCCGTAGTAGTCCAGTTCACTAACCACTGAGCCATCGCGGCTCCTACTAATTTTTAGGGAATTAGTAAAACCCAGGTGTCCTCGCCAGGATTACGAACCCCGGCTGTTGCCGTGGTAAGCCAACCGCCTATCGATTGCGCTAACCGGACACCCCGTGACGGGGGTACTTTACTTTATTTTTTATTAGTATTAAATATATGGTATTAACATTAAATATACTGTGTTAGCGTTCATTATATATCGATACATTTATGGACAACGTGGCTGCATTACGTCAGACCGCCAATATTTTCCCCCAAGATTTTTCCAGAAACTGTGTTAACTCAGATGTCGTCAAAGTTTGAAAAAGAAAACTGGATATTTTTTTGAATGGAACCAGGACCCTTCTGGCCAAGCTGTTTGCTTTTATCTCAAAGTGGTGTTTTAATTACAATCTTGGAGGTGTTTCAGCATTTATGGCTGAAGTTTTAACTCTACATGGGTGTGGGCTCACTTTATGACACAACACACGAAACGCAAATGTTTAGCTAAAGTCAGTATTTGTGCGTGAATGACATTGTTGTAGTTATTGCTCGTCACAAAAAAAGATTAAAGATTGGCTTATCTGTGAGGCGGGGAATACAATGTTCAGTTTTTAACCACACAAGTTCTTTACATTAAAAAAAAAAAATACAGCTCCTTCTAATCGTATTATTATATTCTTACATACTATTTTTTGTAATTTTTTAATTTTTTCTTCTAATCGTGTTGAATGTTTACTTTAACTTAGTTTAGTTGACAGGCCATGCTCACTGCACATTGGACAAGTTGATAAATGCTCATATCTCCTCCGAAGAATTTCCATCAAGGTGCAGCGACTAACGTCACCGGTGTTGTGTTGGTTGATAAGTCTTCTTTGGATTCCTACGTAGCGCGCTCTCACCTGGCATCACCCACTTTGACACGATATTTGTGAAGCATCTTCATGGCTGCGAATTAGGGTAAGTTTTTGAGTCGGTTTTTTTCGTCCTTCGTCCATAAGGGCATTCAGAATGTCGTTGCAATCCATTGCCCATCGCACTCAACATTCCAGTTCAATGTATAATGGAAGAAACGTGTATAATGGAAGAAACCTGTATAATGGAAGAAACGTGTATAATGGAAGAAACTTGTATAATGGAAGAAACGTGTATAATGGAAGAAACTTGTATAATGGAAGAAACTTGTATAATGGAAGAAACGTGTATAATGGAAGAAACTTGTATAATGGAAGAAATGTGTATAATGGAAGAAACGTGTATAATGGAAGAAACTTGTATAATGAAAGAAACGTGTATAATGGAAGAAACTTGTATAATGGAAGAAACGTGTATAATGGAAGAAACTTGTATAATGGAAGAAACGTGTATAATGGAAGAAACGTGTATAATGGAAGAAACCTGTATAATGGAAGAAACGTGTATAATGGAAGAAACTTGTATAATGGAAGAAACGTGTATAATGGAAGAAACTTGTATAATGGAAGAAACGTGTATAATGGAAGAAACTTGTATAATGGAAGAAACGTGTATAATGGAAGAAACTTGTATAATGGAAGAAACGTGTATAATGGAAGAAACTTGTATAATGGAAGAAATGTGTATAATGGAAGAAACGTGTATAATGGAAGAAACCTGTATAATGGAAGAAACGTGTATAATGGAAGAAACTTGTATAATGGAGGAAATGTGTATAATGGAAGAAACTTGTATAATGGAAGAAACGTGTATAATGGAAGAAATATGCATAATGGAAGGAACGTGTATAATGGAAGAAATATGTATAATGGAAGAAACGAGTATAATGGAAGAAACGTGTATAATGGAAGAAACGTGTATAATGGAAGAAACCTGTATAATGAAAGAAATGTGTATAATGAAAGAAACTTGTATAATGAAAGAAATGTGTATAATGAAAGAAATGTGTATAATGAAAGAAACCTGTATAATGAAAGAAATGTGTATAATGAAAGAAATGTGTATAATGAAAGAAACTTGTATAATGAAAGAAATGTGTATAATGGAAGAAATGTGTATAATGGAAGAAATGTGTATAATGGAAGAAACGTGTATAATGGAAGAAATGTGTATAATGGAAGAAACGTGTATAATGGAAGAAATGTGTATAATGGAAGAAACGTGTATAATGGAAGAAACGTGTATAATGGAAGAAACGTGTATAATGGAAGAAACGTGTATAATGGAAGAAATGTGTATAATGGAAGAAACGTGTATAATGAAAGAAACGTGTATAATGAAAGAAATGTGTATAATGAAAGAAATGTTTATAATGAAAGAAATGTGTATAATGGAAGAAATGTGTATAATGGAAGAAACGTGTATTTTATCTTCCTAGAAAGACATCAAATGAGCAAATCAATTAAAGCAGCGGTCGTCAACTTCTTTCTGTCAAGGGGGCCCTAACTCTAAACCACAAATCACCGCGGCAGCACCTTACATGAAAAATTAAAAAAATATATTTTAATTTAATTTTAACGGTATCTTTAATATGTTATATTGATTGGGAAGGTAAATAAACTTACGTTTTTTGGTAAAGATTAAATAGATCGGTGTCATTGTTGTCATTGAAATATATCACGCTATCTGTTATCACAGCGAGTTGGCGGATTTTTATAAATGTGACCACTGGTTTGATAATAAATGTTTGTACATAGTTCGTTGACCACCGCTGTAGATCAAGCCTTTATTCTGCTGGGTTCGTACGCGACCTTGGAAGCTAATGACCTAACTTGTGCAGACGGTTGGTTTGGGGCAAATTGTACGTTACAATGTCACTGCTATAATGACGCGGTTTGTGACAAAACTACAGGGACATGCCCAAACAATGACAGTTGTCAGCATGAATATTTCGGACCCCAGTGTCAGTACTTGGATCTCGTTTACAAAAACGCCCAAAAATCTGAACCTACTTTCCTGTTTGATAACAACTACACCACATGTAATCCGGACACAGATTCTACATCAGTTGAGGCAACTCTCAATCAATCTTTGCTGTTCTCCTGGTTTAGGATTTATCTGAATGACTTTCACTATCCGGACAGTTTCACGGTAAAATTAAATGGTTCTGCCTCATGTAACATTGAATCAAGGTTTGCAGTTAGTTCGCACGAGATTGATGTCTTTTGCTCTGGGGATGGGCTGATCAACAAGTTACGGATTGAAGGAGCGATAGTTGCAAATATCTGCTCCATCTACATTGGCGGGAGTCGAAATGTGGCTCTCAAACAGAACACAAACCATACCGACACATTTAATGCTTGTTATACAGGAGACGGATGTGGACCAGAGGCCGCAGTTAATGGCAAAACAAAGACCAATCTCTATTACAATGACTGCACACACACACACAATTGAGAAGTGGAACCAATTCTGTTTACTGGTATCTGAACTTTGCCACGCCCCAGAAGACTCACACCATTCGAATTTATCATCGAGCTAGCACTATGATTCGGGTAAAGAATGCCACTCTAAAGGCTTTCTCTGACAGTGGCGGCGCAGTGTTCCAGTATAATGATATATCATACCCAAATATTTCTGTGAATACAATTGCAGTCACCACACAAGCGACAATGGCACACATCAAGATTGAGTTCTCATCGACAATTTCGCAGGCCGACAGTGCACTGACGGTGTGTGAGGTGCAAACATTTACAGACACCTATTTTCTGGACGAGCATTCTTGGTCGTTTTGTGCAGTGTGTAGTGGGTGTTGCAAAGGCTGCAATCTCATAATCGGTACGTATCACAGCATCTGTTCACGTGGGATCTATGGACACGACTGCTCCAGGTCTTGTCTCAGTGTCTGTCCTTTTTGTGAGGACAAATCCGGAAAATGCCTACAATGTAAGCATCCTGGCTACACCTGTAATCACACTTGTCCCGATGGTAATTTTGGGCAACAGTGCAAACAGACGTGTTCTGATGGCTGTGACATCATATGTGACCCAGAAAGTGCAGACTGTACGTGCAAGGAAACGTACTACGGGTCAGACTGCACTCTCAGATGTCCGGACAACTGTTTCAACGACATCTGTGAACAGTTAATCGGGGCCTGCGTCTCGTATGTCGATGATTCCCACGTTAAGAAGAGTCTGCCGACTACAGCACACACAAGCATATGGATACCTTAATGTGTTTCTGTGCTAGACATGGTTTATTTCTTGGTGTTTTTTTCCATGAAGCCATGGCTCATATCTTGATGTGTTTCTGTCCTAGCCATGGCTCATATCTTAGCTTGTGTGTGTGTGTGCTGGCCATGGCTCATATCTTGGTGTGTGTCATGTTAGTCATATCTCATATCTTGGTGTGTCCGTGTTAATCATGTCTCATATCTTTATGTGAGTCTGTGTTTAGTCATATCTCATATCTTAGTGTGTATCTGTGTTAGTCACGTGTCATATCTTTGTGTGTGCATGTCTGGGTTAGTGATATCTCATATCTTTGTGTGCATGTTTATGTTAGTCATATCTCATATCTTTGTGTGTGCATTTCTGTGTATGTCACATCTCATACCCTTGTGTGTGCATGGCTATGTTAGTCACATCTCATATCTTTGTGTGCATGTCTATGTTAGGCATTTGTCATATCTTTGTGTGTGCATGTCTATGTCAGTCATATCTCATATCTTTATGCGCATGTTTATGTTAGGCATGTGTCATATATCTTGGTGTGTGTCAGTGTATCTGACATTATGATGATGATGATAAGGATGTCCGCGGTGCCCCTAGCAGGTGCTTGCAGATCCCCTGGACTCCATGGAGCACAGTGTGACGACCACTGAACTAAAGTAACAAACGAACTGTGTGGGTAATTAGAAAAGCGTCCTAGGCGTAATTCATCACCGCTACTTCCTTTATAGACATGTTTCTATCATCATCACTAAGCGTGTCTCTGTTGTATCATGGCTCTCATGACAACTTCTTAAATGTGTACTTTGTAAAGAAGTAAAGGCATCAAGATGCAGCAGGATGCGTAGAGATGAGAAACTGCTGTAAAGTTGATGATAATAGAAATTCTAAAAAAAAAAGGAAGAAAAAAGTGGTATGGTGACATGCCACCATACCATTGTCACCATACCACTTTTTTCTTCTTTTTTGTTTTTTAGAATTGCTACTATGTGTTCTTTGTCCTGTGTGAGATGCTCAACTGCAGTAGTCAGTCTCAACACGCCTGTGATAGTAGGTACCCGCCTTCGGCTAGGTCTTCCTCTCACGCTTCTGGCAGGTACCATACTCTCTATAACGATATTCTCTAGACCAGGGCTGTCCAACATGTGGCCAGCGGATGTGATGGCGTCCTCTATTTACTTTCCAGGCGACTGCAACATATTTTTCTGTCGCTAAATTTTACTCAGTCAACTTTATAGTTAATTAGAATTTCACGATTATATTACTACGATTGTGACATTTATTATTATTATTATTATTATTATTATAAAAGGCAGCTCATAAAAACATCAAAAAGAAACAATCAACACTTTTCGGGCACATCATGAGTAGAGGAAAGTTGGAATACTTGGTTACAACTGGCAAAATAAAAGGAAAGAGAGATCGCGGACGACAAAGAGAGAAAATACTAGATAGTTTGGTGTTTTGGCATGGCAAACAGTCAACAACAGAACTGATATGATGCACTGTAGATAGAAGATTGTGGAAGGACATGATCGCCTACGCAAACGGTATGGCACATGATTATTATTATTATGATCGTAATAGTAACTTTACCCCTGTGTCTCCACGGCCATCAGACACGCCCCAAAATATAAACACGCTAGCTAGGCCACTGCTCTAGGCCAGACCATTATGTTGTTTTGTCTGACTTAAACTTTCGTTTTCTTTATTGTTATGTTCTTTAGCAACCAGTTTAATGGTTATTGCAAAATGAGCTTTTTTTTTTTTCGTTTCTCAGTCCATGGTATGCTGAATAAAGTTCTAGTACTTGCATTCAAAGACATCGATAAATTTGTCATCAGGGATATCATATACCACGGGAGCCGCGATAGCTCAGTGGTTAGTGAACTGGACTACCACGGACAACGGTAGGGTTCGATCCCAACCGACGGCTTCCGGGTTCACCCAACCTTAAATGGGTACCGGTTTTTTTTTTCTGGGAAAGTAAAGCAGCACGGGGGGTAATACAGACCACATTACCCCAAAAACCATGTGCTGAAGGTCTGTAAAATATAGGGTCACTAACACCATATTTCCCTATACGCCACTTGGTGTGACGGGGGTACTTTACTTTTTTTTTATGTCATATACCACGTTTCGGAACCACGTGTTGTACAAACTCTTAGAAACCAAAGTTTTGTTTCTCTTTGCTATATGTATGCTGTTGTTTTATGGTTACATATGGAAAGGGAAGCAACACGTTTTCTTCTTTTAGCATATTTCTGCATAGTACAATAATTAATGTATACAACAATTAATTCGTCAAAATAACGCGTTTTACGTATTCAACACATTACACATAAATTACAAATTATTTGGAAATTGCATAGGTCGATAGCATATTAACTCTCAGTCGACATACGCTCAAAAACAACTAGCGTTTATACGCTGAATTGTTTCGAGTAAATTTAGAAGATCAATATTGTCATCACGTTTTACAATCTCCTGCATCAAAATTTGACTACTGTGGGATGTCATTTTACGACCGTCTGTTGCTTTAATGATACACTAGTTTATGATTGTTGAATCAATGAATACAGCAGGGAGGTTAAGATGCTCGCTTCAGGGTTATAAATAACTCACTTCCAGGTGGAGCCACCTTTACTTTTTTTTAAAAGAAATAACAAAGAGATAGGAAAGTTGTTGTTTTTTTTATTGTTTTGGGTGGCTCTATTGAATAGTTGATATTGCATAGTGTTCACACTGCGAGTTAACGTCATTATCATTATTTTCATTATCAATACCGTACCGGCTGACGTTTGTGATCTTGCTCCTTCTCAACTTTCTATCTCTACAGTTGTTTATTTAATACTGCTGTTGACTTCCTACCAATCCATTCTCTTAAACTGTCTAATATCCTTTCAACCTGCCTTTCTCTTATCTCTCCTGTCCTCAATTTCTCCCAGGTGCCACCTCAGGCGTGGCCAGTAATAATGAGTTTTCTGATGGACAACAAACTTTTGTTGACTTTGGCTTCTTTCAGAATCTCTCGGTGCCATTTCTATCTGCTTATGTTTCTCGGCGTTCTTCTGTAAAATCACATTTCTGTGTTATCCCGCGATTTTTTTTTTTTTGGTCGGTTTGAGCGATTGTCCATGATTCACTTCCATTTACCAAGACTGGCTCTATATCTACATAAATGCTGACGAACTATTTTTCTTATCCACAGTTAAGTCAAAATGAGGTGTGGTGTGACGGTAGTTCAGTGGTTAGTAAATTGGACTAACATGGATAAGAGATCAGGTTCGATCCCATCGGTAGCTCCAAGGTTCGCCCATCCTGAAACGGACGCCGGCTTTTTGTAAGAAAGTAAGGTGGCCTGGCGTGATACCAACGATATTTTGTTTTAAAATATGTCGGTCCTTGAAAAATATAGCCACAATATTGCACATAAGCCATGGGCGTGGAGAGAATCCTTACATTTTCTTTAAAGTTAAAATGGCATCACTGTAATTCGTTAAATGAAGATTTACTGTTAGATTCAACAGTCACGCGCGTCCAGAATAAAGTCCACAGACAAAACTATAAATCTTATCATACCTTATCCAACTAGCTATTCGTTTGTTTGAGCACGTCCAATGCCTTCATGAAAAATGACGGTTTGCAAGCCCATTATTTGATCTCTCGCACTCTCTCTCTCTCCCCTTCCTGCTCTCAGAAATATGGCTTCCGTGAGAACATTAACTTTCTGTTACTCTCACCCTCTCCTCTTTCCTCCCCTAAATCACCATCTTCTCTTCCATCTCCTTTTCTTGCGAGCACCAATAAGCACATTTCCGTTCATAAAACATCATTATAAAAACCACATTGAATTTCATTATCCCCAATTTAGTGCTTTTCCTAATTGCTTTCTGCAATGCTTGATATGTTCATTTTCTCCTTCATGCCTACTGTATAATTTCTTATAATGAATAAGGGATTATTCTATTTGCTTTATCATTCATTCGTTACGTACAGTGAGTCCCACATAATTTGAGGAAGGGGGTGGGCGTGTGTATATTATTTGAACCTTCAATCAAAGCTATACAAATTGTTTTAAAATGTAATAATCGCTGTTTTACGGTAACCATAAGTGCGAAATGCAAACAAACTACATTAATGCCGCACAGCTCTGTAAAGAATGAATAAAGTGTGTAGTCATGTGACACGTTATGTTGTAAGGTAGTGATATATTTTACATGATTTTGCCTCACCGGGCTCCGATATTTTGAAGCGATGGGGCCAGTTCTCATCCCCGCTGTCACAACATTTACTCAACTCTCTGAGCTAGGTATTCAGTCTTTAGTTCGTTGGACCGGCTGAAGAGCGCCAAGCTGCATTTGACCTCTCGTTCACTCAGCCAGCTCGCACTACCAATAGAGTACGTTATTACCAACAATTATAGAATGGGTAGAATAGGTAGAATTGGATGGAAGGAAAAGAAAACAAATGACAAAGTCTTAAAACAACTAAAAATGAAAAGAGAACTTCTGAACACAATTAGAACAAGACAAATGCGATTCTTAGGCCATGTTAAAAGACACAACAGCCTACTGAAAGTGATCCTGGAGGGGAAAATACAAGGTAAAAGAGGCAGAGGCAGACCAAGATTAACATGGACGAGTAACATCAAAAGATGGACAAATCAACCGATGACAACCTGCACCATCAAAGCAAGAGATAGAGCAAAATGGCGCTCCATGGTAGCCAACCTTCGTTGCGGAGACGGCACTCAATGATGATGATGATGATAGAATGGGTGGGAAATATAAATAACAATATTGAAGTAACACTTCTACAAAGACATAAATAGCGACAAAGCATATTTATGTCTAAAATAAACAATAAGGCTTAATTTTGAGAAACAAAGTAAATGTGCTAATCATCAATTGTTGCTACACGAAACGATCATGAGGGGGATAACATGTATAGTCAATGAAACCAAACACGTGAATGTCGAAAATGGTATTCTTTGCCAGGGAAAAGGCGATCGACAAAAGCAGAGCTGGAGAAAATGGTATTCTTTGCAGGTGAAAGACGATCGACAACAGCAGAGCTGGAGAAAATGGTATTCTTTGCCAGGGGAAAGGCGATCGACAACAACAGAGCTGGAGAAAATGGTATTCTTTGCCAGGGGAAAGGCGATCAACAACAACAGAGCTGGAGAAGATGGTATTCTTTGCCAGGGGAAAGGCGATCAACAACAACAGAATTGGAAGCTGCCAGCGACTCACAGCTAATGGTTTCCATCAGATTAAGTGGACAAGAACTATCGAGAACGTGCTTCACCTGTTCGTGGTGCCCTCAGTAACAGACAAACTAGTCTAGTCTGGCCAAGTGAGTAAACATCGAGAGGGAAGGCAACCCGATACCCAAACCCAAAAATAATATGCCGTAAACGGATGTTTTGGGTCGAAAGGTGTGAATATCCCAGTTTTACTGCATACACATCGCCTTCACGTCCACGTAATGTCCTTTTTTGGAGAAATGGGGGGGGGGGGGTGTCGGTAACCTACTAGTTGGGAAAACCACCCGACTGGACTACCGGCGTTCGGACAACCCGTGTTCGATTCCCGCTGGGAGCAGTGTGAATTGTACTCGTGATTGGGGAAAAAAATACTCCCACGGTCGACCCAGCCGTTGGCAGAAATGGTACTAGGGTATTACACTGGGAAGGTGAGGTATGTCGCCTCGCATCGTCAGTTTCGATGCTTGAAGCGACACTATCCAGAAATCTCCGAACATTTCTTAACAGACGGCCGAGCATATATGGGTGTAAACTCGCGTTCTAAGACGCCGGCTCAAGTTTCGTACTTTACCTTTACTTACTTTCATGTCCTTTTAAGAACAGATAACGAAAAGATATCACTATTCATTTAGTCAATGGGTGAAAGCAAAGAAGAGGAAAGTTTCAATATTTTTCAAT
Source organism: Megaustenia siamemsis (assembly GCA_032433765.1). Lineage (NCBI taxonomy): Eukaryota > Metazoa > Mollusca > Gastropoda > Stylommatophora > Ariophantidae > Megaustenia > Megaustenia siamemsis. Next base: position 70,293,249 of record JAVIAB010000047.1, on the reverse strand, counting down.
GACAAATCGAACATTTTACGGGAGATATGGTCAACAGGACGCCTGGCAGTCCTATTGTATCGTCAATATATATATATATATATATATAGTCAATATATATATAGTCAAAAGGGAGTCCTTAATATTTCATTACCGTCTAATGCGTCTTCTACGTCACCCGATTCCCTACTGTATCTTCAATACTCTATGTTAATAATCTTCAAGGTAAATTATTTATGGCTTAGTATATGGCCAAACCATATCTGCGTTATGTTATTTTATCTAATTGAGTTTACATACCAGTTTTCTTTTTCCTTAGTTCATTTATGATATTTTAAAATCTTTTTCTTGTACTGAATATTTTTAAAGATTCTTCTTTCGCGTCGGTTTATAATTTATATCTTAACTGTCTTGCTAATTTTTTTTTATTAAAGACATATAATTTGTAATCATTTTTCTATGCCACATTTAGATAGGTTAAAAACTGTGTATCTTAAAAAAATATGTATGGGTAGAAGTGAAATATTTTATATTAAAATATGTCAACTTATTCCGTCTATGAAATATTTCCTCTGATTGTCATTAAATAACTAAAATTTGTTTCATGCAAATATCAATAAAGCTAGAAAAGATTACATTTCTGTGTGGTGTCACAAATAACAATCACTGTGTAACAAACGTATCAAATTTATACACTATTATATAAATATTTTATTTAGAGGAGCAACAATTTGGATTCAAGAAAAACATTGGCACAAAAGAAGCCATATTCAGCATGAGAACATTGATTGAAAAGTACACAGAAGTAAACAAACCAATTATATGCCTGCTTTATAGACTACACCAAAGCTTTCGATAGAATACACCATAACCAACTTATAGACTGCCTAAAGGATATAAATCTAGACGACGCAGACATACGACTAATATGTAATTTGTACTGGGAGCAAACAGCAATAATAAGATAAACAAGGAGAACTCTACACCCATGGACATAAAAAGAGGAGTAAGACAAGGATGCATCCTATCACCAAGCTTGTTCAATATATGCACTGAGTAAATCTTTAAAAACATCTCAGAGATACCAGGTCTAAACATTAATGGAAAGATAATCAATAACCTAAGATATGCTGATGATACTGTTCTACTAGCAGAAAATCCTAAAGACCTACAACAATTGCTTAATGTGATAAACACAACAAGCAAAAAATAGGGACTAGAAATGAATATCAAAAAGACTAAAACTATGATCATAAACAAAGAAAATTCTCAAGACCTACAATTAAATATCACAGTTGAGGGAACACATCTGGAGACAGTCCAGAGTTACAACTACCTAGGACATACTATAACCAATGATGGAAAATGCAAAACTGAAATAAACAAAAGAATAGGTATGGCAAAAAGTAATTTTAATGCCATGAAAAATATACTAACAACAAAACAAATATCAGCAGGGCTGAAACTAAGAATGGCAAAATGTTACATCTTCTCAATATTCCTATATGGTGCAGATCATGGACATTAGACAAGAAAACAGAACAGAAAATTGAAGCCTTTGAAATGTGGATTTATAGAAGAATAGGTAGAATTGGATGGAAATAAAAGATAACAAGCGATGAAGTTTTAAAACAACTGAAAATAAAAAGAGAACTGCTGAACACAATTAAAACAAGACAAATGAAATTTTTGGGGCATGTTAAAAGACACAACAGCCTACTAAAAGTAATATTGGAAGGAAAAATACAAGGCAAAGAGGCAGAGGCAGACCAAGACTAACATGGACGAGTAACATCAAAAGATGGACAAGTCAATCTATGTCAGCCTGCACCATCAAAGCAAGAAACAGAGTAGAATGGCGATCCATGGTAGCCAACCTTGGTTGCGGAGAGGGCACATGATGATGATGATGATGTAAGAACCTATTTGTGTAGTCCATTGTAATGAGTTTACAAACTTCCTCGTTAGTGATGTCGTTTCAGTATGAGATATCCAGAATCCTGATAATCTTATAATAATACAATATTTCCATAAATTGTATTTATCTTTAGACTGACATGTATGCAAAAAAATACTAATTAATTGTCAATTGGATTATGAAAAAAAAATTTCCATAATAGTTTCTGTAGTGTGGGAAGATGTGACGGACGATGTACAAAAGAGGTGAGATGCAGAATGGCTCAGGCAAAAGCAGCTTTCCAAAAAAAAATTAGGAAAATACTATGCAATCCATTTTTGACAATAGAAACACACAAAAAAAGAGTTCTTAAATGTTACGTTGAGCCAGTCTTAACATACGGATGCGAGTCATGGACAATAGGACAATAGACAAGAAAATCACTGGAGTCTGTAGAAATGTGGTTTTACAGAAGAATGTTGAGAATACCATGGACAGCTAAGAAGAGTAATGAAGAGGTTCTGAGAGAGGTCAAAGCAAAAAGAGAGCTAATTTCCAATGTTAGGAAAAGACAATCATCATTTTTTGTAATAAGAAGAGAACAACTTGAATATATTGTAACAGCTGGAAAAATTGAGGGACGAAGAGATAGAGGGAAGCAAAGAGAAAAAATAACAGACAGCTTAAGAGAATGGCTTGACAGAAGGTCAACAGCAGAAATGATAAATAGCTGCCGAGATCGAAAGTTGTGGAGAGACACGATCACCTACGCCACTAGGCCCGGTACTTGATGATGATGATGAGTGTGGGAAATGTCAATAGAAATAGGTACGTACTTACGAATTAAGTATCAAGTGATCTAAATATTTATGTAAATGAGAAATGTATCTATACTGTCCGCAAAAAAGAATGTTCGCAAAGCGAAAATAAGTCTTTAGCGGAAGTCTCGTAATAGTCATGGGAACTCAAACTACCAGCAATCTCGTGTCATGCCAATAATGCATTTCATCATCATCATCAAGTACCAGGCCTGCTGGCGTAGGTGATCATGTCTCTCCACAACTTTCGATCTCGACAGTTATTTATCATTTCAATTGTTCACCTTCTGCCAAGCCATTCTCTTAAGCTGTCTGGTATTTTTTCTCTTTGCTTCCCTCTATCTCTTCGTCCCTCAATTTAATTTTTCCACTTGTTACAATATATTTCAGTTGTTCTCTTCTCATTACATGATTAAAAAATTATGGTTGTTTCTTCCTAATATTTGAAATTAGCTCTCGCTTTGCATTGACCTCTTTCAGGACATTTTCATTACTCTTCTTAGCTGTCCATTGTATTCTCAACATTTTTCTATAAAACCACATTTCTACAGACTCCAGTGATTTTCTTGTCTGTTGTCCTATTGTCCATGACTCACATCAATATGTTAACACTGGCTCTACATATCATTTAAGAACTCTTTTTCTTGTTTTTCTTGACAAAAATGGATTGCATAGTATTTTCCTCATTTTTTTGGAAAGCTGCTTTTGCCTGAGCCATTCTGCATCTCACCTCTTTTGTACATCTTCCATCTGAGGTTAACAAAGTTCCCAAATATTTAAATTCATTTACCTGTTTTACTATTAATAATCTTTTTACAATCATGAATCGCCACAACAATAATGCATTTACTTTATCCTAAAACTCTCCAACTTTTATTTGAATCCCCCCCTCCCTCTCGCTTTTGAGCTTAATAATCTCTTCTAATTTATTTTATTCTTTCCCGTTATTCAACTTATATTTTTAGTTGACATTTCCAGTAATATGGACATGCTCTTAGGGAGAAAAGCCTCTAGAAGACAGATCATTATCAATTGTGTGAAATAATTATCTCCACTTTAAGCATCAATGACAGGGGTATTATTCTATCCAATGTTCTTATACATGATTTTTAAAAAGAAATCAACTCGTTATAATGTTATAATCTCTTCATCAATTCGTATACAAGTATCATTTCTCGTGTTTCTGAGATTTGTATATATATATATATATATATATATATATATATATATATATATAGAGAGAGAGAGAGAGAGAGAGAGAGAGAAAGAGAGATCATATGCTTTCTGCGTCAATTATTTATTTATAGTAGCATGTTATATCTAATATTCTAGCAAGTGTGAAAGGCTCGACAGATCGAGACGAAGCTGATATGACACAGATCGATATAATAATTTATCAATAACGTACTCACGATCTGTGCATGATGTCAGAAACGAAGATTATTAAATACATTTTACGTGCAGTATGTTTCACCATATCGAGGTTTTGAAGATTAATTAATCTCTCTACATTAACATTCTGTAAAACGACTTATTACCTACATTAATCTTCTTTCATTATGACTGTTTAACACAACACCGACCTATCTATCATTATCACAGAACAGAAAAGAACCTCATACATTGATTGAACATTTAAACACAAACATTTTAGTACAATTACCCACAGATCAAGCTATTTCAAATTAATGAAATCATGATCCATATTTACCAACTTATATTTATAATTAAAGCAACATTGATGTTGTTTGCCTGTTCTCCACTTATGTTTATTGTCCTTATCAATACATATTCTGGCAGTTCTACTTTACTCTCCCTTTATCTCTTTTTTTTCCCCAAATAGCTGCATTACTACTCCTGTTTGACTCTCCGACATCTTGCACCGCCAGTCCTCCATAATCTCCCAATTACACCTCATTTATGACTATGTGTCCTAAGTAACGTCACACTTTGTTTGCTCATTTCACTCCATTTATACACTTTCCAATCTCTAGTGATTACATGTGTCACGCTTGACTGCCTCTCAGATTATATTCTACCATCTTGTAATCTCGTCCGACTTCTCGCCTAATCAGGTGACTGATTTTCTAACCCCCTCCCTTCCACCTTCCCTTCTGCGTCGCATACCTCAGTCATCTACTACTGTGAACTTTTGGAACTCTGCGCAGTTAAGTTTAACTTTAATTTTATATATGTTTTAGCCTACTAATTTTCACATATTATCCATTTGTATACTCTAATATGTAACACATCTCTCTTTCATTTCATCTCTTATACCTCTTTTTATTCCTCCTTGATTTACCTGCCACGCTCATTCTAGATGTGCTAGAGTTTACCTTTTTTTTACATTGATCGTTTTTGCTCTCGTTTTCTGAGGAAGGCCGCATGTAGGCCGAAACGTCACTATTTTGTTGTGTTCCTTTTTTGTAAAGCTGTCACTATACCTTGTGGGTGTGTACGTTACACCCGACTACTTGCTCCTTCTACCAGCTTTACGCAATACTGCAATTATTTGCGTGTTCCCATCTCATATTTATGCTGCATACCAATAATATTATTAGACTAAAAAAAACTTGTCTAAAAAATATTCTGCGCAATAACGTTTGTAGCATGAATTTACGGTATTGAATCATCCAATTTTAACGTAACGCAAAATAATATCTTTATTTAACTATGTTCTATTTAATTTCTTATAGAAATGTATCATTACTCATTACAATGGAAACAACAAGAGAATATATTGCATCGAGTGGATTCTCGAAAAATAAAGTCTTAATATGTTAGAATAACACATTTCCTTTGTAAAAATTCAAATTCAATTAATTATGACATGCTTTATTTTGAATTCACAAAAATATATAAATACAGAGATCAAATGCGCAAAGAAGATAGTGAAAAACAATATAACAATGAAATCGAAGACAACTGATTGTCTAGAAAAATTAGCCCAAGACGGAAACAAACGAAAAAAAAATGTCTTCTCGTTTGTTTCTTGCGATAAGAGAAAACAATAAAATTGAACAATTATGTTCAAACTTATTCAGAATTTTCGAATGAAAAAAAAAAACAAAAATAAATGAAATAATCCACAATTATGTGAGCAAAATTGTGTTTCCAATACATCTTCTTCAGCCACCAGAGCTTATTTTTCTGAAATTATTATTATTTTTTTTAATTGAGTCCACTTGAAAATCGCCATGCTTTGTGGTCCTGACAACGGTTTTTCACTTTAAGAGCAGTCTTCAAGCTGTTGCTAACAGACGCTCCTCTTGGCTGCGCCGATTTATCTTCAGAGTGACACCATAGCTGGCTTACACGTCGTCAGCGGAAAGCTTCCTGTCTAAAGTACGGGCAAATTGACATCTTATGTTCGCTTCCCGAAGGACTGATGAAATGTGAATAGAAAACATCTGTAGACGAGGACGTCTGGAGGGGTGAATAGAGGATGAGAGTGACAAGAGCAATAGCAGGAGGACTGGAGTGAGGTGGAAAAGAGAAAGACAGACATATAGACCTAAGTAAATATGGAGACCTTGTAGGGTATGACTAATGGGATTTCTAGGAATGAAGCAATGTTGGACATAACTGATGGGTAAATGACAGTCAGAAGGGGAATTCTATAGGATATTGCTGCTATGAAAATGGAATGCCAGTCAAGAGAAAAGTTGTATAGGACATTGCTGCTATGTAATTTGAAAACCAGTCAGGAATAATGTTCGATAGGACATTCCTGCTATGAACATGCAATACCAGTCAGAAATAAGGTTCAATAGGACATTGCTGCTATGAACATGGAATCTTCTTCTTTTCTCTTTTTCACTGCTACCAAAAAGGTGTCGTGGTTTATATGATTTGTCGTTCTTGTGCTGCTCGAATTGTCTGAATTAGTGATTTTCCTTTGTTGTTACATGTCTCTGTCACTACATCTATCCATCTTCTTCTGGGTCTTCCTCTTGGTCTTTTTCCATGCATTCTTGAGAAGAACGCCCTTGATGGTGATTGGAAAGGATTCATTCTGACCAGGTGGCCAAACCATTTAATTTGTTGTTGTTCTATATATTCTTGGCAGGGTTTTGTTCCTACTATTTTTCTTATGGTTTCATTTGGTATTCTATCTCTTCTTGTGTTGTTTGTTACTTTTCTGAAGCATCGCATCTCACATGTATTGATCTTTCTTAAATGTGATTTAGAAAGGGTCCATTTTTGACTTTCATAGCACAAAGTTGGTATGAATATGCTATTTATCATTTGTTGTTTAGCTGGCATAGAAATGTTTGGATGACTTAGCAATGGTGAAAGCTGGTGTGTGACAGCATTTGTTTTTTGTATTCTCATGTCAATTTCTCTGTCTAGTTTTCCATCTTCTGTGAACATTGTGCCTAAATACTTCAATTCCTCTACTTGTTTTATTTCTTTATCCTTGATCTTGATGTTTAATGGGTGTCTTAATTTGCTTATTCTTATAGCCTCTGTTTTTGCTGTGTTAATTTTCATACTGTAGTTTGCGCAGCTTTTATCTACAGATGTTAAATGCCGTTGTAGCAGGTTTTCATCCTCATATATTAGGCATTGGTCATCTGCGAAGAGTAGCTCGTTGATGTTGGAGTTTTCTACCTCTATATTATTATTTGATTTGTCATTATTGGAATATGGAATACCAGTCAGAAATAAGGTTCAATAGGACATTGATGTTATGAACATGGAATACCAGTCAGAAATAAGGTTCAATAGGACATTGCTACATAAAAATGGAAAATGAAGTCAAGATTGGGGTTCTAAAATAATTTTAAGGTTAAAAAAAATATAAAGGTTCCATCAACGTATGGGGAATAGAGTGTTAGTGACCATATTTTCCTGTGACCACGGCACATTTTTGGATAATATGGTCCGTATCAAACCAGGCTGCCTTTACTTCCCAGAAAAATCTCTGGTATTCATTTTTAGAGGCTGGGTGAACCCCGGAGCCTTGCCGGTCTGAAAAAAATCTGGAACTTCTGGTGATCAAACCCGGATGGTTCTGATCAATAATTTATTATCATCATCAACTACCATGCTTTCTGGCGCAGGTGGTCATGTCTGTCCATAACTTTCAATCCCGATAGTTATTTATCATTTCTGTTGTTGACCTTCTACCAAGCCATTCTCTTAAGCTGTCTGGTATCTTTCTCTTTGCTTACCTCTATCTCTATCTAAATAATTACTGGCTGGAAAATGAAAATTAGTAAATGTAGGTAGTTCTATGTGCTATAATTGGTGGAAAATTGGAATTAAGGAATGAAGCTACATGAGACAGAAAAAGAGATGTATTAGAGTTAAAAATAGAGCCACGTGATAAAGAGTGTTGAAAAAAGATTGCTGCTATTTAATTTAGTTATGGAGAAGATGAGCTTGAAAACGTGAGTGTCGTGAATTTATTGATTGAAACATGAGTGTTGAAAGAGTGAGTGTAATGAATTTATTGATTGAAAGATGAGTGTTGAAAGAGTGAGAGTAATGAATTTATTGATTGAAACATGAGTGTTGAAAGAGTGAGTGTAATGAATTTATAGATTGAAACATGAGTGTTGAAAGAGTGAGAGTAATGAATTTATTGATTGAAACATGAGTGTTGAAATCGTGAGAATACTGAATTTATTAATAGAAATAGGAGTGTTGAAAGAGTGACAGTAATTAATTTATTGATAGAAACAGGAGATTTGAAAGAGAGAGAATAATTAATTTATTGAAAGAAACTTGAGTACTTAAATCGGGAGAATACTGAATTTATTGATAGAAACAGGAGTGTTGAAAGAAAGAGAGTAATTAATTTATTGATAGAAACAGGAGTGTTGAAAGAGAGAGAATAATGAATTTATTGATTGAAACATGAGTGTTGAAAGAGTAAGAGTAATGAATTTATTGATAGAAACAGGAGTGTTGAAAGAGTGAGAGTTATGAATTTATTGATAGAAACATGAGTGTTGAAAGGGCACGACTCCAAATTAAGATGTCTGCTGCGATATGAATAGATGTGAGGAAGTTATCCTCTTAAACCTCAGAAAAATACACAATTGATTCCATAGTTACATTTGTGCAAAATTCACGCATGTCACATTAGCCACTGAATATAGCAGACTGAATAAAATCCATTAGCCAAAGAGATACAAAGCGGCATGCAAAACTATATAAGCTTTACAAAAACTACAGTTAAATTTATTTTTTTTTAATGAAATATCGATAATACCTACAGCTAGACAGATAAACAACAGGCAGGCAGGCTGTCAGACAGACAGGCAGACAGCAGGCAGGCAGGGAGGCTGTCAAACAGACAGGCAGGCAGGGAGGCTGTCAAACAGACAGGCAGACAGCAGGCAGGCAGGGAGGCTGTCAAACAGACAGGCAGACAGCAGGCAGGCAGGGAGGCTGTCAAACAGACAGGCAGACAGCAGGCAGGCAGGGAGGCTGTCAAACAGACAGGCAGACAGCAGGCAGGCAGGGAGGCTGTCAAACAGACAGGCAGGCAGGCGGACAGACGGGCAGGCGTTCGGACGGACGGATGGACAGACAGACGGGCGGGCGGGCAGGCAAATAGATAGATAGATAGATAGATAGATAGATAGATAGATAGATAGATAGATAGATAGATAGATAGATAGATAGATAGATAGATAGATAGATAGATAGATAGATAGATAGATAGATAGATAGATAGATAGATAGATAGATAGATAGATGAGTGCGAATTCTATTTTCAGTTCTTCTATCAAGTCTTTCTTCTTCTTCTACTTCTTTCTTCTTCTTCTATCCTTCCTCTGTTGCCGTTGGCGTCGAGGGGAGAAACAATCTGCGATTCTTTGCTCTTCTGTTGGCCTCTTCTGATGTTATTCCTCCTAGTGACTCTAGTATTCCCTTTATCCATCTCTTTCTCGGTCTTCCTCTTAATCTGGCGTTTTCGTAGCGTTTATTTAAGGCTCTTTGAGTCATTGTTAGTTCTTTTTGCCTTGTTATGTGGCCGAACCAATGTATCTGTTGTTTCTTTATGTATTTGATGGCTGGTTCAATTTCGAGTTTCTTCCTCAGGTCAGTGTTTCTTACTCTGTCCCTTAAGCTGTTTCCTGTCATTCTTCTGACACATTTCATTTCGGTGGTCGTTATCTTTCTTATTGTTCTAGAGTCCAGCGTCCAATTCTGGCACTGATAGCTCAGAGTTGGTAGAAAAATTGATTTGTATATTGCCCTTTTTGCTTCCGTAGTTATTGCTTTGTTTTTCAATAGTGTTGATACTTGGCCTATAACTTGGCATGCTTTGTTACACCTTATATCTATCTCTGTCTCTTGGTTATTGTCTTGTGTTAACGTGCTACCCAGATATTTAAAATTGAAGTCTTTCGTTGTTCAAAATTAACAAGTGATTTTATCAGCGTATATTAGTTATATGGGTGTCCGGTTAGCGCAATCGATAGGCGGTTGGCTTACCACGGCAACAGCCGGGGTTCGTACCCTGGCGAGGACACCTGGGTTTTACTAATTCCCTAAAAATTAGTGGGAGCCGCGATAGCTCAGTGGTTAGTGAACTGGACTACTACGGACAAGGGGTAGGGTTCGATCCCAACCGACGGCTCCGGGTTCACCCAGCCTTAAATGGGTACCGGATTTTTTCTGGGAAAGTAAAGCAGCATGGGCGTAATACCGACCACATTACCCCAAAAATCATGTGCTGAAGGTCTGTAAAATATAGGGTCACTAACACCATATTTCCCTATACGCCACTTGGCGTGACGGGGGGTACTTTACTTTTTTTTATATTAGTTATATTCCTGTTTCATAACAAACTGATAGATCAGCGCTGTTCAATCCACTATATAATATAGATCATCAATGCACTATTTGTTGGTTTGTCTTACCCCTTCATTCTCCACTGGCCTTACCAAACGATGTACCCTCTTGTTATGGCTACCACTGGATTCCGCGGTAGCTTAGTGACTTTGACTATTAAAGATTAGAGATCGAATTCGATCAAAATCGATTACTTCCAGGTTCACCCACATTTAAATAAATACCGCATATTTTTGTCGGATAGAGCAACGGCTCTGTCGAGATACCGACATCATTACCTAGATTAAATGTGTCGAATGTTTATACCAAAATATTGGTACTATCGCTGGTTACATGTATGCCAAAGCGTTGCATGACAGGTCTGTCTTTCTTTTTCTTCACTGGAAAATTGACCAGGACAATTTTGGTCACTGATCCTGACATAAGCAGTCGATCAGCTGTGAGTCAGTGATCGATTTCAGTCTATGGGCTCTTCAACGTCTCGAGTCCCAGTGTTGATAAAATGGAAATCATGAAAGAGTCATGTAAAACAAGTGTTTTGTAAGTGAGAATCGTGAAAGTGGAGTTGTGTAAAACAAGTGTTTTGTAAGTGAGAATCATGAAAGTAATCATGTGATACAATAGTGTTTTGTAAGTGAGAATCATGAAAGTAGAGTCATGTGATACAATAGTGTTTTGTAAGTGAGAATCATGAAAGTAGAGTCATGTGATACAATCGTGTTTTGTAAGTGAGAATCATGATAAACGTAAAAACACGGTGGAAAAGAAAGGATGACGTTGAAGAGAGAGAGAGAGAGAGAGAGAGGAAGAGTGACAAATCAGAAATAGTGACCATCGAGATGCGATGGAGGCCTGAGAAATGTGAGACATTTGTGGAGGCAGATAGAAGACAAGTGAGATAGTAGCGTAGGGGGTAAGAAAGCAGTCAGGGGTCAGCGTTTCTTACTAACACCGTTACAGAGAGAGCGGGGGGAGATCGAGAGATCATGGAAATATATTTAGTTTGGTATGAGTGACCAAAAGTACTTGAATATAAGACATGTTTGGTGCTGACAATTTGAAGTCAAGTGAGACGCTTATTAAAAACTCGCATGGAAGCTCAATAAAAGCTATTACAGAAATACTCGTGACACGGATTGTGAGAACCGAATCCAGGCATTTAGACGCAAATGGAAGACGGGATGGGGTGGAATGACATTTAATAGTGCGTTTCAGAATTCGAGTATGGTGGTTCAATTTGCAACTAATGCAAAAAGATCGCCAGTGAAAAATTGGAATACATTTACTCGCTAATGAACGCATATCACTTGTAGGTTATTTTTGTGTGTGTTTATAAGCAAAATGTATATATCATATACATACACGCAACAACTACACACGCGCGCAACATCAAGTACACACACACGCACACATATACAGTGCAGTCATAAAATACCAGGACCGAATTTCCCTGGCTCAAACTAGATTAGTTATGACGACAGACCGCTAGTATCAGGATTGTATGAGTGGCACGTGTGATGAAAGTAAAGCATTCTGCGTGTAGCGGAAGTAATACAAACATGTCAACAACAACAAATCCACACTTTAGATGCTCTCTGCTATTTGAAACACGTCTGATTCTTTTCTTTTTAACAATGCGATTGCATTAAATTCTATTTCAAGTTAAGAGAAACGGCTATTAAAAAAAAAAAGTAAAGTACCCCCGTCACGCCAAGTGGTGTTTAGGGAAATATGGTGTTAGTGACCCTATATTTTACAGACCTTCAGTACATGATTTTTGGGGTAATGTGGTCGGTATTACGCCCGTGCTGCTTTACTTTCCCAGAAAAAAATCCGGTACCCATTTAAGGCTGGGTGAACCCGGGAGCCGTCGGTTGGGATCGAACCCTACCCCTTGTCCTTTGTAGTCCAGTTCACTAACCACTGAGCTATCGCGGCTCCACAGAAACGGCTATAGAGTGCTAAAATAATGTTGAATACTACTTTTGGTTAACAGGCGATGAGCTGTTTCAAGACACTTGTGTGTTTTTTTTTTTCCTGTTTAATGTTGATTCAATATTGGTGATAGCATATGACCGACGAATCTCCAAGTTCAACGGCAGAAATAGTTGAGAGTGCGTCGCATTATTCACGAAGATAACCATCGGAGAACTTATGAAGCTAGTGTGCTAATGAAAATCAGCCCTTGTAGATGTAGAACTTATGAAGATAGTGTGCTAATGAAAATCAGCCCTTGTAGATGTAGAACGCATGAAGCTAGTGTGTTAATGAAAATCAGCCACTGTAGATGTAGAACGTATGAAGCTAGTGTGTTAATGAAAATCAGCCCTTAAAGATGTAGAACTTATGAAGCTAGTGTGCTAATGAAAATCAGCCCTTGGAGATGTAGAACTTATGAAGCTAGTGTGCTAATGAAAATCAGCCCTTGTAGATGTAAAACTTATGAAGCTAGTGTGTTAATGAAAATCAGCCCTTGAAGATGTAGAACTTATGAAGCTAGTGTGCTAATAAAAAGTCAGCCCTTGAAGATGTAGAACTTATGAAGCTAGTGTGTTAATGAAAATCAGCCCTTGTAGATGTAGAACTTATGAAGCTAGTGTGTTAATGAAAATCAGCCCTTGTAGATGTAGAATTTATGAAGCTAGTGTGTTAATGAAAATCAGCCCTTGTAGATACAGAACTTATGAAGCTAGTGCGTTAATGAAAATCAGCCCTTGTAGATGTAGAAAGTATGAAGCTAGTGTGTTAATGAAAATCAGCCCTTGTAGATGTAGAACTTATGAAGCTAGTGTGTTAATGAAAATCAGCCCTTGTAGATGTAGAACTTATGAAGCTAGTGTGTTAATGAAAATCAGTCCTTGTAGATGTAGAACTTATGAAGCTAGTGTGTTAATGAAAATCAGCCCTTGTAGATGTAGAACGTATGAAGCTAGTGTGTTAATGAAATCAGCCCTTGTAGATGTAGAACGTATGAAGCTAGTGTGTTAATGAAATCAGCCCTTGTAGATGTAGAACGTATGAAGCTAGTGTGTTAATGAAATCAGCCCTTGTAGATGTAGAACGTATGAAGCTAGTGTGTTAATGAAATCAGCCCTTGTAGATGTAGAACGTATGAAGCTAGTGTGTTAATGAAAATCAGCCCTTGTAGATGTAGAACGTATGAAGCTAGTGTGTTAATGAAATCAGCCCTTGTAGATGTAGAACGTATGAAGCTAGTGTGTTAATGAAAATCAGCCCTTGTAGATGTAGAACGTATGAAGCTAGTGTGTTAATGAAATCAGCCCTTGTAGATGTTGAACGTATGAAGCTAGTGTGTTAATGAAATCAGCCCTTGTAGATGTAGAACGTATGAAGCTAGTGTGTTAATGAAATCAGCCCTTGTAGATGTAGAACGTATGAAGCTAGTGTGTTAATGAAATCAGCCCTTGTAGATGTAGAACGTATGAAGCTAGTGTGTTAATGAAATCAGCCCTTGTAGATGTAATTGATTTTAACGAAGAATTCGGCGTGTCAGACTAAAGTTTGTGCCCGGACTCATGGACACTGACCAAAAGCGGGAACGAATTGACACTTGTTCACACCAGAAGAAGCGTACTGACAATGGCCCCAACTTTTTTCAAAATTCGTTCGGGTTAGAGAAACGTGGCAAAAAATACAGAAAGCCACATGTCAATCCATACAAGTGGAAAGTCTCCAATTACCTTGATTTGTAGAAAGCGAGACAAGTGAAGAGCAACATCAAGTCTGTGTTAACTTTTTTGTTACCAAAATGGGATTGCTCACAGTGATAAGTGTCTTCGGATCAAACAGTTAATTTTGCTTTCTACATTGAAACCTTGAGTCATCTACGAGAAGATGTAAGAATAAGGCGACAGGACAAATGACGGAACAAAACATGACTTCTCCAAAACGGCAAAGGCTGCACTCAGACTCCACGGCTTTTGAGCAGTAACAACGTGACAGTGGTGCACCAACCTCTCTATTCATCACAAATTGCAACACATGACTTTTTCGTGTTTACAAAACAAAGGAAACAACTAAAGAGACGAAGATTTCAGACGAAGATTTCAGACGAAGATTTCAGACGCTGGAGGAAATCCAAGCGGAGTGGCTGGTCGTTCTCAACACGCTGTAAGAATATGACATTCAGGAATGGTCCCAAAAGTGTCAGCACTGTTGAGATTGTTGTCAACAATAAAGGGGAATAACTTGAGGTTAATTGTAGCCACTAAAACCTAAGATGTGCAATTTGTGTACCCACAAATGAGTCCCAGATGAGAGAGCTAGAAATCCACACAAGCTCTAGGAAGGAGACTAATTTCTTATGAAAATAAACACCTCCGAAGAGTCTAAACATAAAATGGAGAGACTTTATACCAACTAAAATTATAAGAGAAGCAATCACAAACAAATATACACGCAAAGAAGATGCTGAAAGTGTATCGGTCATGTGCCTGGAATGGACACAAGAAGAATCCTGCTCCAGGTCTTTATGTGGACACCAGGTGCAAAAGAAATTGTATGGAAAGTCAAGGAAACACTTCTTCTTGTTCTTTCCTTCCTCATCTACCTTTCAGCGTCGAAGGGAGATATAATTTGCGGTCTTTTGCTCTTCTGTTCGCCTCTGCTGCTGTTATGTTTCCTAGTGCTTCTAATATTCCATCGACCCATCTTTTTCGTGGTCGATCCTTGGGTCTGGTGTTCTCACAACGTTTGTTGAAGGCTCGTTGTGTTATATTTTGATCTTTCTGACTTGTCACGTGGCCAAACCATTTTATCTGTTGTTTCCTTATATATTCTATGGCGGGGGCTATTCCTAGCTTTTTTCTCAGTTCTTCATTTCTGATCTTATCTCTCAGACTGTTTCCTGTCATTCGTCTAACACATTTCATCTCAGTAAGTAAAAAAAGTAAAGTACCCCGTCACGCCAAGTGGCGTATAGGGAAATATGGTGTTAGTGACCCTATATTTTACAGACCTTCAGCACATGATTTTTGGGGTAATGTGGTCAGTATTACGCCCGTGCTGCTTTACTTTCCCAGAAAAAAATCCGGTACCCATTTAAGGCTGGGTGAACCCGGAAGCCGTCGATTGGGATCGAACCCTACCCCTTGTCCGTGGTAGTCCAGTTCACTAACCACTGAGCTATCGCGGCTCGCATTTCATCTCAGTAGAGGCTATTTTTCTTATTGTTCTTGCATCTAGGGTCCAGGTCTGGCATTAGTAGCACAACGTTGGGATGAAGATTGTATTGTATAGTGCTCGTTTTGCCTCCAGAGTTATTTCCTTGTTGGACAATAGTGGTGGGGGCCTCGGTAGCCTAGTTGGGAAAACCACCCGACTGGACTACCGACGTTCGGACAACCCGTGTTCGATTCCCGCTGGGAGAAGTGTGAATTGTACTCGTGGTTGGAAAAAAAAATACCCCCACGGTCGACCCAACCGTTGGCAGAAGAGGTAAAGGCATCAAGATGCGTAGAGATGCGAAGCTGCTGTAAAGCTGATGATAATGGCGATACTAAAAAAAAGAAGAAAAAGAGTGGTATGGTGACAGCTTTACGTGGTAATGTTTCGTCATTACCACGTAAAGCTGTCACCATACCACTCTTTTTCTTCTTTTTTTTAGTATCACCGTTGGCAGAAATGGGTACCAGGGTATTACCCTGGAAAGGTGAGGAATGTTGCCTCGCATCTGAGTTTAGTTTCTGGATAGGCAGCCGAGCACATATGGGTGTAAACTCGCGTGCTAAGACGCTGGTTCAAGTCTCGTACTTTACCTTTACCTTTTACAATAGTGGTGATAACTGTCCGATGATTTGACAAGCTTTGTTGCATCTTGATTCTATCTCTGCTGTTTGAGAATTATCGTTTGTCGCTAAAATACCTACTTCCTAGGTATTTGAATTCCTCTACTTGTTTTAGTTGCCTGCCTTCTATAGTTATGTTGATGTTCTGGTTATTTTTGGCGACATTCATGACTTCCGTTTTATTGATGTTGATTTTCATGTTGTATTTTGTGCCTGAGCTGTTGAGTTTGTTTAAGTGTTCTTGTAGGTCTTCTATTGTTTCATGCATTAGTGCCTGATCGTCTGCAAATAAAAGCTCGTTGCTCTCCTCTGCCTCTGATGAGTTGGCTAGCGTGCATATATAGTCGATGTATGTAATAAACAGTAGGGGGAATAGTACACTCCCCTGTCTTACACCTGATATAACTTCGAAGTGGTCTGTGTAGCCTGTTGCTGTTCTGACCCTGCAGCTAATGTCGATGTAGAGACTTTTAATTAGGTTGGTTAGATGTTGGCTTACTCCATATGTTGTTAGTAAACACTAAGAACAATAAATAGAAAAGGCACAGCTGTCGGTTTAAGAACAAATCAAGGCCTATCAGTGAGTCAACAGACAAGAATAGTTACGTTCTCTGCTCTAAGTACCAAGTTAGGTACAAGCGGACCTAACAGAGCCCCGGTATATTTGCATCGCGGCACTCCTAGATAGAGCTGGACTACAAAGAACAAGAAGTCAGGTTCGATCCTGATCGACGGTTTCCGGGTTCACTCAGCCTTAAAGGGTACCCGATTTTTTCTGGGAAAGTAAACTGGCGGCACTGGCGTAATACCGACAACATTACCCCAAAATCATGTGCTGAAGGTTTATAAAAATTATGGGCATTAACACCATATTCCCTATACGCCACTTGGCGTGACGGGGCTCTTTACTTTTTACTTACTCTTATATAACATACACATATATATCTATCTATCTATCTATTGACCTTTCGAGCCGTAACCGGCCCATAGGGCGTAGACCAAGATACACCTTCTCCTATATGAATTTTTGTTCTAGCAGTTTTCTTTTAAAGATATTTTATCAAATCTCGCCATCTGTCTCTGTTCTGTGCAAGCAGTTCTATCTCATTGAGGGAGCCGATTCCTGCTGCTCTTGCCTCTCTCATCAATGTTCTTCTCAGTGTCTCCCTGGGTCTTCCTCTTTTTCTTTTACCTGTTGTTTCCCATATGAGGGCTTGCTTTGCTATTCGATTATTATCTCTTCTCATCACATGTCCAACGTATGACCATCGTCTTTTCTTTATTACTGAAGATATTAGTGGTTGATTGGCGATTTCTCTAATTTCCTCGTTTGTTTTGAATTCGTTCCATTCTATACCAAGTATTTTCCTTAGACATTTATTTTCGAATGCATTCAACTTTGTTTCTATATCTCTTGTTGTTTTCCAGCTTTCACACGCATACGTAAGGGTTGATAGTACATTTGATTTGAATAGCCTAAGTTTTGTGTTTGTGCTAATGAGTTTTGATTTCCACAACTTTTCAAGGCTTCTGAAAGACATTGCTTCTTTAGCTATTCTGATTCTAATTTCTTTGCTCGTATCCCCTTCTCGATCAATGTGACTTCCAAGATAGATAAAGTGATCGATCTCTTCTACTAGTTTGTTTTCCATGTATATTTTGTCACTTGTTGGAATTAAACTTTTCATGACTTTAGTCTTTTTATGATTGACCTCAAGCCCAATTTTGCTGGCTATTGATGATAGTTCAATATATATAGTACACACACACACATATATATATATATATATATATATATATATATATATATATATATATATATATATATATTTATATATATATACATATAAACCATTACATACACATATAGGTCTTCCCATATAAAATAAAATGAACGGTTTCCATTTATGACACAATAAAATGTGACAAACTGCATAATTGATGTACCAATTACATTCTTAGCCTGCTCCAGCAGATCAGTGTCTATGTGAAGAAATATTCACAAAATGGTTTAAGCTATCACATTAAGCAAGCTAGATAATTGTCCCAGCTCAAATGCTTGTAAAGATTTATGTTCATTTGACACAAATGGAATATGTCATAAAATAATGATGTCTAGTTAATATTTCTTAAATGAGTCACAAAACAAAGAGAACTAAATATCAGTACATTGTATCATTGATATACTTGAAGGATAAACCAACAGATAGTATTAAAATCTGTGAAAGAAATGGTTACCACATGGGATATTTAACTCGGTAGCTTTGTAGAATTATTTGTGGAAGAGATTTGTTTAGTGGGTTCAAAGGTCAGTGACGTAATAGGTGTGCCAGACGTCTGAGCCGTGCTTACGTCAGATCATCAATTTCTGAGAAGATCAGCGATTCTCAAATGATTGGAGATCGGGGACCATCATTAATTAATGAACTAACTCTGCGGACTTATCGAATTATATTTTATTATTATTATGAAAGTATTGTGAAACAAATCAATCAGTAGATTATAAGATATGTTCTAGGTGTTATATGAGATATTGTGGAGATACGACAGAGGATCACAATTGTACAGATGGTCTATTGATGAGATTTTAAAGCATTCACTTATAGTAGAAGAAAACATCTATTTTGTTATAATGCTGCGTGGTGTCATATCTGATCGATCGGTCACGGGAGAGGCAGTCAGAGCTAGATCATACCAGAGCGTTAATCCACCCTGTCTGATCCATCTCCTGAAGTGACGTCATGACCTAGTCTGACATTTCATTTTGCTTAAGCACCGTGTGGACGTCATTGGTTCATCTGTCTGTACTGTTGTTTAAAGCTTCGGTTGTTGACTTCCTATCAAACTATTCTTCCAAACTTCTGTTGTTGAATTCCTATCAAACTATTCTTCCAAACTTCTGTTGTTGAATTCCTATCAATCTATTCTTCCAAGTTTCTGTTGTTGACTTCCTATCAAGCTGTTCTTCCTAACTTCTGTTGTTGACTTCCTATCAAGCTATTCTTCCTAACTTCTGTTGTTGACTTCCTATCAAGCTATTCTTCCAAGTTTCTGTTGTTGACTTCCTATCAAGCTGTTCTTCCAAGTTTCTGTTGTTGACTTCCTATCAAGCTGTTCTTCCAAGTTTCTGTTGTTGACTTCCTATCAAGCTGTTCTTCCAAGTTTCTGTTGTTGACTTCCTATCAAGCTATTCTTCCAAACTTCTGTTGTTGACTTCCTATCAAGCTGTTCTTCCAAGTTTCTGTTGTTGACTTCCTATCAAGCTATTCTTCCTAACTTCTGTTGTTGACTTCCTATCAAGCTATTCTTCCAAACTTCTGTTTTTGACTTCCTATCAAGCTGTTCTTCCAAACTTCTGTTGTTGACTTCCCGTCAAGCTGTTCTTCCAAACTTCTGTTGTTGACTTCCCGTCAAGCTGTTCTTCCAAACTTCTGTTTTTGACTTCCTATCAAGCTGTTCTTCCAAGCTTCTGATGCAGTTTCTCTCTCTTTTCCCCCTATAACTTCCCTTCCCTCCATGTTTTTATGTTGTCATTTTAATTTCTTCTTCTCCGGCGTTCAAGTCATGTGATCATGCGAACTTGGCTCTTTGCCCTGTTTCATGATGGACAAGTAGGAACAACGTCATGACACGCGATGGGCTAGACTGGATCTTGGTTTGATATTAAAGTTGTCTTTCTAGTAGGATGACGGCTAGGGCTGTTCAGCTCATCCTGACTGTGGTTTCTCTCTGGGTGTTCTCCTATAAACCTTCCTCCTGCACCGGACGGCAAATATCAAGCTGCAATGGTTTGTTTTCCGGGGTGTTCTTTCGCGTGTATAGAGCTTTACTATCTTCCAAGTATTTTGTTCACTACATAAAGCCATATGAGAAAGAAAGACACCGTAAAAATGGTTGAAAACCACATCATTATAGACACAGAGGGACAAAAAGTAGATTACTTTGGCCTTTCAGTAAGAATGGAGTCTAGATGGTTACAACCGCGCCTCTTCAACAGTTTTGGAACCTCGACGTCAAACCTGACCAAACGAAATAGATATACAACAAAAACTGCGCTGAAATTGAACGCCAAACCCAGCCCAACGACATAGATATACAACAAAAACTATGCTGAATTTGGACGCAAGACCTGACCTATCGACATAGATAAACAAAAACTATGCTGAACTTGGAAGCCAAACCTGGCCTATCGACATAGATACACAACAAAAACTGCGCTGAACCTAGCCACCATACCTGGGCAAACGACATGGATATACAACAAAAACTATGCTGAATTTGGACGCAAAACCTGACCTATCAACATAGATATACAAATACTATGCTGAACTTAGGGGCCGCGATAGTTCAGTGGTTAGTGAACTGGACTACAAAAGACAAGAGGTAGGGTTCGATCCCATCCGACGGCTCCGGTTCACCCAGCCTTTAATGGGTACCGGATTTTTTTTCTGGGAAAGTAAAGCGGCACGGGCGTAATCTATCTATCTATCTATTGACCTTTCAAGCTGCAGCCGGCCCATATGGTGTAGACCATGATACTCCTTCTCTTATCTGAATTTTTGTTCTAGCAGTTTTCAATTCTTTTAAAGATGTCATTACCAAATCTCGCCATTTATCTCTGTTCTGTGCAAGCAGCTCTATCTCATTCAGGGAGCCGATTCCTGCTGCTTTTGCCTCTCTCATCAATGTTCTTCTCAGTGTCTCTCTGGGTCTTCCTCTTTTTCTCTTACCTGTTGTTTCCTACATGAGGGCTTGCTTTGCTATTTTCATTAACAAAATCGATGTTGCTATAGCGGCTTGTTAAACCTCTGATCAACGGTTCTATACCAAGCCGAAGAAAAATAATTCCACCATCTTGGATACAACCGGAAACGGGCGTAATACCGACCACATTACCCCAAAAATCATGCGCCGAAGGTCTGTACATTTTATGGTCACTAACACTATATTCCCTATACGCCACTTGGCGTGATGTGGGTACTTTACTTTACTACTATGAACTTGGACGCCAAACCTGGCCCAACGACATAAATATACAACAAAAAACTATGAGGATAATACGAAGCTTTGGAGACTATTGCAAACCCCGTCTGCAAAAGGGGAAAAAGCATAATCTTATGGAATAGACCTTTAGAATTGTGAAGTCCACCATCTTCCCTTTGGTCGTACTGGCCATTGTGTGGCCATGAGACAAAATAACACCTTATCTAAAAGCTAACAGCGATCATTTACGACAACTTACTTTAATTTCAGTGAGTCCAAACTGGTCAAGATACTACTTTACATCCCTGTCCTGGCTCTAAAACTAGCCAGTCAGGCAAAGCGAGTAGAGATCAAAGAGGGAATGTGAAAAAGTGTCCAAATGTTGAAGACGAATATTCATGTCTCAAAGCACAAATATTACAGCTTGTTTCAAACAACAATACACAAACGTCCATTTATGCCTCCATTGGGGTTAATCCATGACAACTGTCGGGCAAACGGAAACAAACAACTTGTTTTTGTTGAATTGCGCATCCTTGATCAAGAGTGCAACTTGTACATTTTAGATCCGCCTCTGTTAGATGTTGCAGAAAGGAAAGGTATTGTCATTATCGCATTCATGATAAACAAGCACAGGCTTTGTGGTAGTCATCATTAGTTAGCATGTCCAGTCCAGGGTGTCGTTTTATGAATTTATAATAAGAATGTCACTCGCTGTCTGTATATGTTTTGGAAATCAGAGTGTGCAGTCCTTAATGGAATTTTTTATGTCTTCGAATCAACTATTTTAGCGGAGGTTAAAAGAGAAATATTGAAACTTCCATTAACGCAAACCAAAGTATTTAAATCATCTGTGATTTCAAGATATACAGTCAAACAGTTATGTAAACAGTCTAACAACAATAATTCTATTTAACCGTGTACATACACACTCTTCCGGGGAATATGGCGCTCTGTTCGCTGGCTTTTTCAGAGGACTCACAGATAAGTGCTGATTTCCAGTGAACTTTTCTGTTTATTTGTTTGTTTTTATTGATATTTTAAGGGATTATGTGATTGTACGCGCTTTATATTTGATGTAAATCATGTTGCTTTTTTTAATTCATTGCATTTTGTTACAATTTCCTTATTTAATCACTTATACTCATCATTGTTGTTGATTGCACTATTGAACGCGTCAAAAATGGCGATTTATTTACGCCGGTCTGTCGCCAAGGACGCGTAATTCATTTAATTTGTGGACGGTTCTCAGTGTATCCGCGTGCTGCAGAGCTATTTACTGGAGTTGGCCAGTTTATAACGTGGAAACGGGTTTTGGACCGTGCGACTGAGTAAGTGCACGTGAGTCTGGACCATCCGCAGCATCGACGTTCAGCGATAAAATAATCTATGACGACGGTAAGTGTATGTATTCAGATGCAGCCCAATGTATGTATTCAGATGCAGCCCAAACGACATCATCGAAGAAGGAAAACACGACAAGGTAAGCGTGGTGGCATTAAAAGATCGAAGTGTGAGAGGCTAGGCCTAAAGTATGTGCGCGTTACTTATTGGAATTGTGGGTCCATAAATCAACGACGGCCCATTCTTGATAAGCTACTGTGCGGCGCCGATATAATGGTTTTGCAAGAAACTCTTCTTGGTGACAGGACAGTAAGTACTCCTGGCTTTCATTGTTTTTACAATAGACGACACCTTGGGCAGGCCATCCTTATGCGCAACAATATGGTGGCAGCTGAGGTTGATATGTCTGCGTGGGACAATACAGAATTGCAGGTACATGCGGTTAGGGTGCAGACCCCAGTTCATTTCGTGATTTTTAATGTGTATCCCTGTAATGGGAAGGTGAACACACAACAATGGCAGAATCTCTTTGAGTTCGATGAAGAGAACGTTATTTTCTGCGGAGACTTTAATGCTAGAGGAAACCAGTGGGGTAACGTCATAACCAACAAGCAAGGAGAAGACCTAGAGAACGCACTGGTGTCGGCCGATTTAGTGTGCTTGAATGATGGAATGGCCACTCGAACAAGGGACTCTGAAAGTGTCATAGACCTGGCACTGGTGTCTTCCACCTTCGCACCGTTTTGCAGGTAGAGTGCACTGGGGTTCCACGGAAGTGATAACTATCCATGTGTCCTCCTAATTGAGAAAAGCAGAAAGAGAAGCCAGAAAAGAAAGCTCCATACATTCAACTACGAGAAAACAGACCAGGACGTCATTAGCAAAATCAGTCATAGGAAACAGAGCGCCCCTCGTAGGAGGCAGGAGAGATGGACGCAGCCACCCTGGTGGAACGTAGTTGTCGAGGAAGCTTGGCGGAGCAAGAGACAAATGGCCAAGACATGGCAGAAAGCCAGAAGGAATGGAAGAACACAACCTGAGCTTTTGAAGCGTCTCAAAATAGAGGTCGATCAAATAATGCACTTTAAACTATGCGCTAAGATAAGGATGCCAAATGGGATGACTTCTGTAAAAAAAGTGTGCTCAGAAAAATCGCTCGCCACATTCTGGCGCCTTCATCAGTGCATGAATGGCACAACACGACACAGAGGCATACTAGACTTTCAGAGCACAGGCCGGATATGGCACAAATCTGATGAGAGCAAAGGGAAGGCCCCGCTTGCCCGCTACATTGAGCAGACGGACCAAAGAAATGAGGCTGTAAGAATGAGGATATGGGGATCGCTGTCAAAATTGTGTAAGGATGTAATGCTGAGAGAAGATCTCACAATCACAACCGATACCATTCGCATGACACTTAAAAGGTCACACAACACTGTTCCTGCTCCAGATGGTGTTCGGTACGATGACATAGACGATTTAGCTGACGACGACTTGACAACACTGGCCAATGAGTTTAATGCCAGTATTCGGAGTAGTCAGATTAAGGAGGAGTGGCTACACAGTTACTTACTATCGCTACCGAAGCCAAACAACGACCATTCCCAGAGCAATGCCTACAGAATCATCACAATGCAGAACACTGCGCGCAAGCTGCTGGAGAAAATAGTTGCCCGTGTCATCACCTGTCACCTTGAACAGAAACGCGTATTCCCACCTACACTCGGAGGTTATAGATATAACAAAGAAACATGGCTCAATGCGGCAGTCTTTGCCTATGACGTCTTCGAAGGCTTCCACAGACGAGAGGAGACATGTGCTGCTGCTATAGATCTGGAGGATGCACACAACAGGGTACCATTTGAATATCTCATGCATATGCTTCTCAAACGGGCGGTGAACCCCTTCTTGATTAGATGGATCGCCGCGGCACTGTTTCAGAAGAAAGTGATACTCAGATGTGGAAGTTGGTCTTCCGAGCCAATATCCATTTGTCCAGGGCTGCCACAAGGCTCACCATTGTCACCAGTTCTATTTAACGTGTACACAATAATGATCACGGAACAACAGCTGGGTGGGAGGGGAAGAACTATGACTTTTGCTGATGATATTCTGGTATATTGACAGGGAAGAGACAGACGGGGAATCCCCTCCGCAATGCAAGACGAACTCGATCGCATTTCTTCCTAGTGTGGGGTTTCAGGTGCCGTGGTTAATCCTAATAAAGCATCAGTTTCATAGTTCTCCCTTAACAATCATATCGTTAATACGACCACACCGGTAGTACGAATGGGAGCTGATGAGGTGACCAGGGACAAGTTGATGACATACCTCGGAGTTAAGTTTAATCGCAGACTGTGTTTTCGGGATCACATCGACCATGTGATAACAAAATTCCGCAAAGGATTAGCCCCATTGAAGGTCATGGCAGCTGCCAACATCGAGCAGAGGCTACTTACTCTTCTGTTCCAGAGATTAGTCCTCGCACCAATCGAGTATACCCTGGCAATTCTTACTGTCAGTACGACTCAAAATGATAGGCTGGAGAAAATACAAAATGAAGCCATGCACATTATCCTGGGATGTACGAGGGACACTCCCTGTCTAGCAATGAGGTACCTTCTTGACTTTCCAACCATGGATGACAGAATCAAGATCTGGAGAGCACGAGCATACCTGAAGATTAGTACAGATACAGAGCATCCATTGCACCACGTGCTCAACACAGTGAAAAGTGCCAGGCTAAAAAGAGGCAAATCATGGGTGGGCCGAGCAGAAGATGTCATCAAACAGGTCTGTGGGCTTACCAATATCGGCGTTGGTGAGGAGTAAATACCGGTGCCTACGTCATTCAAGGGGACTTTATCGTGTATTGTCACACTCAAGAGGAAAAGTAGGAAACAGGACCTGGTCGTGGTTAATGCCGAGGTCAACGGTCTCATCTGCGATAACACCGATGAGAAAGATGCATTCATCTATACCGACGGATCTGTAATACGACACCAAAGAAGTGCATGGGCATTTACAGCACGGCCGGGCGGCAGAATAGTCAAGGAAGACAGTGGTGCATACGTCATCACCACGAGTAGCATGACAATGGAGGTGATGGCAGTGACCAAGGCATTCAAATGGTTAGAATCACAAGACTACACCCACGCATGTATACTGAGTGATTCGATGAACATGATTAGAAAAGTGGAGGTAGGCTCTGTATGCATGCAATGGGTAGAGTCGTTGCAGAAATCCAAAATACGTAAGGTCACCTTTGTCTATGTCCCTGGACATGCGGGGAAATGAAAGAGCGGACAGGTTGGCTAGCTGCGCTGTCGTTGGGGACGGGCAACCAATGGATCGGGCGGACATCATCAATGCCCTCCGAGATGTGGGAAGAGCACAGGACTTCAACAAACACAGATCCAGGTCACTTCTTCGGATGATGGAAATGGGAGTTAAGATGGGCACAGCCAGAAATGAAAAACTTAGTGGCCGTGTAAGAAGACTTATCAACCAACATAGAACTGGAGTCGTCAGTCCTGGACACTGAGGGAATTGCTGAGCAGGGAATCTGAGCACCTATGGACATGTTCGGAGTGCAGTGATGATGACCCGCAAATAACTCAATAACTCAATACCAATACACACTCTTTCTCTTCTCTCTCTCTCTCTTTCTCTCTCTCTCTCTCTCTCTATGTATATATATATGTATATGGGTCTTTTCGTCTTGTTAGGTGGTTTTAGGTGGCCTCACAATGAACAAGTCAGATCCACGGGATTTTCCATCTTTTTTTTTCATGGGTCTTTTCTCTTTCATGTTTTGCCATAGTACAGCCTCAAATGATGTTATGCCATTTTTATACAGGCTCTCCATGGTGTGCGATCTCTATTGCCAAATGTCCCCAGTCATTTTCACAGAGGGAGAAGTCATTCAGAGATGATTAACAAACATTCCTATATTGTAGTTTAGGTCTGCCGATTTGTCTCTTTCCGTGTATTAGTTCACCATATAGTATTTGCTTAGGAATGTGGTTGTTATCCATTCGCTGCACGGGCCCCAACCATCTTAACCTTCGGCTTCTGAGCATTGTTGGGATCTTAGCACGTTGCAGGACTGCTAAGTTAGTTTGCTCTGCTATTTGATGTGCGTTATTCTGTGGAGACATCGTATATGGAAGATATTTCTATATCTATATATGAAAGTCTTTTTTTCATGAATTGAATATGGTGTCCATGTTTCAGATCCATATAACAATGTATTAAGCACAAGTACCAAGCAAGTATGATATATTCAGAGGTTGGTCTTCAGTGTTAATTTCGTGTTGTCCCAGGCCCTTTCTGTGAGTTTGGCGAAAGTCGTAGCTGCCTTAATTCGGTTGTTTATTTGATCATCAAGAATAAGGGTTGACGAAATTGTGGATCCAAGATACGTGAATTTCTGAATTGACACAAGTGGACAATCTTTCAAAGTGATTAATACAGATTTGATGTCTCCATGACTTAAAAGTACTGCATTCTGAACACTAACAGACAGTGAAAAAATGTCGCATGCTTTGTTCAATGTTGTCAATCAGTAATTATAGGATGGCTTAACTATGAGCGACTAGGTGTTGCATCGCCAGCAAATAAAAATTATTTAAGTAGGGTAACGTTTGTTTTTGTGTTTGCTCTCAGTCGTGCTAAGTTGAACAGTGAGCCATCTTAACTTGTGCGAATATAAATGTCTATCATATAAATGAGATTTTTTCGAAGGCGTAATTTAGAAGGGCAGCAAAAAATATATACCAAAAAGGGTGAGGACCAGTACCCATCCCTGTTTCACTCCGTTGTTGACTTTAAAACTCTCTGATGAACTCCCATCAAAGTGGAATTTAGCATTCATGTTTTCACGAAAGGACATAACCAGCTTAAGTAATTTAGGTGGGCAGCCTTTACTTTCTAACACCCTGTAGAGCCTAGCAATATTCACTAAGTCGAAGGTCTTCGTGAGATCCACAAAGGCAGTATAAAGCGGCATGTTTTGTTTATATATATATATATATATATCACTGAGGATATATAAATGAAACAGCATCTCTATTCCCTTTGATTTAAAACAAACTTATCAAAACGACAAGTATAATGGGACTCATGGACTGCTGGGTTTTTTTTGTATGTAACCATGAACGCAGAGCGAGAAATAACACAAATTAGAGGTGACGCGATGAGTCGATTTTCAGGGTGCAATAAAAGTTGACATGATCGTCCTTAACTGGTAATGAAGACCATTAATTTTACTCATTGGTTAGCAAGGTTTGTGTGTGCGTATATGACTGATGCAAGCCCAGAAAAAAGAAGAGGTGAATGAAAGAGTGAATGAAAGAGTGACTAAAGAGGTAAATTGGATCAAAACGAAAAGGAATTGATCTCTCTCTCTCTCTCCCTCCCTCCTGAATCTGAGAGTATCCAGTGACAGTACAAATGTAGACGTCTGGATATGGACTCAGGTGCACTGAATGGCCACGACATTCTA
Organism: Megaustenia siamemsis; assembly: GCA_032433765.1. Classification (NCBI taxonomy): domain Eukaryota; kingdom Metazoa; phylum Mollusca; class Gastropoda; order Stylommatophora; family Ariophantidae; genus Megaustenia; species Megaustenia siamemsis. Next base: position 70,265,100 of record JAVIAB010000047.1, on the reverse strand, counting down.
TGAGCCTCGCAAAGCTCATTACACTTCACAGCGCGCAGTTCATAGACGTCATTCTGGCCGTTGAAGCGACATGTGGTTTGTCCCGCGCGTTTTACAGAGTGCAGTCTTCACATGCAGATAGAAAAATCATATTTCACAGAAGATTAATAACCGTCGGCAGCAACACCTGATTTAGCCGGCCTGTCAAATCCGTTGACCTGGGGGTGGCAGCTGTCGGATACTGTCTGCTACGAAGAAATTGACATAACCATAGACACTGACAAACGAACGGTAAAATCTTTCCAGAATTTGTTTCCTGAAGAAACGTCATTCTTCAACACTTTACATTGTTTACATTCACTAATTAAGCAATAAATCACGTCCATTAGCTTCCTGTATGTGTGGTCAGTTTCAGTCTTCGTGAAATGAAAAACTCATCTGCTGAAGTCTGATGTGTTGGGCCGAAAGGTGCAAATATCACAGTTATACTGCAAACCATAAGACAACGCAGACACGCCCACTTAACGTCCTTGTAAGGGCGGATGACGAAGAGATAAAAAAAAGTAAAGTACCCCCCGTCACGCCAAGTGGCGTATAGGGAAATATGGTGTTAGTGACCCTATATTTTACAGACCTTCAGCACATGATTTTTGGGGTAATGTGGTCGGTATTACGCCCGTGCTGCTTTACTTTCCCAGAAAAAATCCGGTACCCATTTAAGGCTGGGTGAACCCGGAGCCGTCGGTTGGGATCGAACCCTACCCCTTGTCCGTAGTAGTCCAGTTCACTAACCACTCAGCTATCGCGGCTCCCACTAATTTTTAGGGAATTAGTAAAACCCAGGTGTCCTCGCCAGGGTACGAACCCCGGCTGTTGCCGTGGTAAGCCAACCGATGACGAAGAGATGCGCTCCTTTAATCATCGGGCAAACACAAGCAAGCATCGAGACGAAGCAAGACGTAAGAAAAAAAATAACATGGCATTTTTATTCGTCGATAAGAATAGATAAGAGTAGATAACCAGCGAGCTACATGCAAATAGGCGTGAATACATTAAGGGAAAGGACTTGGTATCTATAGATCCGTCTATTCAGATTAACTCCAACATTTTTAATAGAGGACTGAGAAAACCACAATCAGGAAGTTGGGTCTGGCGTTCTGTACTCCTTAATGGCTGAAAATTGCGAACGAATCAGCTTCTTTAGAAGAAGTTAGCTGAGTGTTCCCAAGCGTTCTGCTTCTCGTGGCAAGGCGCAGCGCCATGGGTACGGGTTCGATCCTGCTTCAGACCATATATTGTTCTTTGTTTTTTTCTGTTGTTTATTTGTCATTTTGTTCTGAATGCTGTAATACAAACCTCTTCCTCCTATGATTCCCAGCTTCTTTAGAGTTTGAATTCAGATATGATTAATAAGGGCTTATGTCAGTTCGACACTCCGTAGGATGAAAAGTACTTTGTTGGAGGAATGGGAGAATGATGGAGTAAAGTTCAAAATGTGTACTCTCGTGGCGTTTGCACTGTGCATGCGGTCTTTATTCTACTGCTTTCAGAAAATAGCCCCACCTCCTATCCCGCTCATATCGGCTCCAGAAATCATTAACACCTAAAGAGTTCTATTCTAAGCGAAATGTAAGCCCTCAACGGCCGCCGTTAGTAGTTGTGGTAAACAGTTTTTGAAAGAAAGTTCTGGCGTGCTGAAGTTAATGACATTATTTGAAGAAGGGGGGGGGGGGGGTTGGAAAACTCAGCTGCCGTATTCCACTGATGATGTATTCCTCTTATTCTAAGCATATTATTTTATTTATGTTGACAAATTCGTTTATCCCACGGTTCAGTTTTGCGTAGAATGAGTCCTAAATTATTATTAATATTTCAAGTGTAGAAATGACGTATTTTCACAAAGAAGTGATATTTTTTTAAGAAACTGTACATAATTTATATATTATTTGTCAAACCTGATTGAATGTTTAATAAACACACACACACACACTCAACACACACACCACACACACACATACACACACACCACACACACACAACACACACACCACACACACCACACACACCACACACACACACACAACACACACACACCACACACACACACACACACATACACCACACACACACAACACACACACACATACACACATCACACACACACACACACAACACACACACACACCACACACACACACACACAACACACACACACAACACATACACAACACACACACAACACACACACACCACACACACCACACACACACACCACACACAGATACACACACACCACACACACACATGCACACACACAAATCAAACAGTAATTAAAACATGTACACGTTTTTTTTTTGGTTACATGCTAGAGAAGGTCTTGGATAATATTTTTTTTTATTACAAAAAAAAAACAAATTCAAGAAGTCCTCACGCATAAATCGTCAAGTATAAATCGTCAAGTATAAATCGTCATATATAAATCGTCAAGTATAAATCGTCATATATAAATCGTCAAGTATAAATCGTCAAGTATAAATCGTCATATAAAAAGCATCAGTATAAATCGTCAAGCATAAATAGTCAAGCATAAATCGTCAAGTATAAATCGTCAAGCATAAATAGTCAAGCATAAATCGTCAAGTATAAATCGTCAAGTATAAATCGTCAAGCATAAATAGTCAAGTATAAATCGTCAAGCATAAATAATCAAGTATAAATCGTCAAGCATAAATCTTCAAGCATAAATCGTCAAGTATAAATCGTCAAGCATAAATAGTCAAGCATAAATCGTCAAGTATAAATCGTCAAGTATAAATCGTCAAGCATAAATAGTCAAGTATAAATCGTCAAGCATAAATAGTCAAGTATAAATCGTCAAGCATAAATCGTCAAGCATAAATCGTCAAGTATAAATCGTCAAGCATAAATAGTCAAGTATAAATCGTCAAGCATAAATAGTCAAGTATAAATCGTCAAGCATAAATCGTCAAGCATAAATAGTCAAGTATAAATCGTCAAGCATAAATAGTCAAGTATAAATCGTAAAGTATAAATCGTCAAGTATAAATCGTCAAGTATAAATGTTTTCAAATTTACTCAGTTGAAAAATACAATGCCACTTTTACGTACAAGCGATCAGATGGACTCTTTATCGGCAGATAAAATATGGGGGGGGGGGGGAGGGGGAGGAATGATTGCATTAAAGTTGTAGTTGCTAACAACAATCGTTGCGTTTTATTCTTCAGCAACCAGCTTCTGTTATATATATGTAAATAGACAGGGGTCACGAACTGTACAGGTATGCTAGCGGTCATCGTTGCTTCCCTCCACATCCACAATTGCAGGTGGCAGAGTCTCTGAGGCATGTTTTGTGAGGTACAGTCTGAAACCATAACAACCTGTTCCGAATCTCACATACACTGACTCTGTTTGTACAGACTCTGAACAATTCATCATCATCACGTGTCATACCGGTTGGCGTAGGCGACCATGTCCTTCCACAATCGTCTATCTACCGTGCATCGTATCAATTCTGTTGTTGACTGTTTCCATGTCATTACACCAAGCTATCCAGTATTTGTTCTCTTTTTGTCATCCGCGATCTCTTTTTTCCCTGTATTTTGCCAGTTGTTACCAAGTATTCAAACTTTCCTCATCTCATGATGTGCCCAAAAAATGTTGATTATTTCTCACTGATGTTTCTTAGGAGCTCCCTTTTGTGTTGGCCTCTTTGAGAACGTCCTCGTTAATTTTTTTAGCTGTCCAGTGAACTTTCAACATTCTTCTGAGAAATCCCATCTCTGTGGCCTCTAATCGTCATCAATTTAAACAACTGAGTAACCTAAATATCAAAGCTGTAATCCTGATTGACAAAGGTATGTACTATAAGCTTTAACAAGCCTAAAAACGAAAGGCTCATTGACAATATAAAGAGCATCATTCCCTTGATATATGTGAAAACACGGAGCTAAACCTGTATTGGATACCAGTGTCGTTAGTCGCTGCACGTTGAGGGAAATACTTTGAAGGAGGTCTGAACACTTATGGGCGTGTACGATGTGTAAAGGGATCTATCTTTCGTTCGCATTTATAGACATACTTCCCATTGGCGTGAGTGCGTAGCATCCTGATTGTTGTAGTGCGCTTTTTGGCTGGTTGCCTCCGATTTCAGCACTTAAACGTGCTAGAGCAAACTGTGGTCTTGCTCATGTGTAGGGAGGCCTGGCCAGTCTTTATTTTCAGTTCCTGGTGACTGTTAAGCCCCATCCCCACGACAAAGAGAGGCCCTTGATGAGGTGTAAAGAGGATGACCTGTTGACTAAACTATACCAGACTATTATAATTTTCTGAAAGTGAGAAGGGAAATGAATCTGCAGCAGAATACAACCAACCCAGTTCAGGTCGAGAAATAATCAAAAACACACATGAAACAAGGCAAGAAAATGGAATGGGAAAAATTCACCAGAAAAAGCAAGCCATGAAAAAACAAACAGTATAAAAATTAATACAAACACGAGCAATTCATGGACAACAAACATCGGAAAGGAAATAGAAAATTACAAAAAAAAATCTGATCCGATAATATTAGGGCCAAAGTGACTCCAAAACCTCCCCTTCACCTTTTTTCCTGGCTCCAAAATAACTAAATAAATACAAATAAAATAAAATACAATAAAAATAATTCCGAACTTGAGGATGTCAAATCAATAATGAAATCCTTTCACAAAGCTTTCCCTGCATATTACAAAGCACGTAAATTGCGCCCTACCTGCATATTTTTCATACGTGTAATTTTGGTTGGAACAGCAATAGGTACATTATTGCGATCAATCAATAGAGCAAATATGTTCTTCTCTTCTCTTCGAGTGCCAGCGAACCGCATTCATTTTTTCAAGTGTAACGCATTGTGTTTTGTCAATAGCCTTAACGATCAATATCTAGTGCAACAATAAGGCGCGTCAGTGTTAACATACTTCATATGTTATTTATGCTACCAACCACTTTGTCATTCACATATTTCCTCTCTTTATTACCTGACTTCTCTTGCCCTCGGAACGGGTGATTGAGTGATTTAAACCGATCGTTTTGCCTATTAGCTGCTTGTCGTCGGTTCGATTCCTGATAAGGTCAGAAGTTTTGCCTATTAGCTGGTCGTCGGTTCCATTCCTGATAAGGTCAGAAGTTTTGCCTATTAGCTGGTCGTCGGTTCCATTCCTGATAAGGTCAGAAGTTTTGCCTATTAGCTGCTGGTCGTCGGTTCCATTCCTGATAAGGTCAGAAGTTTTGCCTATTAGCTGGTCGTCGGTTCCATTCCTGATAAGGTCAGAAGTTTTACCTATTAGCTGCTGGTCGTCGGTTCCATTCCTGATAAGGTCAGAAGTTTTGCCTATTAGCTGGTCGTCGGTTCCATTCCTGATAAGGTCAGAAGTTTTGCCTATTAGCTGGTGGTCGGTTCCATTCCTGATAAAGTCAGAAGTTTTGCCTATTAGCTGGTCGTCGGTTCCATTCCTGATAAGGTCAGAAGTTTTGCCTATTAGCTGCTGGTCGTCGGTTCCATTCCTGATAAGGTCAGAAGTTTTGCCTATTAGCTGGTCGTCGGTTCCATTCCTGATAAGGTCAGAAGTTTTGCCTATTAGCTGGTCGTCGGTTCCATTCCTGATAAGGTCAGAAGTTTTGCCTATTAGCTGCTGGTCGTCGGTTCCATTCCTGATAAGGTCAGAAGTTTTGCCTATTAGCTGGTCGTCGGTTCCATTCCTGATAAGGTCAGAAGTTTTGCCTATTAGCTGGTCGTCGGTTCCATTCCTGATAAGGTCAGACGTTTTCCCTAGTAGCTGGACGTCGGTTCCATTCCTGATAAGGTCAGACGTTTTCCCTATTAGCTGGACGTCGGTTCCATTCCTGATAAGGTCAGAAATTTTGCCTATTAGCTGGACGTCGGTTCCATTCCTGATAAGGTCAGACGTTTTCCCTATTAGCTGGACGTCGGTTCCATTCCTGATAAGGTCAGACGTTTTCCCTATTAGCTGGACGTCGGTTCCATTCCTGATAAGGTCAGAAGTTTTCTTTTATTTCTTTCTCTTTTTTTTCTTCCTTTTCTTTTTTTTTTTTTTTGGTGGGGAAGGGGACTGTGGGGGAGGGGGGGGCAAGATAACGTCCTTCCATAATCTGTACAGTAGGTTTCGATTACACTGAGCATGCGAACCTTATTCCTAATTTTTCTATTAATCTCAAACAGATCAGAAGATAAATATAAACCTCTTTGGGCGTAGTGGCAACCTCTTCACGAAACCCTGAAGCTAAGTAAAAAACTCGTTGTCATTTGTACACTCGTCTCGCATGTGTTTGTTGATTCTCCAAACCAGCGATGTTTCTGTAGTCGAAACGTTTGTGTACTGTCTTCCTTTTAGTATAGCTGCCATAAAAAAATGTTATATTTATTTGTCCACGACTAACTCATCTTTACAGCAATCTCGTCCAGCGTTATATATCAGTTCATATCTCCAAGAAATGAGATAACGACTCAATATTTTGTCCCTTCCTTTCTTTCTTGGTCAACTTTTACTAATAAATCTGTCCATTCTCACTTACGATCCTTTCAAGGTGTATGGTCAAGATTATATCTTCAATGTCCTAATCTTTTATTACTGACTTTGCTAATGCATATTTTGCTAATTAATGTTCTTTTGCTTTCTTAGCTGTCATTTTGTTTTAATCTATTTACTTATTGGGTTTTAGCGTTTTCTTTACGATATAAGTCAGTTATTGGAATAAAACATTTTAATTGTATCAGACGGCTGATGGAAAATATATTTGTTTCGGCAGATTTCAGATATTAGCTCAAACTTTTCTAATATATCAATCAACTGTTACCACACATTTTAAGCAGTCAATAACGCAATTTTTTATAAATAGTAGAAATAAGATAACTGGAAATAATGTCCTGGAGTATAAGACAGTTGTTGGCACTGTTAATACAACGAAATGTGATTTTTTGCATTCATTAAAAAAAACACAACATAAAGAATTTGCGATGATACAGACTTAATAGCAGAGAGAGAGAACTGAATACAAGAAATGATAGATATAATAGTATAGGAAAGCAACAAGAAAGGTATCAGTCTGAATAGAAAGAGAATACAAGAGTAAGTTATTAGGATCCATTTCTCTCGTACAAGAGTAAGTTATTAGGACCCATTTCTCTAGTACAAGAGTAAGTTATTAGGACCCATTTCTCTAGTACAAGAGTAAGTTATTATGATCCATTTCTCTAGTACAAGAGTAAGTTATTAGGACCGATTTCTGTAGTAAAAAATTACATTATTAGGAACCATTTCTCTAGTACAAAAAGTAATTTATTATAAATCGTTTCTTTAAAATAAAAGTGAGTTAGTGGGAATCATTTTTCTGATACAAAAGTAAATTTTCGTAGCCAATTTCTCTAAAAATAAAGTAAATTATTATAAATCATTAATCGAGTACAAAATGAAAGTTAATAGAAGGTATTTCTATAGTACAAAAGGAAGATATTAGGAACCATTTCTCTAGTACTATACTAAATTATCTTAACCCATTTCTCTTGCACAAAAGTACGTTATCATAACTTATTTCTCTAGTAAAAAAGGTTATTTGAAAGTGTCTCCCTAGTACAAAAGTAAATTATTAGGAACTGTGTCTTTAGTCCAAAAGTAAGTTATAAGATATCCATTCTCTATTACACTATTGTCCAACAAGGAAATAATTCTGGAGGCAAAACGAGCACTAAACAATACAATCTTCATCCCAACGTTGTGCTACCAATGCCAGACCTGGACCCTAGATGCAAGAACAATCAGAAAAAATAACCTCTACAGAGATGAAATGTGTGAGACGAATGACAGGAATCAGTCTGAAAGATAAGATCAGAAATAAAGAACTGAGAAAAACGCTAGGAATAGCCCCCGCCATATAATATATAAGGAAACAACAGATAAAATGGTTTGGCCACGTGACAAGGCAGAAATAACAAAACACAATACAACGAGCCTTTCTACAAACGTTGTGAGAACACCAGACCCAAGGGTCGACCACGAAAAAGATGGATCGATAGAATATTAGAAGCACTAGGAAACATAACAGCAGCAGAGGCGAACAGAAGAGCAAAAGACCGCAAATTATATCTCCCCTCGACGCTGAAAGGCAGATGAGGAAGGAAAGAAGAGAAAGAAGAATATTCTCTATTACAATAGTAAGTTTTAGGAGCTGTAACTCTAGAACAAAAGTGAATTATTAAGAACTGTATTCCGAGCACACAAGTAAGTTATAAGGAACCATTCTCTTGTACAAAAGTACATTATCATAATCTATTTCTTTAGCACAAATGTAAGTTAGTGTAAATCATTTCTCAAGTACAAAAGTAAGTTATTAGGAACAATTTCTCTAGTATAAAAGTAAGTTATTAGAAACAATTTCTCTAGTATAAAAGTAAGTTATTAGAAACAATTTCTATAGTATAAAAGTAAGTTATTAGGAACAATTTCTCTAGTATAAAAGTAAGTTATTAGAAACAATTTCTCTAGTATAAAAGTAAGTTATTAGAAACAATTTCTCTAGTATAAAAGTAAGTTATTAGAAACAATTTCTCTAGTATAAAAGTAAGTTATTAGAAACAATTTCTCTAGTATAAAAGTAAGTTATTAGAAACAATTTCTCTAGTATAAAAGTAAGTTATTAGAAACAATTTCTCTAGTATAAAAGTAAGTTATTATGAACAATTTCTCTAGTATAAAAGTAAGTTATTAGAAACAATTTCTCTAGTATTAAAGTAAATTATCGTAGCCCTTTTCTCTAGTACAAAAGTACGATATTATAAATATTTTCTCTAGTACAAAAGTACGATATTATAAATATTTTCTCTGGTACAAAAGTACGATATTATAAATATTTTCTCTGGTACAAAAGTACGATATTATAAATATTTTCTCTGGTACAAAAGTACGATATTATAAATATTTTCTCTGGTACAAAAGTACGATATTATAAATATTTTCTCTGATACAAAAGTACGATAATATAAATATTTTCTCTGGTACAAAAGTACGATATTATAAATATTTTCTCTGGTACAAAAGTACGATAATATAAATATTTTCTCTGGTACAAGAATACGATATTATAAATATTTTTTCTAGTACAAAATTACGATATTATAAATATTTTCTCTGGTACAAAAGTACGATATTATAGATATTTTCTCTGGTAGAAAAGTACGATAATATAAATATTTTCTCTGGTACAAGAATACGATATTATAAATATTTTCTCTGGTACACAAGTACGATATTATAAATATTTTCTCTAGTACAAATGTAAGTTATTAGAAATTATTTCTCTGATACAAAAGCTAACCAATTTCTCTAGGACAATAGTAAATTATCAGCAACTATATCTTTAGTACAAAAGTAAATTAATTGAAGCTAATTCTCTATAATATAAGGCGGTTATTAGGGACCAATTCTCCTTGGTTATTTCCTGTTACGACTTTATTTTACTTTTTGCACTCTCTACTCCATGGACTACTGCTTTGCATCTGTAAGAATTTATGTTATCTTGTGTTTATCTGGAGCCGCGATAGCTCAATGGTTAGTGAACTGGACTGCAAAGGACAAGGGGTAGGGTTCGATCCCAACCGACGGCTTCCGGGTTCACCCAGCCTTAAATGGGTACCGGATTTTTTTCTGGGAAAGTAAAGCAGCACAGGCGTAATACCGACCACATTACCCCAAAAATCATGTGCTGAAGGTCTGTAAAATATAGGGTGACTAACACCAAATTTCCCTATACGCCACTTGGCGTGACGGGGGTACTTTACTTTACTTGTGTTTATTTATTACCCTGACCACTGATGAAGTCTTCGTTGCCGAAAAGTTTGGTTCTTTCGTTGTCCTCATCTCGTAAAACAGTTACCTACGGTTTTGTATGTTTGTTTATTCCTTTTAAAAATTAAGCCAGTTATCGTGATCCACTTCTCTTAAATAGAAGCCAATTATTAAGATTCATTTCTCTTGTACAGGGGTTAGTTATTAAGTTAGTTAATCGCCAAAAATCAATGGTAGTTAGCATATTACATGTGTATGCTTGGAGTATTTTAAAAAAAAAATCTTTTTCTTCATGTTCTCTTGTACCCGTTCAGGTGTCGAGGGAGATACAAACTTGTAGCTCTCGCCCTTTTGACGGCTTCATTAATTATCTATTGATGGTGTAGCACTTCTTTGATGTTGTCTGTCTATTTTGCTTTTATCCTTTCTCTTATTTTAATACATGATATATATATGGTAAGGAATCGCCTGGCATTCTTTCTAGATGGACAAACCAGTTTATTTGTTGTTTCTGTATGTTGCTTAGGATTGGTGCAATGCTTACTCTTTCTCTCATAATATCATTTCTGATTATGTCTTTTCTGAAACACTTTTCTCAGACATCTCATCTCTGTCGTGCCATACTTGCAGTCAATTTTACCATTATTATTGTGTAAACTTAAGACAAGCGGACATCAAATTTTCTTTACATAATAATCCATTTACGTCGTGATTATCGAAATGATGACCCGCAAATAACTCAATAACAATACCATATTTGCACCAATGTTTATAAAATAACAACAATTTGTCGTTATAGATTTATTACGGACAAATGGTACTTACCAGTATATGTTTTTCGACACAAAGAACGTTCTATAAGCAGATAGTTAATCCTTGTAATAAATAACCCATTTAAATAATGCATGTCTACTTGACTTAATGGCGTATGACAATATTTGTCGAGTGGAAATTTCCAGTGAGGTCAGAGGTTTATATAAGGGTTTTTTTTTTTTTTTTTAGTGTCATCACAAATGCGGATATAAATTATTAAATCTATTAGGAAGGAAAGTTGAAGAGAGTGAGAGAAAGAGAGAGAGGTCGATGACGAGCTGGCGGAGAAGAATAGAAAAATATTTTTAATAGTGTGTACAAGACTTGGGCGTATAACACAACAGGCCCTTTTTTGGAATCCCCAGGGGAAAAGACAAAGAGGAAGACCAAATAATTCTTGGAGAAGACAGATAGAAGCAGAGATGAAAATGATGGGGAAGACATGGAATGATCTTAAAAGAATGGCAAGAAACAGAACGACTTGAAAAGGGTTTTTTGAAGACCTATGCTCCACAGGGAGCTGAAAGGTAGAGGAAGAATACCAGACTTGGGTGCACAGGCGTGGTACCGATCACACATCACTCTAAATTTGCCGTGGCCATGGAAATATATAGCCACTAACACCTTAGTCCCCATACGCCTAGTAATATGTAAAGGGAAACTTAAGTTTACCAGACTTGGGGTACCCTGGAAACATTACCAAGGAAAGAGCAAAACGGTGGAGCTTTCTTGTTGTCCTACAAGACGACACAAGGTAAATAGACTTCTTTGTCGGTCCATGATCCAGGGAAAGAGATTGAAGAGAAATATTAAAATAGTGAATTTCATGATTCCTGAAAATTTGTAGCAGTGCGTCTAATTATATGAATTATTTTAATACACGGCTGTGGCAATCATTTAACGGAATTAGTGTCATCGAAATTGCGACATTTTAGAGAGGACTGTAATAAAACTAGTTGGTCGTGTTTTGTTTCGATCCACTTGTTTTGAAATTTTAGTTCTATTCTTAGTACACGGAGAATTTAGCATGATCGACAAGGCAGTAAAAAATATTTGTGGGGAGGGACATTCTAAAATGTGTGGGGAAAAGAGTGAGAGCGAGGGGAGGAAAAGAAATGAAGGAAGGACAGGCAGAAAGAAAGAAAGAACACAGTAAAGACATAGAGATATTTAGAGGTTTCTTCTACTTTATCTGCGTCAATCTGCCGATTACATATCTTCATCATTATATAAGATACGAGATATAAACATAACATTGAATGAGAAATATAAACATAACATTGAATAAGAAATATCAACATACCATTGAATAAGAAATATAAACATAACATTGAATAAGAAATATCAACATAACATTGAATGAGAAATATCAACATACCATTGAATAAGAAATATCAACATAACATTGAATGAGAAATATAAACATAACATTGAAAAAGAAATATCAACATAACATTGAATAAGAAATATCAACATACCATTGAATGAGAAATATCAAAATACCATTGGATGAGAAATATCAACATACCATTGAATGAGAAATATCAACATAACATTGAATAAGAAATATCAACATACCATTGAATAAGAAATATCAACATACCATTGAATGAGAAATATCAACATACCATTGAATAAGAAATATCAACATAACATTGAATGAGAAATATCAACATAACATTAAATAAGAAATATCAACATACCATTGAATAAGAAATATCAACATAACATTGAATGAGAAATATGAACATAACATTGAATGAGAAATATAAACATAACATTAAATAAGAAATATCAACATACCATTGAATAAGAAATATCAACATAACATTGAATGAGAAATATCAACAAAACATTGAATAAGAAATATCAACATAACATTGAATGAGAAATATCAACATAACATTGAATGAGAAATATCAACATAACATTGAATGAGAAATATCAACATACCATTGAATGAGAAATATCAACATAACAATGAATGAGAAATATCAACAAAACATTGAATGAGAATTATAAACATAACATTGAATGAGAAATATCAACATAACATTGAATGAGAAATATCAACATAACATTGAATGAGAAATATAACTTCGACAGTTTCTTTAGTGGAATAAATTGTACCAGAGGAGGAAAACCATAAATATGTACCGCAACATAAAATGTGGTTGGTAATGTAAATATGTACTTCACCATTCTATGTCATTGTATTTGTAGATGAGCAGAGAAGTGTCAATATGTACTTCACCATATAAGGTCACTGTATTTGGTGCTGTGCGTTGAAATGAAAGATGAAGGAGGATGCAGTACTCATCTTTTCAGCTACCTTCTCCAAAGAATATTGTGACATGTACTTAGTCTTTACAAGGTTTCTGAGTGGGACGTGGTCGGTAAGAATGGAGTCAGAAGCAAAAGTTTTCTATATTATAGTTCTTTGTCAATACAAGTTCGAGAAATAATAGTTCTGCGTTGATTTGAAATTTTAATTAAACATACGGTCCTTAAGGAAACGAACATAAAATGTTATGTCAACGGAAATATGGTTTCACTTACTAATGTTTTGGGTTGCATGTACTGTTAATTTAATTCATGAGGATAGTACATGAATGGTTAATGAAGTAACTCATGAAAACATGGGAATGGTCGATGAAATAACTCATGAGAACATTATGGGAATAGACATCGAAGTAACTCATGAAAACAAGGGAATGGTTAGTAAAGTTACTAATTAAAATATTATGAGAATGGTCAGAAAAGAAGCTCATGAAAACATGGAAATAGTCAATAAAGTACCTCATGATAACATGGGAAAGGCCGATGATGAATTAACTCATGGAAATATTAAGGGATGGTCAATGAAATAACTCATTAAATAAATTATAGGAATGGTCAAAACTCATTAAAACATGATGGGAATGATCAAGCTCAAGAAAACATGAGAATGTTAAAAAATAACTAATGAAAATATTATAGAAATGTGGTCAATGAACAAAGGATGAAGAATTTCTAGGCAAATGATGCCTTATTTGGAATATGAAAAGAAATCATTGGGAGATGGAGACAATTTTTTTCAAATGAAGACATTAGGCGACGAAAGAGATAGTGGGATTGAGAAAGGATATATATATATATATATATATATATATATATATATATATATATATATATATATATGCAGGACTGAAGAAATTCAATAGCACAACTAATGAACGTCTCGAGAAACAAGAGACTTTTATTTTAGATACGTGCTTGCAGAGGCCAGCGCCATGGCACGTGATATAAGAAGACAACTTGACAAAAGCAAAAAGAAAACAAAACAAAAAACTCATTGGCGAGTTAATTAATTCAAATTGCTGGCGAGGGAAAGTTTAGATTATTTGGTGATAGAACAGTGCTCACAGCCCACACATATTTCTCTCCTTTGTCTTTTCTTTATTTTTCCTTCACTTTTTTCTCTTTCTTTAATCTTTTTCTCCTCTGTCTCCTTCTCTCTATCTTTTAATTCCCACCTCTTTTTTCTCTTGTTCTCTTTCTTTCTTGTACACAAAAGCCTCTTGTGAAAAGGAATCCCTGCCATTAAAGTTAATGCTTCATGTGCACAATCAAGCCTCTCTTAATAAAGACCGAAGTATTTTTCCTTCATTCAGAGCGTTTATGTAGTTCATACTTTTAACATTCCTCATCTATTTAGCCATTCAGCGTCGAGAGAAAATGAAGTGTTTGGGTCAATGCTCTCTGTAGTGTGTCCCCTGAATGTCTGTCTGATATTTCATGAATTCATTGTTTTCTGGTCTAACTAAAAGGTCTTCCAGCTGGTTACGAGTAACCGATGTTGTCTGATGACATTCCTATTACATGTTCAAACTATATTAGACCTCTTGTTTCTTCAGGTGGATTCAGCACTGGGGGTTGTTCCAACTATTTTCCCTATATCTCCATTTCAAATCATGTCTGCATTTGTCATGTTTAGTATTCTGTAGTGTCTTCGACGTGCTTTTTTTTTTAGTAAGAGACTTAAATGTGTAGAAGAGGAAGCTGTTAGTGGTCAGGTTTGACACAGATAGCAAACAGATCACTGGAGGGAGGAGGGAATATTGCGCTTTATAGTGATCGCTTTATATATAAGATGTTACATGTCTATTCTATATTATTAAACCTAATTGTCCAATCATTTGTTTTGTTCACTATTTTTTTTAATTTGGATGACATGACATTTCCTAATTATTTAAAATGTGTCGTTTGCTTTAATTTATTTGCTTTCACTTGTTTGTTTTAATTTATTTGCTTTAATTTGTTTGTTTTAATTTATTTGCTTCAATTTGTTTGTTTTAATTTATTTGCTTCAATTTGTTTGCCTTCATTTATTTGCTTCAATTTGTTTGCTTTAATTTGTTTGCTTTAATTTGTTTGTTTTAATTTATTTGCTTTAATTTGTTTGCTTTAATTTGTTTGTTTTAATTTATTTGCTTTAATTTGTTTGCTTCAATTTGTTTGCTTTAATTTGTTTGCTTTAATTTGTTTGCTTTAATTTGTTTGCTTCAATTTGTTTGCCTTCATTTATTTGCTTTAATTTATTTGCTTTAATTTGTTTGCTTTAATTTATTTGCTTTAATTTGTTTGATTTAATTTATTTGCTTTAATTTATTTGCTATAATTTGTTTGCTTCAATTTGTTTGCTTTAATTTATTTACTTTCATTTGTTTCCTTTAATTTATTTGCTTTCATTTGTTTGCTTTAATTTATTTGTTTTCAATTAAACAAATTATCAATAATGTAGTCCATCGGAACATAGATGCAGTCGCCGATAGCTCAGTGGCTAGTGAACTGGACTACAAAGGACAAGAGGTAGGGTTCGATCCTGATCGACCGCTGTCGAGTCCAGCCAGCCTTAAATAGGTACTGGATTTGTTTTATCGGAAAGTAAAACGGCACTGGCGTAATACCGACCACATTACCCCAAAAATCACGTGCCGAAGGTCTGTAAAATTTATGGTCACTAACACCATATTCCCTATACGCCACTTGGCGTGACGGGGGTGCTTTACTTACTTACATATTTAAATAGAATGAGAAGAAAAACACATATCTAAGGTGGTTTCTCTAACATTTTAAAGTCCTCAGACACAGAACTATTAATTACATAAACCAAAACGTTGAAGCAAAATGTCAGGTCTCTGCTATAAATAGACTAAATTTAAAAAAAAACGTTATTTCACATTGTTAAGAATGCACTTCAGGTAACCTGTTTTCTATGCCTGGCTCAATGCCAGAGTGGCGCCGAAGATGAAGAGCAACAGACAATATTCTTAAAAAGATGAGTAAATATTTATGTCACAGTCCTAGATTAAAAGCAAAAGAACATAAACGGAAATAGCATGTACCCTGTATGCAATATGGGCGCAATCATGGTCGAACTAATATTCTAACGTAAAATAATGTTTAATTGCTTAAACTAAACTACTGTTATAACATAAATGTACAAAAGGGTAGTGAGTAAGGGTTCACTCCAACATAGTGTCCATATTTTTAAATGACGATCGGCATATTTTATGGGTGATAACATGTAGTAGGAAGTCTAGCAACACTGCTTTCCCAGACAAATCTGGCACCAATTCAAGTGCACGTGAACCTGGAAGACTTCGGTCAGACTCAAACCCAACCTGCTGTCATAAGCAACCCAACTCACTATAGTCATTCAGCTACTGCAGCTAAGTATAGATATAGTCTCGGCTAAATTAAAGTCCAAGCTACGAATGTCTTTTCTATATAGATTTATAATATTATACGTTTCGAGTTAAATCATTTCTAAATTATCTTCCATATAGATTGATGTGGAGGTGTAGAGGTTCGGTAATATGGAGGTACGATGGTGCGGAGGTATGATAGTGAAGAGGTACGGTAATATGGAGGTACGATGGTGCGGAGGTATGATAGTGAAGAGGTACGGTAATATGGAGGTACGATGGTGCGGAGGTATGATAGTGAAGAAGTACGGTAATATGGAGGTACGATGGTGCGGAGGTATGATAGTGAAGAGGTACGGTAATATGGAGGTACGATGGTGCGGAGGTATGATAGTGAAGAGGTACGGTAATATGGAGGTACGATGGTGCGGAGGTATGATAGTGAAGAGGTACGGTAATATGGAGGTACGATGGTGCGGAGGTATGATAGTGAAGAGGTACGTGGAGGATCGGTGGTATGACAGTGAAGAGGTATGGTAATATGGAGGTACGATGGTACGGAGGTATGATAGTGAAGAGGTACGGTAATATGGAGGTACGATGGTGCGGAGGTATGATAGTGTAGAGGTACGGTAATATGGAAGTACGATGGTGCGGAGGTATGATAGTGAAGAGGTACGGTAATATGGAGGTACGATGATGCGGAGGTATGATAGTGAAGAGGTACGGTAATATGGAGGTACGATGGTGCGGAGGTATGATAGTGAAGAGGTTCGTGGAGTAGAGGATCGGTGGTATGATAGTGAAGAGGTTCGTGGAGTAGAGGATCGGTGGTTTGGAGGTATGATAGTGAAGAGGTACGTGGAGTAGAGGATCGGTGGTTTGGAGGTATGATAGTGAAGAGGTACGTGGAGTAGAGGATCGGTGGTTTGGAGGTATGATAGTGAAGAGGTACGTGGAGTAGAGGATCGGTGGTATGATAGTGAAGAGGTACGTGGAGTAGAGGATCGGTGGTTTGAAGGCATGATAGTGAAGAGGCACGCGGAGTAGAGGATCGGTGGTTTGAAGGCATGATAGTGAAGAGGCACGCGGAGTAGAGGATCGGTGGTTTGGAGGCATGATAGTGAAGAGGCACGCGGAGTAGATGATTGGTGGTTTGGAGGCATGATAGTGAAGAGGCACGCGGAGTAGAGGATCGGTGGTTTGAAGGCATGATAGTGAAGAGGTACGTGGAGTAGAGGATCGGTGGTTTGAAGGTATGATAGTGAAGAGGTACGTGGAGTAGAGGATTGGTGGTTTGGAGGCATGATAATGAAGAGGTACGTGGAGTAGAGGATTGGTGGTTTGGAGGTATGATAATGAAGAGGTACGTGGAGTAGAGGATCGGTAGTGCGGAAGTATTATAGTGAAGAGGCACGTGGAGTAGAGGATCGGCGGTATGATAGTGAAGAGGTACGTGGAGTAGAGGATCGGTAGTGCGGAGGTATGATAATGAAGAGGTACGTGGAGTAGAGGATCGGTAGTGCGGAGGTATGATAATGAAGAGGTACGTGGAGTAGAGGATCGGTAGTGCGGAAGTATTATAGTGAAGAGGCACGTGGAGTAGAGGATCGGCGGTATGATAGTGAAGAGGTACGTGGAGTAGAGGATCGGTGGTTTGGAGGTATGAAAGTGAAGAGGTACGTGGAGTAGAGGATCGGTGGTGCGGAAGTATTATAGTGAAGAGGCACGTGGAGTAGAGGATCGGCGGTATGATAGTGAAGAGGTACGTGGAGTAGAGGATCGGTAGTGCGGAGGTATGATAGTGAAGAGGTACGTGGAGTAGAGGATCCGTGGTGTGGATGTATAGTAGAGTGAAGATACAGTGATGAGGTGGTATGATGGTGTGGAAGTACGGTGGTATTTTTCTGGTATAGAGGTATGATTATGATAATCATGAGTGCGTGGATGCGGTCGTGTAGAGAGGTCCGATGATGTGGATGTGTCAGTGTACATTGGTGTACAAGTATTTTAATGTGTAAGAACTGTGGTGCTGAGTTTCAGAGCGTGGAAGTACTGCTGTCTTCCATTGTTCCTAAATATAAATACCATTTTTGTTTCTGAATAGGTAAGGCTTCTCCATCGACAACTGAAAGTACAGCTAGTGAATGAGATCAAGAACTCAGCACAGCCGGATATGAGCTATCAAATATTGGTCTCTTGTTTCAGCTGAACATGTGCAAGGGCCTTTGGTTGAAGAAAATCGTGGTCAGTTAACGTAATGCCGCAGCTTAGAGAAACGGTAACAAATAAATAATAATTTGTGCTTAGTTTATTCTTTCTCATTTCATTGTTAGTCACATACACTATAGATTAGTTATTCGTTTGGAACGTCCTAATAGAATATATTATCAGACGATTCTACCAAAATGTATATTAGTTCAAAGTGTAGTCTGATCAATAGCGATTTTATCGGTGCTATATAGAGCATTTGATAAAATATCTTTAAAAGAAAACTGCTAGAACAAAAAATTCATATAGGAGAAGGTGTATCTCGGTCTACGCCCTATGGGCCGGTTACGGCTCGAAAGGTCAATAGATAGATAGATATAGAGCCACTTCTAACTTATGGAAGTGAATCATGGACGGTGGACAAACAAATAAAAATGTTATTAGAGGCCACACAGATAGGATTTCTCAGAAGAGTGTTGAAAGTTCCCTGGACAGCTAAAAAAAAAGATCAATGAGAACATTATCAAAGTGGCCAACGCAAAAATGGAGCTCCTAAAAAACATGAAAAAGAAACAATCAATATTTTTCAGGCACATCATGAGAAGAGAAAAGTACTAGGTTATAGCTGGCAAAATACAGGGAAAGAGAGATCGTGAACAATAAAGAAAGATGATACTAGGTAGCTTTGTGTCATGGCATGAAAAACAGTCAACAACAGAATTGATAAGATCCACTGTGGATAGAAAATTGTGGAAGGATATAATCGCCTATGTTAACTGGTATGGCACATGATGATGAGACTGTTCAAAACTTAACTTCTGTATCGAATCTAGTGTCCATATCATAATCTAATAATTTAATCCTAATTAAATACCACCGTACCACACCATCATACCACCCCATCACAGTATCTTAACACTACTATACCGATGGATCATTTGTCGCACAGCTACCTTCGAGGGCACTAGAGATAATGTCTTTTGAATTATATATATATATATAACCTGCATGAAAAGCCTGTCCAGACAGACTCTCTGGAATGCAATCCTATATTTCAGGGAAAAAGAAAACTAAGTAGTGCTTTACTCTAAATAAATAAATGAGGACATTTGCATTTAACCAAACAAACAATGAACGCGTTATTTCAAGACCAGTACGACATTTGTTTTAAACGTTCTCTTAAATCAACTAGTTGTACTTACCACGTGATCACTGAATAAACGACAAACGATAAAATCCGGCTTTTGTGCTTATGTGTAAACTTCCAGTCAAATAGAAGCACGAATCAAGGTCGACACAAAGCCAGCACAATGGAACACAAAACTAACAGAACGTGTTGGTTAACTAAGAACTATGGTTCACATAAAGTTTCCTTGATCTGTACTTAACCGTGGGCTACACTCGTTCACATTTCTTTAAGAGCTTATAACAATTCTGCTGCCACTACGTCTATTTTAGTGCTTTAAGAGTTTACAATTATGAATTATATTTTTTAGTAATATTATTATCTGGCGAATAAATTGTGACAGTTATTGTTCTTTGTTTCTCCGAGTTCTAACACGGAATGGTTGTGACGACGCTAACCTTAATGCTGGTGAAAGTCTGCTGTAAAATACAATCAGGTGCGCTTTGGGCGGGAAACCAATCGAGGGAAAGGCGAGGGAATGGTAAAATCGAGAGCGCGCTGTGATCAACAGATGACACTGCATGGTGCTGATGTTGTGCGTGAAGCCATACATTTGATGGGGGAGTAAAAAAAAAGGAGGTGGGGGGGGAGGAGAGGACTAAAAAATGCTAAAGGAACCAACGTTTCTTTCCCCACCCCCGCATGTACACACCTACACTCACACTTTCCCTGGGCATTGTTCTCTGTTGTAGAAACATGTACCCTGTTTCCTGCTTGTAATCAGTTGAGTCGACTGAAGAGATCAGGCTTCGATTGACACACACACGAAGCAAAGTCTACAAAGTTACAATTAGTTGGCAATGGAAGTTAGAGAAATGGTTCTTGATAAACATTATGTAACTAGGGCTGTTAACTGTCCAGTTTATATTTTAATCTTGAACTTTTCTTGACTCCTACCTAGAAGTCTGCCGCCTTAGCCCCAGCCAGAACCGTAAATACGTCCCTTAATATATTTCATTTCTTCTGATCAGGATGCTAAAAATATATTGTTGATAATAATAATGTTTATGAGATAATAATAGCGTTAAGAGTAACCATCACCATTGTAACGTGATGGGATTCGTGTGCTTGTGTCTATTTTCCTAATTTATAGATAACGTGGTCTGCATTACGTCATACCGACTTGATTTATCTTTTTTCATAATTTTTATACCGAGTTTCAAAAACAGAACGAGCCCTAAAGAAACGTCGGCTAGAAAAATACATTTGGTAAAAGATGGAATTGAACTCAGAACACATGGTCTGACTTACTAGAAACGTGTTATTTATACATCATAATCTGGGCAATAATTATTGACGTCAGTCGTCATATCCTTTCACAATTTTCTATCCTCGGTGCTTCATATCAATACTGTTGTTGACTGTTTACCGTGCCGCGACCTCACTCTTGTATTGTCTCTATTTGTTATCCGTGATATCTGTTTCCTGTATTTCACCATTCGACAAACATACAAGTAGATAAATAAATAGACAGATCGGCATCAAGCACCATGCTTGCTGGCGTAGGTGATCATGTCTCTCCACAACTCTCGATCTCGACAGTTGTTTTTAATTTCCGTTGTTGACTTTCTGCTAAGCCGTTCTCTGAAGCTATCTTGTATCTTTTCTTTTTGCTTCCCTCTGTCTCTCTGTCCCTCAACTGTCCCAGTTGTCATAAATTATTCCAGCTGTTCGCTTCTCATTATATAGCTGAAAAAATTATGATTGCTTTTTCCTAATATTGGATATAAACTCTCTTTTTGCTTTGGCCTCTTTCAGAACGTTTTCATTACTCTTCTTCGCTGTCTATGGTATTCTCACCATTCTTCTGTAAAACCAAATTTATATAGCCTCCAGTGATTTTCTTGTTTGTTGTCCTATTGTCCGTGATTCACATCCATATGTTAAAACTGGCTCTATATAACATTTAAGAACGTTTGTTTCTTTGTAAGGTTTTTATGAGCTCTTCTTTTGTTTTACACACTTTGAGAATTTACACATTAGTGCTTTTAGCTGTCCAGGAACTCTCAAAGTTCTTGTGAGAAATCCTATATGTATGGTCTCTAATCGTCTTTTAATATGTTTGTCTACTGTCCCTGGTTTGCTCCCATGGGGCTGAATAGGCACTATACAGCGCAGATGAACTCCCTTTCTCACTCATACTGACATAGACGTGTTGCTCGAGTTTTTCACTTTCTAAAATGCTACTTTAACCAGATCTATTTTGCTTTTTATTTTTGTGGTGCATCTTCCGTCTGACGTCATTATTGTGCAAAAGATTTGCCGCGTTGCGCTTGTTTCTGGTTTGTCCCGCTTATTTTTATGTTGCATGATGATGTTGACTTTTTTAAAATGATATGATCATTACTTATGTTTTCTTACTGTTTTGGCTGAGACCTTTCATGTTACTTTCTCTCATCAGTATGTACATTATTCCTTGTAGTTCATTCTCCGTCTCTCCTATTAAGACTATTATTTATTGTGTGTGTTTTTTTTTATTGGCTTTAAAAGTTGATGGTGTATAATAACTTAACATACGCGGTGCGTCACGCGAGTTTTACAGAAAAAAACATATTAAAATGCTATTTCAAAACTTGCTGTTCTCTATTTCAAAATTTGCTGTTCTCTATTTCAAAATTTGCTGTTCTCTATTTCAAAACTTGCTGTTCCCTTCTCATTACATCGCCAGAAAAAATATGATTGTTTCTTTCTAATATTGAAAAGTAGCTTACTTTTTGCTTTGGTCTCTTTCAGAACGTTTTCTTTACTCTTGTTAACTGTATGTGGTATTATGAAAATTCTTCTGCAAAACCACATTTCTACAGCCTCCAATGGTTATCTTGTCTCTTGTCTTATTGTCTATGATTCACATCCATATGTTAAAACTAACGCTAAATAAACATTTAAAACCTCTTTTCTTGTTTCTATCGTTAAGAATGGATTGCACAGCATCTTCCACATTTTTGGGAAAGCTGCTCTTGCCTGCGCTATATCTCATCTCACCTTTGTTGTACATCTACCATCTGAGGTTAACATTGTTCCCAGATAATTGAATTCAGTTACCTGTTTTAATATTGTTCCACTTGTCTTTATTGTGCATTGAGTTGATTACTTTTTCTTTGTTGCTACCGTTACTTCTGTCTTTTTGCTACTGAGTCCTTTATTTTTGCTTTCCTTTATTTTAATGCCTAACATTTCTTGTAACAACATGTTCACTCCTAGAGATTAAGACAGTATCATCAGCATAACTTGGGGTTATTTATATTATGACCTCCGATTGCTATTCCACACAGACAAACAGACAGCCAGAAAGATCATGAAGAAAGAAAGAAAGAAAGAAAGAAAGAAAGAAAGAAAGAAAGAAAGAAAGAAAGAAAGAAAGAAAGAAAGAAAGAAAGAGGGAGAAGTCTAGATAGCTAAAAAAGGAAGATTTATTTAATCTTTAATAGAATAGCTTTCAGTGGACCACTGTAAACGTAAGGGCCATCACTCGCCTCTGTTGACAGCCATCTGTTGATGGTTGCCAGTTACAGTCCGTGGGTAATTGGTCTAGTCTTACAGTAATTTGTGGCGTAATTTAAGTAGCGTAAGAATTTGGCCACAACTTAATGTCCTGGAATGAGATTTATACATCCGACGTGAACACAACTGAACACCCATTACATCTCTACACGCTCCGACTATTGCATTGAGGCTCAACCTGTTTGCCAGAGAAAATTGATGCAGTTGTTCTTTTAATCATTATCTCTCCGATATAGGCGTTGTGTGAGCCCAAGACGGACAACAATAATCGAGTTGAAATAGTCCAGCGACTCATAGCTGACTGTTTTCTGTGAGCTAGAACGATTCAAGATATATCATCCCAAGGTGGCCATGGAAATAAATACATGAACCCGATTTGCAAAACGAGTGGGAATATAAGACATTGTTATTTATCACTAATACTTTTGTTGTTTTGTTCATTGATGTCTTTCCATAAAAATAAAACATACAGTGTTCTTCTATTATACATTCAATGTTATTAGATGAAGCTGTATCTTAAAATTACAAAAAAAAAAAAAAAAAAAAAAAAAAAAAAAAAGTTTGTAGTTAAAATTTAAATATTGCATCCCCTGAAATCCTCTTATATGCCATTCTGTTATCTTTTAGTTACAAGCATTATTGTACTAAAATATTATTAATAAATATTTACTTATATAAAGCTATAATAATTTACTATTTGTGTGTTATGTCACAAGCTGGAACCACTTCCATAAAAAACACTAAGTTTAAGAATGAGGGGAATGTGCTAGGCTCTAAACATCTTCACCCATGAACGATGTCACATGTCCAAGATTAGAACTATAATCACCCTTTTAGATTTAAAAAAAAACAGATTTGAAGAGGGAAGGCTGCCCAGTACTCAAGAAAGTCATGCGGAAGTCGGATGTAAGTAAAAAGTAAAGTAAAGTACCCCTGTCACGCCAAGTGGCGTATAGGGAAATATGGTGTTAGTGACCCTATATTTTACAGACCTTCAGCACAAGATTTTTGGGGTAATGTGGTCTGTATTACCCCCCGTGCTGCTTTACTTTCCCAGAAAAAAAATCCGGTACCCATTTAAGGCTGGGTGAACCCAGAAGCCGTCGGTTGGGATCGAATCCTGCCCCTTATCCTTTGTAGTCCAGTTCACTAACCACTGAGCTATCGCGGCTCCCTGGAAGTCGGATATGCTGGGTCGAAAGACACAGATAACATGTTGCAAGCTACAACACAAGCCGCTACGACATTTCAACTCTCCTTTAAACGTGTTTGATGAAGAAGAGTAGTATTTGGGTGAATGTAAAATAAGGGAAAGAACGTTTTTGTGTTCTTCTTCACGATTATCTTCATGTAGACAATAGATGTTCACGTTCTTACACATCATCATTATCAATGCCATGTTTAATGACATGTGCAATCACATCTCTTAAACAACTCTCTGTCAATAAAGGTTACCACCCCCCCCCACCCCTGCCTTGGCATCATGAACATACCGCTAGTGTTCATATTTTCCCTTAAATTTACACTCCCAATTTTCCATTTTTTAATCCCCCAAAAAATCCACTCTTTCATGGAAACGAACCCATACTCTTCTGATCAGGAAGCGAGCACATTAACCACTCAACAAGGAAGCTTTACAGCTGTTTATAATTTCTGTTGTTGACTTCATACCAAATCATTTTCTTCAATTCCCCTGTATCTCTTCCCTGTTTTCCCCGTTCTTTTTTTTTACCTTCTTGTTTTTGAGGTATACAATCATAACAATATATTTAATTCTTAAAAACTGATTATTGAGATATAAATCGAACATCACAGTAATATAGTTGAAATAAAAATTGCGTGTCGGTTGAGATACCATCTTCAAAAACAACAAACAACTCAAATTTAAATTACCAATGTAATAAATTAATGAAGTACACATGTCTAGTTAATTATCCTGGTCACACGATACTGGCCCACTACTCAACCGGATACATACAAATGAGTACTCACTTCATCAAAACAACGCAAGCCAACAAACACAAACAACAAACAAAACAAAATTGCATAAAATTGGAGTGTTTCAATGACGTGATTGTGTGTGTGTGTGTGTGTGTGCAAGTGTCTGCATATATATGTTGGGTGTATGTGTCACAGTTGTTTGTCATTGATACTTTAGTTAATTTGATCATGTGTGCCTTTTTAACTCTTTCCGTACGGAAGATTTTTATCATTGCAGCGAAGATTTCAGAGACACAATTTGTCATCATTTTAAGAATCAAACTATATATATATATATACATATATATATATATATATATATATATATATATATATATATATATATATATATATATATGTACATAATATATAATATATGAATTTTTAGATAACTGTACAGGGTATTAGATTTCATCAATACCTAGATGATACAAGACGTAAGAATATGGTTTGATGACGGTTCTCACTAATCAAATTGAGATTGACGCACTGTGCGGTAAAACGTACGGAAAGAGGGTAAAACACATATGCTTTTTCTATGAAATATTTCTCATCTTTCACTGCAGCGTACACCATCCTAAACATTCATGGCGTTTAGAAGAAGCTGCACGTCAAATTAACCAAAAAAAACTTATTAATAATTGTACGTTGCATCCCCGAAGACTCTCAAGGTTTCCAAACATTTGATCTCTTTATGACGAGCATTAACCCCTAAAAGTAGCCGCGATAGCTCAGTGGTTAGTGAACTAGACTACAAAGGACAAGAGGTAGTGTTCGATCCCAACCGACGGCTACCGAGTTCACCCAGCCTTAAATGGGTACCGGATTTTTTTCTGGGAGAAAAAGCGGCACGGGCGTAATACCGACCACACTCCCCAAAAATCATGTGCCGAAGGTCTGTATAATTTATGGTCACTAACACCATATGATATATATACGAAAGCATTTGACAAAGTAAAGCATGTGGAAATAATCAATATGCTGGAGAAATTAAACATTGATGGCAAGGATCTGCGAATCATAAAAAACATGTACTGGCAACAAACAGCAGCTATACGAATTAACAGCCAAACAGGACAATTCCAATATATAAAGCAAGGAGCCAGACAAGGCTGTGTTCTGTCACCGAATTTGTTTTCACGTTACAGCAAATATATTATGAGTTCAATAGTAGACAAAAAAGGTATTGAAGTCATACGGTCGCAACATAAATAATTTGCGATATGCGGATGACACAGTCTTAATAGCAGAGACGGAGAATGAACTACAAGAAATGATAGACATAATAGTAAAAGATAGCAACAAGAAAGGTCTCAGTCAGAATAGTAAGAAAACAGAAGTAATGGTTATATCGAAGAAACAATCACCACCATCATGCAGCATAAAAATAAACGAGACAAATCAGAAACAAGTGCAACGTTTCAAATACTTGGGCACAATAATAACATCAGATTGGAGATGCACCACAGAAATAAAAAGCGGAATAGCTCTGGCCAAAATAGCATTTCAGAAAATGAAAAATATCTTATGCAACAAATCTATGTCAATAAAAATGAGAAAGAGAGTTCATCGGTGCTATATAGAACCAATTCTGACCTATGGAAGCGAATCATGGACAGTAGACAAACAAATGAAAAGACGATTAGAGGCCACAGAGATGGGATTTCTCAGAAGAATGTTGAAAGTTCCCTGGACAGCTAAAAAGACCAATGAGGAAGTTCTCAATGAGGCCAACACAAAAAGGGAGCTCTTAAAAAACAGCAGAAAGAAGCAGTCAACATTTGTAGGGCACATCATGAGAAGAGGAAAGTTGGAATACTTGGTTACAACTGGTAAAATAAAAGGAAAGACAGATCGCAGACGACAAAGAGAGAAAATACTGGATAGCTTGGTGTCATGGCATGGAAAACAGTCAACAACAGAACTGATACGATGCACTGTGGATATAAGATTGTGGAGGGACATGATCACCTACGCCAACCGGTATGGCACATGATGATGATGAACACCATATTCCCTATACGCCACTTGACGTGACAGGGCTCTTTACTTACTTTACTTATTAACCCCTAAAATGTCGTTTATACATAAACATTTTATCATCATCATCATAATTTGCCAAACCGGTTGGCGTAGGTGGTCATGTCCCTCCACAATCTTCTATCTACAGTGCATCGTATCAGTTCTGTTGTTAACTGCTTTCCATGCCATGATACCAAGCTATCTAGTATTTTCTCTCTTTGTCGTCCGCGATCTCTCTTTCCTTTTATTTTGCCAGCTGTAACCAAGTATTCCAACTTTCCTCTTCTCATGATGTGCCCGAAATATGTTGATTGTTTCTTTCTGATGTTTTTTTAGGAGCTGCCTTTTTGTGTTGGCCTCTTTGAGAACTTCCTCATTGGTCTTTTCAGCTTTCCATGGAACTTTCAACATTCTTCTGAGAAATCCCATCTCTGTGGCCTCTAATCGTCTTTTCATTTGTTTGTCTCCTGTCCATGATTCGTTTCGATAGGTCAGAATTGGTTCTATATAGCACCGATGATCTCTCTTTCTCATTTCTATTGACATAGAAATTGTATAAAAATTGTTGCATAAGATAATTTTCATTTTCTGAAATGCTATTTTGGCTTGAGCTATTCTGCTTTTTATTTCTGTGGTGCATCTTCCATCTGATGTTATTATTGTGCCCAAGTATTTAAGATGTTGCACATAAACATTTACCGAAGCTAAAAATGCTGATGTATTGTGTCTGGTGTCGCAAATTGAAACCACTCTCACAAAAATATCAATTCTTGCTTCCGTTCGCCCGGTAACTAAAAGAATACACCTCCTCATCATCCGCCATTAAAAGGACGTTAAGTGGGCGTGTATGCGTTGTATGTGGTTTCCGGTATAACTGTGATACTTGCACCTTTTTACCCAACACATACGACTTCAGCATAACATTCTTGAGTACCGGGTTGTCAAGTGAGTAGGGTCAAGTAACAGAATAACCAGTCTAGTTTGTCCAAGAAAGTATGAATCGAGTGGGAAGGCAACCTGGTACCCAAAAATCCCATGCTGAAGTCGGACGTGTCGGAGTGACAGGCACACATATCACAGCTCTACCATAAACCACAACACAACGAATACAGCTACTTATAAGGGCGGATGACGAAGCGGTGTATTCATTTAGTCATCGAGTGAGCGCAAGTAAACAAATAACGGGCAACAGAAACAGCACAAAGACGTACAGAAGATAAAGCACAGCTACGTTACTTCTGATACACATGGAAGTTTCTCTCCTGTTTATTTTATCTAATGTAGCGAAATTGCTGAGTCTGTCTGGAAACGCTTATACCCTTCATCATCATCATCGAGTACCGTCTCCGCAACGAATGTTGGCTACCATGGAGCGCCATTCTGCTCTGTCTCTTGCTTTGATGGTGCAGGTTGTCATACGCTTATTTGTCCATCTTTTGATGTTACTCGTCCATGTTAGTCTTGGTCTGCCTCTGCCTCTTTTACCTTGTATTTTCCCCTCCAGGATTACTTTTAGAAAGGCTTTTATGTCTTTTAACATGGCCCAAGAATCGCATTTGTCTTGTTCTAATTGTGTTTAGTAGTTCTCTTTTCATTTTTAGTTGTTTTAAGACTTCATTGTTTTTTTTCTTTTCCTTCCATCCAATTCTACCTATTCTTCTATATATCCACATTTCAAAGGCTTCAATTCGCTGTTCTGTTTTCTTGTCTAAATTCCATGTTTGAGTGTGATAT
The DNA here is from genome assembly GCA_032433765.1 of Megaustenia siamemsis. Lineage (NCBI taxonomy): Eukaryota > Metazoa > Mollusca > Gastropoda > Stylommatophora > Ariophantidae > Megaustenia > Megaustenia siamemsis. The sequence continues at coordinate 70,236,130 of JAVIAB010000047.1, read as the reverse complement.
ATACCCTTAGTCAAGAGCATTATCTTACCCGATAGTTAAACAATCTGCTTGCAGACTATAACCGTAGCAGACACTCCCTGCATGTGTGTTAGCCACTTCAGAACACGCAACCAGAAGTTCATAACAACATGACCTACATTGAACTTGCCGACACAGGACATCCTGTTTTAAATTTTTATGCTCTGTTAAAGGCTTTTAGTACACGAAAAGCATGATTTTACCTAAAAAACACAATATTTTTGTAAATTATATAAGTGTATATTTATTACAAGGGATCCGCGACAGTTCAGTGGTTAGTAAACCGGACTACAAAGGATTACAGTTCGATCCTGTGTCCACGGCTTCCAAGTTCACCCAGCCTTAAATGGGTACTGGATTTTTTTTTTCTGGAAGAGTAAGCGGCACGGGTGTAATACCGACTACATTACTCCAAAAATCATGTGCCGAAGGTCTCAAAATGTATGGTCACTAACACCACACTCCCTATACACCACTTGGCGTGACGGGGCTCTTTACTTTACTTACTTTATTTTTATAACAACTGGCTCATTGATTAGTATGCTCACTTTCTGATCAGAAGAGGTGTTCAAATCCCCAAAGTAGTAGATTTTTTCCTGCTCCGGGGTTCACCCCGCCTATTAAAATTGGTACCGGGGATTTTCTGGGAAATTAAGGCAGCCTGGCGTTATACCGTACACAACCAAAAAGTGTGCGCTGGTCATGGAAAATGAGTCACTAACACGATGTTGTCAATGTATTTAGCAAGGCATGGATGTAAATTTTATTTCTTATATATTACTTGCAATATTAATTAATTATCCTCACTATTATACAATATTATACAATATACTATGATTACAGTATTATACAATATACTATGATTACAGTATTATACAATATACTATAATTGCAGTTTTATACAGTATACTATGATTACAGTATTATACAATATACTATAATTACAGTTTTATACAGTATACTATGATTACAGTATCATACAATATACTATGATTACAGTATTATACAATATACTATGATTACAGTATTATATAATATACTATGATTAAAGTATTATAAAATATACTGTGATTGCAGTCGTATAAAATATACGATGATTACCGTATTGTATAATATACTATGATTACAGTTTTATGTAATATACTATGATTAGAGTATTGTACAATATACTATGATTACAGTATTATCCAAAAAAGTATGATTACAGTATTATACAGTATACTATGATTACAGTACTATACAATATTCTATGATTACAGTATTATACAATATACTATGATTACAGTATTATACAGTATACTATGATTACAGTATTATATAATATACTATGATTACAGTATTATACAGTAAACTATGATTACAGTACTATACAATAATCTATGATTACAGTATTATACAATATACTATGATTACAGTATTATATAATATACTATGATAACAGTATTATACAGTATACTATGATTACAGTATTATACAATATACTGCGATTACAGTATTATACAATATACTATGATTACAGAATTATACAATATACTGTGATTACAGTATTATACAATATACTATGATTTCAGCATTATACAATATACTATGATTACAGTAGTACAAAAATATACTATGATTACAGTATTATACAATATACTATGATTACAGTATTTTACAGTATACTATGATTACAGTATTATATAATATACTATGATTACAGTATTATACAATATACTATGATTACAGTATTATAAAATATACTATGATTACAGTATTATAATAGGGAGCCGCTATAGCTCAGTGGTTAGTGAGCTGGACTACCACGGACAAGGTGTAGGGTTCGATCCCAACCGACGGCTTCCGGGTTCACCCAGCCTTAAATGGGTACCGGATTTTTTTCTGGGAAAGTAAAGCAGCACGGGCGTAATACTGACCACATTACCCCAAAAATCATGTACTGAAGGTCTGTAAAATATAGGGTCACTAACACCATATTTCCCTATACGCCACTTGGCGTGACGAGGGTACTTTACTTTTTTTACTTACAGTATTATAAAATATACTATGATTACAGTCGTATAAAATATACTATGATTACAGTATTATATAATATACTATGATTACTGTTTTATATAATATACTATGATTACAGTATTATACAATATACTATGATTACAGTATTATATAATATACTATTATTAGAGTATTATACAATATACTATGATTACAGTATTATCCAAAATAGTATGATTACAGTATTATACAATATTCTATGGCGCGTTTTGGTGCGTCTCAAGATGACGGTTTGTTTTCGCTTGTCTGTTGTTATGGACGCCTAATTTCTTTTATTTGTAAAAAGCTCTTGGTGTATCCACCTGCTGGCGAGCTGATTGACTGGAGTTGACCAGTCCATAACGTGGAAATGGGTTCTGGACCGTGCGACTGAGTGAGTGTACGTGAGTCTAGACCATACACAGCATCGATTTCAAGCGGCAAAATCAACTATGACGACAGTAAATATTCAGATGAAGCCCAAATCACAACATCGAAGCAGGAAAACAAGAAAAGGTAAACATGGTGGCATGAAACTGTCTAAGCGTGAGAGGCTAGGCCTAAAGTATGTGCGCGTTACATATTGAAATTGTGGGTCCATAAATCAACGACGAATCATCATTGATAAGCTACTGTGCGGCTCCGATATAATGACGTTGCAAGAAGCACTTCTTTTTGATAGGGAGTTAGTGCCCCTGGATTTCATTGTTTCTACAAAAGACGACACCTTGGGCAAGCCATCTTTGTGTGAAACAATATGGTGGCAGTTGAGGTTGATATGTCTGCGTGGGACAATGCAGGATTACAGGTACATGCACTTTGGGTGCAGACCCCAGTTCCTTTCGTGGTTGTAAAAGTATATGCCTGCAATGGGAAGATAGGCACACAACCAGTTTTCAGAATCTCTTCGCGGTCGAGGAGGAGAACGTCATTTTCTGTGTAGACTTTAATGCTAGAGGCATCCAGTGGGGTAACGTCATAACCATCAAGCAGGGAGAAGACCTAGAGAACGCACTAGTGTCAGTCGATAAAGTGTGCTTGAATGATGGAAGGGCAACAAGAATGGCCGCTCGAACAGGGGACTCTGAAAGTGTCATAGACCTGGCACTGGTGTCTTCCACCTTCGCACCGGTTTGCAAGTGGAGCGCACTGGGGTTCCACGGAAGTGATCACTATCCATGTGTCCTCCTAATTGAGAAATGCAGAAATAGAGGCCAGGAAAGAAAGTACACATTCCACTACGAGAAAACAGACTAGGACGTCATTAGCAAAATCTTACATAGGAAACAGGGCGCCCCTTGCAGGAGGGCAGGAGAGATGGACGCAGCTACCGTGGTGGAACGCAGAAGTCGAGGAAGCTTGGCGGTACAAGAGACAAACGGTCAAGACATGACAGAAAGCAGAACGAATGGAAGAACACAACCTGAGCTCTTGAAGTGTCTGAAAAAAGAGGTAGACCAACAAATGAAGGACTTTAAACTATATGTTAAGCAGGCTAAGGATGTCAAGTGGGATGATTTCTGTAAAAAGTGTGCTCAGAAATATCGCTAGCCACATTCTAGCGTCTTTATCAGAGCAAAAATAGGACAAGATGACACAGAGGTATACCAGACTTCTGAAGCACAGGCCAGATATGGCACAAATCTGATGAGAGCAAAGAGAAGGCCCTGCTTGCCCGCTACATTGAGCAAACTGACCAAAGAAACGAGGCTGTAAGAATGAGGATACAGAGGTCGCTTTCAGAAGTGTGTGAGGATATAGTGCTGGGAGAAGATCTCACAATCACAACCGATACCATACGCACAACACTTAAAAGGTAACAACACTGCTCCTGGTCGAGATGGTGTTCTCGGTACGACGACATATGCGATTTAGCCGACGACGACTGGAAAAAAACTGACTAAAGAGTTTGATGCGAGCATTCATAGTGGCCAGATTAAATCGGGTACACAGCTACTTACTACTATTACGTAGTACTCACCTGTCACCTTGAACAGATACGAGCATTCCCACCCACACTCGGAGGTTATAGATATAACAAAGAGGCATGGCTCAATTCGGGAGTCTTCACCTATGACGTCTTCGAAGGCTTCGACAGACGACAGGAGAAATGTGTTGCTGCTATAGATCATGAGGATTCATACAACAGTATACCATTTGAATATCTCATGCACATGCTCCTCAAACTGGCGGTGCACCCCTTCCTCATTAGATGGATCACTGCAGCACTGTTTCAGAGGAAGGTGATACTTCGATGTGGAAGTTGGTCTTCCGAGCCAACGTCCATTTGTCCAGGGCTGCCATTAGGCTCACTGTTGTCACCAGATCTGTAATATCAATAACTATCACGAAACAACATCTGGATGGGAGGTGAAGAACTATAAATTTTGCTGATGATATTCTGGCATACATATCGACAAGGAGGGAGCCGCGATAGCTCAGTGGTTAGTGAACTGGACTACAAATGACAAGAGGTAGGGTACGGTCCTAACCGACGGCTTCCAGTTCACCCAGCCTTTAATGGGTACCGGATTTTTTTTCTGAGAAAATAAAGCGTTACGGGCGTAATACCGACCACATTGCCCAAAAAATCATGTGACGAGAGTCTGTAAAATTTAAAATGTATGGTCACTAACACCATATTCCATATACGGCACTTGACGTGACGGGGGTACTTGACTTGTTTTTTTTTTATATTGACAGGGAAGAGACAGAAGGGAAATCACCTCCATGAAGTAAAACGAACACAATCGCATCTCTTCCTGGTTTGGAGTGTGAGGTGCATTGGTTAATACTAATAAAGAATGTTGCATGGTTCTCACTGAACAATCATATCGTTAATACGGAAACACCGGTGGTAAGTTTTGGATGTTTATAAACAGTAGCTCTACATTTTTTGAAAATATGACGATCATCATTTTCATGAGGACGTGAACTCCCGGTTTATGTTGAATAGGCGGCGCGAACAATTGAAGGCTATGCATGAAAAGTGCTCCTTTTTGCAGTTTCCTCATATTCCAATCCGGCTTGTTGCAGGAGCTACTGAGTTAGGTGTTCTGTGTACACCGTGAGCTGTGTGTCTCATCCGTTTTGATCATGTTTCGATATTCCAATTGCTTCCGATGAATGATGATATCGTATGACAGGAAACAACTGGCTGTGTTCACTTTCTGTGCGGTTTCGCCTTATGCCTTTTGGCTTGTGTTGAGACTGCTATGATGGGGACTAGAGTTTCCTTTCTTTGTTTGGGAGATGAGATTCGGATGATTACGCTGGCACGGGCGGTTGGGCAATTATGGATTTTAATTCGTTTGCAGTAATACCGCTGCCTTCCATAACCAAATTACCAAATAACCGGTGGTACAAATGAGGTGACCAGGGACAGGTGGGTGACATACCTCGGAGTTAAGTTTGATCGCAGTTTGTGTTTTCGAGACCACGAAGCTATGATTACAGTATTATACAATATACTATGATTACGATATTATACTATATACTATGGTAACAGTAGTATACAATATACTAAGATTACAGTATTATGCAATATACTATGATTACAGTAGTATACAAGATACTATGATTACAGTATTATACAATATACTATTTTTACAGCATTATAGAACATACTATGATTACAGTATTATACAATATACTATGATTACAGCATTATACAATATACTATGATTACAGCATTATAAAATATACTATGAATACAGCATTATACAATATACTATGATTACAGTATTGTACAATATACTATGATTACAGTACTATACAATATACTATTATTTCAGTATTATACAATATAATATGTTTACAGTACTATACAATATACTATGAGTAAAGTATTATACACTATACTATGATTACAGTATTATACAATATACTATTATTACATAAAACACTATCTCCTTTTTCCGTGCCCAGGCAGATTAGGCAAAGTGAAATGAGGTCCACTTCTCTTGATGATTAAATAAACAGCTGAATTAATCGGCAGCTATGGCTTTCGGCAAACTCACAGAAAGGGCCTCGAACAATACGAAACTAACACTAAAGACTAAACTCTTATAGTCCGTTCAGAAATTCCTAACCACACTTGAATTAGCTTTACGTGATAACCGTTTGTTATTTTGCTTTCAACTTTTGCATGTAATCTTATAATATTGATGTCGTTATAGAAATATTTTTTGCTCTGAGAAATTTGATCTAGTTTAAAAGTTTTCTTCTTTAGGCTATATTAAATTCACCCTGTTCGAATTTGACACCATTTTAGGATATATACATTAATTTGTTGCGGTCGTTCACGTAAAATAGTTTGGCTATTGCAGAAACACTAAGTTCAGGAAAATCCCGTGCACAAAACTGAATTGTTATTGAACGACATGACGCACCACGGCCTGGGCATTAATTACCTAAGTGAAGGCGTATCTTTATTAATTTTGTGAAGACTCAGTAGACAATTTGTTGACTTTAAATACCAACATTTATATCTAAATTACAATGAGTTTGAAATGCAAATTTATAACTATGCAAAAGGTTACTGTTTTACTATATCAGCACTTCCTTAGGGAATTCAAGATGGGACAAAGTGCCTACTGCATCAAATACAAAAGAGCAAATTAGGACATGGCTTGCGAATGAAAATGTCAAATTTGACGACACATATTTAAAACCCGAATTGTTACAACTTGTGAAGAATACGAATAAGAAAAAGGTGTACCATGTTGACAAAATCATTGAGAAATACGGCCACACTAATTGTAACCAATTGAATTCATGTTTGCAAATACACATAACGAACAACACCCACAATTAAGCACTATGTAGATACGCTTCTATAGTCCGTTCAGATTCGTTTGCCTAGACATTAATTTATTTTTTTCAAAAACTTATTGTTCATTTGCATTGATCTTTTGAAGTTAGGTTTAGAATACTAATGTCGCTATAAAAATATTTTTTTATCAAAGAAATGTGATCCAGTTTCAAAGATGCCTTATTTAACCTATATTAAAAAAAAAGTTAATCGATATTATAAACACCGGCGGGATTATGTAGATGCTTACATCTCACAGCTGATTCTTTAACATATAGGCATGACCTTCACGGCTGAATGCGCACCGTCCTAAAATAGTTATGTTTCCACTATACATTTTTATAAAGAAATGTTACATATGAAATTTCCCGTTTAGCACAAAATGACATTTTAGCCGAAACCGGAAATTATGTGACGTCAAAATCACGGCCGTAGACTCGAGTTCGAGTCATAATTCAGAGGCAAATCTCAATATTTACAGAAAGGAGGCGACACTATCCATATTATCTTCTGCAAGTCTATGTGAGAATGAATATAAAGGCAAAATATTTTACTGAGCATAACATTGTTATAAAGATTTATACAAGAACATGGCCATAGATGTTTGAGACTACCTCAATATCATGCACACTTAAATCCTATAGAACTAGTTTGGGCAAAAGTTAAAGGACACGTAGCATATACAAATAAAACTTTCAAATTATGCGATGTTGAGACACTTACAAATCAGGCTCTATCAAATATAAATAAAGACTACTGGGTAAAATGTGAGGATCATGTGTTACGATAAGAAGAGGAATATTGGAAAAAGGATGGTTTGTTGTTTGTTCAGCCGAAAGCAGTAATCGACCTATTTGACTCGTCTGATTCTGAATGATCATTACTCTGATTAAGTCTACAGATAAATAGTTTGATTTGCAAAATTTCCTAGTTGATTTGTTAAACAGTTTATTGTTCAAGACCACCCAAGCAATCAAAAATATGTTATAAGCAAACCAACAACCATTACTTTGAATGGAAGCCTGCTTGAGTCAGTACAGAAGTTCAGCTATCTTGGATCCACTATTACAGCCACACTTTCCTTAGATGAGGAACTAAATGTACGTATTTGAAAGGCAGCGACAACATTTGGGAAACTCACACCAAGAGCATGGAACTATATCAAATTGACTCTACGAACAAAAGTTCTATATATAATTTAAAATTTGTATACTTGCCACCAAGTAAAATTTTATGGACACGCCTATGGGTCATCGTTGCACTAGATTACTGTAAAACATTTTGATTAGGGTCGAAATAATAGTTACATGGGCAAAGATCAAAGGAATTCGCCGCTTTAAGAAAACCGTTATAGCTAGACATCGAGTAACACATATGTTCTCGTGACATGGACATTTTAACACCGTATGCCAAAAATCATGTGAAATCATCAAGAACTTTTTGAATTATAAATCATAACATCTCGGCAAACGATTCTGAACGGACTATAACATATCAAACTTGTGTGCTTAGTACACTATTATATGGATCTGAAATGTGGATCAGTGGGCCTGGCCTGTTCATTCTGTGGCCGTGTGTGTTTGTCAAACATTGGTAGAATTAGCCACGTGAAAAGCTGCTTGACAAAAACAAAACCTCATAAAAAATACACAATAGCCTCCACTGGACCGTCTGACAAGACGAAGAGGGTCATATATATGATTACAGTATTATTCAATAACATCTGTGCAACACACTGGTCCACCGCCCTCAAATTTCTCTGTAATTAAGTCTTTACGCTATTATCCCATTTCTCCGGTTGCCGCGAGAGTGGTGGTAGCCTTATTTTTAAAAAAGACCACTTTCCCAGTGCAGTCGTCACGACGTGCTTGGTTCTGGGTTGAAAAAAACCTTGTGACCCCCCCCCCCCCCCAATTTAATTCGAAGTCGCGTTTTCTGTGGTATCTTCAATATGTGTAAAATATTCAATGCGTAATCCATAGACTTAAATCAACTACTAACATGAGAAAATAAAAAGATTAATATTAAATGTAACATATGGTACTGAGGTAATGTTAACAACAAAGAAAAAGACATCACCTCAGTGCAAAATAAAAACAAGTGGAACAATATTAAAGCAGGTAAATGAATTGGAGTCGGCTCTCTCAATGAGATAGAACTGCTTGCACAGAACAGAGACAGATGGCGAGATTTGATAAAATATCTTTAAAAGAAAACTGCTAGAACAAAAATTCATATAGGAGGAGGTGTATCTTGGTCTACGCCCTATGGGCCGGTTACGGCTCGAAAGGTCAATAGATAGAAATGAATTTAAATATTTGGGAACTTTGTTAACCTCAGATGGAAGTTGCACAAAAGAGGTGAGATGCAGAATGGCTCAGGCAAAAGCAGCTTTCCAAAAAATGAGGAAGATACTATGCAATCCATTTTTGACAAATGAAACAAGAAAAAGAGTTCTTAAATGTTATGTAGAGTCAGTCTTAACATATGGATGTGAATCATGGACAATAAGACAACAAAAAGGAAAATCACTGGAGTCTGTAGAAATGTGGTTTTACAGAAGAATGTTGAGAATACCATGGACTGGTAAGAAGAGTAATGAAAACGTTCTGAAAGAGGTCAAAGCAAAAAGAGAATTCATTTCCAATATTAGGAAGTAACAATCATCATTTTTTGGCCATGTAATGAGCAGAGAACAACTGGAATATATTGTAACAACTGGAAAAATTGAGGGACGAAGAGATAGAGGGAAGCAAAGAGAAAAAATACCAGACAGCTTACGAGAATGACTTGTCAGAAGGTCAACAACAGAAATGATAAATAACTGTCGAGATCGAAAATTGTGGAGAGACATGATCACCTACGCCAGCAGGCCCGTACTTGATGATGATGATGATGATGTAACATATGGTATTATTTCATCCTCAATTTACATTGTTGTTGTTAAATTAAAAACTTAAGACCGCCCGATCTTACCACAGTTGTTTTGAGAATCGTAAAAGGTATTAGGAACCTTTTCACTGCGAAACAGAGCAACTGTCATGTGTAAAATTTGGGAATTTACATGACAATAAACAGGAAGTTAGATCAGCATAAACCTTTAAAGCCTATCGAATATGTGATATATAAAAATCGATACGTGAAAAAGTTATTTTTCTCGATCTTTCTCTTTTCCTTTCTAGCACATCGACATTTGTTGGAGCTGATAAAGAAAATGTAATTTTCGTGAATGTATCATCATCATCATCATCGAGTGCCGTCTCCACATCGAAGGTTGGCTACCATGGAGCGTCATTCTGCTCTATCTCTTGCTTTGTTGGGGCAGAATGTCATAGGCTGACTTGTCCATTTTTTTATGTTACCCGTCCATGTTACTCTTGGTTTGTCTCTGCCTCTTTTACCTTGTATTTTCCTTTCCAAGATTACTTTTAGTAGGCTGTTGTGTCTTTTAACATGCCCCAAAAATTTCATTTGTCTTGTTCTAATTGTATTTAGTAGTTCTCTTTTCATTGTTTGTTGTTTTAACACTTCATCGTTTGTTTTCTTTTCATTCCATCCAATTATTCATATTCTTCTATAAGTCCACATTTCAAAGGCTTCAATTTGTTAAATCATGTTTTCTTGTCTAATGTCCATGTTTCTGCATCATACATGAATATTGAGAAGATATAACATTTTGCTATTCTTAGTTTTAGCTCTGCTGTTATTTGTTTTGGTGTTGGAATATTTCTCATGGCATTAAAATTACTTTTTGCCATTCCTATTCGTTCATTTATTTCAGTTTTCAAACATGAAGTTTTAAAACAACTTCATAACAAACGATGAGGTTTTAAAACAACTGACAATAAAAAGAGAACTGCTGAACACAATTAAGACAAGACAAATTAAATTTTTGGGGCATGTTCAAAGACACAAGAGCCTACTAAAAGTAATATTGGAAGGAAAAATACAAGGCAAAATAGGCAGAGGCAGACCAAGATTAACATGGGCGAGTAACATCAAAAGATGGACAAGTCAATCTATGTCAGCCTGCACCACCAAAGCAAGAAACAGAGTAGAATGGCGATCCATGGTAGCCAACCTTATTTGCGGAGAGGGCACACGATGATGATGATGATGATTCGTTCATTTATTTCAGTTTTACATTTTTTGTCACTGGTTATAGTATCACCAGAGCGTGGTAGGTCTGAACTGTCTCCAGGTTTATTCCTTCAATTTTGATATCCACTTGTAGGTATTGAGTACTTTCTTTGTTTACGATCATAGTTTTAGTCTTTGTGATATTCATATCTAGTCAATATGTTTTGCTTGTCATGTTATTTCATTAAGTAATTGTTGTAGATCTTTAGAATGTTCTGCTAGTAATACAGTATCATCAGCATATATTAAATTATTGTTTATCTTTCCATTAATGTTTAGGCCTGGCATCTCTGTGATATTTTTAGAGATTTGCTCAGTGTAGAGATTGAACAAGCTGGGTGATAGGATACACAACTGTCTTGCTCGTATTTTTATATCAATAGGTGTGGAGTTCTCTATGTTATATTTTATTATTGCTGTTTGCTCCCAGTATAAATTTACACATTAGTCGTATGTCTGTGCCATCTAGATGTATCTCTTTTAGGCCGTCTATTAGTTGTTTATGATGTATTCAATCAAAAGCTTTGGTGTAGTCTACGAAGCAGGTGTATATTTTTTTGTTTACATTTGTGTACTTTTCGATTAATGTCCTCATGCAGAGTATATCTTATTTTGTCCTACTGTTTTCCTAAATCCAAATTAATGTTCATCTAATTCCATATTGATTTTTTTATGAATCCGTCTTTAAACCTTTTAGCAAGATTTTTTGGTCTGGGTCATTAGGTGTATTGTTCTAAAATCACTGCATTCAAGTGTACCATTCTTTTTAGGCAATGACACTCCCTGGGTAGCAATGAGGTTTCTTGACTTTCAAACCATGGATGACGGAATCAAGATCTGGAGGGCACGAGCATACCTGAAGATTAGTGCAGATAATGAGTATCCGTTGCATCACGAGCTCAACACAGGGAAAGGTGCCAGGCTAAAAAATGGCAAATAATGGGTGGGCCGAGCACAAGATATCATAAAACAGGTATGTGGTCTTACCTATATAAACGCTGGCGAGAAGTGGATACCGATGTCTACGTCATTTAGAGGGATATTCACGTATATTGTCACACTCGACAGGAAATGTAGGGAACAGAACTCTGTCGTGGTCAATGCGGAGGTTAACGGTCTCATCTGCGATAACACTGATGAGAGAGATGCAGTCATCTATACATACGAATCCGTAATAGGACACCAAAGGAGTGCATGGACATTTGCAGTACACTCAGCAAACAGAATAATTGTCAAAGAAGACAGTGGTGCATACTTTATGACAATGAGTAGCATGACGATGGAGATGATGGTAGTGACCAAGGTATTCATCTGGTTAGAGTCAAAAGACTACAGCCACGCCTGCATACTAAGTGATTCGGTGAGCATGATAAAAAAAAGTGGAGGCGGGCTCTGTAGGCAGGCAATGAGTCGAGTCATTGCAGAAGTGAAAAACACGCAGGGTCACTTTTGTCTACGTCCCAGGACGTACGGGAGTTCGGGGAAATAAAAGCGCGGACAGGGTGGCCAGCTGCGCTATCTTTGATGACGGTCAACTAATGGATCGGGCGGACATCATCAATGCCCTCCGAGGTGAGTGAAGAGCTCAGGACTTTGGTAACCATGAGTCCACGTCACTCCTTCGGATGAAAGAGATGTGAGTTAAGATTTGCACACCCAGAAACAAGAAACTTAGTGAGCGTGTAAGAGGACTTATCAAGCAACACAACTGGAGTTGTCAGTCGTTGGAAATTGAGGGACTTGCTGAAGAGGGGACCTGAGCACATATGGACATATTCGGAGTGCAACGATGATGACCCGCAAATAACTCAAAAACTCAATATAATGAAAGTTGATGTTTTTGGTTCCTTTGGTATGTATTCTGTGTGATTGGTATATGTCGTTGTATACGTACGTGATCACTTCAATGCCATAATCCTCTAATGCCTTTGTCATCTCTATCTGTATGCTGTCAGGTCCTGCAGCTTATCCCTTTTTCATTGGTTGTTCCGCTTTTTCCACTTCAGATTTTAAGATTTTATAGCCTGACGAAAATGTTATAATTGATTTCTTTTCTCTTTCGTCATACAATAATTGTGCCATATATTTCTGTCATCTATTGATTAATATCTTTGTTGTCTGTTAGCATTTTCCTTGTTTTTTATTTTTTTTTTTTTTTTGCAATACATCCACTTCCTGTGACTTTCTAACAAAAACTTTTATTAGGCATTCTTTTTATTTTTGCGTGCATCTCCCTTAAATCATGTATATTTTCCATAGTTTTGATTTCTAGACATCTTTGGCTTAGCCAGTCCGCTTTTGTCTTTTTTATTATATATTGTGTTGTATTGTGCAGTGCTCTTCGCCTATCTTCTTTATTCCATTTTTTCCAAGATGGTCTCAGTTATTATTTTTGTCTTTTGTTCTTTTCCTGTTTGATTAGATGTCGCAAGTTTCTTGTACGTTTTTCTCTATGCATTGCCATTTGGTTGTAACTTTTTCTTCTATATTTTCTCGTCTGTACTGCTCAGTCCCTTCTTCTTGCAGCTTCTGATATGTGGTCATTACATGTGTTGTATAGGTATCTTAAACGCCTTTTTTATTTAAAGCTGTTATGTCTAGTGGTATTGTTGATGAATTAGTCTTTTGTTTGTTTCTCTTTAGTTTGACTTTGATTTTAATCATTACACGATTGTGATATGAGTTCTGCTCCTGGATAGGTTGTGGCTTTCTTGACGTTGTTACGGAACCTATCTTTTATCATTATGTAGTCTATTAGATTTCTCTTCTTATCTCCAGGACTTTTCCATGTGTATAGTTCCTTTTCTCTTTCTCAAAGTAGGTGTTACATATTATCAGCCGGTTTTCTTCACAAAATTCACGTGAAAAGATAACAATATAATTTCTCCGTTATTGAAATATGATCAATATGATGAAGAGTGGTCGAAACCTGTGTAATGATATTATATTTATCGTTGGCAGATAAAGTTGTTGCACGGAAGCAGATGTTAAAGAAATAATTATGAAGGCTATAGAGCTAGTTCCGATTTAAAGTTTATGAAAATATGAAAATAACAAAACTGTCCATAACCGCCAAACAATAAATTGCACAATACAAATGCAAAATCGATCTTATTCTATTGACCAGAACCATGACAAAATTAACCAGGAATAAAATTAAACGGCAGACTTTCCTTCATTAGCACCTGCGTAGAATTGATTTTTTTCAGATTAGATAGACATACATCATTAAGAATGAGAAAATATGACAAAGATTAACAGAATTTGAAGAAATAATAAATAATAAAACGGCAGTGATAGACAAAACAAATATTACCTCACAAATAAACTATAACATTGAACCCACAGGGAAAGGGAAAACACAGAATCTAGAAACACACGGATACTAAACATAAAAACAGAGATGGCAAAAATAGATTACATCTCAACAAAGATTCGAAGATAAAGCAATTTACGTCATGGATGATCCCTTGCCTTTGGTCCAGTGGTAGTTTAAAACGGGCAAGAATAGATCAAATGTGTCGTAATATAATCTTTACAAATATCTATTTATGCGTTATATAATTCTACAATCACAGATCTCAACCTAATCTTCGGACAAGGAATGTAGACAAATAATAAAAATGTTCCCAGAGGAACAGAATGGATAATGTTCCCTGTACTTACATTATTAGTTTATTTCTACATTCAAGACTCTATAAAATATAAGAATGTGAAAGAATATGACTGTAGAAATATAGTGAACGGACAGCACTAAATATAAATATTTAAAAAATATAGAAGTCATGGTCCGTAATTAAAATTATTTAAATAATTTAACACCTGCCAAAGAAGAAAACGAGGAATGTCCAGCAGCGAAAGCATTCACATTCTTGGCAACCACCATTTAGAGGAACCGACGACGATACCAACAAAGAAATAAATACTGCCAGAACAGACTGAATAGCTTGTGTTAGTCTAAACGAGGAGAGCAAGACGAAGAATAGGTATGAGTAAATGAAGAAGAAAATAGGGAACAAAGAAAAAAGAAAAAAAAGAGGTTGTTTCTGTATAAACAAAAGATGTATATTAACAATGGAGAGAAGAAAGGGAGAACAAAGAGGAGAACAAAATAAGTAGAAATGTAAGGAGAAAGAAAAGAGAATAAAGAAGATGGTGAGTTATAAAAAAAAATAGAAGAATGATCACCATCTTCTTGTATCAAACCAGCTGGAGAATGCGATCATGTCCTTCCACAATTCTTTGTCTTCAGTGCATCGTATCATCTCTCTTGTTGACTGTTTACCGATTCATGACACCAAGCTACCTAGTATCTTCTCTCTTTGTTGTCCCCGATCTCTCTTTCCCTCTATTTGGCCAGTTGTAATCCAAGTATTCCAACATTCCTTTTCTCATGATGTGCTCTAAATATGTCCATTGTTTCTTTCGGGTGTTTTGTGAGCTCTTATTTTGTGTTAACCTCATTGCGAATTTACTCTTTGATCTTTTTAGCTCTTCACCGAACTTTCAACATTCTCTTCAGAAATCCCATCACTCGCCTCTAATCGTCTTTTCAATTGTTTGTGTAATGTCCATTATTCACTTCCATAGCTCTGAATTACTGTGTAGAACACAAATGAGTTCTCTTTTCCACTATTAGTGATATAGATTTGTAGTACAAGATGTTTTACATTTTCTGAAATGCTACTTTTGCCCTGTACTGTTCTGATTTTTATTTCATTTGTGCATTTTTCGTGTAATGATATTATTGTGTATTTGACGCTCTGCACCTGTTTCATATCGGCCCCTTTTAATTTTATGAATAATGATACGCAGTAGAAGATACATTATAGATAATAACGAAGAAGTAATAACAGTCTCTTATTTATTTTTATCAAAAGTCTATTGTATTTTATCACGCCATTGGTGTGTCAAATGAAACATAAAGTAATTGAGATATCATATAGCTACAGGCAAGATATTTAATCCAAAGCACATAACATGGATGAAATATATTCAGATACAAATTAGCACAGACTGAACTGCTGGGAAGAAATACAGAAATGTTAATAACCTTGGGTTAACCATCGCTATTTTTGGATTTATTGAAATTAATGTATTAAAGTGTTAATGAAAGAAATGTGTTCTCCTCGTTATCTTTGGCAACAGATCAACAAAGTAGCTCGTAGACAACACGAGTTGCAGGAATATTATAAGATAGACAAACAGACAGACAGGTAGGCAGACAAACAGGTAGCTAGGTCGTCAGATGGACAGATAGACAGACAGGCAGGTGTGTAGGTAGATAGGTAGGTAGGTGGGTGGGTAGGTAGGTATGTAGGCGAGTGGGTAGGTAGGTAAGTAGTTAGGTAGGTGGGTGGGTAGTTAGGTAGGTAGGTAGGCAGGCAGGCAGGCAGGTAGGTAGGTAGATACGTAAGTTAATTTAAGTAAGCTGGTTAGAGAACAATATAAAGTCTTAATTTTGCTCGGTCCATATCTGTCCTTAGCAAAGGCCCACAAGACTGTTTTCTGTCAGATTTTCTAACTGAGAGAACTCCAATCTGTGCCACTCCAGAAAAACTGAAAGTAAAAACACCCTACAGAACTGCCCTAAGTACATAGAAAAATTGTAGTTCGTACCCATTATTGTGGAAAAATAACTGTTGGCCGTAAATAATACCGTAAAGCAAACAGGAGATTGAATAAGAGAATTCGGAATTCTCGCATGAATGAGTTATGACCGCAGGAGAGGGGGAGGAAGAAGAAGAGAACGAAGAAAAAAAAAGAAGATGATGCTGATGGATAAAAGTAAGAAGAATAAAAGAGAAAAATAAAGAAAGAAGATGAAGAAGAAAAAAGAAAGCAGAAAAAGTAAAAGGAAGAAAAAGAAGATAATTACGAGAAAGAAGAGGTGGAGGAAGAAGAAAAAAAAGTTGTAAGAACCGTGGCGCCAAAAAAAAAGAATAGAAGAAATATTTACAACAATGTCTAGCATATAAATAAAACATTTTACATATGTTGAATTACATCCGGGAACCAGATGTAGGGTTCGGCCATAAGAAAAGCAACAACCTATGGATGAGTCACGTAGTTATTCAGCGTCGAAAAGTCAATGTTCTCGAAGCTAGTCCCAGCTTCCGTAGCCTGGCCAAAACTTGGAACAGATTAAAGAGTGCAAATCGTTTCCAGAAATATATAGTCGCATGTTTCATGTTGAAATCGTGGCGGACAAAATCTCATTCTAATTGAATGACTAAGAAGTAGTATGTTGACGTCAACCTGTTTATTTTTCTTCTTACTTTATTGTCTTCTTCTTCTACCTTTCAGCTCCCTGTGGAGCATAGGTCTTCAACAAACACTTTCCAAGTCGTTCTGATTCTTGCCATTCTTTTAAGAATATTCCGTGTCTTCCCCATCATTTTCATCTCTGCTTATATCTGTTTTCTCCAAGAATTCCTTGGTCTTCCTCTTAGTCTTTTCCCCTGGGAATTCCAAAAAAGGGCATGTTGTGTAATATTCCCAGTTGGCTTCCGCAGTGTGTGTCCTATCCATTTAATTAATTTATTGTGTATGTACGTATTTCTTCAGTCTTATCGTGTAACGATTGAGAGTGTACTGGCAATCTCCCTCTGAAGGCCCAGTAAAGGTTTCTCCGGGTCGGAAAACTTGGATGTTGTGGAATCTCTTAGCGTTATTATAATTTTAACACACAAAAAAACACAACGTTTTTGAAGACAATGCTTAAGAAGAGTACTCTGTGTACAACGGAATAAATGCACGACTAATATAGAGATAAGAGTAATTGCCATGCAACCAACGATCTCGTCTACAATTAGAAAGAGAAGATGGACATATGTCTGGCATGTGTTGAGAAGAGACAAAAAAAAGAATTTCAAAACAGGCTCTTCTGTGGGAAACATCAGGATACAGGAAAGGAGGAAGACCCAGAGAGACACTGGAAAAACATTTATAAGGAAAGAAAAGTTGGCAAGCATAGACTCAATGGATAGGATCGAACATCTCGCCCATAATTGAGATTGTTTACTAAAAATGACTAGGAGCCCTACGCTGTAAAGATCAAGAATGTATGTATATGTGTATGTATGTATATGTGTATGTATGCATATGTGTATGTATGCATATGTGTATGTATGTATGTATGTATGTATGTATGTATGTATGTATGTATGCATATTATATATGTGCATGTGCGTATGCATGATATAATAACACATACTGGAACACTACGCGTGACTGCACTGGACAAGCGGTCGTTATTCTCCAGTTCGATGAGTCACCCCGGCAGACCCCAGTAAAATGCTGTAAAGATAGCTTTTCCCTTTTTTATATATTTATCATATGATGGTTTAGAGGAAATAAATATTACCAGGTCGCTGGGAAAGAGAGAATAGCAAAATAAAAAACGGGGGTGGGGGAATTGAGGTCGCAAAAAAATCAGAAACGAGTTGGGATTGGTTGTTTCAAACGCTGGAATCTCATTAAGAAAAGAAGGAAAGAAAGAATGAGAAACAAATTTGTAATAGCCTGTCATGGAAGCCTAAACAGGGAAAAGCTCTATGAGAATGCTGACGAGTGTTTTAAAAAATCATAGCCTTGGGATTTAATCATACAAACACGTAGGTGTTATTAAAGACGTTTTAAAATAGCCTTGTAATTTAAACATACAAACACGTAGGTGTTCTTAAGGATGTTTTAAAATAGCCTTGTAATTTAAACATACAAACACGTAGGTGTTCTTAAGGATGTTTTAAAATAGCCTTGTAATTTAAACATACAAACACGTAAGTGTTCTTAAGGATGTTTTAAAATAGCCTTGTAATTTAAACATACAAACACGTAGGTGTTATTAAAGACGTTTTAAAATAGCCTTGTAATTTAAACATACAAACACGTAGGTGTTATTAAAGACGTTTTAAAATAGCCTTGTAATTTAAACATACAAACACGTAGGTGTTCTTAATGATGTTTTAAAATAGCCTTGTAATTTAGACATACAAACACGTAGGTGTTATTAAAGACGTTTTAAAATAGCCTTGTAATTTAAACATACAAACACGTAGGTGTTCTTAAAGACGTTATAAAAAAGCCTTGTAATTTTTAAACATACAAACACGTAGGTGTTCTTAAGGATGTTTTAAAATAGCCTCGTAATTTTTAAACATACAAAAACGTAGGTGTTTTTAAAGATGTTTTGAAATAGCCATGTAATTTAAACACACAAACACGTAGTTATTCTTAAAGATGTTTTACAATAGCCTCGTAATTTAAATATACAAATACGTAGGTGCTCTTAAAGATGTTTTAAAATAGCACACTTGCATTAACCTATCCTATGTTCCAAATGTCATTAATGCAGAATATGCACGTCTTCCTCCGGGCGATACAGGTAAAAGCAGGTGGGTAATGTTACAGTAAACATGGCAGATAATTGAGTACAGATCTTGATAGCAAGCGTGCTGCATTATCAAATTACTCAATTACTTCTATATTTCCGAGAAGGTCGCAATAACAGCTATATCTATAATTGTATATTGCTAAACATTACTTATACCATTTTGAGCGAGATGGTTATAGTTTGTAGTGCGTTCTTATCAGAGTGAACTTCATTTGATATTTCATTAATTTATTGTTCGTTTACCCTGCCCCTGACATTCTTATTTTCCAGCAAAACTGGATGTGCACGTAACGAGCTTGCACGTTAGTATTATTTTATATCTAATTGTGGTGCTTCTATCTCTTTAATTTGGCTTTATATTACCGCGGATGCTGTAGTTTATGCCATTCTTACCTGGTTTATCTCAGGTTGAAATAAAAGCAAGGCAAATGTCGTCTAGTTCTAACCTTAGTAACCGGTGCTATGTAATTAAACCGATTGTAGTATAAATCAAAGGTGATATCTCAGTGGTTAGTGAACTGGACTACTAAGGACAAACGGTCGAGTAGGATCCTGATCGACGACTTCCGGGTTCTCCCTGCCTTAAATGGGTACCGGATTAATTTTTCTGGGAAAGTAAAGCGGCACGGGCGTATTACCGACCACATTACCCCAAAAATCATGTGCCGGAGGTCTATAAAAATTATGGTCACTAACACCATATTCCCTATACGCCACTTGACGTAATGAATTTCTTTACTTGTCTTTACTTTTAGTGTAAATCAAATTGAAGTGGGAATATTGGAGACAATATAATGAACTTTAAAAGGCGCTTTGTGAAATATCAGCAAATGCAGATCTCAAAATCCAAGTTACTCTGAAAGAACTAAAAGCAGTCAGAGACCTACAGATGGTTTAAAGGATCAGAAAACTAATGCTGACCAAGATACATTTCACCTTCATTTATGGGGCCTTGGTAGCCTAGTTGGGGAAACCACCCGACTGGACTACCGACGTTCGGACAACCCGTGTTCGATTCCCGCTGGGAGCAATGTGAATTGTACTCGTGGTTGGGAAAAAAAAAATCCCCCACGGTCGACCCAGCCGTTGGCAGAAATGGGTACCAGGGTATTACCCTGGGAAGGTGAGGAATGTCGCGTCGCATCTGATTTTCGATGCTTGAGTCAACAATATACAGAAATCTCCGGAAATTTCTGAATATGTGGCCGCGCACATAAGAGTGTAAACACGCGAGCTAAGTCGCCGGTTCAGGTCTCGTCCTTTACCTTTACTTTCATTTGATAGAGTCTTAGCCAAGCTAGCAGACAGAGAGAGAGAGAGAGAGAGAGAGAGAGAGAGAGAGAGGGGATGGAAAGTAAAATCTTTACTAAAGTGCAACGTAGCGAAATTAAACATGTCAGGACAAACATTTAAAATATAACATCATCATCATCACCTGGTCGCATGTTCTTTGCAAAACGTTACATTCACTACAGCCCGTCTGAACATATCTCTGCCTCATACCAGATCTCCCACTTCTTCTATTGTCCTGTTCAGTCTCCTTGATGTCTTAAAACCACCTTATTCTTGGTCTGCCCACGATGCAAGTCGCCCAGGAACCATGACTTCTGTTATTATATAAACCCGGAACATCCTAATTTTTTTCACTGTTAACAGAAAGGATTAGACGACGGATCTCTCTACCCTAGATCACAAAGTGGTACAGTCACAACGAAATAATGAATTATCCTTATTCTTCTTCTTTCCTTCCTCATTTGCCTTTCAACGTCGAAAGGAGATATAATTTACAGTCAGTCTTTTGTTCTTCTGTTCGCCTCTGCAGCTGTTATGCTTCCTAGTGTTTCTAATATTCCGTCAATCCATCATTTTCGTGACCAGCCCTTGGGTCTGGTGTTCTCGCAGCGTTTAGTGAAGGCTCGTTATTTTGTCTTATGATCTTTCTGCTTTGTCACGTCGCCAAACCATTTTATCTTTTGTTTCTTTATATATTCTACGGCTGGGTAGGGGGGGGGGGATTATTCCTAGCGTTTTTCTTAGTTCTTCATTTCTGATCTTATATCCCAGTCCCAGACTGTTTCCTGTCATTTATCTAACACATTTCATTTCAGAAGAGGTTACTTTTTTTTTATTGTTCTTGCATCTAGGGTCCAGGACTGACATTGGTAGCACAACGTTGGGTTGAAGATTGTATTGTAGAGTGCCCGTTTTGTCTCTAGAGTTATTTCCTTGTTGGACAACAGTGGTGATAGCTGTCCAATGATTTGACAAGCTTTGTTGCATATTGAGTCTATTTCTGCTCTTTGTGAATTGTGTGTCACTAGACTTCCTAGATATTTGAATTCCTCTAGTTTTAGTTGTCTGCCGTCTATAGTTATGTTGACATTCTGTTTCTCTTTTGTGATATTCATGACTTCTATTTTGATGATGTTGATTTTCATGTTGTATGTTGTGCCTGTGCTGTTGAGTCTACTTAAATGTTCTTGTATGTCTTCTATTTGTCCATGTATTAGTGCCTGATCGTCTGCAAATAGAAACTCGTTGATCTCCTGTCTCTGATGGGTTGGCTAGCTTGCATAAAGAGTCCATGCATGTAACAAACAGAAGGGGGGATATTACACACCCCTGTCTTACACCTGATCTATCTTCGAAGTGGTCTGTGTAGCTTGCTGCTGTTCTGACTGTGCAACTCCTGATGATGTAGAAGCTCTTAATTAGGTTGGTTCGGTTTTGGCTTACTTCGTATGTTGTTAGTATCTCCCACAGTTTTTTTTTCTCTTTTTACTCGGTCGAATTCTTTTTTCTGCATACAATGAAAGCTATGCACACAATTTTATTTTGTTCTGTCGTCTTTTCTACCAGCTGTTTTAAGGTGATTAGGGCCTCAGCACATCCTCTGGTTTTTTTAGTCAGAACCCCATTTAAGAATAGATTAACTGTAGTTCTATTATTGGTCTCAGCCTTTTTTGCACAATTTTGACGTATAACTTTCCTACATGTCGGAGAAGCGTGATGTGAAAGAGAAAAATTCCCACCTCTTGTGGTGATATTCGAACTGGGGAATATCCCTATTCAGATACCGAAGTCTTACCTCTAGACCAGCCAGTCCCCATTCCTCGTTTAAAAACGTTATAAAATATTTCTTTTAAATTTGTTTTATGAATTGTCACACTTAAACAACTATTTGTTAAGTTTGTATTGATTATGTCATAAAGACTAGCACAACGAGCTTGTAAAAATGTACCATAAGCATACCAGCTTTACGAGCTCATTTATTTGTCTTTATAGCGTCACGTTCCTTCATCAGAGTGCTCGTTCGTTGAAGTAGCTCGAGCAATGTAAATTAGAATCGAGCTATGAATGAGGGCATGATGATTAATGAGAGACTGGGCGATCGAGGGATAGATTAGGAGAGAGTGAATGTGAAAGAGAAAGATGAGCAATGAGTTGGTAAATTGGACTGGTAGATGTACAACCCGACAGCGTGATTGATAGAGTGAGAAGTACTTAGACTGTCGAAGGAACTATATGTAGATTGATTGTTTAGATTTATAGATTGATGGTGAAGACAAATGAACAGATAAATAACAGAGTCGGTTTTTGACGAACAGATTCTATTCTATTCTTCCCCTTTTCTACCTTTGTTCTTGTCACAGGCTATCAACATGGGCTCTATAATCGCTTGTGTCCATTGCTATATCTTCTAATCTTCTTCAAGTGTAATTTATCTTTGCTATCCCTGTCTCAAATGTTCATTTCGCCTATTTATAGATCTTTGATGATTCCACTTTTGTGTGGGTGACATGTAAAAGATTGTCTGATAATACGTTTTGTTAATTGTTTTAGCGTGTGCTCTTTATATTTCCATTGTCATTTATTTATCATTTCCACCAATACGAGTTGATTTATTCTCTGCTACAGTTCCACATTTTAATGGTTTCCGACCATACAATCTGAAGCATGTTCATTAAGCAGGTGTTAATAAAGGTCTACAGATATCTTTATTCCTGGATGTCCACATTTCTGATCAACACAATAGGACCTGTTTGGATAGGTTATTTGAATGGAACAAGTAGATATCAAAGTGGAAGGAATCCTACAAGTGGATATCAAAGTGGAAGGAATCCTACAAGTGGATATCAAAGTGGAAGGAATCCTACAAGTGGATATCAAAGTGGAAGGAATCCCACAAGTGGATATCAAAGTGGAAGGAATCCTACAAGTGGATATCAAAGTGGAAGGAATCCTACAAGTGGATATAAAAGATAAATGAATAAGCCTGGAGACAGTTCAGAATTACAACTACCTTGGATATACTATAACCAGTGACGGAAAATGTAAAACTGAAATAAATAAAAGAATAGGAATGCCAAAAGTAATTTTAATGCCATGAGAAATAGCATCAAAACAAATAATGCCAGGGCTAAAACTAAGAATAGCAGAATGTTATATCTTCTCAACATTCCAGTATGATGCAGAAACATGGACATTAGACAAGAAAACAGAATTTAACAAATTGAAGCCTTTGAAATGAGGATTTATAGAAGAATAGGAAGAACTGAATGGAAAGGAAAGATAACAAACGATGAAGTTTTAAAACAACTAAAAATGAAAAGAGAACTACTAAATACAATTCAAGTATGACGAATGAGATTTTTGTGGCTTGTTAGAAGACAAAGCAGCCTACTAAAAGTAATCTTGAAAAAGAAAATACAAGGTGAAAGAGACAGAGGCAGACCAAGACTAACATGGACGAATAACATCAAAAGATGGATAAGTCAGCCTGTTGCAGCCTGCACCATCAAAGCAAGAGACAGAGAGGAATGGCGCTCCATGGTAGCCAAATTTCGATGAGGAGACGGCACTCAATGATGATATATCTGGGCTATAGTGTGTTCACAAATGTTGGTCGCTATTTGAAAATGTATACCTCAGCATTAGTGAAGTCAAAATTGCTGACAATATATATATATATATTTGTATCATCGTCAACCATATGTCACATTCTTTTCAAACCTAATATGTAATTAGGGAAAATGTATGCTTCTTCGAGTAATAAGAAAACAGGTTAATCCTCACATTGTTACTATTTGTGAATTACACCATATTATGGTAGCATTCATTAATACCGACCACATTACCACAAAAATCATGTACCGAAGGTCTGTAAAATTTGTGGTCGATAACACCAGGCCCTATACGCCACTTGGCGTGGCGGGGGTGCTTTACCTTTTTTTTATGGTAGCATTCACATGGCCGTTCAAAATAATCAATTTCATGTTATCTTTTAACAAAATCCTGAACGAATTTGCACATAATGAATATGCAAACGTTGAAAATATAAGTCAGTACCTCGTTTTCTGAATCTGTGTGTAGTATTCAGAAGCGATTCAAAATGTGTATGGTTTCATGTAAATAGCCTTGAATCTTAGAAACGTTACTCTCAAGAAAATTATATTAAATTTATAGATTTCTTGTTTGTTTTACATTTGAGGCTAAACGTGGAAAGCTGGTTTATTGTATTTCGAACTCAGAGAAAAGAACAAAGCATGCCCTCAGTATTAGTGAGCAGACATTATCGAAATGGCTCAATAAAAATTGAAATGTTCCTACATATACCGAAAGAGGCGAAAATATAAAATGGATCACTTTGAAAATGAAGGGATTAAACGAGGAGAGTTATATATTTGTGGGTAGTCAAGAATTATTGACACGAAAGAAAATGAATATAAATTTTGGACCAAGACATCGACATATCCAAATATATATATATATATATATATATATATATATATATATATATAAGTAGGGAGGTCAAAAAGTAATGCACACCAATTTTTTTCTCGGAAACTATTCGGGCAAAATGTGTGAAATTTTCACAGATTGTAGCTGAACATCCCCTTTACACTACCTATTTTTCAACATAATCTCCGTCCAAGCGTATTGCCTTACGCCAACGCGAAACTAGGTCATGAATGCCTCGTTTGTACCAAGTTTTGTCCTGCTCGCGTAGCCATTTTTTAACTGCACGGATCACACCCTCATCATTGTCAAAGTGTGTCCCACGCAGGAATTTTTTGAGTGGTCCAAACAGATGGAAATCTGAGGGAGCCAGATCAGGGCTGTAAGGAGGATGGGGCAGTACAGTCCAACCAAATTTGTTGATTGCTTCCCGTGTTACCAGACTTGTGTGAGGGCGTGCATTGTCATGTTGAAGCAACAAATCTGCAGATGGCTTATTAGGCCGAACTCTGTGGAACCGATTTTTGAGTTTTGTCAGTGTATTGATGTAAGCTGTCGAGTTGATTGTCTCACCTCTTGTCATTACATCAACAAGAATCACACCATCAATGTCCCAGAAGACAGTGATCATCACCTTTCCGGCTGATGGAGATGTTTTGAATTTTTTTCTTTTTGGTGACTGCGGATGATGCCATTCCATTGACTGCAATTTAGTTGCATAATAATGTGCCCACGTTTCGTCACCGGTAACAATTTTTGACAAAAACATTTCTCCTTCAACACCGAAACGCTCCAACAATTCAAAACAGAATGTTTTCCTTTGAACTCTGTGATCATTTGTTAGGCACCGAGGAACCCATCGAGCGCAAATCTTTGAATATCCGAGAGTTTTAAAAATTGCGATTGCACTTCCCTTGCTGACTGTAAGCTGCAATGCCAATTGTTGACTAGTGATACGCCTATCCTTACGAATAATGGCATCAGCCCGGTTTAACATGTCTGTGCTGGTAGCCGAGGCAACACGTCCAGAACGCGGTAAATCATGCAGCTCCACTCGTACACTTTCTGCAGCTTTAATTCTCTGAACCCAGCGACTAACTGTGCTCCTATCGACTGCAGAACATTTGTACACTGCACACAGTCGTTTATGAATGTTTGCCACAGTTTCTTTTTCCGCAACCAGAAATTCTATGACAATTCGCTGTTTGTAACGGACATTGTTGACAAGCTCCATTTTAACGGTTCATAGATTGCGTAATATTTATCAGAATGCTGTGCAATTTGGTACACATAATTGGAACATGTCATATTCCAAGTGTGCAAAATTTCATATTCCTATCTTTATTATTAGCCGAGAAAAAAATTGGTGTGCATTACTTTTTGACCTCCCGTAATATATGGAATATTACATACTGATGAAGAAATCATATGCACCTCAGGGTTATGAAAGAGAATAAATATACATAATAAGAGTAAAATAAAGGGAGCCGCAATAGCTCAGTGGTTAGTGAACTGGACTACAAAGGACAGAGGTCAGGTTCGATCCTAATCGACGGCTTCCATGTTCACTCAGTCTTTAATGGGTACCGGATTTTTTTTTAATGGGAAAGTAAAGCGGCACGGGCATAATACCGACCACATTACCCCAAAAATAATGTACCGAAGGTCTGTAAAAATTATTGACACAAAACCATATTCACTATTGGCCACTTGGCGTGACGGGCCTGTTTACTTTTTTTTTTTTACTTACTGTAAAAAAAAATTGTTGATACACCAATAATTAAACAACTGTTTAGAATAACAAAGAAAATGACTGTTTTGATAATTATTGTGCTGTGTATATAGCATTTGTGATCAAAATATTAAGGTTGTGACAAAAATATGACCCCTTTAAAATAATTAGTCTCTAGGATGATAAGTAATTACTGATAGATTACAGAAATTGTAACGGGAAACTGTTGTGAACGCACATTTGGGTTGTTCAAGCACGATTTCAAATGTCTTTCCATTATAGAAAGGTTTGTCTAGCCCTCTCAGTACGTCTTTGCTTTAACAAGTGCTTATGTGTCTTCTTTTTTTCTCAATAATGCACACAAGGTAATTCAATGCATGTGGCTACGTCTTCGTATTTCATGCCGACTAGAGAGTGCTTGAATCAGTGTTAAACGTGTTTATCCTGGCAAATTTAGTTGTTGTTTTTTTAATCGGATAAATAGTGCAAGTAAGCTTCTAATGGATAGATAGTACACGTAAACTTTTACTGGATAGATAGTACACGTAAACTTTTACTGGATAGATAGTACAAGTAAACATCTACTGGATAGATAGTACACGTAAACATCTACTGGATAGATAGTACACGTAAACTTTTACTGGATAGATAGTACACGTAAACTTTTACTGGATTGATAGTACAAGTAAACATCTACTGGATAGATAGTACACGTGAACATCTACTGGATAGATAGTACAAGTAAACTTCTAATGGATAGATAGTACAAGTAAACTTCTACTGGATAGATAGTACAAGTAAACTTCTACTGGATAGATAGTACAAGTAAACTTCTAATGGATAGATAGTACACGTAAACTTCTACTGGATAGATAGTACAAGTAAACTTCTAATGGGTAGATAGTACAAGTAAACTTCTAATGGATAGATAGTACACGTAAACTTCTACTGGATAGATAGTACAAGTAAACTTCTAATGGGTAGATAGTACAAGTAAACTTCTAATGGATAGATAGTACAAGTAAACTTCTACTAGATAGATAGCACAAGTAAACTTCTAATGGATAGATAGTACAAGTAAAATTCTAATGGATAAATAGTACAAGTAAACTTCTAATGGATAGATAGTACAAGTAAACTTCTACTGGATAGACAGTACAAAAGAACTTCTACTGGATAGATAGTACAAGTAAACTTCTACTGGATAGATAGTACAAGTGAACTTCTACTGGATAGATAGTACAAGTAAACTTCTACTGGATAAATAGTACAAGTAAACTTCTAATGGATAGATAGTACAAGTAAACTTCTACTGGATAGATAGTACAAGTAAACTTCTACTGGATAGATAGTACAAGTAAACTTCTAATGGATAAATAGTACAAGTAAACTTCTAATGGATAGATAGTACAAGTAAACTTCTACTGGATAGATAGTACAAGTAAACTTCTACTGGATAGATAGTACAAGTAAACTTCTAATGGATAGATAGTACAAGTAAACTTCTACTGGATAGATAGTACAAGTAAACTTCTAATGGGTAGATAGTACAAGTAAACTTCTAATGGATAGATAGTACACGTAAACTTCTACTGGATAGATAGTACAAGTAAACTTCTAATGGGTAGATAGTACAAGTAAACTTCTAATGGATAGATAGTACAAGTAAACTTCTACTAGATAGATAGCACAAGTAAACTTCTAATGGATAGATAGTACAAGTAAAATTCTAATGGATAAATAGTACAAGTAAACTTCTAATGGATAGATAGTACAAGTAAACTTCTACTGGATAGACAGTACAAAAGAACTTCTACTGGATAGAAAGTACAAGTAAACTTCTACTGGATAGATAGTACAAGTGAACTTCTACTGGATAGATAGTACAAGTAAACTTCTACTGGATAAATAGTACAAGTAAACTTCTAATGGATAGATAGTACAAGTAAACTTCTACTGGATAGATAGTACAAGTAAACTTCTACTGGATAGATAGTACAAGTAAACTTCTAATGGATAAATAGTACAAGTAAACTTCTAATGGATAGATAGTACAAGTAAACTTCTACTGGATAGATAGTACAAGTAAACTTCTACTGGATAGATAGTACAAGTAAACTTCTAATGGATAGATAGTACAAGTAAACTTCTACTGGATAGATAGTACAAGTAAACTTCTAATGGATAGATAGTACAAGTAAACTTCTAATGGATAGATAGTACAAGTAAATTTCTAATGGATAAATAGTACAAGTAAACTTCTACTGGATAAATAGTACAAGTAAACTTCTACTGGATAAATAGTACAAGTAAATTGCTAATGGATAGATAGTACAAGTAAACTTCTAATGGATAGATAGTACAAGTAAACTTCTACTGGATAGATAGTACAAGTAAACTTCTACTGGATAGATAGTACAAGTAAGCTTCTAAGGGATAGATAGTACAAGTAAACTTCTACTGGATAGATAGTACAAGTAAACTTCTACTGGATAGATAGTACAAGTAAGCTTCTAATGGATAGATAGTACAAGTAAACTTCTACTGGATAAATAGTACAAGTAAACTTCTACTGGATAGATAGTACAAGTAAACTTCTAATGGATAAATAGAACAAGTAAACTTCTAATGGATAGATAGTACAAGTAAACTTCTACTGGATAGATAGTACAAGTAAGTTTCTAATGGATAGATAGTACAAGTAAACTTCTACTGGATAGATAGTACAAGTAAACTTCTAATGAATAAATAGTACAAGTAAACTTCTACTGGATAGATAGTACAAGAAAACTTCTACTGGATAGATAGTACAAGTAAGTTTCTAATGGATAGATAGTACAAGTGAACTTCTAATGGATAAATTGTACAAGTAAACTTCTAATGGATAGATAGTACAAGTAAACTTCTACTGGATAGATAGTACAAGTAAACTTCTACTGGATAGATAGTACAAGTAAGTTTCTAATGGATAGATAGTACAAGTAAACTTCTAATGGATAGATAGTACAAGTAAACTTCAACTGGATAGATAGTACAAGTAAACTTCTAATGGATAGATAGTACAAGTAAACTTCTACTGGATAAATAGTACAAGTAAACTTCTAATGGATAGATAGTACAAGTAAACTTCTAATGGATAGATAGTACAAGTAAACTTCTACTGGATAAATAGTACAAGTAAACTTCTACTGGATAAACAGTACAAGTAAACTTCTAATGGATAGATAGTACAAGTAAACTTCTACTGGATAAATAGTACAAGTAAACTTCTAATGGATAGATAGTACAAGTAAAATTCTACTGGATAGATAGTGCAAGTAAACTTCTACTGGATAAATAGTACAAGTAAACTTCTACTGGATAGATAGTACAAGTAAACTTCTAATGGATAGATAGTACAAGTAAACTTCTACTGGATAGATAGTACAAGTAAACATCTAATGGATAGATAGTACAAGTAAACTTCTAATGGATAGATAGTACAAGTAAACTTCTACTGGATAAATAGTACAAGTAAACTTTTACTGGATCAATAGTACAAGTAAACTTCTAATGGATAGATAGTACAAGTAAACTTCTAATGGATAGATAGTACAAGTAAACTTCTAATGAATAGATAGTACAAGTAAACTTCTAATGGATAGATAGTACAAGTAAACTTCTACTGGATAGATAGTACAAGTAAGTTTCTAATGGATAGATAGTACAAGTAAACTTCTACTGGATAGATAGTACAAGTAAACTTCTAATGGATAGATAGTACAAGTAAACTTCTAATGGATAGATAGTACAAGTAAACTTCTATGGGATAGATAGTACAAGTAAGTTTCTAATGGATAGATAGTACAAGTAAACTTCTAATGGATAGATAGTACAAGTAAACTTCTAATGGATAGATAGTACAAGTAAGCTTCTAATGGATAGATAGTACACGTAAACTTTTACTGGATAGATAGTACAAGTAAACATCTACTGGATAGATAGTACACGTAAACATCTACTGGATAGATAGTACACGTAAACTTTTACTGGATAGATAGTACACGTAAACTTTTACTGGATAGATAGTACAAGTAAACATCTACTGGATAGATAGTACACGTGAACATCTACTGGATAAATAGTACAAGTAAACTTCTACTGGATAGATAGTACAAGTAAACTTCTAATGGATAGATAGTACACGTAAACTTCTACTGGATAGATAGTACAAGTAAACTTCTAATGGGTAGATAGTACAAGTAAACTTCTAATGGATAGATAGTACACGTAAACTTCTACTGGATAGATAGTACAAGTAAACTTCTAATGGGTAGATAGTACAAGTAAACTTCTAATGGATAGATAGTACAAGTAATCTTCTACTAGATAGATAGCACAAGTAAACTTCTAATGGATAGATAGTACAAGTAAAATTCTAATGGATAAATAGTACAAGTAAACTTCTAATGGATAGATAGTACAAGTAAAATTCTACTGGATAGACAGTACAAAAGAACTTCTACTGGATAGATAGTACAAGTAAACTTCTACTGGATAGATAGTACAAGTGAACTTCTACTGGATAGATAGTACAAGTAAACTTCTACTGGATAAATAGTACAAGTAAACTTCTAATGGATAGATAGTACAAGTAAACTTCTAATGGATAGATAGTACAAGTAAACTTCTAATGGATAGATAGTACAAGTAAACTTCTACTGGATAGATAGTACAAGTAAACATCTACTGGATAGATAGTACAAGTAAACTTCTAATGGATAGATAGTACAAGTAAACTTCTACTGGATAAATAGTACAAGTAAACTTTTACTGGATCAATAGTACAAGTAAACTTCTAATGGATAGATAGTACAAGTAAACTTCTAATGGATAGATAGTACAAGTAAACTTCTAATGAATAGATAGTACAAGTAAACTTCTAATGGATAGATAGTACAAGTAAACTTCTAATGGATAGATAGTACAAGTGAACTTCTAATGGATAAATAGTACAAGTAAACTTCTAATGGATAGATAGTACAAGTAAACTTCTACTGGATAGATAGTACAAGTAAACTTCTACTGGATAGATAGTACAAGTAAGTTTCTAATGGATAGATAGTACAAGTAAACTTCTAATGGATAGATAGTACAAGTAAACTTCAACTGGATAGATAGTACAAGTAAACTTCTAATGGATAGATAGTACAAGTAAACTTCTACTGGATAAATAGTACAAGTAAACTTCTAATGGATAGATAGTACAAGTAAACTTCTAATGGATAGATAGTACAAGTAAACTTCTACTGGATAAATAGTACAAGTAAACTTCTACTGGATAAACAGTACAAGTAAACTTCTAATGGATAGATAGTACAAGTAAACTTCTACTGGATAAATAGTACAAGTAAACTTCTAATGGATAGATAGTACAAGTAAAATTCTACTGGATAGATAGTGCAAGTAAACTTCTACTGGATAGATAGTACAAGTAAACTTCTACTGGATAGATAGTACAAGTAAGTTTCTAATGGATAGATAGTACAAGTAAACTTCTACTGGATAGATAGTACAAGTAAACTTCTAATGGGTAGATAGTACAAGTAAACTTCTAATGGATAGATAGTACACGTAAACTTCTACTGGATAGATAGTACAAGTAAACTTCTAATGGGTAGATAGTACAAGTAAACTTCTAATGGATAGATAGTACAAGTAATCTTCTACTAGATAGATAGCACGAGTAAACTTCTAATGGATAGATAGTACAAGTAAAATTCTAATGGATAAATAGTACAAGTAAACTTCTAATGGATAGATAGTACAAGTAAACTTCTACTGGATAGACAGTACAAAAGAACTTCTACTGGATAGATAGTACAAGTAAACTTCTACTGGATAGATAGTACAAGTGAACTTCTACTGGATAGATAGTACAAGTAAACTTCTACTGGATAAATAGTACAAGTAAACTTCTAATGGATAGATAGTACAAGTAAACTTCTACTGGATAGATAGTACAAGTAAACTTCGTTCGTTCGTTCGTTCGTTCGCTTTCGTCAGCTTTGACCTCTGACGAAGTCCCACCCACTCAATTTTGTGGGACTGAATTTTGCGTGTAAAGTCTGTTTTATCCCATTACAGGGGGCCCCTCGCCATGCAGGCAGATTTACTCCGACTTCAGAGGTACTAATTTTTAGGGAATTAGTAAAACCCAGGTGTCCTCGCCAGGGTACGAACCCCGGCTGTTGCCGTGGTAAGCCAACCGCCTATCGATTGCGCTAACCGGACACCCACAAGTAAACTTCTACTGGATAGATAGTACAAGTAAACTTCTAATGGATAGATAGTACAAGTAAACTTCTAATGGATAGATAGTACAAGTAAACTTCTACTGGATAAATAGTACAAG
Organism: Megaustenia siamemsis; assembly: GCA_032433765.1. Lineage (NCBI taxonomy): Eukaryota > Metazoa > Mollusca > Gastropoda > Stylommatophora > Ariophantidae > Megaustenia > Megaustenia siamemsis. The sequence goes on along the minus strand of JAVIAB010000047.1, from coordinate 70,202,865 downwards.
TAAACTTCTAATGGATAGATAGTACAAGTAAACTTCTAATGGATAGATAGTACAAGTAAACTTCTACTGGATAAATAGTACAAGTAAACTTCTACTGGATAAACAGTACAAGTAAACTTCTAATGGATAGATAGTACAAGTAAACTTCTACTGGATAAATAGTACAAGTAAACTTCTAATGGATAGATAGTACAAGTAAAATTCTACTGGATAGATAGTGCAAGTAAACTTCTACTGGATAAATAGTACAAGTAAACTTCTACTGGATAGATAGTACAAGTAAACTTCTAATGGATAGATAGTACAAGTAAACTTCTACTGGATAGATAGTACAAGTAAACATCTACTGGATAGATAGTACAAGTAAACTTCTAATGGATAGATAGTACAAGTAAACTTCTACTGGATAAATAGTACAAGTAAACTTTTACTGGATCAATAGTACAAGTAAACTTCTAATGGATAGATAGTACAAGTAAACTTCTAATGGATAGATAGTACAAGTAAACTTCTAATGAATAGATAGTACAAGTAAACTTCTAATGGATAGATAGTACAAGTAAACTTCTACTGGATAGATAGTACAAGTAAGTTTCTAATGGATAGATAGTACAAGTAAACTTCTACTGGATAGATAGTACAAGTAAACTTCTAATGGATAGATAGTACAAGTAAACTTCTAATGGATAGATAGTACAAGTAAACTTCTATGGGATAGATAGTACAAGTAAGTTTCTAATGGATAGATAGTACAAGTAAACTTCTAATGGATAGATAGTACAAGTAAACTTCTAATGGATAGATAGTACAAGTAAGCTTCTAATGGATAGATAGTACACGTAAACTTTTACTGGATAGATAGTACAAGTAAACATCTACTGGATAGATAGTACACGTAAACATCTACTGGATAGATAGTACACGTAAACTTTTACTGGATAGATAGTACACGTAAACTTTTACTGGATAGATAGTACAAGTAAACATCTACTGGATAGATAGTACACGTGAACATCTACTGGATAGATAGTACAAGTAAACTTCTACTGGATAGATAGTACAAGTAAACTTCTAATGGATAGATAGTACACGTAAACTTCTACTGGATAGATAGTACAAGTAAACTTCTAATGGGTAGATAGTACAAGTAAACTTCTAATGGATAGATAGTACACGTAAACTTCTACTGGATAGATAGTACAAGTAAACTTCTAATGGGTAGATAGTACAAGTAAACTTCTAATGGATAGATAGTACAAGTAATCTTCTACTAGATAGATAGCACAAGTAAACTTCTAATGGATAGATAGTACAAGTAAAATTCTAATGGATAAATAGTACAAGTAAACTTCTAATGGATAGATAGTACAAGTAAACTTCTACTGGATAGACAGTACAAAAGAACTTCTACTGGATAGATAGTACAAGTGAACTTCTACTGGATAGATAGTACAAGTGAACTTCTACTGGATAGATAGTACAAGTAAACTTCTACTGGATAAATAGTACAAGTAAACTTCTAATGGATAGATAGTACAAGTAAACTTCTACTGGATAGATAGTACAAGTAAACTTCTACTGGATAGATAGTACAAGTAAACTTCTAATGGGTAAATAGTACAAGTAAACTTCTAATGGATAGATAGTACAAGTAAACTTCTACTGGATAGATAGTACAAGTAAACTTCTACTGGATAGATAGTACAAGTAAACTTCTAATGGATAGATAGTACAAGTAAACTTCTACTGGATAGATAGTACAAGTAAACTTCTAATGGATAGATAGTACAAGTAAACTTCTAATGGATAGATAGTACAAGTAAATTTCTAATGGATAAATAGTACAAGTAAACTTCTACTGGATAAATAGTACAAGTAAACTTCTACTGGATAAATAGTACAAGTAAATTGCTAATGGATAGATAGTACAAGTAAACTTCTAATGGATAGATAGTACAAGTAAACTTCTACTGGATAGATAGTACAAGTAAACTTCTACTGGATAGATAGTACAAGTAAGCTTCTAAGGGATAGATAGTACAAGTAAACTTCTACTGGATAGATAGTACAAGTAAACTTCTACTGGATAGATAGTACAAGTAAGCTTCTAATGGATAGATAGTACAAGTAAACTTCTACTGGATAAATAGTACAAGTAAACTTCTACTGGATAGATAGTACAAGTAAACTTCTAATGGATAAATAGAACAAGTAAACTTCTAATGGATAGATAGTACAAGTAAACTTCTACTGGATAGATAGTACAAGTAAGTTTCTAATGGATAGATAGTACAAGTAAACTTCTACTGGATAGATAGTACAAGTAAACTTCTAATGAATAAATAGTACAAGTAAACTTCTAATGGATAGATAGTACAAGAAAACTTCTACTGGATAGATAGTACAAGTAAGTTTCTAATGGATAGATAGTACAAGTGAACTTCTAATGGATAAATAGTACAAGTAAACTTCTAATGGATAGATAGTACAAGTAAACTTCTACTGGATAGATAGTACAAGTAAACTTCTACTGGATAGATAGTACAAGTAAGTTTCTAATGGATAGATAGTACAAGTAAACTTCTAATGGATAGATAGTACAAGTAAACTTCAACTGGATAGATAGTACAAGTAAACTTCTAATGGATAGATAGTACAAGTAAACTTCTACTGGATAAATAGTACAAGTAAACTTCTAATGGATAGATAGTACAAGTAAACTTCCAATGGATAGATAGTACAAGTAAACTTCTACTGGATAAATAGTACAAGTAAACTTCTACTGGATAAACAGTACAAGTAAACTTCTAATGGATAGATAGTACAAGTAAACTTCTACTGGATAAATAGTACAAGTAAACTTCTAATGGATAGATAGTACAAGTAAACTTCTACTGGATAGATAGTGCAAGTAAACTTCTACTGGATAAATAGTACAAGTAAACTTCTACTGGATAGATAGTACAAGTAAACTTCTAATGGATAGATAGTACACGTAAACTTCTACTGGATAGATAGTACAAGTAAACATCTACTGGATAGATAGTACAAGTAAACTTCTAATGGATAGATAGTACAAGTAAACTTCTACTGGATAAATAGTACAAGTAAACTTTTACTGGATCAATAGTACAAGTAAACTTCTAATGGATAGATAGTACAAGTAAACTTCTAATGGATAGATAGTACAAGTAAACTTCTAATGAATAGATAGTACAAGTAAACTTCTAATGGATAGATTGTACAAGTAAACTTCTACTGGATAGATAGTACAAGTAAGTTTCTAATGGATAGATAGTACAAGTAAACTTCTACTGGATAGATAGTACAAGTAAACTTCTAATGGATAGATAGTACAAGTAAACTTCTAATGGATAGATAGTACAAGTAAACTTCTATGGGATAGATAGTACAAGTAAGTTTCTAATGGATAGATAGTACAAGTAAACTTCTAATGGATAGATAGTACAAGTAAACTTCTAATGGATAGATAGTACAAGTAAGCTTCTAATGGATAGATAGTACAAGTAAACTTCTACTGGATAAATAGTACAAGTAAACTTCTACTGGATAAATAGTACAAGTAAACTTCTAATGGATAGATAGTACAAGTAAACTTCTAATGGATAGATAGTACAAGTAAGAATCTAATGGATAGATAGTACAAGTAAACTTCTACTGGATAGATAGTACAAGTAAACTTCTAATGGATAGATAGTACAAGTAAACTTCTACTGGATAGATAGTACAAGTAAACTTCTAATGGATAGATAGTACAAGTAAACTTCTAATGGATAGATAGTACAAGTAAATTTCTAATGGATAAATAGTACAAGTAAACTTCTACTGGATAAATAGTACAAGTAAACTTCTACTGGATAAATAGTACAAGTAAATTGCTAATGGATAGATAGTACAAGTAAACTTCTAATGGATAGATAGTACAAGTAAACTTCTACTGGATAGATAGTACAAGTAAACTTCTAATGGATAGATAGTACAAGTAAACTTCTACTGGATAGATAGTACAAGTAAGTTTCTAATGGATAGATAGTACAAGTAAACTTCTACTGGATAGATAGTACAAGTAAACTTCTAATGGATAGATAGTACAAGTAAACTTCTAATGGATAGATAGTACAAGTAATCTTCTATGGGATAGATAGTACAAGTAAGTTTCTAATGGATAGATAGTACAAGTAAACTTCTAATGGATAGATAGTACAAGTAAACTTCTAATGGATAGATAGTACAAGTAAGCTTCTAATGGATAGATAGTACACGTAAACTTTTACTTTATAGATAGTACAAGTAAACATCTACTGGATAGATAGTACACGTAAACATCTACTGGATAGATAGTACACGTAAACTTCTAATGGATAGATAGTACAAGTAAACTTCTAATGGATAGATAGTACAAGTAAACTTCTACTGGATAGATAGTACAAGTAAACTTCTAATGGATAGATAGTACAAGTAAACTTCTAATGAATAGATAGTACAAGTAAACTTCTAATGGATAGATAGTACAAGTAAACTTCTACTGGATAGATAGTACAAGTAAGTTTCTAATGGATAGATAGTACAAGTAAACTTCTACTGGATAGATAGTACAAGTAAACTTCTAATGGATAGATAGTACAAGTAAACTTCTAATGGATAGATAGTACAAGTAAACTTCTATGGGATAGATAGTACAAGTAAGTTTCTAATGGATAGATAGTACAAGTAAACTTCTAATGGATAGATAGTACAAGTAAACTTCTAATGGATAGATAGTACAAGTAAGCTTCTAATGGATAGATAGTACAAGTAAACTTCTACTGGATAAATAGTACAAGTAAACTTCTACTGGATAAATAGTACAAGTAAACTTCTAATGGATAGATAGTACAAGTAAACTTCTAATGGATAGATAGTACAAGTAAGAATCTAATGGATAGATAGTACAAGTAAACTTCTAATGGATAAATAGTATAATTAATTAGGAAAGCTTCTAGTGGATAAATAGTATAATTAATTAGGAAAGCTTCTAATGAATAAATAGTATAATTAATTAAGTAAGCTTCTATTAGATAAATAGTATAATTAATTTGGAAAGCTTCTAATGAATAAATAGTATAGTTAATTAGGAAAGCTTCTAATGGATAAATGGTATAATTAATTAGGAAAGCTTCTAATGGATAAATAGTATAATTAATTAGGAAAGCTTAAAATGAAAAAATAATATAATTAATTAGGAAAGCTTCTAATGAATAAATAGTATAATTAATTAGGAAAGCTTCTAATGAGTAAATAGTATAATTAATTAGGAAAGTTTCTAATGGATAAATAGTCTAATTAATTAAGAAAGCTTCTAATGGATAAATAGTATAATTAATTAGGAAAGCTTCTAATGGATAAATAGTGTAATTAATTAGGAAAGCTTCTAAAGAATAAATAGTATAATTAATTAGGAAAGCTTCTAATGGATAAATAGTATAATTAATTAGGAAAGCTTCTAATGAATAAATAGTATAATTAATTAGGAAAGCTTCTAATGGATAAATAGCGTAATTAATTAGGAAAGCTTCTAATGAATAAATAGTATAATTAATTAAGTAAGCTTTGATTCTTTGGTTCTGGAAGGCCCCTGTATCACTGCAAACGAATTAAAATACATAATTGCTCAACCGCCCTTTCCAGTGGCATTATCCGAATTACTAACTCATCTCTCAAACAAAGAAAGATAACTGTAGTCCCCATTATAGCAGTCTCAGCACACGCCAAAAAACATAAGGCGAAACCACACAGAAAGTGAACACAGCCAACTGTTCCCTGCCACACGATATCATTATTAATCGCAAACAAATGGAATATCAAAACATGATCAAAACGAATTAAACACACAGCTCACGGTGTGCACAGAGCACCTAACTCAGTAGCACCTGCAACAAGCCGGACTTGGAATATGCGGAAACTGCAACAGGAACACTTTCATACATAACATATATTACTTATAGTACAAGTACACTTCTAATAAAAGTAAAGTAAACTTCTAAATAGTATAATTAATTAAGTAAGCTTCTAATGAATACATAGTATAATTAATTAAGTAAGATCTAATGAATAAATAGTATAATTAATTAATCAAGATTCTAATGAATAAATTGTATAATTCATTAAGTAAGATCTAATGAATAAATAGTATAATTAATTAAGTAAGCTTCTAATGAATAAATAGTATAATTAATTAAGTAAGCTTCTAATGAATAAATAGTATAATTAATTAAGTAAGATCTAATGAATATATAGTATGCGTAAGCGTTTAATGGATAAATAGTACAAGAAAACTTCTAATGGATAAATAGTACAAGAAAACTTCTAGTGGATAAATAGTACAAGAAAACTTCTAATGGATAAATAGTATAAGTAAATAATCTTCTAATAGATAAATAGTACAGGAAAACTTCTAATGGATAAATAGTATAAGTAAATAATCTTCTAATAGATAAATAGTACAAGAAGACTTTTAATGGATAAGTAGTACAAGAAAACTTCTAATGGATAAATAGTACAAGAAAACTTCTAATGGATATATAGTACAAGAAAACTTCTAATGGATAAATAGTACAAGAAAACTTCTAATGGATAAATAGTATAAGTAAATAATCTTCTACTGGATAAATAGTATAAGCAAACTTCTAATGGATAAATAGTACAAGAAAACTTCTAATGGATAAATAGTACAAGAAAACTTCTAATGGATAAATAGTATAAGTAAGTAAGCTTCTAAAGGTTAAAGAAACAACTCTATAAATGTTCAGAGAACGTCTATATATATAACGGGTAAAAATAGCCTATGTTCAGAGTACAATGATGATTATTCTATACACAACGAGAAAGAATCTGTTATGCCCCGGAACAATGTTTATTCTATATACAATGTGCAAGAATCGCTTGTCTCTCCAGTACAGTGTCTATTCCATACACAATAAAAAAGAATCGAGCGTGAACCGAATACAATAATGACTATTTTATATACAACGAACAGGAATCGGTTGTGTTCCGGGTATAATGATTGTTCTGCTAACAATAAGTAAGAATCACTTCTGTCCCGAGTACAATGATTATTTTATATACAGTGAACAAGTAACAGTTGTTTTTACAACTTTATCACAACACGAGTTAGCACTAAGGTCATGAGGTTTTCTCAGAAACGAAAGGACCCCGGATATGACATCATAATAAATATAAGTAATAAGAAGGAGTCATCGGTTAGGAGATTTGATCAATCAAACAAAATCAAATAACGCTAGAGGACAACATAATAGTCACAAACAAAAGAAGAACTGACAAGAAACAAGCCAAAATTGGCTTACACTCTCTCACTAATGAAGACAAAATTGGGCTTTTATTCCCACACAATGAGAGCATATAACAAGCAGTTGCTCGACACAATAAGGCAGTTCCCCCGCGAGAATCCAATTGAAACTCAATATCTTCAGGAGCGGACTTATGGAAATAAAAATAAGGCACAGCTAGGAGAGTGGTAATAATGTTAAGGCGATGTAAAGGGGAGAACACAACGGAACTCGTGATATTAAAAAAATGGAAGCTATTTTGAAAACTAAAAGGGTTTGTAGTGGGTATAGGTCAGAAAAATCAGATATAGTTCGAGATAACAGGATAAAGAAAAGAAAAACAGCTAGAATTAGCTTTAATAGATAAGTGTTGACAGCAAGAATTAATGATGACAGTTCAATATTTATAGAGACAGATAGAACTAATGAGAATAGGTCAGTATAATATAATAACAGCTAGAATTATTGATAACAGGTCAGTATATATAAAGACAGCTAGAATTAATGATAATCATCATCATGTGCCATACTGGTTGGCATAGGCGATTATGTCCTTCCACAACTTCTATCCACAGTGCATCGTAAATGAGAATAGGTCAATATAATATAATGACAGCTAGAATTATTGATAACAGGTCAGGATATATAAAGACAGCTAGAATTAGTAATAGCAGGTCAGTATATATAAAGACAGCTAGAATTAGTAATAGCAGGTCAGTATATATAAAGACAGCTAGAAATAGGGAAACAGGTTAGTAGAGAGAAAGACTATAACATTTAGTGAAAGTAGGTCAAGGTAGAGAAAGACAGCTATAGTTAGGAATAACACGTAAATGGAGAGAAAGACAGCTAGAGTTAGGAATAACACGTTAATGGAGAGAAAGACAGCTATAGTTAGGAATAACACGTTAATGGAGAGAAAGACAGCTAGAGTTAGGAATAACACGTTAATGGAGAGAAAGACAGCTAGAGTTAGGAATAACACGTTAATGGAGAGAAAGACAGCTAGAGTTAGGAATAACACGTTAATGGAGAGAAAGACAGCTATAGTTAGGAATAACACGTTAATGGAGAGAAAGACAGCTAGAGTTAGGAATAACACGTTAATGCAGAGAAACACAATCACAGTTAATGATTAAAGGTAGGTTTAAAGAAATGTAATCATAATTAAAGAAATATAATCATAATTAAAGAAATGTAATCATAATTAAAGAAATGTAATCACAATTAAAGAAATGTAATCATAATTAAAGAAATGTAATCATAATTAAAGAAATGTAATCATAATTAAAGAAATGTAATCATAATTAAAGAAAGTCAACTATGACTAGTAATTCGTTTTTATTGAGCAGTAGTAGGGAATTTGTCTGCTGGTGACAATAGGTCAAGTTGTATCACGACCGACGGCTTCTAGATCCACCTACCCATATATGATAACAGTAACATTTTCCTGTGAGAAAAATACTGCACAAATGATAATAGACACATACAAATTCTTACTGCTGAAGCATGCTGAGCCGCAACGTCGTTTTGATTTTGTGTTGTCCCTCATCTTCGTAAAGCTATAACCAGATCACTTTTCCTTTTTTTCTGTTCATTCTTATCGTCAGCTTTACAGCAACTCTGCAATTTTATGCCCTCACAACTTTGATAATAAGGTAGTCTTTTAAAAGGCGGCAAGAATTCCTGATAATAAAATATATAAACCTGAAGAAAGATTTGAATTGATGACAAGGGAAGTAGAAAAAAAAACGTAGAAGAAACATCTTGGAGTGATGTTAATGAAAATAGGCAGTGGTTGCATACAACATTTAAACAAATAAGCTTCCGAGCCCTTAATGTAAGGACCATAAAGGAGCAGAAAGATTGTAGGTATCCATATTGGGAGAAAAGTCCCGAAACAGTTCATTGTTCCGCGGCAGGGTTAGTGAGTTCCAGAGCCGGGCATGATTGGATGAAAGCACTTAAATAAGACAGTTTTAATAAAAGCCATTACGATTGGTGGTGATAATAATAAAAAGAAAACATGGCAGTAGTCTGGACTCTTTTAACTTCTGATTTCTGGATTGGTTTGGTTAGAATTATATAACGCCTATAACGTATATTGCCATGAAATTTAAGCTTCTAAAAATTTTGAAATTTGAATTTAAAAAATCCGTGTACTTTTGAATTAAAACTTCTTGTCAAAATGTACATCAGAATGCAGAGAAATCGTTGTACAATAAGAACATATTGGCAACGGGGTTTTGTTTCGAAATATTACTTTCGAATTGTCAGAAAAATTAAGAAAGAGAACTTATATTTTTGAATAAGGTCATAATATGTCAATCCTTACAATCAAGTATCATCATCAAGTACCGGGCCTACTGGCGTAGGTGATCATGTCTCTTCACAACTTTCGATCTCGGCAGCTATTTATCATTTCTGTTGTTGACCTTCACCCAAGCCATTCTCTTAAGCTGTCTGTTATTTTTTCTCTTTGCTTTCCTCTGTCTCTTTGTCTCTCAATTTTTCCAGTTGTTACAATGTATTCCAGTTGTTCTCTTCTCATTACATGGCCAAAAAATGATGATTGTTTCTTCCTAATATTGGAAATTGGCTATCTTCTTGCTTTGACCTCTTTCAGAACATCTTCATAGCTCTTCATCGCTCTTCTTATCTGTCCATGGTATTCTCAACATTCTTCTGTAAAACCACATTTCTACAGACTCCAGTGATTTTCTAGTCTGTTGTCCTATTGTCCATGATTCGCATCCTTATGTTAAGACTGGCTCTACACAACATTTAAGAACTCTTTTTCTTGTTTCTATTGTCAAAATGGATTGTATAGTATCTTCCTCATTTTTTGGAAAGCTGCTTTTGCCTGAACCATTCTGCATCTCACCTCTTTTGTACATCTTCCGTCTGAGGTTAATAAAGTTCCCAAATATTTAAATTCATTTACCTGTTTTAATATTGTTCCACTTGTCTTTATTTTGCACTGAAGTGATGTCTTTTTCTTTATTGTTACCATTACCTCTGTCTTTTTGCTATTAAGGCTGAGTCCTTTATTTTTGCTTTCTTTCACTATAATGCCCAACATTTCTAGTAACTCATTTTCACTCTTAGCGATTAAGACTGTATCATCAGCATACCTTAGATTATTTATATTATGACCTCCAATTGTTATTCCAGGCATGTCCCTTATGGATCTTAAAATAATCTCACTATAAATATTAAACAAATCTGGAGACAGCACACAACCTTTTCTAGCACCCTGTTTTATTGGTTGAAACATTCCCAATTGGTTTCCAGTTCTTATGGCCGCTGTTTGTTGCCAGTACATGTTCTTTATCATTCTTAGATCTTTGCTGTCTACGTTTATGCCTTCTAAAATTTTTATTATTTCTTGGTGCTTTACTTTATCAAATGCCTTGGTGTAATCTTTGAAACATAGGTATAGATCTGTTTTCACCTCTATGGCTTTTTTTACTAAAGATCTTATGATATAAATGGCATTGCTTGTTCCTTTATCTCTAACAAAACCACACTCTTCATCGCTAATTTCTGGACTGATTTTGTTTCGCACTCTTCGCATGATGATTCTTAGTAATATATTAGTCATATGACTCATAAGGCTTATTGTGCGATGATCGTCGCATTCAATCGCACCCGATTTCTTTGGTAGGGCTATGAATATTGATTTAAGCATGTCGTCTGGTATATATCCGCTGTTGTAGATATCATTCAATATTGTTGTTATTATTCCTATTCCAAAATCACCCATGGCTTCAATCTCTTCTTTAGTTATATTATCTGGTCCAGGAGCTTTGCCTGCTTTCATATTGCGCAAAGCATCTTCCACTTCTTCTCTAAGTATTTCTGGTCCTTCTCCATTATCCTTAATATTTACTTCAGTTCATTCATCATTATAAAGATCTTTAATGTATTCTGTCCATCGTTCCCTTATGTTTTCTTGACCAATCAACAGTTCTCCTTCCTTTGATCTTAGACATCCAGTTTTTTATTGCGTTTTTCTTCCTGTTAATTCCTCAATTTGTTTGTATATAGCTTTAGCATCTCCTTTTTTTGCATTTCAATCTCTTTGCATCTTTCTTTTAACCATGCTTCTTTTACTTCATTGCATTTTGCTACAATTTCTTTATTTAATCTCTTATACTCATCTTTATTTTCTTTATTATTTCTTCTTGTATCCACTAGCTGCAAAATGTCGTCTGTCATCCATTTCTTTCTTGAATTTGTCCTCACTGGTGGTATGAACTCTTTTGATGTTTGTTGCATTGATTCTTTTAGCATTTCCCACTGTTCATCGATGCTTTGTATCTTCTCTATTGCATTGTACAGGTTCTGAATTGTGATTTTATATTTGTCTTGCAGCTTCTTGTCTGATTTTAGTAAATCTAAAATTAACTTAATCCTTACAATGCTCACACCAAAAGAAAGATTTACGAAATAAAGAGCTTTAAAACTGTAACATTGATATTTTTTTAATGCCCTAAAATAATAAATAACGTGAATTTCATTATATTGTTATAACATAAATAAATAAATTTAGCAGTTATAGTATATATCATTCTTCTGTCTAAACTGTTTAGACAGAAGAATGCTTTGGAAATTGCTGAGTCATTACGGAATCACCATAAAGTTTATTAACCTGATAAAAACAATGTATGAAGGAACGAAATGTAGTGTGGTGCATGAAGGACAGCTTACAGAAGCATTTGAAATAAGAACAGGTGTAAGGCAGGGATGCCTTCTGTCTCCATTTCTCTTTCTACTGGCCATAGATTGGATTATGAAAATAACTCAAAACAACAGAAATGGAATCCAGTGGTCACTGACCAAACAACTTGATGATTTAGACTTTGCTGATGACATAGCTCTCCTATCACACAGCCATCAACAGATGCAGGATAAAATGAGCTTACTTAATGAGAGATCACAACAGCTAGGACTGAAGATTAATAGAGATAAGACTAACATTATGAGAATTAACACAGTTGGGAATAACCAAATAAAACTAGGAAAATTACCTCTATTAGATGTACAATCTTACATATATCTGGGCAGTAATATTGATAAAGAGGGAGGAACAGAAAATGATACCAAAATAAGGATATCAAAAGCAAGAGGAGCTTTCATTGCACTGGGAAACCTATGGAAATCCAAAGAAATTAGGTTAAATACAAAAATAAAAATTTTCAACTCAAATATTATATGGCTGTGAAACATGGAGAATAACAAAATTGACAATCACGAAGGTACAGACTTTCATTAATGGATGTTTGCGCAGGAGAAAAGGATGGAAATGGCAGGACAAAATCACTAACATAGAATTATGGAAATGTACCGGTCAAACACCAGTGGATAAAGAGATACAGCGAAGACGACGGCGCTGGATAGGACACACACTACGGAAGCCAACTGAGAGTATTACACAACAGGCTTTTTTGGAATCCCCAGGGGAAAAGACAAAGAGGAAGACCAAGGAATTCTTGGAGAAGACAGATAGAAGCAGAGACGAAGATGATGGGGAAGATATGGAATGATCTTAAAAGAATGGGAAGAGACAGAACGACTTGGAAAGTGTTTGTTGAAGACCTATGCTCCACTGGGAGCTAAAAAGGTAGAAGAAGAGAGTATATATCATTGTTATACCATACCATCATAAAATATATTCAGTCTGTTATGATTTTACTTTAAATTATACAATTATTTGTATAATTTTATAATAATTAAATTAAAGATCATAGTATCAACGGTGAAAAACCTCACTAAGGAGAGAAACTACAAATAATTTCAAAAGATATTTTCTTTCAATCACCGTCATTATTGACGAGTTATTGCTAGTCTCAAACAAAAGACTAGACAAAGTTTCCAACCATGAACTAGTCCTAACATAATCTTCAATACAATACAGAACATAACAACTCCATCAACGTGTTCAACGATTTACATTTTCAAAAATATATCATCAAAGATATATCACAATCCTTATTTAATACCAGCAACGTTAAAAAACAAAACAACTAAAACTAATGAATTGTACAAGCGATGGGCGATATCATAAACAGGCTTTATCTTGGCTCCAGGTCGAGAAATCGATAGGCTTTTTCAATAACATGATTCCAACGCTCCTTTTCATGTCTTTTAATCTCCGATGGTAGTCAAATTATTTAACTTTGAAACTAAAGCGTTTTACAAGCTTTCAATTGTGTGACGCTAGCAAGAACTATACGACCAGGAATGGGATGGCTTGTCGATTGATTTCAGCTAGAGAAATATGAACTATTTAACTCTACCTCTCCGCGTGTCTCCTAGGCTAAAGATGAAAAGAAATATGAACTATTTAACTCTACCTCTCCGCGTGTCTCCTAGGCTAAAGATGAAAAGAAATATGAACTATTTAACACTACCTCTCCGCGTGTCTCCTAGGCTAAAGATGAAAAGAAATAAAAATGGTATGGCTACAGCTTTACTTAGGTGAGTGTAAATAATAAACTCAAAGCGACGTTGCGGCTCAATATGCCTTCAACTGAAACAATGAGCAAAAAAAAAATATGTACACAAAGGCAACATAACTTTTAATTCCTGATTTGACTCCCCTCTCCTGGTCTAACAAGTCTAGGGATTCAGATGGAAGTTGACTCAATTAAGCCATATTGTAGAGGGATGAGTTGGGCCGAATTGCGCAAACATCACAGCTTGTTGTCAAGCACAACCCATAACGCATATATTCCCACCCAACGCACTTTTAAGCGAGCGATGAAGAGACACAGTCTTTGGTTGAATACAGAGAGTGAAAGGATCTCCGCAAAGATGAATAAGTGTAGCCGATCTCTAACATTTCACATTTCAGAAGGTAATTACACACGTGTCTATGAGATTTTTCTCGCTCTGTCTCTTCATGTATGATCCCAGGTTTCTGTTCTATGTTGTTGTTCCCATTACTGCTTCCATAATAAAACAGTTTAATCGTCTAAAGTGGTCTCCAATATAACATTGTCATCATGTGCATTACCAGTTGGCGCAGGCGATCTTGTCCTTCCACGCTTCTCTTTTCGCAAAGTCTTTCAATTCTGTTGTTGACTGGTTACCGTGCCACGACACCAAACTATCTAGTATCTTCTATCTTTTTCGTCCGCTATCTCTTTTTCATTGAATTCTGCCAATTTTAAATAAGTTTTTCCATTTTCATCTTCTCATGATGTGCCTGAATAATGTAGATCGTCTCTTTCTTATTATTGATTTAAGAGACATGTTTTGTGTTGACTTCGTTGGTATTTTTGTGTGGCCAGGGAACCCTCAACATTCTTATGGGCAGTCCCATTGTCCCACCAACATAACAATTGTAAACACCTTCGTTAAAGAACACAAAACTAGGCTGCCCGTATCATCCCTGGTGCTATGAAATATACACCTATCGAGGCTCTAGAAACAGTAACAGATTTACAACCGTTAGAAGACAGACAGAAAACTAAGGTAATGCAACAAGCGGAGAAATATAAAAGGCTCCCTAGCCACCCCATGCATCAAAGAATAACTGGTTTCGGGAAAGAAAAGACCAAAGAGGAGAAACTTCGTTGCAATCTTCAAAGAGCTGACAAGTAGTGACCCAGTACTGTCCCAAACAATGCCGAAACATATAAGTCGATCTGATATGACTCATCGTGGAAAACATAAAATACCAGAACTTAAGGAAGACATAATAGGAATCATGAAAAAGGCAGCCAGACAAACACATAGAGAAAACGCATAGCAGAAAAACACATAAACGACAACTACCCACAGGACTCCCGGTCACACATATACACTGATGGCTCTGCTACAAACGCCACCAGAAATAGAGGAGGATGTGTGTTCTTGAGGCTGAATAACCAGGAAGAGATCACCAAGTCAATAGCTACTGGGAACTTTTCAAACAACTATAAAGCAGAAACTGAAGCCATCAAAGACGCTGCAAAACTAGCTATCCAACGCAAAAATAACATGCGCGAGAAATTGGTGATACTGACTGATGAACTGTCAGTTCTAACAGCTCTAAAAACCACTAGGAACAGTGAGCTAGATGGCTTGAGAACAACCCTAGACCAACTGTGCAATAACTTCCAGAGAGTGGTCATCCAGTGGATACCATCACACTGTAAAATACACGGAAACGAACGCGCAGACAAATTAGCTAAAGATGGAGGGAGATTACCACAAGAGAACCATCTGGTCAGCTATGATGAAGCCAAATCCATCATCAAAGGCCAGTATCATGAAAAATGGAAGCAAACCCAAAGTATAACGAGAGGGACGGATACCTCCAACTATCAAGGAGGGATCAAGTCATCATACTTCGTCAACGCACTGGCCACATGACATAATATAATAACATGACAACAAAATATGTTCTACAGGATTGTCCCCAGTACACAGACCTGAGAAGGACAATGTAGTCCACACTCATCTCCCTGGAAGAGAAACTAAACGGGGCAACCGAATCACTGAAACAGACCGCTGCCTTTTTAAGAGAGTCCGGAGTTTTAGTCTGAATGAGCCATGATCGCAGAAGTAGAAGAACCTTCGTTAATTGTTTTTTTTTTTTTTTTTTTTTGGTATGTCTTTTTTGTTGTTGGTTGTTAGGAACATCATCACTGCACACGGGGACGAATTCATAGATGCTCTGATATTCACTTCTAGAATCTCGAAGAAAATTCTGAGGAAAAAAGACAGACCGATAAGCTAGCACTCCGTAAGACGTTCTGGACCAACGTTGTGGTAGATTTTAGCTCACATGTTTACCCGTGCAGCGACCTAAATGTTATGGAACACTTTTTTCCATTTTAACTTCTGTTGATTTATTTTTTAACGTGCACGAGTGCGCAAGGAACCTCCTTTTATTGCCGTTATCCGAGACTAGACATCGAGTTCTGGGGAGGGTAACGTCACGAAGAAACTACAGATCAATCGCTCCTATTTTTTAGAAGAATGTTGAAAGTTCCCCGGACAGCGAAAAAGACCAACGAGGAAATTCTTATAGAGGCCAATACAAAAAGGGAGCTACTAAGAAACATCAGAAAGAAACAATCAACATTTTTTCGGGCACATCATGAGAAGAGGAAAGTTGAAACGCATGGTTACAACTGACAAAATAAACGAAAAGAGAGATCGTGGACGACATAAAGAGAAAATACTGGATAGCTTGGTGTCATGCCATGGAAAATAGTCAACAACAGAATTGATTCAACGCAATGTGGATAGAAGATTGTGGAAGGACATGAATTGCCTACACCAACTGTTATGGCACATAATGATGATGATGAATTTTGAGAAATCACCACCGCCTATGGTTAGCTTTGAACGAGCCTTCCTGTCCAGAGGTCGACGTTGTATCTCTAAATTATCCATCCCCCAGAGGTCAACGTTGTATCTCTAAATTACCCATCCCCCAAAGGTCGACGTTGTATCTCTAGATTATCCATCCCCCAAAGGTCGACAGCAGAACTCTCTATACTGTACAAAAGATGCTGACAAACACCTATACATCCAGTGGAACACCAATTCTAGACAAATCTGGATTAATGCTAACAACAAGCGCAGACATAAAAGCCCGTTGGGCGGAACACTTCAAAGAAATTCTTAACCGTCCACCACCTCACAGTTTATAGATTTTGAAGCTGAAACACCAGCAGCAGAATTAGATGTAAATTTAGATGACTTCACCTTGAGTGAAATAGAAACCACCTTAAAGCTAATGACCAATAACAAGGCTGCTGGAGAGGATAAGTTAACAGCTGAGATCCTCAAGGCAATTGATAGCCATAATTTAATACATCTCCAAAAAATGTTCAACATCATTTGGAAAACAGAGAAGACGCCTCATATATGGAAAAAAGGAATCATTGTTAAGATCCCAAAAAAGGGCAATCTTAGAGATTGTAACAACTGGAGAGGCGTGACACTTTTGTCAGTTGCCTCAAAGTTATTCTGTAAAATCATCCTAAATAGAATAAAGGATTCAATAGATACAGTAATGCGTGAAGAACAGGCTGGGTTTAGAAAAGGGAGAAGCTGTCTTGACCACATTTTCACTCTACGACTTATATTGGAGGAACACATTGAAAAGCAAAAACCTTTTGTACTTAACTTCATCGACTTCAAAAAAGCATTTGATAGTATTCATGGAGATTCTTTGTGGAAAATTCTGAAGCAATATGGCTTACCATCAAAAATCATAAATATTATCAAAGACATGTATGATGGTTACACATGTGCAGTTCGAACAGAGGAAGGACTGAGCGAATGTTTCCCAATAGAAACTGGGGTTAAACAAGGATGTATTTTATCGCCCTTGTTATTTGGAATTGTTATGGACTTCATAATGAAGAAATGCTGCACTGGTAATAAAGGCATCGAATGGATACAAGGAGACCATTTGGAGGACCTCGACTTTGCTGATGACATAGTTCTCATCAGCAGTCAGATAAAAACGATGCAGGAAAACACAAATGAACTATCATCAATAGCCAGCAAAATTGGGCTTGAGGTCAATCATGAAAAGACTAAAGTCATGAAAAGTTTAATTCCAACAAGTGACAAAATATACATGGAAAACAAACCAGTAGAAGAGATCGATCACTTTATCTATCTTGGAAGTCACATTGATCGAGAAGGGGATACGAGCAAAGAAATTAGAATCAGACTGGCTAAAGCAGCAATGTCTTTCAGAAGCCTTGAAAAGTTGTGGAAATCAAAACTCATTAGCACAAACACAAAACTTAGGCTATTCAAATCAAATGTACTATCAACCCTTACGTATGCGTGTGAAAGCTGGAAAACAACAAGAGATATAGAAACAAAGTTGAATGCATTCGAAAATAAATGTCTAAGGAAAATACTTGGTATAGAATGGAACGAATTCAAAACAAACGAGGAAATTAGAGAAATCGCCAATCAACCACTAATATCTTCAGTAATAAAGAAAAGACGATGGTCATACGTTGGACATGTGATGAGAAGAGATAATAATCGAATAGCAAAGCAAGCCCTCATATGGGAAACAACAGGTAAAAGAAAAAAAGGAAGACCCAGGGAGACACTGAGAAGAACATTGATGAGAGAGGCAAGAGCAGCAGGAATCGGCTCCCTCAATGAGATAGAACTGCTTGCACAGAACAGAGACAGATGGCGAGATTTGATAAAATATCTTTAAAAGAAAACTGCTAGAACAAAAATTCATATAGGAGAAGGTGTATCTTGGTCTACGCCCTATGGGCCGGTTACGGCTCGAAAGGTCAATAGATAGATAGATAGAAAGGTCGACGTTGTATCTCTAAATTATCCATCCCCCAAAGGTCGACGTTGTATCTCTAAATTATCCATCCCCCAAAGGTCGACGTTGTATCTCTAAATTATCCATCCCCCAAAGGTCGACGTTGTATCTCTAAATTACCTATCCCCCAAAGGTCGACGTTGTATCTCTAAATTACCTATCCCCCAAAGGTCGACGTTGTATCTCTAAATTATCCATCCCCCAAAGGTCGACGTTGTATCTCTAAATTACCCATCCCTCGATTTACTTTAGACTGGCTGTAGTATTTTCAGCCCCTTTCTATACAACTATCATGTTTGAATGGCTGCCGCAGAATTATAGTCTGCTGTCTGATTGTCCAAGATTAAAATTAATATGTCACGACTGGCTCCACGCTGAAGAACTTTCTTTTCTTGCTTCCATTGTTGGAGATAGATTGAATAATACATTTTTCCCCCTCCATTTTTCATTCTTTAAAATAAGCACTCAGAATGAGAGCCACCCTTATGAGCGTGAAGATGGGGTAAAACTTAAATAAATTGATGTTGCCAACCCTTTACACTTACTGAATCTTCCAATAGAAACAGCAACATTTTCGGCCGATATTATGTGATTTCAGTTTTTCTCAACAAGTACTGTAAAGTCACATAGGTGGAGTTGACGTTTGTGGTTTTTTTATGTTAAACATATGTGACATCGACAGTCTTCATTGCTCAAAACTAATGGGACTGAATTTAAAACACCGATTCTAGGAGTCTCATTAAGCTCCGTTCAAATCATAATAAAACTCTAACGTTATTGGGCATTGTTTTCGAGTGTCTATCCACATATCTTTGATACGATATACACAGATGTTTGATACGATATACACAGATGTTTATTGCGATATACACAGATGTTTATTAGGATATTACACAGGTGTTTGATACGATATACAATGATGTTTGTTACGATATACACAGATGTTTGTTACGGTATACACAGATATTTGATACTATATACAAAGATGTTTGTTACGATATACACAGATGTTTGTTACGATATACACAGATGTTTGTTGCGATATACACAGATGTTTGTTACGATATACACAGATGTTTGTTACGATATACACAGATGTTTGTTACGATATACACAGATGTTTGTTACGATATACACAGATGTTTGTTACGATATACACAGATATTTGTTACGATATACACAGATGTTTGATACGATATACACAGATATTTGTTGCGATATACACAGATGTTTGTTACGATATACACAGGTGTTTGTTACGATATACACAGATGTTTGATACTATATACACAGATGTTTGATACAATATACATAGATATTTGTTACGATATACCCAGATGGTTGTTACGATATAACACATATGTTTGATACTATATACCCAGATGTTTGTTACGATATAACACATATGTTTGATACTATATACACAGATGTTTGTTACGATATACACAGATGTTTGATACGATATAACACATATGTTTGATACTATATACACAGATGTTTGTTACGATATACACACAGTTGTTTGATACGATATACACAGATGTTTGATACGATATACACAGATGTTTGTTACGATATACACAGGTGTTTGTTACGATATAACACAGATGTTTGATACGATATACACAGGTGTTTGTTACGATATAACACAGATGTTTGATACGATATAACACAGGTGTTTGTTACGATATACACAGGTGTTTGTTACGATATACACAGATGTTTGATACGATATACACAGATGTTTGTTACGATATACACAGATGTTTGATACGATATAACACAGATGTTTGATACTATATACACAGATGTTTGTTACGATATACACAGATGTTTGTTACGATATAACACAGATGTTTGATACTATATACACAGATGTTTGTTACGATATACACAGATGTTTGTTACAATATACATAGATATTCGTTACTATATACTCAGATGTTTGATACGATAAACACAGATGTTTGATACGATATACACAGACATTTGTTACGATATACTCAGATGTTTGATACGATACACACAGATATTTGTTACAATATACTCAGATGTTTGATACGATATACACAGATATTTGTTTCCATCTCAAAGTGGGTGGATGTATTTGAGTTCTTATTTTATAAATCTGGCAGCGATTATGGATGAAGATGTCCTGAGTGTAGAATATTCGACTTATTTTTAAAATTGATATTTCATGGAATTGGTTACAATTTGGATACCAGCGACAAAACGCAGAGGAGTTTAATAAAAGTAAACATTTATATATAAACGATATTTTAGTAGTTATTGCTCAGTAATAAAAAAAAAGGATAAAATTGGGTAAATTTCATCAAATTGTTTAAATAGGCCAAGTATCAACACTATTGAAAAACAAAGCAATAACTACGGAAGCAAAAAGGGCAATATACAAATCAATTTTTCTACCAACTCTGTGCTATCAGTGCCAGAATTGGACGCTGGACTCTAGAACAATAAGAAAGATAACGACCACCGAAATGAAATGTGTCAGAAGAATGACAGGAAACAGCTTAAGAGACAGAGTAAGAAACACTGACCTGAGGAAGAAACTCGAAATTGAACCAGCCATCGAATACATAAAGAAACAACAGATAAATTGGTTCGGCCACATAACAAGACAAAAAGAACTAACAATGACTCAAAGAGCCTTAAATAAACGGTACGAAAACGCCAGATTAAGAGGAAGACCGAGAAAGAGATGGATAAAGGGAATACTAGAGTCACTAGGAGGAATAACATCAGAAGAGGCCAACAGAAGAGCAAAGAATCGCAGATTGTTTCTCCCCTCGACGCCAACGGCAGCAGAGGAAGGATAGAAGAAGAATAGAAGAAGAAAATTGTTTAAATTAATATTATAATTTAAATATTAAATTATTATTTTATTTATATTTTAAATATTTATTAAATATTAAGCAATATTCAATTTTTAACCACAAATTATTTAAAATACACATTCTTATAAACACATTGAATGTTTAATGGAAGTGACATGTGTATTTATCTGCCTGGAAAGACACAAATAACAAAATTAACTAAACTTATTAAAGGTAAAGGTAAAGTATAAGGCTTGAATCAGCGTCTTAGCACGCGAGTTTTCACCCATATGTGCTCTGCTGCCGTTCGGAGACTTCTGGATATTGTCGCTTCGACTCACGATGCAAGGCCATATTCCTCACCTTCCCAGAGTACTACCCTGGTACCCATTTCTGAATGCGGCTGGGTCAACCGCGGGGGTATTTTTTTTTCCAACCACGAATACAACGCACATTGCTTCTAGCGGGAATCGAACACGGGTTGTCCGAACGTCGGTAGCCCAGTCGGGTGGTTTTCCCAATTAGGGTACCCACTTACTAAAGTATCAATGACTAATAACTGTGATAAAATCTTCTCGGCAGTGGCCATAAACATGACAACAGATGGATATCTATGGAGCCACTCTGCTACCATTAGTTGAACTCTTTACGTTTCTTTATTCTTTCTTTCTTTATATATATATTACGACATTTTTGAAAACCAAGTTGTCTTCCCTCTTCGATCCCTACTTGCTTGGCCACACTAGACAGGTTAGTCTGTTAAAAGAAGCACCACGGAGAGGTGAAACAGGGCCTGGATGGTTCTGGTTTACCGATCCTGGCGCAAGCCACCAGCTGTGGGTCGCTGACAACTTTCAGCTCTGGCGCTATGAGGTGCACCTTCGCCTCCGGGTAGACGTGTGATATTATAATTTCAATATCTGGTTGACGCACCAAGATGGACGCTTGTTTGCGTTCGAGCCATGATGTAAACAATGTTGACTTTGCTTGTCTCCAACGGTTTGTCTCATTCTATTAGAGAACATCACGCTATCTGTTATTATAGCGAGTTGGCGGATTTTTATAAATGTAATCACGGGTTTGATAATAAATGTTTGTGCACAGTTCGTTAACCATTGCTGTAGATCAAGTCTTTATTCTGCTGGCTTCGTCCGCGGCCTTGGAAGCTAATGACCTAACTTGTGCAGGCGGTTGGTTTGGGGCAAATTGTACGTTACAATGTCACTGCTATAATGACTCAGTTTGTGACAAAACTACAGGGACATGTCCAAACAATGACAGTTGTCAGCACGAATATTTCGGACCCCAGTGTCAGTACTAGGATCTCGTGTACAAATAGGCCCAAAAATCTGAACCTACTTTCCTGTTTGATAACAACGACGCCACATGTAACCCGGACAAAAATTCTACATCAGTTGAGGCAAATCTCAATCAATCTTTGCCGTTCTCCTGGTTTAGGATTTATGTGAATGACTTAACCAATCCGGACAGTTTCACGGTAAAACTAAATGGTTCTGCCTCATGTAACAATGAATCAAGGTTTGTAGTTAGTCAGCACGAGATTGATGTCTTTTGCTCTGGGGCTGGTCTGATCAACAAGTTACGGATTGAAGGGGGAAGGGGTGATAGTTGCAAAT
This sequence comes from Megaustenia siamemsis, assembly GCA_032433765.1. NCBI lineage: Eukaryota > Metazoa > Mollusca > Gastropoda > Stylommatophora > Ariophantidae > Megaustenia > Megaustenia siamemsis. The sequence goes on along the minus strand of JAVIAB010000047.1, from coordinate 70,179,731 downwards.
ATCTGCTCCATCTACATTGGCGGGGGTCGAAATGTGGCTCTCAAACAGAACACAAACCATACCGACACATTTAATGCTTGTTATACAGGAGACGGATGTGGACCAGAGGCCGCAGTTAATGGCAAAACAAAGACCAATCTCTATGACAATGACTGCACACACACACACAATTGAGAAGTGGAACCAATCCTGTTTACTGGTATCTGAACTTTGCCACGCCCCAGAAGATTCACACCATTCGAATCTATCATCGAGCTAGCACTATGACTCGGGTAAAGAATGCCACTCTAAAGGCTTCCTCTGACAGTGGCGGCGTAGTGTTCCAGTATAATGATATATCATACCCTAATGTTTCTGTGAACACTATTGTAGTCACCACACAAACGCCAATGGCACACATTAAGATTGAGTTCTCACCGACCATTTCGCAGGCCGACAGTGCACTGACGGTGTGTGAGGTGCAAACATTTACAGACACCTATTGTCTGGACGGGCATTCTGGGTCGTTTTATGAAGTGTGTAGTGGGTGTAGCAAAGGCTGCAACGTCATCATCGGTACGTGTCACGGCAACTGTTCACGTGGGATCTATGGACACGGCTGCTCCAGGTCTTGTCTCAGTGTCTGTCCTTTATGTGAGAAAAATCCGGAAAATGCCTACATTGTAGACATCCTGGATATACCTGTAATGACACATATCCCGATGGTAATTTTGGGCTACAGTGCGAACAGACGTGTTCTGATGGCTGTGACATCATATGTGGCCCGGAACGTGCAGACTGTACGTGCAAGGAAACGTACTACGGGTCAGACTGCACTTTCAAATGTTCGGACAACTGTTTCAACGACACCTGTGAACAGTCAACTGGGAACTGTACATGCAAGGGAACGCTCTACGGGTCAGACTGTACTCTCAAATCTCCGGACAACTGTTTGAACGGAACATGTGAACAGTTAACCGAGCCATCGCTCAATTCTCAGTGTATATCCGTGTTAGTCGTAGCTCATATCTTAGTGGGTGCCTGCGATAGCCATGGCTGATATCTTAGTGGGTGTATGTGCTGGCCATGGCCCATATCTTAGTGTGTGTCTGGGCTGGCCATGATTTATATCTTAGTGTGTGTGTGTGTGTGCTGGCCATGGTTCATATCTTAGTGTATATCCGTGCTAGCCATGGCTCATATCTTGGTGGGTGTCTGTGCTGGCCCGGGTTTATATCTTAGTGTGTGTCTGTGCTGGCCATGGTTCATATCTTAGTGTATTTCCGCGCTAGACATGGTTCATATCTTGGAGTGTTTCCGTGAAGCCATGGCTCATATCTTAATGTGTTTCTGTGCTAGCCATGGCTCATATCTTAGCTTGTATGTGTGTGTGTTTGTGTGCTAGCCATGGCTCATATCTTGGTGTGTGTCATGTTAGTCATATCTCATATCTTGGTGTGTCCGTGTTAATCATGTCTCATATCTTTATGTGTGTCTGTGTTTAGTCATATCTCATATCTTAGTGTGCATCTGTGTTAGTCATGTGTCATATCTTTGTGTGTGCATGTTTGGGTTACTGACATCTCATATCTTTGTGTGCATGTTTATGTCAGTCATATCTCATATCTTTGTGTGTACATGTCTGTGTTTGTCACATCTCATATCCTTGTGTGTGCATGGCTGTATTAGTCACATCTCATATCTTTGTGTGTGCATATCTATATTAGCCATATCTCATATCTTTGTGTGCGCATGTCTATGTCAGTCATATCTCATATCTTTGTGTGCATGTCTATGTTAGTCATGTGTCATATCTTTGTGTGTGCATATCTATGTCAGTCATATCTCATATCTTTGTGTGCATGTCTATGTTAGGCATGTGTCATATCTTTGTGTGCATGTCTATGTTAGTCATGTGGCATATCTTTGCGTGTATGTCTGTGTTAGTCATATCTCATATCTTGATGTGTGTCAGTGTTAGTCATGCCTCGTATCGATGTGTGCATGTCTGTGTTAGTCACATCTCATATCTTTGTGTGTGCATGTCTGTGTTAGTCACCTCTAGTGACTCGGGCAGATAGTGCTCGTAAACCTGGGAGGGCCGACCATCTAAGGGCAGAATCCCCCTATTGCAGGAAGATCGAGGACAATCAAAGGCTAAGGAAAGCAAACCTGAATAAAATACTGGCTGAAATCTGATGCACTGGGCCACTGGCGCAGAACACAGTGCAACGTTTTAACGGGTGTTCAATCAGATTGGATCTGGCAGACTCTAATTGTGATGTTCTGTCTGTGGGGGCGATCAACACACTTAACCTCACAGCTGACTTCATGTGAGAGTCTGGAATCCTTACTGATTGAGTCATGAACGCAGAGAGAGAGAGAGAGAGAGAGAGAGAGAGAGAGAGAGAGAGAGAGAGAGAGAATTACGTGTGTTTGATGTTTCGGATTTTGGAAATAGATGGTGCCTTGGGTCTGAAAACGAATTAATTTACTTTCCATTATTTCTAAAGGGGAACATTTAATCGGACAATCCTTGAATAGCGGCATGACAAATGACATGGCTTAGTTACATTATTGCTTAAAGAAAATACAAAGAGAGAGAGAGCGAGAGGAAGGGAGAGAAGGAGAGAGAGAAAATGAGAGAGAGAGAGAGAGAGAGGTGTGTGGGAAAGTTTCAGCACAACTTTTTGCACTTTACTTACGTCAGTTTACATTATTATGTTATTGTTGTTATAAATGTCAGCATACCGGATCTTCTAAAAAAAAAGGAAAAAAACAATCTTTACAGCATTTTCCCATTACTGGGTCTGGTGGTATAGGTAGGGTGGGGGGGGGGGGTGGGAGAGGGGGGGGTGGAGAGACTTATAGGACCGGAGAATAAAGTCAAGTGTAGTCGCCGCGAGCGGAGAATAAAGTCATGTGTAGTCGCCGCGACCGGAGAATAAAGTCAAATGTAGTCGCCGCGAGCGGAGAATAAAGTCTAATGTAGTCGCCGCGAGCGGAGAATAAAGTCAAATGTACTCACCGCGACCGGAGAATAAAGTCAAGTGTAGTCGCCGCGACCCAAGTGTAGTCGCCGCGAGCGGAGAATAAAGTCAAGTGTAGTCGCCGCGACAGGAGAATAAAGGTAAGTGTAGTCGCCGCGAACGGATAATAAAGTCAAGTGTTGTCGCCGTGACAGGAGAATAAAATCAAGTGTATTCGCCGCGACCGTAGAATAAAGTCAAGAGTAGTCGCCGCGACCGGAGAATAAAGCCAAGTGTAGTCGCCGCGAGCGGAGAATAAAGTCAAGTGTAGTCACCGCGACCGGAGAATAAAGTCAAGTGTAGTCGCCGCGACCCATGTGTAGTCGCCGCGAGCGGAGAATAAAGTCAAGTGTAGTCGCCGCGACAGGAGAATAAAGGTAAGTGTAGTCGCCGCGAACGGAGAATAAAGTCAAGTGTTGTCGCCGTGACAGGAGAATAAAATCAAGTGTATTCGACGCGACCGGAGAATAAAATCAAGAGTAGTCGCCGCGACCGGAGAATAATGTCAAGTGTAGTCGCCGCGAGCGGAGAATAAAGTCAAGTGTAGTCGCCGCGAGCGGAGAATAAAGTGAAATGTAATCGCCGCGAGGGGAGAATAAAGTGAAATGTAGTCGCCGCGACCGGAGAATAAAGTCAAATGTAGTCGCCGCGAGCGGAGAATAAAGTCAAATGTAGTCGCCGCGAGCGGAGAATAAAGTCAAATGTAGTCGCCGCGAGCGGAGAATAAAGTCAAGTGTAATCGCCGCGAGCGGAGAATAAAGTCAAATGTAATCGCCGCGAGCGGAGAGTAAAGTGAAATGTAGTCGCCGCGACCGGAGAATAAAGTCAAATGTAGTCGCCGCGAGCGGAGAATAAAGTCAAATGTAGTCGCCGCGAGCGGAGAATAAAGTCAAATGTAGTCGCCGCGAGCGGAGAATAAAGCCAAGTGTAGTCGCCGCGAGCGGAGAATAAAGTCAAATGTAGTCGCCGCGAGCGGAGAATAAAGTCAAATGTAGTCGCCGCGAGCGGAGAATAAAGCCAAGTGTAGTCGCCGCGAGCGGAGAATAAAGTCAAATGTAGTCGCCGCGACCGGAGAATAAAGTCAAATGTAGTCGCCGCGAGCGGAGAATAAAGTCAAATGTAGTCGCCGCGAGCGGAGAATAAAGTTAAAGTGTAGTCGCCGCGAGCGGAGAATAAAGTCAAATGTAGTCGTCGCGAGCGGAGAATAAAGTCAAGTGTAATCGCCGCGAGCGGAGAATAAAGTCAAATGTAGTCGCCGCGAGCGGAGAATAAAGTCAAATATAGTCGCCGCGAGCGGAGAATAAAGCCAAGTGTAGTCGCCGCGACCGGATAATAAAGTCACATGTAGTTGCCGCGAGCGGAGAATAAAGTCAAGTTTAGTCGCCGCGAGCGGAGAATAAAGTCAAATGTAGTCGCCGCGAGCGGAGAATAAAGTCTAATGTAGTCGCCGCGAGCGGAGAATAAAGTCAAATGTACTCACCGCGACCGGAGAATAAAGTCAAGTGTAGTCGCCGCGACCCAAGTGTAGTCGCCGCGAGCGGAGAATAAAGTCAAGTGTAGTCGCCGCGACAGGAGAATAAAGGTAAGTGTAGTCGCCGCGAACGGATAATAAAGTCAAGTGTTGTCGCCGTGACAGGAGAATAAAATCAAGTGTATTCGCCGCGACCGTAGAATAAAGTCAAGAGTAGTCGCCGCGACCGGAGAATAAAGTCAAGTGTAGTCGCCGCGAGCGGAGAATAAAGTCAAGTGTAGTCGCCGCGAGCGGAGAATAAAGTGAAATGTAATCGCCGCGAGCGGAGAATAAAGTGAAATGTAGTCGCCGCGAGCGGAGAATAAAGTCAAATGTAGTCGCCGCGAGCGGAGAATAAAGTCAAATGTAGTCGCCGCGAGCGGAGAATAAAGTCAAATGTAGTCGCCGCGAGCGGAGAATAAAGTCAAGTGTAATAGCCGCGAGCGGAGAATAAAGTCAAGTGTAATCGCCGCGAGCAGAGAATAAAGTGAAATGTAGTCGCCGCGACCGGAGAATAAAGTCAAATGTAGTCGCCGCGAGCGGAGAATAAAGTCAAATGTAGTCGCCGCGAGCGGAGAATAAAGTCAAATGTAGTCGCCGCGAGCGGAGAATAAAGTCAAATGTAGTCGCCGCGAGCGGAGAATAAAGCCAAGTGTAGTCGCCGCGAGCGGAGAATAAAGTCAAATGTAGTCGCCGCGAGCGGAGAATAAAGTCAAATGTAGTCGCCGCGAGCGGAGAATAAAGTCAAATGTAGTCGCCGCGAGCGGAGAATAAAGTCAAATATAGTCGCCGCGAGCGGAGAATAAAGCCAAGTGTAGTCGCCGCGAGCGGAGAATAAAGTCAAATGTAGTCGCCGCGAGCGGAGAATAAAGTCAAATGTAGTCGCCGCGAGCGGAGAATAAAGCCAAGTGTAGTCGCCGCGAGCGGAGAATAAAGTCAAATGTAGTCGCCGCGACCGGAGAATAAAGTCAAATGTAGTCGCCGCGAGCGGAGAATAAAGTTAAAGTGTAGTCGCCGCGAGCGGAGAATAAAGTCAAATGTAGTCGTCGCGAGCGGAGAATAAAGTCAAGTGTAATCGCCGCGAGCGGAGAATAAAGTCAAGTGTAATCGCCGCGAGCGGAGAATAAAGTCAAATGTAGTCGCCGCGAGCGGAGAATAAAGTCAAATATAGTCGCCGCGAGCGGAGAATAAAGCCAAGTGTAGTCGCCGCGACCGGATAATAAAGTCAAATGTAGTTGCCGCGAGCGGAGAATAAAGTCAAGTTTAGTCGCCGCGAGCGGAGAATAAAGTCAAATGTAGTCCCTGCGAGCGGAGAATAAAGTCAAGTTTAGTCGCCGCGACCGGAGAATAAAGTCACATGTAGTCGCCGCGAGCGGAGAATAAAGCCAAGTGTAGTCGCCGCGAGCGGAGAATAAAGTCAAGTGTAGTCGCCGCGACCGGAGAATAATGTCAAATGTAGTCGCCGCGAGCGGAGAATAAAGTCTAATGTAGTCGCCGCGAGCGGAGAATAAAGTCAAATGTAGTCACCGCGACCGGAGAATAAAGTCAAGTGTAGTCGCCGCGACCCATGTGTAGTCGCCGCGAGCGGAGAATAAAGTCAAGTGTAGTCGCCGCGACAGGAGAATAAAGGTAAGTGTAGTCGCCGCGAACGGAGAATAAAGTCAAGTGTTGTCGCCGTGACAGGAGAATAAAATCAAGTGTATTCGACGCGACCGGAGAATAAAGTCAAGAGTAGTCGCCGCGACCGGAGAATAATGTCAAGTGTAGTCGCCGCGAGCGGAGAATAAAGTCAAGTGTAGTCGCCGCGAGGGGAGAATAAAGTGAAATGTAATCGCCGCGAGGGGAGAATAAAGTGAAATGTAGTCGCCGCGACCGGAGAATAAAGTCAAATGTAGTCGCCGCGAGCGGCGAATAAAGTCAAATGTAGTCGCCGCGAGCGGAGAATAAAGTCAAATGTAGTCGCCGCGAGCGGAGAATAAAGTCAAGTGTAATCGCCGCGAGCGGAGAATAAAGTCAAATGTAATCGCCGCGAGCGGAGAGTAAAGTGAAATGTAGTCGCCGCGACCGGAGAATAAAGTCAAATGTAGTCGCCGCGAGCGGAGAATAAAGTCAAATGTAGTCGCCGCGAGCGGAGAATAAAGTCAAATGTAGTCGCCGCGAGCGGAGAATAAAGCCAAGTGTAGTCGCCGCGAGCGGAGAATAAAGTCAAATGTAGTCGCCGCGAGCGGAGAATAAAGTCAAATGTAGTCGCCGCGACCGGAGAATAAAGTCAAATGTAGTCGCCGCGAGCGGAGAATAAAGTCAAATGTAGTCGCCGCGAGCGGAGAATAAAGTTAAAGTGTAGTCGCCGCGAGCGGAGAATAAAGTCAAATGTAGTCGTCGCGAGCGGAGAATAAAGTCAAGTGTAATCGCCGCGAGCGGAGAATAAAGTCAAATGTAGTTGCCGCGAGCGGAGAATAAAGTCAAGTTTAGTCGCCGCGAGCGGAGAATAAAGTCAAATGTAGTCGCCGCGAGCGGAGAATAAAGTCTAATGTAGTCGCCGCGAGCGGAGAATAAAGTCAAATGTACTCACCGCGACCGGAGAATAAAGTCAAGTGTAGTCGCCGCGACCCAAGTGTAGTCGCCGCGAGCGGAGAATAAAGTCAAGTGTAGTCACCGCGACAGGAGAATAAAGGTAAGTGTAGTCGCCGCGAACGGATAATAAAGTCAAGTGTTGTCGCCGTGACAGGAGAATAAAATCAAGTGTATTCGCCGCGACCGGAGAATAAAGTTAAGAGTAGTCGCCGCGACCGGAGAATAAAGTCAAATGTAGTCGCCGCGAGCGGAGAATAAAGCCAAGTGTAGTCGCCGCGAGCGGAGAATAAAGTCAAATGTAGTCGCTGCGACCGGAGAATAAAGTCAAATGTAGTCGCCGCGAGCGGAGAATAAAGTCAAATGTAGTCGCCGCGAGCGGAGAATAAAGTTAAAGTGTAGTCGCCGCGAGCGGAGAATAAAGTCAAATGTAGTCGTCGCGAGCGGTGAATAAAGTCAAGTGTAATCGCCGCGAGCGGAGAATAAAGTCAAATGTAGTTGCCGCGAGCGGAGAATAAAGTCAAGTTTAGTCGCCGCGAGCGGAGAATAAAGTCAAATGTAGTCGCCGCGAGCGGAGAATAAAGTCTAATGTAGTCGCCGCGAGCGGAGAATAAAGTCAAATGTACTCACCGCGACCGGAGAATAAAGTCAAGTGTAGTCGCCGCGACCCAAGTGTAGTCGCCGCGAGCGGAGAATAAAGTCAAGTGTAGTCGCCGCGACAGGAGAATAAAGGTAAGTGTAGTCGCCGCGAACGGATAATAAAGACAAGTGTTGTCGCCGTGACAGGAGAATAAAATCAAGTGTATTCGCCGCGACCGGAGAATAAAGTCAAGAGTAGTCGCCGCGACCGGAGAATAAAGTCAAGTGTAGTCGCCGCGAGCGGAGAATAAAGTGAAATGTAGTCGCCGCGACCGGAGAATAAAGTCAAATGTAGTCGCCGCGAGCGGAGAATAAAGTCAAATGTAGTCGCCGCGAGCGGAGAATAAAGTCAAATGTAGTCGCCGCGAGCGGAGAATAAAGTCAAATGTAGTCGCCGCGAGCGGAGAATAAAGCCAAGTGTAGTCGCCGCGAGCGGAGAATAAAGTCAAATGTAGTCGCCGCGAGCGGAGAATAAAGTCAAATGTAGTCGCCGCGAGCGGAGAATAAAGTCAAATGTAGTCGCCGCGAGCGGAGAATAAAGTCAAATATAGTCGCCGCGAGCGGAGAATAAAGCCAAGTGTAGTCGCCGCGAGCGGAGAATAAAGTCAAATGTAGTCGCCGCGAGCGGAGAATAAAGTCAAATGTAGTCGCCGCGAGCGGAGAATAAAGCCAAGTGTAGTCGCCGCGAGCGGAGAATAAAGTCAAATGTAGTTGCCGCGACCGGAGAATAAAGTCAAATGTAGTCGCCGCGAGCGGAGAATAAAGTTAAAGTGTAGTCGCCGCGAGCGGAGAATAAAGTCAAATGTAGTCGTCGCGAGCGGAGAATAAAGTCAAGTGTAATCGCCGCGAGCGGAGAATAAAGTCAAGTGTAATCGCCGCGAGCGGAGAATAAAGTCAAATGTAGTCGCCGCGAGCGGAGAATAAAGTCAAATATAGTCGCCGCGAGCGGAGAATAAAGCCAAGTGTAGTCGCCGCGACCGGATAATAAAGTCAAATGTAGTTGCCGCGAGCGGAGAATAAAGTCAAGTTTAGTCGCCGCGAGCGGAGAATAAAGTCAAATGTAGTCCCTGCGAGCGGAGAATAAAGTCAAGTTTAGTCGCCGCGACCGGAGAATAAAGTCAAGTGTAGTCGCCGCGAGCGGAGAATAAAGTGAAATGTAGTCGCCGCGACCGGAGAATAAAGTCAAATGTAGTCGCCGCGAGCGGAGAATAAAGTCAAATGTAGTCGCCGCGAGCGGAGAATAAAGTCAAATGTAGTCGCCGCGAGCGGAGAATAAAGTCAAATGTAGTCGCCGCGAGCGGAGAATAAAGCCAAGTGTAGTCGCCGCGAGCGGAGAATAAAGTCAAATGTAGTCGCCGCGAGCGGAGAATAAAGTCAAATGTAGTCGCCGCGAGCGGAGAATAAAGTCAAATGTAGTCGCCGCGAGCGGAGAATAAAGTCAAATATAGTCGCCGCGCGCGGAGAATAAAGCCAAGTGTAGTCGCCGCGAGCGGAGAATAAAGTCAAATGTAGTCGCCGCGAGCGGAGAATAAAGTCAAATGTAGTCGCCGCGAGCGGAGAATAAAGCCAAGTGTAGTCGCCGCGAGCGGAGAATAAAGTCAAATGTAGTTGCCGCGACCGGAGAATAAAGTCAAATGTAGTCGCCGCGAGCGGAGAATAAAGTTAAAGTGTAGTCGCCGCGAGCGGAGAATAAAGTCAAATGTAGTCGTCGCGAGCGGAGAATAAAGTCAAGTGTAATCGCCGCGAGCGGAGAATAAAGTCAAGTGTAATCGCCGCGAGCGGAGAATAAAGTCAAATGTAGTCGCCGCGAGCGGAGAATAAAGTCAAATATAGTCGCCGCGAGCGGAGAATAAAGCCAAGTGTAGTCGCCGCGACCGGATAATAAAGTCAAATGTAGTTGCCGCGAGCGGAGAATAAAGTCAAGTTTAGTCGCCGCGAGCGGAGAATAAAGTCAAATGTAGTCCCTGCGAGCGGAGAATAAAGTCAAGTTTAGTCGCCGCGACCGGAGAATAAAGTCAAATGTAGTCGCCGCGAGCGGAGAATAAAGCCAAGTGTAGTCGCCGCGAGCGGAGAATAATGTCAAATGTAGTCGCCGCGAGCGGAGTATAAAGTCAAATGTAGTCACCGCGACCGGAGAATAAAGTCAAGTGTAGTCGCCGCGACCCATGTGTAGTCGCCGCGAGCGGAGAATAAAGTCAAGTGTAGTCGCCGCGACAGGAGAATAAAGGTAAGTGTAGTCGCCGCGAACGGAGAATAAAGTCAAGTGTTGTCGCCGTGACAGGAGAATAAAATCAAGTGTATTCGACGCGACCGGAGAATAAAGTCAAGAGTAGTCGCCGCGACCGGAGAATAATGTCAAGTGTAGTCGCCGCGAGCGGAGAATAAAGTCAAGTGTAGTCGCCGCGAGCGGAGAATAAAGTGAAATGTAATCGCCGCGAGGGGAGAATAAAGTGAAATGTAGTCGCCGCGACCGGAGAATAAAGTCAAATGTAGTCGCCGCGAGCGGAGAATAAAGTCAAATGTAGTCGCCGCGAGCGGAGAGTAAAGTGAAATGTAGTCGCCGCGACCGGAGAATAAAGTCAAATGTAGTCGCCGCGAGCGGAGAATAAAGTCAAATGTAGTCGCCGCGAGCGGAGAATAAAGTCAAATGTAGTCGCCGCGAGCGGAGAATAAAGTCAAGAGTAGTCGCCGCGAGCGGAGAATAAAGTTAAAGTGTAGTCGCCGCGAGCGGAGAATAAAGTCAAATGTAGTCGTCGCGAGCGGAGAATAAAGTCAAGTGTAATCGCCGCGAGCGGAGAATAAAGTCAAGTGTAATCGCCGCGAGCGGAGAATAAAGTCAAATGTAGTCGCCGCGAGCGGAGAATAAAGTCAAATATAGTCGCCGCGAGCGGAGAATAAAGCCAAGTGTAGTCGCCGCGACCGGATAATAAAGTCAAATGTAGTTGCCGCGAGCGGAGAATAAAGTCAAGTTTAGTCGCCGCGAGCGGAGAATAAAGTCAAGTGTAGTCGCCGCGAGCGGAGAATAAAGTCAAATGTAGTTGCCGCGACCGGAGAATAAAGTCAAATGTAGTCGCCGCGAGCGGAGAATAAAGTTAAAGTGTAGTCGCCGCGAGCGGAGAATAAAGTCAAATGTAGTCGTCGCGAGCGGAGAATAAAGTCAAGTGTAATCGCCGCGAGCGGAGAATAAAGTCAAGTGTAATCGCCGCGAGCGGAGAATAAAGTCAAATGTAGTCGCCGCGAGCGGAGAATAAAGTCAAATATAGTCGCCGCGAGCGGAGAATAAAGCCAAGTGTAGTCGCCGCGACCGGATAATAAAGTCAAATGTAGTTGCCGCGAGCGGAGAATAAAGTCAAGTTTAGTCGCCGCGAGCGGAGAATAAAGTCAAATGTAGTCCCTGCGAGCGGAGAATAAAGTCAAGTTTAGTCGCCGCGACCGGAGAATAAAGTCAAATGTAGTCGCCGCGAGCGGAGAATAAAGCCAAGTGTAGTCGCCGCGAGCGGAGAATAATGTCAAATGTAGTCGCCGCGAGCGGAGAATAAAGTCAAATGTAGTCACCGCGACCGGAGAATAAAGTCAAGTGTAGTCGCCGCGACCCATGTGTAGTCGCCGCGAGCGGAGAATAAAGTCAAGTGTAGTCGCCGCGACAGGAGAATAAAGGTAAGTGTAGTCGCCGCGAACGGAGAATAAAGTCAAGTGTTGTCGCCGTGACAGGAGAATAAAATCAAGTGTATTCGACGCGACCGGAGAATAAAGTCAAGAGTAGTCGCCGCGACCGGAGAATAATGTCAAGTGTAGTCGCCGCGAGCGGAGAATAAAGTCAAGTGTAGTCGCCGCGAGCGGAGAATAAAGTGAAATGTAATCGCCGCGAGGGGAGAATAAAGTGAAATGTAGTCGCCGCGACCGGAGAATAAAGTCAAATGTAGTCGCCGCGAGCGGAGAATAAAGTCAAATGTAGTCGCCGCGAGCGGAGAGTAAAGTGAAATGTAGTCGCCGCGACCGGAGAATAAAGTCAAATGTAGTCGCCGCGAGCGGAGAATAAAGTCAAATGTAGTCGCCGCGAGCGGAGAATAAAGTCAAATGTAGTCGCCGCGAGCGGAGAATAAAGTCAAGTGTAGTCGCCGCGAGCGGAGAATAAAGTCAAATGTAGTCGCCGCGAGCGGAGAATAAAGCCAAGTGTAGTCGCCGCGACCGGAGAATAAAGTCAAATGTAGTCGCCACGAGCGGAGAATAAAGTCAAGTGTAGTCGCCGCGAGCGGAGAATAAAGTTAAAGTGTAGTCGCCGCGAGCGGAGAATAAAGTCAAATGTAGTCGTCGCGAGCGGAGAATAAAGTCAAATGTAGTCGCCGCGAGCGGAGAATAAAGCCAAGTGTAGTCGCCGCGACCGGATAATAAAGTCAAATGTAGTTGCCGCGAGCGGAGAATAAAGTCAAGTTTAATCGCCGCGAGCGGAGAATAAAGTCAAATGTAGTCGCCGCGAGCGGAGAATAAAGTCAAATGTAGTCGCCGCGAGCGGAGAATAAAGTCAAGTTTAGTCGCCGCGACCGGAGAATAAAGTCAAATGTAGTCGCCGCGAGCGGAGAATAAAGTCAAGTTTAGTCGCCGCGACCGGAGAATAAAGTCAAATGTAGTCGCCGCGAGCGGAGAATAAAGTCAAATGTAGTCGCCGCGAGCGGAGAATAAAGCCAAGTGTAGTCGCCGCGACCGGAGAATAAAGTCAAATGTAGTCGCCACGAGCGGAGAATAAAGTCAAATGTAATCGCCGCAAGCGGAGAATAAAGTCAAGTGTAGTCGCCGCGAGCGGAAAATATAATCAAGTGTAGTCGCCGCGACCGGAGAATAAAGTCAAGTGTAATCACGGCGACTGGAGAATAAAGTCAAGTGTAGTCGCGCGATCGGAGAATAAAGTCAAGTTTAGTAGGCGCGACCGGAGAATAAAGTCAAGTGTAGTCGCCGCGAGCGGAGAATAAAGTCAAGTGTTGCCGCTGCGAGCAAAGCAACGTTACGACAACGAAAGTTCTTCAATTGGGACAACACAAGCAAAACAACTTTTTTCTCTTACTATAATTTAGCTACTCTATTCTCTTCTTCTTTTTCCCCTTCTTTATTTGCACTTCAGCGTCGAGAGAAGATAAAGTTTTCAATCTTTTGTTATTTTGCTGGTTTCTCCTACTTTTATTGTTTTCCTAGTTTTTATAATATTCCTTCAATCAATCTTTTTCGTGGTCCACCATTCTCCCTGAAGTTGTCGTACTGTTTACTTAAACCGCTTTGTATTGTATTTTGATTTTTCCGTGTTATCATGTGACCGTACCGTTTATCGTTTCTTTCTCTATGCACTCTATGGCGGAAGGTATTCCTAACCTTTTTTTTTTTAATCAACTCTTCACTTCTGATATTATTGATCATGCTGTTTCCTGTCATGTGTCTAACACATCCGACAAATAGTGTAGTGTCTATATTTCTTTTTGTTCTTGAGTCTGGCGTCCAGGTATGGCATTAATAGCACAACGCTGGAGTTTAGATTGTGTTGTAAAGTACCCATTTTGTCTCTAATGTTGTTTTCTTGTTGGACAATAACGGTGACATCTGTCCGATGATTTGACAAGCTTTGGTGCATCTGGAATTTATTTGTGCTGCTTGTGAATTATCTCTTGTCCCTAGTCTTGCAAGATATTTAAATTCCACCACCTTTAACTGCCTAGGGAGCCGCGATAGCTCAGTGGTTAGTGAACTGGACTACAAAGGACGAGGGCTAGGGTTCGATCCCAACCGACGGCTTTCGGGTTCACCCAGCCTTAAATGGGTACCGGATTTTTTTCTGGGAAAGTAAAGCAGCACGGGCGTAATACCGACCACATTACCCCAAAAATCATGTGCTGAAGGTCTGTAAAATATAAGGTCACTAACACCGTATTTCCCTATACGCCACTTGGCGTGACGGGGGTACTTTACTTTACTTTAACTGCCTACTATAATTATGCTGATTTTGTTGTTGTTGTTTGTTTTGTTTTTCTTTTGCGATGGGCTCGCTAACATACAAATGTAGTCCATAAAAAAATGTACAAATGTAGTCCATAAAAAATGTACAAATGTAGTCCATAAAAAATGTACAAATGTAGTCCATAAAAAAATGTACAAATGTAGTCCATAAAAAATGTACAAATGTAGTACATAAAAAATGTACAAATGTAGTCCATAAAAAATGTACAAATGAAGTACATAAAAAATGTACAGATGACCTCCATAAAAAATGTACAAATGTAGTCCATAAAAAATGTACAAATGTAGTCCATAAAAAATATACAAATGTAGTCCATTAAAAAATGTACAAATGTAAGCAATAAAAAAAGAGGGGAGATATATGCACCACTGTCCTAGTTGTGTTCTAACTTGAAAGTGATCTGTGTAGCCTGCTGCAGTTAGTGTAGAGACTTACATTGGTTGGTTAGATCTTGGCTGTCTTCGTATTTTCTAAGTATCTCACATAATTCTTCTCTGTTAACTAGACAGGGCGTTTTATCTTTATCTAGGAGAGATACGTACAGATTTTAATTGTGTTCTGTTGTCCTTTCTGCCATCTGTTTCAAGTGAATGGTGCGACCGTACATCCTCCATTTTTTCAGGAAGTTCATTTGAGATTTGTGATCTCTAGCTCTATAATTGGTCTTAGTTTTTTTGTATATAATTGTGACGTATAACTTCCTTACATGAATGTATAGAGATATTCCTCTGTATTGGTTGTGGCCTCTCTTACTATCCTTCTTTTTCCACATTGGTAAGTTGGTGGTCAGTTCCCAGTCTTCTTGAGTTTTTTATCACCATATTGCGTTGAATATTCGGTGCAGCCATGTAATTCCCGTGTCTCCTGCTACTGCTATTATCTATATTGGTATATCGCCTATCCCTTGTGTTTTATTTCTTGATGCATGTTTTTTTTCCTTTTTAAATTGTTTCCCTTATTATGTTAATTTAAGTATCTCTGCATTCTTTCGTAGTTTTTTGTTGTTGTATATTTGGTTGCTGGTGTATGTTAATTGTCTTCATAATATTCTCTCCAGCCCTGTTGCATTATCTGTTTGTTTCATATTGATTGTACATTTTTTGTCATTTACGTGTTAACTGGGTCTAATGTTCTTTTATCGCTCTTGTTGCTTTTTGCTCTTTTAGAAGTCCTTATAGCTGTTTTAAACTCCTTGCTCATCTTTTGACTGAACTCTGTCCAAATATTTTGCTTTCATTTATTTATAAAAATGTTAAATTTCTTTCGGTGCAAGGCATATTTTTAATTTTCTTCTGGTGTTTTCTTCCTCTTTTCTTCTCCTTCCAATAATAATAATATTTGAACATTTCCTTGTATTTTTTAACTGTTTCTCTGATTGTATCATTTCACTATTGAGGTCAATTCTTCCCTTCTTTTTTCCTTAGTTTTGCTCCACATAGTATTTTTGCATGTTTATTGTTTTCTTAAACTGTTTTCTACCTTCTACTGTGTGTACTTCGTTATGGGGTTCTTTGAATTCCTCTTTTGATTTTTCTTCGAGAGTTTTCCTTGATTCTTAAATTTTTTTTTGGTTTATTTCTATTGTATGTTCATTTTGTTTATTCTGTTCCTGTGTATATCTTCTCTTTAATACTTACTGGTGATCATCATCCATTGATAGTCTGTCCTGTCTATACAACATTGGTAACTGCTGCTGTTTATTCTTTTCTTGTTCTGCGTTCTGATTAGAATAAATCTTTGTTCTCTTTGTTCCGTCTCCCAAGCCTACCGTTAATGTCTCCAATTACTAAAATGTCGACGTTTTTATTAATTTTGTTAACGATTTCATTTAGTATCTCATACAAATCTTCACTGTCTTTGTTTTATTGTTTTACATGGTGCATACATTTGTATAATAATCACCATCAAGTACCATTCCTGCTGACGTAATTGTTCATGTCTCTCCACAACTTTCGATCTCGACAGTTATTTATAATTTCTGTTGTTGACCTTCTGCCAAGCCATTCACTTAAGCTGTCTGGTATCTTTTCTCTTTGTTTCCATCTATCTCTTCGTCCCTCAATTTTCCCAGTTGTCACAATATATTCCAACTGTTCCCTTCCCTTTACATGGCCAAAACAATTATGATAGTTTCTTCGTAATATTTGAAATTAGCTCTCTTTTTGCTTTGGCCTCTTTCGGAACATTTTCATTACTTATTTTAGCTGTCCATAGTATTCTCAACATTCTTCTGTAAAACCACATTTTTACAGCCTCCAGTGATTTTCTTATCTACTGTCCTATTGTCAATTATTCACATCTATATGTTAAGACTGGCTCTACATAACATGTAAGAACACTTTTTCTTGGTTCCTATTGTCAAAAATGTATTGCACTGTATCTTCCTCATTTTTTTTGGAAAGCTGCTTTTGCCTGAGCCATTCTGAATCACACCTCAGTTGCACATCTACCATCTGATGTTAACAATCTTCCCATATATATAAATTCATTATACTGTTTTAATAGTGTTCCACTTGTCGTTATTGTGGATTCCGGTGATGTCTTATTCTTTGTCGTTACCGTTACTTCTGTCTTTCTGCTATTAAGGCTGAGTTCTTTATTTTTGCTTTCCTTCAATATAATGTCTAACATTTCTTGTAACTCGTTTCACTCTTAGCGATTAACTGAATCATCAGCATACCTTAGATTATTTATATTATGACCTCTGATAGTTATTCCAGGCATGTCCCTTATGGATCTTAAAATAATCTCATTATACATATTAAACAAATCTGGTGACAGCACACAACCGTGCCTAAAACCCTGTTTTATTTGTTGAAACATTCCAAATTGATTCTCAGTTCTTATGACCGCGGTTTGTTGCCAGTACATGAAATTTATTATTCTTAGATCTTTTATTTATATGTTTATGCTTTCTAAAATTTTGATTATTTCTCGGTGCTTTACTTTGTCAAATGCTTTGGAATAATCTATGAAACTTAGGTATAGATCTGTTTTCACCTCTATGGCTCTTTCTACTAAAGATCGTATAATGTATATGTCATTGCTCGTTCCTTTACCTCTAACAAAACTATACTGTTCATCGCTAATTTCTGGACTGATTTTGTTTCACACTCTTCGCATGATGATTCTTAGTAATATCTTAGTCACGTGACTCATAAGGCTTATTGTGTGATGATCATCGCCTTACATCGCACGAGATTTCTTTGGTAGTGCTATGAATATTGATTTTAGCAGGTCTTCTGGCATATATCAGATGTTGTAGATATCGTTTAACATTTGTGTTATTGTTTCTATTCTAAAATCACCTATGGCTTCAATCTTCATGAGCTTTTCCTGCTTTCATACAGCGCACATCGTCTTCCACTTTTTCTTTGAGTATTTTGGGCCTTCCCCCTTATCTTTAATGTTTACTTCTGTTTGCTCATCATCATAAAGATCTTTAATGTACTCTGTCCATTGTTCCCTTATGCTTTCTTGTTCAGTCAACCGTTCTAATTCCTTTTATCTTAAACATCCAGTTTTTGATTGCGTTTCTTTCCTGTTAATTCTTCAGTTTGTTTGTTTATAGCTTTGACATCTTTTTTTTGCATTTCAATCTCTTTGCATCTCTGTTTTAGCCATGCTTCTTATGCTTCATTGCATTTTGTTACAATTTCTTTATTTTATCTCTTAGACTTAGCTTTATTATCCTTATTTATTCTTCTTGTATCCATTAGCTGTAAAATGTCATCTGTCATCCATTTCTTTCTTGAATTTGTCCTCACTGATGGTATGAACTCTTTTGATGTTTGCTGTATTGGTCCTTTTGGCATTTCTCACTGTTCAGCAATGCTTTATGTCTTCTCTATTGCATTGTACCGGTTCTGAATTGTGATGCTAGATTTGTCTTGTAAACCTCTTGTCTGATTTGAGCAAACCTAAATTTAACTTAATGTTAACTGAGGTCCGTATTGCTGTTTTTAATTTTACTCTAATCTTTCCAACAACTGGCACATGATCACTATTGCGATCTCTCCTGGTGTAGTTTTCACACATACCAGACTGTTTCTAAATCTTTTGTTTATTATTATGTCGTCATTTGATTACGTGCATTGTCTCATGTGCTTTTCCACGTTAACAGAAGCCTTGGATGTTGCTTATACAAGGTGTTTCCTATCATCATGTTGTGTGTTCTTGCACAGTCAATAAGTTTCTCATCTCTTTCATTTCTCTCCACTAAACCATAATAACCAACCACTTCTTCAACTCGTACCTTTCCTACTTTTGCGTTGAGATCCCCTAGAACTATGGTGTTTTCATGTGGTTTGCATTCACGAAGTGCCATATTAAGCTCGTGGTCAAATTTATGAACTTTTTTCTCTAGACTGTCTGCTGTTGGTGCATAAACTTGTGTGAGATTAATATCTATTGGCTTACCTTTCAATTTCACTAATAGGACTCTGTCAGATTGCCCAAAACGCATTTCACTGTTCTTGCTCTTTCTGCATCCAAAATGATACTTACTCCTCTTTGGTGTTCAGTACCTCCAGAATAGATGATTTTATGTTCATCAGAATATGTCTCTCCTGATCCATTGTTATAACCAAACATATAACCAAAGACATATAACCAAAATAACGCACCAAAATGGCAGCTTATTTATATTCGAGCCATGAACTTAGTTATTGGTCCATAACCAATAACTAAGCAATGTTTACATTGAACAACACGATATATGTTATTGCAGCGAGTTGGCAGATTTTTGAAAATGTTTTCAAGGGTTTGAACATAAATGTTTGTTCACAGTTCGTTAACCTTCGCTGTAGATAAAGTCGTTAATTCGATGGCTTTGTTTCGGACGTTTGGTAGCTAAGGACCTAACTTGTGCAAACGGATGGCATTGGCAAGGATCATTTTGAATCTATGAAGTGGGCTCATTTTGTGTTTAACTCAAAAGCATATGTGCTTTTTAACCAAAGACCCTTTTTTTGGGAACTCAATGAAGATATCCCCGATGGAAGAATAAATTGTACTATTAGTCCCATAAATGGTTCGCTTCCAGAGGTTTATGATGTAAACAAAGCAGTTTTGTCATTGCAAGTGAATAATGTCCACACCTATAATTGGTCAGGATTGTGTAGCAGCTTTATAGCGAACACAGAAAACATCACAGGATTGTGCTGTTCTGAAACAGCTATGCCATGCTACCCTAGAATTGCCTTTAATGGGATTATTGTGACCACAAACCACTCTCCATGTGTGTGCCACATATTTACACCCCAGAAAGAAACACTGAATATAACAACATCATGTGCCGTCTGTGATATTAATGACCACAGACCAGGAGCCTCCAGTATGATTGATACAACTGTTGCACCAAGCATTTCATCAGCAGAGCCATATCTATGGAATGTTAATCTGACATTGTTCTTGAATGATGTCCAAGTTAATGAGACATCAGAATCGTGTGGCGGCAGCTACAAGAAGGGAGCAGAGAACATCAAGTTCTGCTGCTATAAAGGAGACTTGCCTTGCTATCCCAGAATTGCCTTAAATGGGATCACTGTAGTTGAAAACTTCTCCTCTTGTGTAAACTACACATTCACATCTAAGAGTGAATCAGTGAAGGTCACAAAATCATATTCTCTCTGTGGTTTTACTAACTACAGGTCATGTGGCTTCTGTTGGATTGGAAATGATAACTTACCACCACTGTGTGTCTATACGTTTGGAATTGGAGTCATCAATGATGGCCTAACATCATCAAGTGCTATGACGATCATCATTTTCGGGAGGACGTGAACTCCCATGGTATATGGTGGATAGGCGGCAGGAACCATTGAAGGCTATGTCTGAAAAGTGTTCCTTGTTGCAGTTTCCTCATATTCCAAGGCCGGCTTGTTGCAGGAGCTACTGAGTTAAGTGCTCTGTGCACACCGTGAGCTGTGTGTCTCATCCGTTTTGATCCTGCTTCGATATCCCGCTTGTTTACGATGAATGATGATATCGTATGACAGGGAACATTTGGCTGTGTTCACTTTCTGCGCGGTTTGGCCTTATGTCTTTTGGCGTGTGCTGAGACTGCTACGATGGGGACTACAGTTACCTTTCTTTGTTTGGGAGATAAGTTAGTAATTCGGATGATTCCACTGGCACGGGCGGTTGAGCAATACTGGATTTTAATTCGTTTACTGTGATACCGAGGCCTTCCATAACCAATAACCAATCCAGTGTATCTTATTTCACAGTTCCAATAAATGTAAACTCATCCTTTTCATTTCCTGTTTGATGTCCAGTTTTCTGTTCTGAAACTATATAGATGTCTATTTTTTCACGTTTATTAATGCATGGCTCATCCTGCTTAATAATCAATGTAAACTACAGTCTACAATGATCTATGAGTTTGTCATTTCAGTTGAAATTTTCCGAAAGTTGATGAAATCACGATCAGCTTTTCTTAGTCATGCCGAAGACGGCGATACAACGTGTTTACGTCCACTTGACATCTCTGATGAGGCTGTTTATGAAAAGTGGTCATTGGATAAATTCTGTAAAAATAAAAGGATCATTGACGTTTATGGTCATAGAGGTGAACCGGAGGTGGTCAGTGTACAACCATTGATTGTCAAGGGATACGTTTGAAATATTTCATTGTTATTTCTCTCGCGTGATATGAGATAAGAGAATGTGACTATGGGATGTTACCAATATTATTTTTTTAAAGGAAATCCAATACTGCGGTTATCTTTCTTATTTCTTTCATTTGTTTTATCAACAAAGCAGCAAAACTATATCCTACCCTGAATGGTTAATAATCGAATTGGTGTATATCAGCTGAAAGCTAAGTATATCATCGTTATAAATATTTTAATTGCAATAGATTTACCATTGAAAGCTGCAAGGAAATAAATAAACATATGTGCAGAAATATTAGACACATTAACCGCGGAATAAACTTTTTCTCCGTTAATGGCGGCAACCTTATTTTTCCGTGAAAGTAGCGTCGCTTCTTGGTCAATTGTCGTTCTAAGAAGTTGTTTCATCTCAGCATCGCTACATAGACAAGGTGAGGGTGTCCGCTTGAATTTTTTGTTCCTAGTGCGAAAAATTGCATTTAATTATAGTTTACAACTGAAATTTTCTGAAACAGTTAGCTTTGATTTGTGGTAGCCACAACAACCTGTTTTCGATAGCTAGTAAGAAGAGTAATCATGAATGAAATCATTAATGAATTAATGTTTGGCGTAATTTTTTAGTTTTTTATTTTTTTTTATAAAAAGGTTTTTTAAAAATAAAAAGTCTCTCTGAATATATATAAGAATATATTATATAGTAGTATATATAGTTTTGTTAATTAAATATATAAATTGTGATATTTAAAACAATACAAATACAAACAAAAAACATTTGCAATTTATTATCATCGATCATTTTTGAATCGTTTTGTTAATTTTGTATTGTTTGTTGTCTATGTCTGTCAGTTGTGTAGCGGCTATCACTACTTAGTTTAGTTGAGTATTGACTGTATTGGCTCTGTGGTGGTGATCTACTCTACTCATGTACTCACTGAGTCAAACTGCACTGTTTGTGAGTACCCGTAAAGTAAAGTTGTGAGTGAGTTGGAGAAAAAAAATTTAAAAATGTAAATATTTTTTGTAAATAATTCTAAACAATTTAAAAACATATTAGCCAATTAGCTGGAGATAAATATTTTTTTTTATTGATAACAAATTATTTTAAAAATTACTACTGTCAAGTATAGTTTTGTTTTTATCCAATAAATTATTTCAGTTCAGAAGAGTAGTGTACTGTCCACTTGAGTATACATTGCACTTTATTTTGTGGTTCTTAATCTGTCATTAGAAGAATCCTAATTAAAGAGAAACAACGTGAAGGTAAAGTCAAAAGTCCTATGTATATGTTTCCGACACAGCTAGTTCACAATCGTCTTATACCTTTCAGCTCCATGTGGAGCATAGGTTTTGAACAAACACTTTCCAGGCCATTCTGTTTCTTGCTATTCTTTTAAGATTGTTCCATGTGACATGTCTTCCTCATCATCTTTATCTCTGCTTCTGTCTTATTCAAGAATTCCTTGGTCTTCCTCTTTGTCTTTTTCTCTTGGGATGTATAATACTCTCAATTGGCTTCCGCAGTGTGTCCTATCCAACACCATCGCCTTCACTGTATCTCTTTATCCACTCGTATTTGACTGGCACATTTTCATAATTCTATATTAATGATTTTTTCCTGCCATTTCCTTCCTTTTATTCTGCATAAGCATCCATTAATGAAAGTCTGTATTTTCAAGATTGTCATTTTAGTTGTTCTCCATGTTTCACAGCCATATAATAAGGCTGACTAAACATTGGAGTTGAAAATTTTTGTTTTAGTATTTAACCTAATTTTCTTTGGACTTTTATATGTTTCTCAGTGCAACAAATGTTCCTCTTGACCTCTTGCTTTTGATATCCTTATTTTGGCATCATTTTCTGTTATCGTGGTGCCCATTTAATTTTTGACAGAAGATTTTTACAACAGTGTGTGAGTAAGGGATTGAAAGGATGGAGGAAAAGTAGCCAACTCCCATTGACCTGATTAGCACAACAAATTTGCTACTAATGTTTGTTATTATAATATTTTGTCACCGATTTTTACTCAAAAGTATGCATCCTAATGATTACAAATTAATTAGCACTCATCTAAAATTAGGGCATATATAATTTTTCAGGGAAGCACACTATCTATCTATCTATTGACCTTTCGAGCCGTAACCAGCCCATAGGGCGTAGACCAAGATACACCTTCTCCTATATGAATTTTTGTTCTAGCAGTTTTCTTTTAAAGATATTTTATCAAATCTCGCCATCTGTCTCTGTTCTGTGCAAGCAGTTCTATCTCATTGAGGGAGCCGATTCCTGCTGCTCTTGCCTCTCTCATCAATGTTCTTCTCAGTGTCTCCCTGGGTCTTCCTCTTTTTCTTTTACCTGTTGTTTCCCATATGAGGGCTTGCTTTGCTATTCGATTATTATCTCTTCTCATCACATGTCCAACGTATGACCATCGTCTTTTCTTTATTACTGAAGATATTAGTGGTTGATTGGCGATTTCTCTAATTTCCTCATTTGTTTTGAATTCGTTCCATTCTATACCAAGTATTTTCCTTAGACATTTATTTTCGAATGCGTTCAACTTTGTTTCTATATCTCTTGTTGTTTTCCAGCTTTCACACGTATACGTAAGGGTTGATAGTACATTATGTTTCGTCGGAGCGGCCATTGTTCGCACATTCCAGAATCCTATTTTTGTTGTTGTTTTAGGGCCGAAAAAACTATCACTACTATCTACTGCTAATTTACACATTCTGTATCAGGTCTACGTTTCATAAACAACATCGTTTTTACGATAGCGGCTTGTTAAACCTCTGATCAACGGTTCTATACCAAGCCGGAGAAAAATAATTCCTCCATTTTGGAAACAACCGGAAACACACTACTGGAACATAATAAAGTTACATCAACTAAATATCCATGCTTAATTAATAAAAAAATAATAGCACCCTAATTGAGAAGTGATCTATTTGTGACTTTTATCAGTATTTTTGAGAACCACTGTAGTTTTGTTATTATGTTAACTAAGGGGAGATCACTCTTTATCTGAAATAATTTATCAGATTATACTAGACCTTTGCCCCAAAAATACCTCATTTATGTCTGTATTTCAATTATTTAAAATGTCCTGATTTTTTTTTTATGATTGTGTCAAATCAGTATAAAAAAACATACTCAGCATAACGATAATAGCATTATTATGGCGATGTTCAGATCATGCCCCCTGTCAATTAGGGACAAGACCACTTTAACGTAAACTAATTAATGGCAAATAATAAAAAATGACAAGGTCATTTAATTGCCTGTAGCAAATAAAATGGTCGGCGATATCATCTTGAAATTTACAACACTTATATGTCAAAATGTACATTGAATCTAAATATCATACACTGACTTCGTGTCATATTTTGCATGCCACTTTAGTGGGCTCAGAGAGAGCGTGTCAGTTTTATGCCTATAAGTGCCAATTGCAATAGCAAGAAATTGGGCATTAATAGCACCTTGAAATTTACCACATTTATATAAAAATGGAAGATAAATCTTAAAATTCATTCCATTTAACCTTTTCATTCTTTAAATTAGTGACAAAATGAAGAAAATTGACTGACTAAACGGAAAATATTGTCTAAAGAAAAAACCGATGGGAATTCTCATGGTCGCTGTTTTTAGAATGGAGAATGAATCTCTTCTTCATTTAAAAAACTACTTCTGGTATCATTATAATCACATGATATCCTGTTGAAACAATAGAAAATATGGACGAACTCTTATGCTGCTTTCAATGGCCTCTGCTCAGACAAAATGCTCTAGGTCAGTTATAACCCAGATATAAAAGTTTTGTAAAGTAAGATGTTAAAATACCTAACTTATTAGTCATTCACTATAAGTACTTTGATTTAAAAAAAAAAAAAAAAATTGTATTTTATACACACTAGCCTTACAGCCCTTGATGAAAGAAATAAAATAAAATACCTCATTCTTGTCTGTACGTCATTAAAAAATTTATGAATTTGTATTCAAGCAACTGTAAAAGCATACTGCGCGTTATGATAATAGGATTGTTTAGGTCACGTCCCCTGCCATTTAGGGAAAATGCCACTGTGATGTAAGCTGATTAATGGCATATAATAAAAATGACACGGTCATTTAATTGATGGCAGCAAAAAAAAATGGTCAGCGATATCACTTTGAAATTTACCACACCTATGTAAAAATGGAAGTGGAATCTAAATATTCATTCCATTTTACTTGATCATTCTTCAATTAGTGGTAAAAGAAGGAAAATTGATTGACTAAGCAGAAAATATCTTTAAAAAAAATACACACTGGAATTTTTGTGGTCTCCATTTATAAACTTCTTCTTGATTGAAAAACCACTTCTGGTATTAATTATAATCACGTGATATACTGTTATAACCATAGAAAACATGAACGAGCTCTTTCAGTTTTCATGCTCTCAGCTCTATTTGATGCCGAAAAATTTCTCATGGTCAACCATAAAAACCAGAATGTTGAAGCTTCATATTAAGTTGTGAGTTGTGCCTACTTAATGACTTATTCTGTTCTATAATTCTTTCATTTTTATTTTATTAAGTTGTTTACTATATTATTAGGTAGGGCAGGGATTGAAATTTAATCAGGTCAGGAAGCGGAAAATATAATATAGTATTTACTTTTGATATTCTTTTATTATTTTTTTTCTAGAATAGCAGGCGGAGAGCAGGCGATCAAATTTGAACTTGTCAGGCTCCAAACCAGGAGAATGCTGCTTCTAAAGGGTCAAATTTTTTTTTCTTTTTGGGGGAGTGAAATAAAACCTGAACACCTCCTGGCGAATGCATTGGACAAGCTACCTTTATGCTCTGGTCCTATAAGCCCGCAGACCCCACTAATAGGAAAGTGCCATACAGCTTTTTTTAAATTGCACATCTCTGCAGGCTAAAACAAATAGTGTACTTAACAAAAGTAACAATGTAACCAAAACAAGGCCAGCAACAAATCTAAGGTTATGGCCGTAAAGCATAAAATAAATATGTAGTTGCATTGGGCCAATGGGGGTTCAGTGACTGCCATTTAAATTAAAATAAAACATCACCTCAGTCACCCATAGATGATATTGCACCAGTAGTTTGATTAGATGGATGATTAATTAAAATAAACATATTAATTAACTTTTACTGTATGTATTTTTTTTTAAAAAATAATTTTTCAACGATGCAAAAATTTAAAGAGCTATGAAAATGCTTATTGCCACATGGAAATTTTTAAGTCAGATATATTTAATAAAAATTCTTAGTGAAATCATATAACCTTGAAACCTCTCATACTTTTGTAGAAATTGATGCTAAATCTAAATGTGCACATCAGTTTGCCTTTACTTATATTTATTTCATGGAAAAATTAGATGCCTGTGCAATGGTGTTAAAGAATACATTTTTAAAACAAAGATTGGTCGAATCGATTCAGATTTAAACCTCTCGCCATTATTGAAAGGAAGTAGTATGAGGTCATTTTCTATATTTAACAAGGTTTGTTTAGTTAGATGTAGTTGTAAACAAAGCAAAATAATAGTTTTTTAATAGTATCAGATTTCCGACAGTGAAATGAAAACATGACTTTTCCATATCAACGCTAGCTTCCTTTACACTGGTGTCCTGAGCAATATTAGAATAACTACTGTATGTCATAGTTGTCAAATAAATTATTAATTTTGAAGAGATTTGTTATGATAAAGACCATTTATTGTTTGTTATAACAAATAGGATTATATAATCTCATGCCCCCTTCCTAAGGTTGTTAAGGGAGGGTTATGATATAAGGGTAAACAATTGCGTGATGTTATTTTAACGGAGATGATGACTCATCAGATGAAAAATCCTTTTTATTTAGACCTGAGAGATTGCTTTAAAAATTTCACACGATTTTGAAAAAAAATGAACAATAAATGAAAGTAATGTATTCATATTGTGTTGATCAATCTCAGCTATTTTAATGACATCATCATCATCGAGTGCCTTCTCCGCAACGAAGGTTGGCTACCATGGACTGCCATTCTACTCTGTTTCTTGCTTTGATGGTGCAGGCTGTCATAGATTGACTTGTCCATCTTTTGATGTTACTCGTCCATGTTAGTCTTGGTCTGCCTCTGCCTCTTTTACCTTGTATTTTCCCTTCCAATATTACTTTTAGTAGCCTGTTGTGTCTTTTAACATGCCCCAGAAATTTCATTTGTCTTGTCTTAATCGTATTTAGTAGTTCTCTTTTTATTTTCAGTTGTTTTAATACTTCATCGTTTGTTTTCTTTTCTTCCCATCCAATTCTACCTATTCTTCTATAAATCCACATTACAAAGGCTTCAATTTTCTGTTCTGTTTTCTTGTCTAAATCCATGTTTCTGCACTATACAGGAGTATTGAGAAGATGTAACATTTTGCCATTCTTAGTTTCAGCCCTGCTGATATTTGTTTTGTTGTTAGTATATTTTTTATTCCTGTGTGTTACCGGGGCCTCATTATGAGGGAAGTAAAGAATAGTGACACTGTGACCTTCCAGGCATGTCGTAAGAGGCGACTAAGAAGGTTGATCGATGGCTTGACAAGCTGTCATTGTAAAAAGTATTGTTATGGAAACAGCGCCATATATTTTAGAGCAGTGATCTCTGCAATATGTGCCACTTTGGCACACAAGGTTTCTGTTTTTGAGATTGTGGTTCTGCCCTATGTGCCGTCTTCGGCTTGAAAGGACAATAGATAGATAGATATTTTTCATGGCATTAAAATTTCTTTTTGCCAATTATCAGTTTATCTGCGAATATTTGAAAAAAAGGTCAAGGTGCTCTAGGCTGCCATTACTATTTTTGGCATTTGAATTGCCACAGAAAATTTAATTCAACTCAGATTTCTTTTAAATTTTGTGCACTATGGCGAGATGTACAATAATATCCATACTGGCTTCTTTCGATTTTAGTGACATAGCATACATGATGCCACAAAATGTTTGAAAAACTTACATATAATGTTATAATGAGTACAAGTGGCTTTAACTGGAGAAGCACTTCACATAAATTTATAGAGAATATTCCCTGGGATCAAGATTTGCTTGTCCTACTTTCAGATCTATAAATAGATGCATAGCAATTTAGTATCTCTTGAAATTTCAGTCAAAGCAGTGCCTTTCACTGCCAATATCCCTCCTGGTTTAACAAAAAATTGACTAATTGTAGCGAGGTAAAGCTAAAAAATACCCATATGTATATGTACAAATTACATGTTGAAGATGTTAGCATCAAAGTATCAAAGTGTCTAAATTATAAAATTTGGCCCAAATTTCAAAATAATAAAAAAAAAAAATTGTAACAAATGGCTAGACAGCCCTTGGCTGTATAAAGTCCAAAAATACCACATTCATGTCTGCACATCATACGACAGTGATTATATGTAGAGTGTTTCAGGCAAAAGCAGCTTTCCAAAAAAATGAGGAGGATACTGTGTGATCCATTTTTGTCAACATAAATTTTTGTGATCCATTTTTGTCAACAAGAATAATTAAGGTATATGGAGGGAAAATATTTTGCCCACAGCAAACTGTCAAATTCAAGGCATGTTTGTTTTAAATAGCTTAATCACATCTCAAAATAATAGTGATTTGACTTTCATTATGTTTGTGTCCTTTACCAATATTTCTGAGGAATGGTGAATTGTCATTAGCAAATGAGTATTGAATTATTAGTCATTATTTTAAATTTGTAAATTATGTCTGATTTATGCTATCGTAGGGAGATACAGAAAGTTTTTTCTACCTAAGCTCTTGGTAGAAGAATATTGATGATCTATATGTGTATTTTGAGTGTTGTCATATGGCTTATATGTGAGAGGATGGTCAGGCCATATTGTCCTCTGACTTTCATTATCTTCACTAATATTCAAGTTAATAATCTCTGTCCAGATGCCGAGGGTAACCAGACAAAGTGTAGCTTCTAAGGAGCCTGCGGAAAGTCCAAGGTCTACAAGTCAGAGGAAGAGGTAACATATTTAAGTGATTATAAATTCTAGCAGATTCACTACTTACTACTTCCATGTGAACTTAATTTTTTTAAAATGTTTCTTTCTGGCATTCACTTCTTGGCTACTAGAGGTATTAATAGTCCTCTTCATCATTTGTTCTTAAAAGGATGTTAAATGGTCGTATATGTAATGTGTTGTAGTTTATTTGTGTATTTTGGCCCAACACATTCAATTTCCAGAGGCCATATTTGAGTACCGGGTGGCCTTCAGCCATCTCTCACATTATACCTGTGAATTTTTAGTGCTTCTGCCACTTTATTTGTGGTATGTGTAATATATAACTACTGCCTGTTAACTGTAGTATTCAATGAAGCCTAAGAAAGAGGTAGTATCGATGATTGAAGTGAAAAGGAACTTATCGTGGAACATTAATTTGGTACACAAGGTGGATCTAGAAAAGGGAAGAGGCAAATAATTGCAGTGCTGCTGTAAAGCTGGTTGCAAGGAGCAAGTGGTGGGATGTAATGTACACTCCTACAATGTATGGTGACAGCTTTGCAAAAAAGGAACGCAACAAAATACTAACGTTTCAGCCTAAATGCAGCCTTCTTCAGAGAACAAGAACAACACAAACAGACAATAGAATAAAGATAAACTCTACTACATCTAGAATGTGTGGGACAGGTAAATCAAGGAGAAATAAAAAGAGGGATATGATTTTTAAAAAATGATAAAACGAAAAGTAGATAAAAGTTTATCACATAGAAATTTATATGTAAAAATCTATAAACTAAAACATAAACTTAAATGAGGCACAACGCAAAAGCTTCCAGCGAGTAGAAGACTGTGAGTCGAATGTGGATGTGGGGGAGAGGGGGAAAAATACCAGTCACGCAATCAGATGGGAAGTTGAATGAAATTGGGGGGGTGATTTATGAGGTGTGAGAAGTGGTCAAGAATCTAGAGAAGTAAAGTAAACCAAAACTCACAACCAGTAGTGCTAAGAAGCATGAGAGAGACGGAGAACAGTAGAAAGGAGTGCAGTAAATTAGTTTATTTATTTGAGTAGTAACCTTCCAAAAATAGAATCTCAAAGCAAGCCCACAAATGAGAACCAGAGAGTAAAAGAAAAAAAAGTCAACCTAGAGACACACTTAACAGAACACTGAGGTGAGAGGAAACAACAACATCAGCTGGTTGAGAGGCTCACCCAGAGCAGAGACAGAATCCCACCATCTGCATGTGACATTACTATTCCTCACTAAGTTACAGTAAATGCAATTTTCATTTTATTGTCTATAATCATTTATTTATTATTTTAATTTATTATTTAGTGCATCTGTGTCATTAAAGCCTTAAATTATGCATATTTGCTGTTTAAGCTTATTACAATAGATATTGTTTAGCTTAGGAATGGATTCATTCATATTTTTAAAAATTTGTAATGGGAAAAATTGATTCAGACTTTTAACCATTAAGAGTTTGAACAACCTCCTGGAATGAATTAAGTTTAAAGTATGAGGCACTTTTGCTTTGTATATCTCTATGTGTGTTTACTCTTTTGCTTTTGTTTGTAGATTTATGGTTTTGTTTCCTGATGAAATCAATTCACTAAAATTTGTAATTTCCATATAATGTGTTCTATTATGTTTTTAAATATATCCTGATAAACAGATGCAGTTTCTTTCTATTTATCTAATGTTTTTGGAAATTTTTTGGTTGAGTTTATTTTCCTTTCTTTGTTTTGTCCTTCTGCTGTTGTCTTGAATTGTCACAGAAGAAATGAGGAATGCATAATTTAATGTTTGTAGATGTGTGGTTTTTTTTATCTAGCAAGACACAAAAATACTTCATTGTTTTCTTTTTTCCACCTGTATTTTTGCACAGAGGTGCAAAGAAGGAAGAACCAGAAGCTGAAGAAGTTGCTGTGGGGGAACCTCAGGGAACACCATCTAAACGAGGTGGAAGACAGGCAGCTAAAGGTTGATTGTATCATGTATCTCATAATTGGTCGTTCATCAGCATAATTACATTAAAAATAAATTATAAATAGAACAATTTATATTAGCAACTGATTTAAAAAAACAAAATATTTTGCTCTTAGTGTTCAATATGACCCATAGTAATCACTATTTCATCAGGCTATAAGGTGTGAACTAAATGTTTACATTGAAAATTGTTAATAGATGTGCACATGGTGATGTCTTCTGTCTTTGCTTCAAGGTTTATTTGTTAACGTTTAACCCAAAATTGCTTCATGTTGCCGAATATGCTTTTCGTTATTCCTTTTCTTTCATTAGTTTCTACCTCACTTTTTCCTTTGGTCATTATTGTACCATGTCACTATATTCTTGGTCTCTTTAAAGATGTTCTCATTTTTTGACTTGTAAATTATGTTTGTAATGACTGTCACCAACATTATTTCTTAATATTTATTTCAGTACAGATTTCTGCTAGCTGTTGATTTCTGTAACTAACCGATGTAACTCTGTCAGTAAAAGAGCTTTTCCTGCTTATGACATATCTGAGGTTAATCATTACATTTCCATGGACTCTTTATCCTAATATTTCATTAATTCTTTATTCTCTATGTATAGATCAGACAAGCATGGATCTAAAACATATTCCTGTTGAAACTTTATTATGTTTTGGTGGGTTTAGAGTTATCTCCTCTTACATCTTTTGTGTTTGGTTGGTGACTATGAGCGCTCTTAGAAGGACTTTGCTTTGGGATAGATTCACTTTTATGTGCTTTACAGCTTAAGACATATTACTTCAGCTTTACATTTTTGGGTCTGGGTTGTCGTTTTTGATTCCTACAATCTTTCCCAGACTGGCGAGTCTGTTGCCAAAGCCACCATTGGGAGTGGAGTGGGATCTTTGTCAACTATTGTTGCCAATCACTTTCAGAGCAGATACTATCCGACACAGAGACTTCATCTGTTACTTCTCATCATGCTTTGGTTTAGTATACATGCAGTAATTATAATCTCATATCATACAACATCATATGATTTAAATCAGTTTTGTGGCATTACAGTGCTAAGCTGATGTAAAGGGGCTAGGCACACATCTACAGCTGATTAAACTGGAGCATATCATTCTGTGGATTAAAATACTGCTGCCTCTATAATTCTTTCAACCTGTAATCACTCTATTTCAGTCTGCAATAATCTTTTTATTTTCTTGATATAAACTCTAAACCCAATATTTTGTAGTTCAAGGATATCCGGTCGGATACTAATAATAGAATATATGACGACCAACCACATCATTACTTTTAATGGAATAATGGGATAGCTGTAAAAAAAAGTTGCTCCTCCCTGAAATGAATTTGAATGTGTTTTGCACTCAATTGATTTGTGAGCTCCGCTTTGCATAAGTCCAAAAAATGTGTCCTAATACTAGTTGCAAAAATCTTAGTGAAATTATTTCTTTAATCTCATCTGAAATTATGAATTATTTCTGTTGTGTGAATTAGAACTTGGACACTTGCTAAGGTGGAATATTGAAGAAAAGGTAGGAAACAATCCTGTGTGTTTTATTTATCATTTGTTCTTTTTTTTTTTCTGGTATGAATCTCTCTCTCTCTCTCTCTCTCTCTCTCTCTCTCTCTCTCTCTCTCTCTCTCTCTCTCTCTCTCTCTCTGCGTTCAGGACTCAATCAGAGTAAGGATTCCAGACTCTCATATGAAGTCAGCTGTCAGGCTAAGTGTGTTGATCGCCCCCACAGACAGAACATCACAATTAGAGTCTGTCAGATCCACTCTGACTGAACACCCATTAATACGTTGCACTGTGTTCTGCGCCAGTGGCCCAGTGCATCCGATTTCAGCCAGCATTTTATTCGGGTTTGCTTTCCCTAGCCTTTGATTGTCCCCAATCTACCTGCAAGGCAGCAGATTGTCTTTTCTGTAGGGGGATTCTGCCCTTAGATGGTCAGCCCTCCCAGGTTTATGAGCACCATCTGCCCGTGTCACTAGAGGTGACTAACACAGACATGCACACACAAAGATGTGAGATGTGACTAACACAGACACGGACACACAAAGATGTGAGATGTGACTAACACAGACATACACACACAAAGATGTGAGATGTGACTAAAACAGACATGCACACACAAAGATATGAGATGTACTTATACAGACATGCACACAGCGATACGAGGCATGACTAACACTGACACACATCAAGATATATGACACATGACTAACATAAACATGCACATAAAGATATGAGATATAACTGACATTGACATGCACACACAAAGATATGACACATGCCTAACATAGACATGCACACAAAGATAAGAGATATGACTAACATAGATATACATACAAAGATATGAGATGGGACTAACATAGCCATGCACACACAAGGATATGAGATGTGACAAACACAGACATGCACACAAAGATATGAGATATCACTAACCCAGACATGCACACACAAAGATATGACATATGACTAACACTGGTACACACTAAGATATGAGATATGACTAAACACAGACACACATAAAGATATGAGACATGATTAACACGGACACACCAAGATATGAGATATGACTAACATGACACACACCAAGATATGAGCCATGGCCAGCACACACAAGCTAAGATATGAGCCATGGCTAGGACAGAAACACAGCAAGATATGAGCCATGGCTTCACTAAAAAAAACATAAAAAAATGAACCATGTCTATCACAGAAACACATTAAAGTGCCCATATGCTTGGGCTTGTTGTAGTCGGCAGACTCTTCTGAACGTGGGAATCACAGGTTTCGTTAAACAGTTGTCCGGAGATTTAAGAGTGCAGTCTGACCCATAGAACGTTCTCTTGCATGTACAGATTCCCGATCGACTGTTGACAGATGTCGTTGAAACAGTTGTCCGGACATTTGAGAGTACATATGATGTCACAGCCATCAGAACACATCTGTTCGCACTGTAGCCCAAAATTACCATCGGGACAAGTGTCATTACAGGTATAGCCAAGATGTTTACATTGTAGGCATTTTCCAGATTTTTCCTCAAATAAAGGACAGACACTGAGACAAGACCCGGAACTGTCGTGTCCATAGATCCCATGTGAACAGTTGCCGTGACAAGTACCGATGATGACACTGCAGCCTTTACTACACCCACTACACACTGCACAAAACGACCAAGAATGCTCGTCCAGACAATAGGTGTCTGTAAATGTTTGCATCTCACACACCGTCAGTGCACTGTCGGTCTGCGAAATGGTCGGTGAGAACTCAATCTTAATGTGTGCCATTGACGTTTGTGTTTTGACTACAATAGTGTTCACAGATAAATTAGGGTATGATATATCATTATACTGGAACACTACTCCGCCACTGTCAGAGAAAGCCTTTGGAGTGGCATTCTTTACCCGAATCATAGTGCTAGCTCGATGATAGATTCAAATGATGTGAGTCTTCTGGGGCATTGCAAAGTTCAGATACCAGTAAACAGAATTAGTTCCACTTCTCCATTGTGTGTGTGTGCAGTCATTGTCATAGAGATTGGTCTTTGTTTTGTTATTAACTGCAGCCTCTGGTCCACATCCGTCTCCTGTATAACAAGCATCAAATTTGTCGGTCTGGTTTGTGATCTGTTTGAGAGCCAGTTTCCGACCCCCGCCAATGTAGATGGAGCAGATATATGCAATTATCGCCCTTTCAATCCGTAACTTGTTGATCAGACCAGCCCCAGAGCAGAAGGCATCAATCTCGTGCGGACTAACTACAAACCTTGATACATTGTTACATGGTATGAATGAATATGATAAAAGAGTGTGATACTGGAGCTTTCCCATGTAGAAGTTAGGTCCAGGGTATCTGAGGATCCTTAGCTTAAGGATTTCTAGCCCGAGGTATGAACAGTTGATTCAGTCAGAAGTGTCGAGCTGAATAAGTTTAATTATTATATGCTTGGTATAGTGTAAACCCTATGGACCCGCTATAGCTCAGTGGTTAGTGAACTGGACTACAAGGGGTAGGGTTCGATCCCAACTGATGGCTTCCGGGTTCACTCTCCTTAAACGGGTACTGGTTTTTTCTGGGAAAGTAAAGCGGCACGGGTGTAATATGACCACATTACCCCGAAAATCATGTGCTGAAGGTCTGTAAAATTTATGGTCACTAACACCATATTCCCTATACGCCACTTGGCGTGACGGGGGTGCATTACTTTTTTTTTTATAGTGTAAACCTTTGAGTTCAGTGCAGCAGGAGGTTAACATCTGAGAGTCATGACCCAGTGGGCCCACCTCCCACGCAGTGTCAAGAAGGTAAAGGGCTGAAATACCTGCTTGACAGGCCCTTCTTCTGATGATTATGAGATTTCCTCCTGCAGCGAAGCTCTGTAAAGTTTTCTATTACAACATTCAAAGAATTAAGCATTGAAGTCACCTTGTGTGCTCTATACTACTATTATGATTTATTTATTAATGTGGTACATTAGTGCTTTTTTTTTTTTTTTTTTTGTTTTAATTACATATATTTCATTTTTTAAAATGTTATTTGCCCTTGATCTTTCCAGAAGGGTCGGCGAAAGGAAGAGCAGCAGCTAAAGGAAGAGCAACATCAAGAGGAGGGAGAGGGAAAAAGGAGGAAGAGCCAGAAAGTGAGGAAGAAGAGACAGTAGAGAGTGAACATGAAGAGGAGGAAGAAAAAACACCAAAAGGAGGTGCTCAGAAAAAAGGAAAGGGTGGCCATGGTGGAAAGTCTTCAGCGCGAGGTGCACGAAGCACAAGCAGAACTGGACGAGGTGGTAAGGCAGCTGAGGAAGAAGAAAAGGATGAGGCAGAAGAAAGTGTTGAGAAGGAGGAAGCAGATGAGGTTCCTGTGAAAGGGAGAGGTAGTCGGGGAAAAGGCAAGGCTTCTCCTGTAACACCATCTCCGCAAGGTGGGCGACGAGGCAGGGGTAAAGCTGCTGGCATAGAAGAAAATCAAAATAAAATGGAGGAAAATGAGGTAGATGATGTTGAGGAGTCTAAAGATGTTGAAAACACAGTTGAAACTACACCGAGAGGTCGTCAGAGACAATCACAAAATAAAGAAACTCCCCCATCAACGGGTCAGCGCAGAGGAAGAGGTCAGAAAGCAGAAATAACACCGCCAACCCCATCGAGGACAGTTAGGAAGACTGGTGGTTCATCATCTTCTGCCGAGCCAGAACAGCCAGATGATAAGTTAGGAGCAGAACCTATGGAGACAGAGGAAAATGCTTCATCTTTGAAGGTGGACGCAGAAAAGGTGGAGCTGTGTGGTACTAAAGTAAGCAGAGAGATTCATTATAATTCTTATACGTCTCTTCATTTCATTGTCTTTATGTAGAGATTTTCATTCTTTGAGTCAGTGAACTCATGTCCTGTTGTTTGTGGTATATGCTTATTAGAAAGGAATTACAGAAAATAATTGTAAATCAAAAAGGTTTAGCTATGATGGAAGGAAAGTTTCTGTGTTGTTGCTATCACAATAAAGAGGTAACCATAATATTTTAGGGGGTGGTCGTCTCTTTTCCCTTTTAATGACTTTACAGCATCCACAGATATTTGTAACTAACACCCCTGCAATTAATAGAATAAGACTTTATCTTATTCTAGACCTTTCTCTAAGTTAATCATGTTTATGATGCTACAATTCATCGTTGCTCTGTTGACTCCTGTGACTGTACAGCAAGGGGTAAATGGAGTGCTCTTGGCTGAGTTCGGTGGTATTTTCATATATAAAAGTTTGTGTGGTGTTTGAAATGTTGCTATTATTGTGGAAGATCTTTTGTAATTTACATGCTGTGTCTTATCAGTTTGTCTTTATAACTAAATCTTATCTTTCTCAGACATGCCTGATAGATTTTATGTTGGTTCTCCTTTTGTGATTAATCTAATTAACAAAGGCTTGAGTCCAAAAAAAAACATCTGTGATTGGGGCAATGCCGCGCAACAGCAACTTAGCTAAAAGTTGTCAGTGACTCATGGTTGATGGTTTTTGCCAGGATCAGTGAACCAGAACTATCTACTCCACCTATTTGCAGTGCCCCTAGTAACAAACTAACTAGTTGAGTCAGGGATCAAGAGGGAAAGCAACCAGGTACTCAAAAATGCTGTACTGAAATCAGATTTGCTGGGCTGAAAGATGCAAATATCACAGATTTACTGCAAACCACAACTCACAATGCAAACACACCCACATAATGTTCTTTTCATTTTAAGGGTGGATGATGAAAGGGTCTAACCTTTAGTCATGGGGTGAATGAAACGTGGTTGAACACACAAACCATTGGGTTAATGGCATTTGATTATATTTTAAAATTATTGCAGTTCTTAATTAGAATTTTGTCAAACTCATGTTGTTTTCTTACCTTTCCTCATTTCTAAGTTCTATTAATTTTCACATTAGTAATTTATTTTTTTAAATTTAAATATGTTCATATTTAATTTTGTTCCTTCCTTATCATAGTAGATTTACAGTTTAAACTTGTCTGTTTAATTTTTTTTTTTTTTTTTAAAGTTGTAAGTGAATTATTATAAATTTTCAAATCTTTATCATCTATTCCATTTTAGCACAATGCTGTTTTAATTTCTTTTGCTCTTCTGTTGGCCTCTCCTGCTTTCGTGTTTCTAATATTCCACATTTCAATTTTTGTTTCTAGGTTGAGTGGGTCTGGTGTTTTTGTAGTATTTACAGAGAGCTCATTGTATCACATTTTAATCTTTCTATCTTATTGTGTGGATAGACCACTTCATATGTTGCTTCTTTATACTTTCAGTAGTGAGCATTATTCCCGACATTTAAATTAATTCTTCATTTCTGATCTTGTCTCTCAAGCTGTTTCCAAAGTCCACAAATTGTCATCCTCAGTGATGCAAGGTTGGTCATACAAGCAATGTCAACCCTGAAACAGGGCTGACTCATTCAAGAAATAAAAAAGAGCATATGTTCATTGTCAGAAAAGACAGAACTAGTCCTGCAGTGGATACCAGCACATTGTGGCATCACTGGAAACAAGAAAGGAGATGAACTTGCAAAAACAGCTGGAAGCCTTCAACAGTCCAATCAGCCCCAGAGCCTCAAAGAAATAAACACAGTTCCGAAACAGGCTAGAAAAATAGAATGAAAAGTTATATGGAAATTATGTGCCAGAATACGACAGCTTAAACAAACTCAGGATATATGATGAGCATAAGATATTCAGACTCAGAACAGGTTTGTATGGCCTCGGAGCACACCTAAACAAAATACAACTCGGTAACTTTGCAGCGCTATACTGTAGAGCATTCAGACAAAATCCAGAGCACATACTACAGGACTGCAGTACTCTCAGCACCCTAAGAACACAAATATAGCTCACAGAAACAACCCTGCATGACAAGTTATGAGAAACCAGTGTAGACTCAAACACACCTTCTTGTTTGTGACCCATGATCTAAAGCAAAGGAGTGGCTGATCACTGAAGATAATGCTGTTTCTTGTCAACACATTTAATTCTGGTGGTGGTTATTTTTTCTTAATTGTTCTTGAGTTTATTGTCTAGGCATGGCATTGGTAGCATAATGTTGAAATGAGGATCATGTTGTAGAGTTTTTGTTTTGCCTCTAGTGTTATTTCTTTGTTGGACATTTTTTTTTGATAGTCATATATCCTCATTAGTCTACATCTGCTGCTTGTGAATGATTGTTATTAGACTTCTTAGGTATTTAAATTCAATTTTTCCATGTATCGGAGTGTCTGATCTATAAA
The DNA here is from genome assembly GCA_032433765.1 of Megaustenia siamemsis. Classification (NCBI taxonomy): domain Eukaryota; kingdom Metazoa; phylum Mollusca; class Gastropoda; order Stylommatophora; family Ariophantidae; genus Megaustenia; species Megaustenia siamemsis. Next base: position 70,141,654 of record JAVIAB010000047.1, on the reverse strand, counting down.
TAGAAGAGCGTTAATCTTCTGTCCCAGATTGGTTGACTAATTTACATATGTAGTCCATGTAAGTAATAAACAATAGTCATGATAGTATATACACCACAAGTCTAACAACATCTGCTACTGTTCTAACAGCACAGCTGCTGTTGACATAGAAACTTTTAGTTGGGTATTAGCTTACTCCATATGTTGATAGTATCTCCCATAAATGTTCTCTGTTTATGGGGTCAGATTCTGGGTCTATGCAAGCCACATATTGATTTTGATCATGTTCTGTCATCTTTTCTGCTAGTTGCAGGGATGGGCTACCATAAATGTAATGAGGATTATTACTGTCATCTATTAAAGTTGTTATATAAATTAATTAATTTGTATGCACATATAAATGTAATGATGTAATGTAGAAATATTATTACTAACAGTGAGGAGAGTGGTTGTGATAGATCAGGGTAGAAGAAGGAAGGGGGAGAAAGCAAAAATAAAAATTAAATTGAGCAATAAATTATAAATAATAAATTGAGGGCTAACTGTTTTAATGAGAGGACCGTGAACCATTATAGATTAAATTTATGTGATATATAATTTAAATTAAGAATAATCCAAAGTCCATCTATTTATTTATTTTTATTATTTTTTTTTAAGGAAAGTATGACATTTCTTGTTCATTTAAGTTTGCTTAATAAAGCCATTGTTTCTAAATCATGTCAGATGATTACTAACTTCCAGTGCACATACCATCTATCCAAACAGGCACAGTCGCTATCGCAACAGATACTAAAGACAGAGCTATATCATTCTTTTGTTATTACAAAATTGTGAAAGTACAGAATGCTTCTATAGAGACCAAGTGTCTCATTATCTAACTTTCAGTACCTTCCTTATGTACCATCCACTCACACCCTACAATTCATTACCAATTCCAATTCTAAACCTTTTCACAGAATCATCAAAATTAGGAAAAACTGCTATTGCTTAAGCATCTCATCATCAAAGGAACCTATCTTGGCAGTCTTGCTTCATCAAAGATTTGTCAGAGTCGTTTCCCTTTTGGAGGCCCCTTAAAGCAAATCAATTTCTGTTACTGATTTTTAAAAATTGTACATATGTTCTACTTTTTAATTTGAACATTTTTCTTGACCCAGGACACAGTGATTTTCAAACAACGTTTTGAGCCAGTCAAAGCTGTTATTCACCAGGTTTTGGTCTGCGAATCATTGGTTTTTACCTCGTTTTTGATTGAATCATGCATCATTTGGGTGCCACTAATCTATAAATAGTTCAATTTCTGTGTAGTATTTTTAAAACTTAAAATCTTGTGCATTTTAATAAAATGTTATTGTGTTCTTAAATAACATTTATTATGAAGATATATATATATACTAATTTTCATAAATCTCCATATCAAGACAAATTATTATCTTCAATTTGCAGATTACATTTTATTGGGAATAAAACTTCAGTTCAAGTTCAATAGATGAATCTATTTACTATTCACATTTCTTTCTTGTCTTTTTTATTTTTAAAATTAAAAACCTTATTGTCCTGATGTTGTTTGCATTGTAATTATTGAACACTGTGCAATTGTTATACCTTTGAATGTTAAACTAATCAATTTATTCACTTTGGCATTCAGTATCTAACAGATTGGAAAAGAACAACCATTTTTTGTTTTGTTTTGTGGAAATAAGGTGGGGAAAAAAATAAAATATGGGGGGATGGGGGAGTTGTGTGTGTTATAATGATTTTGTAGTTTACCTTAGCTAACTGGTTCTTGATTAGCTCTACTGTGTATTATGCAGATGGTGACAGAAGAGTCAGCTGTAGAGCCAAGTCCTAGCAAGAAACGTAAACTGGAAGATGACACAGATGAGCATACAGTAAAAAGAATGAGAACAAGTGAGCCAGAAGCAGATGATGATGTGAAAGACTTTGTTGTTATCAACAAGAATGATGTTCCTGCACCTGACAGCAAAGAGGTAATTTCTATCTATCTATTGACCTTTCGAGCCGTAACCGGCCCATAGGGCGTAGACCAAGATACACCTTCTCCTATATGAATTTTTGTTCTAGCAGTTTTCTTTTAAAGATATTTTATCAAATCTCGCCATCTGTCTCTGTTCTGTGCAAGCAGTTCTATCTCATTGAGGGAGCCGATTCCTGCTGCTCTTGCCTCTCTCATCAATGTTCTTCTCAGTGTCTCCCTGGGTCTTCCTCTTTTTCTTTTACCTGTTGTTTCCCATATGAGGGCTTGCTTTGCTATTCGATTATTATCTCTTCTCATCACATGTCCAACGTATGACCATCGTCTTTTCTTTATTACTGAAGATATTAGTGGTTGATTGGCGATTTCTCTAATTTCCTCATTTGTTTTGAATTCGTTCCATTCTATACCAAGTATTTTCCTTAGACATTTATTTTCGAATGCGTTCAACTTTGTTTCTATATCTCTTGTTGTTTTCCAGCTTTCACACGTATACGTAAGGGTTGATAGTACATTATGTTTCGTCGGAGCGGCCATTGTTCGCACATTCCAGAATCCTATTTTTGTTGTTGTTTTAGGGCCGAAAAAACTATCACTACTATCTACTGCTAATTTACACATTCTGTATCAGGTCTACGTTTCATTAACAACATCGTTTTTACGATAGCGGCTTGTTAAACCTCTGATCAACGGTTCTATACCAAGCCGGAGAAAAATAATTCCTCCATTTTGGAAACAACCGGAAACTAATCTAAAAGAGGTAATTTACTTTGTATTTTAAATGTACACAAATGGATCTTCTTTGTTTGAGATTAAATATTTATTTGGTTTTTTTTTTTTTTTTTTTTTTATGTTAAGTTTTGCCACTGAAATTTGCAGATTTCTTCACTTCATTTTATAAGTCTTTTTCTTTGGTTCATTCATTGGATGCCGTCTCCAAATCGAAGGTTGGCTACCAGGTAGTGCCATTTTACTCTGTCTCTTGTCTTGATAGTGCACAATATAGGTTCATCTGATTATCTTTTAATGTTACCAGTCCACTGTAGTCTTGGTCTGCCTTGTACCTTCCCTTCCAAGATGATTTTTAGAATGATATGATGTCTTTTCACATGTCCACAAAATTTCAGTTTCAAATTGTGCTAAGTGGTTCTTTTTTCATTTTCAGCTGATTCAGAACTTCCTTGTTTATCTTTTTTTCTTTCCAACAATTCTCCCCATTTTCCTAAAGATCCACATTTCAAATGCTTCAGTTGTCTGCCTTTATTTTTTTTATTTAATGTACATGTTTATGCACATAAAGGAATGTTGAGAAAAAATAACATTTTGCTATTCGTAGTTTTAGTTATGATGTTATTTGTTTTGATATGACTATATTTTTCATGTTGTTACGATTTCCTTGGTTGCCAATCAACAAAACAGATAGTAAATAGTGATTGTTTGCTGTTGGTATATTGTAACAGCATCATCTCTCTGCATTGTTCAATTCATGGTCACACTTTGCAAATTGTTTAAGATCTGTTTCATTCATGCGCTGTACTTCAGTGTCCACAGTCATGTGACTTTAGATATCCATCCGACAATAAAATTGTATATCCTGTTATTGGTTCTGTAACACAGTTGTTAGTCACTACAATTTGAGGGATGGTCTTGTTTGATGTGTAACGAGGATGACCTGTCAGATAAATTAATCTAAGCTCTGTAACGTGGTTACATTTTACTTTAAAACATAAATAAAGTTTCCAGCTCTGTACTGCAAAAGCACCAGCTGAAAAGAATGAATTTTTTTTTCTGTCCACTTTTATGCAAACAGATTGGTTGAATGAAGTTAAGTTAAAATTTGGTAGAGTTCATCCGGACATTTTCTTCTTAGCATTCACCCGTTATGTGGGCAGGGGGAGCATTGTGTTGCTAATTTACAGCAAAGCCACAATATCTCCACATTTGGGCCCAACAAATATGACTTTAGCATGGGTAGATTTGCTTAACAATTTCCAAACAAAAACTACATACACATTCAGGTTTTTTAAAGAATGATTAAGTTCAATGTAGTGAACAGGAATATTGGCATTAAAACAAGAGCCAGCTGAGTGGTTCAACCATGAGGAAATGTCATATATATATATATATTAAAGATAACAGAAACAACAGTAGTCAAGGATAAACTGTTTGACATAGATTGACTTATGTATTTATTTTTTTTTATAAAAGAGCATTTTGACCATCTTTACATCACATATTATTTATATTACTCAGGTTGCAGACTCACTGCCCTCAGTTTTTACAGAGATTTCACAACCCACTACACCTGATGATGATGATGAAGGAGAAGGTCCTCGAATTAATACATTAATGGCTGCTCCAGGTGTTCCTGTTGTCGTCCCTCTCACAGAAGCAGAGCTGGCCAAGCAGTACTCTTCTCAACAGACAGTGAGTAGTTTTCTTCCTCACTCTCTTTAGCCGTAAACCAATTTTGTGTATTTCTCACTTAGATCAGAATGTCACACAAGCTTTCTATACATTGGTTTTACATTATCAACACCCTTCATGGTTTTACATTATCAACACCCTTCAGATTTACATGTCTGTTGTTTGCTTGTTTGTATTTGCCAGCTTTATATCTCTTGTGAAGTCTGAAGGGACTGAATTTTTGCATGATTATCACTTTTTCCTGTTGTGTACACTGGCAGCCGTGTGCTCAGGTGTCCCCCGCCATACAGGCAAATATCATCCGACTTCAGAGGTACTCTCATATTTTTTCGTCAGTAGTTTTACCGTTTTGGGTAGATTTTTCTTATTAATTTTGCCTGGGCAGCCGCCATTTCTATCTTATTCTTTTTTATTTCAAACTGCCATGGGTTCTTTACCGTGTTCAAACGAGGACCTCCTTTTTTCACCGTTTTTTTGGGAGGTCTGGACATCGAATCTCACTACCCATAGATAGGGGAGGGTAAAGCAACGGATTCAAGTTTATTAATTTTTTAAATTTTCCACTGCCTGTGGTGGGAATCGAACCCAGGACCTTCTTATCCAGAGGCCAATGTCTTACCTTAAGACCAGCCAGTCCCCCTTGATGTGTCTGATTTTAGCAGCATATAGACAGCAAGATATATATATCTCATCACATTTTTAGTGCATTCAACCTTTTTTAATTAATTCTTTTTGTTTGTGTTGGGGGTCTAGAGGGTAGGTGGGAGTGTTTATACTTACTTTCCACAGAAGTTTGATAAATTTGTTTCTATATTTAGTGAAATGAGAGGTTTAATTTGTTAGTTGAAAGTTTAATTCATTTTTTAACATGGAGAGAGAGCAACTGCTGCTACCAATCAGCAAAATTAGGTATTTAATTTTGTTTAAATGGATTTGAACATAAATCTGCATGGCAAGCAAGCAATTAATGAGCACATGAATTGATTCTTGCTTGTCTACAATATTTTGATGCAGTGCAGAGATGCAGTCATATGTTCTATCTATCTATTGACCTTTCGAGCCATAGCCTGCCCATAGGACGTAGACCAAGATACACCTTCTCCTATCTGAATTTTTGTTCTAGCAGTTTTCTTTTAAAGATATTTTATCAAATCTCGCACCTGTCTCTGTTCTGTGCAAGCAGCTCTATCTCATTGAAGGAGCTGAATCCTGCTGCTCTTGCCTCTCTCATCAATGTTCTTCTCAGTGTCTCCCTGGGTCTTCCTCTTTTTCTCTTACCTGTTGTCTCCCATATGAGGGCTTGCTTTGCTATTCGATTATTATCTCTTCTCATCACATGTCCAACATATGACCATCGTCTTTTCTTTATTACTGAAGATATTAGTGGTTGATTGGCGATTTCTCTAATTTCCTCGTTTGTTTTGAATTCGTTCCATTCTATACCAAGTATTTTCCTTAGACATTTATTTTTGAAATCGTTCAACTTTGTTTCTATATCTCTTGTTCTTTTCCAGCTTTCACGCGCATACGTAAGAGTTGATAGTACATTTGATTTGAATAGCCTAAGTTTTGTGTTTGTGCTGATTAGTTTTGATTTCCACAACTTTTCAAGGCTTCTGAAAGACATTGCTGCTTTAGCCATTCTGATTCTAATTTCTTTATTTGTATCCCCTTCTTGATCAATGTGACTTCCAAGATAGATAAATTGATCAATCTCTTCTACTGGTTTTTTTTCCATGTATATTTTGTCATCTGTTGGAATTAAACTTTTCATGACTTTAGTCTTTTCATGATTGATCAGCCCAATTTTGCTGGCTATTGATATCTATATATATTGAGTCATATGTTAGATACATCTATAAAAATTAATTTGCTGGCTGGGAACTTTTTTTGTAAAAAAAAAAAAAAAAAAAAAAAATGCAGACATTCCTCTCTGTCTGCCGTACACAATTGAATCAGGAAACAACGAAACTGGATACTGGGAATTCTGGGTACCTGAACTTTTCAGCTGTTCCAATTTATTACATTCAACTTCTATATCTGTTTATAATGATCTATTTATAATTATAAAGTGAATGGGAAAAATGGAAACCAGAGGGTAACAGAAAAAGAGGCCAACCTAGAGAAACGCTATAAAAAAACATTGAGGCATGAGGCAACAACAGCAGTTATCAGCTCCCTTACCGAAGTTGAGATCCCTGCCCTGAACAAGGGCATGTGGCAAGATACAATGTTGGTGCTGTACAAGGTCTGTCACTTCATAATAAAGATTATCATGTGTGGCAAATTTTTGCCCTATGAGCCATCTTCGACTCGAAAGGACGAGGTTTGGTGGATGGAGTGAGCTTCCAGAGCTCTGTAAGGTATATGGAAATTATGGTGTTAGTGCCCATATTTTCAGTGACCAGCAGCACATTTTATGGTTAATGTGGTATCACATCAGGTCACCCATTTTCCCAGAAAATATATCTGGTACCCATTTTCAAAAGATGGGCACACGTGTACTCTGTAGCCATGTTTTTCTGAACAAAGATTTGCTATATGTGGGAGTTGAGCCTGGATTAGTAGCAAGTGTACTAACTTGGTGCTCAACCACCAAGGCTTCACACTATTTAATATCGCACTATTCTTGCACCAACCTTACCTTTCAGGTTTTACATTTCCTGTCAGTTTAATCTATAATCCTTTCCACCACTGTTATGAAACACCAAAATTATATTGCCTTTAAAATTGTCCTTCTGTTTTATTTTTATTGCCATTTGTTGTTGACTTTTTTATGCCTTCTATTATTTTCTAAACATGGAACCAGTTTCAATGCAATCAGGAATTCCCCATATTCGCTGCACCACTTGTCACAGCATTTCCCAAAATGTGTGGGTAAATTCTGTTGACAAGGCTGTCTAGGGGATTGTCCTGAGTCTTTTGCCTCCTTGCTGAAAACTTATGCTATAAATGATGTCGTTTTTTTTTTAAAGTAAATATTGTTCTTAATTTTTTGCACATGTTCAACTGACCAAACATTTGGTCTAAATTTGGTATTTCATGGGGGAATGACAATCTGTCATTACTTTAACACCCTAGAAAGTCTATGTCTGTGATCAAACATATTTGACATTCTTAATATCTCACTCTCCTTTCTCTCTCTCTCTAGGAATGTATTTCATTCTTCCGTTTTATTCCTTATATATATATTAAAGCTGCACAGGCTTAATATAGACGTTTTATATATATTTTGTATTTTTACTTTCACTAACAGTTTTTATTTAACAGTGGTTACTTTTCAAATAATGTTATTACAGTGCTTTCAGATTACATCATTGTTTTTCTTTTTCTCAATAGGACAAAGATGAGACATCATCAATTTTAGTGGAAGTTGGAAGTGAGTGTGCATCGGACATCACCGGATTGTCATCTCGTGGTCTTGATATCAGTGATATGGTTTCCTTAGATTCCATGGACACTACAACAGGAGAATGTGCTGCAGATCCTGTACGGGATCAAATTTCTCCCACATTTATCCAGCCTGTCACTATTCAGGATGCAGTTTCCCAGCAGCTTAATACTGTCCCTGCTGCAGCCCAGCCACATTCATTGCAAAATAATCCTTCAAATGCAGCTACAGAAGGTTCTCAGGTTGCTGTGTTAGATGCACAGTTGCCGTCCATACCACCTGAGGGTTCAAATCCAGAGGTTAGTGTCCCAGGTCAAAACTCTGGAACATCTGAGGTGCATGCTGAGTCAGCCAGTTTGGAAAATGAAAACAATAATATTACATCTCTTTCATCACAAGCCGTCAGTCAGAATGGCATGGTAGATGTAAGTATGATTTGTTCAATGTTGGGTCTGCTTATTCATTCAGTCTGAATAACTTTCATGTTTTGTGTCTTAGTTTACAAAGGCATTGGAGTGTTTTATTTTATTTTTTTTTTAAATTTGGTTCGGCATATGAGATGACAAGTGGTTTTGATATAATGATGGAGTTAGTCCCATCAGTCACTTTAGTCATCTATTGCCAACATATTTTGCATCACCTTTTAATAATATATTAATGGATGCAGACACTGGAGCAAACTATATTGATTTTTTTTTTTAAATTTTATTGGGAAGGAGGGCATGTGGAGCATGTGTGTTGTGCTGTAGCAGTAAACACCAAAGCTGTAATACTATTCACAGTTTACACCTCTCTATTAACCATTCCAACTATGTAATAGCATACTTTTGAGGTGAAGTACCATTTTACCTATTCAGTATATTATCTTAACCACACATAGTGGTCTCTAATCACATTATCTGAAGTATGGCTTTAGTATATTGTTGTTCTAAAAAATTTTAATTTTTATTTATTTGATTTTTTTGTTGTTGTTACCTCAGGGGCCATCTGATACTCATTTAGCATCTAAACCAGAAAAGGCAGCCCCTGAAACATATGTACCTTCATCTATTGCCATTGACGATCGCAAGTTCATATTGAACCCTGCCTTCCCAGCTGAAATGATGGATCCAGCGTTTTGCTTCAGTGTGGTCAGCTATAACATTTTAGCTGACTGTCACATGCGCAGGTCATTATTTCTTGTTGTATATCCCTTTTATGAATACTAAATCTTTTCTTGAAAAACTACAATAATGACAATCTGAAGAGCAAGGCTTTCATATTTTGTGTTTGTTTGCTTGAGGAGAAGATGAAATTGTATGATGTGATCACTACATTAACACAGTTTATATCCTATCTATCTATTGTCCTTTCGAGCCGAAGACGGCACATAGGGCAGAATTACAATCTCAAAAACAGAAACCTTGCGTGCCAAAATGGCACATATTGCAGAGATCACTGCTTCTAAAATCTATGGTTCTGTTTTCATAACAATGCTTTTTACAATGACAGCTTGTCAAGCCATCGATCAACCTCCTTAGTCGCCTCTTACGACATGCCTGGAAGGTCACAGTGTCACTATTCTTTACTTCCCACATAATGAGGCCCCGGTAATATGGAAGACAGTTTATATTGCATGCATAGAAAGTTCTAAAATGAAAGAATGAAGACTTCTTCACCAAAACTAAGAAAATAAGTTCTAAATACTGTATGGTGGATATTGATCTGGGATCCAATTTAAAAAAGAAACACATCGAGGGGAGAGTTTGTAGCTATTCAGATAGAAGAATGTGGAGGTTGACAAGAGCGACTTATTCCATTCAGATTTGTTTTCTTGTGACCTTTCGCACCTTAAAGTTAATATCTCTTTATATGTTAAAGAAATGTATTTTTCTAATCACCAACTTTCATCCTCATCAGGTCACATTTCCTTTCCAGAACATTGCATTCACCACAACCTGTCTGAAAGAAGAAGAGTCTCTAGCTCCAGATTTCTCACTTCATCTGGTGTCATGTCCAAGGTCTCCTTGATTTCTTGAAACCACCTTCTTCTTGGTATACCCCTCATGCATCACCCAGGAACCATGCCTTTCACATTATTGTTTTTTCCAGCCAGTTGTGTCTTTTGACATGACCATAGTATTTTAATTTCTTCTGTAGAATGGTGTTTATCACCAACATTTACTGCAGCCTAAATAACTTTATGCTTATCCCTAACCATACCTTGAGTCATCTAATAAATGTTCCTGGGCTCCATCTATAAGTTTACCCTGAGTGCAGTGAGATTAACCAAAATCAGTAATGAATCATCTGTTGAACACTTTGTCTTCATTTGCTGAATCTTTACATGGCAGGAGTGACTACTCTTACACAGAAGCACAGTTTCTGGAGCAGGAGTACAGGCACACACTGTTGTTGAAGGAGCTAGACTACCTGGAAGGTGACATTGTTTGCATGCAGGAGGTCAATACAGCTTACTACACCCAGACATTATTGCCAGAAATGAAAAGGTCAGTCTGTCAATTATAAATTCAAATTGCCTCCTCAGTGATGAAAGCTTGTTCAATCGACTTAATCTTTTCCCTTTGTTCAAATCAAAAGCTCAAATAGATATTTTAAAATAACAAAATTTGTATACCTTAAATTGATTGTACTAACTTAGTGACTCATGGTTTAGATTGCCATTTTAATTATGTGTGTGGCATCTATATAAATAAACTGTACATCTTATTGTGTACTAAGTATTTTTGTTGATAGTTGTTGAATGCATTCAGATTAATAAAATTCTGCATTATTTACAGAAAAAACAGACTCAGCAATTGTATTTCAGTGCAGCATTTATCTAGTTTACTCTATGACCATCTAAATATTTGCATATCAAACTTCTAAGAATAACATAATAAAATAATTTGTTCTTTGTACAAGTAAATCTCTTATGATCTCAGTCCTCTTGTCTATAGTTTCCAGGGGAAATGTGACAAAACTGTGGTCTGATTCATACATTCACTTATCAATCTTTTTTGAAGTTATTCCTTTTGTAGTTTGATATTTGCTTGTTGTGTCATTCTGTTTGCTGGTATCTGACTTTTTTTGTGCCCCTTGCTGTTCACAGAGGAGCTTAAGCTGAGTGGAAAGGTCCAGTTATTATCTAATCAGATGATAAATATATGATTCATGATCCCATACCTAACACAGTATACTGCATATTGACTATACTATAGCTCGTTTCAAAACATATGCCCAACTTCAAAACGCTATTACTCTCTAACCGTTTGTTAAATACTTTTGAAATTTTCCAAATGTTATTAGAATGCAAAAGACCCTTTAAATGTATATTTAACAAATATCTTGCAGCTGCAGTTTTCTTAAAGCGGCGATATTTCTTTGATGTTTGTCAAAATTGTAAATTGTGAAGCCCTAAAGAATAGAAATTACCGTAGTTGCTGGTCTACGATTAATTTTCACTAGGTAAAGGCGTGGCCGTAATGGGGAAATAACTGGATAAAACAAAACACCAGGAGAATTATTGTCTGCTCAGTTCGAGGACGGACGATAATAATATCAAGGTATACCTGTATGTCCAATTTTCATAGTTGTGTGGTCCTGAAAAGGACCGTTTGTTGAACTAATTTAAGGTAATATAGGGGCCAACATTGTGGGGGCTATATACTTTCATTCTGAATCAGACGAGTCTAAAAGATTAATAACTGTTTGGGGTTGAACATTCCACAAACCATCATTTTTCCAATATTCCTCTTCCTGTTTTAAGACGTGGTCTTTACTTTTAGCCCAATAATCTTTGTCTATATTTAATAAAGCGAGATTAGCAAGAGTCTTTACATCGCATATTTTGAATGTTGTATTTTCATCTGCCACTTGTCCTTTTAATTTTGCCTAGATTAGTTCTATTGGATTTAAATGAGCATGGTAAGGTGGCAGCCTCAAACTTATATGACCGTGCTCTTGGATAATCTTATCTATTTGAAAAATCTTTGTCCTCTGTTTTTGCTTTACTAGAGATACTAATTCAGGTTTTAAGTACATGTTATTAAATTGTATGTGCTCCTTTGTGAGCCATATCTTAATAGCATCTTTTGTACTGGATGACGTTGGCACTTTATCTTCAAGTGCAACAATGTTGTGGTACGCTGCATTGTCCATTATTAGGCAAGATGGTCGATCTAGTGCTGGGAGAACAGAATTTTCAATCCAATGTCTAAATATGTGACCATTCATCTCAGAGTGATAATCCCGATTGTCTATGGATTTTGAAAGAAAAATGAGCTCTGCATTCTGTATTAGTCCATGTTGTCGACTACCTGCATGAGCAATTATCAAGCGCTGTCCTTTGCTGCTAGGTATTAATCTCTTAATCTTTCCATCTGATGACTGCCATTCCCTTTGGTTAGTGTGGTGAGCATTGATTCATGTTTCATCCAAGTACACAATATCATAACCTTGCTTGCGCACCTCTTTTACTTCACGTAAGTACTTGCTTCTCATGACTACTATATGTGGCTACTCACAGATGATGTTACGTCCATTGGAATACTTTCTGAATGTAAAGCCTGCAGCTCTCACATTCCTCCATAATGTAGACTTTGATATTTCAATACTGTTGTTCTTTTTCAGCGATACTTTTAATTTTCTTATTGTAACAGTTTCATTCATACCCAACATTTTGCGAATTTCACTTCTAATAAGTTCACTGTCGAAATTATCCAACATTTTTGCTCTTCCTTGTGATTTTGTATATTTGGAACATTGACGGTCACGTGCTTGAATCCAGCGATTAAATGACCGTTTAGATAAATCCAAAATGTGTCTTGTCCTATTCTCAGGGTTTTCTAAAGAATGAAATAATCTTCCTCGTTTAGCCTCTTTGCAAAAATAGTCATACATTTTTATTGCGATGTTTTGTAAACTGCAGAATTTCATTTTAAGACTCATGATAAATGTTATTGTTCCACGTTACGCCGCTGAATGAACGGAAATGGAACACACAATGCCTCGTGTTTACTACAAGTGTCTAATTGTGTCAGAAAACTCACGCGGAAAGCGTGAAAAATCGTAAATTTGAGCGTGTATAGATTTGTAATCGCTATTTTTAACTTAAATACTGTAAACACTAAGTTTTGACTACATCAATGGGTCGTTATAAATTTATATAAATCAAATAAGCAATAATAATAACCAAATGTTTGTTTTTAATGAAATTAATTCCCTGTTGGGTTCTAATCATTATAACTATACATGCAAATTTTGAAAAAAATATAAAAAGCGGTTTAAAAGATATTGATTTTTAAAGTTGGGCACGACTTATGAAACAAGCTATAGGCATGGGTCCTTTATTCTTAGGTCAAGTCTGGAAGGCTAGTTATTGATGTAATATATTTTTATTTTTCAAAGTACTGGGTTGGTGAGCATGCTGGTGTAATGGCTAATTTCGTTGTTTATTTGTAATTCTTTGTTTACTCTAGTCCTAAGTGGGCATGATTTAGATTGGGGGTGGGGGGATGTCTAGAGGTAAGGCATCTGTCTCTCAACAGAAATATACCAGGTTCTTATCATGCCACAGACTGTTGGAATATTTCTCTTAGAAACCACGGTTTAACAATCCCCTGGTCTTTGAGTAATAATTGTTAATAGTTGCACTTGGTGGAGGTGCTTGGGAGGGGATCTCAGCTGAGCATTATGGAGTTGTCTGATGTGCAGAGAAAATAATCTGTCGATTAAACTATACCATAGACCTCACATGATACAGTCTTAATCGCTAAGAGTGAAAATGAGTTGCAAGAAATGTTAGACATAGTGAAAGAAAGCAAAAATAAAGAACTCAGCCTTAATAGCAAAAAGACAGAAATAATGGTAACAAGAAAGAAAAAGTCATCACCGCAGTGCACAATAAAGACAAGTGGAACAATATTAAAACAGGTAAATGAATTTAAATATCTGGGAACATTGTTAACCTCAGATGGTAGATGTACAACAGAGGTGAGATGCAGAACGGCTCAGGCAAAAACAGCTTTCCAAAAATTGAGGAAGATATTGTGCAATGCATTTTTGACAATATAAACAAGAAAAAGAGTTCTTAAATGTTATGTAGAACCAGTCTAGACATATGGATGTGAATCGTGGACAATAGGACAACAGACAAGAAAATCACTGGAGGCTGTAGAAATGTGGTTTTACAGAAGAATGTTGAAAATACCATGGACAGCTAAGAAGAGTAATAAAAACATTCTGAAAGAGGTCAAAGCAAAAAGACAGCTATTTCCAATATTAGGAAGAAACAATCATCATTTTTTGGTCATGATGAGAAGAGAACAGCTAGTATATATTGTAACAGCTGGAAAAATCTAGGGATGAAAAAATAAGAGGGAAGCAAAGAGAAAAGATATCAGACAACTTAAGAGAATGGCTTGGCAGAAGGTCAACAATGGAAGTGATAAATAACTGTCAAGATCGAAAGTTGTGGAGAGACATGAAATTCTATGCCTACAGGCACAGTATTTGATGATGAGAATAGACCTCATATGATTGCTCTGAGCAGATGAAACGTAATGTGAGAATTACAATTTTTTGTTTTTGCAGCCGAGGATATGATGGTCATTTTATCAAAAGAACAAAGGAATATTGGGATGAAGGGGAAGCCACCTTTGTGAAAACATCAAAGTTTGACATTATTTCCCATCAGTCCCTGTCGCTGGGAGAATTAGCTTTCAAGGTAAATATTCTGTAGTTTAGTAAAAAACAAGTTAAATTTGTTATGTCTTGTTCTTAATTAATACTGAGTGCTAATTATTCCTTCATCTAGAAGGCTGGTGCATCTAAAGGTAAGACATTGGCTTCTGGATTAGAAGATCCTGGGTTTTTATTTTTTTTTATTTTACAAAAATATGAATCTGGTTTCTTTGTTTAACCTCCCTCAGTCTTTTTGTAGTGAGATCCTTTGTCTAGACCTGTCAGATAAAGGTGAAAAACAGGAAGTCCTGTGTCCATACTATGTACAATAAAGAAACTGGCAGTTCGGAATAAAAAATTGTAGGTCAGAAATGGCCATTGCTGAGGCAAAATTAATAGGAAAAAATCTTTACAAAATGTTTAAACTCTCTATGATAAAAATGAGATTGCATGTGAAGTAAATAAAATATGCAAAGTTTTATATATATAATAGGCCCATATACACTATGCAGGGTTAAAGAACCCTTGACAATTAAATAGGGTAGAGCAAAATGGCCACTGCCCAGGCAAAACTCTTAAGCAATTAAAAATTTGCCATTGCCAAAGATGGCTGTGTATTCTGCCAAAATGCAGATGTTGTGGCTTGCTGTAAACTAACAACATGATGCCTCCACCTAAGGGTGGACAGTGTACAAAAACTATTTCTCAGACCAGTGGTATGTTCTTCCTTTTATCAAGTATTTCAGCGTGGCCCAACCTTTTGATACCCAAGGACTAAATGCAAGAGGCTGCAGATCATCATTTATATATATATAAGCAATTTTATTTACACACAACACTGTGTTCCTGAAATTCTTCAGCTCTGAATTTTAAAACTGTCTGTGAACCTTCAAACTAAAATTTAAAAATCTGCTGGCTCCAGCCCAATTGAAGGGCTCTAACTCAAAACTACCAGCTTGAAGATTAATTTAAGGACTGTCTGACAGCTCCCATTAAATATTGCTTTTATAGATTTTTTTCTGGCATGCCCATCATGGATAAAAACTGATGGTGATTTGTCTTATTGGCCAATCTTATCATCTACACCTTCAGATAGCCCCTCCCAGTAATTTTATAGCTTAGTTCCAGCGTCATTTTATCAACCTTTTCTCATTGTCTTTGAAACTGCCAAGATTCAGTGATCAGCACGACTAATAAGGTGATCTAAATTCAAACACCTGCGAATTTAGCCTTACTGAACAGATCTACAGACCTTTTCTGAGAAGTGGTTAACAAGTCTTGAATTTCTAATGTAGTCAAAAGTATTATCACCTATTACATTTCATGAAGCAGGGGCCACACTGATACATGGATCCAGAGTATTTTTTAACATGGGATCTATGGAACCTGCAGAAAAGATTGCCTTATTTTCCCAATATCCACAATTTTTTTAATTATTTATTTGTCTATCTGTTGCCCTTTCGAGCTGAAGACAGGACTTAGGGCAGAAATTGTAGACTCTTTGTTATCAAGTGTCAGACCTGCATTGTACCTTGCCACACAACTCTATTCTGGATGTGATGCTCAATCTTGGTGAGAGGGCTGGTGCTTGCTGTTTTGCCTCTCACCTCAGTGTTCTTTTTTAATGTTTTTTTCTAGGTCTGCCTCTTTTTCTTTTACTCTCTGATTTCCATTTGAGGGCCTGCTTTGAGATTCTCTTGTTGTCTCTTCTCATCACATGGCGAACATATGACCATGATTATAATAGCTACGTATATTTAATTATGCTGATTTATAAATTAATATTTCTTTTCAGGAGGTAGATGACAGTGGGCTGAATGAAGAAGTGAGCCAAGCAGCAAAGAAATACCTGGACAGGGCGGATGTTATTTTGTTGACAGAACTGAATTGCAAAAAAACTGGCAAAGTTATCACTGTCTGTAACATCCATGTTGTCTATGACCTCAAAGCACCTGATGCTCAGTGTATTCAGGTGAGCCCATAGAGGTCTATTTTATGGCTGTCTTAATTGTTACATTTGATGTCATTTCATTATTAGAAAAATAATCTTTTTTTTTTAAATTTATTTTATATATATATATATATATATATATATATATATACAAGTCCACAAAATGGGAAACCAAGTAAAGGATAACAAGGCCAACCTGGAAAACATTAAGAAATCCAATGAGGTGAGAAGCAACAACCATGGGCATCAGCCCACTTGCCAAGGTTGAGATGCTCACTAAAATCAAGGCCATATGGTGACATAAAATGTGGGTCCCGTGCAAAGTCTGGCACTTAATTGCAAAGATTGTCAGATATGGAGAGTCTGGAATCTCTGCCCAATGTGCCACCTTCTGCTCAAAAAGACAATAGATAGATGGATTATTACAATATAAGTATCAAAATGATACTTATATACAAACACTACCTATTTGTTTTGAAATTTGCATGCCAAAATTAATAATTTTTATGGCCATTTTTTTCAGTCTGGCAATCCAGAATCAAAACAGTATGCACTATTGTAGGAGAGGTGTCTAGAGTAGCTTATTCTTCATTCTCCTGTAATAACTCAGCTATTGCTCCATTTTGTTGTCTGCCATTTAAAGGGTGTTAAAATATGTGTATTAGTGTTGTATCATGGCTTAGAGAAGATATATTTGCACCTTTTGGCTCAACATATCCTGCTTGTGAAAGGCATGTTTTGCTTAAATATATATCTATCTCGTATTTGGTTAGATGTCTTTTACAATATCACCATTTCACTACACTTGATCATTTCAGATTGTTTCAACTAATAATTATGTATCAATTCATTGTCATTTTCTGTTATTCAACATTGCAGGATTGCAATTGTTTTGTCATTTCAACTTCTCAATTTCTCTGAATTCGAATTGGATAAACATTCAAGATAATTTGGTTTATTTTAAATTATAACGCATCAAATACGGACATAAGAATATCAGGAAAAATGTGCGTTTAAATATTTACTTGAAAGATTTATTGGAAAGTTTTGTTTACAAAAATAAGTTATGGTAGATTTTCTCTCTATATATAAAAAGAGTAGTAAAATATTTTCAAATTTCTTTTTTCTTTGGGAATGTTTAAAACCAGCTAAATTCCAATCTTAAACTCAGGTGGCATGTGCTATCAAACAACTGGTGGCCAAAGCTGGCAATGACCTTAACCCTCACATCATCTGTGGTGACTTTAACTCAGAGGTGACCAGTCCTGGCTACCAGCTTGCCAAAGATGGATACCTGACTGATAACCACATCCATAAACTTCAGGCTCTGCAAAACCTGGATAATGCTGATGGATCTGTAAGTAATAATAAACATTTAGCAAGCAGTTTTTTTTTCACCCATTAATGTGTCTGAAGTGTAGCCAAATCTAAATATCCCACCAAACCAATTAATTAGAAGATTAATCACTGAAGTGGGAGAACAAAGCTAGGAATAACCCCTACCATAGAATATATAAAGAAACAATAGATAAAATGGTTTGGCAGTGTGACAAGGCAGAAAGATCAAAACAGAACACAACGAGCCTTCAAAAAACATTGCGAGAACAGGAGACCCAAGAGCTGACCACAAAAAAAAGATGGATTGATGGAATGTTAGAAACTCTAGGAAACGACCGCAAATTATATCTACCCTCGATGCTGAAGGGCAAATGAGGAAGGAAAGAAGAAGAATAAGTTATCAAGTATATGATAAATAATTTTATGCTTTTACTGTTGGAGGTCAATACACTACCAGAAATACAATGAGCTGATGGTACACTGTAGATAGAGATGCTGTTTTTCACTATTACATTTAATTAATCATTTTCTCAATGTCACTTAGTGAAGTGGATAAAAGTGCTGTAAACAGATACAACACCAGTGTAATAGTGAAAAACAGTCTCTGTCTCAATGCTAGTAAAGTTGTGAAACATGACTATCAACAATTTAATGAAAAATATATCAGTACCATCAAATGTATGTGTTGCAGAGGAATACTCAGAATACCAAGGACAAAGAAAAGAACAAGCATGCCAATTTTACAAAAACTTAAAATTCAAGAAAACTAAAATATGTTAGTCATGTACAATATCATTCAGCATGGTCCAATGCAATGCCCACAAGACTCATTTGGGTGGCCTGTGGACCTCTTCAACGGTATTCGTAAATAGAAGAAAAATTAATACTATAATTTTTAAATTGTGGGTATTGGGAAAATAAATAAATCTTTTCTGCAGGTTCTGTAGTTCCTGCTGTACAAGAATCAACAGGAACAACTCTGTTCATGTTATAATGTTGTCCCTGCTTCATGAAATGTAACAGTTAATGATACTTAGACAGGACTAGGGGTTCGAAAGACTTTTACAAAGAATTCACAAGAAAGAAAATCTTTCTTTCGATCCATCAAGAAGCGCCATTCTCATGAGAATGTGAAATTTGGTTCCCGCAGGTGGAAGGAGGTTCTGGCCACAGATGTGACGACGTGAAATTTTACCTACTCGCCACAATGATTGTTTAATTTGAGCAACTATTTAGTCAACGACAATTGGTTAATTGCCTACTTTGGGCGGAATGCCAAACGCTGGTACAAAGCTATAAACTCTATGAGAAGGCCATCTCTGAAGGTGTACAGAAAACTTGACCAATAGACTGATGATCATCAGATATTGCCCATTTATGAGTCTTAGTTAAGTGGTCCTGGGGGAAGAAACTGGAAAACTAAAACAAATTATCATAGTGTTTTAAATCATTAAAACAGGCTATTAGCACAGTCTTGAGTTGGAGTCTTTTTTTACTTGAAAGTTCTGTTTCTAAGCTCTGACCCTCCATACAAATATTAGCCTTCCTGACTGACTGTATACCTCAGTCTTAATGTTCTAAATCTGGAATTGCAAGGCAGAAAGCAAAATATCTCTTAAGTTTTTTTGTGTTTTTTTTGGACATGTAGTCATGGTAAATTCATTAAAAGCTAATGATACAGCACCACTTCCCATCAGTTGAAGGATGAAGGAAATAAACACATTTTAATGAGTTTCAAGAAATAATATGTGATATAAAGGAGAAATTCCAGACAAGATTACAAGATTTTTATATTCTGAGGCCAAAACTTTTGCTGTTTAACAACCTCATGGAAATTTAAGTAAGTCAGCAACCCTCTAACCTTCAAATAGAGATTTGTGATCTTCAAGCAGATCAACCAAAATAGTGTGACATTCCTGGGGACTTCTAGGAAATCTTATTACAAGACTATTTACCCAAATTGCTCAAATTTTCATTTCAAATATTATCCTTATTTAGTAGTACATATATATGTGAAAGTGTTTTTCCAAGCCTTTAAATTGAAAACTAGAATTCATATTGAATGTGTTTAGCTGGAAGCCTGTTTAAGACTTTCCTGGACAGATTTAAAGTAAACATTGAAAAGCTTGTTTCAGAAAAACAGTGCCAGTATTCACATTGAATTACCCGGGGGCACAGATTTTCTACAAATACATTCTTGTCTGATTACAAACTTTTGGTTTCACCATATACCTGCCACTTATATGTTTGTTGGCGTGTGTGGCTGGAACACAGAATTGTTTGAGGCATTAAGACAAATGTGCATCCAGCAATAAAAATTAGTTTTAGCAACGTTTCCAAGCAAATTGCATTTTTCTATTACCTGGTTAAATTTAATTAGAGTTACTTTATTTTTATTTCTTGAACTTATGCTCTAGGCGAGTAATACAAGAGTGGTAAAAATATGTCTGAGACAGGGGGTTAGAAATACCATAAGTCTATCATCAGTATCAGACTTAAGAAGAGTGTGATTGACATTTACTATCTTTGCTGAGAAAGTGTAAAGCAGAATCGACAACCAGACACAGAGGAGCTGGAATCTCACACTTACTTGTATATTTTTTCATTGTATGATGAGTACAGAAAAAAATTGATGAAATTTGAGTGCTGGGATCTTTAAAATGATTTAGTGTGTTTTGATCTCTGGACTAAATGCTGCTGATTTAATAGAAGAAATGAGAGCCAGCAAGTCTGATAACAATAAAGTAGAAGTGTTGGAGGTTTGCGTTGTCAAATTAATTTCACAGCCTCAGTTGTTGGTGCATTTGTTGGTACAATTTAAGTAAAGCTTGCATAAAGTTCTACATGCGGGGCCTCAATTGCATAGGTTGCAGGGAAAATGTTTAGAAATTGTATTTAAAGCATTTGTGATGACAAGACTAAATAACTTTCAGTTTAAAAGGTCTTTAACAGGGGAACGGAGACAACAAAGTGGATTACAGATTAATTAATTAACAATCATGTACTTTTATAGGTCATAACCAGCTGACTAAGTCTTGCCAAATACAAATGGTCCCTGGACTATAATGAAGTAGTAATTGGGCAAACAAGAAATGTTGATTGGTTAGTTTTGTCATATATTCATAATGATGTAGTTTACAATTTCTGTGCCTTTGTTTTTCCCTGATTCCACATCTTTACTGCGGCTCTACGTGAGTGCATATTATTTTATAATTATTTTCATTTTTTTCTCTACGTATGATCATGGTTTCCTGTTTTCATTCCAGTCTGGCTGTTTGATCAACCACATGTGGAGAGCATTCCAGCACACATCATCCAATTTGAAGAGCTCTTATGATCTAACTCTGGTCAGTACTTACCACAGCGATGCTCTTCATCTTTAAAACATCTGTCTTAGTTTTATGCAGCTGTGGCATCAAATGCGGAATTCCTCCCGTTATCCAAAGGTCTTACCGCAATTTTTGTCCCAACCACCACTCCCAGATAAATTCTACTGGAGCTTTATCATTTATATTAAGATCCACTTATTTAATAACATTTAGTCACTATTATTAATAGAGATTTTTTCATTTGCCAGCTTTCACCTCTGGTAAAGTCCCTAGAGTCTAGGAATTGAATTTTGTGTGTCCATCCGTTTTTTTCCATGGTGGCTGTGTACACAAGGATCCCTCGCCTCACAGGCAGACAACTCCATCTTCAGTGGTACTCATTTTTTTCAGTTGATGAATAATTGACATTTCAAGCTGGAGGCTGAGTCTGAAATTTTTTTTTTTTTGCTCACTGCTTATAAAAGCATGCGACATGATATAATTTATTTGGGCCTACATATTTCTCTGTGTTTAATCTTTGTTATTAACAGATATATAAAATATTTATTATTACAAGAATACAGTTTAATAATTCTGTGAGTAAAAAATGAAAGTCTAAATATATATCTTATGGAATCTTTTCTAAGGTATTTGTACTTTAAATAGATCAGTGGAGGCAAAGACGCTTCACAGCAGCAGAGCTGGAAGTTGTTAGCAACCAATAGCCGATGGCTTGCGCTTGGATCAGTGATCCAGAACCTTGCTCCACCTCTCCGTGGTACCTCCGCAGACAGACTAACTTGTCTGGTCCAACCAAGTGCGTAGAGATCAAGGAAGGAAGACAACCCTGTACTCAAATGTCGTGCTAAGTCAGATCTGTTGAGCTGAATGGCGCAAATATAAGTTTTGCTGCCAACCACAACATGACGCAGACACGCCCCCACCTAATATCCTTTTAAGGGTGGATGATGAAGCGGTGTGATCCTTTTGTTGGAAATGTAACACAAAATCTGCAACCTTGAACAAATTTCATGAATATTATGTCAAGGTGGGATATGCCAGATGCGAGCACTTCACAGGAATCTGAAAGAAATTGTAACCCTTCACAACACTGGTGTCGTTATTCTCTAGGCGTTGATGGATATTCTTCAGATGAGTTCTAAGCACTTATGGACTTGACCTGTAGGCTATACTATACTAGGAGACTAAGCATGTTATTCATTGTTATTTTAGCAAATTAGCAACATAAACTGAAACAACAGGAACAGAAACACAAACATTAGATTAGATATGACTAGTTCTGATTACCCGGCATGGTATGTAAACAGTAACTGTTTTTATAGCTGACAACCCCACAAAGGCTCAAAAAGTTCTTGAATGCTCATGTAGACATCAGTCCTGAATGTACATTTGAAACACCAGATTTTCTAGCCTGATGAACTCCTTGGCTGGCAGAGGAAGAAGTGCCTCATTAGTGTAGCCGTGACATAGTCTGTCCCAACTAAAGAGCATGCCATGAACAGTTGCGTTATGGTCTCGGCTGTAGAGTCTTAGCTAGCTTTCCTGTTTTTACCTTTTTGATTTTATTTTCCAATAATATTTTGGATCTGGTTGTAAACTTAAGCTTTCTTTTCAATGTCTGAGTACTGTTTTTAAACTTTTCTACCTGTCATTTAAGCATTTTTGTTTCCATTCTGAGTTATATAATGCGAAGGTTACGGCACAGAAGGTTGGAATGTTTGTACAATGAATGAATGCAGGTACTTCTGTGCTGAAACTGTGGTATGTGTTTAGATATCTTGTAGGAAAAAAAATATATATATATTCTGGCTGAAGCAATGTGAGCAAGTCAGGTAAGAAATATTATGATGGTCCAAATAGAAATATTTGGACAAATTAATTTCACAAACAAAATTGCTCAGCTTTTGTTCTGGTGTCAGTCAACACTATCACTGTGATATAATGACAGCACACTAAATTGATTACAGCTGTTATTGTGGTATAGCCACTTGGGGAAGAGAAAATATGCTTCATGGAATGGTTCCCTTGCTAGTGCTCTTTAGAGGTTCCATTGACACTGTCATGATGTCACTGACAGCATGTGCTGTATTAATTATAGCCATTCCTTTTGAGGGAATTAGCCACAAGGGAAGGATAGGAGTCTGCATCATGGACTCAGTACGTCTTTCATAGGGCAGATCCTAAACTTGTGCACAAGGGAAGTCCCTAGTTAACAATCACTACTATTGTGCATAGCTTATAATCATTTCCAGATGGCTGGGGCATGTCCAACGGATGGAAGAAAAACGCATTCCTAGTCAAATACTATATGGCGAGCTAAAACACGGAAAACGACAAATCGGCAGACCTAAACTACGATATAGAGATATCTGCAAATCATCTCTGAAAGACTTCGCCATCTGTGAAAACGACTGGCAACATCTGGCAAGTGATCGCACATCATGGAGAGCACGTATAAGGAACGGTATAACAACATTTGAGACTGTTCTAAGACAGGACTTAGAAGAGAAGAGACTCATGAAAAAGGATGGTAAACCCTGTGGACCAGCGAGCCTGACCTGTTCATTATGTGAACGCGTGTGTTTGTCAAACATTGGTAGAATTAGCCACGAGAGAAGCTGTTCGGCAAAAACAATACCTAAAAAAAATACGCAATAGCCTCCACTAGACCGTCTGACAAGACGAAAAGGGCCATATATATATATAATCATTTATAACTAAAATTCTGTTGCTACGTATTCATTCATTCATTTTCCTCTCTGGCCAAAGACGGCACATAAGACAGAAATCATGATTTTCCACAATTGATGATTTGCTGCCAGTTCCTGTAATTCTTGGTTGTTTCTTAGTCCCATGATTGAGCTTTCCCTAGTAATCATTCTGAATAGGAATTCTCTGGGTCTGCCGTTTTTATTTTTTTACCAGATGGATTTCACCATCATTCTACCTGGTGGGGAAGTCTTTCTTCATTCATTCTCAGAACAATGTTGCCACATATTCTATCTATCTATTGACCTTTCGAGCCGTAACCGGCCCATAGGGCGTAGACCAAGATACACCTTCTCCTATATGAATTTTTGTTCTAGCAGTTTTCTTTTAAAGATATTTTATCAAATCTCGCCATCTGTCTCTGTTCTGTGCAAGCAGTTCTATCTCATTGAGGGAGCCGATTCCTGCTGCTCTTGCCTCTCTCATCAATGTTCTTCTCAGTGTCTCCCTGGGTCTTCCTCTTTTTCTTTTACCTGTTGTTTCCCATGCCACATATTACATGTCATTAATAATAATATACAATGTGTGTTTGTTCACTTCACAATAATAATTAAAATGTGTCTATTTTCTAGGGGAAAGAACCACCAGTTACTGCTTTTGACAAGAGAATACGTAAGACCGTGGATTACATCTTTCACTCCTCTGCATCAATTGACACTGTTGGTGTTCTTGAAACCCTTGACCTTCAAGTTGTGGATGCAACTGGTGGCCTGCCCTCCATCCACATCCCATCAGACCATTTGTCACTCAAGGCCGTGTTCAGGCTGAAGTAATGTTGGACATAATTTCTTCTTACCTCTTTGGTTGGACATTTGTTCAGTTTGTTTGTTTCTGTGGTGGAAGCTGTTCATTTTTAAAAATCCCATTTATTTTTAACCTTGTTTTGTTAGGAAAGAAGTGACATCCTTAAATAGGGTTACCAGTGGGTTACCAGGGAACAACAAAATACTGGGAGAACACATTCAGGGTTTGATGTTTTATGTTTAAAATAGTTTCCAAATTGCTGGAAAATATTTAAAAGTATTTCAAGGGCATAGTTCCATTCATAGTTTCACATTCCATGTCATTGCAATAGTATATGAACAAATAAAATGTTGAGCATTATTACATTAATACTTACATGACATTAATAATTCTTATAAAACTGTTTTTAAAAAAAGGGGGGGGGGGTTTAAACTAAATACACAGAGGGAGGATAAAAGGGCAAAATGTAAACCTGTAAAGACATTGATAATTTGTTAATATCATATCACAAAATGTAAGTATGAGTCTTTATTTTGAAGTACTTCTTATTTTTAAGAAAAAGAGGTCTAGAATGTGAAATGAAGGACATAGACTCCTTTTTGCATCTGGTAACCCTGTCCATACATGAAAATGAGTCAAATTTATAATAAAGCTATAGTCATATCTTATTTAACTCCTCCATCTTTGACATTTATAATTAATAAATGTGTTTTGTCAAAGTCAGTAAAATCATGCCATAGATTCAGATACATGATTGCTAATGAAGCCATTGTTATCTAATTTTGTGCCACATAATAGAAATTTTGTACATGCCATAGTATATTTCTTTATTATTATTTTTTGTAGATACATTATATATAATGTTAGTGCCATTTTAAAAAAAAATATTCAGCAGCCTTAAGCATCAGTGTTATTCTTCCCCTCCGAAAAAAAAATTGTATGTAAAATGTGACACACGTCTATATTCTTAATCAGCAGTTGTTTTGTTCTTGTTAATTAAAATATAAATAATATTAATTGTCTTAAAATCGGATTCTAATCAGGGTTTGGCTTTTGTTACTTACATATTCTGTTAAGTCTTACAGACTAATATTTATAACTGTTCTTTGTTTCTGTAAAAATAATGAATTGTTCAAATTGTTTTATATGAAGTGTTTTCTAAATTACAAGATTAACCCCAAAAAAATTATATAGAGATTTTAGGCTACAATTCTGAATAATTGTATTTTCTGTACAGAGAATAAATGTTGAAAATTATAAATACTGCGTAGTGTTTTTATTTATTTTGATAATTAAAACTAGTATAATCTTTGATGGACCTTCAAGCCTTTAACTTTTATCAAGTTTATGCTTATCCTTTTAATTTGATGAATTATTTGTTCTGGTTGATTATAATTTTTAGATTTATTGTTATTTTGTTGTGCATGTCAGTCTTTTCTACTAATTTATTACAATTCTATCCTGCATAATAATTCAGCGCCTAATTGAGAAGCAAGTTTTAGCCCAATTAATCTGACTTCATGTTTAATACTGGAAGTACATATACTAATAAAGATTTAGTTTGATGACGTTTTGATAAGTAATACAGTTTTGAAGAATGAATGATGATATCAAAGAATTCTATTTTTATTGATTGCTGTGACAGTCGATGTGAATGAATGAAATAACGCCTTCCTCTTCTCTATTGTTGATTATCTCATCTAGTCCTCCTTGATCTGCTTTTAACAGTACTGCAACTTATATATATATATATGCAAAAGGTTCCACCAATCCAGATTTAGCTCATTTAGTTCTATTAGTTTATCATCTACTTTCCATGAATTGTATATAATTTTTGTACTATCTTTGTGTACAATTTGCTATCTTTGTATTCAGGTCAGTGTTTTTACTGTTGTATTTTCTCTTATACAATCATTCCTCATCTTACAATGGGGTTATGTTCCAAAATAGTAAAAATTGAAAATATAAGTCAAAATTAGCATATGATATCTTCTATATAACCAAGGACACCATTTTTCGATCTGCTTCCATTGCAAAGACCTTTTCCAGTTCTGGATTGGACATCTGGAATATCGTAGAATTTATAACCAGTTTGTGTTTTGTTTCATTTCAAACTGGATTAAGGGGACTGGTTGGTCTCGAGGCAAGATGCCAGCCTTGAGACAGAGAGGTTGTAGGTTCAAATCCTGGCTGCACCAGTTGGGATTTTTATCTATGATTTCTCTCTGCTGAAACCACCCCTGGTCTCAGCAGCGAGGCTTGGCTTGAAATGTCAATTACTCATCGATGAACAAAATATGAGTACCTCAGAAGACGGAGTTATTTGCCTGTGCGGTGAGGGACCCGAGTGCACATGGCTGCCAGGGAAAAATGGATTAACACACAAGATTCAATTCCTAGTCTCTAGTAACTTCATCAGAGGTCAAAGCTGGTGAATGGGAAAAAAAAAAACTGGATTAAACTAAG
This sequence comes from Megaustenia siamemsis, assembly GCA_032433765.1. Taxonomy (NCBI): domain Eukaryota; kingdom Metazoa; phylum Mollusca; class Gastropoda; order Stylommatophora; family Ariophantidae; genus Megaustenia; species Megaustenia siamemsis. Next base: position 70,114,601 of record JAVIAB010000047.1, on the reverse strand, counting down.
CAAACAAAGTGATCCCCCATTGTAACTCTGAAAAGGTGTAACTTGAACGATCATTAAGTTAGGGTATGTCTGTATATCCAATCAACCACTAATATCTTCAGTAATAAAGAAAAGACGATGGTCATATGTTGGACATGTGATGAGAAGAGATAATAACCAAATAGCAAAGCAAGCCCTCATATGGGAAACAACAGGTAAGAGAAAAAGAGGAAGACCCAGAGAGACACTGAGAAGAACATTGATGAGAGAGGCAAGAGCAGCAGGATTCGGCTCCTTCAATGAGATAGAGCTGCTTGCACAGAACAGAGACAAATGGCGAGATTTGGTAAAATATCTTTAAAAGAATTGAAAACTGCTAGAACAAAAATTTGGATAAGAGAAGGAGTATCTTGGTCTACGCCCTATGGGCCGGCTATGGCTCAAAAGGTCAATAGATAGATACCTGTATATAGTCAGTTATAGAGGATATCTAATGTATTATACAATTTTTCATTAAGAACTAAGTGTCCATATTAATTTATATAAAGAACAGGGCACTAATTCACAATTGCATAAACAACCTTACTCTATATATTGGAGAATGTTCAATTTATTTCAGCCTGAACTGGAGAATTTTACTGCCAATAAATGGGCTATAATGTAGCCTTAAATTATGTTGTATATTGAATTTGTTTTGTCACCTTTAAATAGATCACTGGTGTAACACTATTAGAGTGATGATCTAAGTGTAATATTGTAGAATATATACACCAATTAATCTGCATTAAAATATATGCAAAAGCATATGAAATAAAAAAAAAAGTGGTAATAATTTAGTTACTAGAGGAAGCAAAGAACAAACAGAAATCACTCAATCAGATATATACTTTTGTTTTTAAAAACATGTCTCATAATGAGAAATGACATACAGAAAACTAATTTCATGTTTACAATATTGGGGAAACTTTAGCTGTTCTGCAGTTCACCACTCTGCCTATTCAGCTCATATGTTTTGAGTGAACCTAGTTTCTTTATTGGTACTAGTTCTGTTGATTCTGGTTCACTTGATCATGACAATCTATATATGCCTTTGACATCTTGACATATGGTTTGTAGCAAGCAATTTTGATTAGCTTAGGCTATATATTAGTAGTGTCTTATGCTGGATCCTTCTTTTACTTTGCTTGTGGATCGCTTCCACGAATATTGCTCTTGCATTTTTTATTTTTTGTTCTCCAGGGACTCCAATCTTATGCCAGGCTTTCTCAGCTTCTTTCACTGATAGAGAATTCACTCAAGCAAGCCTTGAAAACATCCTTATATCTCAGCATTGGTCTTCTTTAGTCCCTAATTTTGCAGTGCAATAATTGTTTGGGAATAGGGTTGTTTTCTGATCTTCTTACTGGGCTCAAATCGTCTTAATCTTTGAATCCAAAGTGTTACCATGATCGATGGGAGTTTAGCATGTTGCAACATGTTAGAAATGGTTACTTTGCCCTGCCATTTGATGTTCATCGTCTTGTGAGGGCAATGATTATGAAAGCTATTGAACTTTTTTTCTCCTGCCCTGCATAGTACTTGACTACTATCCACATTTTTGACAATCTAATAATTTAATATTTTAAAACATTGCATTATTTGCCTTGTTTAGGTGGTTTAAAACAACTTTCATGGTTTTCTATTCTAGCCTCCTAAAAAAGGGGGGAGAAACACTTTGAAAATTACAGCTGTGAGATATCTTTAATTTTCTATGTTCGACCAAACCTAAACGAGTATTAACTAGGCTGACTTTTGTTGTGTTGTTTTCAGCAGGCTGAAAAATCTTAACCTTCCAGCCCAAATCATCTGACTTTTACACTGCATGTTTTAGCACCAGATTGGCTTGACTGGTTAGTCTAATTTCAGAGCACCACACAGATGAAAAAATAAAATCTTCTCTTCTGATCCTGGCACAAGCAGTTAGGTATTCACTGATCCTGATGCAATCAGTCACTGATCCTGACGCACAAAATCAGTTAGTCACTGATCCTGACATAATCAATCAGTTAGTCACTGATACTGACACAAGCAGTCAATCACTGATCCTGACACACGCAATCAGTGACTGTAATTTTTTAGCCCATGTGATGTCTTGTATCTTCGCCTTCTAATTTTATAGGCGTTATTCTTCTTGAGTGGAATGACGTTATTTGAAATATGCTGCTAAATAAGACACTGTAAATAAAGAAAGGCAAATAAATGAATACTTTTAGGAAAACTAAGAATAAAACGAAAAATTTAAAGAAGTGATGATTCAAGAATTTTAATTTTTGGAGCACATAAAATTCATGGCACTATTATAAAGGTCCTACTAGGGGGCAAAGTTGAAGGTCATTTTGCAAGAGAAAAATGATGTTAATTAGGTCATTCGTGCTACACATTAAACAAATCCATAACTGTTTAGATTTACTCTGTAAATCATTATGTAGGAACTGAGGAATATAGTGCTGTTGGCTCCTTCCTGAGTGCTCATCTGACATCCATTTTGACATGATGTTCCTGTATTCAGTGTTGTAGACTCACATTCATTGCTCAAATCATTTACTTGCCCTGAGAGCATTTAGAACGTCAGGTCAGTTCATTTCATGTCCACTCTCCACAACAGTCATGTCACCAAGCCTCTGCTTGTTTATTTCTTCTTACACTCAAGTACCCTCTTTGTTGGCCTCTGTAGAACTTTAACCATTGCTCTCAAGCCTAGTTCATTTTAGTCTTACTGACCATATATAGAGGCGATTCTGACCTATGGAAGCGAATCATGGACATTAAACAAACAAATAAAAGACGATTAGAGGCCACCGAAAGGGGATTTCTCAGAAGAATGTTGAAAGTTCTCTGGACAGCTAAAAAGACCAATGGGGAAGTTCTCAAAGAGGCCAACACAAAAAGGCAGCTCCTAAAAAACATCAGAAAGAAACAATCAACATTTTTCAGGCACATCATGAGGAGAGGAAAGTTGGAATACTTGGTTACAACTGGCAAAATACAGGGAAAGAGAGATCGTGGACGACAAAGAGAGAAAATACTGGAAAGCTTGGTGGCATGGCATGGAAAACAGTCAACAACAGAACTGTACAGTAGATAGAAGATTGTGGAAGGACATGATCGCCTATGCCAATGGGTATGGCACATGATGATGATGACCATACTCATTGAGAAAGTATACATTTTTGTTTCCAGCTAAACTATTGCTTTAGTTGCTGCCATGACCACCATTATCAAACACACCGTTGTCTTCCATTACAGTTCTCCCCATGATCTTATCTATGAATATCCTTGAACTCTGCCTGTACTGAACAACGGACTTATCTCTGTATATGACAGCATATTCCTCAGAAGAGTTCCCAAAAATCAATATGTGTATTTCCTTGGCCACTGGCTTGTGTTTCTCTGCATTCTCTGTTCAGTTTGATGCATACTGAAAAATACTGACAGCACTCAGCAGACACTCATACCCATTTTTCCGTTTCACATTTGTTGAAGTGAACAAATCTGTTGACAATGTCTTCAGCCCGACCCATCAAGTTTTTTTCCTCTTTAGGTTCTGCTATTTTTCTGGGTCCTGATCAAACTTTTCAATGGGTGTTGTGTGTCAGCATTGACCCAAAGTTGGCAAGTTCTCTGCAGATTTGTGCTCTATCTTCTGTGGTGGGTAAAATTAAGGAGGTAGCGCATAACCTTGCATGCTGTGTCTTTTTTGCATCCAAGAATAATGTCATGGCCTTATTCTCTCTCCTTTACAGTCTCTGTGTAGTTTTTTTTTTTTCCAAAATTATGTTGTGGGATTCTCTTAATCGCATGTTGAACAACTGTCCATAAGGGCTCAGATCTCTTGAAAAAATCCTGCATGAAATGATTGAGATTTGAAAACTGATTCACAAGTCTTCCCTTGTTCTCCCTGTAGATCTCTTCAATTTAGGCAACATACTTTTATATGGCAGACTTGAATATTTGGCAGTCACGCCAGGGCTGCAGGTTCACGAACATCATCAGAATCATCTCACCTTATATCTTTTACAGCGTTAGAAATATACAATCTGTCCAGCACATGACCATATCATCAAATACCATTACATACTACGCATGTTAGACTACAATGGAGGTACCTACAATGCCCTGATTCACTGAAAAGACAGCAGCCAGGTGCACAAACACCTGTAGCACAAGTCCTGAATTCTTCAAGTGGAGCTTTCAGTTGACTGGCTCAGTGATATGAACATACATGAGATAACTGGAAGTAAGCAGTTGCTGAACAAATCCTATGGCAGTTATAGAACAACTCTCAAAGCCATAAGATAACACACATGACTTAACAACAAAGGACTTGTTCACACCACCAGAATTACTAAAAAAAATTAAAAACCGCAGTGAGGTGTACAAATTCCGAAACACCATCACAGAATTGTCAAAGTGGAACCTCCAATTGACTTTAGCACAGCAATCTAAATTAAAGAGCTGAGATTAATCAACCTCCAATGTAAATCCTTTTGTCACTAAATGTGGGACCCACCCGTATACCACAAGTCATGAGTTCTCATTTACTTATATGCATTCCCTATGGTTGAGAAGAAATTGGGTGGACATAAAAATCACACACTTTTATGTGATATAATACAATTCACAAAGGTCAGAGGTGATAAAATGCTTACAGATTAATGTCTATAATTAACAAGTATACAAATATTTAAAGACCTAATCTGTGTTGTATCTCATATATATATATATATATATATATATATGTGGCCTTTAGCGTCTTGACAGACGGTTGGTAGTAAGCAATCATGATAAGTCAGTAGTTTGGTAAAGCATTTGTGTCTCCTACTGAGTGATACTTTACTGAACATCTTCTCTTGTGGCTGAATTTGCCAATCCTGGACAGACAGATCCATCCACAGAACGAGCAAGGTGTATTTACAGTACCTGGCCTTGTCTCTTTTCTCTTGCGCCTTTTGTCTTCTGAATTTGATATCAGCACTGTCTCGAAAATTGCTGTACCATTTTTTTATTTTTGCTCTCCATATGCTACGATCCGCAGCCACATTTTCCCAGTTTCTTTCACTGATAGAAAATTCCCTCAAGGAAGCCCTGCATACATCCTTATATCTCAGCACTGGTCTGCCCTTTGGTCTCTTTCCGTCCTTATGTTCTCCATAGAATATTTGTTTGGGAATACGATTGTTTACCTTCCTTCTTACATGGCCCAACCAACTTAGTCTACGAATCCTAAGTGTTGTCATGATCAATGGGAGTTTGGCTCGTTGTTAGACATATATATATATATACAGGCTCTGTAGTACTGGATCTTCTGAATCAACAGGCTCCACCAATATGAACTACAGCAATCCTCATCTTTAGCCAATTAACTTTGACACAAACTGTTTCTAAGGAACTTTCCTGGGAAGTGAGGGGGAAACTTGATTAGCTTTGGATCACTGACATTGACATGACAAAGCTTAGTTTGCATATGCAGTTAATGGAACTATAGATGTTGAAAGTGGGTAGTGATGAGTAGAATAAGAGTAGGTTTTGTAGAATAGGGAGGTTGGGTTTTCTGGTGGATGCTTTCTATACATGCCTTTGGTATTGTCTCTATATTTTAGCAATAAGAAATTGACTGTGAATTAATATTAACTACATTTATTTATTGGGAGCTGCGATAGCTCAGTGGTTAGTGAGTTGGCCTACAAAGGATGAGAGTTCTGGGTTCACCCAGCCTTAAATGGGTACCAGATTTTTTTCTGGGAAAGTAAAGTGGCATGGGCGTAATACCGACCCCATTACCCAAAAATCATGTGCCTATGGTCTATAAAAATGATGGTCATTAGCACCATATTCCCTATACACCACTTTATGTGACTGGGCTCTTTACTTTTTTTTTTCTCATTTAATTAATTATTTAAAGTATTAATTAAAATACTGTTCATCATTGTTATAGATGACATCACAGCACTATAGTGAAACCTATCTCAGTAGATGAAAAATGTTGGCATTCTGATGGTTCCATTAGCTTGTTGGCTATGTATACCTAGCTCTTTTTTGTTCTGTATCCTCTACATTTGCATGAAGAGTACTCTTATTCATAATTTTTCCCTTAAAATAATATTACTTGAGCATAGGTACATTGTACTGTGGTTAAGAGTGAGCTGCAATATCTGTACCGTTTGACCCACAACATCAGACTTCAGAAAGGCATTACTGAATACCGAATTGCCTTCCCTCTATAATCTCTACTCATTTGGCCAGACTGGTTAGCCTGTTTCCTGTCCCACCATGAGAAAGTGGAGATGAATCTTGGTCAGTTATATTCACTCATCTGGTGTTAAGGTGTGAGTCATTGATAACTTTCAATTCACATACTGTTTGGTGTTTTCTTCCTGTACAGTATTATTTATTCATTAAGACTTATATTTATACGTGGCTAGCATTAGTCAGAAAACCTTGCATTAAGTTCCATTCATAAAATGCAAGGAATAGGCATTTTGTTGATACATTCAATTTCACAGTTGCACTAGAGATTCCTCAGTTATAATAGTGACGTACATTCAAGGACTGGCTTCCTGTGAGGTGCTCCAAGTTAAATGAGTCAGTTTTGCTGACTGGGTCAGTTTTGTTGTTGTAATTTCAAAATAGGAAACTGAAAACAAAAGACTGATATCTGCACACATAAAGTGTGGGACAGGGTTATTTATTCATGCAGCTTCTTAGTTACTTATGCCGAACGTGGAATACAAAATCATGAATAAATTCCTGACTACTAATTAAAAACTTTACCTATACTGAAAACAAATGTGTTGGGTCAAGAGACGCAGATACCCCTGCTTTGCCGCCATAAATTAGTGACACTACGTACCCATGTCGAGACCGGTGAATGCTAATAAGAATAAAATGTATGCAGAAGATTGAATTTCATGACATTGGGTATTTCACATATTGCAAGTCAGATAATTCTTATAAACCAACATAATAATTCTAGAGTTCAAAGTTCTTAAATTATGCTAACTGAACTTGGTTGTTAAGAAGAGAATTATTTTATACAAAGTGAAAGGCGTCAATCACATCTTATCGTGTATGTAAAATGTGATGTTATTGCTCATATATTTCCAAGTTATCAGTTATTATTTATGTGTGATAACTATATCACAACACTTTGCTGCCCTACTTTCACACAGAAACTGTTTGTTACCCATTTTCAAAGACGGTGAATGAACCATGATGCTGTGTCCATTTAAAACAACAAAATATTGCCCCTCAGTGAATTGCACTCTGAACCACCCAATTTGGTATAGTAGTGGCTGTTTTTCTATCTTGGTTTTCCATATACAGTATTAAGTTTCTTGATTGTAAACCTATATACAAAGGTTGAGACCTACATTTAATGATATTTTATATTTCTAAGTTTTACATACAGAGTTTGGACTTAATTTAGTCATATATTATATATTTTACATACAAAGCTAGGGAGAAAATTTTTTGTCATATTTTCTCAATTATATAATATATAGAGTTTGGAACAGAATTAAATATATAATGTATGTTTCAGAAATATATATTAAATTTCATACTTATAAAAATAAAATATGAGCTAGCAGTTTATTCATGTCTTCCATTATTATACATTCAAATCATAGGCAGTAATTTATCCATATATTTACAATATGCACAAAATTTCACTTAAAAAAAATATTCATACTTACCTGTAAATTTAAATTTTCAATTATATTTTGTCTTTAAAGTGAGGCTGTGTTAGTTATTTTTATTATTTAATTTATAAATTTGGTGTGGGCTGCATGGTCAAGAAGTAAGGTAAGATGTTGGCCTCTGGATGTGGAGGTCCCAAGTTAAACCTCACCCCACAGGCTGAGAATTTTTCTCTTTGGATGATTGGTTTCTCCTAGGCTTATCTTGCTCTGTTTTTAGGGCAGTGAAATTGCAAGTGCTCTCAGATAATGGTAGGGAAAAAGGACGTCCCTTGGTAGTTAAAAATCTAAAAGAGTAAGCCAAAATTGGCTGCTGTCTGGGCAAAATTACTAATTAAAATATATACCCATGCCTAAGATGGATGTGTCAGACTGAAAGGTGCAGGTACTGTAGTTTGTTGTATACTAGTGATGTAACACATGCATACCCACTCCATGGGTCAAGCTATATCTATCTATTGTCCTTTTGAGACGGAGACGGCACATAGGGCAGAACCACAATCTTAAAAACAGAAACCTTGCGAGAAGAAGAAAAATTGTGTATTTACGTTTAACATTTACATTTATTTACTTGGTCTCCATGTTCCAAAAGAAATATGAATTTAGTCCTTAGTCCATCCTATTCTACAATTATCACAGTCTTGGGGGCTATGTTTTAATAGAAAATATGTACTTCATTTATGAAGAGAATGCTGTCAACATTACTATTGCTAGAATTAACATTTACAGTACATATATTTATGGGTGTTTCAGATAAATTATGAACTTTGTATACATGTTTTTTTTTTTAAGAAATAAGTATAATTCAGGAAAGTTTTTTTAAAGTTGAATTTACATTTTAAATATTTTGTTAATTAAGCTTTCTTCGATATTTTTGTATCTTTAATTGTCTTGATCATTGGCAACCATTACCATTTTTGTTTCCCCAAATTTGTTGTCATTTTAGCAATTCAGACTGTTATTGTTTATAGTTCTAACTGAGCTAGAATGAACTCAGTTATAGCACCTAAACTAATTCTGTAGTGTATTCCGTTTTAGTATATGGTTTTACATCCTTGACAAAGATATTGTTTGTGTTGAGATTATTCACTGTGAAACCATGGATCATCTTTTTTGCATTTGGTTTGGTTTGATTTGTTATCTGACTCATTACCGGTATCATACCAGACAAGTTTTATGGAGATATCTCCTTGATCTGATGACCTGTGCTCTGTTTGAACTTATTAAGTTCGATATCTCTCTTTCTGGCATACACTCAACGACTACTCCTTCTTATCATCTGCCCTTAAAAGAAGATTAAATTATTGTAGATGTGGTGTGTTGCAGTTTACAACAAGCTGGGTAATGAAAACCTTTCAACCCTCCCATCTGACTTCAGCACACTATTTCCTAGTTTCCTTCACTCCTACTCTCATGGCCATACTGGTTAATCTGTTTCCAGAAGCACCTCATGAAGGCAGAATAGGGTTCGGATGAGGGGTTGTTGCCACTGACCCTGCTTTGAGTCACAGACAACATATAGCCATAGTGCTGTAGAAGCCTTTTGGTCTCCAGATTAACATACTCAGGTGCATGCAGAAGAAAATTATCTCAATTGCTTTTATATCTGTAAGTGTTAATGTGCTCTAGCAGATGAACATAGTAATCATGTGATCTGCTTCAATCTATCTTAATTGCAAACTTGATTGTATCATGGAAAACCTGAGCTAAGTTGGGAGTAAAAAAAAGTAAAGTACCCCCCGTCACGCCAAGTGGCGTATAGGGAAATATGGTGTTAGTGACCCTATATTTTACAGACCTTCAGCACATGATTTTTGGGGTAATGTGGTCGGTATTACGCCCGTGCTGCTTTATTTTCCCAGAAAAAATCCGGTACCCATTTAAGGCTGGGTGAACCCGGAGCCGTCGGTTGGGATCGAACCCTACCCCTTGTCCGTAGTAGTCCAGTTCACTAACCACTGAGCTATCGCGGCTCCCACTAATTTTTAGGGAATTAGTAAAACCCAGGTGTCCTCGCCAGGGTACGAACCCCGGCTGTTGCCGTGGTAAGCCAACCGCCTATCGATTGCGCTAACCGGACACCCTAAGTTGGGAGTGGTGTGGTTAAATCATCTAACATCATCTGTTGCCACTTTAAGTGTTGTGACACATCAATCTTTTTTCTTGGAGCTCTAAAGTGATGGTTTCTCCATGCTATTCACATCCACATAGCAGCGTCATAAATTGTGTCTATTACAGCCACTTTATAATTGTTAGACAGAGAGATTGCTTTTCTTAAACTAACTAGCTTTGTTGATTAAGATGTATAGTTGGTCCTGAAGATTAGAACATGGCACTGTGGTCTCAGAGACACTGCAATTGTGGAGCGTTAAAGCATGTCCTATAAGAATATTCTATTATAAAAAACCAAAGTATGAAAATATGGCCCACAAAAGTAACCTTGCATAACAAACAATGGAGAACAGGTGAAGTCTTTGAAAAATACCAGACCTTCCAGCAAGGTAGCAGTTGCCTGTAATCAAAGTTGTCTTTATCAAGAAAGCAGTCTACTGGACTTACACGTCTTTCCGGGTTTCTCTCAGCTCTTGTTTTTTCATATTCTTTCTGCATGAATTGTTTGTTTTACCTGTCCATGCTCCCTTGGCTTACCTTTGATGCAAACTGAGAATGTCTGCATATTGCATCTGTTACATGTGGACTCTAGTAAGAATAATACACTACAACATGTTCATCATCATCATTGAGTGCCGTCTCCACATCGAAGGTTGGCTACCATGGAGCGCCATTCAACTCTGTCTCTTGCTTTGATGGTGCAGATTGTCATAGGCTGACTCCATCTTTTGATGTTACTCGTCCATGTTAGTCTTGGTCTGCCTCTGCCTCTTTTACCTTCTATTTTCCCTTCCAATATTACTTTTATTAGGCTGTTGTGTCTTTTAACATGACCAAAAATGTCATTTGTCTTGCTCTAATTGTGTTTAATAGCTCTCTTTTAATTTTTAGTTGTTTTAAAACTTCTTCGTTTGTTATCTTTTCTTTCCATCCTATTCTACCTATTCTTCTATAAATCCACAATTCAAATGCTTCAATTTTCTGTTCTGTTTTCTGGTCTAATGTCCATGTTTCTGCACCATACAAGAATATTGAGAAGATGTAACATTTTGCTATTCTTAGTTTTAGCCCTGGTGTTATTTGTTTTGATGTTAGTATATTTTTCATGGCATTGAAATTACTTTTTGCCATACCTATTCTTTTATTTATTTCAGTTGTACATTTTCCATCACTGGTTATAGTATGTCCCAGGTAGTTGTAGTTCTGAACTGTCTCTAGATGTATTCCTTCCACTTTGATATTTAATTGTAGGTCTTGAGAATTTTCTTTGTTTATGATCATAGTTTTAGTCTTTTTCATATTCATATCTAGTCCATATTTTTTGCTTGTCATGTTTATTAGATTAAGTAATTGTTGTAGATCTTTAGGATTTTCTGCTAGTAGTACAGTATCGTCAGCATATCTTAGGTTATTGATTATCTTCCCATTAATGTTTAGGCCTGGCATCTCAGTGATGTTTTTAAAGATTTCTATCTATCTATTGTCCTTTCGAGCCGAAGACGGCACATAGGGCAGAACCACAATCTCAAAAACAGAAACCTTGCGTGCCAAATTGGCACATATTGCAGAGATCACTGCTCTAAAATATATGGTGCTGTTTCCATAACAATACTTTTTACAATGACAGCTTGTCAAGCCATCGATCAATCTCCTTAGTCGTCTCTTACGACATGCCTGGAAGGTCACAGTGTCACTATTCTTTACTTCCCTCATAATGAGGCCCCGTAACACACAGGAATTTAAAGATTTGCTCAGTGTATAAATTGAACAAGCTTGGTGATAGGATGCATCCTTGTCTTACTCCTCTTTTTATATCAATGGGTGTAGAATTCTCCTTGTTATATTTTATTATTGCTGTTTGCTCCCAATACAAATTACATATCAGTCGTATGTCTGTGTCATCCAGATTTATATCTTTTAGGCAGTCTATAATTTACTCATGGTGTATTCTATCAAATGCTTTGGTGTAGTCTATGAAGCAGGCATATATTGGTTTGTTTACTTCTATGTACTTTTCAATCAATGTCCTCATCCTGAATATGGCTTCTTTTGTCCCAGTTTTTCTTGAATCCGAATTGCTACTCATCTAGTTCATTATTAATTTTATTCTGAATCCTTCCTTGTATAACTTTTAGTAAAATTTTGGTTACCTGGCTCATTAGGCTTATTGTTCTAAAATCACTGCATTCAACTGCACAATTTTTTTAGGCAATGCAATGAAAGTTGATGTTTTTAGTTTATTTGGTATGTATCCTGTATGGTATATGTCATTGCATATGTCTGTGATCACTGCAATGCTGAAATTTTCTAGTGCCTGTATCATCTCTATCTGTATATTGTCAGGTCTTGCTGCTTTTCCCTTTTTCGTTGTTTTTATTGCTTTTTCTACTTCAGATTTTAGGATTTTATAGCTGGATGTACATTTTATAAATAGTTTTTTGTCCCTTTCGTCATGAAATAATTCTGTTATGTATTCCTGCCATCTATCGATTATATCTTTGTTGTCTGTTAGCATTCTTCCCTCTTTGTTTGCAATCCATACGCTTCCTGCAGCTTTTTTGTCTTTATTAGTCATTCTTTTTATTACTGTGTGCATTCCTCTTAAATTTTGTTTACTTTCCATAGTTTCGACTTCTAGATATCTTTGGTTGAGCCAGTCTCCTTTTGCCTTTCTGCACATTTTTCATATTTCATTATCAATTTCCTTGTATCTGAAAGTGTTCTTCGCTTGTCTTCTCTCTTCCATTTTTTCTAAAATGCTGTCAGTTATCCATTTTAACACTACAACAGTAAGGTTAAAACTGGATTAAGATCTGCTCACTACTGTTAGAACTGCAACTGTTCATACTCCAAAGAGTAGATGTAAAGCTACTTTATGGAGAATCATCAAATCAGAAATAACCTTCATCCTCATTTATAAGAACATAATGTAATTGAAGTACGCAATACTTCTTACATGTTTGTTTAACATTGACTCCTCTTTGCATCTATCACTAAAACACCAGTGAAAATAACAAAGGGAGGTTGTTCATTGGATCTAATTTGTGTTGTCTTGGTAGATTGCAAACTGTGACATCTGTCCCTTTTTGGCACAACATGCTGTCTGGACACTGAGTTTATCTTCCCTCTTTAGTACTGTATTGACGTCTCTCTGATTTAATGTTAGTTACTTTTCATAATTATTATGAAGTGGGCCAATTTATATCTAGGTCTGACATAAAGGGAGTCAGAGATAAATTTGATAAACTGGACCTGGCGTACATCAACATGACCAGTATGTTGTTGTAATGCATCATCATTTATGAGCACTTAAACCCAGGATGATTATCATGTGATGGACTGCATTAGCATTTTTTTTTCAGGGTTCTGCTTGAGAAGTTGGATCTTGTCTATCCTAGAACTACAGCAATACTAGGTCTTCTATGTCAACAGACAGCATCATTGTGGGGACTATGGTGATATAAGTTAGGCTCCTAGAAATACTGCAATATTAGGTCTTCTATTTCAATATCAGCATCATTGTAGGGACTATGGTTATACAAGTTAGGCTCCTAGAAATACTGCAATACTAGACCTTCTATATCAATATCAGTATCATTGTAGGGACTATGGTAATATAAGTTAGGCTCCTAGAAATACTGCAATACTAGACCTTCTATATCAATAAACAGCATCATTGTGGGGACTATGGTGGACATCACTTCAACAGCAAATCTAGTTTGACACATATGGGACCCCAACTGAGAGGCAAAGTCTTCACCAGCTATTGGACTATGAAGTTTATATTCCCCATAAACTACATAAGAAGGTGAAGTAATTAATGCACTGATCTATTGTTCAGCAGGTAAGTAATTAGTCAACAGATCAACTGCACTACACAATGAATTAGTGCTCAAATCACCTCCTCGATATATCTCTCAACATGTAAATGTTGACATTGTTCATTAAGTAATCATACATCATGCTAATTAATGATTATTTCATCCATGAGCTGTTCCATTAAAGTGCCTAGCACTGTTAAAAAGAGGGGGGAAACCCTTTTCTTTATTGTATTATTGGTTTATTTGATGACATCCCAAAATCTTGTTTCAAATGTGTCTTGTCTGAGACTCTACAATATTGTTTACAGCTCATTTGTGTTCCAAAATTATCATATAATTCTTATCTTTGTTACAACTTGTTATTGTATTTTCTAACATTTGATTAGCATTATTTATGTTGTTTTAGTTGACAATTCTTCATGTGTCTACTCACTTATACGGTTAATGAATGAGGCATATTTTGTATTTGTGAAATTTGATTTGCTGTTATTTTATAATTTCTTTAGTGTTTGTTTGTTTCAGGGACTGGATTCAGACGTCGTTCATGTGGTGAATTGACTATCTTTGGTCAATGAGCTGGAGATGTCGTACAAACTGTTAATATTCTAAACTGGTTTCATTGCAAATATAAAGGAAAAATATTGTACATAAGATAATCTGAACCCTGTTTTCTCATTGTTTTTCTGTAATATTCTATGTGTGAGATTTGTGTAGTGTGGTGGTTATTAAAGTTATAATTATTGATCCTTCAATGTTTCTAGAAAATTGGAGCTCTGATTGGGTGGCTCATTGTTTGAAATAAAAAAAACGAAATGAGAAAAGATTTCATTACATGCATTTTTTTCAAGGTCAGGTGAAAGGGACATGCAGGGATACAACTTTATTGCGACTCAGAGAAAATCATGGGGAGAAAATTAAACGTTAGTCTGAGAAATTTGTTGAGTAAATAATGAGGAATTCTTTCTCATAGTGTCCTTGAATGAAGCCATAAGCACGGAAGATTACAGAAGTATTCAGAAAACAAATAAAATAACCCTTCAGAATCATATTCTGGATCTAAAATGAAAAAATATAAACTATAAGGAAGACTATAAGCATGTCATAAGAGGCGACTAAGGAGGTTGATCGATGGCTTGACAAGCTGTCATTGTAAAAAGTATTGTTATGGAAATATAACCATAGATTTTAGAAACAGTGATCTCTGCAATATGTGCCATTTGGCATGCAAGGTTTCTGTTTTTGAGATTGTGGTTCTGCCCTATGTGCCATCTTTGGCTCGAAAGGACAATAGATAAGGAAGATAATCTACCAATTTGGAACAGGACATTGCAAACTGTCCAGGCACAGGATACAAATGATTACATTGTGCATGTCAAGCCAACCTATAATCACCAGAGCATACTCTGTATGTACATAGGCTAGTGCTCTCCAACCTTGTTATGTCTAGTGCTCTCCAACCTTGTTATGTCTAGTGCCCTCCAACCTTGTTATGTCTAGTGCCCTCCAACCTTGTTATGTCTAGTGTCCTCCAACCTTGTTATGTCTAGTGTCCTCCAACCTTGTTTTGTCTAGTGTCCTCCAACCTTGTTATGTCTAGTGCCCTCCAACCTTGTTATGTCTAGTGCCCTCCAACCTTGTTATGTCTAGTGTCCTCCAACCTTGTTATGTCTAATGTCCTCCAACCTTGTTATGTCTAGTGCCCTCCAACCTTGTTATGTCTAGTGCCCTCCAACCTTGTTATGTCTAGTGCCCTCCAACCTTGTTATGTCTAGTGCCCTCCAACCTTGTTTTGCCTAGTGTCCTCCAACCTTGTTATGTCTAGTGCCCTCCAACCTTGTTATGTCTAGTGCCCTCCAACCTTGTTTTGCCTAGTGCCCTCCAACCTTGTTATGTCTAGTGCCCTCCAACCTTGTTTTGCCTAGTGCCCTCCAACCTTGTTATGTCTAGTGCCCTCCAACCTTGTTATGTCTAGTGCCCTCCAACCTTGTTATGTCTAGTGCCCTCCAACCTTGTTATGTCTAGTGCCCTCCAACCTTGTTATGTCTAGTGCCCTCCAACCTTGTTTTGCCTAGTGCCCTCCAACCTTGTTTTGCCTAGTGCCCTCCAACCTTGTTATGTCTAGTGCCCTCCAACCTTGTTATGTCTAGTGCCCTCCAACCTTGTTTTGCCTAGTGCCCTCCAACCTTGTTATGTCTAGTGCCCTCCAACCTTGTTATGTCTAGTGCCCTCCAACCTTGTTTTGCCTAGTGCCCTCCAACCTTGTTTTGCCTAGTGCCCTCCAACCTTGTTATGTCTAGTGCCCTCCAACCTTGTTATGTCTAGTGCCCTCCAACCTTGTTTTGTCTAGTGCCCTCCAACCTTGTTTTGTCTAGTGCCCTCCAACCTTGTTATGTCTAGTGCCCTCCAACCTTGTTATGTCTAGTGCCCTCCAACCTTGTTTTGTCTAGTGCCCTCCAACCTTGTTATGTCTAGTGCCCTCCAACCTTGTTTTGCCTAGTGCCCTCCAACCTTGTTATGTCTAGTGCCCTCCAACCTTGTTTTGTCTAGTGCCCTCCAACCTTGTTATGTCTAGTGCCCTCCAACCTTGTTTTGCCTAGTGTCCTCCAACCTTGTTTTGCCTAGTGCCCTCCAACCTTGTTATGTCTAGTGCCCTCCAACCTTGTTTTGCCTAGTGCCCTCCAACCTTGTTATGTCTAGTGCCCCCCAACCTTGTTTTGCCTAGTGCCCTCCAACCTTGTTTTGTCTAGTGCCCTCCAACCTTGTTTTGTCTAGTGCCCTCCAACCTTGTTTTGTCTAGTGCCCTCCAACCTTGTTTTGTCTAGTGCCCTCCAACCTTGTTTTGTCTAGTGCCCTCCAACCTTGTTTTGTCTAGTGCCCTCCAACCTTGTTTTGCCTAGTGCCCTCCAACCTTGTTTTGTCTAGTGCCCTCCAACCTTGTTTTGTCTAGTGCCCTCCAACCTTGTTTTGCCTAGTGCCCTCCAACCTTGTTTTGTCTAGTGCCCTCCAACCTTGTTTTGTCTAGTGCCCTCCAACCTTGTTTTGTCTAGTGCCCTCCAACCTTGTTTTGCCTAGTGCCCTCCAACCTTGTTTTGTCTAGTGCCCTCCAACCTTGTTTTGTCTAGTGCCCTCCAACCTTGTTTTGTCTAGTGCCCTCCAACCTTGTTATGTCTAGTGCCCTCCAACCTTGTTATGTCTAGTGCCCTCCAACCTTGTTTTGTCTAGTGCCCTCCAACCTTGTTTTGTCTAGTGCCCTCCAACCTTGTTTTGTCTAGTGCCCTCCAACCTTGTTTTGTCTAGTGCCCTCCAACCTTGTTTTGTCTAGTGCCCTCCAACCTTGTTATGTCTAGTGCCCTCCAACCTTGTTTTGTCTAGTGCCCTCCAACCTTGTTATGTCTAGTGCCCTCCAACCTTGTTATGTCTAGTGCCCTCCAACCTTGTTATGTCTAGTGCCCTCCAACCTTGTTATGTCTAGTGCCCTCCAACCTTGTTATGTCTAGTGCCCTCCAACCTTGTTTTGCTAGTGCCCTCCAACCTTGTTATGTCTAGTGCCCTCCAACCTTGTTATGTCTAGTGCCCTCCAACCTTGTTTTGCCTAGTGCCCTCCAACCTTGTTTTGTCTAGTGCCCTCCAACCTTGTTTTGTCTAGTGCCCTCCAACCTTGTTTTGTCTAGTGCCCTCCAACCTTGTTTTGCCTAGTGCCCTCCAACCTTGTTATGTCTAGTGCCCTCCAACCTTGTTATGTCTAGTGCCCTCCAACCTTGTTATTTCTAGTGCCCTCCAACCTTGTTATGTCTAGTGTCCTCCAACCTTGTTTTGCCTAGTGTCCTCCAACCTTGTTATGTCTAGTGTCCTCCAACCTTGTTTTGCCTAGTGTCCTCCAACCTTGTTTTGTCTAGTGCCCTCCAACCTTGTTATGTCTAGTGTCCTCCAACCTTGTTATGCCTAGTGCCCTCCAACCTTGTTATGCCTAGTGTCCTCCAACCTTGTTATGTCTAGTGTCCTCCAACCTTGTTTTGTCTAGTGCCCTCCAACCTTGTTTTGCCTAGTGTCCTCCAACCTTGTTATGCCTAGTGCCCTCCAACCTTGTTATGTCTAGTGCCCTCCAACCTTGTTTTGTCTAGTGTCCTCCAACCTTGTTTTGTCTAGTGTCCTCCAACCTTGTTATGTCTAGTGTCCTCCAACCTTGTTATGTCTAGTGCCCTCCAACCTTGTTTTGTCTAGTGCCCTCCAACCTTGTTATGTCTAGTGCCCTCCAACCTTGTTTTGTCTAGTGCCCTCCAACCTTGTTTTGTCTAGTGCCCTCCAACCTTGTTTTGTCTAGTGCCCTCCAACCTTGTTATGTCTAGTGCCCTCCAACCTTGTTTTGCCTAGTGCCCTCCAACCTTGTTATGTCTAGTGCCCTCCAACCTTGTTATGTCTAGTGCCCTCCAACCTTGTTTTGCCTAGTGCCCTCCAACCTTGTTTTGCTAGTGCCCTCCAACCTTGTTATGTCTAGTGCCCTCCAACCTTGTTATGTCTAGTGCCCTCCAACCTTGTTTTGTCTAGTGCCCTCCAACCTTGTTATGTCTAGTGCCCTCCAACCTTGTTTTGTCTAGTGCCCTCCAACCTTGTTATGTCTAGTGCCCTCCAACCTTGTTTTGTCTAGTGCCCTCCAACCTTGTTATGTCTAGTGCCCTCCAACCTTGTTTTGCCTAGTGTCCTCCAACCTTGTTTTGCCTAGTGCCCTCCAACCTTGTTATGTCTAGTGCCCTCCAACCTTGTTTTGTCTAGTGCCCTCCAACCTTGTTATGTCTAGTGCCCTCCAACCTTGTTTTGTCTAGTGCCCTCCAACCTTGTTTTGCCTAGTGCCCTCCAACCTTGTTTTGTCTAGTGCCCTCCAACCTTGTTTTGTCTAGTGCCCTCCAACCTTGTTTTCTAGTGCCCTCCAACCTTGTTTTGTCTAGTGCCCTCCAACCTTGTTTTGTCTAGTGCCCTCCAACCTTGTTTGTCTAGTGCCCTCCAACCTTGTTTTGTCTAGTGCCCTCCAACCTTGTTTTGTCTAGTGCCCTCCAACCTTGTTTTGTCTAGTGCCCTCCAACCTTGTTTTGTCTAGTGCCCTCCAACCTTGTTTTGTCTAGTGCCCTCCAACCTTGTTTTGTCTAGTGCCCTCCAACCTTGTTTTGTCTAGTGCCCTCCAACCTTGTTTTGTCTAGTGCCCTCCAACCTTGTTTTGTCTAGTGCCCTCCAACCTTGTTTTGTCTAGTGCCCTCCAACCTTGTTATGTCTAGTGCCCTCCAACCTTGTTATGTCTAGTGCCCTCCAACCTTGTTTTGTCTAGTGCCCTCCAACCTTGTTTTGTCTAGTGCCCTCCAACCTTGTTTTGTCTAGTGCCCTCCAACCTTGTTTTGTCTAGTGCCCTCCAACCTTGTTTTGTCTAGTGCCCTCCAACCTTGTTATGTCTAGTGCCCTCCAACCTTGTTTTGTCTAGTGCCCTCCAACCTTGTTATGTCTAGTGCCCTCCAACCTTGTTATGTCTAGTGCCCTCCAACCTTGTTATGTCTAGTGCCCTCCAACCTTGTTATGTCTAGTGCCCTCCAACCTTGTTATGTCTAGTGCCCTCCAACCTTGTTTTGCCTAGTGCCCTCCAACCTTGTTATGTCTAGTGCCCTCCAACCTTGTTATGTCTAGTGCCCTCCAACCTTGTTTTGCCTAGTGCCCTCCAACCTTGTTTTGTCTAGTGCCCTCCAACCTTGTTTTGCCTAGTGCCCTCCAACCTTGTTTTGCCTAGTGCCCTCCAACCTTGTTTTGCCTAGTGCCCTCCAACCTTGTTATGTCTAGTGCCCTCCAACCTTGTTATGTCTAGTGCCCTCCAACCTTGTTATTTCTAGTGCCCTCCAACCTTGTTATGTCTAGTGTCCTCCAACCTTGTTTTGCTAGTGCCCTCCAACCTTGTTATGTCTAGTGTCCTCCAACCTTGTTTTGCCTAGTGTCCTCCAACCTTGTTTTGTCTAGTGCCCTCCAACCTTGTTATGTCTAGTGTCCTCCAACCTTGTTATGTCTAGTGCCCTCCAACCTTGTTATGTCTAGTGTCCTCCAACCTTGTTATGTCTAGTGTCCTCCAACCTTGTTTTGTCTAGTGCCCTCCAACCTTGTTTTGTCTAGTGTCCTCCAACCTTGTTATGTCTAGTGCCCTCCAACCTTGTTATGTCTAGTGCCCTCCAACCTTGTTTTGTCTAGTGTCCTCCAACCTTGTTTTGCCTAGTGTCCTCCAACCTTGTTATGTCTAGTGTCCTCCAACCTTGTTATGTCTAGTGCCCTCCAACCTTGTTTTGTCTAGTGCCCTCCAACCTTGTTTTGTCTAGTGCCCTCCAACCTTGTTTTGTCTAGTGCCCTCCAACCTTGTTTTGTCTAGTGCCCTCCAACCTTGTTTTGTCTAGTGCCCTCCAACCTTGTTTTGTCTAGTGCCCTCCAACCTTGTTTTGTCTAGTGCCCTCCAACCTTGTTATGTCTAGTGCCCTCCAACCTTGTTTTGTCTAGTGCCCTCCAACCTTGTTATGTCTAGTGCCCTCCAACCTTGTTTTGTCTAGTGCCCTCCAACCTTGTTATGTCTAGTGCCCTCCAACCTTGTTATGTCTAGTGCCCTCCAACCTTGTTTTGTCTAGTGCCCTCCAACCTTGTTATGTCTAGTGTCCTCCAACCTTGTTATGTCTAGTGCCCTCCAACCTTGTTTTGCTAGTGCCCTCCAACCTTGTTATGTCTAGTGTCCTCCAACCTTGTTTTGCCTAGTGTCCTCCAACCTTGTTATGTCTAGTGTCCTCCAACCTTGTTATGTCTAGTGCCCTCCAACCTTGTTATGTCTAGTGCCCTCCAACCTTGTTATGTCTAGTGCCCTCCAACCTTGTTATGTCTAGTGCCCTCCAACCTTGTTTTGTCTAGTGCCCTCCAACCTTGTTTTGTCTAGTGCCCTCCAACCTTGTTATGTCTAGTGTCCTCCAACCTTGTTATGTCTAGTGCCCTCCAACCTTGTTTTGTCTAGTGCCCTCCAACCTTGTTATGTCTAGTGTCCTCCAACCTTGTTATGTCTAGTGCCCTCCAACCTTGTTTTGTCTAGTGTCCTCCAACCTTGTTATGTCTAGTGCCCTCCAACCTTGTTTTGCCTAGTGCCCTCCAACCTTGTTTTGTCTAGTGCCCTCCAACCTTGTTTTGTCTAGTGCCCTCCAACCTTGTTTTGTCTAGTGCCCTCCAACCTTGTTTTGTCTAGTGCCCTCCAACCTTGTTTTGTCTAGTGCCCTCCAACCTTGTTTTGTCTAGTGCCCTCCAACCTTGTTATGTCTAGTGTCCTCCAACCTTGTTATGTCTAGTGCCCTCCAACCTTGTTTTGTCTAGTGTCCTCCAACCTTGTTATGTCTAGTGCCCTCCAACCTTGTTATGTCTAGTGCCCTCCAACCTTGTTATGTCTAGTGTCCTCCAACCTTGTTTTGTCTAGTGCCCTCCAACCTTGTTATGTCTAGTGCCCTCCAACCTTGTTATGTCTAGTGCCCTCCAACCTTGTTATGTCTAGTGCCCTCCAACCTTGTTTTGTCTAGTGCCCTCCAACCTTGTTATGTCTAGTGCCCTCCAACCTTGTTATGTCTAGTGCCCTCCAACCTTGTTATGTCTAGTGTCCTCCAACCTTGTTTTGTCTAGTGCCCTCCAACCTTGTTTTGTCTAGTGCCCTCCAACCTTGTTATGTCTAGTGTCCTCCAACCTTGTTTGTCTAGTGCCCTCCAACCTTGTTTTGTCTAGTGCCCTCCAACCTTGTTATGTCTAGTGTCCTCCAACCTTGTTTTGCCTAGTGTCCTCCAACCTTGTTATGTCTAGTGTCCTCCAACCTTGTTATGTCTAGTGCCCTCCAACCTTGTTTTGTCTAGTGCCCTCCAACCTTGTTTTGTCTAGTGCCCTCCAACCTTGTTTTGTCTAGTGCCCTCCAACCTTGTTTGTCTAGTGTCCTCCAACCTTGTTTTGTCTAGTGCCCTCCAACCTTGTTATGTCTAGTGCCCTCCAACCTTGTTTTGTCTAGTGCCCTCCAACCTTGTTATGTCTAGTGCCCTCCAACCTTGTTTTGTCTAGTGCCCTCCAACCTTGTTATGTCTAGTGCCCTCCAACCTTGTTTTGTCTAGTGCCCTCCAACCTTGTTATGTCTAGTGTCCTCCAACCTTGTTATGTCTAGTGCCCTCCAACCTTGTTTTGTCTAGTGCCCTCCAACCTTGTTATGTCTAGTGTCCTCCAACCTTGTTATGTCTAGTGCCCTCCAACCTTGTTTTGTCTAGTGCCCTCCAACCTTGTTATGTCTAGTGTCCTCCAACCTTGTTATGTCTAGTGCCCTCCAACCTTGTTTTGTCTAGTGTCCTCCAACCTTGTTATGTCTAGTGCCCTCCAACCTTGTTATGTCTAGTGCCCTCCAACCTTGTTATGTCTAGTGTCCTCCAACCTTGTTTTGTCTAGTGCCCTCCAACCTTGTTTTGTCTAGTGCCCTCCAACCTTGTTATGTCTAGTGCCCTCCAACCTTGTTATGTCTAGTGCCCTCCAACCTTGTTTTGTCTAGTGCCCTCCAACCTTGTTATGTCTAGTGCCCTCCAACCTTGTTATGTCTAGTGCCCTCCAACCTTGTTATGTCTAGTGTCCTCCAACCTTGTTTTGTCTAGTGCCCTCCAACCTTGTTATGTCTAGTGCCCTCCAACCTTGTTATGTCTAGTGTCCTCCAACCTTGTTTTGTCTAGTGCCCTCCAACCTTGTTTTGCCTAGTGCCCTCCAACCTTGTTATGTCTAGTGCCCTCCAACCTTGTTTTGTCTAGTGCCCTCCAACCTTGTTATGTCTAGTGTCCTCCAACCTTGTTATGTCTAGTGCCCTCCAACCTTGTTTTGTCTAGTGCCCTCCAACCTTGTTTTGTCTAGTGCCCTCCAACCTTGTTTTGTCTAGTGCCCTCCAACCTTGTTTTGTCTAGTGCCCTCCAACCTTGTTTGTCTAGTGCCCTCCAACCTTGTTATGTCTAGTGCCCTCCAACCTTGTTTTGTCTAGTGCCCTCCAACCTTGTTATGTCTAGTGCCCTCCAACCTTGTTTTGTCTAGTGCCCTCCAACCTTGTTATGTCTAGTGCCCTCCAACCTTGTTTTGTCTAGTGCCCTCCAACCTTGTTATGTCTAGTGTCCTCCAACCTTGTTATGTCTAGTGCCCTCCAACCTTGTTTTGTCTAGTGCCCTCCAACCTTGTTATGTCTAGTGTCCTCCAACCTTGTTATGTCTAGTGCCCTCCAACCTTGTTTTGTCTAGTGCCCTCCAACCTTGTTATGTCTAGTGTCCTCCAACCTTGTTTTGTCTAGTGTCCTCCAACCTTGTTATGTCTAGTGCCCTCCAACCTTGTTATGTCTAGTGCCCTCCAACCTTGTTATGTCTAGTGCCCTCCAACCTTGTTTTGTCTAGTGTCCTCCAACCTTGTTATGTCTAGTGCCCTCCAACCTTGTTATTCTAGTGCCCTCCAACCTTGTTATGTCTAGTGTCCTCCAACCTTGTTATGTCTAGTGCCCTCCAACCTTGTTATGTCTAGTGCCCTCCAACCTTGTTATGTCTAGTGTCCTCCAACCTTGTTTTGCCTAGTGTCCTCCAACCTTGTTATGTCTAGTGCCCTCCAACCTTGTTATGTCTAGTGCCCTCCAACCTTGTTTTGTCTAGTGCCCTCCAACCTTGTTATGTCTAGTGTCCTCCAACCTTGTTATGTCTAGTGCCCTCCAACCTTGTTTTGCCTAGTGTCCTCCAACCTTGTTATGTCTAGTGCCCTCCAACCTTGTTATGTCTAGTGTCCTCCAACCTTGTTATGTCTAGTGCCCTCCAACCTTGTTATGTCTAGTGCCCTCCAACCTTGTTATGTCTAGTGCCCTCCAACCTTGTTATGTCTAGTGTCCTCCAACCTTGTTTTGTCTAGTGCCCTCCAACCTTGTTTTGTCTAGTGCCCTCCAACCTTGTTATGTCTAGTGTCCTCCAACCTTGTTTTGTCTAGTGCCCTCCAACCTTGTTTTGTCTAGTGCCCTCCAACCTTGTTATGTCTAGTGCCCTCCAACCTTGTTTTGTCTAGTGCCCTCCAACCTTGTTATGTCTAGTGTCCTCCAACCTTGTTATGTCTAGTGCCCTCCAACCTTGTTTTGTCTAGTGCCCTCCAACCTTGTTTTGTCTAGTGCCCTCCAACCTTGTTATGTCTAGTGCCCTCCAACCTTGTTTTGTCTAGTGCCCTCCAACCTTGTTTTGTCTAGTGCCCTCCAACCTTGTTTTGTCTAGTGTCCTCCAACCTTGTTTTGTCTAGTGCCCTCCAACCTTGTTTTGTCTAGTGCCCTCCAACCTTGTTATGTCTAGTGCCCTCCAACCTTGTTATGTCTAGTGCCCTCCAACCTTGTTATGTCTAGTGTCCTCCAACCTTGTTTTGTCTAGTGCCCTCCAACCTTGTTTTGTCTAGTGCCCTCCAACCTTGTTATGTCTAGTGTCCTCCAACCTTGTTTTGTCTAGTGCCCTCCAACCTTGTTTTGTCTAGTGCCCTCCAACCTTGTTATGTCTAGTGTCCTCCAACCTTGTTTTGTCTAGTGTCCTCCAACCTTGTTATGTCTAGTGTCCTCCAACCTTGTTATGTCTAGTGCCCTCCAACCTTGTTTTGTCTAGTGCCCTCCAACCTTGTTATGTCTAGTGCCCTCCAACCTTGTTTTGTCTAGTGCCCTCCAACCTTGTTTTGTCTAGTGCCCTCCAACCTTGTTTTGTCTAGTGCCCTCCAACCTTGTTTTGTCTAGTGCCCTCCAACCTTGTTATGTCTAGTGCCCTCCAACCTTGTTTTGTCTAGTGCCCTCCAACCTTGTTATGTCTAGTGCCCTCCAACCTTGTTTTGTCTAGTGCCCTCCAACCTTGTTATGTCTAGTGCCCTCCAACCTTGTTTTGTCTAGTGCCCTCCAACCTTGTTATGTCTAGTGTCCTCCAACCTTGTTATGTCTAGTGCCCTCCAACCTTGTTTTGTCTAGTGCCCTCCAACCTTGTTATGTCTAGTGTCCTCCAACCTTGTTATGTCTAGTGCCCTCCAACCTTGTTTTGTCTAGTGCCCTCCAACCTTGTTATGTCTAGTGCCCTCCAACCTTGTTATGTCTAGTGCCCTCCAACCTTGTTATGTCTAGTGTCCTCCAACCTTGTTTTGTCTAGTGCCCTCCAACCTTGTTTTGTCTAGTGCCTCCAACCTTGTTATGTCTAGTGCCCTCCAACCTTGTTTTGTCTAGTGCCCTCCAACCTTGTTATGTCTAGTGCCCTCCAACCTTGTTTTGTCTAGTGCCCTCCAACCTTGTTTTGTCTAGTGCCCTCCAACCTTGTTTTGTCTAGTGCCCTCCAACCTTGTTTTGTCTAGTGCCCTCCAACCTTGTTATGTCTAGTGCCCTCCAACCTTGTTTTGTCTAGTGCCCTCCAACCTTGTTATGTCTAGTGCCCTCCAACCTTGTTTTGTCTAGTGCCCTCCAACCTTGTTATGTCTAGTGCCCTCCAACCTTGTTTTGTCTAGTGCCCTCCAACCTTGTTATGTCTAGTGCCCTCCAACCTTGTTATGTCTAGTGCCCTCCAACCTTGTTTTGTCTAGTGCCCTCCAACCTTGTTATGTCTAGTGTCCTCCAACCTTGTTATGTCTAGTGCCCTCCAACCTTGTTTTGTCTAGTGCCCTCCAACCTTGTTTTGTCTAGTGCCCTCCAACCTTGTTATGTCTAGTGCCCTCCAACCTTGTTTTGTCTAGTGCCCTCCAACCTTGTTATGTCTAGTGTCCTCCAACCTTGTTATGTCTAGTGCCCTCCAACCTTGTTTTGTCTAGTGCCCTCCAACCTTGTTATGTCTAGTGTCCTCCAACCTTGTTATGTCTAGTGCCCTCCAACCTTGTTTTGTCTAGTGCCCTCCAACCTTGTTATGTCTAGTGTCCTCCAACCTTGTTATGTCTAGTGCCCTCCAACCTTGTTTTGCCTAGTGCCCTCCAACCTTGTTATGTCTAGTGCCCTCCAACCTTGTTATGTCTAGTGCCCTCCAACCTTGTTATGTCTAGTGTCCTCCAACCTTGTTTTGTCTAGTGTCCTCCAACCTTGTTTTGCCTAGTGCCCTCCAACCTTGTTATGTCTAGTGCCCTCCAACCTTGTTATGTCTAGTGCCCTCCAACCTTGTTTTGTCTAGTGCCCTCCAACCTTGTTATGTCTAGTGCCCTCCAACCTTGTTATGTCTAGTGCCCTCCAACCTTGTTATGTCTAGTGTCCTCCAACCTTGTTTTGTCTAGTGCCCTCCAACCTTGTTTTGTCTAGTGCCCTCCAACCTTGTTATGTCTAGTGTCCTCCAACCTTGTTTTGTCTAGTGCCCTCCAACCTTGTTTTGTCTAGTGCCCTCCAACCTTGTTATGTCTAGTGTCCTCCAACCTTGTTTTGCCTAGTGCCCTCCAACCTTGTTATGTCTAGTGTCCTCCAACCTTGTTATGTCTAGTGCCCTCCAACCTTGTTTTGTCTAGTGCCCTCCAACCTTGTTTTGTCTAGTGCCCTCCAACCTTGTTTTGTCTAGTGCCCTCCAACCTTGTTTTGTCTAGTGTCCTCCAACCTTGTTTTTTCTAGTGCCCTCCAACCTTGTTATGTCTAGTGCCCTCCAACCTTGTTTTGTCTAGTGCCCTCCAACCTTGTTATGTCTAGTGCCCTCCAACCTTGTTTTGTCTAGTGCCCTCCAACCTTGTTATGTCTAGTGCCCTCCAACCTTGTTATGTCTAGTGCCCTCCAACCTTGTTTTGTCTAGTGTCCTCCAACCTTGTTATGTCTAGTGCCCTCCAACCTTGTTATGTCTAGTGCCCTCCAACCTTGTTATGTCTAGTGTCCTCCAACCTTGTTATGTCTAGTGCCCTCCAACCTTGTTATGTCTAGTGCCCTCCAACCTTGTTATGTCTAGTGCCCTCCAACCTTGTTTTGTCTAGTGCCCTCCAACCTTGTTATGTCTAGTGCCCTCCAACCTTGTTATGTCTAGTGCCCTCCAACCTTGTTTTGTCTAGTGCCCTCCAACCTTGTTATGTCTAGTGTCCTCCAACCTTGTTATGTCTAGTGCCCTCCAACCTTGTTTTGTCTAGTGCCCTCCAACCTTGTTATGTCTAGTGCCCTCCAACCTTGTTATGTCTAGTGCCCTCCAACCTTGTTATGTCTAGTGCCCTCCAACCTTGTTTTGCCTAGTGTCCTCCAACCTTGTTTTGTCTAGTGCCCTCCAACCTTGTTATGTCTAGTGCCCTCCAACCTTGTTTTGTCTAGTGCCCTCCAACCTTGTTATGTCTAGTGCCCTCCAACCTTGTTTTGTCTAGTGCCCTCCAACCTTGTTTTGTCTAGTGCCCTCCAACCTTGTTTTGTCTAGTGTCCTCCAACCTTGTTTTGTCTAGTGTCCTCCAACCTTGTTATGTCTAGTGCCCTCCAACCTTGTTTTGTCTAGTGCCCTCCAACCTTGTTATGTCTAGTGCCCTCCAACCTTGTTTTGTCTAGTGCCCTCCAACCTTGTTATGTCTAGTGCCCTCCAACCTTGTTTTGTCTAGTGCCCTCCAACCTTGTTATGTCTAGTGCCCTCCAACCTTGTTATGTCTAGTGCCCTCCAACCTTGTTTTGTCTAGTGCCCTCCAACCTTGTTATGTCTAGTGCCTCCAACCTTGTTATGTCTAGTGCCCTCCAACCTTGTTTTGTCTAGTGCCCTCCAACCTTGTTTTGTCTAGTGCCCTCCAACCTTGTTATGTCTAGTGCCCTCCAACCTTGTTTTGTCTAGTGCCCTCCAACCTTGTTATGTCTAGTGTCCTCCAACCTTGTTATGTCTAGTGCCCTCCAACCTTGTTTTGTCTAGTGCCCTCCAACCTTGTTATGTCTAGTGCCCTCCAACCTTGTTATGTCTAGTGCCCTCCAACCTTGTTTTGTCTAGTGCCCTCCAACCTTGTTATGTCTAGTGTCCTCCAACCTTGTTATGTCTAGTGCCCTCCAACCTTGTTTTGTCTAGTGTCCTCCAACCTTGTTATGTCTAGTGCCCTCCAACCTTGTTATGTCTAGTGCCCTCCAACCTTGTTTTGTCTAGTGCCCTCCAACCTTGTTATGTCTAGTGCCCTCCAACCTTGTTATGTCTAGTGCCCTCCAACCTTGTTTTGTCTAGTGCCCTCCAACCTTGTTATGTCTAGTGCCCTCCAACCTTGTTATGTCTAGTGCCCTCCAACCTTGTTATGTCTAGTGCCCTCCAACCTTGTTTTGTCTAGTGCCCTCCAACCTTGTTATGTCTAGTGCCCTCCAACCTTGTTATGTCTAGTGCCCTCCAACCTTGTTTTGTCTAGTGTCCTCCAACCTTGTTATGTCTAGTGCCCTCCAACCTTGTTATGTCTAGTGTCCTCCAACCTTGTTATGTCTAGTGCCCTCCAACCTTGTTATGTCTAGTGCCCTCCAACCTTGTTATGTCTAGTGCCCTCCAACCTTGTTATGTCTAGTGTCCTCCAACCTTGTTATGTCTAGTGCCCTCCAACCTTGTTTTGTCTAGTGCCCTCCAACCTTGTTATGTCTAGTGTCCTCCAACCTTGTTTTGTCTAGTGCCCTCCAACCTTGTTTTGTCTAGTGCCCTCCAACCTTGTTATGTCTAGTGTCCTCCAACCTTGTTTTGCCTAGTGTCCTCCAACCTTGTTATGTCTAGTGCCCTCCAACCTTGTTATGTCTAGTGCCCTCCAACCTTGTTTTGTCTAGTGCCCTCCAACCTTGTTTTGTCTAGTGCCCTCCAACCTTGTTATGTCTAGTGCCCTCCAACCTTGTTATGTCTAGTGCCCTCCAACCTTGTTTTGTCTAGTGCCCTCCAACCTTGTTTGTCTAGTGCCCTCCAACCTTGTTTTGTCTAGTGCCCTCCAACCTTGTTTTGTCTAGTGTCCTCCAACCTTGTTATGTCTAGTGCCCTCCAACCTTGTTATGTCTAGTGCCCTCCAACCTTGTTATGTCTAGTGTCCTCCAACCTTGTTTTGTCTAGTGCCCTCCAACCTTGTTTTGTCTAGTGCCCTCCAACCTTGTTATGTCTAGTGTCCTCCAACCTTGTTTTGCCTAGTGCCCTCCAACCTTGTTTTGTCTAGTGCCCTCCAACCTTGTTATGTCTAGTGTCCTCCAACCTTGTTTTGCCTAGTGTCCTCCAACCTTGTTTTGTCTAGTGTCCTCCAACCTTGTTATGTCTAGTGCCCTCCAACCTTGTTTTGTCTAGTGCCCTCCAACCTTGTTTTGTCTAGTGCCCTCCAACCTTGTTTTGTCTAGTGCCCTCCAACCTTGTTTTGTCTAGTGCCCTCCAACCTTGTTTTGTCTAGTGTCCTCCAACCTTGTTTTGTCTAGTGCCCTCCAACCTTGTTATGTCTAGTGCCCTCCAACCTTGTTTTGTCTAGTGCCCTCCAACCTTGTTATGTCTAGTGCCCTCCAACCTTGTTTTGTCTAGTGCCCTCCAACCTTGTTATGTCTAGTGCCCTCCAACCTTGTTTTGTCTAGTGCCCTCCAACCTTGTTATGTCTAGTGCCCTCCAACCTTGTTATGTCTAGTGCCCTCCAACCTTGTTTTGTCTAGTGCCCTCCAACCTTGTTATGTCTAGTGTCCTCCAACCTTGTTATGTCTAGTGCCCTCCAACCTTGTTTTGCTAGTGCCCTCCAACCTTGTTATGTCTAGTGCCCTCCAACCTTGTTATGTCTAGTGCCCTCCAACCTTGTTATGTCTAGTGCCCTCCAACCTTGTTTTGTCTAGTGCCCTCCAACCTTGTTTTGTCTAGTGTCCTCCAACCTTGTTATGTCTAGTGCCCTCCAACCTTGTTATGTCTAGTGTCCTCCAACCTTGTTATGTCTAGTGCCCTCCAACCTTGTTTTGTCTAGTGCCCTCCAACCTTGTTATGTCTAGTGCCCTCCAACCTTGTTATGTCTAGTGCCCTCCAACCTTGTTATGTCTAGTGTCCTCCAACCTTGTTTTGCTAGTGTCCTCCAACCTTGTTTTGCCTAGTGCCCTCCAACCTTGTTATGTCTAGTGCCCTCCAACCTTGTTATGTCTAGTGCCCTCCAACCTTGTTTTGTCTAGTGCCCTCCAACCTTGTTATGTCTAGTGCCCTCCAACCTTGTTATGTCTAGTGCCCTCCAACCTTGTTATGTCTAGTGTCCTCCAACCTTGTTATGTCTAGTGCCCTCCAACCTTGTTATGTCTAGTGTCCTCCAACCTTGTTTTGTCTAGTGTCCTCCAACCTTGTTATGTCTAGTGCCCTCCAACCTTGTTATGTCTAGTGCCCTCCAACCTTGTTTTGCCTAGTGCCCTCCAACCTTGTTATGTCTAGTGCCCTCCAACCTTGTTATGTCTAGTGCCCTCCAACCTTGTTTTGTCTAGTGCCCTCCAACCTTGTTATGTCTAGTGCCCTCCAACCTTGTTTTGTCTAGTGCCCTCCAACCTTGTTATGTCTAGTGTCCTCCAACCTTGTTTTGTCTAGTGCCCTCCAACCTTGTTTTGTCTAGTGCCCTCCAACCTTGTTATGTCTAGTGTCCTCCAACCTTGTTTTGTCTAGTGCCCTCCAACCTTGTTATGTCTAGTGTCCTCCAACCTTGTTATGTCTAGTGCCCTCCAACCTTGTTTTGTCTAGTGCCCTCCAACCTTGTTATGTCTAGTGCCCTCCAACCTTGTTTTGTCTAGTGCCCTCCAACCTTGTTTTGTCTAGTGTCCTCCAACCTTGTTTTGTCTAGTGCCCTCCAACCTTGTTATGTCTAGTGCCCTCCAACCTTGTTTTGTCTAGTGCCCTCCAACCTTGTTTTGTCTAGTGCCCTCCAACCTTGTTATGTCTAGTGCCCTCCAACCTTGTTTTGTCTAGTGCCCTCCAACCTTGTTTTGTCTAGTGCCCTCCAACCTTGTTTTGTCTAGTGCCCTCCAACCTTGTTTTGTCTAGTGCCCTCCAACCTTGTTTTGTCTAGTGCCCTCCAACCTTGTTTTGTCTAGTGCCCTCCAACCTTGTTTTGTCTAGTGCCCTCCAACCTTGTTTTGTCTAGTGCCCTCCAACCTTGTTATGTCTAGTGCCCTCCAACCTTGTTTTGTCTAGTGCCCTCCAACCTTGTTATGTCTAGTGCCCTCCAACCTTGTTTTGTCTAGTGCCCTCCAACCTTGTTATGTCTAGTGCCCTCCAACCTTGTTTTGCCTAGTGTCCTCCAACCTTGTTATGTCTAGTGTCCTCCAACCTTGTTATGTCTAGTGCCCTCCAACCT
This sequence comes from Megaustenia siamemsis, assembly GCA_032433765.1. Taxonomy (NCBI): domain Eukaryota; kingdom Metazoa; phylum Mollusca; class Gastropoda; order Stylommatophora; family Ariophantidae; genus Megaustenia; species Megaustenia siamemsis. The sequence goes on along the minus strand of JAVIAB010000047.1, from coordinate 70,083,709 downwards.
TGTTTTGTCTAGTGCCCTCCAACCTTGTTTTGTCTAGTGCCCTCCAACCTTGTTATGTCTAGTGCCCTCCAACCTTGTTATGTCTAGTGCCCTCCAACCTTGTTTTGTCTAGTGCCCTCCAACCTTGTTTGTCTAGTGTCCTCCAACCTTGTTTTGTCTAGTGCCCTCCAACCTTGTTTTGTCTAGTGTCCTCCAACCTTGTTATGTCTAGTGCCCTCCAACCTTGTTATGTCTAGTGCCCTCCAACCTTGTTATGTCTAGTGCCCTCCAACCTTGTTTTGTCTAGTGCCCTCCAACCTTGTTTTGTCTAGTGCCCTCCAACCTTGTTATGTCTAGTGCCCTCCAACCTTGTTTTGCCTAGTGCCCTCCAACCTTGTTTTGTCTAGTGCCCTCCAACCTTGTTATGTCTAGTGCCCTCCAACCTTGTTTTGTCTAGTGTCCTCCAACCTTGTTTTGTCTAGTGTCCTCCAACCTTGTTATGTCTAGTGCCCTCCAACCTTGTTTTGTCTAGTGCCCTCCAACCTTGTTTGTCTAGTGCCCTCCAACCTTGTTTTGTCTAGTGCCCTCCAACCTTGTTTTGTCTAGTGCCCTCCAACCTTGTTTTGTCTAGTGCCCTCCAACCTTGTTTTGTCTAGTGCCCTCCAACCTTGTTATGTCTAGTGCCCTCCAACCTTGTTTTGTCTAGTGCCCTCCAACCTTGTTATGTCTAGTGCCCTCCAACCTTGTCTAGTCCCCTCCAACCTTGTTTTGTCTAGTGCCCTCCAACCTTGTTATGTCTAGTGCCCTCCAACCTTGTTTGTCTAGTGCCCTCCAACCTTGTTATGTCTAGTGTCCTCCAACCTTGTTATGTCTAGTGCCCTCCAACCTTGTTTGTCTAGTGCCCTCCAACCTTGTTATGTCTAGTGCCTCCAACCTTGTTATGTCTAGTGCCCTCCAACCTTGTTTTGTCTAGTGCCCTCCAACCTTGTTATGTCTAGTGCCCTCCAACCTTGTTATGTCTAGTGCCCTCCAACCTTGTTATGTCTAGTGTCCTCCAACCTTGTTTTGTCTAGTGTCCTCCAACCTTGTTTTGCCTAGTGCCCTCCAACCTTGTTATGTCTAGTGCCCTCCAACCTTGTTATGTCTAGTGTCCTCCAACCTTGTTATGTCTAGTGCCCTCCAACCTTGTTTTGTCTAGTGTCCTCCAACCTTGTTATGTCTAGTGCCCTCCAACCTTGTTATGTCTAGTGCCCTCCAACCTTGTTATGTCTAGTGTCCTCCAACCTTGTTTTGTCTAGTGTCCTCCAACCTTGTTTGTCTAGTGCCCTCCAACCTTGTTATGTCTAGTGCCCTCCAACCTTGTTATGTCTAGTGCCCTCCAACCTTGTTTTGTCTAGTGTCCTCCAACCTTGTTATGTCTAGTGCCCTCCAACCTTGTTATGTCTAGTGCCCTCCAACCTTGTTATGTCTAGTGCCCTCCAACCTTGTTATGTCTAGTGCCCTCCAACCTTGTTATGTCTAGTGTCCTCCAACCTTGTTTTGTCTAGTGTCCTCCAACCTTGTTATGTCTAGTGCCCTCCAACCTTGTTATGTCTAGTGCCCTCCAACCTTGTTTTGTCTAGTGCCCTCCAACCTTGTTATGTCTAGTGCCCTCCAACCTTGTTATGTCTAGTGCCCTCCAACCTTGTTTTGTCTAGTGCCCTCCAACCTTGTTATGTCTAGTGCCCTCCAACCTTGTTTTGTCTAGTGCCCTCCAACCTTGTTATGTCTAGTGCCCTCCAACCTTGTTTTGTCTAGTGCCCTCCAACCTTGTTTTGTCTAGTGCCCTCCAACCTTGTTATGTCTAGTGCCCTCCAACCTTGTTTTGTCTAGTGCCCTCCAACCTTGTTATGTCTAGTGCCCTCCAACCTTGTTATGTCTAGTGCCCTCCAACCTTGTTTTGTCTAGTGCCCTCCAACCTTGTTATGTCTAGTGCCCTCCAACCTTGTTTGTCTAGTGCCCTCCAACCTTGTTTTGTCTAGTGCCCTCCAACCTTGTTTTGTCTAGTGCCCTCCAACCTTGTTATGTCTAGTGCCCTCCAACCTTGTTTTGTCTAGTGCCCTCCAACCTTGTTTTGTCTAGTGCCCTCCAACCTTGTTATGTCTAGTGCCCTCCAACCTTGTTTTGTCTAGTGCCCTCCAACCTTGTTTTGTCTAGTGCCCTCCAACCTTGTTTTGTCTAGTGCCCTCCAACCTTGTTTTGTCTAGTGCCCTCCAACCTTGTTTTGTCTAGTGCCCTCCAACCTTGTTTTGTCTAGTGCCCTCCAACCTTGTTTTGTCTAGTGCCCTCCAACCTTGTTTTGTCTAGTGCCCTCCAACCTTGTTATGTCTAGTGCCCTCCAACCTTGTTTGTCTAGTGCCCTCCAACCTTGTTATGTCTAGTGCCCTCCAACCTTGTTTTGTCTAGTGCCCTCCAACCTTGTTTTGTCTAGTGCCCTCCAACCTTGTTTTGTCTAGTGCCCTCCAACCTTGTTATGTCTAGTGCCCTCCAACCTTGTTATGTCTAGTGCCCTCCAACCTTGTTTTGTCTAGTGCCCTCCAACCTTGTTATGTCTAGTGCCCTCCAACCTTGTTATGTCTAGTGCCCTCCAACCTTGTTTTGTCTAGTGCCCTCCAACCTTGTTATGTCTAGTGTCCTCCAACCTTGTTTTGTCTAGTGTCCTCCAACCTTGTTATGTCTAGTGCCCTCCAACCTTGTTATGTCTAGTGCCCTCCAACCTTGTTATGTCTAGTGCCCTCCAACCTTGTTTTGTCTAGTGTCCTCCAACCTTGTTATGTCTAGTGCCCTCCAACCTTGTTATGTCTAGTGCCCTCCAACCTTGTTATGTCTAGTGCCCTCCAACCTTGTTTTGTCTAGTGCCCTCCAACCTTGTTTTGTCTAGTGCCCTCCAACCTTGTTATGTCTAGTGCCCTCCAACCTTGTTATGTCTAGTGCCCTCCAACCTTGTTTTGTCTAGTGTCCTCCAACCTTGTTATGTCTAGTGCCCTCCAACCTTGTTATGTCTAGTGCCCTCCAACCTTGTTATGTCTAGTGCCCTCCAACCTTGTTATGTCTAGTGCCCTCCAACCTTGTTATGTCTAGTGCCCTCCAACCTTGTTATGTCTAGTGCCCTCCAACCTTGTTTTGTCTAGTGTCCTCCAACCTTGTTATGTCTAGTGCCCTCCAACCTTGTTATGTCTAGTGCCCTCCAACCTTGTTTTGTCTAGTGCCCTCCAACCTTGTTATGTCTAGTGCCCTCCAACCTTGTTATGTCTAGTGCCCTCCAACCTTGTTTTGTCTAGTGCCTCCAACCTTGTTATGTCTAGTGCCCTCCAACCTTGTTATGTCTAGTGCCCTCCAACCTTGTTATGTCTAGTGCCCTCCAACCTTGTTATGTCTAGTGCCCTCCAACCTTGTTATGTCTAGTGCCCTCCAACCTTGTTATGTCTAGTGCCCTCCAACCTTGTTTTGTCTAGTGCCCTCCAACCTTGTTTTGTCTAGTGCCCTCCAACCTTGTTATGTCTAGTGCCCTCCAACCTTGTTTTGTCTAGTGCCCTCCAACCTTGTTTTGTCTAGTGCCCTCCAACCTTGTTATGTCTAGTGTCCTCCAACCTTGTTTTGTCTAGTGCCCTCCAACCTTGTTATGTCTAGTGCCCTCCAACCTTGTTATGTCTAGTGCCCTCCAACCTTGTTTTGTCTAGTGCCCTCCAACCTTGTTTTGTCTAGTGCCCTCCAACCTTGTTATGTCTAGTGCCCTCCAACCTTGTTTTGTCTAGTGCCCTCCAACCTTGTTTTGTCTAGTGCCCTCCAACCTTGTTTTGTCTAGTGCCCTCCAACCTTGTTTTGTCTAGTGCCCTCCAACCTTGTTTTGTCTAGTGCCCTCCAACCTTGTTATGTCTAGTGCCCTCCAACCTTGTTATGTCTAGTGCCCTCCAACCTTGTTATGTCTAGTGCCCTCCAACCTTGTTTTGTCTAGTGCCCTCCAACCTTGTTTTGTCTAGTGCCCTCCAACCTTGTTATGTCTAGTGCCCTCCAACCTTGTTTTGTCTAGTGCCCTCCAACCTTGTTTTGTCTAGTGCCCTCCAACCTTGTTATGTCTAGTGTCCTCCAACCTTGTTTTGTCTAGTGCCCTCCAACCTTGTTATGTCTAGTGCCCTCCAACCTTGTTATGTCTAGTGCCCTCCAACCTTGTTTTGTCTAGTGCCCTCCAACCTTGTTATGTCTAGTGCCCTCCAACCTTGTTTTGTCTAGTGCCCTCCAACCTTGTTTTGTCTAGTGCCCTCCAACCTTGTTTGTCTAGTGTCCTCCAACCTTGTTTTGTCTAGTGCCCTCCAACCTTGTTATGTCTAGTGCCCTCCAACCTTGTTATGTCTAGTGCCCTCCAACCTTGTTATGTCTAGTGCCCTCCAACCTTGTTTTGTCTAGTGCCCTCCAACCTTGTTATGTCTAGTGCCCTCCAACCTTGTTTTGTCTAGTGCCCTCCAACCTTGTTATGTCTAGTGCCCTCCAACCTTGTTATGTCTAGTGCCCTCCAACCTTGTTTTGTCTAGTGCCCTCCAACCTTGTTATGTCTAGTGCCCTCCAACCTTGTTATGTCTAGTGCCCTCCAACCTTGTTATGTCTAGTGCCCTCCAACCTTGTTATGTCTAGTGCCCTCCAACCTTGTTTTGTCTAGTGCCCTCCAACCTTGTTTTGTCTAGTGCCCTCCAACCTTGTTATGTCTAGTGCCCTCCAACCTTGTTATGTCTAGTGCCCTCCAACCTTGTTATGTCTAGTGCCCTCCAACCTTGTTTTGTCTAGTGCCCTCCAACCTTGTTTTGTCTAGTGCCCTCCAACCTTGTTTTGTCTAGTGCCCTCCAACCTTGTTATGTCTAGTGCCCTCCAACCTTGTTATGTCTAGTGCCCTCCAACCTTGTTTTGTCTAGTGCCCTCCAACCTTGTTATGTCTAGTGCCCTCCAACCTTGTTATGTCTAGTGCCCTCCAACCTTGTTATGTCTAGTGTCCTCCAACCTTGTTATGTCTAGTGCCCTCCAACCTTGTTATGTCTAGTGCCCTCCAACCTTGTTTTGTCTAGTGCCCTCCAACCTTGTTATGTCTAGTGCCCTCCAACCTTGTTATGTCTAGTGCCCTCCAACCTTGTTTTGTCTAGTGCCCTCCAACCTTGTTATGTCTAGTGCCCTCCAACCTTGTTATGTCTAGTGCCCTCCAACCTTGTTTGTCTAGTGCCCTCCAACCTTGTTATGTCTAGTGCCCTCCAACCTTGTTATGTCTAGTGCCCTCCAACCTTGTTATGTCTAGTGCCCTCCAACCTTGTTATGTCTAGTGCCCTCCAACCTTGTTATGTCTAGTGCCCTCCAACCTTGTTATGTCTAGTGCCCTCCAACCTTGTTTTGTCTAGTGCCCTCCAACCTTGTTTGTCTAGTGCCCTCCAACCTTGTTATGTCTAGTGCCCTCCAACCTTGTTTGTCTAGTGCCCTCCAACCTTGTTTTGTCTAGTGCCCTCCAACCTTGTTATGTCTAGTGCCCTCCAACCTTGTTTTGTCTAGTGCCCTCCAACCTTGTTATGTCTAGTGCCCTCCAACCTTGTTATGTCTAGTGCCCTCCAACCTTGTTTTGTCTAGTGCCCTCCAACCTTGTTATGTCTAGTGCCCTCCAACCTTGTTTTGTCTAGTGCCCTCCAACCTTGTTTTGTCTAGTGTCCTCCAACCTTGTTATGTCTAGTGCCCTCCAACCTTGTTATGTCTAGTGCCCTCCAACCTTGTTATGTCTAGTGCCCTCCAACCTTGTTATGTCTAGTGCCCTCCAACCTTGTTATGTCTAGTGCCCTCCAACCTTGTTTTGTCTAGTGCCCTCCAACCTTGTTATGTCTAGTGCCCTCCAACCTTGTTATGTCTAGTGCCCTCCAACCTTGTTATGTCTAGTGCCCTCCAACCTTGTTTGTCTAGTGCCCTCCAACCTTGTTATGTCTAGTGCCCTCCAACCTTGTTATGTCTAGTGCCCTCCAACCTTGTTATGTCTAGTGCCCTCCAACCTTGTTATGTCTAGTGCCCTCCAACCTTGTTTTGTCTAGTGCCCTCCAACCTTGTTTTGTCTAGTGCCCTCCAACCTTGTTATGTCTAGTGCCCTCCAACCTTGTTATGTCTAGTGTCCTCCAACCTTGTTATGTCTAGTGCCCTCCAACCTTGTTTTGTCTAGTGCCCTCCAACCTTGTTATGTCTAGTGCCCTCCAACCTTGTTATGTCTAGTGCCCTCCAACCTTGTTATGTCTAGTGCCCTCCAACCTTGTTTTGTCTAGTGCCCTCCAACCTTGTTTTGTCTAGTGCCCTCCAACCTTGTTATGTCTAGTGCCCTCCAACCTTGTTATGTCTAGTGCCCTCCAACCTTGTTTTGTCTAGTGCCCTCCAACCTTGTTATGTCTAGTGCCCTCCAACCTTGTTATGTCTAGTGCCCTCCAACCTTGTTATGTCTAGTGCCCTCCAACCTTGTTATGTCTAGTGCCCTCCAACCTTGTTATGTCTAGTGCCCTCCAACCTTGTTTTGTCTAGTGCCCTCCAACCTTGTTATGTCTAGTGCCCTCCAACCTTGTTATGTCTAGTGCCCTCCAACCTTGTTTTGTCTAGTGCCCTCCAACCTTGTTATGTCTAGTGCCCTCCAACCTTGTTATGTCTAGTGCCCTCCAACCTTGTTTTGTCTAGTGCCCTCCAACCTTGTTATGTCTAGTGCCCTCCAACCTTGTTATGTCTAGTGCCCTCCAACCTTGTTATGTCTAGTGCCCTCCAACCTTGTTATGTCTAGTGCCCTCCAACCTTGTTATGTCTAGTGCCCTCCAACCTTGTTATGTCTAGTGTCCTCCAACCTTGTTTTGTCTAGTGCCCTCCAACCTTGTTTTGTCTAGTGCCCTCCAACCTTGTTATGTCTAGTGTCCTCCAACCTTGTTTTGTCTAGTGCCCTCCAACCTTGTTTTGTCTAGTGCCCTCCAACCTTGTTATGTCTAGTGCCCTCCAACCTTGTTTTGTCTAGTGCCCTCCAACCTTGTTATGTCTAGTGCCCTCCAACCTTGTTTTGTCTAGTGCCCTCCAACCTTGTTTTGTCTAGTGCCCTCCAACCTTGTTTTGTCTAGTGCCCTCCAACCTTGTTTTGTCTAGTGCCCTCCAACCTTGTTTTGTCTAGTGCCCTCCAACCTTGTTTTCTAGTGCCCTCCAACCTTGTTTTGTCTAGTGCCCTCCAACCTTGTTTTGTCTAGTGCCCTCCAACCTTGTTTTGTCTAGTGCCCTCCAACCTTGTTTTGTCTAGTGCCCTCCAACCTTGTTTTGTCTAGTGCCCTCCAACCTTGTTTTGTCTAGTGCCCTCCAACCTTGTTTTGTCTAGTGCCCTCCAACCTTGTTTTGTCTAGTGCCCTCCAACCTTGTTTGTCTAGTGCCCTCCAACCTTGTTATGTCTAGTGCCCTCCAACCTTGTTTTGTCTAGTGCCCTCCAACCTTGTTTTGTCTAGTGCCCTCCAACCTTGTTTTGTCTAGTGCCCTCCAACCTTGTTTTGTCTAGTGCCCTCCAACCTTGTTTTGTCTAGTGCCCTCCAACCTTGTTTTGTCTAGTGCCCTCCAACCTTGTTTTGTCTAGTGCCCTCCAACCTTGTTTTGTCTAGTGCCCTCCAACCTTGTTATGTCTAGTGCCCTCCAACCTTGTTTTGTCTAGTGCCCTCCAACCTTGTTTTGTCTAGTGCCCTCCAACCTTGTTTTGTCTAGTGCCCTCCAACCTTGTTATGTCTAGTGCCCTCCAACCTTGTTATGTCTAGTGCCCTCCAACCTTGTTATGTCTAGTGCCCTCCAACCTTGTTATGTCTAGTGCCCTCCAACCTTGTTTTGTCTAGTGCCCTCCAACCTTGTTATGTCTAGTGCCCTCCAACCTTGTTATGTCTAGTGCCCTCCAACCTTGTTATGTCTAGTGCCCTCCAACCTTGTTTTGTCTAGTGCCCTCCAACCTTGTTATGTCTAGTGCCCTCCAACCTTGTTTTGTCTAGTGTCCTCCAACCTTGTTTTGTCTAGTGCCCTCCAACCTTGTTATGTCTAGTGCCCTCCAACCTTGTTATGTCTAGTGCCCTCCAACCTTGTTATGTCTAGTGCCCTCCAACCTTGTTTTGTCTAGTGCCCTCCAACCTTGTTATGTCTAGTGCCCTCCAACCTTGTTATGTCTAGTGCCCTCCAACCTTGTTATGTCTAGTGCCCTCCAACCTTGTTATGTCTAGTGCCCTCCAACCTTGTTTTGTCTAGTGCCCTCCAACCTTGTTTTGTCTAGTGCCCTCCAACCTTGTTATGTCTAGTGCCCTCCAACCTTGTTTGTCTAGTGCCCTCCAACCTTGTTATGTCTAGTGCCCTCCAACCTTGTTTTGTCTAGTGCCCTCCAACCTTGTTATGTCTAGTGCCCTCCAACCTTGTTATGTCTAGTGCCCTCCAACCTTGTTTTGTCTAGTGCCCTCCAACCTTGTTATGTCTAGTGCCCTCCAACCTTGTTATGTCTAGTGCCCTCCAACCTTGTTATGTCTAGTGCCCTCCAACCTTGTTATGTCTAGTGCCCTCCAACCTTGTTATGTCTAGTGCCCTCCAACCTTGTTATGTCTAGTGTCCTCCAACCTTGTTTTGTCTAGTGCCCTCCAACCTTGTTTTGTCTAGTGCCCTCCAACCTTGTTATGTCTAGTGTCCTCCAACCTTGTTTTGTCTAGTGCCCTCCAACCTTGTTTTGCTAGTGCCCTCCAACCTTGTTATGTCTAGTGCCCTCCAACCTTGTTTTGTCTAGTGCCCTCCAACCTTGTTATGTCTAGTGCCCTCCAACCTTGTTTTGTCTAGTGCCCTCCAACCTTGTTATGTCTAGTGCCCTCCAACCTTGTTTTGTCTAGTGCCCTCCAACCTTGTTATGTCTAGTGTCCTCCAACCTTGTTATGTCTAGTGCCCTCCAACCTTGTTTTGCCTAGTGCCCTCCAACCTTGTTATGTCTAGTGCCCTCCAACCTTGTTATGTCTAGTGCCCTCCAACCTTGTTTTGTCTAGTGCCCTCCAACCTTGTTATGTCTAGTGCCCTCCAACCTTGTTTTGTCTAGTGCCCTCCAACCTTGTTTTGTCTAGTGCCCTCCAACCTTGTTTTGTCTAGTGCCCTCCAACCTTGTTATGTCTAGTGCCCTCCAACCTTGTTTTGTCTAGTGCCCTCCAACCTTGTTATGTCTAGTGCCCTCCAACCTTGTTTTGTCTAGTGCCCTCCAACCTTGTTATGTCTAGTGCCCTCCAACCTTGTTATGTCTAGTGCCCTCCAACCTTGTTTTGTCTAGTGCCCTCCAACCTTGTTATGTCTAGTGCCCTCCAACCTTGTTTTGTCTAGTGCCCTCCAACCTTGTTTTGTCTAGTGCCCTCCAACCTTGTTTTGTCTAGTGCCCTCCAACCTTGTTATGTCTAGTGCCCTCCAACCTTGTTTTGTCTAGTGCCCTCCAACCTTGTTATGTCTAGTGCCCTCCAACCTTGTTTTGTCTAGTGCCCTCCAACCTTGTTATGTCTAGTGCCCTCCAACCTTGTTTGTCTAGTGCCCTCCAACCTTGTTATGTCTAGTGCCCTCCAACCTTGTTATGTCTAGTGCCCTCCAACCTTGTTTTGTCTAGTGCCCTCCAACCTTGTTATGTCTAGTGTCCTCCAACCTTGTTATGTCTAGTGCCCTCCAACCTTGTTTTGTCTAGTGCCCTCCAACCTTGTTATGTCTAGTGCCCTCCAACCTTGTTTTGTCTAGTGCCCTCCAACCTTGTTATGTCTAGTGCCCTCCAACCTTGTTATGTCTAGTGCCCTCCAACCTTGTTTTGTCTAGTGTCCTCCAACCTTGTTATGTCTAGTGCCCTCCAACCTTGTTATGTCTAGTGCCCTCCAACCTTGTTATGTCTAGTGTCCTCCAACCTTGTTTTGTCTAGTGCCCTCCAACCTTGTTTTGTCTAGTGCCCTCCAACCTTGTTATGTCTAGTGCCCTCCAACCTTGTTTTGTCTAGTGCCCTCCAACCTTGTTATGTCTAGTGCCCTCCAACCTTGTTATGTCTAGTGCCCTCCAACCTTGTTTTGTCTAGTGCCCTCCAACCTTGTTATGTCTAGTGCCCTCCAACCTTGTTTGTCTAGTGCCCTCCAACCTTGTTTTGTCTAGTGCCCTCCAACCTTGTTATGTCTAGTGCCCTCCAACCTTGTTTTGTCTAGTGCCCTCCAACCTTGTTATGTCTAGTGCCCTCCAACCTTGTTTTGTCTAGTGCCCTCCAACCTTGTTTTGTCTAGTGCCCTCCAACCTTGTTTTGTCTAGTGCCCTCCAACCTTGTTTTGTCTAGTGCCCTCCAACCTTGTTATGTCTAGTGCCCTCCAACCTTGTTTTGTCTAGTGCCCTCCAACCTTGTTTTGTCTAGTGCCCTCCAACCTTGTTTTGTCTAGTGCCCTCCAACCTTGTTATGTCTAGTGCCCTCCAACCTTGTTATGTCTAGTGCCCTCCAACCTTGTTATGTCTAGTGCCCTCCAACCTTGTTATGTCTAGTGCCCTCCAACCTTGTTTTGTCTAGTGCCCTCCAACCTTGTTATGTCTAGTGCCCTCCAACCTTGTTATGTCTAGTGCCCTCCAACCTTGTTATGTCTAGTGCCCTCCAACCTTGTTTTGCCTAGTGCCCTCCAACCTTGTTATGTCTAGTGCCCTCCAACCTTGTTTTGTCTAGTGCCCTCCAACCTTGTTTTGTCTAGTGCCCTCCAACCTTGTTATGTCTAGTGTCCTCCAACCTTGTTATGTCTAGTGCCCTCCAACCTTGTTATGTCTAGTGCCCTCCAACCTTGTTTTGTCTAGTGCCCTCCAACCTTGTTATGTCTAGTGCCCTCCAACCTTGTTATGTCTAGTGCCCTCCAACCTTGTTATGTCTAGTGCCCTCCAACCTTGTTATGTCTAGTGCCCTCCAACCTTGTTATGTCTAGTGCCCTCCAACCTTGTTTTGTCTAGTGCCCTCCAACCTTGTTATGTCTAGTGCCCTCCAACCTTGTTATGTCTAGTGCCCTCCAACCTTGTTATGTCTAGTGTCCTCCAACCTTGTTTGTCTAGTGCCCTCCAACCTTGTTATGTCTAGTGCCCTCCAACCTTGTTTTGTCTAGTGTCCTCCAACCTTGTTTTGTCTAGTGCCCTCCAACCTTGTTATGTCTAGTGCCCTCCAACCTTGTTATGTCTAGTGCCCTCCAACCTTGTTATGTCTAGTGCCCTCCAACCTTGTTTTGTCTAGTGCCCTCCAACCTTGTTATGTCTAGTGCCCTCCAACCTTGTTATGTCTAGTGCCCTCCAACCTTGTTATGTCTAGTGCCCTCCAACCTTGTTTTGTCTAGTGCCCTCCAACCTTGTTTTGTCTAGTGTCCAACCTTGTTATGTCTAGTGCCCTCCAACCTTGTTATGTCTAGTGCCCTCCAACCTTGTTTGTCTAGTGCCCTCCAACCTTGTTATGTCTAGTGCCCTCCAACCTTGTTATGTCTAGTGCCCTCCAACCTTGTTTTGTCTAGTGCCCTCCAACCTTGTTATGTCTAGTGCCCTCCAACCTTGTTATGTCTAGTGCCCTCCAACCTTGTTATGTCTAGTGCCCTCCAACCTTGTTATGTCTAGTGCCCTCCAACCTTGTTATGTCTAGTGCCCTCCAACCTTGTTATGTCTAGTGCCCTCCAACCTTGTTTTGTCTAGTGCCCTCCAACCTTGTTTTGTCTAGTGCCCTCCAACCTTGTTATGTCTAGTGCCCTCCAACCTTGTTTTGTCTAGTGCCCTCCAACCTTGTTTTGTCTAGTGCCCTCCAACCTTGTTATGTCTAGTGCCCTCCAACCTTGTTTTGTCTAGTGCCCTCCAACCTTGTTATGTCTAGTGCCCTCCAACCTTGTTTTGTCTAGTGCCCTCCAACCTTGTTATGTCTAGTGCCCTCCAACCTTGTTTTGTCTAGTGCCCTCCAACCTTGTTATGTCTAGTGCCCTCCAACCTTGTTATGTCTAGTGCCCTCCAACCTTGTTTTGTCTAGTGCCCTCCAACCTTGTTATGTCTAGTGCCCTCCAACCTTGTTATGTCTAGTGCCCTCCAACCTTGTTTTGTCTAGTGCCCTCCAACCTTGTTATGTCTAGTGCCCTCCAACCTTGTTTTGTCTAGTGCCCTCCAACCTTGTTTTGTCTAGTGCCCTCCAACCTTGTTTGTCTAGTGCCCTCCAACCTTGTTATGTCTAGTGCCCTCCAACCTTGTTTTGTCTAGTGCCCTCCAACCTTGTTATGTCTAGTGCCCTCCAACCTTGTTTTGTCTAGTGCCCTCCAACCTTGTTATGTCTAGTGCCCTCCAACCTTGTTATGTCTAGTGCCCTCCAACCTTGTTTTGTCTAGTGCCCTCCAACCTTGTTATGTCTAGTGCCCTCCAACCTTGTTTTGTCTAGTGCCCTCCAACCTTGTTTTGTCTAGTGCCCTCCAACCTTGTTTTGTCTAGTGCCCTCCAACCTTGTTTGTCTAGTGCCCTCCAACCTTGTTTGTCTAGTGCCCTCCAACCTTGTTATGTCTAGTGCCCTCCAACCTTGTTTTGTCTAGTGCCCTCCAACCTTGTTATGTCTAGTGCCCTCCAACCTTGTTTTGTCTAGTGCCCTCCAACCTTGTTATGTCTAGTGCCCTCCAACCTTGTTATGTCTAGTGCCCTCCAACCTTGTTTTGTCTAGTGCCCTCCAACCTTGTTATGTCTAGTGCCCTCCAACCTTGTTATGTCTAGTGCCCTCCAACCTTGTTTTGTCTAGTGCCCTCCAACCTTGTTATGTCTAGTGCCCTCCAACCTTGTTTTGTCTAGTGCCCTCCAACCTTGTTATGTCTAGTGCCCTCCAACCTTGTTATGTCTAGTGCCCTCCAACCTTGTTTTGTCTAGTGCCCTCCAACCTTGTTATGTCTAGTGCCCTCCAACCTTGTTATGTCTAGTGCCCTCCAACCTTGTTATGTCTAGTGCCCTCCAACCTTGTTTGTCTAGTGCCCTCCAACCTTGTTTTGTCTAGTGCCCTCCAACCTTGTTATGTCTAGTGCCCTCCAACCTTGTTTTGTCTAGTGCCCTCCAACCTTGTTATGTCTAGTGCCCTCCAACCTTGTTATGTCTAGTGCCCTCCAACCTTGTTTTGTCTAGTGCCCTCCAACCTTGTTATGTCTAGTGCCCTCCAACCTTGTTTTGTCTAGTGCCCTCCAACCTTGTTTTGTCTAGTGCCCTCCAACCTTGTTATGTCTAGTGCCCTCCAACCTTGTTTTGTCTAGTGCCCTCCAACCTTGTTATGTCTAGTGCCCTCCAACCTTGTTTTGTCTAGTGCCCTCCAACCTTGTTTTGTCTAGTGCCCTCCAACCTTGTTTTGTCTAGTGCCCTCCAACCTTGTTATGTCTAGTGCCCTCCAACCTTGTTATGTCTAGTGCCCTCCAACCTTGTTTTGTCTAGTGCCCTCCAACCTTGTTTTGTCTAGTGCCCTCCAACCTTGTTTTGTCTAGTGCCCTCCAACCTTGTTATGTCTAGTGCCCTCCAACCTTGTTATGTCTAGTGCCCTCCAACCTTGTTATGTCTAGTGCCCTCCAACCTTGTTTTGTCTAGTGCCCTCCAACCTTGTTATGTCTAGTGCCCTCCAACCTTGTTATGTCTAGTGCCCTCCAACCTTGTTATGTCTAGTGCCCTCCAACCTTGTTTTGTCTAGTGCCCTCCAACCTTGTTATGTCTAGTGCCCTCCAACCTTGTTTGTCTAGTGCCCTCCAACCTTGTTTTGTCTAGTGCCCTCCAACCTTGTTATGTCTAGTGCCCTCCAACCTTGTTATGTCTAGTGCCCTCCAACCTTGTTATGTCTAGTGCCCTCCAACCTTGTTTGTCTAGTGCCCTCCAACCTTGTTATGTCTAGTGCCCTCCAACCTTGTTATGTCTAGTGCCCTCCAACCTTGTTATGTCTAGTGCCCTCCAACCTTGTTATGTCTAGTGCCCTCCAACCTTGTTATGTCTAGTGCCCTCCAACCTTGTTTTGTCTAGTGCCCTCCAACCTTGTTATGTCTAGTGCCCTCCAACCTTGTTATGTCTAGTGCCCTCCAACCTTGTTATGTCTAGTGCCCTCCAACCTTGTTTTGTCTAGTGCCCTCCAACCTTGTTATGTCTAGTGTCCTCCAACCTTGTTTTGTCTAGTGCCCTCCAACCTTGTTTTGTCTAGTGCCCTCCAACCTTGTTATGTCTAGTGCCCTCCAACCTTGTTATGTCTAGTGCCCTCCAACCTTGTTATGTCTAGTGCCCTCCAACCTTGTTTGTCTAGTGCCCTCCAACCTTGTTATGTCTAGTGCCCTCCAACCTTGTTTTGTCTAGTGCCCTCCAACCTTGTTATGTCTAGTGCCCTCCAACCTTGTTTTGTCTAGTGCCCTCCAACCTTGTTTTGTCTAGTGCCCTCCAACCTTGTTATGTCTAGTGCCCTCCAACCTTGTTATGTCTAGTGCCCTCCAACCTTGTTTTGTCTAGTGCCCTCCAACCTTGTTATGTCTAGTGCCCTCCAACCTTGTTATGTCTAGTGCCCTCCAACCTTGTTTTGTCTAGTGCCCTCCAACCTTGTTATGTCTAGTGCCCTCCAACCTTGTTATGTCTAGTGCCCTCCAACCTTGTTATGTCTAGTGCCCTCCAACCTTGTTATGTCTAGTGCCCTCCAACCTTGTTATGTCTAGTGCCCTCCAACCTTGTTATGTCTAGTGCCCTCCAACCTTGTTTTGTCTAGTGCCCTCCAACCTTGTTTTGTCTAGTGCCCTCCAACCTTGTTATGTCTAGTGTCCTCCAACCTTGTTTTGTCTAGTGCCCTCCAACCTTGTTTTGTCTAGTGCCCTCCAACCTTGTTATGTCTAGTGCCCTCCAACCTTGTTTTGTCTAGTGCCCTCCAACCTTGTTATGTCTAGTGCCCTCCAACCTTGTTTTGTCTAGTGCCCTCCAACCTTGTTATGTCTAGTGCCCTCCAACCTTGTTTGTCTAGTGCCCTCCAACCTTGTTATGTCTAGTGCCCTCCAACCTTGTTATGTCTAGTGCCCTCCAACCTTGTTTTGTCTAGTGCCCTCCAACCTTGTTATGTCTAGTGCCCTCCAACCTTGTTATGTCTAGTGCCCTCCAACCTTGTTTTGTCTAGTGCCCTCCAACCTTGTTTTGTCTAGTGCCCTCCAACCTTGTTATGTCTAGTGCCCTCCAACCTTGTTTTGTCTAGTGCCCTCCAACCTTGTTATGTCTAGTGCCCTCCAACCTTGTTTTGTCTAGTGCCCTCCAACCTTGTTATGTCTAGTGCCCTCCAACCTTGTTATGTCTAGTGCCCTCCAACCTTGTTTTGTCTAGTGCCCTCCAACCTTGTTATGTCTAGTGCCCTCCAACCTTGTTTGTCTAGTGCCCTCCAACCTTGTTTTGTCTAGTGCCCTCCAACCTTGTTTTGTCTAGTGCCCTCCAACCTTGTTATGTCTAGTGCCCTCCAACCTTGTTTGTCTAGTGCCCTCCAACCTTGTTATGTCTAGTGCCCTCCAACCTTGTTTTGTCTAGTGCCCTCCAACCTTGTTATGTCTAGTGCCCTCCAACCTTGTTTTGTCTAGTGCCCTCCAACCTTGTTATGTCTAGTGCCCTCCAACCTTGTTATGTCTAGTGCCCTCCAACCTTGTTTTGTCTAGTGCCCTCCAACCTTGTTATGTCTAGTGCCCTCCAACCTTGTTATGTCTAGTGCCCTCCAACCTTGTTTTGTCTAGTGCCCTCCAACCTTGTTATGTCTAGTGCCCTCCAACCTTGTTTGTCTAGTGCCCTCCAACCTTGTTATGTCTAGTGCCCTCCAACCTTGTTTTGTCTAGTGCCCTCCAACCTTGTTTTGTCTAGTGCCCTCCAACCTTGTTTTGTCTAGTGCCCTCCAACCTTGTTATGTCTAGTGCCCTCCAACCTTGTTTTGTCTAGTGCCCTCCAACCTTGTTTTGTCTAGTGCCCTCCAACCTTGTTTTGTCTAGTGCCCTCCAACCTTGTTTTGTCTAGTGCCCTCCAACCTTGTTATGTCTAGTGCCCTCCAACCTTGTTTTGTCTAGTGCCCTCCAACCTTGTTTTGTCTAGTGCCCTCCAACCTTGTTTTGTCTAGTGCCCTCCAACCTTGTTTGTCTAGTGCCCTCCAACCTTGTTTTGTCTAGTGCCCTCCAACCTTGTTTTGTCTAGTGCCCTCCAACCTTGTTATGTCTAGTGCCCTCCAACCTTGTTTTGTCTAGTGCCCTCCAACCTTGTTTGTCTAGTGCCCTCCAACCTTGTTATGTCTAGTGCCCTCCAACCTTGTTATGTCTAGTGCCCTCCAACCTTGTTTTGTCTAGTGCCCTCCAACCTTGTTATGTCTAGTGCCCTCCAACCTTGTTTTGTCTAGTGCCCTCCAACCTTGTTTTGTCTAGTGCCCTCCAACCTTGTTATGTCTAGTGCCCTCCAACCTTGTTATGTCTAGTGCCCTCCAACCTTGTTTTGTCTAGTGCCCTCCAACCTTGTTTGTCTAGTGCCCTCCAACCTTGTTATGTCTAGTGCCCTCCAACCTTGTTTTGTCTAGTGCCCTCCAACCTTGTTATGTCTAGTGCCCTCCAACCTTGTTATGTCTAGTGCCCTCCAACCTTGTTATGTCTAGTGCCCTCCAACCTTGTTATGTCTAGTGCCCTCCAACCTTGTTATGTCTAGTGCCCTCCAACCTTGTTATGTCTAGTGCCCTCCAACCTTGTTATGTCTAGTGCCCTCCAACCTTGTTATGTCTAGTGCCCTCCAACCTTGTTATGTCTAGTGTCCTCCAACCTTGTTTTGTCTAGTGTCCTCCAACCTTGTTATGTCTAGTGCCCTCCAACCTTGTTATGTCTAGTGCCCTCCAACCTTGTTATGTCTAGTGCCCTCCAACCTTGTTATGTCTAGTGCCCTCCAACCTTGTTATGTCTAGTGCCCTCCAACCTTGTTATGTCTAGTGCCCTCCAACCTTGTTATGTCTAGTGCCCTCCAACCTTGTTATGTCTAGTGCCCTCCAACCTTGTTATGTCTAGTGCCCTCCAACCTTGTTTTGTCTAGTGTCCTCCAACCTTGTTTTGTCTAGTGCCCTCCAACCTTGTTATGTCTAGTGCCCTCCAACCTTGTTTTGTCTAGTGCCCTCCAACCTTGTTATGTCTAGTGTCCTCCAACCTTGTTATGTCTAGTGCCCTCCAACCTTGTTTTGTCTAGTGCCCTCCAACCTTGTTATGTCTAGTGCCCTCCAACCTTGTTATGTCTAGTGCCCTCCAACCTTGTTATGTCTAGTGCCCTCCAACCTTGTTATGTCTAGTGCCCTCCAACCTTGTTATGTCTAGTGCCCTCCAACCTTGTTATGTCTAGTGCCCTCCAACCTTGTTATGTCTAGTGCCCTCCAACCTTGTTATGTCTAGTGCCCTCCAACCTTGTTATGTCTAGTGCCCTCCAACCTTGTTATGTCTAGTGCCCTCCAACCTTGTTTTGTCTAGTGCCCTCCAACCTTGTTATGTCTAGTGCCTCCAACCTTGTTTTGTCTAGTGCCCTCCAACCTTGTTATGTCTAGTGCCCTCCAACCTTGTTTGTCTAGTGCCCTCCAACCTTGTTATGTCTAGTGCCCTCCAACCTTGTTATGTCTAGTGCCCTCCAACCTTGTTATGTCTAGTGCCCTCCAACCTTGTTTGTCTAGTGCCCTCCAACCTTGTTATGTCTAGTGCCCTCCAACCTTGTTATGTCTAGTGCCCTCCAACCTTGTTTGTCTAGTGCCCTCCAACCTTGTTTTGTCTAGTGCCCTCCAACCTTGTTATGTCTAGTGCCCTCCAACCTTGTTATGTCTAGTGCCCTCCAACCTTGTTTTGTCTAGTGCCCTCCAACCTTGTTTTGTCTAGTGCCCTCCAACCTTGTTATGTCTAGTGCCCTCCAACCTTGTTATGTCTAGTGCCCTCCAACCTTGTTTTGTCTAGTGCCCTCCAACCTTGTTATGTCTAGTGCCCTCCAACCTTGTTATGTCTAGTGCCCTCCAACCTTGTTATGTCTAGTGCCCTCCAACCTTGTTATGTCTAGTGCCCTCCAACCTTGTTATGTCTAGTGCCCTCCAACCTTGTTTTGTCTAGTGCCCTCCAACCTTGTTATGTCTAGTGCCCTCCAACCTTGTTTTGTCTAGTGCCCTCCAACCTTGTTTGTCTAGTGCCCTCCAACCTTGTTTTGTCTAGTGCCCTCCAACCTTGTTTTGTCTAGTGCCCTCCAACCTTGTTATGTCTAGTGCCCTCCAACCTTGTTTTGTCTAGTGCCCTCCAACCTTGTTTGTCTAGTGCCCTCCAACCTTGTTTTGTCTAGTGCCCTCCAACCTTGTTATGTCTAGTGCCCTCCAACCTTGTTTTGTCTAGTGCCCTCCAACCTTGTTATGTCTAGTGCCCTCCAACCTTGTTATGTCTAGTGCCCTCCAACCTTGTTTTGTCTAGTGCCCTCCAACCTTGTTATGTCTAGTGCCCTCCAACCTTGTTATGTCTAGTGCCCTCCAACCTTGTTATGTCTAGTGCCCTCCAACCTTGTTATGTCTAGTGCCCTCCAACCTTGTTTGTCTAGTGCCCTCCAACCTTGTTATGTCTAGTGCCCTCCAACCTTGTTTTGTCTAGTGCCCTCCAACCTTGTTTTGTCTAGTGCCCTCCAACCTTGTTATGTCTAGTGCCCTCCAACCTTGTTATGTCTAGTGCCCTCCAACCTTGTTATGTCTAGTGCCCTCCAACCTTGTTATGTCTAGTGCCCTCCAACCTTGTTATGTCTAGTGCCCTCCAACCTTGTTATGTCTAGTGCCCTCCAACCTTGTTTGTCTAGTGCCCTCCAACCTTGTTATGTCTAGTGCCCTCCAACCTTGTTATGTCTAGTGCCCTCCAACCTTGTTATGTCTAGTGCCCTCCAACCTTGTTATGTCTAGTGCCCTCCAACCTTGTTATGTCTAGTGCCCTCCAACCTTGTTTTGTCTAGTGCCCTCCAACCTTGTTATGTCTAGTGCCCTCCAACCTTGTTATGTCTAGTGCCCTCCAACCTTGTTATGTCTAGTGCCCTCCAACCTTGTTATGTCTAGTGCCCTCCAACCTTGTTATGTCTAGTGCCCTCCAACCTTGTTATGTCTAGTGCCCTCCAACCTTGTTATGTCTAGTGCCCTCCAACCTTGTTATGTCTAGTGCCCTCCAACCTTGTTTTGTCTAGTGCCCTCCAACCTTGTTTTGTCTAGTGCCCTCCAACCTTGTTATGTCTAGTGCCCTCCAACCTTGTTATGTCTAGTGCCCTCCAACCTTGTTTGTCTAGTGCCCTCCAACCTTGTTTTGTCTAGTGCCCTCCAACCTTGTTATGTCTAGTGCCCTCCAACCTTGTTATGTCTAGTGCCCTCCAACCTTGTTTTGTCTAGTGCCCTCCAACCTTGTTATGTCTAGTGCCCTCCAACCTTGTTATGTCTAGTGCCCTCCAACCTTGTTATGTCTAGTGCCCTCCAACCTTGTTTGTCTAGTGCCCTCCAACCTTGTTATGTCTAGTGCCCTCCAACCTTGTTTTGTCTAGTGCCCTCCAACCTTGTTTTGTCTAGTGCCCTCCAACCTTGTTTTGTCTAGTGCCCTCCAACCTTGTTTTGTCTAGTGCCCTCCAACCTTGTTTGTCTAGTGCCCTCCAACCTTGTTTTGTCTAGTGCCCTCCAACCTTGTTATGTCTAGTGCCCTCCAACCTTGTTTTGTCTAGTGCCCTCCAACCTTGTTATGTCTAGTGCCCTCCAACCTTGTTTGTCTAGTGCCCTCCAACCTTGTTATGTCTAGTGCCCTCCAACCTTGTTTGTCTAGTGCCCTCCAACCTTGTTTGTCTAGTGCCCTCCAACCTTGTTATGTCTAGTGCCCTCCAACCTTGTTTTGTCTAGTGCCCTCCAACCTTGTTATGTCTAGTGCCCTCCAACCTTGTTATGTCTAGTGCCCTCCAACCTTGTTTTGTCTAGTGCCCTCCAACCTTGTTATGTCTAGTGCCCTCCAACCTTGTTATGTCTAGTGCCCTCCAACCTTGTTATGTCTAGTGCCCTCCAACCTTGTTATGTCTAGTGCCCTCCAACCTTGTTATGTCTAGTGCCCTCCAACCTTGTTATGTCTAGTGCCCTCCAACCTTGTTTTGTCTAGTGCCCTCCAACCTTGTTATGTCTAGTGCCCTCCAACCTTGTTATGTCTAGTGCCCTCCAACCTTGTTTTGTCTAGTGCCCTCCAACCTTGTTATGTCTAGTGCCCTCCAACCTTGTTATGTCTAGTGCCCTCCAACCTTGTTATGTCTAGTGCCCTCCAACCTTGTTATGTCTAGTGCCCTCCAACCTTGTTATGTCTAGTGCCCTCCAACCTTGTTATGTCTAGTGCCCTCCAACCTTGTTTTGTCTAGTGCCCTCCAACCTTGTTATGTCTAGTGCCCTCCAACCTTGTTATGTCTAGTGCCCTCCAACCTTGTTTTGTCTAGTGCCCTCCAACCTTGTTATGTCTAGTGCCCTCCAACCTTGTTATGTCTAGTGCCCTCCAACCTTGTTATGTCTAGTGCCCTCCAACCTTGTTATGTCTAGTGCCCTCCAACCTTGTTATGTCTAGTGCCCTCCAACCTTGTTTTGTCTAGTGCCCTCCAACCTTGTTTGTCTAGTGCCCTCCAACCTTGTTTGTCTAGTGCCCTCCAACCTTGTTATGTCTAGTGCCCTCCAACCTTGTTTTGTCTAGTGCCCTCCAACCTTGTTTTGTCTAGTGCCCTCCAACCTTGTTATGTCTAGTGCCCTCCAACCTTGTTATGTCTAGTGCCCTCCAACCTTGTTTTGTCTAGTGCCCTCCAACCTTGTTATGTCTAGTGCCCTCCAACCTTGTTATGTCTAGTGCCCTCCAACCTTGTTATGTCTAGTGCCCTCCAACCTTGTTATGTCTAGTGCCCTCCAACCTTGTTATGTCTAGTGCCCTCCAACCTTGTTTTGTCTAGTGCCCTCCAACCTTGTTATGTCTAGTGCCCTCCAACCTTGTTATGTCTAGTGCCCTCCAACCTTGTTTTGTCTAGTGCCCTCCAACCTTGTTTGTCTAGTGCCCTCCAACCTTGTTTTGTCTAGTGCCCTCCAACCTTGTTATGTCTAGTGCCCTCCAACCTTGTTTTGTCTAGTGCCCTCCAACCTTGTTATGTCTAGTGCCCTCCAACCTTGTTTTGTCTAGTGCCCTCCAACCTTGTTATGTCTAGTGCCCTCCAACCTTGTTTGTCTAGTGCCCTCCAACCTTGTTATGTCTAGTGCCCTCCAACCTTGTTATGTCTAGTGCCCTCCAACCTTGTTTTGTCTAGTGCCCTCCAACCTTGTTATGTCTAGTGCCCTCCAACCTTGTTATGTCTAGTGCCCTCCAACCTTGTTTGTCTAGTGCCCTCCAACCTTGTTATGTCTAGTGCCCTCCAACCTTGTTATGTCTAGTGCCCTCCAACCTTGTTATGTCTAGTGCCCTCCAACCTTGTTTTGTCTAGTGCCCTCCAACCTTGTTTTGTCTAGTGCCCTCCAACCTTGTTATGTCTAGTGCCCTCCAACCTTGTTATGTCTAGTGCCCTCCAACCTTGTTATGTCTAGTGCCCTCCAACCTTGTTTTGTCTAGTGCCCTCCAACCTTGTTATGTCTAGTGCCCTCCAACCTTGTTATGTCTAGTGCCCTCCAACCTTGTTATGTCTAGTGTCCTCCAACCTTGTTTGTCTAGTGCCCTCCAACCTTGTTTTGTCTAGTGCCCTCCAACCTTGTTATGTCTAGTGCCCTCCAACCTTGTTATGTCTAGTGCCCTCCAACCTTGTTTTGTCTAGTGCCCTCCAACCTTGTTATGTCTAGTGCCCTCCAACCTTGTTATGTCTAGTGCCCTCCAACCTTGTTATGTCTAGTGCCCTCCAACCTTGTTTTGTCTAGTGCCCTCCAACCTTGTTATGTCTAGTGCCCTCCAACCTTGTTTTGTCTAGTGCCCTCCAACCTTGTTATGTCTAGTGCCCTCCAACCTTGTTATGTCTAGTGCCCTCCAACCTTGTTTTGTCTAGTGCCCTCCAACCTTGTTATGTCTAGTGCCCTCCAACCTTGTTATGTCTAGTGCCCTCCAACCTTGTTTTGTCTAGTGTCCTCCAACCTTGTTATGTCTAGTGCCCTCCAACCTTGTTATGTCTAGTGCCCTCCAACCTTGTTATGTCTAGTGCCCTCCAACCTTGTTATGTCTAGTGCCCTCCAACCTTGTTATGTCTAGTGCCCTCCAACCTTGTTATGTCTAGTGTCCTCCAACCTTGTTTTGTCTAGTGCCCTCCAACCTTGTTTGTCTAGTGCCCTCCAACCTTGTTATGTCTAGTGCCTCCAACCTTGTTTTGTCTAGTGCCCTCCAACCTTGTTTTGTCTAGTGCCCTCCAACCTTGTTATGTCTAGTGCCCTCCAACCTTGTTTTGTCTAGTGCCCTCCAACCTTGTTATGTCTAGTGCCTCCAACCTTGTTATGTCTAGTGCCCTCCAACCTTGTTTTGTCTAGTGCCCTCCAACCTTGTTATGTCTAGTGCCCTCCAACCTTGTTTTGTCTAGTGCCCTCCAACCTTGTTTGTCTAGTGCCTCCAACCTTGTTTTGTCTAGTGCCCTCCAACCTTGTTATGTCTAGTGCCCTCCAACCTTGTTTGTCTAGTGCCCTCCAACCTTGTTATGTCTAGTGCCCTCCAACCTTGTTTTGTCTAGTGCCCTCCAACCTTGTTATGTCTAGTGCCCTCCAACCTTGTTTGTCTAGTGCCCTCCAACCTTGTTATGTCTAGTGCCCTCCAACCTTGTTATGTCTAGTGCCCTCCAACCTTGTTTTGTCTAGTGCCTCCAACCTTGTTATGTCTAGTGCCCTCCAACCTTGTTATGTCTAGTGCCCTCCAACCTTGTTTTGTCTAGTGCCCTCCAACCTTGTTATGTCTAGTGCCCTCCAACCTTGTTTTGTCTAGTGCCCTCCAACCTTGTTATGTCTAGTGCCCTCCAACCTTGTTATGTCTAGTGCCCTCCAACCTTGTTATGCCTAGTGCCCTCCAACCTTGTTATGTCTAGTGCCCTCCAACCTTGTTTGTCTAGTGTCCTCCAACCTTGTTATGTCTAGTGCCCTCCAACCTTGTTATGTCTAGTGCCCTCCAACCTTGTTTGTCTAGTGCCCTCCAACCTTGTTATGTCTAGTGCCCTCCAACCTTGTTATGTCTAGTGCCCTCCAACCTTGTTATGTCTAGTGCCCTCCAACCTTGTTTTGTCTAGTGCCCTCCAACCTTGTTTTGTCTAGTGCCCTCCAACCTTGTTATGTCTAGTGCCCTCCAACCTTGTTTTGTCTAGTGCCCTCCAACCTTGTTATGTCTAGTGCCCTCCAACCTTGTTATGTCTAGTGCCCTCCAACCTTGTTTTGTCTAGTGCCCTCCAACCTTGTTATGTCTAGTGCCCTCCAACCTTGTTTTGTCTAGTGCCCTCCAACCTTGTTTTGTCTAGTGCCCTCCAACCTTGTTATGTCTAGTGCCCTCCAACCTTGTTTTGTCTAGTGCCCTCCAACCTTGTTATGTCTAGTGCCCTCCAACCTTGTTTTGTCTAGTGCCCTCCAACCTTGTTTTGTCTAGTGCCCTCCAACCTTGTTTTGTCTAGTGCCCTCCAACCTTGTTTTGTCTAGTGCCCTCCAACCTTGTTTGTCTAGTGCCCTCCAACCTTGTTTTGTCTAGTGCCCTCCAACCTTGTTTTGTCTAGTGCCCTCCAACCTTGTTTTGTCTAGTGCCCTCCAACCTTGTTTTGTCTAGTGCCCTCCAACCTTGTTTTGTCTAGTGCCCTCCAACCTTGTTTTGTCTAGTGCCCTCCAACCTTGTTTGTCTAGTGCCCTCCAACCTTGTTTTGTCTAGTGCCCTCCAACCTTGTTATGTCTAGTGCCCTCCAACCTTGTTTTGTCTAGTGCCCTCCAACCTTGTTATGTCTAGTGCCCTCCAACCTTGTTATGTCTAGTGCCCTCCAACCTTGTTTTGTCTAGTGCCCTCCAACCTTGTTATGTCTAGTGCCCTCCAACCTTGTTTTGTCTAGTGCCCTCCAACCTTGTTTTGTCTAGTGCCCTCCAACCTTGTTATGTCTAGTGCCCTCCAACCTTGTTTTGTCTAGTGCCCTCCAACCTTGTTATGTCTAGTGCCCTCCAACCTTGTTTTGTCTAGTGCCCTCCAACCTTGTTTTGTCTAGTGCCCTCCAACCTTGTTTTGTCTAGTGCCCTCCAACCTTGTTTTGTCTAGTGCCCTCCAACCTTGTTTTGTCTAGTGCCCTCCAACCTTGTTTTGTCTAGTGCCCTCCAACCTTGTTTTGTCTAGTGCCCTCCAACCTTGTTTGTCTAGTGCCCTCCAACCTTGTTTTGTCTAGTGCCCTCCAACCTTGTTTTGTCTAGTGCCCTCCAACCTTGTTATGTCTAGTGCCCTCCAACCTTGTTTTGTCTAGTGCCCTCCAACCTTGTTATGTCTAGTGCCCTCCAACCTTGTTTTGTCTAGTGCCCTCCAACCTTGTTATGTCTAGTGCCCTCCAACCTTGTTTTGTCTAGTGCCCTCCAACCTTGTTTTGTCTAGTGCCCTCCAACCTTGTTATGTCTAGTGCCCTCCAACCTTGTTTTGTCTAGTGCCCTCCAACCTTGTTTGTCTAGTGCCCTCCAACCTTGTTTGTCTAGTGCCCTCCAACCTTGTTTTGTCTAGTGCCCTCCAACCTTGTTTTGTCTAGTGCCCTCCAACCTTGTTTTGTCTAGTGCCCTCCAACCTTGTTTTGTCTAGTGCCCTCCAACCTTGTTTTGTCTAGTGCCCTCCAACCTTGTTTTGTCTAGTGCCCTCCAACCTTGTTTTGTCTAGTGCCCTCCAACCTTGTTATGTCTAGTGCCCTCCAACCTTGTTTGTCTAGTGCCCTCCAACCTTGTTTGTCTAGTGCCCTCCAACCTTGTTTTGTCTAGTGCCCTCCAACCTTGTTTTGTCTAGTGCCCTCCAACCTTGTTATGTCTAGTGCCCTCCAACCTTGTTATGTCTAGTGCCCTCCAACCTTGTTATGTCTAGTGCCCTCCAACCTTGTTTGTCTAGTGCCCTCCAACCTTGTTATGTCTAGTGCCCTCCAACCTTGTTATGTCTAGTGCCCTCCAACCTTGTTTTGTCTAGTGTCCTCCAACCTTGTTATGTCTAGTGCCCTCCAACCTTGTTATGTCTAGTGCCCTCCAACCTTGTTATGTCTAGTGCCCTCCAACCTTGTTATGTCTAGTGCCCTCCAACCTTGTTATGTCTAGTGCCCTCCAACCTTGTTATGTCTAGTGCCCTCCAACCTTGTTTTGTCTAGTGCCCTCCAACCTTGTTTTGTCTAGTGCCCTCCAACCTTGTTATGTCTAGTGTCCTCCAACCTTGTTTTGTCTAGTGCCCTCCAACCTTGTTTTGTCTAGTGCCCTCCAACCTTGTTATGTCTAGTGCCCTCCAACCTTGTTTTGTCTAGTGCCCTCCAACCTTGTTATGTCTAGTGCCCTCCAACCTTGTTTTGTCTAGTGCCCTCCAACCTTGTTATGTCTAGTGCCCTCCAACCTTGTTTTGTCTAGTGCCCTCCAACCTTGTTATGTCTAGTGCCCTCCAACCTTGTTATGTCTAGTGCCCTCCAACCTTGTTTTGTCTAGTGCCCTCCAACCTTGTTATGTCTAGTGCCCTCCAACCTTGTTATGTCTAGTGCCCTCCAACCTTGTTTTGTCTAGTGCCCTCCAACCTTGTTATGTCTAGTGCCCTCCAACCTTGTTTTGTCTAGTGCCCTCCAACCTTGTTTTGTCTAGTGCCCTCCAACCTTGTTTGTCTAGTGCCCTCCAACCTTGTTATGTCTAGTGCCCTCCAACCTTGTTTTGTCTAGTGCCCTCCAACCTTGTTTTGTCTAGTGCCCTCCAACCTTGTTTTGTCTAGTGCCCTCCAACCTTGTTTTGTCTAGTGCCCTCCAACCTTGTTTTGTCTAGTGCCCTCCAACCTTGTTTTGTCTAGTGCCCTCCAACCTTGTTTTGTCTAGTGCCCTCCAACCTTGTTATGTCTAGTGCCCTCCAACCTTGTTTTGTCTAGTGCCCTCCAACCTTGTTTTGTCTAGTGCCCTCCAACCTTGTTTTGTCTAGTGCCCTCCAACCTTGTTTGTCTAGTGCCCTCCAACCTTGTTTTGTCTAGTGCCCTCCAACCTTGTTTTGTCTAGTGCCCTCCAACCTTGTTATGTCTAGTGCCCTCCAACCTTGTTTTGTCTAGTGCCCTCCAACCTTGTTTTGTCTAGTGCCCTCCAACCTTGTTTTGTCTAGTGCCCTCCAACCTTGTTTTGTCTAGTGCCCTCCAACCTTGTTTTGTCTAGTGCCCTCCAACCTTGTTTTGTCTAGTGCCCTCCAACCTTGTTTTGTCTAGTGCCCTCCAACCTTGTTTTGTCTAGTGCCCTCCAACCTTGTTTTGTCTAGTGCCCTCCAACCTTGTTTTGTCTAGTGCCCTCCAACCTTGTTTTGTCTAGTGCCCTCCAACCTTGTTATGTCTAGTGCCCTCCAACCTTGTTTTGTCTAGTGTCCTCCAACCTTGTTATGTCTAGTGCCCTCCAACCTTGTTTTGTCTAGTGCCCTCCAACCTTGTTTTGTCTAGTGCCCTCCAACCTTGTTATGTCTAGTGTCCTCCAACCTTGTTATGTCTAGTGCCCTCCAACCTTGTTATGTCTAGTGCCCTCCAACCTTGTTTTGTCTAGTGCCCTCCAACCTTGTTATGTCTAGTGCCCTCCAACCTTGTTATGTCTAGTGCCCTCCAACCTTGTTTTGTCTAGTGTCCTCCAACCTTGTTATGTCTAGTGCCCTCCAACCTTGTTATGTCTAGTGCCCTCCAACCTTGTTATGTCTAGTGCCCTCCAACCTTGTTATGTCTAGTGCCCTCCAACCTTGTTATGTCTAGTGCCCTCCAACCTTGTTATGTCTAGTGCCCTCCAACCTTGTTTGTCTAGTGCCCTCCAACCTTGTTTTGTCTAGTGCCCTCCAACCTTGTTATGTCTAGTGCCCTCCAACCTTGTTTTGCCTAGTGCCCTCCAACCTTGTTTTGTCTAGTGCCCTCCAACCTTGTTATGTCTAGTGCCCTCCAACCTTGTTTTGTCTAGTGCCCTCCAACCTTGTTATGTCTAGTGCCCTCCAACCTTGTTTTGTCTAGTGCCCTCCAACCTTGTTATGTCTAGTGCCCTCCAACCTTGTTTTGTCTAGTGCCCTCCAACCTTGTTATGTCTAGTGCCCTCCAACCTTGTTATGTCTAGTGCCCTCCAACCTTGTTTTGTCTAGTGCCCTCCAACCTTGTTATGTCTAGTGCCCTCCAACCTTGTTATGTCTAGTGCCCTCCAACCTTGTTTTGTCTAGTGCCCTCCAACCTTGTTATGTCTAGTGCCCTCCAACCTTGTTTTGTCTAGTGCCCTCCAACCTTGTTTTGTCTAGTGCCCTCCAACCTTGTTTTGTCTAGTGCCCTCCAACCTTGTTATGTCTAGTGCCCTCCAACCTTGTTTTGTCTAGTGCCCTCCAACCTTGTTTTGTCTAGTGCCCTCCAACCTTGTTTTGTCTAGTGCCCTCCAACCTTGTTTTGTCTAGTGCCCTCCAACCTTGTTTTGTCTAGTGCCCTCCAACCTTGTTTTGTCTAGTGCCCTCCAACCTTGTTTTGTCTAGTGCCCTCCAACCTTGTTTTGTCTAGTGCCCTCCAACCTTGTTTTGTCTAGTGCCCTCCAACCTTGTTTTGTCTAGTGCCCTCCAACCTTGTTTGTCTAGTGTCCTCCAACCTTGTTTTGTCTAGTGCCCTCCAACCTTGTTTTGTCTAGTGCCCTCCAACCTTGTTTTGTCTAGTGCCCTCCAACCTTGTTATGTCTAGTGCCCTCCAACCTTGTTTTGTCTAGTGCCCTCCAACCTTGTTTTGTCTAGTGCCCTCCAACCTTGTTTTGTCTAGTGCCCTCCAACCTTGTTTTGTCTAGTGCCCTCCAACCTTGTTTTGTCTAGTGCCCTCCAACCTTGTTTGTCTAGTGCCCTCCAACCTTGTTATGTCTAGTGCCCTCCAACCTTGTTTTGTCTAGTGCCCTCCAACCTTGTTTTGTCTAGTGCCCTCCAACCTTGTTATGTCTAGTGCCCTCCAACCTTGTTTTGTCTAGTGCCCTCCAACCTTGTTATGTCTAGTGCCCTCCAACCTTGTTTTGTCTAGTGCCCTCCAACCTTGTTATGTCTAGTGCCCTCCAACCTTGTTATGTCTAGTGCCTCCAACCTTGTTATGTCTAGTGCCCTCCAACCTTGTTTTGTCTAGTGTCCTCCAACCTTGTTATGTCTAGTGCCCTCCAACCTTGTTATGTCTAGTGCCCTCCAACCTTGTTATGTCTAGTGCCCTCCAACCTTGTTTTGTCTAGTGCCCTCCAACCTTGTTATGTCTAGTGCCCTCCAACCTTGTTATGTCTAGTGCCCTCCAACCTTGTTATGTCTAGTGCCCTCCAACCTTGTTTTGTCTAGTGCCCTCCAACCTTGTTATGTCTAGTGCCCTCCAACCTTGTTATGTCTAGTGCCCTCCAACCTTGTTATGTCTAGTGCCCTCCAACCTTGTTATGTCTAGTGCCCTCCAACCTTGTTATGTCTAGTGCCCTCCAACCTTGTTTTGTCTAGTGCCCTCCAACCTTGTTTTGTCTAGTGCCCTCCAACCTTGTTATGTCTAGTGCCCTCCAACCTTGTTTTGTCTAGTGCCCTCCAACCTTGTTATGTCTAGTGCCCTCCAACCTTGTTTTGTCTAGTGCCCTCCAACCTTGTTTTGTCTAGTGCCCTCCAACCTTGTTATGTCTAGTGCCCTCCAACCTTGTTATGTCTAGTGCCCTCCAACCTTGTTATGTCTAGTGCCCTCCAACCTTGTTATGTCTAGTGCCCTCCAACCTTGTTATGTCTAGTGCCCTCCAACCTTGTTATGTCTAGTGCCCTCCAACCTTGTTATGTCTAGTGCCCTCCAACCTTGTTATGTCTAGTGCCCTCCAACCTTGTTATGTCTAGTGCCCTCCAACCTTGTTATGTCTAGTGCCCTCCAACCTTGTTATGTCTAGTGCCCTCCAACCTTGTTATGTCTAGTGCCCTCCAACCTTGTTTTGTCTAGTGTCCTCCAACCTTGTTATGTCTAGTGCCCTCCAACCTTGTTATGTCTAGTGCCCTCCAACCTTGTTATGTCTAGTGCCCTCCAACCTTGTTATGTCTAGTGCCCTCCAACCTTGTTATGTCTAGTGCCCTCCAACCTTGTTATGTCTAGTGCCCTCCAACCTTGTTATGTCTAGTGCCCTCCAACCTTGTTATGTCTAGTGCCCTCCAACCTTGTTTTGTCTAGTGCCCTCCAACCTTGTTTTGTCTAGTGCCCTCCAACCTTGTTTTGTCTAGTGCCCTCCAACCTTGTTATGTCTAGTGCCCTCCAACCTTGTTTTGCCTAGTGTCCTCCAACCTTGTTTTGCCTAGTGCCCTCCAACCTTGTTATGTCTAGTGCCCTCCAACCTTGTTATGTCTAGTGCCCTCCAACCTTGTTTTGTCTAGTGTCCTCCAACCTTGTTATGTCTAGTGCCCTCCAACCTTGTTATGTCTAGTGCCCTCCAACCTTGTTATGTCTAGTGTCCTCCAACCTTGTTATGTCTAGTGCCCTCCAACCTTGTTATGTCTAGTGCCCTCCAACCTTGTTTTGTCTAGTGCCCTCCAACCTTGTTATGTCTAGTGCCCTCCAACCTTGTTTTGTCTAGTGCCCTCCAACCTTGTTTTGTCTAGTGCCCTCCAACCTTGTTTTGTCTAGTGCCCTCCAACCTTGTTTTGTCTAGTGCCCTCCAACCTTGTTATGTCTAGTGCCCTCCAACCTTGTTTTGTCTAGTGCCCTCCAACCTTGTTATGTCTAGTGCCCTCCAACCTTGTTTTGTCTAGTGCCCTCCAACCTTGTTATGTCTAGTGCCCTCCAACCTTGTTTTGTCTAGTGCCCTCCAACCTTGTTATGTCTAGTGCCCTCCAACCTTGTTATGTCTAGTGCCCTCCAACCTTGTTTTGTCTAGTGCCCTCCAACCTTGTTATGTCTAGTGTCCTCCAACCTTGTTATGTCTAGTGCCCTCCAACCTTGTTTTGTCTAGTGCCCTCCAACCTTGTTTTGTCTAGTGCCCTCCAACCTTGTTTTGTCTAGTGCCCTCCAACCTTGTTTTGTCTAGTGCCCTCCAACCTTGTTTGTCTAGTGCCCTCCAACCTTGTTTTGTCTAGTGCCCTCCAACCTTGTTTTGTCTAGTGCCCTCCAACCTTGTTTGTCTAGTGCCCTCCAACCTTGTTTTGTCTAGTGCCCTCCAACCTTGTTTGTCTAGTGCCCTCCAACCTTGTTTTGTCTAGTGCCCTCCAACCTTGTTTTGTCTAGTGCCCTCCAACCTTGTTATGTCTAGTGTCCTCCAACCTTGTTTTGCCTAGTGTCCTCCAACCTTGTTATGTCTAGTGTCCTCCAACCTTGTTTTGCCTAGTGCCCTCCAACCTTGTTTTGTCTAGTGCCCTCCAACCTTGTTATGTCTAGTGCCCTCCAACCTTGTTATGTCTAGTGCCCTCCAACCTTGTTATGTCTAGTGCCCTCCAACCTTGTTTTGTCTAGTGCCCTCCAACCTTGTTATGTCTAGTGCCCTCCAACCTTGTTATGTCTAGTGCCCTCCAACCTTGTTTTGTCTAGTGCCCTCCAACCTTGTTATGTCTAGTGCCCTCCAACCTTGTTATGTCTAGTGCCCTCCAACCTTGTTATGTCTAGTGCCCTCCAACCTTGTTATGTCTAGTGCCCTCCAACCTTGTTATGTCTAGTGCCCTCCAACCTTGTTATGTCTAGTGTCCTCCAACCTTGTTTTGTCTAGTGCCCTCCAACCTTGTTTGTCTAGTGCCCTCCAACCTTGTTATGTCTAGTGTCCTCCAACCTTGTTTTGTCTAGTGCCCTCCAACCTTGTTTTGTCTAGTGCCCTCCAACCTTGTTATGTCTAGTGCCCTCCAACCTTGTTTTGTCTAGTGCCCTCCAACCTTGTTATGTCTAGTGCCCTCCAACCTTGTTTTGTCTAGTGCCCTCCAACCTTGTTATGTCTAGTGCCCTCCAACCTTGTTTTGTCTAGTGCCCTCCAACCTTGTTATGTCTAGTGTCCTCCAACCTTGTTATGTCTAGTGCCCTCCAACCTTGTTTTGTCTAGTGCCCTCCAACCTTGTTATGTCTAGTGCCCTCCAACCTTGTTATGTCTAGTGCCCTCCAACCTTGTTTTGCCTAGTGCCCTCCAACCTTGTTATGTCTAGTGCCCTCCAACCTTGTTTTGTCTAGTGCCCTCCAACCTTGTTTTGTCTAGTGCCCTCCAACCTTGTTTTGTCTAGTGCCCTCCAACCTTGTTATGTCTAGTGCCCTCCAACCTTGTTTTGTCTAGTGCCCTCCAACCTTGTTTTGTCTAGTGCCCTCCAACCTTGTTTTGTCTAGTGCCCTCCAACCTTGTTTTGTCTAGTGCCCTCCAACCTTGTTTTGTCTAGTGCCCTCCAACCTTGTTTTGTCTAGTGCCCTCCAACCTTGTTTTGTCTAGTGCCCTCCAACCTTGTTTTGTCTAGTGCCCTCCAACCTTGTTTTGTCTAGTGCCCTCCAACCTTGTTTTGTCTAGTGCCCTCCAACCTTGTTTTGTCTAGTGCCCTCCAACCTTGTTTTGTCTAGTGCCCTCCAACCTTGTTTTGTCTAGTGCCCTCCAACCTTGTTTTGTCTAGTGCCCTCCAACCTTGTTATGTCTAGTGCCCTCCAACCTTGTTTTGTCTAGTGCCCTCCAACCTTGTTTTGTCTAGTGCCCTCCAACCTTGTTTTGTCTAGTGCCCTCCAACCTTGTTTTGTCTAGTGCCCTCCAACCTTGTTTTGTCTAGTGCCCTCCAACCTTGTTTTGTCTAGTGCCCTCCAACCTTGTTATGTCTAGTGCCCTCCAACCTTGTTTTGTCTAGTGCCCTCCAACCTTGTTTTGTCTAGTGCCCTCCAACCTTGTTATGTCTAGTGCCCTCCAACCTTGTTTTGTCTAGTGCCCTCCAACCTTGTTATGTCTAGTGTCCTCCAACCTTGTTTTGTCTAGTGCCCTCCAACCTTGTTATGTCTAGTGCCCTCCAACCTTGTTATGTCTAGTGTCCTCCAACCTTGTTATGTCTAGTGCCCTCCAACCTTGTTTTCCTAGTGCCCTCCAACCTTGTTATGTCTAGTGCCCTCCAACCTTGTTATGTCTAGTGCCCTCCAACCTTGTTATGTCTAGTGCCCTCCAACCTTGTTTTGCCTAGTGTCCTCCAACCTTGTTATGTCTAGTGCCCTCCAACCTTGTTATGTCTAGTGCCCTCCAACCTTGTTATGTCTAGTGCCCTCCAACCTTGTTTTGTCTAGTGTCCTCCAACCTTGTTATGTCTAGTGCCCTCCAACCTTGTTATGTCTAGTGTCCTCCAACCTTGTTATGTCTAGTGCCCTCCAACCTTGTTATGTCTAGTGCCCTCCAACCTTGTTATGTCTAGTGCCCTCCAACCTTGTTTTGTCTAGTGTCCTCCAACCTTGTTTTGTCTAGTGCCCTCCAACCTTGTTATGTCTAGTGTCCTCCAACCTTGTTTTGCCTAGTGCCCTCCAACCTTGTTATGTCTAGTGTCCTCCAACCTTGTTTTGTCTAGTGCCCTCCAACCTTGTTTTGTCTAGTGCCCTCCAACCTTGTTATGTCTAGTGCCCTCCAACCTTGTTATGTCTAGTGCCCTCCAACCTTGTTATGTCTAGTGCCCTCCAACCTTGTTATGTCTAGTGCCCTCCAACCTTGTTATGTCTAGTGCCCTCCAACCTTGTTATGTCTAGTGCCCTCCAACCTTGTTATGTCTAGTGCCCTCCAACCTTGTTATGTCTAGTGCCCTCCAACCTTGTTATGTCTAGTGCCCTCCAACCTTGTTATGTCTAGTGCCCTCCAACCTTGTTATGTCTAGTGCCCTCCAACCTTGTTATGTCTAGTGTCCTCCAACCTTGTTTTGCTAGTGTCCTCCAACCTTGTTATGTCTAGTGTCCTCCAACCTTGTTATGTCTAGTGCCCTCCAACCTTGTTATGTCTAGTGCCCTCCAACCTTGTTATGTCTAGTGCCCTCCAACCTTGTTATGTCTAGTGCCCTCCAACCTTGTTATGTCTAGTGTCCTCCAACCTTGTTATGTCTAGTGCCCTCCAACCTTGTTATGTCTAGTGCCCTCCAACCTTGTTTTGTCTAGTGCCCTCCAACCTTGTTTTGTCTAGTGCCCTCCAACCTTGTTTTGTCTAGTGCCCTCCAACCTTGTTATGTCTAGTGTCCTCCAACCTTGTTTTGCCTAGTGCCCTCCAACCTTGTTTTGTCTAGTGCCCTCCAACCTTGTTATGTCTAGTGCCCTCCAACCTTGTTATGTCTAGTGCCCTCCAACCTTGTTTTGTCTAGTGTCCTCCAACCTTGTTATGTCTAGTGCCCTCCAACCTTGTTATGTCTAGTGCCCTCCAACCTTGTTATGTCTAGTGTCCTCCAACCTTGTTATGTCTAGTGTCCTCCAACCTTGTTATGTCTAGTGCCCTCCAACCTTGTTTTGTCTAGTGCCCTCCAACCTTGTTATGTCTAGTGCCCTCCAACCTTGTTTTGTCTAGTGCCCTCCAACCTTGTTTTGTCTAGTGCCCTCCAACCTTGTTTTGTCTAGTGTCCTCCAACCTTGTTTTGTCTAGTGCCCTCCAACCTTGTTATGTCTAGTGCCCTCCAACCTTGTTTTGTCTAGTGCCCTCCAACCTTGTTATGTCTAGTGCCCTCCAACCTTGTTTTGTCTAGTGCCCTCCAACCTTGTTATGTCTAGTGCCCTCCAACCTTGTTTTGTCTAGTGCCCTCCAACCTTGTTATGTCTAGTGTCCTCCAACCTTGTTATGTCTAGTGCCCTCCAACCTTGTTTTGTCTAGTGCCCTCCAACCTTGTTATGTCTAGTGTCCTCCAACCTTGTTATGTCTAGTGCCCTCCAACCTTGTTTTGCCTAGTGCCCTCCAACCTTGTTATGTCTAGTGCCCTCCAACCTTGTTATGTCTAGTGCCCTCCAACCTTGTTATGTCTAGTGTCCTCCAACCTTGTTTTGCTAGTGTCCTCCAACCTTGTTTTGCCTAGTGTCCTCCAACCTTGTTATGTCTAGTGCCCTCCAACCTTATGTCTAGTGTCCTCCAACCTTGTTATGTCTAGTGCCCTCCAACCTTGTTTTGCCTAGTGTCCTCCAACCTTGTTATGTCTAGTGCCCTCCAACCTTGTTATGTCTAGTGCCCTCCAACCTTGTTATGTCTAGTGTCCTCCAACCTTGTTTTGCCTAGTGTCCTCCAACCTTGTTTTGTCTAGTGCCCTCCAACCTTGTTATGTCTAGTGCCCTCCAACCTTGTTATGTCTAGTGCCCTCCAACCTTGTTTTGTCTAGTGTCCTCCAACCTTGTTATGTCTAGTGCCCTCCAACCTTGTTATGTCTAGTGCCCTCCAACCTTGTTATGTCTAGTGTCCTCCAACCTTGTTTTGTCTAGTGCCCTCCAACCTTGTTATGTCTAGTGTCCTCCAACCTTGTTTTGCCTAGTGTCCTCCAACCTTGTTATGTCTAGTGCCCTCCAACCTTGTTATGTCTAGTGCCCTCCAACCTTGTTTTGTCTAGTGCCCTCCAACCTTGTTATGTCTAGTGTCCCTCCAACCTTGTTATGTCTAGTGCCCTCCAACCTTGTTTTGCCTAGTGTCCTCCAACCTTGTTATGTCTAGTGCCCTCCAACCTTGTTATGTCTAGTGTCCTCCAACCTTGTTATGTCTAGTGCCCTCCAACCTTGTTATGTCTAGTGCCCTCCAACCTTGTTATGTCTAGTGCCCTCCAACCTTGTTATGTCTAGTGTCCTCCAACCTTGTTTTGTCTAGTGCCCTCCAACCTTGTTTTGTCTAGTGCCCTCCAACCTTGTTATGTCTAGTGTCCTCCAACCTTGTTTTGTCTAGTGCCCTCCAACCTTGTTTTGCCTAGTGCCCTCCAACCTTGTTATGTCTAGTGTCCTCCAACCTTGTTTTGCCTAGTGTCCTCCAACCTTGTTATGTCTAGTGTCCTCCAACCTTGTTATGTCTAGTGCCCTCCAACCTTGTTTTGTCTAGTGCCCTCCAACCTTGTTATGTCTAGTGCCCTCCAACCTTGTTTTGTCTAGTGCCCTCCAACCTTGTTTTGTCTAGTGTCCTCCAACCTTGTTTTGTCTAGTGCCCTCCAACCTTGTTATGTCTAGTGCCCTCCAACCTTGTTTTGTCTAGTGCCCTCCAACCTTGTTATGTCTAGTGCCCTCCAACCTTGTTTTGTCTAGTGCCCTCCAACCTTGTTATGTCTAGTGCCCTCCAACCTTGTTTTGTCTAGTGCCCTCCAACCTTGTTATGTCTAGTGTCCTCCAACCTTGTTATGTCTAGTGCCCTCCAACCTTGTTTTGTCTAGTGCCCTCCAACCTTGTTATGTCTAGTGCCCTCCAACCTTGTTATGTCTAGTGCCCTCCAACCTTGTTATGTCTAGTGCCCTCCAACCTTGTTATGTCTAGTGCCCTCCAACCTTGTTTTGTCTAGTGCCCTCCAACCTTGTTATGTCTAGTGTCCTCCAACCTTGTTATGTCTAGTGCCCTCCAACCTTGTTTTGTCTAGTGCCCTCCAACCTTGTTATGTCTAGTGTCCTCCAACCTTGTTTTGCCTAGTGCCCTCCAACCTTGTTATGTCTAGTGCCCTCCAACCTTGTTATGTCTAGTGCCCTCCAACCTTGTTTTGTCTAGTGTCCTCCAACCTTGTTATGTCTAGTGCCCTCCAACCTTGTTATGTCTAGTGCCCTCCAACCTTGTTATGTCTAGTGTCCTCCAACCTTGTTTTGTCTAGTGCCCTCCAACCTTGTTTTGTCTAGTGCCCTCCAACCTTG
Source organism: Megaustenia siamemsis (assembly GCA_032433765.1). Taxonomy (NCBI): domain Eukaryota; kingdom Metazoa; phylum Mollusca; class Gastropoda; order Stylommatophora; family Ariophantidae; genus Megaustenia; species Megaustenia siamemsis. The sequence continues at coordinate 70,047,780 of JAVIAB010000047.1, read as the reverse complement.
TTATGTCTAGTGCCCTCCAACCTTGTTTTGTCTAGTGCCCTCCAACCTTGTTATGTCTAGTGCCCTCCAACCTTGTTTTGTCTAGTGCCCTCCAACCTTGTTATGTCTAGTGCCCTCCAACCTTGTTATGTCTAGTGCCCTCCAACCTTGTTTTGTCTAGTGCCCTCCAACCTTGTTATGTCTAGTGCCCTCCAACCTTGTTTTGTCTAGTGTCCTCCAACCTTGTTTTGTCTAGTGCCCTCCAACCTTGTTATGTCTAGTGCCCTCCAACCTTGTTTTGCCTAGTGCCCTCCAACCTTGTTATGTCTAGTGCCCTCCAACCTTGTTTTGTCTAGTGCCCTCCAACCTTGTTTTGTCTAGTGCCCTCCAACCTTGTTTTGTCTAGTGCCCTCCAACCTTGTTTTGTCTAGTGCCCTCCAACCTTGTTTTGTCTAGTGCCCTCCAACCTTGTTTTGTCTAGTGCCCTCCAACCTTGTTTTGTCTAGTGCCCTCCAACCTTGTTATGTCTAGTGCCCTCCAACCTTGTTTTGTCTAGTGCCCTCCAACCTTGTTTGTCTAGTGCCCTCCAACCTTGTTTTGTCTAGTGCCCTCCAACCTTGTTTTGTCTAGTGCCCTCCAACCTTGTTATGTCTAGTGTCCTCCAACCTTGTTATGTCTAGTGCCCTCCAACCTTGTTATGTCTAGTGCCCTCCAACCTTGTTTGTCTAGTGCCCTCCAACCTTGTTATGTCTAGTGTCCTCCAACCTTGTTATGTCTAGTGCCCTCCAACCTTGTTATGTCTAGTGCCCTCCAACCTTGTTTTGTCTAGTGCCCTCCAACCTTGTTTTGTCTAGTGTCCTCCAACCTTGTTATGTCTAGTGCCCTCCAACCTTGTTATGTCTAGTGCCCTCCAACCTTGTTTTGCCTAGTGCCCTCCAACCTTGTTATGTCTAGTGTCCTCCAACCTTGTTATGTCTAGTGCCCTCCAACCTTGTTTTGTCTAGTGTCCTCCAACCTTGTTATGTCTAGTGCCCTCCAACCTTGTTATGTCTAGTGCCCTCCAACCTTGTTATGTCTAGTGCCCTCCAACCTTGTTATGTCTAGTGCCCTCCAACCTTGTTATGTCTAGTGCCCTCCAACCTTGTTATGTCTAGTGTCCTCCAACCTTGTTTTGTCTAGTGCCCTCCAACCTTGTTTTGTCTAGTGCCCTCCAACCTTGTTATGTCTAGTGTCCTCCAACCTTGTTTTGCCTAGTGCCCTCCAACCTTGTTTTGTCTAGTGCCCTCCAACCTTGTTATGTCTAGTGCCCTCCAACCTTGTTTTGTCTAGTGCCCTCCAACCTTGTTATGTCTAGTGCCCTCCAACCTTGTTTTGTCTAGTGCCCTCCAACCTTGTTATGTCTAGTGCCCTCCAACCTTGTTTTGTCTAGTGCCCTCCAACCTTGTTATGTCTAGTGCCCTCCAACCTTGTTATGTCTAGTGCCCTCCAACCTTGTTTTGCCTAGTGCCCTCCAACCTTGTTATGTCTAGTGCCCTCCAACCTTGTTATGTCTAGTGCCCTCCAACCTTGTTTTGTCTAGTGCCCTCCAACCTTGTTATGTCTAGTGCCCTCCAACCTTGTTTTGTCTAGTGCCCTCCAACCTTGTTTTGTCTAGTGTCCTCCAACCTTGTTTTGTCTAGTGCCCTCCAACCTTGTTATGTCTAGTGCCCTCCAACCTTGTTTTGTCTAGTGCCCTCCAACCTTGTTATGTCTAGTGCCCTCCAACCTTGTTTTGTCTAGTGCCCTCCAACCTTGTTATGTCTAGTGCCCTCCAACCTTGTTTTGTCTAGTGCCCTCCAACCTTGTTATGTCTAGTGTCCTCCAACCTTGTTATGTCTAGTGCCCTCCAACCTTGTTTTGTCTAGTGCCCTCCAACCTTGTTATGTCTAGTGTCCTCCAACCTTGTTATGTCTAGTGCCCTCCAACCTTGTTTTGCCTAGTGCCCTCCAACCTTGTTATGTCTAGTGCCCTCCAACCTTGTTATGTCTAGTGCCCTCCAACCTTGTTATGTCTAGTGTCCTCCAACCTTGTTTTGTCTAGTGTCCTCCAACCTTGTTTTGTCTAGTGTCCTCCAACCTTGTTATGTCTAGTGCCCTCCAACCTTATGTCTAGTGTCCTCCAACCTTGTTATGTCTAGTGCCCTCCAACCTTGTTATGTCTAGTGCCCTCCAACCTTGTTTGTCTAGTGTCCTCCAACCTTGTTATGTCTAGTGCCCTCCAACCTTGTTATGTCTAGTGCCCTCCAACCTTGTTATGTCTAGTGCCCTCCAACCTTGTTTTGCTAGTGTCCTCCAACCTTGTTTTGCCTAGTGCCCTCCAACCTTGTTATGTCTAGTGCCCTCCAACCTTGTTATGTCTAGTGCCCTCCAACCTTGTTTTGTCTAGTGTCCTCCAACCTTGTTATGTCTAGTGCCCTCCAACCTTGTTATGTCTAGTGCCCTCCAACCTTGTTATGTCTAGTGTCCTCCAACCTTGTTTTGTCTAGTGCCCTCCAACCTTGTTATGTCTAGTGTCCTCCAACCTTGTTTTGTCTAGTGTCCTCCAACCTTGTTATGTCTAGTGCCCTCCAACCTTGTTATGTCTAGTGCCCTCCAACCTTGTTTTGCCTAGTGCCCTCCAACCTTGTTATGTCTAGTGCCCTCCAACCTTGTTATGTCTAGTGCCCTCCAACCTTGTTTTGCCTAGTGTCCTCCAACCTTGTTATGTCTAGTGCCCTCCAACCTTGTTATGTCTAGTGTCCTCCAACCTTGTTATGTCTAGTGCCCTCCAACCTTGTTATGTCTAGTGCCCTCCAACCTTGTTATGTCTAGTGCCCTCCAACCTTGTTATGTCTAGTGTCCTCCAACCTTGTTTTGTCTAGTGCCCTCCAACCTTGTTTTGTCTAGTGCCCTCCAACCTTGTTATGTCTAGTGTCCTCCAACCTTGTTTTGTCTAGTGCCCTCCAACCTTGTTTTGTCTAGTGCCCTCCAACCTTGTTATGTCTAGTGTCCTCCAACCTTGTTTTGCCTAGTGTCCTCCAACCTTGTTATGTCTAGTGTCCTCCAACCTTGTTATGTCTAGTGCCCTCCAACCTTGTTTTGTCTAGTGCCCTCCAACCTTGTTATGTCTAGTGCCCTCCAACCTTGTTTTGTCTAGTGCCCTCCAACCTTGTTTTGTCTAGTGTCCTCCAACCTTGTTTTGTCTAGTGCCCTCCAACCTTGTTATGTCTAGTGCCCTCCAACCTTGTTTTGTCTAGTGCCCTCCAACCTTGTTATGTCTAGTGCCCTCCAACCTTGTTTTGTCTAGTGCCCTCCAACCTTGTTATGTCTAGTGCCCTCCAACCTTGTTTTGTCTAGTGCCCTCCAACCTTGTTATGTCTAGTGTCCTCCAACCTTGTTATGTCTAGTGCCCTCCAACCTTGTTTTGTCTAGTGCCCTCCAACCTTGTTATGTCTAGTGTCCTCCAACCTTGTTATGTCTAGTGCCCTCCAACCTTGTTATGTCTAGTGTCCTCCAACCTTGTTATGTCTAGTGCCCTCCAACCTTGTTTTGTCTAGTGCCCTCCAACCTTGTTATGTCTAGTGTCCTCCAACCTTGTTATGTCTAGTGCCCTCCAACCTTGTTTTGCCTAGTGCCCTCCAACCTTGTTATGTCTAGTGTCCTCCAACCTTGTTTTGCCTAGTGTCCTCCAACCTTGTTATGTCTAGTGCCCTCCAACCTTGTTATGTCTAGTGCCCTCCAACCTTGTTTTGCCTAGTGTCCTCCAACCTTGTTATGTCTAGTGCCCTCCAACCTTGTTATGTCTAGTGCCCTCCAACCTTGTTATGTCTAGTGTCCTCCAACCTTGTTTTGCCTAGTGCCCTCCAACCTTGTTTTGTCTAGTGCCCTCCAACCTTGTTATGTCTAGTGCCCTCCAACCTTGTTTTGTCTAGTGCCCTCCAACCTTGTTATGTCTAGTGCCCTCCAACCTTGTTTTGTCTAGTGCCCTCCAACCTTGTTATGTCTAGTGCCCTCCAACCTTGTTTTGTCTAGTGCCCTCCAACCTTGTTATGTCTAGTGCCCTCCAACCTTGTTATGTCTAGTGCCCTCCAACCTTGTTTTGTCTAGTGCCCTCCAACCTTGTTATGTCTAGTGCCCTCCAACCTTGTTTTGTCTAGTGCCCTCCAACCTTGTTTTGCCTAGTGCCCTCCAACCTTGTTATGTCTAGTGCCCTCCAACCTTGTTTTGTCTAGTGCCCTCCAACCTTGTTATGTCTAGTGCCCTCCAACCTTGTTTTGTCTAGTGCCCTCCAACCTTGTTTTGCCTAGTGCCCTCCAACCTTGTTTTGTCTAGTGCCCTCCAACCTTGTTTTGTCTAGTGCCCTCCAACCTTGTTTTGTCTAGTGCCCTCCAACCTTGTTTTGTCTAGTGCCCTCCAACCTTGTTTTGTCTAGTGCCCTCCAACCTTGTTTTGTCTAGTGCCCTCCAACCTTGTTTTGTCTAGTGCCCTCCAACCTTGTTTGTCTAGTGCCCTCCAACCTTGTTTTGTCTAGTGCCCTCCAACCTTGTTTTGTCTAGTGCCCTCCAACCTTGTTTTGTCTAGTGCCCTCCAACCTTGTTTTGTCTAGTGCCCTCCAACCTTGTTTTGTCTAGTGCCCTCCAACCTTGTTTTGTCTAGTGCCCTCCAACCTTGTTTTGTCTAGTGCCCTCCAACCTTGTTTTGTCTAGTGCCCTCCAACCTTGTTTTGTCTAGTGCCCTCCAACCTTGTTTTGTCTAGTGCCCTCCAACCTTGTTTTGTCTAGTGCCCTCCAACCTTGTTTTGTCTAGTGCCCTCCAACCTTGTTTTGTCTAGTGCCCTCCAACCTTGTTTTGTCTAGTGCCCTCCAACCTTGTTTTGTCTAGTGCCCTCCAACCTTGTTTTGTCTAGTGCCCTCCAACCTTGTTTTGTCTAGTGCCCTCCAACCTTGTTTTGTCTAGTGCCCTCCAACCTTGTTTTGTCTAGTGCCCTCCAACCTTGTTTTGTCTAGTGCCCTCCAACCTTGTTTTGTCTAGTGCCCTCCAACCTTGTTTTGTCTAGTGCCCTCCAACCTTGTTATGTCTAGTGCCCTCCAACCTTGTTATGTCTAGTGCCCTCCAACCTTGTTATGTCTAGTGCCCTCCAACCTTGTTATGTCTAGTGCCCTCCAACCTTGTTATGTCTAGTGCCCTCCAACCTTGTTATGTCTAGTGCCCTCCAACCTTGTTTTGTCTAGTGCCCTCCAACCTTGTTTTGTCTAGTGTCCTCCAACCTTGTTTTGTCTAGTGCCCTCCAACCTTGTTATGTCTAGTGCCCTCCAACCTTGTTTTGTCTAGTGCCCTCCAACCTTGTTATGTCTAGTGCCCTCCAACCTTGTTTTGTCTAGTGCCCTCCAACCTTGTTATGTCTAGTGCCCTCCAACCTTGTTTTGTCTAGTGCCCTCCAACCTTGTTATGTCTAGTGCCCTCCAACCTTGTTATGTCTAGTGCCCTCCAACCTTGTTTTGTCTAGTGCCCTCCAACCTTGTTATGTCTAGTGTCCTCCAACCTTGTTATGTCTAGTGCCCTCCAACCTTGTTTTGTCTAGTGCCCTCCAACCTTGTTATGTCTAGTGCCCTCCAACCTTGTTATGTCTAGTGCCCTCCAACCTTGTTATGTCTAGTGTCCTCCAACCTTGTTTTGCCTAGTGCCCTCCAACCTTGTTTTGTCTAGTGTCCTCCAACCTTGTTATGTCTAGTGCCCTCCAACCTTATGTCTAGTGTCCTCCAACCTTGTTATGTCTAGTGCCCTCCAACCTTGTTATGTCTAGTGCCCTCCAACCTTGTTTTGCCTAGTGCCCTCCAACCTTGTTATGTCTAGTGCCCTCCAACCTTGTTATGTCTAGTGCCCTCCAACCTTGTTATGTCTAGTGCCCTCCAACCTTGTTTTGTCTAGTGTCCTCCAACCTTGTTTTGTCTAGTGCCCTCCAACCTTGTTATGTCTAGTGCCCTCCAACCTTGTTATGTCTAGTGCCCTCCAACCTTGTTTTGTCTAGTGTCCTCCAACCTTGTTATGTCTAGTGCCCTCCAACCTTGTTATGTCTAGTGCCCTCCAACCTTGTTATGTCTAGTGTCCTCCAACCTTGTTTTGTCTAGTGCCCTCCAACCTTGTTATGTCTAGTGTCCTCCAACCTTGTTTTGTCTAGTGTCCTCCAACCTTGTTATGTCTAGTGCCCTCCAACCTTGTTATGTCTAGTGCCCTCCAACCTTGTTTGCTAGTGCCCTCCAACCTTGTTATGTCTAGTGCCCTCCAACCTTGTTATGTCTAGTGCCCTCCAACCTTGTTTTGTCTAGTGTCCTCCAACCTTGTTATGTCTAGTGCCCTCCAACCTTGTTATGTCTAGTGCCCTCCAACCTTGTTATGTCTAGTGCCCTCCAACCTTGTTATGTCTAGTGCCCTCCAACCTTGTTATGTCTAGTGCCCTCCAACCTTGTTATGTCTAGTGCCCTCCAACCTTGTTTTGTCTAGTGCCCTCCAACCTTGTTTTGTCTAGTGCCCTCCAACCTTGTTATGTCTAGTGCCCTCCAACCTTGTTTTGCCTAGTGCCCTCCAACCTTGTTTTGCCTAGTGCCCTCCAACCTTGTTATGTCTAGTGTCCTCCAACCTTGTTTTGCCTAGTGCCCTCCAACCTTGTTATGTCTAGTGTCCTCCAACCTTGTTATGTCTAGTGCCCTCCAACCTTGTTTTGTCTAGTGCCCTCCAACCTTGTTATGTCTAGTGCCCTCCAACCTTGTTTTGTCTAGTGCCCTCCAACCTTGTTTTGTCTAGTGCCCTCCAACCTTGTTTTGTCTAGTGTCCTCCAACCTTGTTATGTCTAGTGCCCTCCAACCTTGTTATGTCTAGTGCCCTCCAACCTTGTTATGTCTAGTGCCCTCCAACCTTGTTTTGTCTAGTGCCCTCCAACCTTGTTATGTCTAGTGCCCTCCAACCTTGTTTTGTCTAGTGCCCTCCAACCTTGTTATGTCTAGTGCCCTCCAACCTTGTTATGTCTAGTGCCCTCCAACCTTGTTTTGTCTAGTGCCCTCCAACCTTGTTATGTCTAGTGCCCTCCAACCTTGTTATGTCTAGTGCCCTCCAACCTTGTTATGTCTAGTGTCCTCCAACCTTGTTATGTCTAGTGCCCTCCAACCTTGTTTTGTCTAGTGCCCTCCAACCTTGTTATGTCTAGTGTCCTCCAACCTTGTTATGTCTAGTGCCCTCCAACCTTGTTTTGTCTAGTGCCCTCCAACCTTGTTATGTCTAGTGTCCTCCAACCTTGTTTTGTCTAGTGTCCTCCAACCTTGTTATGTCTAGTGCCCTCCAACCTTGTTATGTCTAGTGCCCTCCAACCTTGTTTTGTCTAGTGTCCTCCAACCTTGTTATGTCTAGTGCCCTCCAACCTTGTTATGTCTAGTGCCCTCCAACCTTGTTATGTCTAGTGTCCTCCAACCTTGTTTTGCCTAGTGTCCTCCAACCTTGTTTGTCTAGTGCCCTCCAACCTTGTTATGTCTAGTGCCCTCCAACCTTGTTTTGTCTAGTGTCCTCCAACCTTGTTATGTCTAGTGCCCTCCAACCTTGTTTTGTCTAGTGCCCTCCAACCTTGTTATGTCTAGTGCCCTCCAACCTTGTTTTGTCTAGTGTCCTCCAACCTTGTTATGTCTAGTGCCCTCCAACCTTGTTATGTCTAGTGCCCTCCAACCTTGTTTTGTCTAGTGCCCTCCAACCTTGTTATGTCTAGTGCCCTCCAACCTTGTTTTGTCTAGTGCCCTCCAACCTTGTTTTGTCTAGTGCCCTCCAACCTTGTTATGTCTAGTGCCCTCCAACCTTGTTTTGTCTAGTGCCCTCCAACCTTGTTATGTCTAGTGCCCCCCAACCTTGTTTTGTCTAGTGCCCTCCAACCTTGTTTTGTCTAGTGCCCTCCAACCTTGTTTTGTCTAGTGCCCTCCAACCTTGTTTTGTCTAGTGCCCTCCAACCTTGTTTTGTCTAGTGCCCTCCAACCTTGTTTTGTCTAGTGCCCTCCAACCTTGTTTTGTCTAGTGCCCTCCAACCTTGTTTTGTCTAGTGCCCTCCAACCTTGTTTTGTCTAGTGCCCTCCAACCTTGTTTTGTCTAGTGCCCTCCAACCTTGTTTTGTCTAGTGCCCTCCAACCTTGTTTTGTCTAGTGCCCTCCAACCTTGTTTTGTCTAGTGCCCTCCAACCTTGTTTTGTCTAGTGCCCTCCAACCTTGTTTTGTCTAGTGCCCTCCAACCTTGTTTTAGTGCCCTCCAACCTTGTTTTGCTAGTGCCCTCCAACCTTGTTTTGTCTAGTGCCCTCCAACCTTGTTTTGTCTAGTGCCCTCCAACCTTGTTTTGTCTAGTGCCCTCCAACCTTGTTTTGTCTAGTGCCCTCCAACCTTGTTTGTCTAGTGCCCTCCAACCTTGTTTTGTCTAGTGCCCTCCAACCTTGTTTTGTCTAGTGCCCTCCAACCTTGTTTTGTCTAGTGCCCTCCAACCTTGTTTGTCTAGTGCCCTCCAACCTTGTTTTGTCTAGTGCCCTCCAACCTTGTTTTGTCTAGTGCCCTCCAACCTTGTTTTGTCTAGTGCCCTCCAACCTTGTTTTGTCTAGTGCCCTCCAACCTTGTTTTGCCTAGTGCCCTCCAACCTTGTTTTGTCTAGTGCCCTCCAACCTTGTTTTGTCTAGTGCCCTCCAACCTTGTTATGTCTAGTGCCCTCCAACCTTGTTATGTCTAGTGCCCTCCAACCTTGTTTTGCCTAGTGCCCTCCAACCTTGTTATGTCTAGTGCCCTCCAACCTTGTTATGTCTAGTGCCCTCCAACCTTGTTATGTCTAGTGCCCTCCAACCTTGTTATGTCTAGTGCCCTCCAACCTTGTTATGTCTAGTGCCCTCCAACCTTGTTTTGTCTAGTGCCCTCCAACCTTGTTATGTCTAGTGCCCTCCAACCTTGTTATGTCTAGTGCCCTCCAACCTTGTTATGTCTAGTGTCCTCCAACCTTGTTTTGCCTAGTGCCTCCAACCTTGTTATGTCTAGTGTCCTCCAACCTTGTTTTGTCTAGTGTCCTCCAACCTTGTTTTGTCTAGTGCCCTCCAACCTTGTTATGTCTAGTGTCCTCCAACCTTGTTATGTCTAGTGCCCTCCAACCTTGTTATGTCTAGTGCCCTCCAACCTTGTTTTGCCTAGTGCCCTCCAACCTTGTTATGTCTAGTGTCCCTCCAACCTTGTTATGTCTAGTGCCCTCCAACCTTGTTATGTCTAGTGCCCTCCAACCTTGTTTTGTCTAGTGCCCTCCAACCTTGTTTTGTCTAGTGCCCTCCAACCTTGTTATGTCTAGTGCCCTCCAACCTTGTTATGTCTAGTGCCCTCCAACCTTGTTTTGCCTAGTGCCCTCCAACCTTGTTATGTCTAGTGCCTCCAACCTTGTTATGTCTAGTGCCCTCCAACCTTGTTTTGTCTAGTGTCCTCCAACCTTGTTATGTCTAGTGCCCTCCAACCTTGTTATGTCTAGTGCCCTCCAACCTTGTTATGTCTAGTGCCCTCCAACCTTGTTATGTCTAGTGCCCTCCAACCTTGTTATGTCTAGTGCCCTCCAACCTTGTTATGTCTAGTGTCCTCCAACCTTGTTTTGTCTAGTGCCCTCCAACCTTGTTTTGTCTAGTGCCCTCCAACCTTGTTATGTCTAGTGTCCTCCAACCTTGTTTTGCCTAGTGCCCTCCAACCTTGTTTTGCCTAGTGCCCTCCAACCTTGTTATGTCTAGTGCCCTCCAACCTTGTTTTGTCTAGTGCCCTCCAACCTTGTTATGTCTAGTGCCCTCCAACCTTGTTTTGTCTAGTGCCCTCCAACCTTGTTATGTCTAGTGCCCTCCAACCTTGTTTTGTCTAGTGCCCTCCAACCTTGTTATGTCTAGTGTCCCTCCAACCTTGTTATGTCTAGTGCCCTCCAACCTTGTTTTGCCTAGTGCCCTCCAACCTTGTTATGTCTAGTGCCCTCCAACCTTGTTATGTCTAGTGCCCTCCAACCTTGTTTTGCCTAGTGCCCTCCAACCTTGTTATGTCTAGTGCCCTCCAACCTTGTTTTGTCTAGTGCCCTCCAACCTTGTTTTGCCTAGTGCCCTCCAACCTTGTTTTGTCTAGTGCCCTCCAACCTTGTTATGTCTAGTGCCCTCCAACCTTGTTTTGTCTAGTGCCCTCCAACCTTGTTTTGTCCTAGTGCCCTCCAACCTTGTTTTGTCTAGTGCCCTCCAACCTTGTTTTGTCTAGTGCCCTCCAACCTTGTTTTGTCTAGTGCCCTCCAACCTTGTTTTGTCTAGTGCCCTCCAACCTTGTTTTGTCTAGTGCCCTCCAACCTTGTTTTGTCTAGTGCCCTCCAACCTTGTTTTGCCTAGTGCCCTCCAACCTTGTTTTGTCTAGTGCCCTCCAACCTTGTTTTGTCTAGTGTCCTCCAACCTTGTTTTGTCTAGTGCCCTCCAACCTTGTTTTGTCTAGTGCCCTCCAACCTTGTTTTGTCTAGTGCCCTCCAACCTTGTTATGTCTAGTGCCCTCCAACCTTGTTTTGTCTAGTGCCCTCCAACCTTGTTTTGTCTAGTGCCCTCCAACCTTGTTTTGTCTAGTGCCCTCCAACCTTGTTTTGCCTAGTGCCCTCCAACCTTGTTTTGCCTAGTGCCCTCCAACCTTGTTTTGTCTAGTGCCCTCCAACCTTGTTATGTCTAGTGCCCTCCAACCTTGTTTTGTCTAGTGCCCTCCAACCTTGTTTTGTCTAGTGCCCTCCAACCTTGTTATGTCTAGTGCCCTCCAACCTTGTTTTGTCTAGTGCCCTCCAACCTTGTTATGTCTAGTGTCCTCCAACCTTGTTTTGCCTAGTGTCCTCCAACCTTGTTATGTCTAGTGCCCTCCAACCTTGTTATGTCTAGTGCCCTCCAACCTTGTTATGTCTAGTGCCCTCCAACCTTGTTTTGCCTAGTGTCCTCCAACCTTGTTATGTCTAGTGCCCTCCAACCTTGTTATGTCTAGTGCCCTCCAACCTTGTTATGTCTAGTGCCCTCCAACCTTGTTTTGCCTAGTGTCCTCCAACCTTGTTATGTCTAGTGCCCTCCAACCTTGTTATGTCTAGTGCCCTCCAACCTTGTTATGTCTAGTGCCCTCCAACCTTGTTTTGTCTAGTGCCCTCCAACCTTGTTATGTCTAGTGCCCTCCAACCTTGTTATGTCTAGTGCCCTCCAACCTTGTTATGTCTAGTGCCCTCCAACCTTGTTATGTCTAGTGCCCTCCAACCTTGTTATGTCTAGTGTCCTCCAACCTTGTTTTGCCTAGTGCCCTCCAACCTTGTTATGTCTAGTGCCCTCCAACCTTGTTTTGTCTAGTGCCCTCCAACCTTGTTTTGCCTAGTGCCCTCCAACCTTGTTATGTCTAGTGTCCTCCAACCTTGTTTTGCCTAGTGCCCTCCAACCTTGTTTTGCCTAGTGCCCTCCAACCTTGTTATGTCTAGTGCCCTCCAACCTTGTTATGTCTAGTGCCCTCCAACCTTGTTATGTCTAGTGCCCTCCAACCTTGTTATGTCTAGTGCCCTCCAACCTTGTTATGTCTAGTGCCCTCCAACCTTGTTATGTCTAGTGCCCTCCAACCTTGTTATGTCTAGTGCCCTCCAACCTTGTTATGTCTAGTGCCCTCCAACCTTGTTATGTCTAGTGCCCTCCAACCTTGTTATGTCTAGTGCCCTCCAACCTTGTTATGTCTAGTGCCCTCCAACCTTGTTATGTCTAGTGCCCTCCAACCTTGTTTTGTCTAGTGTCCTCCAACCTTGTTATGTCTAGTGCCCTCCAACCTTGTTATGTCTAGTGTCCTCCAACCTTGTTATGTCTAGTGCCCTCCAACCTTGTTATGTCTAGTGCCCTCCAACCTTGTTATGTCTAGTGTCCTCCAACCTTGTTTTGCCTAGTGTCCTCCAACCTTGTTTTGCCTAGTGCCCTCCAACCTTGTTATGTCTAGTGTCCTCCAACCTTGTTTTGCCTAGTGCCCTCCAACCTTGTTTTGCCTAGTGCCCTCCAACCTTGTTATGTCTAGTGTCCTCCAACCTTGTTTTGCCTAGTGCCCTCCAACCTTGTTTTGTCTAGTGCCCTCCAACCTTGTTATGTCTAGTGCCCTCCAACCTTGTTATGTCTAGTGCCCTCCAACCTTGTTATGTCTAGTGCCCTCCAACCTTGTTATGTCTAGTGCCCTCCAACCTTGTTATGTCTAGTGCCCTCCAACCTTGTTATGTCTAGTGCCCTCCAACCTTGTTATGTCTAGTGCCCTCCAACCTTGTTATGTCTAGTGCCCTCCAACCTTGTTATGTCTAGTGCCCTCCAACCTTGTTATGTCTAGTGCCCTCCAACCTTGTTATGTCTAGTGTCCCTCCAACCTTGTTTTGCGTAGTGTCCTCCAACCTTGTTATGTCTAGTGTCCTCCAACCTTGTTATGTCTAGTGCCCTCCAACCTTGTTATGTCTAGTGCCCTCCAACCTTGTTATGTCTAGTGCCCTCCAACCTTGTTATGTCTAGTGCCCTCCAACCTTGTTATGTCTAGTGTCCTCCAACCTTGTTATGTCTAGTGCCCTCCAACCTTGTTATGTCTAGTGCCCTCCAACCTTGTTTTGTCTAGTGCCCTCCAACCTTGTTTTGTCTAGTGCCCTCCAACCTTGTTTTGCCTAGTGTCCTCCAACCTTGTTATGTCTAGTGCCCTCCAACCTTGTTATGTCTAGTGCCCTCCAACCTTGTTATGTCTAGTGCCCTCCAACCTTGTTATGTCTAGTGCCCTCCAACCTTGTTATGTCTAGTGCCCTCCAACCTTGTTATGTCTAGTGCCCTCCAACCTTGTTATGTCTAGTGCCCTCCAACCTTGTTATGTCTAGTGCCCTCCAACCTTGTTATGTCTAGTGCCCTCCAACCTTGTTATGTCTAGTGCCCTCCAACCTTGTTATGTCTAGTGCCCTCCAACCTTGTTATGTCTAGTGCCCTCCAACCTTGTTATGTCTAGTGCCCTCCAACCTTGTTATGTCTAGTGCCCTCCAACCTTGTTATGTCTAGTGTCCTCCAACCTTGTTTTGCCTAGTGTCCTCCAACCTTGTTATGTCTAGTGCCCTCCAACCTTGTTATGTCTAGTGTCCTCCAACCTTGTTATGCCTAGCACCAACTTGTGTAAATTTTTTACATATATATTTTCTCTACCACCCACTAAAATCTAATGGAAGAAACTTTCATAATTGAAGAAATAGAAATCAATATCACTGACCTTTCATTTAATGAGATCCTTGAGCCTGAAGCTGAGCAACTAAATGTTGGATATCTGGTTCCACTTTTGTAAGCAATAAGCATAGGTCTCCTCTTTCAGTGACTTTCAGACAGTGTCTGTGTTTGGTGATAATATGATTCACAGCACTAAAACCTCTAGATATGAGGTAGGGAATGGTAGCAATAAGTGTAATATTACTTTCCCAACATGTATATGGATATAAGGCAGGCATTTAAAAATAATTTTGCTACATTTTTAGGTATCCATCATTGTTGAAAATTGATTTGCCCTTTGCTTCATATTTAAGATGCAGTAGTTCTTCTTGACATGTTATGTCAGTCTCAACAACATTTGCAGTAAAGGGTTGACCATCCTTCCATATTCTTTCAAGTTCAATATATCGTTCAGTCGTTTCTCCATGTCCAATTTAAGTTCATTAAGGTGACTTCTGTACCTCTCTATCTCCTTTGGAGTCACATCATCTTTTATTGACGACAATTCTACAAACAGATGAAATTCCTTTTTCTGAATATTCTGTTGGAAAAGGCCATGTTTTTTCTATAAATAATGGCACAGCAGCTTAACAATTGATTAGTATTATATTGGCCCTTGAAACTAAATTAATTAAATTTAATACAAATCCCTGCTAAATCGAAAGTATGATCTTTATTGTTTGTAATTTTTTTTATAGAGAGCAGCCCCATTTTGACTGTCAAGAAACTGCATGACACTCTCATACAATTCAACAAAATGAGTTAAGCATGTGACCTTTGAATGTCAACGTCTGTGTGTAACAGTAACCTAACATATTTCTCATTGTTGTCCTGGCACAGCTGTTCAAACATTCCATCAATTTTGGCAGTAGATTTGATCTTATTAATAGCTCAAATTATTATACATAATGATGAATGCAAGTTTGTGCTCTGATGTTTTCTAACATAATATTGCCTAAGCATCAAACAATGAACACAAAAAGCATTTGAAACCTCTTTCTTCAAATAAGCAATGAATCCATGATAACTGCCAATCCTTAATGGCGTCCTGTCAGTGACACCAGCAACATTATTGCTAAAAAGTACATTATGTTTTGCAATTTATGATTTCACAGCAGCAAATATTGATAATCCTGTTGTATCAGTAATCAGACCTATAGTGAATAACATTTCTTTATGTAATGTATTGTTCTCATCTCATTGAGGTAAAAAAGTTAAGTGCCCCGTCACGCCAAGTGGCGTCTAGGGAATATGTTGTTCTACCTTTTAAGCTCTCAGTGGAGCATAGGTCTTCAACAAACACTTTCCAAGTCGTTCTGTTTTTTGCCATTCTTTTAAGATCATTCCATGTCTTCCTCATCATCTTCATCTCTGCTTCTATCTGTCTTCGAATATGGTGTTATTCTCTCTGTGGTTTTACTAACTACAGGTCATGACTTCTGTTGGATTGGAAATGATAACTTACCACCACTGTGTGTCTATATGTTTGGAATTTGAGTCATCAATGATGGCCTAACATCATCAAGTGCTACGACGGTCATCATTTTCGGGAGGACGTGAACTCCCATAGTATATGGTGGATAGGCGGCAGGAACCATTGAAGGCTATGTCTGAAAAGTGTTCCTTCTTGCAGTTTCCTCATATTCCAAGTCCGGCTTGTTGCAGGAGCTACTGAGTTAAGTGCTTTGTGCACACCGTGAGCTGTGTGTCTCATCCGTTTTGATCCTGCTTCGATATCCCGCTTGTTTACGATGAATGATGATATCGTATGACGGGGAACAGTTGGCTGTGTTCACTTTCTGCGCGGTTTCGCCTTATGTCTTTTGGCGTGTGCTGAGACTGCTACGATGGGAACTACAGTTACCTTTCTTTGTTTGGGAGATGAGTTAGTAATTCGGATGATTCCACTGGCACGGGCGGTTGAGCAATTATGGATTTTAATTCGTTTGCTGTGATACCGAGGCCTTCCTAAACCAATAACCAATGGTGTTAGTGGCCATAAATTTTACAGACCTTCAGCACATGATTTTTGGGGTAATGTTGTCGTTAATACACCCGTGCCGCTTTACTTTCCCAGAAAACAATCCGGTACCCATTTAAGGCTGGGTGAACTAGAAGCCATCGGTTGGGATCAAACCCTACCTCTTGTTCTTTGTATTCCAGTTCACTGAGCTATCGCAGCTCCCATCTCATTGAGGTACCTCACATATACTATCAATAAAGCCATTACTATCTGCAATAGTAGACTCATCCAACTGCATAGAGAATGATGAGTTATTGAAGATATTTATAAGTTTATTCTGAACATTAACCTCCATCTCATCAGTCGTATTTCTGTAGTATCGCTGAAAGACAAAGTCTTTATTCATTTGGGTCCTGATGCATTACAGTTGAGATAAATTCTTTGATTGGTGGTATTATCACAGTTTCTCCAAGGTTATGACTTGTACCATTTTTTGCATTTAATTGTGATGCACGATAACATGCAGTTAATACATCTTTGTTCTTCGCATTTTGTTTATTGAAGGATTTTGTGCAACGATTTTGAAATCTTTTAAACAATTCTTTAACATAATCCAAGCACTTATCTGTATCTTTTTGATGCTTTGTTGCAGGATGCTCATGCAATCGACAGGGCTTCATTGCTTCATTAGAAAATGTATTGTGGCATAATAAACGCATTGGAAGCTGTTTGTAATTGCTCATGGCTATTTAACGGAATATATGGCATTTTTAGAATCTATCTCTTTTTTTTTTTTTTGAGACATGGTTTCAGATTTGCTACAAATCAATAAAAATAGTATGAACAAATCATACCTCACATGGAAAGCACTCCAATCACTTTTCCAACATCGGATGATGAATAGGTTGTAATCGTTTCAGGACAATCGTAAACTGAATAAGAATTTGTAGAAGTGGGACAGGTAGTGAATGAGTCTATGAAGCTATAGAGGCAGGGCAGGCTGTGGGCGAATTACTAAACTATATTAGTCCCATGAACAAAAATTCAGATGGTGATCCTGGACATTAGTTAATAAAATGAATAGGCCATATTTGCGATGCTTTAGGATATGTTAGTTTTCTGTATCTTTCATCATCATCGTGTGCCTTCTCCGCAACGAAGGTTGGCTACCATGGATTGCCATTCTACTCTGTTTCTTGCTTTGATGGCGCAGGCTGACATAGATTGACTTGTCCATCTTTTGATGTTACCCGTCCATGTTAGTCTTGGTCTGCCTCTGCCTCTTATACCTTGTATTTTTCCTTCCAATATTACTTTTAGTAGGCTGTTGTGTCTTTTAACATGCCCCAAAAATTTCATTTGTCTTGTCTTAAATGTGTTTAGTAGTTCTCTTTTTATTTTCAGTTGTTTTAAAACTGTATCGTTTGTTATCTTTTGTTTCCTTCCAATTCTACCTATTCTTCTATAAATCCACATTTCAAAGGCTTAAATTTTCTGTTCTGTTTTCTTGTCTAATGTCCATGTTTCTGCACCATACAGGAATATTGAGATGACATAACATTTTGCCATTCTCAGTTTCAGCCCTGCTGATATTTGTTTTGTTGTTAGTATATTTTTCATGGCATTAAAATTACTTTTTGCCATACCTATTCTTTTGTTTATTTCAGTTTTGCATTTTCCATCATTGGTTATACGCGTAATATGTCCCAGGTAGTTGTAGCTCTGGACTGTCTCCAGATGTATTCCCTCAACTGTGATATTTAATTGTAGGTCTTGAGAATTTTCTTTGTTTATGATCATAGTTTTAGTCTTTTTAATATTCATTTCTAGTCCATATTTTTTGCTTATGTTTATCACATTAAGCAATTGTTGTAGATCTTTAGGATTTTCTGCTAGTAGAACAGTATCATCAGCATATCTTAGGTTATTGATTATCTTTCCATTAATGTATCTTTAGTTATTGTTATTTTCCGTTAAAACCCTTTTGATTATCATTATTTTTATTGAATTAAACAAAAAAAAATATTTACCCCCTATCAAGAAATGTATTTGACATTTAAAACATTATTGTCTATTCTTCACTTGATTAGAAGGAGAATATGTTATCAACTGTACGTATGTTTCATAGTTTGTAATCCTTTAACTATTCTCTCAGTCTAAGGCTTTATGATCTGACCATAAAAAAAATCTTACATTTATGTTGTCTTGTCTTCAGTATTTCGGTTTTACGATTTATGTTAGAGTTTACGTCATTGTTGTGAAAGGCCCATTACTGATTTCTCTCTAGCGTGAGTGAATGACATTTAGAAGTCTTACCTTGCAGAAAGTTGTATTGATAAACTGTGCTCGTCATGTTGTGGTTCGTGTCAGTGAACTAGCCGAGAGGTAGGCCTCAGGTTTGCTTGTGTTATGGGTGGTACTATTCGACGTACGCAAGGGTTACGTGTTGGAGATCCTTAATGATAGTATGTTGGATATGGGTATCAGTTGTATGTAGTCTTTAGAACAGCAGTTTAGAATTCATTGTCGAACATGTAGGGAGTCATAAGCTGAGTGAGTCAATTGTTGAACATGTAAGAAGGGATGATCTAAGTGAGTCAATTGTTGAACATGTAAGAAGGGATGATCTAAGTGAGTCAATTGTTGAACATGTAAGAAGGGATGATCTAAGTGAGTCAATGTGTTGAACATGTAGGGAGGGATGATCTAAGTGAGTCCATTGTCAAACATGTAGGGAGGGATGATCTAAGTGAGTCAGTTGTTGAACATGTAAGAAGGGATGATCTAAGTGAGTCAATTGTGGAACATGTAGGGAGGGATGATCTAAGTGAATCAATTGTCGAACATGTAGGAAGGGATGATTTAAGTGAGTCAATTGTCGAACATGTAGGGAGGGATGATCTAAGTGAGTCTATTGTCGAACAAGTAGGGAGGGATGATCTGAGTGAGTCAATTGTCGAACATGTAGGGAGGGATGATCTCAGTGAGTAGGTTGTTGAACATGTAGGAGGGATGATCTAAGTGAGTCAATTGTTGAATATGTAGGGAGGGATGATCTAAGTGAGTCAATTGTTGAACATGTAGGAAGGGATGATCTCAGTGAGTCAATTGTCGAACATGTAGGGAGGGATGATCTAAGAGAGACAATTGTCGAACATGTAGAAAGGGATGATCTAAGTGAGTCAGTTGTTGAACATGTAGGGAGGGATGATCTAATTGAGTCAATTGTCGAACATGTAAGGAGGGATGATCTAAGTGAGTCAATTGTCGAACATGTAGGAAGGGATGATCTAAGTGAGTCAGTTGTTGAACATGTAGGGAGGGATGATCTAAATGAGTCAGTTGTTGAACATTTAGGGAGGGATGATCTAAGTGAATCAGTTGTTGAACATGTAGGAAGGGATGATCTAAGTGAGTCAGTTGTTGAACATGTAGGGAGGGATGATCTAAGTGAGTCAATTGTTGAACATGTAGGAAGGGATGATCTAAGTGAGTCAGTTGTTGAACATGTAGGGAGGGATGATCTAAGTGAGTCAGTTGTTGAACATGTAGGAAGGGATGATCTAAGTGAGTCAGTTGTTGAACATTTAGGGAGGGATGATCTAAGTGAGTCAATTGTCGAACATGTAGGGAGGGATGATCTAAGTGAGTCAGTTGTTGAACATGTAGGGAGGGATGATCTAAGTGAGTCAATTATTGAACATGTAGGGAGGGATGATCTAAGTGAGTCAATTGTCGAACATGTAGGGAGGGATGATCTGAGTGAGCAATGTTGAACATGTAGGAGGAATGATCTAAGTAAGTCAGTTGTCGAACATGTAGGGAGGGATGATCTAAGTGAGTCAATTGTCGAACATGTAGGGAGGGATGATCTAAGTGAGTCAGTTGTTGAACATGTAGGGAGGGATGATCTAAGTGAGTCAATTGTTGAACATGTAGGGAGGGATGATCTAAGTGAGTCAGTTGTTGAACATGTAGGAAGGGATGATCTAAGTGAGACAATTGTCGAACATGTAGCGAGGGATGATCTAAGAGAGACAATTGTCGAACACGTAGGAAGGGATGATCTAAGTGAGTCAATTGTTGAACATGTAGGAAGGGATGATCTAAGTGAGTCAATTGTTGAACATGTAGGAAGGGATGATCTAAGTGAGTCAGTTGTTGAACATGTAGGGAGTGATGATCTAAGAGAGTCAGTTGTTGAACATGTTGGGAGGGATGATCTAAGTGAGTCAGTTGTTGAACATTTAAGAAGGGATGATCTAAGAGAGTCAATTGTTGAACATGTAGGGAGGAATGATCTAAGTGAGTCAGTTGTTGAACATGTAGGGAGGATGATCTGAGTCAGTCAATTGTCGAACATGTAGGAAGGGATGATCTAAGTGAGTCAATTGTCGAACATGTAGGGAGGGATGATCTAAGTGAGTCAGTTGTTGAACATTTAGGGAGGGATGATCTAAGTGAGTCAATTGTCGAACATGTAGGGAGGGATGATCTAAGTGAGTCAATTGTCGAACATGTAGGGAGGGATGATCTAAGTGAGTCAGTTGTTGAACATGTAGGAGGGATGATCTAAGTGAGTCAGTTGTTGAACATTTAGGGAGGGATGATCTAAGTGAGTCAATTGTCGAACATGTAGGGAGGGATGATCTAAGTGGATCAATTGTTGAACATGTAGGGAGGATTGATCTAAGTGAGTCAGTTGTTGAACATGTAGGGAGTAATGATCTAAGTGAGTCAGCTTTTGAACATGTAGGGAATGATGATCTAAGTGAGTCAATTGTTGAACATGTAGGGAGGGCTAATCTAAGTGAGTCAATTGTCGAACATGTAAGAAGGGATGATCTAAGTGAGTCAATTGTCGAACATGTAGGAAGGGATGATCTAAGTGAGTCAATTGTCAAGCATGTAGAGAGGGATGATCTAATTGAGTCAGTGTTGAACATGTAGGGAGGGATGATCTAAGTGAGTCAAATGTTGAACATGTAGGGAGGGATGATCTAAGTGAGTCAATTGTGGAACATGTAGGGAGGGATGATCTAAGTGAGTCAGTTGTTGAACATGTAGGAGGGACGATCTAAGTGAGTCAGTTGTTGAACATGTAGGGAATGATGATCTAAGTGAGTCAATTGTTGAACATGTAGGGAGGGATGATCTAAGTGAGTCAATTGTCGAACATGTAGGGAGGGATGATCTGAGTGAGTCAATTGTTGAACATGTAGGGAGGGATGATATAAGTGAGTCAGTTGTTGAACATGTAGGGAGAGATGATATAAATGAATGAATTTTTGCACATGAGTGATGTGCCTAGCATCAAACATGTTGGGCTGGCAAATTGTAGTTATGTTTTTGTGTGCACAACCATCAAGTTAATGGAACAATCTGTGTCCATGCTCTTTGCCATCTGCTGAAAGCTTATAGGTCTTCTGGAAATGCTGCACTCCTAACTTTATCAACAATGTTGGTGCCTAAAGCTGCTGATCCTGTAATGGTTCTGTTGCCAGTTACAGAATTTGGTCATCTGTATGTATTGAATGGGACATATTCAGGTGTTTGTGGCGATTGTAAAACATACATGAACCTTATCTCCGAGATGACTATTAGCTATTGGGTTATTGTATGTTGTAGTGTGGTGTCAAATTGAAGAATACAGCACCGGAAGTTTGATTCCATTGTGAACGTTCAGCTTAATGTGCTTTGTTCTTAGCCAGCAGATTGTACTGCTTCTAGAAGTATTTAGCAGATCAGAGGTTAGTAAGTAAAAAAAAAAAACAGTAAAGAGCCCCGTCACACCAAGTGGCGTATAGGGAATATGGTGTTAGTGACCATAATTTTTACAGACCTTCAGCACATGATTTTGGGGTAATGTGGTTGGTAGGTATTACGCCCGTGCCGTTTTACTGTCCCAGAAAAAAAAAAACCCCGTGTCCATTTTAGGCTGGGTGAACCGACCTCTTGTCCTTAGTAGTCCAGTTCACTAACCAGTGAGCTAACGCGGCTCCCAACTCAGCGACTATTGACCATCAGAAGTACCTACCCCAGACTGGCCATCAGAAGTACTTACTCCAGACTGGCCATTACAAGTGCATACCTCAGACTGGCCATCAGAAGTACTTACTCCAGACTGGCCATCAGAAGTACTTACTCCAGACTGGCCATTACAAGTGCATACCCCAGACTGGCCATCAGAAGTACTTACTCCAGACTGGCCATCAGAAGTGTATATGCACACATTTTTACAGAACAGGTCCTTTAAGCGCATGAACTGTGCAGATATAAAAAAAAAAAATAATAATATTGGCGCCATAAAGATGTGTGGAAGACAAATCACATTTGAATATTATTTCAGACAGTGAGCTTGAGTGGACAAAGGATGACATTAGAAGCTGAAGGCCGAAGATAATATAAGCACGTACCCAAGGTAAAAATAAGTAAACAACTGCTCTTGTTAGACAATAAAATGTATTTAAAAATCAACTCTGATACGGTTGAAGACAAACTGTCTTGAATACAGATAACTAGGTACGTTGCAGCGTCATCGATGAAACGGTAGCAAGAAAGGATGAACTAATTACATATAATCTGTCACAGAATGCCGACGTTAAACTAATGGTGGGAGACGCCACCCGATAAAACATGATTAATAGTTTTTTTTTGAAAATGAATGAAGGCGAGGCATTGTAAAATATAAAATTAAAAATGCAAGAAAGCCTATAGATTAGCAAGCAAGATATGGTGATCACAGAAACATTTGGACGATATCAGTACTTGAGAGAGATCGTTGGAATGTGTACAGTATATGGGTCTACTTTGTCACAGATAACAGAAGGGACCGCTAAACCCCTGGCTTTGTAAATAGCAGTCTTTAAAAGCTATTTGCTGGACTTTTCAGCAATGGAATCAATGATGGAAGGAATGTGCTACCGTTTTTTTTTTTTTTTAGGATCGGGTGTGCACACAGCAGAGCAAAGTGTCATTGGAGCTAACACTATTCGATTATCTATCAATGTCAATGCTGTATCTCCAGGATTAGTTTGATGTTTCTTAAACTATTAATCTTGATGTCTAGAGGTTTACTCAGAAGAAGAAGAAACTATGATCTGTCATAGTAAACTGTGATCTGTAATGCAGCATTTGTATTGCAGCGTAAACCAATTTATGTCTTGCGGTGTAAACTTGTGTCTGTCTACGGTATAAACTATTATTTGCCTTACGTTGTGAACTATATAAGTTCTTTCTGATCTTATCATCCAGGTTGTTTCCTGTCATTCTGTCTTATGGTAACAACTATCATGTGTCTTACAGTGTGAACTATTTTCTGTCTTACTTCTTCTTTCCTTCCTCATTTGCATTTCAGCGTCGAGGTGAGATATAATTTACCCTCTTTTGCACTTCAGTTCGCCTCTGCTGCTGTTATGCTTCCTAATATTTATAATATTCCGTCAATCCATCTTTTTCGTGGTCAGCCCTTGAGTCTGGTGTTCTTGCAACGTTTGTTAAAGGCTCGTTGTGTTGTGTTTTGAACACTCTGCCTTGTCACATGGCCAAACCATTGTATCGATTGTTTCTTTATATATTCTATGACTGGGGTTATTCCTAGCTTTTTTCTCAGTTCTTCATTTCTGATCTTATCTCTCAGACTGTTTCCTGTCATTTATCTGACACATTTCATCTCCGTAGAGGTTATTTTCCTTATTGTTCTTGCATCTAGGGTCCAGGACTGGCATTGGTAGCACAACGTTGGGATAAAGATTCTATTGTAGAGTGCCCTTCTTGCCTCTAAAGTTATTTCCTCGTTGGACAATAGTGGCGATAGCTGTCCAATGATTTGACAAGCTTTGTTGCATCTTGAGTCTATCTCTGCTGTTTGTGAATTTGTCACTTTGTGAAAAATGTCGTTTGTCACTAGACTTCCTAGGTATTTAAATTACTCTACTTGTGTTTGTTGTCTGCCGTCTATAGTTATGTTGATATTCTGTTTCTCTTGGCTATATTCATGACTTCTGTTTTGTTGATGTTGGACTTCATGTTCTTTTTTGTGCCTGTGCTGTTGAGTCTATTTAAATGTTCTTGTAGGTCTTCTACTTGACCATGTATTAGTGCATAAACGTCTGAAAATAGAAGCTCTTTGATCCTCTCTGTCTCTGATTGGTTGGCTAACTTGCTTATATAGTCTATGTATGTAATAAACCGTGGTTTTTTTTTTTTTTTTTTTTTGGGGGGGGGGGGGGGGGGAAATAGTACGCACCACAATCTTACACCTGATCTAACTTCGAAGTAGGCTGTTTAGCCTGCTGCTGTTCTGACTGTGCAGCTGCCACTGATATAAAGACTTTTAATTAGATTGGTTAGATGTTGGCTTACTCTGTAGATTATTAATATCTCCTACACTTGTTATCTATTTACTCGGTCGAATGCTTTTTCCTGGTCAATGAAAGCTGTGGACATAATTTGATTGTGTTCTGTCGTCTTTACGGCTAGCTGTTTTAAGGTGAATAGAGCGTCAGTACATCCTCTGTTTGTTTTTTTTCGGAACTCCATTTGAGAATCACTCATCTGTCTTTCTGTCTTATACTGTAAACTATTATCTGTCTTTCTGTCTTATACTGTAAACTATTATCTGTCTTACACTGTAAACTATTATCTGTCTTACACTGTAAACTATTATCTGTCTTATACTGGAAACTATTATCTGTCTTATACTGGAAACTATTATCTGTCTTACACTGTAAATTATTATCTATCTTATACTGTAAACTAGGGTGTCGGTTAGCGCAATCGATAGGCGGTGGCTTACCACGGCAACAGCCGGGGTTCGTACCCTGGCGAGGACACCTGGGTTTTACTAATTCCCTAAAAATTAGTAGGAGCCGCGATAGCTCAGTGGTTAGTGAACTGGACTACTACGGACAAGGGGTAGGGTTCGATCCCAACCGACGGCTCCGGGTTCACCCAGCCTTAAATGGGTACCGGATTTTTTCTGGGAAAGTAAAAGCAGCACGGGCGTAATACCGACCACATTACCCCAAAAAAAAAAATCATGTGCTGAAGGTCTGTAAAATATAGGGTCACTAACACCATATTTCCCTATACGCCACTTGGCGTGACGGGGGGTACTTTACTTTACTTACTTACTGTAAACTATTATCTGTCTTACACTGTAAATTATTATCTGTCTTACACTGTAAACTATTATCTGTCTTATACTGTAAATTATTATCTGTCTTATACTGTAAACTATTATCTGTCTTACACTGTAAATTATTATCTATCTTATACTGTAAACTATTATCTGTCTTACACTGTAAATTATTATCTATCTTATACTGTAAACTATTATCTGTCTTACACTGTAAACTATTATCTGTCTTATACTGTAAACTATTATCTGTCTTATACTGTAAATTATTATCTGTCTTATACTGTAAACTATTATCTGTCTTATACTGTAAACTATTATCTGTCTTATACTGTAAACTATTATCTGTCTTACACTGTAAATTATTATCTATCTTATACTGTAAACTATTATCTGTCTTACACTGTAAACTATTATCTGTCTTACACTGTAAACTATTATCTGTCTTATACTGTAAACTATTATCTGTCTTATACTGTAAACTAGTATGTGTCTTACACTGTAAACTATTACCTGTCTTATACTGTAAACTATTATCTGTCTTACATTGTAAACTATTATCTGTCTTACACTGTAAACTATTATCTGTCTTGCACTGTAAACTATTATCTGACTTACACTGTAAACTATTATCTGTCTTACACTGTAAACTATTATCTGTCTTATAAACTATTATCTGTCTTACACTGTAAACTATTATCTGTCTTACACTGTAAACTATTATCTGTCTTATACTGTAAACTAGTATGTGTCTTACACTGTAAACTATTACCTGTCTTATACTGTAAACTATTATCTGTCTTACACTGTAAACTATTATCTGTCTTACATTGTAAACTATTATCTGTCTTACACTGTAAACTATTATCTGTCTTACACTGTAAACTATTATCTGTCTTGCACTGTAAACTATTATCTGACTTACACTGTAAACTATTATCTGTCTTACACTGTAAACTATTATATGTATTACACTGTAAACTATTATCTGTCTTACACTGTAAACTATTATCTGTCTTACACTGTAAACTATTATCTGTCTTATAAACTATTATCTGTCTTACACTGTAAACTATTATCTGTCTTACACTGTAAACTATTATCTGTCTTACACTGTAAACTATTATCTGTCTTGCACTGTAAACTATTATCTGACTTACACTGTAAACTATTATCTGTCTTACACTGTAAACTATTATATGTATTACACTGTAAACTATTATCTGTCTTACACTGTAAACTATTATCTGTCTTATAAACTATTATCTGTCTTACACTGTAAACTAGTATGTGTCTTACACTGTAAAATATTATCTGTCTTATACTGTAAACTATTATCTGTCTTACACTGTAAACTATTATCTGTCTTACACTGTAAACTATTATGTGTCTTACACTGTAAACTATTATCTGTCTTACACTGTAAACTAGTATCTGTCTTACACTGTAAACTAGTATATGTCTTATACTGTAAACTATTATCTGTCTTACACTGTAAACTATTGTCTGTCTTACACTGTAAACTATTATCTGTCTTGCGGTATAAACTATTTATAACATCATCCTCGTGACGTATATATTTAGTAAATTAAAGACAAAGTCTCAAACTACAAACAATTCGTTTAAGGGCATTATCTGAGCTTGAGACATCGAATCGTCTGGAGCTTCCATCAGGAGGTAACGATTTAAAAGAATTAAAAGTGGACGACTTGTTCTTGCACTACATGCTTGCTTGCGTTCATCCGACGACTAAAGGAATACACCTCTTCGTCATCTGCCCCATAAAAGGACGTTAAGTGGGCGTGTCCAGGTTGTGTTGTTGTTTGCAGTATAACTGTGATATTTGCACCTTTCGGCCCAACACATTCGACTTCAGCTCGGAATTTTTTACTACCGGGTTACCTTCCCTATTCGATCCCCACTCGCTTGGCTGGACTGGAAGGTTTCTTTCCAATAGTACTGCAGGGATTTGGAGCAAGGTCTTGACAGCTCGTGGATCGCTGACTGAACTCAACATAGTTACTATAATATACAGCATATATATAAGAGTTCTTTAACGTGCGCGAGTGCACACGGGACCTCCTATTTTTCGCCGTTGTCTGAAATAGCTAGACATCGGTTCTCACTACCCAGGGGAGGATAACCCCACGAGGAAGACATTGATACAATTGTGAAAACCTCCAACCGCCTCTTGTGGGTTTTGAACCAAGGACCTTTCTTTCGACATCTTACCTCTATGCCACCCAACAAGAATGAAATTGCTGAATGCATGTCAATTATTCATCATTTAATCATGTATTGTCATAACACTTTAGACACCAGAAAGGATTTTCTAGAATTATAAAGGAAAACTATCGATCATTTGCAAAAAGGGCAGTCGGAAGTGACAGTGTGTTTAAATTATTTTTGACAACTCAATTGTAACACTATTGTCAATAATCATTGAAATAAAATATTTCATTTTAAAGTACACTTGAGAAAAATGCATTCGTTTTGATTATTTACGTGGTAGTTTACAAATATGTTGCAATATATATAAATATTGCGTTCGCTAGCTGTCACCTCTGGCAAAGTCTATAGTGACTAGGAACTGAATTTTGCGTGTTAGTCCGTTTTTCCCTGGCAGATGTGTGCACAGCGATTCCTCGCCGCACATGCAGATAACTGTGGTCTTCGAAGGTACTCATATTTTTTTTCCCGTCGATGAATAATTGATGTTTCAAGCCGGACCTCGCTGCTGAAACCAGGGGTGGTTGGCGTAGACAGACATCACAAATAAAAATCCCCACTTTTTAGCCGGGATTTGAACTCTCACAACCTCTGTCTCGAGACCGATGTTTTGCCTTCAGACCAACAAGTCCCTATATTGTAATATAGAATGATTTCTTCGGGCCACTCTTCGTTTCGAGGAATGTTTGTGTGATGAGATTAAGCAAGAGAAGATAAGCTATGTTTCGTTTATAAGGAGATGTGTGACGACTGTAGTCATCGTCCTTCATTTTGTTTCTTCTTCACCCGTTAAGTGGGCGTGAATGCGTTGTGTCGCTAGTTTGCAACAAGCCGTGAATCTGCGCCCTTCAGCCCTACACCTATTTTCAGATGGATAGATTTACTTGATTAACAATTTTGCTCTGCGCCCTTCAGCCCAAACACCCATGTTCAGATGGATAGATTTACTTGATTAACAATTTTGCTCTGCGCCCTTCAGCCCAAACACCCATGTTCAAATGGATAGATTTACTTGATTAACAATTTTGCTCTGCGCCCTTCAGCCCAAACACTCATGTTCAAATGGATAGATTTACTTTATTAACAATTTTGCTCGGGAAGCGGCCATTTTTCTTACGCTTCTTGAGTGCCAAAAACTGTCAAGTGTTCTTCACGTGCGCAGAATGTACACGGTATCTCCCGTTGTTCGTCCTTATCCGATATGGCTAGACATCATATCTCACTACTCAAAGATGGCAAAATGATCGGGGGAGAGAGTAATCAAAAGCACACATAAGCAACTATTTCGAAGAGAAAAACTCCAACCATCAGTGGCGATTGTCGAACAGAGACCGTGCTCAGAGAATCATTTCAGGGAAAGAGGTATGAGTACACCTGCGTGGAAGACAGCGCCAATGATAGCTATCTTTTTAGATAGCTGAGTTGACTTTGTGCTCTAGCGTTTGGTTTTCGTGGCAAGGGGCTGTGCCGAGGAGTACGGATTCGATCCTGTATAGGACCATCTATAATTCATTGTTTTTATTTTTCTGTTGATTATTTCTGATTTCCCCCCCCCCCCCGAGTGTTGTAAACATACCCCTTCCCCTGAAATGATTCGTTGACCTATCGCCTCGGAAGTTTCCCTCCAAAATAATTTTCATGTATTATTATTATTTGTCTTGTCTCCAAAATAATTTTCATGTATTATTATTATTTGTCTTGTCTCCAAAATAATATTCATGTATTATTATTATTTGTCTTGTCTCCAAAATAATATTCATGTATTATTATTATTTGTCTCCAAGCCTTGTTCAGAGTCTGGCGTCTTACCTCCTTACTACCCCCCCCCCCCCACACACACACTCCTTTTGTCGCACTTACTGTACCTCACAGCTTGTTTATATCAACGCTTGGCCATTCTTTGGCGATCGCTTCTAATCTTTTCTTCTCCCTTCCACTGGTCATTCGCGACGCTTTGACAAATGGCTCTCTACCGAGATGGATAATATGGCCACAATACACAGGAGCTTACATTTCTTCACAGTGGTCGTGGAGTCTGGGTATGGGCCTGTGATTCCTGCTTGAACCTGGTATAAACCTTCTCATCTGTAACATCGTCCAGTTAAGGATATGCATAATTTTTTTCAATGGCGTCTCATAGCTTGTATTTTTCTCAGTATTTTTCTCATATGTTACGTTTCAAGTCAGCGCTCACTGGGTTTAAACGCCTTGTCAGGTAAGCAATGAAACGACCGAGAGGCAGTTATATAGCTGTGTTTACGGCATCGAAGGCTTTTAATTCGTCCCAGCTCTGAATGTATAAAATACTGTGTTAATATCTTTACCTTTTTAGAAAGAACAGAATCGTTAAATTCGACAAAAAGTGACCCATGCGTGGGAGGTCGGACATCCTCCAGTCCGACCTCTGATCTTCTCAACTTACCATCTACAACTCCTTTATCTCCGCGCAAGGGGTCAGCATGCACTTGACCCAGTGTTTCTTAGAGGTCAAGGGTCAGGGTTATCGTCAGTCCAGTAGGGAAGACTATCGGAGTTTCTATAGCGAAAAGCAATAACTCAGTTCGCGACTTGAACCAGATCACCGCCAGCAGAGACAAATATAAGCTTATCAGCTCATTGACTTCGATAAGAATTGTAATTATGGTGTTTTTTAAATGGCTATATATGCTATAGACCAAACTATTATTATGGTATTTATCCAATTTATGGAATTTTCCTGGGTGGTTTCATAGAGCTGGGAAATTGAAGCTGCGTGTCCAGTAACCACGTGGTATGTAGATAAGGGAATTTTTTTCTTTGAATCTGTTGCTTCTTCGTGGTTTTAGTTACTCTCCCTGGTCGCTGGGATGTGGGATATGATACCTAGCCCTATCGAATAATGACGAAAACACAGGAGATCCAGTGTACAATCTGCGCACGTTGAAGAACACTTAATAGTTTTTGGCACTTCAAAAGCTTAGGAAAAATGGCCGCTTCCCAGGCAAAATTTTTAATCAAGTAAATCTACCCATGCTGATGGACGTTTTGGGTCCCTTTGACTCAGATTTGCAACCTGCCGGAAACTAGAGGATGAACGCTTAAAAAGAAGAGGAGGCAGAGTGAAGGATGATGGCTACAGTCACCACACATCTACTTACAAACGAAACTTAAGTTATCTCCTCCTGCAACTAAACACAACAATTCCCCGTAACGTAGAGTGGCCCGAAGATATTCATTCTATATTACAACATGAGGTCTGGTTGCTGTCGAGCAAGATTCTTTTTGCGCTTCTTTCTTGCTTCAAACTTTGTAGATTATCGCTGGCTGTGCAAAGTGTCAAATACTTGGGCACAATAATAACATCAGATGGAAGATGCACCACAGAAATAAAATAGCAGACCAAAACAGCATCTCAGAAAATGAAAAATATCTTATGCAACGAATCTATGTCAATAGAAGTGACAAAGAGAGTTCATCGGTGCTATATAGAGCCAAATCTGACCCATGGAAGCGAATCATGGACAGTAAACGAACAAATGAAAAGACGATTAGAGGCCACAGAGATTTCTCAGAAGAATCTTGAATGTTCCCTGGACAGCTAAAAAGACCAATGAGGACATTCTCAAAGACGCCAACACAAAAAGGGAACTCATAAGAAACATCAGAAAGAAGCAATCAACATTTTTGGGGCATATCATGAGAAGAGGAAAGTTGGAATTTTTTTTTACAACAGTCAAAAATCAAGGGAAAGAGAGATCGTGGAAGACAAATAGAGAAAATACTGGATAGCTTGATGTCATGGCATGGAAAACAGTCAACAATAAAACTGATAAGATGCACGGTAGATAGAAGATTGTGGAAGGACATGATCGCCTACGCCAACCGGCATGACACATGATGATGATGATGCTGGCTGAACCCGGAAGTCGTCAGTCGAAATTGAACCAGACCCCTTTTTCTCAGCAGGTCAGTTCACTAATCACAGAGGAGGCCCCGCCATTAGCTAAAGTTTTCGTATATTTTTTTCCTGCTTCCATTTATCAATTCTACCCGCGATGTTGTTGCTCATTATGTAGATCTAGATGTTGACAGATCGTTTTGACTGCACATTTGACAAACCTATAAGTCCTCAAATCCCTTCCTCATTATATCCATTAGCTTGTAGCTGCTGAACACAGACAACTATAGATTTACTTAGGCCTGCGGACTGAGAAAAAATTCCCAGAAAAACCCCAATTAGCGTGACGTTTTCAGCTTTGCGAGCATTGGCGGTTGTGGGTGATGTGACGCCAGCGATTTATAGCTCCTATAACTGAAACGTCACGATATTTGGCGGTTGTGGGTGATGTGACGCCAG
This sequence comes from Megaustenia siamemsis, assembly GCA_032433765.1. Classification (NCBI taxonomy): domain Eukaryota; kingdom Metazoa; phylum Mollusca; class Gastropoda; order Stylommatophora; family Ariophantidae; genus Megaustenia; species Megaustenia siamemsis. The sequence goes on along the minus strand of JAVIAB010000047.1, from coordinate 70,016,849 downwards.
CGGTTTATATCTCATATAACTGAAACGTCACGATATTTGGCGGTTGTGGGTGATGTGACGCCAGCGGTTTATAGCTCCTATAACTGAAACGTCACGCTATTTGGAGGGTTTTCCGGTTTTATTTTTGCCCGCGGGTCTCAGTAAATCTATAGTCGGCTGTGGGCTGACAACCCGGGCTACTCTAATCCTGTGCACTTACTTCATGATACAAGTAACATCCTTATTACTACTCAACGAATCCTATCAACCATGCAAACAGAGAAGTTTAACTAAACAGATGTACCAAGTAAATATTGGTCAAGAGATATACTACACCAACTGTAGGCTGCGTAGGATAGGGTTACAACGTCCGCCTCAAGGCAGGAAGGACCCAGGTTTAAACATCACAAGAAGCAGTGGTGATTTCTCACAAACAGGAAAAAATAATCCTTGATTTTTTTTATGCCGTAACCCTTCCCTAATCTCTTGGGAAGTGAGACCTGATGTATAACCCACTAGGATAAGGGCAATAAAAAGGAGGTCCAGTGTGAACTCGTGCACGTTAAAGAACCCTTAGCAGTTAAAATCGAAAAGAATTGGTTATAAATGTGGCTGCTGCTTGGGCAAATACTCAACAGAATCCTACCCACGCTGTAGATTTTAGGCCGTGCTACGGAGTTCGTGCACGTGGGCCAGGATTCTCTGCGGATATTCTCGAGGGTGATATCGAAGCACCTATGAATTCGTCATGTGTGCAAAGATGATGATGATCCAAACAATAACTATTATTAATAACATCAATCGTAATGACAACATTATATGCCGAAAGTGGAGAGATTAGAAGGTCATTAGAGCAACTGTTTAGCACTCACTTTAAAAGAAACCAAATCCAGCACAAACAGCTTGTTTAGCTGTGTACAAATCCGTACACAATTGTTGACATCTTCTCTAATCTGGTATCTACTTCCTCTTCAGGTGGGGGGGGGGGGGGGGGGCTTGGTTATCTATTTGGGAAATTCACCTGACTGGGCTTCCGACGTTCGGACAACATGTGTTCGATTCCCGCTGGAAGTATGAATTGTACTCGTGGTTAGAAAAAAAAAATACCCCACGGATCGACTTAGCCGCCAGCAGATTTGGGTACCAGGGTATTACTCTGGGAAGGTGAGAAATGCCGCCTCGTATCGTGAGTTTCGATGCTTGAAGCGACACTATCCAGAAGTCTTCTACCGATGCTTGAAGCGACACTATCCAGATGTCTCCTACCGATGCTTGAAGCGACACTATCCAGAAGTCTCCTATCAATGCTTGAAGCGACACTATCCAGAAGTCTCTTATCAATCTTGAAACGACACTATCCAGATGTCTCCTACCGATGCTTGAAGCGACACTATCCAGAAGTCTCTTATCAATCTTGAAGTGACACTATCCAGAAGTCTCTTATCAATCTTGAAGCGACACTATCCAGAAGTCTCTTATCAATCTTGAAGTGACACTATCCAGATGTCTCCTACCGATGCTTGAAACGACACTATCCAGAAGTCTCTTATCAATCTTGAAGTGACACTATCCAGATGTCTCCTACCGATGCTTGAAGCGATACTATCCAGAAGTCTCCTATCAATGCTTGGAGCGACACTATTCAGAAGTCTCCTATCAATGCTTGAAGCGACACTATCCAGATGTCTCCTACCGATGCTTGAAGCGACACTATCCTGAAGTCTCCTATCAATGCTTGAAGCGACGCTATCCAGATGTCTCCTATCGATGCTTGAAGCGACACTTTCCTGAAGTCTCATATCAATGCTTGAAGCGACACTATCCAGAAGTCTCCTATCAATGCTTGAAGCGACACTATCCAGAAGTCTCTTATCAATCTTGAAACGACACTATCCAGATGTCTCCTATCGATGCTTGAAGCGACACTATCCAGAAGTCTCTTATCAATCTTGAAGTGACACTATCCAGAAGTCTCTTATCAATCTTGAAGCGACACTATCCAGAAGTCTCTTATCAATCTTGAAGTGACACTATCCAGATGTCTCCTACCGATGCTTGAAGCGATACTATCCAGAAGTCTCCTATCAATGCTTGGAGCGACACTATCCAGAAGTCTCCTATCAATGCTTGAAGCGACACTATCCAGATGTCTCCTACCGATGCTTGAAGCGACACTATCCTGAAGTCTCCTATCAATGCTTGAAGCGACACTATCCAGATGTCTCCTATCGATGCTTGAAGCGACACTATCCAGATGTCTCCTATCGATGCTTGAAGCGACACTATCCAGAAGTCTCCTATCAATGCTTGAAGCGACACTATCCAGAAGTCTCCTATCGATGCTTGAAGCGACACTATCCAGAAGTCTCCTATCAATGCTTGAAGCGACACTATCCAGAAGTCTCCTATCAATGCTTGGAGCGACACTATCCAGAAGTCTCCTATCGATGCTTGAAGCGACACTATCCTGAAGTCTCCTATCAATGCTTGGAGCGACACTATCCAGAAGTCTCCTATCAATGCTTGAAGCGACACTATTCAGAAGTCTCCTATCAATGCTTGAAGCGACACTATCCAGAAGTCTCCTATCGATGCTTGAAGCGACACTATCCTGAAGTCTCCTATCAATGCTTGAAGCGACACTATCCAGAAGTCTCCTATCGATGCTTGAAGCGACACTATCCAGAAGTCTCCTATCGATGCTTGAAGCGACACTATCCAGAAGTCTCCTAACACTTCTGGATAGGCGGCCGAGCACATATGAGTGAAACCTCATATGCTAAGACGCCAATTCAAGTCTCGTACTTTACCTTTACCCCTATCTCAGTAGTACAATAAACTTACTCTCTTGGAGGTATCATGAAATGAACACTCTTATCCATAAAAAAGTACACAAAGCAAAAAGCTCATACATAGGTCAGAAACCAATCAACCAGTCATTCTTAGACACACTTACCACGAAATGCTACTATTTATTTAATAATTACATTTAGAAGATATTCACTTTTATTCAATAATAACTACAACAAGAGTGAGGTGCAGAATTGCCCAGGATAAAGCAGCTTTCCAAAAAATTATTAAGATACTACGCAATCCATTTTGACAATAGAAACATGAAAAAGAGTTCTTAAATGTTATGTAGAGCCAGTCTTAACATATGGATGTGAATCATGGATAATAGGACAGCAGACAAGAAAATCACTGGAGCCTGTAGAAATGTAGTTTTGCAGAAGAATGTTGAGAATACCATGAACAGCTAAGAAGAGTAATGAAAATGTTCTGAAAGAGGTCAAAGGAAAAAGAGAGCTAATTTCCAATATTAGGAAGAATCAATCAACTTTTTTGTGGCCATGTAATGAGAAGAGAACAACTGGAATATATTGTAACAACTGGAAAAATTGAGGGACGAAGAGATAGAGGGAAGCAACGAAAAAACATACCAGACAGCTTAAGAGAATGGCTTGGCGGAAGGTCAACAACAGAAATGATAAATAATTGTCGAGATCGAAAGTTGTGGAGAGACATGATCACCTGTGCCAGCAGGCCCGGTACTTGATGATGGTGATGAACTACAACAAATCCAAACAAGTCTTCTTCTTATCCATCCATCTATCAATCCATCCATCCATCCATCCATCCATCCATCCATCCATCCATCCATCCATCCATCCATCCATCCATCGGATTCATCCTCCCACCCATCTATTCTACCATTCGATACGTCATCACTTCCTCCCTTCCATCCATCACCTTTCCCTTCCTTCCTCCCTCCCTCTCTTTCTATATATAACTCTCCCACATATATGCTGTTACATAAAAAACATATGCTAACTTTACTATGTGTCGTTAGACACAAACACATATAAATAGACTCTCTCTTTAAGATCAAATATCCAGTTTCCCAAACCAGTTGAAGACATTTACTATACCCCATCTCTCCCCCTCATTCTCCCAATCCCCGCAAACGAGGCCATCAATAAAGCCTGTCGACAAGGCACTTGATGCTAAGTCTCACAAAACATTTATTCAAACACAGGTCGGGTGATGCTGTGTACAGAACGCCGGCTAGTTGTATCAATAGACTCACGCAGCTCTCCTTTCATGACTGCAGAAATGGGAAAATCTAGACCGCACGATACGGTGTTTAACACTAGGCTTACTGTTCCCATTCTTCTCCTCAAAAGTCCGTTCCTTCAAGCCAAGTCTAAGGTCTGATAACTTCAGTGTGGTATCTCTACACCGGCAACCCGAGGTGTGAGAACGGACAGGAAGAGTCTGTTGACCACCTGAGAAGATATGTGACTTAATACTTTGAACTTTCTTGTTATTTTTCTCTGTATTGATTCGACAGCGGTCGTAGTCGACCCCCAGGGGCGTGTAAATCGGTGGCTTTTGCTGTGGGAATCACGCAGGTTTAAAATACATTTTTTTTTCTTAGGAAAACACGTTTGTGAAAAATAAACCAGGCAAAAATGAAGTTATAGCATCTATGGGACGTAGAGTAGAATATGTATAAAATTGTGCTGATGCTTAATTGATCATAGTTGAGATTACTTAACAATCGTTGAGATTACTTAACAATCATAGTTCAATTTAATAGTAACCTCCGTCAGTCATAGTTGACTATGGATTTTAGTCTCTAGGAAATGTTATTTTTGTTATCTTTTCTTTCCCGTGTATTCTCTTTCTGGATGAATCTGTCTGCTTCTTGCTTGAGCTGGATCTATAGAGTGTGTTTCCAAATTGTTCGGTCTGCAGCTCTCTTCCCAGGCTGCAGGGTTTATGTTTCAGAGTCGTATTACATAAATCGGAGTTTTCATAGTTCAGATTATTTAATAATCTTAGTTTGGATTATTTAACTGTCATAGGTGAGATTGGAAGCCGCGATAGCTCAGTGGTTAGTGAACTGTACTACAAAGGACAAGAGGTAGGGTTCGATCCTAACCGACGGCTTCCGGTTCACCCAGCCTTTAAAGGGTTCCGGATTTTTTCGGGGAAATTAAAGCGGCACGGGCGTAATACCGACCACATTACCCCAAAAATCATGTGCCGAAGGTCTGTAAAATTTATGGTCACACCATATTCCCTATACGCCAATTGGCGTGACGGTGGTACTTTTTTTTTAATAGGTGAGATTACTTAACTGTCATAGTTGAGATTACTTAACAGCTATAGTTGAGATTGCATCAAAGAAGATTATTTGATGAAGATTGTGGTTCTGCACAATAATATTGATAATATCGATTACAACCAAAAGGAGGCAGGACAAAATTACAAACTTAAATTATGATAAAGAACCAGTCAAATACTAGTGGACAAAGAAGTATGCAAAGACAATGGCGCTGGAAAGGACACACAATGCTGAGACCGCAAGTGAGAGTGTTAACGAACAGGCCCTTTTGGAATCTCCAAGGGAAGAGACAACCAGATAAGCCAAAATATATTTGGAGAAATCAGGTGTAAGCAAAGAAGAAAATCGATGAGAAAGACATGAACGGATTTAAAAATAATGGCAAGAAACAGAACGGTTTGGAAATTATTTATTGAAGACTTCTGACCCACATGGAGTTGAAAGGAAAAAAGAAGAAGAAAGAGTTCAGTGCAGGCATTGGTGAATACATTTGAAAAAATGTATTTACTTATTTTTCCATTCTCTAATTCTTCCCAAATCTTTCTCTAATTTCTACACATTCGTTTATTTAAATGTGAACATTAGTTTCACTCTTCGAGTACAAATATTATAGTTTTAATGTTTTGAAGGGAGCGGAATTAATCAAATATATAAAGAAGTGGAAGCCAAAGATGGGATTTTCCACCTTCAGGCCGGTGTTACGGCTTTAAACACTAACTTAAAATCAGCGTTCCTGACGATTCAAAAGTGTAATGTTATATGTACTCAATAACAATATTTTCGTGCTCTGATTTCTCTATGTGTTAATCTATACTGAGACAAGCTTTAATGCAGAACACACATTTGACAGAATGTTTGAGCCTGATTATATTAGGACTTCACAACTTCAAATCAGATTACTCTGATCGAAGCAACCAAGTAGTCTCTGATTGAGAAGCCCAGTCGCTATTTAACGAGCCATGACACCAAACCGTTGTACCTGGATGAAGGAGTCAGTGACTCATAGTTGATCGCTTGAATTAGAACTTCGGTAACATCTGATGAAGATTATATTCAAAATCATTGTTGTGTTTCTGTCAACAGAGATTTATCATCATCATCATTATCAAGTACCGTGCCTACTGGCGTAGGTAATCATGTCTCTCCACAACTTTCGATCTCGACATTTATTAATCTTTTCTGTTGTTGACCTTCTGCCAAGCCATACTATTAAGCTGTCTGTTATTTTTTCTCTTCGTTTCCCTTTATCTCTTCGTCTCTCAATTTTCCCAACTGTTACAATATATTCCAGCTGTTCCCTTCTCATTACATGACTAAAAAATGATGATTGTTTTTTTTCTCCCTAATATTGAATATCAGCTCTCTTTTTGCTTTGACCTCTTTCATAACGTTTTCATTACTCTTCTTAGCTGTCCTTAATTTTCTCAATACTCTCCTGTAAAACCACATTTGTACAGCCTTCAGTAATCTTCTTGTCTGTTGTCATATTGTACGTGATTCATGTCCATATGTTAAGACTGGCTGTACATAACATTTAAGAACTCTTTTTCTTGTCTCTAATGTCAAAGATGGATCGCATACTATCTTCCTAATTTTTTTAGAACGCTGTTTTTGCCTGAGCCATTCTGCATCTCACCTCTTTTGTACATCTTCCGTCTGAGGTTAACAAAGTTCCCAAATATTTGAATTCATTTACCTGTTTTAATATTGTCCCACTTGTCTTTATTTTGCACTGAGGTGATGTCTTTTTCTTTGTTGTTACTATTACCTCTGTCTTTTTGCTATTAAGGCTTAGTCCTTTATTTTTGCTTTCCTTCACTATAATGTCCAACATTTCTTGTAAATGATTTTCACTCTTAGCGATTAAGACTGTATCATCAGCATTTCTTAATTATTATATTTATATTATGACCTCCAATTGTTATTCCAGGCATGTCCCTTACGGATCTTAAAATAATCTCACTATATATTCAATAAATCAGCACACAACCTTGCCTAACAACCTGTTTACAGAAATTAAACAGTAACGGAGAGTAAACAGAGATGCATCATCATCAAGTACCAGGCCCACTGGCGTAGTTGATCATGTCTCTCCACAACTTTCGATCTCGGCAGCTATTTATCATTTCTGTTGTTGACCTTCTGTCAAGCCATTCTCTTAAGCTGTCTGTTATTTTTTCTCTTTACTTCTCTCTATCTCTTCGTCCCTCAATTTTTCCAGTTGTTACAATATATTCCAGTTGTTCTCTTCTCATTACATGGCCAAAAAATGATGATTGTTTCTTCCTAATATTGGAAATTAGCTCTCTTTTTGCTTTGATCTCTCTCAGAACATCTTCATTACTCTTCTTAGCTGTCCATGGTACTCTCAACATTCTTCTGTAAAACCACATTTCTACAGACTCCAGTGATTTTCTGGTCTGTTGTCCTATTGTCCATGATTCGCATCCATATGTTAAGACTGGCTCTAAATAACATTTAAGAACTATTTTTCTTGTTTCTATTGTCAAAAATGGATTGCATAGTATCTTCCTCATTTTTTGGAAAGCTGCTTTTGCCTGAGCCATTCTGCATCTCACCTCATTTGTACATCTTCCGTCTGAGGTTAACAAAGTTCCCAAATATTAAAATTCATTTACCTGTTTTAATATTGTTCCACTTGTCTTTATTTTGCACTGAGGTGATGTCTTTTTCTTTGTTATTACCATTACCTCTGTCTTTTTGCTATTAAGGCCGAGTCCTTTATTTTTGCTTTCTTTCACTATAGTGTCCAACATTTCTTGTAACTCATTTTCACTCTTAGCGATTAAGACTGTATCATCAGCATACCTTAGATTATTTATATTATAACCTCCAATTGTTATTCCAGGCATGTCCCTTACGGATCTTAAAATAATCTCACTACAAATATTAAACAAATCTGGTGACAGCACACAACCTTGTCTAACACCCTGTTTTATTTGTTGAAACATTCCCAATTGGTTTCCAGTTCTTATGACCGCTGTTTGTTGCCAGTACATGTTCTTTATTATTCTTAGATCTTTGCTGTCTACGTTTATGCTTTCTAAAATTTTGATTATTTCTTGGTGCTTTACTTTGTCAAATGCCTTGGTGTAATCTATGAAACATAGGTATTGATCTGTTTTCACCTCTATGGCTCTTTCTACTAAAGATCTTATGATATAAATGGCATTGCTTGTTCCTTTATCTCTAACAAAACCACACTGTTCATCGCTAATTTCCGGACTGAATTTGTTTCGCACTCTTCGCATGATGATTCTTAGTAATATCTTAGTGATGTGACTCATAAGGCTTTTTGTGCGATGATCATCGCATTCAATCCCACCCGATTTCTTTGGTAGAGCTATGAATATTGATTTGAGCAGGTCGTCTGGTGTATATCCGCTGTTGTAGATATCACTCAATATTTTTATTATTCATATTCCAAAATCACCCATGGCTTCAATCTCTTCTTTAGTTATATTATCTGGTCCAGTAGCTTTTCTTGCTTTCATATTGCGCAAGGCAACTTCCACTTCTTCTCTGAGTATTTCTGGTCCTTCTCCATTATCCTTTATATTTACTTCCGTTCGTTCATCATTATAAAGAAACAGAGATTAAGTGCATTTAAAAGAAATATTTATTCCCGTGTTTTGTCCACTGTTCCATCTAAAGGCCTACCGAGAGCCCCAACGTCTCGGGCTGGGTCGTCAAAAGGTAAGACGTCGACCTCTGTATAGAAAGGCTCGGCTTCAAATCTAACCACAGGTGGTGGACATTTTTTTTTTTTCAAATTATAACCTGTGGTTTACTCGTGAGCTTACTATCCACTGGTCTTTGGGTAGTGAGATCCGATGTCTAGCCCTCTCTGTGTAATGAGATCCGATGTCTAGCCCTCTCTGTGTAATGAGATCCGATGTCTAGCCCTCTCTGGGTAGTGAGATCCGATGTCTAGCCCTCTCTGTGTAATGAGATCCGATGTCTAGCCCTCTCTGTGTAATGAGATCCGATGTCTAGCCCTCTCTGGGTAGTGAAATCAGATGCCTAGCATTCTCTGGATAGTGAGATCCGATGTCTAGCCCTCTCTGGGTAGTGAGATCCGATGTCTAGCCCTCTCTGTGTAATGAGATCCGATGTCTAGCCCTCTCTGTGTAATGAGATCCGATGTCTAGTCCTCTCTGTGTAATGAGATCCGATGTCTAGCCCTCTCTGTGTAATGAGATCCGATGTCTAGCCCTCTCTGTGTAATGAGATCCGATGTCTAGCCCTCTCTGGGTAGTGAAATCAGATGCCTAGCATTCTCTGGATAGTGAGATCCGATGTCTAGTCCTCTCTGAGTAGTGAATCAGATGCCTAGCCCTCTCTGGATAGTGAGATCCGATGCCTAGCCCTCTCTGGGTAGTGAAATCAGATGCCTAGCCCTCTCTGGGTAGTGAAATCAGATGCCTAGCCCTCTCTGGGTAGTGAAATCAGATGCCTAGCCTCTCTGGGTAGTGAAATCAGATGCCTAGCCCTCTCTGGGTAGTGAGATCCGATGCCTAGCCCTCTCTGGGTAGTGAGATTCGATGTCTAGCCCTCTCTGGGTAGTGAAATCAGATGCCTAGCCCTCTCTGGATAGTGAGATCCGATGCCTAGTCCTCTCTGGATAATGAGATCCGATGTCTAGCCCTCTCTGGGTAGTGAAATCCGATATCTAGTCCTCTCTGGATAGTGAGATCCGATGCCTAGTCCTCTCTGGATAATGAGATACGATGTCTAGCCCTCTCTGGGTAGTGAAATCAAATGCCTAGCCCTCTCTGGATAGTGAGATCCAATGCCTAGCCCTCTCTGGGTAGTGAAATCCGACGCCGAGCCCTCTCTGGGTAGTGAGATCCGAGGACTAGCCCTCTCTGGGTAGTGAGATCCGAGAACTAGCCCTCTCTGGGTAGTGAAATCCGATATCTAGTCCTCTCTGGGTAGTGAAATCCGACGCCGAGCCCTCTCTGGGTAGTGAGATCCGAGGACTAGCCCTCTCTGGGTAGTGAAATCCGATATCTAGTCCTCTCTGGGTAGTGAGATCCAATGTCTAACCCTCTCTGTGTAATGAGATCCAATGTCTAACCCTCTCTGTGTAATGAGATCCGATGTCTAACCCTCTCTGTGTAATGAGATCCGATGTCTAGCCATCTCTGTGTAATGAGATCCGATGTCTAGGCCTCTCTGGGTAGTGAAATCAGATGCCAAGCCCTCTCTGGATAGTGAGATCCGATGCCTAGTCCTCTCTGAATAATGAGATCCGATGTCTAGCCCTCTCTGGGTAGTGAAATCCGATATCTAGTCCTCTCTGGGTAGTGAGATCCGATGTCTAACCCTCTCTGTGTAATGAGATCCGATGTCTAGCCCTCTCTGGATAGTGAGATCCGATGCCTAGTCCTCTCTGAATAATGAGATCCGATGTCTAGCCCTCTCTGGGTAGTGAAATCCGATATCTAGTCCTCTCTGGGTAGTGAGATCCGATGTCTAACCCTCTCTGTGTAATGAGATCCGATGTCTAGCCCTCTCTGGGTAGTGAAATCCGATAGCTATCCCTCTCTGGGCAATGATATCCAAGGCCTAGCCCTCTCTGGGTAGTGAAATCCGATATCTAACCCTCTCTGGGCAGTGATATCAGAGGCCTAGCCCTATCTGGGTAATGAAATCCGATATCTAGCCCTCTCTGGGCAGTGATATCCAAGGCCTAGCCCTCTCTGGGTAGTGAAATCCGATATCTAGCCCTTTCTGGGTAGTGAACAACGATATCTAGATCTCTCTGGACAGTGATATCCGATGCCTAGCCCTATCTGGGTAGTGAAATCCGATGTCTAGCCCTCTCGGAAAACGACATACTGGAGGTTCCGCGTGTAATCACGCACGTTTATGAACTAGTTCCTGTCAAAAGTCGAAAAGAGTTAAACAAAAATGGACACTGCCTGGGCAAAAACTGTTAAGAAAATCTACTCGTGTCAATGATTGATGTGTCGGGTCTAAAGGCGCAAATATAACGACTGTGCGTAAAACTAGCGACACATCGCATCCATGCCCACCTAAGGTTATTTTCTGTTGTCTCTCACCTCGGTAAAACGCTAACCATATTATTCTAATATCTTTGTTTTTTAATGTGAACAAACTAGTCATTTTATCCAAGCAAGTTGGGACCGAAGATGGAAAGCAATCCCGGTGCCAAAAATTGCCTGCTAAAGTCAGATGTATTGGACCAAAGTAGCCGATACCACATGAGCTTATCATAACCAAGACGACAGTTTAACGTCAGTTCGAGAGTTGACGCTGAGAATGATAGCCAGTGCGATTTCATATATAGAAGAAGTATAAGACGAAATTGTGTTATAGAATTATGTTATAGCAGTTACCGAGTCTCCCCTTTTAAAAATAGAAAACAAAAACAGTTACACATTTTTTTTTTAAGGTAAAAGGAGGAAGGGTATAAGATAGTTCTAGCTTTACTGAGTGAGATTTCACGCGACAAATAGCCACACTTTATATGAAAATTAAATTTACACATATATTGTTTATAGTGTATTTTTTTAAAAATTATAATAATTTTTTTTTCTGCATAATTATTTCGTTCCCACCTTATTGTCCAAGTCGCAATCTTTAAGAAATCTAATCTACCCAAATCTAATCAGTTTTACGCCATTCTCTATAGCTTACAGTTTGATCTTGTTCTCTATAGCTCTACCATTTTACGACATTCTCTATAGCCCTACAATTTTACGACATTCTCTATAGCCCTACAGTTTGACGAAATTCTCTATAGCCCTACAATTTTACGACATTCTCTATAGCCCTACAATTTTACGACATTCTCTATAGCCCTACAATTTTACGACATTCTCTATAGCCCTACAATTTTACGAAATTCTCTATATCCCTACAGTTTAACGAAATTCTCTATAGCCCTACAATTTTACGACATTCGCTATAACCCTACAACTTTACGCCATTCACTAGCGCCTTACAATTTTATGGCATTCTATATAGCTCTACAATTTTACGACATACTCTTTAACCCTACAATTGTACGACATTCTCTATAGCTGTACAGTTTAACGCCATTCTCTATAGCCGTATAGTTTTACCTCATTCTCTATAGCCCTACAATTATACGACATTCTATATAGCCCTACAATTTTACGACATTCTTTGTAGCCCTACAGTTTGACGCCATTTTATATAGCTCTACAGTTTTACGCCATTCTCTATAGCTGTATGGTTTTACCTCATTCTCTATATCCCTACAGTTTTACCCCATTCTCTATAGCTCTATAGTTTTACCTCATTCTCTATAGCTCTACAGTTTTGCGTCATTCTCTATAGCCCTACAGTTTGACGTCATTCACTATAGCTCTATAGTTTTACCTCATTCTCTATAGCCCTACAGTTTGACGTCATTCTCTATAGCTCTACAGTTTTGCGTCATTCTCTATAGCTCTATGGTTTTACCTCATTCTCTATAGCTCTATAGGTTTACCTCATTCTCTATAGCCCTACAGTTTGACGTCATTCTCTATAGCTCTATAGTTTTACCTCATTCTCTATAGCCCTACAGTTTGACGTCATTCTCTATAGCCCTACAGTTTTACCTCATTCTCTATTGCTCTATAGTTTGACGCCATTCTCTATAGCTCTACAGTTTTGCGTCATTCTCTATAGCCCTACAGTTTTACCTCATTCTCTATAGCCCTACAGTTTGACGTCATTCTCTATAACCCTATAGTTTTACCTCATTCTCTATAGCCCTACAGTTTGACGTCATTCTCTATAGCCCTACAGTTTGACGTCATTCTCTATAGCCCTATAGTTTTACCTCATTCTCTATAGCCCTACAGTTTGACGTCATTCTCTATAGCCCTACAGTTTTACCTCATTCTCTATTGCTCTATAGTTTGACGCCATTCTCTATAGCTCTACAGTTTTGCGTCATCCTCTATAGCCCCACAGTTTGACGCCATTCTCTATTGCTCTACAGTTTGACGCCATTCTCTATAGCTCTACAGTTTTGCGTCATTCTCTATAGCCCTACAGTTTTACCTCATCCTCTATAGCCCCACAGTTTGACGCCATTCTCTACAGCCCTACAGTTTTACCCCATTCTCTATAGCCCTACAATATTTTTCCTTTCAGCTGCTGTGTTTGTTAACATGCCCCCTAAAAACCTAGTTTGCCTTGTTTGAATTCTATTTAGTAGTTTTCTTTCCATTTTTAGTTATTTAAAGACTTCATCGTTTGTTTTCTTTTCTTTCCATCCATTTCTTCCTATTCTTCTATAAATCCACATTTCAAAGGCTTCAATTTTCTATTCCGTTTTGTTATCGAATGTCCATGTTTCTGCACCATAGAGGAATGTTGAGAAGATATAACATTTTGTTAATCTGAGTTGTAGCCAGCTCTGAACTGTCTCCAGATCTAGTCCTTCAACTTTGATATCCACTTGTAGGTTTTCAGTATTTTCTTTGTTTATGATCATAGCTTTAGTCTTTTTATTTCATATGTAATCCATATTTTTTTTTGCTTATCATGTTTATTTAATTAAATAATTGTTGTAGATCTTTAGGATTTTCTGCTATAATACGGTATCATCAGAATAGGTTTTTGATTATAATTCCATTAATGTTTAGGCCTGGCATCTCTGTGATGTTTTTAAATATTTGCTCAGTTTTTTAATGCATCATCATCATGTACCATATCGGCTGACGTAGGCGATCATGTCCTTCCACAATCTCCTATCTACAGTGCATCGTATCAGATCTGTTGTAGACTGCTTTCCATGCCATGACACCAAGCTATCCAGTATTTTCTCTCATTGTCGTCCGCGATTCCTCTTTCCTTTTATTTTGGCAGTTGTAACCAAGTATTCCAACTTTCCTTTTCTCATTATCTTCTTCCTCTTCTTCTTCTACTTCTCTTCTTTCCTTCTTTATCTGCCTTTCAACATCGAGGGGAGATATAATTTGCGTTCTTTTGCTCTTCTGTTCGCCTCTGCTGCTGTTATGTTTCCTAGTGCTTCTAATATTCCATCGACCCATCTTTTTCGTGGTCGACCCTTGGGTCTGGTCACAACGTTTGTTGAAGGCTCGTTGTGTTGTGTTTTGTTATTTCTGCCTTGTCACGTGGTCAAACCATTTTATCTGTTGTTTCCTTATATATTCTATGGCGGGGGCTATTCCTAGCTTTTTCTCAGTTCTTCATTTCTGATCTCATCTCTCAGACTGATTCCTGTCATTCGTCCAACACATTTCATCTCTAGAGGTTATTTTACTTATTGTTCTTGCATCTAGTGTCCAGGTCTGGCATTGGTAGCACAACGTTGGGCTGAAGATTGTATTGTACAGTGCTCGTTTTGCCTCCTTATCTCCTTGTTGGACAATAGTGGTGATAACTGTCCGATGATTTGACAAGCTTTGTTGCATCTTGATTCTATCTCTGCTGTTTGAGAATTGTCGTTTGTCATTAGGCTTCCTAGGTATTTGAATTCCTCTACTTGTTTTAGTTGTCTGCCTTCTATAGTTATGTTGATGTTCTGTTTATTTTGGCGTCATTCATGACTTCTGTTTTGTTGATGTTGATTTTCATGTTGTATTTTGTGCCTGAGATGTTGAGTTTGTTTAAGTGTTCTTGTAGGTCTTCTATTGTTTCATGTATTAGTGCATGATCGTCTGCAAATAAAAGCTCGTTGATCTCCTCTGTCTCTGATGGGTTGGTTAGCTTGCATATATGGTCCATGTATGTAATAAACAGTAGAGGGATAGTACGCACCCCTGTCTTACACCTGATCTAACTTCGAAGTGGTCTGTGTAGCCTGCTGCTGTTCTGACCCTGCAGCTGCTGTTGACGTAGAGACTTTTAATAAGGTTGGTTAGATGTTGGCTTACTCCGTATGTTGTTAGTATCTCCCACAGTTGTTCTCTGTTTACTCTGTCGAATGCTTTTTCCTGGTCAATGAAGGCTATATATAAGTTTTGATTGTGTTCTGTAGTTTTTTCTGCAAGCTGTTTTAATGTGAATAGTGCGTCGGTACATCCTCTGTTTTTTTCGGAACCCCTTCTCATGATGTGCCCGAAAAATGTTGATTGTTTCTTTCTGATGTTTTTTTATGAGCTGCCTTTTTGTGTTGGCTTCTTTGAGAACTTCCTCATTGGTCTTTTTAGCTGTCCAGGGAACTTTCAACATTCTTCTGAGAAATCCCATCTCTGTGGCCTCTAATCGTCTTTTCATTTGTTTTCTACTGTCCATGATTCGCTTCCATAGATCAGAATTGGTTCTATATAGCACCGATGAACTCTATTTTTCATTTCTAATGACATAGATTTGTTGCATAATATATTTTTCATTTTATGAAATGATATTTTGGCCTGAGCTATTCTACTTTTTATTTCCGTGGTGCATCTTCCATCCGATGTTATTATTGTGCCAAAGTATTTGACGCGTTTCACTTGTTTCAAATTTCTCCTGTTTATTTTTATGCTGCATGCTGGTGATGATTTTTTCTTCGATATGACCATTAGTTCTGTTTTCCTACTATTCAGACTGAGACCTTTCTTTATGCTTTCTTTTACTATAATGTCTGTCATTTCTTGTAGTTTATTCTCTGTCTCTAGTATTAAGACTGTGTCATCCGCATATCGCAAATTATTTATGTTATGACCGATGACTTCAATTCCTTTTGTGTCTACTATTGATCTCATAATATGTTCGCTGTAGAGTGAAAACAAATCCGGCGATAGAACACAGCCTTGTCTGACTCCTTGTTTTAAAGTTGAAATTGTCCTGTTTGATTGTTAATTCGTATTGCTGCTGTTTGTTGCCAGTACATGTTTTTTTTAATGATTCGCAGATCCTTGCCATCAATGTTTAATTTCTCCAGCATATTGATTATTTCCACATGCTTTAGTTTGTCAAAGGCTTTCGTGTAGTCTATAAAGCACATATATAGATCTTTCTATCAATGTTCTTAAGCTGTATATTGCATTATTGGTGCCCTTTCCTTCCACAAATCCACATTGTTCCTTACTTATTTCTGGTTTTATTTGTTTCTTATGCGTCTCATGATGATTCTTAGTAATATTTTCGTCATATGGTTCATGAGACTAATAGTGCGATGGTCTTCACAATCAGTGGCGCCTGACTTCTTCGGTATGGCTACAAAGATAGGTTTTAGTAGATCTTCGGGTATGTGTCCAGTGTTATATATGTCATTGAGTAGTTTTGTTATGACTTGTGCTTCCAGCTCTCCTAATTAACTCTGGTCTTTCATCATCATAGAGATGACTGATATATTCTGTCCATCTTTCCATTGTCTTCTCCTGTTCCATTATTATATTTCCTTCCTTTGATTTAACACATCCTGAAACTTTGACTTCTTTTCTTCCTGTTAATTCATTTAACTGATTGTGCATAAATTTTGAGTCTTTCTTTTGTTGTTTTCAATTTCTTGACATTTCTGTTTTAACTATCCTTCCTTTGCTTCTTTGCATTTGTTCTGGATCTCTTTGTGCAATATTGTGTATGCCCGTTCTTCTTTCTTATGTTTTCTTCTTTCATCCATTAGTTGTAATATTTCTTCTGTCATCCATTTCTTTTTGTTGATTCTTTTGGTCACTGTATAACTTTTTTGATGTTTGTTGAATCGATTGTTTGAGCATTTCCCACTGCTCCTCGATGTCCTGTATTTTCTCAGTAGCATTATATCTATTTTGTACTATCGTGCCATTCTTATCACTCATCTGTTTATCTACTCTAAGTGTGTCTAGTTCTAATTTTATATTTCTTGGGGATTTCTGTGCTTTCCGCAGTTTTATTCTTATCTTTCCAACTACTGGTACATGGTCACTATTGCAATCTGCTCCTGGTCTTGTTTTAATAGATGTTAGCCCATTCCTGAATCTTCTCTGTACCAGTATAAAATCAATTTGATTGTGTAATTTTTTGTCTGGGCTTTGCCATGTCCATAGTCGCCTAGAGTGTTGTTTGAACCAGGTGTTACCTATAATCATTTCATGTGTCTTTGCCCAATCTATCAATCTATCCCCTCTATCATTCGTCTCTCCAAGGCCATGCCTCACCCCCCAGTCACATTTTGCACTTTAGCTGTTCTTACCTTTGCATTGAAATCCCCTAATATAATAGTTATTTCTTGGGATTTACACTGTTTCATGGTCATCTCTAGCTCATTGTAAAAAGTGTCAATGTCTTCTTCTTCGCTATTACTTGTTGGTGCATAAGCTTGAATTATGTTGATATCCATTGGTCTACCTCTTAATTTTACTAGCAGAATTCTATCTGATACTGGCCAAAATCCTTTCACTGTTTTTCTTCTTTCTCTATCTAACATGATGCCTACTCCTCTTTCGTGTATGGCTCCCCCAGAGTAAATTACATTTTCGCTGTTGCGTTGTAATAATCCTGCTCCTGTCCATCTCATTTCACATAGTCCCAAGATGTTCAATTTCATTCTCTTCATTTCTTGACTGGTGTTTTCTATTTTACCAACCTGGAATGCTGATCTAATGTTCCAAGTTCCTATTGCTAGTGTCTCTTTATTTTGTATCTTGCATACAGTAGCTTGATGACGATCGGGTGTCACCTGTAGCACATGACACTCCCTACAGGACGAGGTGGCTGTGGAGTTAGCTGTAGATATAAAGTTGCGACTTGTCATGATTAGTCTAGGCAATATAAGAAGGTAGTTTGCCATTCCTTTCCTTCTTGGCGGTGACTGTACTAGTCGGAGATCGCAGCCATTGTCTCTTTTTAATGCATATAAAGTTATTAAAAAAAAAAAATTTTTAGAGAAAGAACTGCAGTTCTTTCTCTAAAAAATACGTTTGCTTGTTATTAATTTGTTATTTATAAATTCGCAGCGTCTAATATTTGTTGATAATAAAATACAGTTATTATATATATTTAATAATTTTATACAATGTCCATACTGTGTTCTTATCGCTAAAAGTATTAGTATTATGTTCATATATCCAGTGACAATTCATTAATCCAATCATTCGTTGATTTAATAATAAAACTCCGCCTTCAACAAAGCTAGCGAATGAAAATGTTAGTCCCTCCCTTCCCTCGTTTTATTGACAGCATCTAGCAATCAGCTGATTTCTGGTAAGAGCATGGTCTTGCCATTCATGCGAGCTGAGGAATGTGACCTGGGCCATTCTAGGGGAGGTCGCCGAGGAAAAACGTGAATGAAGTTAGCCACCCTACCTCTGATGTCTTTTTTTTCACCCCTCTCTTGCTAAATATATTTCTGAAACCTGGTTCTTATTTTTATCCTACATCCCCTCTCCATCCTAACCCCGCGGTGGCTGAGTTGGAAGGCAGTGTTTTAAATGGCAACGACAATTTTTGCCTTCACTTTATTAAGAGCCTACCGTACATAATGTAATAAACAGTTCTTCTACAACTACAAAAACAGATGCTTCGTTTTTGTCATGTCATGCAATATCATCATGTGCGACGTCTTGTGAAGGTTACAGTAAATTTACTTCAAAACGACATGTCTTTGAGCATTTAAATGTTTCTGTTTTTGTTTGTCCTACCACTTTGTTATTCTGTTCCTTATTATTTATTTTTAGCTCCGTTTTCTTTTGCTGCATGTCTCCAGAAATTCCTTCCTAAAGATTTCTAAAGTGCTCAGCTTCCTCTTTTTATTGTTACCATTGTCCTATTATTTTCCTTGATGAGCAAAGACTAGCCGACCTACGGTTAACTTGTAGGGTTAGAAAACCATAGCTGATAAGATCTGACTTTATCTTTTCCGAGGGCACCAGAGCAACACTTTCCCGTTCCAGTGTTTCATCTCTCCTTCACAAGATTACAACAAAGGGGTAAGTCGGTTATAGAACTGTTTTTGTCAGAGTTCCTTTATCGATCCTCTCATGCTAGTTCTCATTTAGTACAACAATTTTGTAGAGTTTGTCAACTTAGTTCACGACATCATGATAGACAGTGCATGGATCGAGGTCAAAAGTGGCAGCAATTCACAGCTAACTGATATCTCCAGGATTATTGCACCAGAGCTAACCAAGATCTTTTTTCATCCTTCTGCAACAGCACTGGAAACATATTAACCAATTTGACCAACCAAAAAGAGATCGATCGATAAGGGAAGATATCTGGAGACAGTCCAGAGCTACAACTACCAGGGACATACTATAACCAATGATGGAAAATGTAAAATTGAAATAAACAAAAGAATAGGTATGGCAAAAAGTAATTTTAATGCCATGAAAAATATACTAACAACAAAACAAATATCAACAGGGCTAAAACTAAGAATGGCAAAATGTTTCATCTTCTCAATATTCCTGTATGGTGCAGAAACATGGACATTAGACAAGAAAACAGAACAGAAAATTGAAGCCTTTGAAATGTGGATTTATAGAAGAATAGGTAGAATTGGATGGAAAGAAAAAATAACAAACGATGAAGTTTTAAAACAACTGAAAATAAAAAGAAAACTACTAAATACAATTAAGACAAGACAAATGAAATTTTTGGGGCATGTTAAAAGACACAACAACCTACTAAAAGTAATATTGGAAGGGAAAATACAAGGTAAAAGAGGCAGAGGCAGACCAAGACTAACATGGACGAGTAACATCAAAAGATGGACAAGTCAATCGATGACAGCCTGCACCATCAAAGCAAGAAACAGCAGAATGGCGATCAATGGTAGCCAACCTTCGTTGCGGAGACGGCACTCGATGATGATGATGAAGGGAAGATTAGCCGGTACTAAAAAGAAAATGTCGTAGTGAAGTTTGATGGCAGGGGCAGACATATAAATGTATTTTGATACACACAGTATAAGCATGAAATACTTAAAGAATAATAAATAAACCATGTTTATCCTGTTTTATGTATTCATGTTTGTCTACTGATGAGAACTTTATGATCGAAATGTTTTGTTGGGTTAGTTGTGACTTTTTTTTTAAATATAAAATTGTAACATGCATGTTTATGTGATTAGTTTTTCCTTTACCCCTACCAACTTTACTGCTGTCCCGGGCCTGAACTAAGACAAAGTAAAAGTTACCTCGTCGCCTTGCTGGACATATGGACAATATGGTTCTAGTGGAAATATTTTTCCATGACAAACAGAACATGTTTAAAGTAAGTAAAGTACCCCCGTCACGCCAAGTGGCGTATAGGGAATACGGTGTTAGTGACCATACATTTTACAGACCTTCAGCACATGTATTTTGGGGTAACACAGCACATGTTTAGGCTACTTTTACTTCCAATAAATATATCAGATACTAATTTGTGGTGCCTGGGTGAATCATGAAGCCTTTTCGGTTCCTCAAAAATTGGCAATCTCTGAGAATTGACCATGGATTCTTAAGATCACGAAGCACGGGCACAGAGCAGAGGTCTCTCACAAGAGATCTCCACCCAATCCAGTATGGAGCAAGCATGGACAACTCGCCATGATCTGTCAGCCTCTTTCATTTCATGATGTAGAGTTCGTCGACATGTCCCAACAGTCTGTCTCTTGTCGGTTTGCCATATGGTGTCTATGTTAATGCTAGACGCGTATGATACCACATATAATTATAGAATAATGTGCACTCCCATAAATGTTGCTACTTGTCAATGAACGAGAATTGCCATTTTCTCAAACTATGTTTTGTTTTGCATTTTACTCTGTAAATATATATCAAGTGTATTTTAATGGCTAATCGATGCACCAAAAGAGAGAATATTTATTTAAAATAAGTGACACTATTATGAGAAAGGCAAGAAATACAATTTTAATACACAACAAGCACAGAAGCACAAAAAAGGATTGTACCGCCTAAACCACACGTCTTGGGACCTTATAGTTGTAATAAATTCTATGTGCAAGAAACCAGCCTCCATGTTACAAAAGTACGTGCGTTTAACTTACTATCTACGGTAACAGCATTAAGTTAAAATTAACATCACGTTCCGCCATCTTTGACCTCGACCATTGAATACTCTTAGTTTTTTTTTTTTTTTTCCCAAAGGCATTATTATTATTATTCACCCTCCACCACCCACTTTTTTTTCTTTAAATCTCCCCTCGCTTCAGCCTCGATGAGTTGGGGGAGTCTTGTCAAGCGTTACACACTTTGCATAAACGGAAACTTGTAGCACTCACTTGAACTTTCTTTGTTGGGAAGCCGGAATGAACGTCATTTCTTCCCAGGTTCACGGCCCATACATCACAACCTCCTAGTCAGTCTTCTAACAGAAGCTTAGAAAATATGTCTGTGCGTTCCTGTATTTAGCAAAGAATAACTTTGAGGCACAGTTTTCTGTTTCACCAGCTGTTTATAAAGAACGCCTTCTCTCGCCTTTATGTTTCTGGATTGGACGAGCATGAGGCGAGGGTAGGGTGAGGGTGTCGATAATGTATTAGCACACATGCTATATGTGTTGACCTTTGACACAGAACATTGCTGTCTCAGCGTTTATATAGATTTGGTTTTAAAATAAATAGGGATTTTTTTTGGGGGGGGTGGGGTGTTAAGATAGCAGGGTGGTATGCAACAGTAGAATATTTTATTTTGTGCTGTACTAACCACCCATTAAGAACTATTAAACACAAGTCAAAAAAGACAACTGAAGATGGTTGGACAGGTGAAAAGACATAACATATAAATTGGATAAAATAGTACCCTTCTAAAAATTATTTTGGAAGGAAAGGTACAAGATAGACGTGGCAGGACTAAAGTGGACTGATAACATCAAAAGGTGGACAGATGAACCTAAGACAAAGGGTACCATCAAGACAAGAGACAGAGTAAAATGGCGCTCCATGGTAGCCAACCCTCGATGTGTTGACAGCACCCATTGAATGAATAATCCCCTATTCATTTGTATATCTGTACATCAATCCATTTATTATTCTTCTTTCTTCTTCACTAATTTGTTCATCCATTTAAACATTTCATAGAAAGCTACACACATCATCATCATCGTGTGTCACACCGGTTGGCGTAAGCGATCATGTCCTTCCACAATCTTCTATCTACAGTGTGTCATATCAGTTTTGTTGTTGACTGTTTTCCAACACCAAGCTATCCAGTATTTTCTCTCTTTGTCGTCCGCGATTTCTCTTTCCTTTTATTTTGCCAGTTGTAACCAAGTATTCCAACTTTCTTCTTCTCATGATGTGCCCGAAAAATGTTGATTGTTTCTTTCTGATGTTTTTTAGGCACTCCCTTTTCGTATTGGCCTCTTTGAGAATTTATTTCCTCATTGGTCTTTTTAGCTGTCCAGGGAACTTTCAACATTCTTCTGAGAAATCCCATCTCTGTGGCCTCTAATCGTCTTTTCATTTGTTTGTCTACTGTCAATGATTCGCTTCCATAGGTCAGAATTGGTTCTATTTAGCACCGATGAACTCTCTTTCTCATTTTTATTGACATAGATTTGTTGCATAATATATTTTTCATTTTCTGAAAAGCTATTTTGAGTTATTCTGAAATACTATTTTTACACACAAGGACATTTAAAAAAAAATAAAAATATCCAGATGGGTCTGGAACACGATCCTGTAAACTTTTAAGACTTTAACGTTCACAAGATATGAATTTCATAAGTAAATGGAAACTACGACTGTCGCAAATTTATATTCTCATGTTTTGTTGTTGACAACGTTAATACTAAAATTAAGTACACAAGAAACATGCTACAGTAACCTGGTATATTACGGTTTTATAACTTTACAGAATGAGAAAGTAAAGTATAATCATCCAAGTGTTCATCCAGTCAACCATACTTCACTCATCCTCCCTACATATAACAGGCATGCCATCACTCATTTACCATCCACTTTATTTGGATGGAAAATCGGCAGTTAATTAATCCAGATAAATAACTGGTTAGCAAAAATCTAATTATGATTTTTTATCATCCATCCATGTGAAAAATCAGTTATCCGCCCTCATACAATCATGTGAAAAATCAGTTATTTGTCCTCATCTATGTGAAAAATCAGTTATTCAACCCCATACAATCTTGTGAAAAATCAGTTATTCGCCATCATCCATTAATGTGAAAAATCAGTTAATCGCTCTCATTCATCCATGAGGAAAATCAGTTATTTACCCTCAAACATCCATGTGAAAAATCAGTTATTTGCCCAGAAACCATCCATGTGAAAAATCAGTTATTCACCATCGTCCATCTATGTGAAAAATCAGTTATTTGCCCTCATCCATCCATGTGAAAAATCAGTTATTTGCCCTCAACCATCCATGTGAAAAATCAGTTATTTGCCCTCAACCATCCATGTGAAAAATCAGTTATCCGCCTTCATCCAACCATGTGGAAAATCAGTTATTCGCCATCATCCATTCATGTGAAAAATCAGTTATTTGCCCTCATCCATCAATGTGAAAAATCAATTATTTGCTCTGAACCGTCCATGTGGAAAAATAATTTATTTGTCCTGAACCATCCATGTGAAAAATTGTCCTGAACTATCCATGTGAAAAATTGTCCTGAACCATCCATGTGAAAAATTGTCCTGAACTATCCATGTGAAAAATTGTCCTGAACTATCCATGTGAAAAATTGTCCTGAACCATCCATGTGAAAAATTGTCCTGAACTATCCATGTGAAAAATTGTCCTGAACCATCCATGTGAAAAATTGTCCTGAACCATCCATATGAAAAATCAGTTATTTGCATTCATTCATTCATTTGAAAAATCAGTTATTCACCATCGTCTATCCATGTGAAAAATCAGTTATTCGCCATCGTCCATTCATGTGAAAAATCAGTTATTTGCCCTCATCCATCAATGTGAAAATCAGTTATTCACCATCGTCTATCCATGTGAAAAATCAGTTATTCGCTCTCATTCATCCATACAGTAAATAAATTATCCACCTATCACCCATCCAGCTTCCATTCTATCACATAATCTTCCACATATTATTTTTACATAATTACACCTTTTATCCAGATAGAGTGATTGTGCTATCCATCAGCATTTCACAACAGGTAGCAAACAGGTCGTCCATCGTACACACACACACTTACAATTTATCCAACAGTACATCACGCCATTTACTTATCATACATCCACCTAAATAACCATTCATTCACCGGTCTATCTATTCAATCATCCATCAATCAATTCACTCACATATCCAAAAACCATTTCATCCACTCATCAATACACGCGGCCACAAATTAATTGATCTATGTATTTTCTCACCAATGCATCCATCCATCCATCCATCCATCCATCCATCCATCCATCCATCCGTCCGTCCGTCCATCCGTCCGTCCGTCCGTCCGTCCGTCCATCCATCCATCCAACTATCCACTCACTCACCGATCCATCCATTCGTCCATATTTCTAATATCCACCAATTCATTCATTATTTCACATAACTAATGACTCTGAAATAGGCACTATAGATTGACTCAAGGAATGGGAGACGGTCAAGTGTAACGCTGATCACACACAGCATTCATAAATACGTATTTGTCTTACAAAATGTGAGCAGTAATAAAGAAATTTCCATACGCCACATGATTACACTACACTACACTACACTACACTACACTACACTACACTACACTACACTACACTACACTGCACTTCACTGTACTGCATTACATAGCACTGCACTACAGTGCACTGCACTATACTGTAATGATTATTGTATTGTACTGTACGGGATAGTTAGTGCATGTGAGTGACTACGTACTGTAGTGTACCGCACTGTATTCATCTGTGATGTACTGTACTATACTGTTACTATACTGTGCTTTGCTATGCCATGTTATTCTATATATATCTATCTATATATATATATATATATATATATATATATATATATATATATATATATATATGTAGGGTTCAATCCCAACCTACGGCTCCGGGTTCACCCAGCCTTTAATGGGTACCGGATTTTTTTCTGGGAAAGTAAAGCGGCACGGGCGTAATACCGACCACATTACCCCAAAAATCATGTGCCGAAAGTCTGTAAAATTTATGGTCACTAACACCATATTCGCTATACGCCGCTTGGCGTGACGGGAGTACTTCACTTACTTTTATATATATATATATATATATATATATATATATACCACAAATACACACACATTTACACATATACACATAACACACGCACACGCACGTACATATACTTAACTAGCAAGTATTACATAAAACAACGCTCAGAAACAAAATGTGCAGTTTCTCTACGATCATAGTGTGTATCCGACTAGGTTATAGGTTTTGTACGGACCTAGCAACCCAATAATTCTTGCCCATTGATATGATGCTATATAGTAAAAAAGTAAGGAGTCCCGTCACACCATGTGACGTATAGGTAAATGGTGTTAGTGATCATAATTTTTATAGATCTTCGGCACATGATTTTTGGGGTAATGTGGTCGGTATTACGCTCGTGCCGCTTTACTTTCCCAGAAAAAATACGGTACCCATTTAAGGCTGGGTGAACCCGGAAGCCGTTGATCAGGATCGAACCTGACCTCTTGTCCTTTGTAGTCCAGTCCACTAACCACTGAGCTATCGTGGCTCCCTACGATGCTATATAGTATTTGTTAAATTTGGCCTAATGCCATCGGGTCGACACGAGTCAAAAGCTCTATTTAGACCCAGTTTGGGCAGGTTGTATTGATTTTCTTGATTTTCCTGGTCCTGCTGGAGAAGCTGGGTTCTATTTTTATAGAGGCTTATTTGTGTTAGATTCATCATCACTGATCACTGGGAGAATCCATAGGTGCTCCGATATCCCGTTATAGAATCTCGAGCAGCCTTCAACGCGACAGGAGTCTGAGAGACATTCTTGTCACGGGCCACCTCCCCCGCTCAAACCACAAACACCGTGGTACTGTTCGCTGTAGACATGAAATTTGCAGAATTTGTGACTACGTGCTTTGCACCGATTCGGTCTCGTTCCCTAATAGGTGATTCGACATCAAAGAGGGGTTTACTTGTATGTCACGGAATATCATTTACGCCATAATATGTAAGCGTGGACAAACGACGTATGTGGGCGAGTCTGGACGAGGCTTAAGTGAAAGATTTTGTGAGCATCTTCGTGATGTTGAGCAAAAGACTGGCAGCCAATGTCTGCCCATTTCAACTCTCCTGGCCATAGTGGTAAACCTGATATGGAAGAATCGCCTCATTGCCCAGTTGGGTTTGCTGTCCCCCCTTGGCATGGACATACCGCTCTCATACACATAGCACACCTACCACACATTTTACCCCCATGCCCTACCGAACCTATATATATATATATATATATATATATATATATATATATATATATATATATATGTCTGCATATGTGCCAATACATACGAAGTTTTTACCTTCGGGTTTTCTTTTGTGTGCTTTGTGGTAATATATACGGATTTATGCTTGTACGCATGTATGGTTAGACACATATGCTTTTTTTTTTTTACACACCTGTTCGTTGTGCACACACACAGTTAGATATACACAGTTTATACGTATCTTGTACCCACCTCCTAATATTTTAGAACCTTTCGATTTTCTCATCTGACTGTCTGGTCAGTGAGACATATAGTTGGTCAACCCGTCTACTTATTTTAGTTCATTCAGAAGCTGACCACGCTCTGGACCACAGGGAAGTGACCACTTTTTAAAATTTATTATATTTATATATATATTATATATATATTTATATATATGTGTGTGTTGTTGTTTGTTGTTCCAACTGAATGCCCACTTGGCCGAAACGTCGACTTTTATTTTGTAAATTACCACGTAAAGCTGTTACCATACCACTTTTTTCTTCATTTTTGTTAAAAATTGTCCTGACCTACGCGCCAGACCTCCGTAGCACAGGCTGAGATCCACCGTGTGGGTAGGATTCTGCTACACTCTTTCTCGGAAACCTACCACATTTATGGCCTGCTCTTTCAGATTGTAACTGCCAAAGGTTTTTTTAACGTGCGCGGGTACCTACATGATCTCCTGTTTTGCCGCTATCAGAGAGGGTCAGGCATCGATCGAATCTCATTACCCGCAGGGGGAGGGTGACGAGAAATGGGGAAAAATATAGGAGGGGGGGGGACGGTATGGTTACAGCCTTATGTAATAAGTGGGCGACACAAATTAAAACGTTTCTGCTCAATAACACTTTAGCAGGAACATACATACCAAACACACGCACATAAATGTGTCTTTAAACAAGGAATAAACAATTAAAACAATAATAATATCGAACTAGAATGAGAAATAACAATAAAATGTCTTCCCTGTGTACTGCGGTGTGACCAGAAGGAAAATGAGCGTTAGTGCGCACGGGGTATAACGAGTACATTTTGTTTTTCTATTTTTAAATAATCACCACTTCCTCTTATAGGCTTTGAATCTTCCTGTCCATTAGTCGGCACCCTACCCCTAGACTACCTAGCCCACTATCTTTATCTTGTATCTGTTTAAATCTCTGTTTTACTTGAGAACAAACCTAAACCAATTGTGTAATAACTTCCAGAGAGTGGTCATCCAGTGGATACCATCACACTGTAATATACACGGAAATGAACGAGAAGACAAACTAGCCAAGGAGAGAGAGAGAGAGAGAGAGAGAGAGAGAGAGAGAGAGAGAGAGAGAAAGATTATCACAAGAGAACCATCTGGTCAGCTACCATAAAGCCAAATCCACCATCAAAGACCAGTACCATTGTTACGATTATGGTTATGGAAGGCCCAGGTATCACTGTAAACGAATTAAAATCCATAATTGCTCAACCACCCGTGCCAGTGGAATCATCCGAATTACTATGTCATTTCCCAAACAAAGAAAGGCAATTGTAGACTCCATCATAGCAGTCTCAGCACATGTCAAAAGACATAAGGCGAAAACGCACAGAAAGTGAACACAGACAACCGTTTTCCAACTTGCAATATCATCATTCATCGTAAACAATCTGAATATCGAAACACGATTAAAAAAAGATGAAACGCACAGCTCACGGTGTGCACAGAGCACTAAACTCAGTAGCTCCTACAACAAGCCAGACTTGGAATACGAGGAAACTGCAACAAGGAACATTTTTCAGATATAGCCTTTTATGGTTCCTGTCACCTATCCATAATATATAGGCCAGTACCATGAAAAATGGAAACAAGAACAATTTAAGTATAAGGAGAGGGACGGATACCTTCAACTATCAAGGAATGATCAAGTCATCATACTCCGCCTACGCACTGGCCACAACAGAATGAGAAAAAACATGTTCACCAAACTCAAAATAGGAACTACCAGCCAATGACACTGTACCCTGGACAACATAACAATATAACATGTTCTACAGGATTGCACCCAGTACACAGACCTGAGGATGATAGTGTGGCCCACACCCACCTCCCTGGAAGAGGAACTATACGGGGCAACCGAATCACTTAAACAGACAACTGCCTTCTTAAGAGAGTCCGAAGTCCTAGTCTGAATGAGCCATGGTCGCGGAAGAAGAAGAAGAAAATCTCTATTTCTCATCTTTTCTTTATTATTGTTTTCTCTGCATGTTTGAAATAAGCTTTCCTTTTTAAAATCTTATTTAACACGATTTCATTACTCTTTTTAGCTGTCCATGGCATTCTTAACATTCTTCTGTACAAACACATTTCTATAGCATCCAACAATTTGCTTGTCTTCTGCCAGATTATCCAAGATTCTCATATATCCACCTGTTAAAGCTGATTCCAAATAGCAAAAAAAAAAAAAAAAAAACTTTCCCATGTATAAAAATAGTTAGCATAATAGTTTCCCCATTCGTTGAAATGCAACCTATGCTTGAGCTATTCTGCAACTCACCTCAGCCATCTGAAGCTAACATTATTCCTATTGAAATTCATTGACCTCATTTAATATTGTCCCATTTACTTTAATCGTGCCTTTAAGACAGATTGTTTTCTTTGTTCAAACCATCACTTCTATCTTTTAGCAGTTGAGGTCAATGCCTTCATTTTTACTTTATATCACTCTAACATCATTTTTCTGCTACTCATTTTCAATCTTAGCGACTAAGATGTGTCATCAGCGTAAATCAGGTTATTTATATTTTGACCACCGACTTATATTCCAGTCATGTCCTTTATGAATATTACTATAATTTCGGGAGGTAAAGGTGCGCCTCACATCAGCAGAGCTGGAAGTTGTTAGCGACCCACAGCTGATGGCTTGCGCCAGGATTGTGTGTACCATAACCACACAGGCCCTGCTTCAACGCTCCGTAGTGTCTCCAGTAACAGGCTAACCTGTTCAGTCTGTCCAAGTTGAGTAAGGATCGAAAAGAGAAGACATCCCTGTACTAAAAAAATGTCGTGCTGAAGTCGGATGTGTTGGGCCGAAAGGCCTTTCAATGGCGGATGACGAAGAGCTGTGATCCTCTAGTCATCGGGTGAACGCAAACCAACCAACTATGATTTCACTTTACATATTGAACAAAATCTGGTGATACGCCATTGCCTAATATCGGGTCATGTCTTTGGGTGAACACCTTGTTTTATTTGTGAAAATGTTCCAAAATTATTCCCCATCTGCTTTTTATTGCCAGTAAACGTTCTTTAAAAATGAGGAAGATACTGTGCACTCCGTTTTGGAAAAAAAAAAAAAGAAACAAGAAAAAAAGTTCTTAAATGTTATGTAGAGCCAGTCTTAACATATGGATGTGAATCATGTGCAAATAGGACAACAGACAAGAAAATCACTGGAGGTTGTAGAAATGTGGTTTTACACAAGAATGGACAAATAAGAAATGTATTGAACTCTTTCTGAAAGTGGTCAAAGCAAAAAGGGAGATATTTTCCAAAATTAGGAAGAAACAATCATTATTTTTTGGCCCTGAAATGAGAAGGGAACAGCTGGAATATATTGTGACAACTGGAAAAATTGAAGGATGAAGAGATAGATAGAAGAAAAGAGAAAATACACCAGGACAGATTAAGAGAATGGCTTGGCAGAAGGACAACAACAGGAATGATGAATAATGAAAAAAAAATGATAACTGTGGAGATCGAAACTTGTGGAGAGACATGATCATCTACGCCAGTAGGCATGGTATTTGATGATGATGAAATGTTCTTTATTATCATTAGCTCTTTACTGTTCATATTTATGTCCTTTAAAATTGCGCGTTTTTCTCAATACCCAATACTTTATTTTTGTCAAAAAAATATATTATCGATAAGGAAAGAGATACAACATACGAATAGGCATGAAAGGTGACGAAACGAGACAAGGAGCAGAAGTAACAAATTAACATACATAGCTTGGGAGCATTCGTAATAAATAAATAGCAAGTGAAAACGTTAACAAGTGATAAAATATAACAACAAGTGGGCAAAGTAACAAGTAGTGATAAGGCGTTACTTCCGGCCACGAACTCAACACGCGACTTCAAAATAAATCGTGCTGATTGGTTAAATCTGACATGTGGTCTCATCAGCGACCCATGTATTTTAAAAACTCATTCTATTTGCACAAATTTTTTTTCAAATAAAAAGTGTTTACAATTCTTTAAGCACATATTAAATGATATATTTGTAAATGCTTTCCAATCTGTCATTTGCGGGAAAAAAAAAAACTTTTGCAAACAAGCTGGTAAAATGCTTGTCTCATGAAATATATATATCAAAGCAAATAGCAAGTGGTTTATCCGTTATGGTAATACCACTAGCTGGTTAGTCTCTTGTTTATTTCACAATTCATTGTGACTTCGTTGGCGTCAGCTGCCTAGCTTAAGTTCCACAAACACACGTTTATTGTACAAGATGAAAAGGTGCACAATGAACACACCTTGTGTGTCTTAACCGTTGCACCTTCTGACCCAGTTTTGAGACAGAATCAGCGGGAAAGTAGCGGCAGACAACTCTGGTGGCCTATTAAAACTGAAATCAATGGATATGGAGTCAAGGGCGGAGCAAAGGTTCTGAAAAATGAAGTACATGGTTACCTTAAAATTTAAGGACAGTAATAACCACACTTTATATATATATATATATATATATATATATATATATATATATATATATATATATATATATATCTTTTCTTCTTCTACCTTTTAGCTCCCAGTAGAGCATAGATCTTCAACAAACACTTTCCAAGTCCTTCTGTTTTTTGCAATTCTTTTAAGATCATTCAATGTCTTTCCCATTATCTTCATCTCTGCTTCGATCTGTCTTCTCCAAGAATTCCTTGGTCTTCCTCTTTGTCTTTTCCCTGGGGATTCCAAAAAAGGGCCTGTTGTGTAATACTCTCAGTTGGCTTCCGTAGTGTGTGTCCTATCCATCGCCATCGTCTTCGCTGTATATATATATATATATATATATATATATAACAATGATCAATTTTACAACGAATCTATATATATATATATATATATATTATATATATATATATATACATAACAAATATAATATATATAGATTCGTTGTAAAATTGATCAACTGTTTCCTCTGGACTGTCTGCTGTTGGTGATTAAACTTGTAGGAGATTAATATATGTTGGCTTACCATTCAATTTCACTACAAGGACTCTGTCAGATATTGCCCAAAAGCCTTTCACTGTTTTTGCTCTTTCTGCATCCAAGACGATATCTACTCCTCTTTGGTGCTCACTGCCTACAGAATAGATGATTTTATATTCATCAAAATATATATCTCACCTGGTCCAGTATATCTCATTCCACACAGACCCAATAAATGTAAATTTATCTTTATCATCCTGTTTGATGTTTTCCAGTCCTTTTGCATGAGTGTTCTCACATTCGAAGTTCCTAATTTCCAATAATAGGATGAATAGACTACATAATGATAAACGATAGGTTCCGTAACAGCGTCAAAAAAGCCAAAACCTATCTTGGAGCAGATATTAATTCAGATCACAATCCTGTAATGATTAAAATGAAATTCAAATTAAAGCGAAACAAGCAAAAGTCTAATTCATCAACAATACCACTAGATATAACAACTTTAAATAAAATAAAAGATGTTAAAGATACTTATACAATGAAGTAAAGAACACATATCAGAAGCTGCAAGAAGAAGGAATTGAGCAATACAGAAGAGAAAATCCTGATGAAAAAGTCACAGCCAAATGGCAATGCATAAAGACAAGCATACAAGAAACTTGCGACACCTTACCCAAAAAAATAAAAGAACAAAACAAAAATTGATAACCAACACCATCTTAGAAAAAATGGAAGAAAGGAGACAAGCGAAGAACATTGCCCAATACAATAAAATAGATAATGAAATATGCAAAATGTGCAAAAAGGCAAAAGAAGACTGGCTCAGTCAAAAATATATAGAAATAGAAACTATGGAAAGCAAACAAGACTTAAGAGGAATGCACACAGAAATAAAGAGAATTAATAAAAATAGAAAAGCCACAGAAAGCGGACACACATTGCAGACAAAAAAGGAAAAATGATAACAGAAAATAAAGATATAATAGATAGATGACAGGAATATATAACAGAATTATTTCATGATCAAAGGGACAATAAACCAATTATAAAATGTACATCAGGCTATAAAATCTTAAAATCTTAGGTGGAAAAAACTATACAAACAATGAAGAAAGGAAAAGCAGCAGGACCTGACAGCATACAAATAGAGATGATACTGGCACTAGAAGATTCCGGCATTGAAGTGATTACAGACCTATGCAACGATATATACCATACAGGAAACATACCAAAGGAACTAAAAACATAAACTTTTATTACATTGCCTAAAAGGAATGGTGC
This sequence comes from Megaustenia siamemsis, assembly GCA_032433765.1. Classification (NCBI taxonomy): domain Eukaryota; kingdom Metazoa; phylum Mollusca; class Gastropoda; order Stylommatophora; family Ariophantidae; genus Megaustenia; species Megaustenia siamemsis. The sequence goes on along the minus strand of JAVIAB010000047.1, from coordinate 69,983,940 downwards.
AGTTCTAGGCGGCGGGAACAAATGAAGGCTATGCATGAATGTGTTCCTTGTTGCAGTTTCCTCATATTACAAGTCGCATGTCTGTGTTAGTCACCTCTAGTGACTCGGGCAGATGGTGCTCGTAAACCTGGGAAGGCCGACCATCTAGGCAGAATCCCCCGACAGAAAAGATCATACTGCTGCCTTGCAGAAGATTGGGGACAATCAAAGGCTAAGGAAAGCAAACCTGAAAAAATGCTGCTGAAATCGGATGCACTGGGCCACTGGCGCAGAACACAGTGCAACGTATTAACGGGTGTTCAGAGAGTGGATCTGACAGACTCTAATTGTGATGTTCTGTCTGTGGGGCGATCAACACACTTAGCCTGACAGCTGACTTCATATGAGAGTCTGGAATCCTTACTCTGATTGATATGAACGCAGAGAGAGAGAGAGAATGCAGTGACTTAGAACAATAAAGTAATGAGCATTGTTACAAAAATCTTGCTAAAAGGATAAAATGGAGGATTCAGAATAAAATCAATACTGAATTAGATGAGCAGCAGTTTGGATTTAGGAAAAATAGCGGGACAAAAGAAGCCATATTCTGCATGAGAACATTAATCGAAAAGTACACAGAAGTAAACAAACCAATATATGCCTGCTTCATAGACTACACAAAAGCTTTTAATAGAATACACCACAAACAACTTATAGAATGCATAAAAAAGATACATCTAGATGACATGGACATATGACTAATATGTAATTTGTACTGGGAGCAAACAGCAATAATAAAATATAACAAAGAGAACTCTACACCTATTGATATAACAAGAGCCAAGCTTGTTCAATCTATACGCTGATCAAATCTTTAAAAACATCACAGAGATTCCAGGCCTAAACATTAATGGAAAGATAATCATTAACCTAAGATATGCTAATGATACTGTACTACTAGCAGAGAATCCTAAAGATCTACAACAATTACTTAATGAAATAAACAGGATAAACAAAAAAATATGGATTAGATATGAATATCAATAAGACTAAAACTATGATCATAAACAAAGAAAATACTCAAAACCTACAAGTGAATATCAAAATTGAAGGAATAAACCTGCAGACAGATCAGAATTACAACTACCTTGTACATACTATAACCAGTGATGGAAAATGTAAAATTGAAATAAACAAAAGAATAGGAATGGCAAAAAGTAATTTTAATGCCATTAAAAAATATACTAATATCAAAACAAATAACACTAGGGTTAAAACTCAGAAAAGCAAAATGTTATATCTTCTCAACATTCCTCTATGGTGCAGAAACATGGACATTAGACAAGAAAACAGAACCGAAAATTGAAGCCTTTCATCATCATCATCATGTGCCATACCGGTGAGCGTAGGTGATCATGAGTAGTATAGTAGGAAGGATTTGACCCGAATTTAGGCGCTAAATTAACAAAGATATATAGTAGGCGCGCGGCGCGCCTAATGTACCGTAGGCGCAGGGGGAGTTAACCGTGACATTTCGTGTCGGGATGTTGACCTCTAGTCCCGGTGACCCCGGAAGTGCGCTGTTTATGGCTGGTGTGTGCTGACTTTGGAGCGCTTGGTGTACTTGAGCGATAGTGATAGGTTAGTAGATTATACAACATCAGGTTTCTCATGAGGTTTCTTCTGGGCGCCTAATGTACTGTAGGCGCAGGGGGAGTTAATTGTGACATTTCGTGTCGGGATGTTGACTGGGGGTGTCTGTCGGCGTGACCTCGGCGCTCCGTATTTTAAAAATTCCGAATTATTTTTTAACTGTGACTTTTCGTGTCGGGATGTTGACTGGGGGTGTCTGTCGGCGTGACCTCGGCGCTCCGTATTTTAAAAATTCCGAATTATTTAAAAAAAAACAGTCTCCATCTGATTTCGAACACGGGTCTACGGCGTGCCAGGCCAGACACTTACCACTATGCTACAGGCGATCACAGAATTAGAGGCTGAATGAGACAGGTGAATCGTGAGGCTTTTGTTGGTGCCTGACAGCTAGCTAGTAGTAGAGAAAGATTGACCCGCATTTAGGCGCTAAATTAACGAAGATATATAGGGCGGCGCCCCGCGCGCATAACGCGTGCGGCGCAGGGGGAGTTAACCGTGACATTTCATGTCGGGATGCCCGGTGACCTCTCGTTGACCTCTCAACCTCTCGGCGCCATGGTCGGGGTGAGCTCTCGCAGTGGGGGACCTGTTATGATCAAAGACCCTATTTCTCTGTGAAATTTCTCACTTGGGTAACTTAAGCTGGTCTAGCCGTCTAACAGGGAGACAGTAAATTAATGTACTTTTGATATTCTATTACTGTTGTGTTTTTTTTTGTAGTGGTTGTAGTAATAGTAGTAGTAGTTAAAGTCGTTATTGAAGTTGTACAACTAGTGTGACTTGTATTTTGTAGAGTTATAACAGACAAGTGGGGGCTATGCCTTTTTTTCATGTATAGTAGAGAGACGGTAGAGTCTTATAGTTATTTTTATGCATGACAACTTTAATGTATCTATAAAATTCATTTTGAAATTAATGGAAACATACAACTTACTCAGGGCTTGGCCAACTAACAGCAACGGTCTTGCTAATATATTTAACCCGTGGAAACATCAGCATCATGAGACTTATTAATGTCCAAATTGACCGCTTGTTCATAACACTGATACGACAGCGATGATGACTTTAACGGGTACACAATCAAAGATCCCGTGGGTTTTGTTTTAGTCGATGACAACTTTTGAAATAGTAGCTGACAACTTTTGTATTAGCAGATGACAGCTTTCAATGACTGTTTACATGCTATGTCATTGTAGCAGTCATGTATGTCATGTCGAGGTAGTAGACACGTATGTCATGTCATTGTAACAGTCATGTCAATGTAACAGTCATTTCGTTGTAATAGTCAGCTCGTTGTAACAGTCACGTGTGTCATGTCGTTTTATCAGAGACATATGGTATGTCGTTGTAACAGTCATTTCGTTGTAATAGGCATCTCGTTGTAACAGTCACGTATGGCATGTCGTTTTATCAGACACGTATGGTATGTCGTTGTAACAGACATGTTGTTGTATCAGTCATGTCGATGTAGTAGACACGTATGTCATGTCATTGTAACAGTCATGTCAATGTAACAGTCATGTCAATGTAACAGGCATTTCGTTGTAATAGTCATCTCGTTGTAACAGTCACGTATGTCATGTCGTTCTATCAGACACGTATGGTATGTCGCTGTAAAAGACATGTCGTTGTATCAGCGAGGTCGATGTAGTAGACACGTATGTCATGTCATTGTAACAGTCATGTCAATGTAACAGTCATGTCAATGTAACAGTCATTTCGTTGTAATAGTCATCTCGTTGTAACAGTCACGAATGTCATGTCGTTTTATCAGAGACGTATGGTATGTCGTTATAACAGACATGTCGTTGCATCAGTCATGTCGATGTAGTAGACACGTATGCCATGTCGTTGTAACAGACACGTATGGTATGTCGTTGTAACAGACATGTCGTTGTATCAGGCATGTCGATGTAGTAGACACGTATGTCATGTCATTGTAACAGTCATGTCAATGTAACAGTCATGACAATGTAACAGGCATTTCGTTGTAATAGTCATCTCGTTGTAACAGTCACGTATGTCATGTCGTTTTATCAGACACGTATGGCATGTCGTTCTAACATACATGTCGTTGTATCAGTCATGTCGATGTAGTAGACACGTATGTCATGTCATTGTAACAGTCATGTCAATGTAACAGTCAAGTCACGTTATGCGCGCGGGGCGCCGCCCTATATATCTTCGTTAATTTAGCGCCTAAATGCGGGTCAATCTTTCTCTACTACTAGCTAGCTGTCAGGCACCAACAAAAGCCTCACGATTCACCTGTCTCATTCAGCCTCTAATTCTGTGATCGCCTGTAGCATAGTGGTAAGTGTCTGGCCTGGCACGCCGTAGACCCGTGTTCGAAATCAGATGGAGACAGTTTTTTTTTAAATAATTCGGAATTTTTAAAATACGGAGCGCCGAGGTCACGCCGACAGACACCCCCAGTCAACATCCCGACACGAAAAGTCACAGTTAAAAAATAATTCGGAATTTTTAAAATACGGAGCGCCGAGGTCACGCCGACAGACACCCCCAGTCAACATCCCGACACGAAATGTCACAATTAACTCCCCCTGCGCCTACAGTACATTAGGCGCCCAGAAGAAACCTCATGAGAAACCTGATGTTGTATAATCTACTAACCTATCACTATCGCTCAAGTACACCAAGCGCTCCAAAGTCAGCACACACCAGCCATAAACAGCGCACTTCCGGGGTCACCGGGACTAGAGGTCAACATCCCGACACGAAATGTCACGGTTAACTCCCCCTGCGCCTACGGTACATTAGGCGCGCCGCGCGCCTACTATATATCTTTGTTAATTTAGCGCCTAAATTCGGGTCAAATCCTTCCTACTATACTACTATCATGTCCCTCCACAATCTTTATCTACAGTTCATCGTATCAGTTCTGTTGTTGACTGTTTTCCATGCCATGACACCAAGCTATCCAGTATTTTCTCTCTTTGTCGCCCGCAATCTCTCTTTCCTTTTATTTTGCCAGTTGTAACCAAGTATTAAAAAGCCAAGCCTTTCAAATGTGGATATATAGAAGAATAGGTAAAATTAGATGGCAGGAAAAAAAAAGAAAACAAACGATAAAGTATTTAAAAAACTAAAAATGAAAAGAGAACTACTAAACACAATTTGAACAAGACAAACGCAATTTTTGGGACATGTTAGAAGACACAAAAGTTTACTAAAAGTAATCCTGGAGGGGAAAATACAAGGTAAAAGATACAGAGTCAGACCAAGACTAACATGGACGAATAACACCAAAAGATTGATAATTCAGCCTATGACAACCTGCACCATCAAAGCAAGAAACAGAGCAGAATGGCGCCCCATGGTAGCCAACCTTCGTTGCGGAGATGACACTCGATGATGATAAGGTAGAAGCAAACATCATTTTGACCATGTAATGCGAAGTGAGCAGCTGGAATATATATTGTGACAACTGGGAAAATGGTTGCAATGGGTAGAGTCATTGCATCATCATCATCATCATCATCATCATCATCGAGTGCCTTCTCCGCAACGAAGGTTGGCTACCATGGATCGCCATTCTACTCTGTCTCTTGCTTTGATGGTGCTGACTGGCATAGGTTGACTTGTCCATCTTTTGATGTTACTCGTCCATGTTAGTCTCGGTCTGCCTCTGCCTCTTTTACCTTGTATTTTCTCTTCCAATATTACTTTTATTAGACTGGTGTGTCTTTTAACATGCCCCAAAAATTTCATTTGTCTTGTTCTACTTGTGTTTACTAGTTCTCCTTTCATTTTTCATTGTTTTAAAACTTTCTCGTTTGTTTTGTTTTCTTTTCTTTCTCAAAATCACTGACACTGATTTTTGCATTCTAAGATGGGCTATTTGAAGGAAGCAAAATGAAAAGAGGATGTTTTATTGTGAAGCTGTACGATCATTTTAAAATGTGCATTTTTAAAGAGTTGATTGTGGAGAAGAGAGTAGATAGTCGATCAATAAATGTTAGGCGTTCTCTTAATTCAAAAGTGCTGTACAACAGCTGGAAACAATGAATGGACATTGTTTTTTGTTTAAAGAAGAAACACAAATGTCGAAGTGGACAAAAGTATTACATCCAGCATTTTGGCCAAATAATGTTGAGAAAGAAGAAGTTACTTTTAGAGAAACTGAATTGGAGAGTGCAAGAGGCTTACATTGTGAGGAAGACAAGATTTAGGGAGATTTTTCTGTCTGACAGAAGAAAATGGCTGCACATTACTTCAGTTAATAAACACGATCAACAGCATGTCCATTTCTAGCGCTGAATGAGGGCATGGTTTCTACGAGATGAATCTCTCACACCAACAAGGAGTTCTCTACAAATGAATGCTGCGAGTACACGGATTTCCATCAAGCTGATTGGTCCTCGTGTTTCCCCGCTTGTACCAAACGTTGATTCTTGGTTATTGAATGGCCTCGAAGACCTAGGAACAAGCTCATGACGTCACCAAAGTGATGCACCAAATTGTGTGTCTATTTAAAAGAAATCAATTTAAAAAAAATTGATTTAATGTTTTGTGGAGAAATTCACCCAAGGTCACATCTCACTTGCTTATTGTTTTAATTTTAGTTTCAGAAATCTAACAACATAACTCGATCAACAGAATCATTTCAACAAATGTAAGTTCACCAGAACATCTGAGACCTCTTATGTCATGATTGTTTTGTTTATGAAAAGGGATGATAGAATTGTGATCAACTTAAGAAAAAAAATGTAGTAAAGAAAAAAAAAACCTTTTACACACAAACATACACTTCAGGACAAGCATGGACACATACACAAACACACCGGCGCGCGCGCGCACGATCACACACACGCGCGCGCACGCTTCTAAAGAAATAAGAGTGAGTGTTACACACATGTTGCCGGGCGTGAACCTTGTCATCTCCTGGGGAAGTGGCCAACAACAACGCTATTGATTGTATCTGAGTTTAACGCTGATTCACTGTCAACGTAGTCAAAGAAGGCTGGACCGCCGAATGCAGAATGAACGGGTACCCAAATACATCTTATAAGAAAGTACAGCTTCAGGTTGGAAAGACAAAATATAATCTCACATTTTCTTCGTCTGTTGTACCTGAAGAATTATAGAGGCAGGCATGAATGTGATTGATTGGGAAGTGCCAATAGACTGCAACATTCAGATACAGCAGGCAAGCAATAAAGGTAGTCTGAAAGTAGATGAACTCAATCTGAAACGGGCTGTCGACGCCAGTCGAGCACGAGGGAATCAACAACTTCTCATGCATGCAATAAATAACGTACTGTCTCATGAAATTGACCGAGTTTGAGGTCCAATGTTCAAGTAATACCAACAAACCATTGTTTCTTCGAGCATCGAAACTCACGATGCGAGGCGGCATTCCTCACCTTCCCAGAGTACTACACTGGCAGCCATTTCTGCCAGCGGCGGGGTCAGCCGCGGGGGTATTTTTTTCCCAAACCACGAGTACAACTCATACTGCTTCCAGCGGGAATCGAACACGGGTTGTCCAATCGTCGGTATATATCCCAATAGCAGTTGAAAGTAAATTATGTGGGAGAATCCATATAACAACACAATGGAGATCTGGGCACTTATAGATTGGTCTTAATCGCAGTGAGAATGACCTGCCGAGTTAAAACTGAAACTGGAACGAATCTAAAAGTTCAAAATTGTGAATCAACAATTACCATAATTTATTTCTAGATAAAGTTACACATTTAATATCGAAGTCCTCATTTGAAAATCTTAATTCTGTTTCTTTTCATTATTAGAAACCTACTATAATATTAACTTCGGGGGACTGGTCGGCCTTGAGACAGAGAGGTTGTGGGTTCAAATCCCGACTACACCGGATTTTTCTTTATGATTTCTCTCTGCGGCAACCACCCCTGGTCTCATCAGCGAGGCCCGGCTTGAAACGTCAATTACTCATGGACAGAAAAAAATATGAGTACCTCCGAAGTCGGAGTTATCTGCCTGTGCGGCGAGGGACCCCTGTGCACACGGCTGTCAGAGAAAAATGGATTAACACGCAAAATTTAGTTCCTAGCCTCTAGGGACTTCGTCAGAGGTAAAAGCTGGCAAACGAAATGTTTTTTGTTATAATTCTCATAATCTTACAACCACATATGTTATTTTTTTTTTATAACGAGCAGTATACATTTAATTATTAGATTTATTTTTAATTTTCTACGGAGGGGGGGGGGGGTTGAATTTTCTAAAATCCTTTATTCCCTCCCCCCTCCACCAAAACTCTCGACGATAAAAAAAGAGAGTATCATTGAAGTCGGATATTATCTGCCTGCATGGCGAGGGACAGTTGGGCACTTATTTTCATGTAAAAAAATTGGAAAAAAGGATATTGACGTAAATTTCAGTCTCTCGGGGCTTCGCTGGAGATATCAAGCTCGCTTTGACATGTCCCCAACAAACAAATACAATAGCATTTTGTTTTAAATTTGAACTGAACAAGCCTCACCATGATTACTGACAAAAACCAAAGTCATGGACAATTGAAAATGTATATAGTGATGCTTAGGATTAGCAAAAGAGCGAACAATTCTTTTAAGTAAAGTTTGAAAGCAAAATATTCTGAAATAAAGTAAGAATGCAAGTTCAAAAGTGTAGATACATGTAGTCAAAATGGTGCAAATACTAGGAAGATGCAAATAATTGTCCATTGTAAGCATCAACATTTCTGATCTCAGACAACCACTACCGCTATTTCTCGTTCATTGCGGTTCTTTCATGGTATTTTAGTTGTCATGTCGGCAAGTAATAATATATCCATACTATCACAAGGCCCTTGTAACAAGTGTTTATTTTGAAACCGAAGCCACAGCATATCCACTTATTTAGTACCGAGTGCAAAGTGTCAAATAAAAAGTCTGCAACCGAAGCATAGTTGAGAGCACAATTCAGTACAGCTTGAACAAGTTGTGGTACCGGAAAATGGTGAGAGGAGGTTATTTAAACAAGTCAAGGAATTTAAAATGTCAGCTGCTCTAGATATCTTTTGAGTGAAAAGTTATGCTTGTTATGAACGACAGCAGACAATGTTGCTTATTATGTTCTAATTGTTGCTAATCCCAGAGCTCAATATTTTTAGCCCATTTTTATCCGCTTGCAGGGAAAAGTCTGAGAGGTCAGTGTGCTCGCTTTCTGATCAGAAGCGTTCAGGTTTGATCCCCAGAAGTGAGATTTTTTTCCGACCGAGAGGCTCCGGGGTTTACCCAGCCTCTAGAAATAGGTACCAGAGATTTTTTTTTCTGAAAAGTAAAGGTGACCTGTCGTAATAACAATCATATCCCAAAAACGTGCTGTGGTCGTAGAAAAATATGGTCACTAACACCCTATTTCCCATACGCTTATCAAGAAGTGGTGGAAACCTTTACTTTACTTAGGGTGCATTTTGGGGAATTGAAAATTTGCATAGGAGACAAATAATAATAAATTAATATTATTATAGAGGGAAACTTCCGAGGCGATAATTCAGAGAATCATAGGAGGAAGAGGTATGTATTACAGCACTCAGAAAAAATGACAAATAAACAACAGAAAAGTTGTAGTACGGGTTCGATCCTGCTTCGGACCATATGTTGTTCTTTTTTTTTTTTCCTGTTGTTTATTTGTCATTTTTTCCGAGTGCTGTAATACATATCTTTTCCTCATATGATTCCCTGAAAATTTTCATATTTGTGTCTAGCGAAATGACGTGCACGATAAATGTTAAGTCCGTCCCATCTATTCAGTTATACAATCATCACCTCCACAAAACCAAATCGGTGGTCCACTCATCAATCGATCCTCTCTAATGCACTCTAAAATCGATCAACCGTCTTCCCCCCCCCCCACCCGACACACTCAACCAATGGATATGATATCCTTTATTTCACGCAGTTATATTTATTATTTCATGAGCAAACTTAACAATTCTAAATGTTTAGCGCCCTTTGATCTAGCGCCCCAATGCGGTACACAACATGAGCACCTATTAGAAGTGTGGTCCTTGTGAAATGGTTGAGAGTGGCAGGGAGTTCGAAGTCTGGAAGATACTTTCAGCAGAAGTTTTTATTTTTATTTTTTTTTTAATTTAAGAAAGACATCTTTTAGAAATATTCCCAATTGTGAAAAAACGTGACAATAAAAGTCTGGACCGGTTAATGTGCCTGGAATTCCCAAGGGTCACGTGGTTCGAAATGTGTTCAGAGAACAAGAGAGTGTATGAGAACGAGTGTAAGTCAGACGAATATCAAATCGTGAACATCCTAGAACAGTGGATCTCAAATTTTCTTTTACTGATACTCTATTAGAAAGCAACAGGAAAGGTCTCAGTCTGAATAGTAAGAAAACAGAAGTAGTGGTAATATTGAAGAAACAATCATCACCAGCATGCAGCATAAAAATAAACAGGACAAATCTGAAACAAGTGCAACATGTGAAATACTTGGGCACAATAATAACATCAGATGGAAGATGAACCTCATAAATAAAAAGTAGAATAGCTCAGGCCAAAATAGCATTTCAAAAAAATGAAAAAAATATCTTATGCAATAAATCAATAGAAATGAGAAAGAGAGTTCATCAGTGCTATATATAACCAATTCTGACCAATGGAAGCTAATCATGAACAGTAGAAAAACAAATGAAAAGACGATTTGAGGCCACAGAGATGGGATTTCTCAGAAGAATGTTGGAAGTTCTCAAAGAGGCCAACACAAAAAGGCAGCTCCTTCAGCTTCCTTCTTCTCACATCATGAGAAGAGGAAAGTTGGAATACTTGGTTACAACTGGCAAAATAAAAGGAAAGAGAGATCGCGGACGGCAAAGAGAGAAAATACTGGATAGCTTGGTTTCATGGCATGAAAAACAATCAACAACAGAACTTATACGACGCATTGTAGATAGACGATTGTGGAAGAACATGATCGCCTACGCCAACCGGTACGGCACATGATGATGATGACACTCTATTGATAATCTCTTACACGGATTGAGCTTCCGTAGCGAGACCAATTAGTTGTAGATAAATGTATTGATTATTGCCAATACTGTATTCAGTAGTGACTGTTTTCCGTGGAACTCTTTCTAATCTTCTAATTTTTTCTTCTTGTTCTTCTGTGTCCACACTCCGTTATTTACGCCGTAAGACACGTTCTTGCATTAAATTTGATTGTTATCTTGGAGCCTCGGTAACCTTAGTTGGGAAAACCACCCGACAGGGCTACCCAGGTTCGGACTATTCGTGTTCGATTCCCGCTGGAAGCAATGTAGATTGTACTCGTGGTTGAAAGAAAGAATACCCCCGCGGTCGACCCAACCGCTGACAACGATGGATACCAGAGTACTACTCTGGGAAGGTGAGGAATGCCGCCTCGCATTGTGAGTTTTGATGCTTGAAGCGACACTATCCAGAAGTCTCCGAACACTTCTAGATAGGCGGCAGAGCACATATGGGTGAAAACTCGCGTGCTAAGACGTCGATTCGTGTCTCGTATTTTACCTTTAAGATTGTTTTCAGCGTTTGCATGTATGCACACAGCTGTGATTTGCAATGCCGAGTCTTTGGACCAATGTATTTTTCTGAGCTGGTCATGTCTGGCGCAGTCCTGTGGTTTATATTATATTCTTTAGTTTCATCGTTTAGCCAACAAGTGCTCAACAGTTTGTATGGCACCCAGGGTTTGTGTATAATTTTATTATATTTGCAATGATCTGTTTATAAGCGCAAAGATACAATTTTACTCCATTCCAATCTCCATTTCTTCTTGTTTACCGTCTTACGTTTTCCTGTCTCATTTGCTTTTATTAACTTATTTGTTTATCCGCCATGATAGAACTTACTCCAACCTCATAACACCACCCCAATATTAATAAATTCAGAAAAAGAAATAACATTTTAGGGCCTTGTTAAAATACCCCCCCCCCACCCTAATTCATCCTACACTTTCCATGCCTTGTAGCGTATTGCTTGTTACTTTCTTTCAATCTACGGTTGGTTCCACGTTGCCCCGTTTGAGAAATCCTTTCCTGAAGACTAGAAGGTCAAACGAGGTCAAGGAACGCGGGTGAGGGTCATTTCCTGTCTACAAAGTTCACATAAGAGTGTAGGGAACGAGCCGAGGGTGGGTAGTTTGAGGGGCAACTCGGAAAAATGTGGAGTGGGGTTCGGGGAGGAGGGGGGGGGGCTTATCAACCGTCAGAGAGGACCTGGTATGTTTCTGATCGTGCAATTTTTCTTTTAATAAGACCTTTTCATAATAAGTCCTGGATGGTAACTCGAGATACTTGCTTTGCGGTGGGTGTCCAGGGGAGAGCAACTAATGAGAACGTGATTGGGATAGCGGGTGGCGGAGGTAGCTGTAGCTGTGATGGTGGTCGTGATAACGGTTGTGATTGTGGCACTCTAGAGATTGTAGTGCTAGAATTGATGACCTTGAATTTGGGGAATAGAAGAGATTTTGGGTCTTAATCGTTTGCTAAGGTTATAACAGGGAGTATGGAAGAACATTGGGACCCGCGATAGCTCAGTGGTTAGTGAACTGGACTACAAAGGACAAGAGTCGACGGCTTCCAGGTTCACCCAGCCTTGAATGGGTGCCGGATTTTTTCTGGACCCGCACGGGCGTAATACTGACCACATTACCTCAAAAATCATGTGCCGAAGGTGTGTAAAAATATTATAGTCACTAAGACCATATTCCCTATACGCCACGTGGCATGACAGGGAACTCTACTTACTATGCATAGACACTTGCAGGACCACATATCTTGTGTGTTGTGGCCCTGTTATTCTGACGATATCTGGTACCACCTCCTTACAAAAAATAGTTGTAATTATTTTTCAAAATGGTCTATCCATTACATTATATATATATATATATATATATATATATATATATATATATATATATATATATATATATATATATATATATATATATATATATATATATATAATTGTCAGGTCTGGTAATTTTACCTGCTACTGTATGCAGTAAACAGTAAAACCTGTTACTGCCCTGCTGCCTTGCAGGTAAACTCGGGAGAGTAAAAGGCTAAGGGAGGGTACCCCGAAGTAAAACAACCCCACTGCCTTGTGGGTGAGATTTTTTAGTCAAAGGCTAGCGGAGCCAACCGTAAACAAACCGACGGAGGGCAACAGAAAACCACGGTCATAAATTCTTTGTACAATCATGAATCGCCACAACAATAGAAATAACGACAACAACGTTAAGGGGGATTCCAATGGAAAACCCTCGTTCGACAGGGGACATCATGTGCTGCAGGTGATACCCGATCGTCATCAAGCTACTGTAAGCAAAATAAAGATAAAACAAACTCTAAAGATAGACACTTGGAATGTGAGAACACTCATGCAGAAGGGTAAACTAGAAAACATCATGATGAAAAGAATGGGTTTACAATTACTGGGACTTTGCGAAATGAGACACACCGGGTCAGGGGAGATATATTATGATAAACATAAAATAATCTATTCTGGAGGTACTGAACACCAAAGAGGAGCAGGTATCATCCTGGATGCAGAAAGAGTAAGAACAGTGAAAGGCTTTTACCCAATATCTGACAGAGTCCTTTTAGTGAAATTGAATGGAAAGCCAATAGACATAAATCTTATACAAGTTTATGCACCAACAGCAGACAGTCTAGAGGAAACAATTGATAAATTTTACAATGAGTTAAATGAGGCACTTCATAAATGCAAACCACATGAAAACACCATAGTTCTAGGGGATTTTAACGCAAAAGTAGGAAAGGAAAGAGTTGAGGAAGTAGTTGGTCATTATGGCTTAGGCGAGAGGAATGAAAGAGGTGAGAAACTTATTGACTGGGCAAGAACACACAACATGATGATAGGAAACACCTGGTTTAAGCAACATCCAAGACGTCTGTGGACATGGAAAAGCCCAGTGGACAACACACGTAAACAAATTGATTATATAATGATAAGCAATAGATTTAGAAACAGTCTGGGGTGTGTGAAAACTAGACCAGGGGCAGATTGCAATAGTGATCATCTACCAGTTGTGGGAAAGCTTAGAGTAAAATTAAAACCAACAAAACGAGCCTCAGTTAACATTAAGCTAAATTTAGATTTACTAAAATCAGACAAGAAGCTGCAAGACAAATATAAAATCACAATTCAGAACCTGTACAATGCAATAGAGAAGATACAAAGCATTGATGAACAGTGGGAAATATTAAAAGAATCAATGCAACAAACATCAAAAGAGTTCATACCACCAGTGAGAACAAATTCAAGAAAGACATGGATAACAGATGACATTTTGCAGCTAATGGATACAATAAGAAGAAATAAAGAAAATAAAGACGAGTAAAAGAGATTTAAAAAATAAATTGTAGTAAAATGCAATGAAGCAAAAGAAGCATGGCTAAAAGAGAGATGCAAAGAGATTGAAATGCAACAAAAAGAATATGCTAAAGCTATATACAAACAAATTGAGGAATTAACAGGAAGAAAAACGCAATCAAAAACTGGATGTCTAAGATGAAAGGAAGGAGAAATGTTGATTGATTAAGAAAGCATAAGGGAACGATGGACAGAATACATTAAAGATCTTTATAATGATGAACGAACGGGAGTAAATATTAAGGATAATGGAGAAGGACCAAAAATACTCATAGAAGAAGTGGAAGACGCCTTGCGCAATATGGAAGCAAGCAAAGCTCCTAGACCAGATAATATAACTAAAGAAGAGATTGAAGCCATGGGTGATTTTGGAATAGTAATAATAACAAAAATATTGAATGATATCTACAACAGCGGATATATACCAGACGACATGCTCAAATCAATATTCATAGCCCTACCAAAGAAATCGGGTGCGATTGAATGCGATGATCATCGCACAATAAGCCTTATGAGTCATATGACAAAGATATTACTAAGAATCATCATGCGAAGAGTGCGAAACAAAATCAGTCCAGAAATTAGCAATGATCAGTGTGGTTTTGTTAGAGATAAAGGAACAAGCAATGCCATTTATATCATAAGATCTTTAGTAGAAAGGGCCATAGAGGTGAAAACAGATCTATACCTATGTTTCATAAATTACACCAAGGAATTTGACAAAGTAAAGCACCAAGAAATAATCAAAATTTTAGAAAGCATAAACGTAGACAGCAAAGATCTAAGAATAATAAAGAACATGTACTGACAACAAACAGCGGCCATAAGAAGTAGAAACCAATTGGGAATGTTTTAGCAAATAAAACAGGGTGTTAGGCGAGGTATGTGATGTCACCTGAATTATTTAATATTTATAGTGAGATTATTTTAAGATCAATAAGGGGCATGCCTGGAATACAAATTTGAGGTCATAATATAAATAATCTAAGGTATGCTGATGATATAGTCTTAATCGCTAAGAGTGAAAATGAGTTACAAGAAATGTTGGACATTATAGTGAAAGAAAGCAAAAATAAAGGACTCAGCCTTAATAACAAAAAGACAGAGGTAATGGTAACAACAAAGAAAAAGACATCACCTCAGTGCAAAATAAAGACAAGTGGAGCAATATTAAAACAGGTAAATGAATTTAAGTATTTGGGAACTTTGTTAACCTCAGACAGAAGATGTATAAAAGAGAGGTGAGATGCAGAATGGCTCAGGTAAAAGCAGCTTTCCAAAAAATGTGGAAGATACTATGCAATCCATTTTTGACAATAGACACAAGAAAAAGAGTTCTTAAATGTTACGTAGAGCCAGTCTTAACATATGGATGCGAATCATGGACAATAGGACAACAGACAAGAAAATCACTGGAGTCTGTAGAAATGTGGTTTTACCGAAGAATGTTGACAGTACCATGGACATCTAAGAAGAGTAATGAAGATGTTCTGGAAGAAGTCAAAGCAAAAAGAGAGCTAATTTACGATATTAGGAAGAAATAATCATTATTTTTTGGCCACATAATGAGAAGAGAACAACTGGAATATATTGTAACTACTGGTAAAAATTGAGGACGAAGAGATAGAGGGAAGAAAAGAGAAAAAATAACAGATAGCTTAAGAGAATGGCTTGACAGAAGGTCAATAACAGAAATGACAAATTGCTGCCGAGATCGAAAGTTGTGGAGAGACATGATCACCTACGCCAGCAGGCCCGGTACTTAATGATGATGATGATGATGATGATGATGATATATATATATATATATATATATATATATATGTATTCTAAGAAGCTTTCTTTAGTGTACTCCAAAAGTCACTTTCATATTTCTTATCTATTGTGGTTAATATCCAAATATCTGCACAAGAGTGTAATATTGATTAATTACTTATTGTTTTAGTTCATTAATTCATTGCATATAAACTTAGAATGCCTTTAAAAGCTCTGTCAAAAATTGTTCTTCACTGAATTCTCTCTATATCACCACTCCCCCCACCCACCTTCTCGATAGTAATACAAATTAATAAAGGTCGAGAGAAACGAGTCGAATGATAGAGAGAGAGAGAGAGAGAGAGAGAGAGAGAGAGAGAGAGAGAGAGACTAAATATAGTCAAAATCATTTTGCTAGTTTAAGCTGTCCTTAAAGGCAATACTTTTATTTGGACTGAACCTTTTGAGAAATCATCATCATCGACTGCCGTCTCCGCAACGAAGATTGCCTACCATGGAGCGCCATTCTGCTCTGTCTCATGCTTTGATGATGCAGGTTGTCATAGGCTGTTTTGTCCATCTTTTGATGTTACTCGTCCATGTTAGTCTTGGTCTGCCTCTGCCTCTTTTACCTTATATTTTCCCCTCCAGGATTACTTTTAGTAGACTGTTGTGTCTTTTAACATGGCCCAAAAATCGCATTTGTCTTGTTTGAATTGTGTTTAGTAGTTCTCTTTTCATTTTTAGTTGTTTTAAGACTTCATCGTTTGTTTTCTTTTCCTTCCATCTAATTCTACCTATTCTTCTATATATCCACATTTCAAAGGCTTCCATTCTCTGTTCTGTTTTCTTGTCTAATGTCCATGTTTCTGCACCATATAGGAATATTGTGAAGACGTAACATTTTGCTATTCTCAGTTTTAGCCCTGGTGTTATTTGTTTTGATGTTAGTATGTGAGAAATACAATGACTCAAAACACTGACCAATTTCTAAACTCTGTAGAATTATGTGAAAGAGGCACAAGAAGGCTTCATTAATTGATTGATGATTCTTGATTCCCAGAGAAACAATTTTAATTTGAATTTGACCCAAAAAAGAGTATCAAATCACCAGCTTTAGATGTTTTATTTTTCATTCATAATTATTATCTTATGGTGTGCTTTGCAATCGTGACAATAAATTAACTGCACGTACAATTTAGAAACGTAGCAACGATCCATTGCAGTGTAACACCTTACATTGA
The DNA here is from genome assembly GCA_032433765.1 of Megaustenia siamemsis. Lineage (NCBI taxonomy): Eukaryota > Metazoa > Mollusca > Gastropoda > Stylommatophora > Ariophantidae > Megaustenia > Megaustenia siamemsis. The sequence continues at coordinate 69,966,915 of JAVIAB010000047.1, read as the reverse complement.
GTTACTGAGTTATTAGCGGGTCATCATCATTGCACTCCGAAACTTACCTTACATATACCACCTTACATCATCATCAAGTAACATGCCTGCTGGCGTAGGTGATCATGTCTCTCCACAACTTTCGATCACGACAGCTATTTATCATTTCTGTTGTTGACATTTCTGTGATGCCATTCTCTTAAGCTGTCTGATATCATTTCTCTTTGCTTCCCTCTATCTCTTCGTCCCTCAATTTTCCCAGTTGTTACAATATATTCAAGCTGTTCTCTTCTCATTACATGGCAAAAAAATGATGATTGTTTCTTCCTAACATTGGAAATTAGCTGTCTTTTAGATTTGGTCTCTTTCAGAACGTTTTCATTACTCTTCTTAGCTGTCCATGGTATTCTGAATATTCTTTTGTCAAACCACATTTCTACAGCCTCCAGTGATTTTCTTGTCTGCTTGCTTATTGTCCATGATTCACATCCAAATGTTAAAACTGGTTCTACATAACATTTAAGAGCTTTTTTTCTTGTTTCTATTGTCAAAAATGGATTGCATAGTATCTTCCTCATTTTTTGGAAAGCTGCTTTTGCTTGAGCCATTCTGCATCTCACTTCTGTTGTACACCTACCATCTGAGGTTATCATTGTTCCCAGATAATTAAATTAATTTCCACCTTCGCACCAGTTTGCAGGTGGAGTGCACTGGGGTTCCACGGAAGTGGTCACTATCCATGTGACCTCCTAATTTAGAAAAGCAGAAATAGAAACCAGAAAAGAAAGCTCCACACATTCCACTACGAGAAAACAGACCAGGACGTCGTTAGCAAAATCAGGCATAGGAAATAGAGCGCCCCTCATAGGAGGCAGGAGAGATGGACGCAGCCACCCTGGTGGAACGTAGAAGTCGAGGAGCTTGCTTGGCGGTACAAGAGACAAACGGCCAAGACATGGCAGAAAGCTAGAAAGAATGGAAGAACACAACCTGAGCTCTTGAAGCGTCTGAAAGTAGAGGTCGACCAAAAAATGAAGCACTTTAAACTATGTGCTAAGCATGCTAAGGATGCCAAATTGGATGACTTCTGTAGAAAAGTGTGCTCAGAAAAATCGCTAGCCACATTCTGGCGCCTTCATCAGAGCATGAATGGCACAACACGACACAGTGGCATACCAGACTTTCAGAGCACAGGCCGGATATGGCACAAATCTGATGAGAGTAAAGGGAAGGCCTTGCTTGCCCGCTACATTGAGCAGACGGACCAAAGAAATGAGGCTATAAGAATGAGGATACGGAGATCGCTGTCAAAATTGTGTAACGATGTAGTGCTGGAAGAAGATATCACAATCACAACCGATACCATTCGCACGACACTTGAAAGGTCACACAACACTGCTCCTAGTCCAGATGGTGTTCGGTATGATGACATAGGCGATTTAGCTGACGACGACTTGACAAAACTGGCCAGTGAGTTTAATGCCAGTATTCGGAGTGGCCAGATTAAGGAGGAGTGGCTACACAGCTACTTACTGCCGCTACCGAAGCCAAACAAGGACCATTCTCAGATCAGTGCCTACAGAATCATCACAATGCAGAACACTGCGGGCAAGCTGCTGGAGAAAATAGTTGCCCGTGTCCTCACCTGTCATCTTGAACAGAAACGCACATTCCCCCCACACTCAGAGGTTATAGATATAACAAAGAGACATGACTCAATGCGACAGTCTTTGCCTATGACGTCTTCGAAGGCTTCCACAGACGAGAGAGACATGTGCTGCTGCTATAGATTTGGAGGATGCATACAACAGGGTACCATTTGAATACCTCATGCATATGGTCCTCAAACTGGCGGTACACCCTTTCCTCAGATGGATCGCTGCGGCACTGTTTCAGAGGAAGGTGATATTCAGGTGTGGAAGTTGGTCTTCCGAGCCAACATCCATTTGTCCAGGGCTGCCACAAGGCTCACCATTGTCACCAGTTCTATTTAACGTGTACACAATAACGATCACGGAACAACAGCTGGATGGGAGGTGAAGAACTATGGCGCTTGCTGGTGATCTTCTGGGATATCGACAGGGAAGAGACAGACGGGAACTCGCCTCCATAGTGCAAAACGAACTCGATCGCATTTCTTCCTGGTGTGGGGTTTCAGGTGCCTTGGTTAATCCTAATAAAGTATCAGTTTCGTTGTTCTCCCTTAACAATGATATAGTTAATACGACCTCACTGGTATTACGAATGGGAGCTGATGAGGTGACAAGGGACAAATTGATTACATACCTCGGAGTTAAGTTTGATCACAGCCTGTGTTTTCGGGACCACGTCAACCATGTGATAACAAAATCCCGCAAAGAATTAGCCGCCTTGAAGGTCATGGCAGCTGCCAACATCGAGCAGAGGCTACTTACTCTTCAGTTCCAGGGATTAGTTCTCGCACCAATCGAGTATGCCCTCGCAATTCTTACTGTCAGTGCGACTCAAATTGATAGGCTGGAGGAAATACAAAATGAAGCCATGCGCATTATCTTGGGATGTACGAGGGACACTCCCTGTGTAGCAATGAGATATCTTCTTGACTTTCCAACCATGGATGACAGAATCAAGATTTGGAGAGCACGAGCATACCTGAAGATTAGTACAGATAAAGAGCATCCATTGCACCAAGTGCACACCACAGGGAAAGGTGACAGGCTAAAAAGAGGCAAATCATGGGTGGGCCGAGCAGAAGACGTCATCAAACAGGTCTGTGGGCTTACCAATATCAGCGTTGGTGAGGAGTGGATACCGGTGCCTACGTCATTTAAGAGGACTTTCTCGTGTATTGTCACACTCGACAGGAAAAGTAGGGAACAGAACCCGGTCGTGGTTAATGCTGAGGTCAACGGTCTCATCTGCGATAACACCGATGAGAAAGATGCAGTCATCTATACAGACGGATCTGTAAGACGACACGAAAAAAGTGCATGGGCATTTACAGCACGTTCGGCAGGCAGAGTAGTCAAAGAAGACAGTGGTGCATACGTCATGACCACGAGTAGCATGACAATGGAGTTGATGGCAGTGACCAAGGCATTCAAATGGTTAGAGTCACAAGACTACACCCACGCATGTATACTGAGTGATTCGATGAGCATGATAAAAAAAGTGGATGCAGGCTCAGTGCGCATGCAATGGGTAGAGTCACTGCATTATCTTCATCATCATTATCATCGAGTGCCTTCTCCGCAACGAAGGTTGGCTACCATGGATCGCCATCCTACTCTGTTTCTTGCTTTGATGGTTCAGGCTGTCATAGATTGACTTGTCCATCTTTTAATGTTACTCGTCCATGTTAGTCTTGGTCTGCCTCTGCCTCTTTTGGGTAGAGTCATTGCAGAAGTCCAAAATACGTAATGTCACCTATGTCTATGTCCCTGGACATGCGGAAGTACGAGGAAATGAAAGAGCGGACAGGTTGGCTAGCTGCGCTGTCGTTTAGGACGGGCAACCAATGGATCGGGTGGACATCATCAATGTCCTCTGAGATGTGGAAAGAGCACATGACTCCGACAAACACAGATCCACGTCACTACTTCGGATGATGGAAATGGGAGTTAAGATGGGCACAGTCAGAAAAGAGAAACTTCTTGGCCGTGTAAGAAGACTTATCAACCAACATAGAACTGGAGTCGTCAGTCGCTGGACACTGCGGGACTTGCCGAGAAAGGGATCTGAGCACCTATGGGCATGTTCGGAGTGCAATGATAATGACCCGCAAATAACTCAATAACTCAATATTGTTCCACTTGTTTTTATTTTGCACTGAGGTGATGTCTTTTTCTTTGTTGTTACCAACTTCTGTCTTTTTTATATTAAGGCGGAGTCCTTTATTTTTGCTTTCTTTCACTATAATGTCCAACATTTCTTGTAACTCATTTTCACTCTTAGCGATTAAGACTATATCATCAGCATACCTTAGATTATTTATATTATGACCTCCGATTGTTATTCCAGGCATGCCCTTTATGGATCTTAAAATAATCTCACTATAAATATTAAATAAATCTGGTGACATCACATACCTCGCCTAACACCCTGTTTTATTTGCTAAAACATTCCCAATTGGTTTCCAGTTCTTATGATCGTTGTTTGTTGCCAGTACATGTTCTTTATTATTCTTAGATCTTTGCTGTCTATGTTTATGCTTTCTAAAATTTTGATTATCTCTCGGTGCTTTACTTTGTCAAATGCTTTGGTATAATCTATGAAACATAGGTATAGATCTGTTTTCACCTCTATGGCTCTTTCTACTAAAGATCTTATGATATAAATGGCATTGCTTGTTCCTTTATCTCTAATAAAACCACACTGTTCATCACTAATTTCTGGACTGATTTTGTTTCACACTCTTCGCATGATGATTCTTAGTAATATCTTAGTCATGTGACTCATAGGGCTTATTGTGCGATGTTCATCGCATTCAATCGCACCCGATTTCTTTGGTAGGGCTATGAATATTGATTTGAGCATGTCGTCTGGTATATATCAGCTGTTGTAGATATCATTCAATATTTTTGTTATTATCTCTATTCCAAAATCACCCATGGCTTCAATCTCTTCTTTAGTTATATTATCTGGTCTAGGAGCTTTTCCTGCTTTCATATTGCACAAGGCGTTTGCCACTTCTTCATTGAGATATAGCAATATTTACTTCTGTTCGTTCATCATTATAAAGTTCTTTAATGTATTCTGTCCATCGTTCCCTTATGTTTTCTTGTTCAATCAACAGTTCTCCTTCCTTTGATCTTAAACATCCAGTTTTTGATTGCGTTTTTCTTCCTGTTAATTTTTCAATGTGTTTGCAAATGGATTTGGCATCGCCTTTTTGTTGCATTTTAATCTCTTTGCATCTTTGTTTCAGCCATGCTTCTTTTGCTTCAATACAATTTCTTTTTTAAATCTCTTTTACTCGTCTTTATTTTCTTTATTTCTTCTTATTGTATCCATTAGCTGCAAAATGTCATATGTCATGCATTTCTTTCTTGAATTTGTCCTCACTGGTGGTATGAACTCTTCTGATGTTTGTTGCATTGATCCTTTTAGCATTTCCCACTGTTCATCAATGCGTTGTATCTTCTCTATTGCATTGTACCGGTTATGAATTGTACTGTTTCTAAATCTATTGCTTATCATTATGTAATCAATTTGATTACGTGCGTTGTCTGGGCCACATACCTCTTGGATGTTGCTTAAACCAAGTGTTTCCTATCATCATGTTGTTTGTTCTTGCCCAGTCAATAAGTTTATCACTTCTTTTATTACTCTCGCCTAAGCCAGAATGACCAACTACTTTCTCAACTCATTCCTTTCCTACTTTTGCATTAAGATCCCCAAGAACTATGGTGTTTTCACGTGGGTTACATTCACAAAGTGCCTCATTTAACTCGTTGTAAAATTTATCAATTGTTTCCTCTAGACTGTCTGCTGTTGTGCATAAACTTGTATAAGATTTATGTCTATTGGCTTTCTATTCAATTTCACTAAAAGGACTCTGTCTGATATTGGGTAAAAGCCTTTCACTGTTCTTGCTCTTTCTGCATCCAAGATGATACCTTCTCCTCTTTGGTGTTCAGTACTTCCAGAATAGATTATTCTATGTTTATCAGAATATATCTCCCCTGATCAAGTGTATCTCATTTCGCAAAGTCCCAGTAATTGTAAACCCATTCTTTTCATTTCTTGTATGATGTTTTCTAGTTTACCCTTCTGCATGAGTGTTCTCACATTCCAAGTACCTATCTTTAGAGTATGTTTTATCTTTATTTTGCTTACAGTAGCTTGATGACGATCGGGTATTACCTGTAGCACATGATGTCCCCTGCCGAACGAGGGTTTTCCATTGGAATCCCCCTTAACGTTGTTGTCATGATTTCTAATATTTTGACGATTCATGACTGTACAAAGAAATTACGACGGCGGTTTTATGTTGTCTTCCGTCGGTTTGTTTACGGTTGACTCTGACTAAAAAGTCTTACCCACAAGGCAGTGTGGTTATTTTACTTCGGGATTAACTCCTTTAGCCGTTTACTCTCTCGAGCATACCTGCAAGGCAGCAGGGCAGCCACAGGTTGTACTGTTACCTATGTCAGGTCGGATAATTTTACCATCTTACATATACTTGTTTAACACCTTACATATACTTGTATAACACCTTAAATATACTAGTATAACACCTTACATATACTTGTATAACACCTTACATATACTTGTATAACACCTTACATATACTCGTATAACACCTTACATATACTTGTATAACACCTTACATATACTTGTATAACACCTTAAATATACTAGTATAACACCTTACATAGACTTGTATAACACCTTACATATACTTGTATAACACCATACATATACTCGTATAACATCTTACATATACTCGTATAACACCTTACATATACTTGTATAACGCCTTACATATACTTGTATAACACCTTACATATACTTGTATAACACCTTACATATACTCGTATAACACCTTACATATACTTGTATAACACCTTACATATAATTGTATAACACTTTACATATCCTCGTATAACGCTTTCTAATCTTAAGGAGAATCCTGAATCTTGCATGTCTTTAAAAAGGTGCTATATTACTTTTGTCGCATGAGGTTTAACTAGGTCTTTAGCTAATATATAATATAAAAAACTATAAGCAGAGAAGAAACAGTACTCACATTACTCCACCTCACCTATATCCAGGTGTGACGAAATGTGACTGAACCTTCCGACATTGCACTGCCTAGGAATAACAAATATTGCTAGCAGATAGTGTGGCGATGGACACGACATTGTTACTTTGTCTTGTTTCTTTCTCACTCCTTCTTTCCTCCGCCTTTTCCCGCCCGTCACTCCTTCTTTCCTCCACGCCCTTTACTCCTTCCTTCCTTCCTTCCTTCCTTCCTTCCTTCCTTCCTTCCTTCTTCCCCCAAACTCCCTCCCTCCCTCCCCCTTCCTTCCTTCATTTCTCCCACCCTCCACTCTTTCCTTATTTTTTCCTCTCTTCCTCCCTACTACTTTAATTATCACCGTGATGATTGTTGCTCTTCCACACTAAAATGAACGTGACATATCTCAAGGAGACGAAAAAAAAAAAACAAAAACAAGAAAAGCAAAGAAGATAAAAAAAGAAGAGGTTGCCAATATTATTTGCAACCCAGGACTCAAAATACATGTACTTCAGACTGACCGATTTTGTCGACTCCGTTTAAGCGATTAATGTAAAAGTATTGGAGGAAAAGAACCAGAAGAAAAATGCATCTTCCCATATATCAACAAGTAAAGATAAGCCAAGTAACTTTGAAATGAAAGCGTTGGATAAGGTAAACCAGCAATGGAAAAATACTAGGGAAAAGCACACACTCTATACCTGTGTGTTATCAACTCAGTTCCTCTATTAATAGAAACTAACTTCCGGAGGATTTCTAACAGCGCCCTCTCCGTGTTAGGTTACCATCGTGACTATCTACATCCACCTACCAACTTCATTTTTTCTCATCTACACTCTCAATCCTTACAGCGGTAATAAACATATAGGCTGGTGGACAGGACAACAGACAGACAAATAGACGGACGGATGGACATACAGAAACAGAATAACGGAAAGAGAGACACAGACGGAAGGACAGAGAGATAGACGGACGGACGGACAGACACAGAGACGGACGGACAGACACAGAGATGGACGGACAGACAGAGAGGTCAAGACAATTTATACGGATAGACAGAAAGTTAGATAGACAGACAGACAGACAGACAGACAGACAGACAGACAGACAGACAGATAGATAGATAGATAGATAGATAGATAGATAGATAGATAGATAGATAGATAGATAGATAGATAGATAGATAGATAGATAGATAGATAGATAGATAGATAGACCATTATGTACCGTGACAGCTGGCATATGTGATCATGTCTCATCAAGACCTTCTATCCCTACAGCTGTTTATCACTTATGTTATTGACTTCCTACCAAAACAAATTTTATTTATCTTTTCTCTCTCCCTCCCATCTTCTCCTCAAATATATTCATTATCTTTATGGACTGGTTGGTCTCCAGGAAAGAAACGTCAATTTACTCTTTGACGGAAAAAAATATGAGTACCTCCGAAGATAGAGTTATCTGCCTGTGCGGCGAGCGACCCCTGTGAACATGGCTGCCAGGGAAAAACGTATTAACACGGACAATTCAGTTCCTGGTCTCTAGGGACTTTGTCAGAGGTAAAAAGCTGGCAAATGAAACAAAAATAATTAACTTTATTGATTTGTTTCGGTTGTCACAATAGTTCTGTTCTGTGTGCTCTTCTCTTTACATCGTCAACAAATTATTATTGACTCCCGATTTTCTAATTAAGTTTTGTTTTTTGCTCTCTCTCTCTCTCTATATATATATATATATATATATATATATATATATATAGAGAGAGAGAGAGAGAGAGAGAGATAGAGAGAGAGAGTGAATATATCTATCTATCTATATATATATATATATATATATATATATATATATATATATATATATATATATATATATATTTAAAAGTAAAGTTCTCCCGCCACGCGCGTGGCGTATAAGGAATATGATGTTAGCGACCATACATTTTACAGACCTTCGGCACATGATTTTTGGGGTAATGTGATCAGTATTATGCCCGTGCCGATTTACTTTCACAGAAAAAAATCTAGTACCCATTAAAGGCTGGGTGAACCGGAAGCCGTCATTTGAGATCGAACCCTACCTCCTGTCCTTTGTAGTCCAGTTCACTAACCACTGAGCTCATATATATGGAGAAACCAGAATTGCCATCAGAATTTTAAGAAAAAGGCAATCTACATTTATTGGGCTTGTGATGTGAAAAGAAGGCATTGTGAATACTATAACGAAGAACAGAATTAATGGAAAGAACAACATATGAAGATATAATGAACAACTTAATTCAAATATAATCAAAGATCACCAACTGAAATTATGACATGCATGAAGGACTGATAGATGTGGAGAGAGATTATTTCCTAAGCCAACCAGCATGGCTCTTGATTATGATAATATATAATATATGTGATATGTATATTTGATTACGTGTATGTAAAATATAAAGATTGCTTTGTAGCATACGATATTAAAATGTCATATGGAGTTAGTATGTATTAGTGATGGTAAGCCACAGTTTCAGAACTAAGTATGGTAGTTTCTCTGGTAATCACCGTGCATGACATTGACCCAGGATATATTATATGTGGGCCTCGTTAGCCCCTAGTTGGGGAAATCACCAGACTGGGCTACCAACGTTCGGACAAACTGTGCTCGATTACCGCTGGGAGCGGTGTGAATTGTAATCTCCAAGTCAACGTGTGTGTTTGTGTGTGCGTGTGCGTGCGCGCGTGTGTGTTATGGCGGTTTGATTTCTGGCTTTTTTGTTGTTATAATTCAACTTTTTTGTTTAGATGCCTTCATGACAACTGAATTCATAGGAAACATTGTGATAGCAGACTCCAATTACTGGAGAAGGATGGAGATGCTTTGAGAGAAGTCTCGAACAGCGCGTCACGTGTGGTACTGAGAAAATTACAGAAACAAATTTGATCGATAAATAGAGCGACAGAAGTTCTGCGGATTCATGTTCTCCCTCACCGCTTTGCATCCCGAATTATATGATCTATCGAAATATTTATATAACGAAACTTTGAAATGGAGATAGACACAAATGTCAAATATACAAGAATATAAATACTGTCTATTTATATGTTTAATTTATGTAGTTTATTATTTGTTATATATGATTACTTCTTTGGACGAACGCAGTTTGTCTTGTCTTTCTATTAGTTTAGCAACCTTTAAATCCTAAATTGCATTATTCTGTTAAAAATTTGCTATTAAAAAATCCTCTAAAAAATCATTCACACCGTGGAACATAAAGATTTATTGAAGGAAGATACGGTAAGAGAAGACGACAAATCCTCTAAAATGAGCGGAAATGTGGAGAATACAACGAATCAAACAGCTCATGAAATCTATTCAGTTTGCTCCTTAGCGACTAACGGAAGAACGAAATTGAAGAAAATTCAGAAAGCATTTAATTATGTGAAAATTGTCCAATTTAATATCTGTAATTGATGTTCTCTGAATGCAGTGTTCTTTACATTTCCACACAGGAGTAATTTCTTTTGTGGTTAGTCCTCCATTTCTTTCTTTATAGCTTTCGCCATCTGGAAATTTCAATTTCCCTCCTTATATATCGCTCGAGTGTAGTTAAAGAAAAAAAAAAAGCACAGACATACTGTTGGAAGGAAACTTCCTGCGACCGGAATGTGTTTCTTTTTTCTTAAATCTAATATTTACAGCTTGTAGAGCATACTTGAAGAAAGGGAAAATACAATTTTGTGAACAAAGGTCAAGGAAACCGGAAACGGATACAAGGTGAAAGGTGAAGAATAGATGAACCAATGGAAAGTGTTTTCACGAGAGGGGTAATGATAAATGTAGTGTCACAGCATTTAATGCAGTATAGGCGTGAAGTTTGTAAAGTTATTACCAATATCATGTGAAAACAGTTATCATTTCTTGACCATATGATGGGAAGAGGACAAATGAAATATTTTGTGATAAAAGGAAAAACTGTGAAGAGACGAAGAAAAAAATAGAAAAAAAGCTATGTCACGCAAACTGGTGGCGCATATGGAATATGGTAGTACCCATATTTTAAATAGACTTTCGGCACAGTTTTTCTTATGGTAATGTGGTCAGTATTACGCCCGTGCCGCCCTTCTTTCCCCAGAAAACTTTTGTACCAATCTAAGGCTGGGTGAGGGAGCCGCGATAGCTCAGTGGTTAGTGAACTGGACTACAAAGGACAAGGGGTAGGGTTCGATCCCAACCGACGGCTTCCGGGTTCACTCAGCCTTAAATGGGTACCGGATTTTTTTCTCGGAAAGTAAAGCAGCACGGGCGTAATACCGACCACATTGCCCCAAAAATCATGTGCAAAGTCTGTAAAATATAGGGTCACTAACACCATATTTCCCTATACGCCACTTGGCGTGACGGGGACACTTTATTTATTTTTTTACTAAGGCTGGATGAAGTTGAAGGCAGATCAGGATTGAACCAGACCTCTTGTCCTCAGTCGTCAGTTCATTAATCATTAAACTAGCGCCACTTCCCTATAAAACCATCGCTATCTTTAGAGATAAGTCTGAGCAGAGAAAGGGAAACCCCGGAAACCCCCATATCGCTCGACGTCGTTTCAGGTATAGGAATTGTGGACGACTGACGTCATTCTATCCACACACGGCATTGCTCGCATAACGTCACTCTAGTTGGGGATTTCCGTGTCAGCGCCCACGCTTACCACTAACGACGGCGAGGTAGAAAAGCAGGGTAAAAAATGTGCGAGAGTTTGAAAGAGTAGTTCGGACTAAGTCAAGAAAAGAAATGCTAAACAACTGTGTTTATCATGGACACACAGTTTATGAGAGCCATGATCGCCTACGCCAGCAGGCACTGTACTTGTTGATGGCGAGATCGTAATGTTTATATCGACGATATACGTCTGCACAGTAAAGGGGAAACAGTTAAAATGGTCATTAATGTTTCATATTTTTAAAATCATTCGTAACCATGCATGTGAGGTACATATTTTCAAAGTTAAAAGGACTGAGCCTGTCATTCCGAAAAGGAACACAATTTGTCAGAAGTAGTATCCTACTATAAGTAGTAAAGTAAAGTGCCCAGTCACGCCAAGTGGCGCATAGGGTATATGGTGTTAGTGATGATAATTTTTACCGATATTCACAATTGATTTTTTGGCTAATGTGGTCGGTATTACGCCCGTGCCGCTTTACTTTATTTGAAAAAATTCTATACCCATTTGCTTGCTTGCTTGAGTTCGCCCGATGACTAAAGGAGTATGCCTCTTCGTCATCCGCCCTTAAAAGGACGTTAAGTAGGCGTGTCTATGTTGTGTTGTGGATTGCAGTATAACTGTGATATTTGCGCCTTTCGGCCCAAGACATTCGACTTCAGCATGACATTTTTGAGTACCGGGTTTTCTTCCCTCTTCGATCACTACTCGCTTGGCCAGACTAGACAGGTTAGTCTGTTACTAGAGGCACCACAGAGAGGTGTAGCAGGGTCTGGATGGTTCTGGTTCACCGATCCTGGCGCAAGCAGTCAGCTGTGGGTAGCTGACAACTTTCAGCTCTGGTGCTGTGATTCGCCTCTCGGTACCCATTTAAGGTTGTCTGAACCCGGAAGCCGTCGATCAGGATCGAACCCGACCTCTTGTCCTTTGTAGTCCAGTTCACTAACCACTGAGCTTTCGCGGCTCCAGTATATTACTATATTGCAAGCAAAATGAGACTATGAAGTACCTAAAATGGCTGCCAATTGTGTTTATCCGTGCATTGTCGTTTCCTTATTTCTTACCCACAGACAATGAGAGCTTCTGATAAGTCATTGAACCCAAATTTGATTTAAAAAAAACATTGTTGAATTTTTCATGTTCAAAACCAGAAAACGTAAATTTCCGGATTTTAACATGGAAAATTATCAATGAACTTCGTTGAGTTTTTTTTATTTGCTCAGATAAAGCAGTCGGCGGAATAACAATTCTAGTGACAAAATAGGAGACGCAGTTGAGCACTTGGTTTGTGCATTAGATTAATTGTTTGTGCATTAAAGCACTTGTTTGTGTATTAGCGCACTTGTTTGTGCATTAAAGCACTTGTTTGTGTATTAGCGCACTTGTTTGTGCATTAAAGCACTTGTTTGTGTATTCGCGCACTTGTTTGTGCATTAAAGCACTTGTTTGTGTATTAGCGCACTTGTTTGTGCATTAAAGCACTTGTTTGTGCAGTTGAGCACTTGTTTGTGCAGTAGCGCACTTGTTTGTGCATTAAAGCACTTGTTTGTGCATTAGCGCACTTGTTTGTGCATTAAAGCACTTGTTTGTGTATTAGCGCATTTGTTTGTGCATTAAAGCATTTGTTTGTGTATTAGCGCACTTGTTTGTGCATTAAAGCACTTGTTTGTGTATTAGCGCACTTGTTTGTGCATTAAAGCACTTGTTTGTGTATTAGCGCACTTGTTTGTGCATTAAAGCACTTGTTTGTGCATTAAAGCACTTGTTTGTGCAGTTGAGCACTTGTTTGTGCAGTAGCGCACTTGTTTGTGCATTAGCGCACTTGTTTGTGCATTTGCGCACTCGTTTCTGCTGGTTAGCACCTGTTTGTTCAGTAGTGCTTTTGTTTGTGCAGCTGAGCACCTGTTTGTGCAGTTGAGCACTTGTTTGTGCAGTAGTGCACTTGTTTGTGTAGTAGTGCACTTGTTTGTGTATTAGCACACTTGTTTGTGCAGTAAAGTACTTGTTTGTGTATTAGCGCACTTGTTTGTGCAGTAGCGCACTTGTTTTGTGTATTAGCGCACTTGTTTGTGTAGTAGCGCACTTGTTTGTGTATTAGCGCACTTGTTTGTGTAGTAGCGCACTTGTTTGTGTATTAGCACACTTGTTTGTGCAGTAAGGTACTTGTTTGTGTATTAGCGCACTTGTTTGTGTATTAGCACACTTGTTTGTGCAGTAGAGCACTTGTTTATGCAGTTGTGCACTTGTTTGTGCAGTAGAGCACTTGTTTGTGCAGTGCACTTGTTTGTGCACTTGTTTGTGCAGTTGAGCACTTGTTTGTTTGTGTTTGTGCAGTTGAGCTGTTTGTGTATCTGCTTATAATAACAAGAGGTCGGGGTTCTATGCCCATCGACAGTTATTAAATTTGATCAGCCTTAAATAGATACCAGAGATTTTTGTTCTAAGAAAGAGGTTGATACTGGCGTAGTGTTGACCTGAATTAAAAGAAAACCATACCGTATGGGCGCTGGCACAACGTTGCCTATACGTCAAGCTCGCGGCATGACGAGGGTCTATCATCTTTATTGAGTTATTGAGTTATTGAGTTATTTGCGGGTCATCATCATTGCACTCCGAACATGTCCATAGGTGCTCAGATCCCCTCCTCAGCAATTCCCTCAGTGTCCAGCGACTGACGACTCCAGTTCTATGTTGGTTGATAAGTCTTCTTACACGGCCACCAAGTTTCTCATTTCTGGTCGTGCCCATCTTAACTCCCATTTCCATCATCCGAAGAAGTGACGTGGATATGTGTTTGTCGAAGTCATGTGCTCTTCCAACATCTCGAAGGGCATTGATGATGTCCGCCCGATCCATCGGTTGCCCGTCCTCAACGACAGCGCAGCTAGCCAACCTGTCCGCTCTCTCATTTCCCCGTACTCCCGCGTGTCCAGGGACATAGACAAAGGTGACCTTACGTCTTTATTTTGTAGCAACATCGTCAAAATTCTTCTTCTTCTTATCGTATGTAGACGACGCTGCATTACTTCTACGTGCCGGCGGTGTCCAGAAATGCAAGTTTTTCTTTGCAGGAGAAGGTGACGTGTCAAAGGCCACCAGTTCGAACCCTGGTTCGGAAGCAAAGGCGCCCAACAGCAACAAAGTTTAAAACTGCCAGCGCCTCATAGATGATGGCTTCCGCTAGAATACGTGAACCAGAATTATCCAAACCCGACTCCACCTCTTCGCGGTACCCTTAGTAACAGACTAACCATTCTAGTCTGATCAAATGAATAGGGACCGAGTGGGAAGGCAACCCGGAACTCAAAAAATGCAATGCTGGAAACGGTTGTATAAGACCGAAGGGTGCAAATACTAGTTTTACTGCAAAAGGCAACAGAATGCATTTACGCCCACTTGTGGTCCTTTTAAGGACAGAAGACAACGGAGAGGGAACTATTCCTTCAGTCATCGGGTGATGCCAAAGTAAGAAGAAGAGACCTTGTTTGGGCTGTCTATTGTCTTCTGTGTTTCCGGTTTGTAGATTTTTCCGAGGGCTGTACAATACTCGTGTTCCTGTGCCATTTATATGTCTATAACCTTAGACTTTCTAGCGTTCACCCAATGACTACTAAAGAAATGTTTAGTCCTCTTCACCACCCGCCCTTAAAATGACGGTTAAGTACGCAAGTTGTGATGGTGTTAATTTGAGCCTATCAGAACAACACATCTAACTTCTATGCGGTATTTTTTTATTTTTGTACATTGGCTTCCCTCTTCGATCCCTACACGCTTTGCCAAACTGGACAGTCTGTTTTTGCATGAGTACCGCTGGGAGGTGGAGCAGGGTCTTGATCAGCTCTATTGTTCGCCGATCATGACAAATGCAGTCAGAATGTCAAGTGGCGTATAGGGAATATGGTGTTAGTGACCATAAATGTTACAAACCTTCGGCACATGATTTTTGGGGTAATGTGGTCGGTATTACGCCCGTGCCGCTTTACTTTCCCAGGAAAGAAATCCGGTACCCATTAAAGGGTGGGTGAACCTGGAAGCCGTCGGTTGGGATCGAACCCTATCTCTTGTCCTTTGTAGTCCAGTTCATTAACCACTGAGCTATCGCGGCTCCCGATGGACCTGAATACTGGCCTCTTTTTATAGTCAAGTTAGTACGGATCGAGGAGAGAAGGTAAGCCAAGACTTTGACGAAGTGACTAGTGTCGGCAAGAATGGCATAAAAGGCAAGGACGCAGATTCGTTAAGAAGAGAAAGAGTTGAAAATAAATAATAAATTAAATTACAGAATTATTATTTCTTTTCTCTTTTCTTTCATCTTTCACTACCTATTTTACCTGTTCCGGAGTAAAGGGAGCTCTGAAAATCTATTTGAGTGGGAGTGAGGGAGAGAAAATATATAATAGTTGTTGGGATGGTTGATACAGAGGTCAGATGAAGAGGAACTCTCTGGGTTCGAATACGGCAAATGCGTTGGTTATAGTTCACTTCAAACCATGTTTATTTTTCCCTGGCTCTGCACTCCCCTGGGTCTCTGTGTAGTGAGACCCAATGTCTAGCCCTCTCTGTGGAGTGAAATCAAATGTCTAGCCCTCTCTGTGTAGTGAGATCCAATGTCTAGCCCTCTCTATGTAGTGAGATCCAACGTATAACCCTCTCTATGTAGTGAGATCCAACGTATAACCCTCTCTGTGTAGTGAGATCCAATGTCTAGCCCTATCTATGTAGTGAGATCTAATGTCTAGCCCTCTCTGTGTAGTGAGATCCAATGTCTAGCCCTCTCTATGTAGTGAGATCCAACGTATAACCCTCTCTATGTAGTGAGATCCAATGTCTAGCCCTCTCTATGTAGTGAGATCCAACGTATAACCCTCTCTATGTAGTGAGATCCAATGTCTAGCCCTCTCTATGTAGTGAGATCCAACGTTTAACCCTCTCTGTGTAGTGAGATCCAACGTATAACCCTCTCTATGTAGTGAGATCCAACGTATAACCCTCTCTGTGTAGTGAGATCCAATGTCTAGCCCTCTCTATGTAGTGAGATCCAACGTATAACCCTCTCTATGTAGTGAGATCCAACGTATAACCCTCTCTATGTAGTGAGATCTAATGTCTAGCCCTATCTATGTAGTGAGATCTAATGTCTAGCCCTCTCTGTGTAGTGAGATCCAATGTCTAGCCCTATCTATGTAGTGAGATCCAATGTCTAGCCCTATCTATGTAGTGAGATCTAATGTCTAGCCCTCTCTGTGTAGTGAGATCCAATGTCTAGCCCTATCTATGTAGTGAGATCCAACGTATAACCCTCTCTGTGTAGTGAGATCCAATGTCTAGCCCTCTCTGTGTAGTGAGATCTAATGTCTAGCCCTATCTATGTAGTGAGATCCAATGTCTAGCCCTCTCTGTGTAGTGAGATCCAATGTCTAGCCCTCTCTGTGTAGTGAGATCCAATGTCTAGCCCTCTCTGTGTAGTGAGATCTAATGTCTAGCCCTCTCTGTGTAGTGAGATCCAATGTCTAGCCCTCTCTGTGTAGTGAGATCTAATGTCTAGCCCTCTCTGTGTAGTGAGATCTAATGTCTAGCCCTCTCTGTGTAGTGAGATCTAATGTCTAGCCCTCTCTGTGTAGTGAGATCTAATGTCTAGCCCTCTCTGTGTAGTGAGATCCAATGTCTAGCCCTATCTATGTAGTGAGATCCAATGTCTAGCCCTCTCTGTGTAGTGAGATCCAATGTCTAGCCCTCTCTGTGTAGTGAGATCTAATGTCTAGCCCTATCTATGTAGTGAGATCCAATGTCTAGCCCTATCTATGTAGTGAGATCCAATGTCTAGCCCTCTCTGTGTAGTGAGATCCAATGTCTAGCCCTATCTATGTAGTGAGATCCAATGTCTAGCCCTCTCTGTGTAGTGAGATCCAATGTCTAGCCCTATCTATGTAGTGAGATCCAATGTCTAGCCCTCTCTGTGTAGTGAGATCTAATGTCTAGCCCTATCTATGTAGTGAGATCCAATGTCTAGCCCTATCTATGTAGTGAGATCCAATGTCTAGCCCTCTCTGTGTAGTGAGATCCAATGTCTAGCCCTCTCTGTGTAGTGAGATCCAATGTCTAGCCCTATCTATGTAGTGAGATCCAATGTCTAGCCCTATCTATGTAGTGAGATCCAATGTCTAGCCCTATCTATGTAGTGAGATCTAATGTCTAGCCCTATCTATGTAGTGAGATCTAATGTCTAGCCCTCTCTGTGTAGTGAGATCCAACGTCTAACCCTCTCTATGTAGTGAGATCCAATGTCTAGCCCTATCTATGTAGTGAGATCCAACGTATAACCCTCTCTATGTAGTGAGATCCAACGTCTAACCCTCTCTATGTAGTGAGATCCAATGTCTAGCCCTCTCTGTGTAGTGAGATCCAACGTATAACCCTCTCTGTGTAGTGAGATCCAATGTCTAGCCCTCTCTGTGTAGTGAGATCTAATGTCTAGCCCTCTCTGTGTAGTGAGATCCATTGTCTAACCCTCTCTGTGTAGTGAGATCTAATGTCTAGCCCTCTCTGTGTAGTGAGATCCATTGTCTAGCCCTCTCTGTGTAGTGAGATCCAATGTCTAGCCCTCTCTGTGTAGTGAGATCTAATGTCTAGCCCTCTCTGTGTAGTGAGATCTAATGTCTAGCCCTCTCTGTGTAGTGAGATCTAATGTCTAGCCCTCTCTGTGTAGTGAGATCTAATGTCTAGCCCTCTCTGTGTAGTGAGATCTAATGTCTAGCCCTCTCTGTGTAGTGAGATCTAATGTCTAGCCCTCTCTGTGTAGTGAGATCTAATGTCTAGCCCTCTCTGTGTAGTGAGATCTAATGTCTAGCCCTCTCTGTGTATCTGAGATCTAATGTCTAGCCCTCTCTGTGTATGTGAGCAGTCTAATGATCTAGCCCTCTCTGTCTGTGCAGTGAGATTCTAATGTCTAGCCCTCTCTGTGTAGTGAGATCCAACGTATTTCCCATCTCTTGCTTTGTAGTGATTATCCATCACATGTCTAGCCCTCTCTGTGTAGTGAGATCTAATGTCTAACCCTCTCTGTGTAGTGAGATCTAATGTCTAGACATCTCTGTGTAGTGAGTTCTAATGTCTAGCCCTCTCTATGTAGTGAGATCCAATGTCTAGCCCTCTCTATGTAGTGAGATCCAACGTCTAACCCTCTCTGTGTAGTGATGATCCGATCTCTAGCCCTCTATATGTCAGTTGAGAATCCATGACTTTAGTCTATGACCCTCTCTGTGTATTGAGATCCATTGTGTTTTCCTGCTCTCTGATGTATGAGATCTAATCCAGTCTAGCCCTCTCTGTGTAGTGAGATCTAATGTCTAGCCCTCTCTGTGTAGTGAGATCCAACGTCTAACCTTCTCTGTGTAGTGAGATCCAATGTCTAGCCCTCTCTATGTAGTGAGATCTAATGTCTAGCCCTCTCTGTGTAGTGAGATCCAACGTCTAGCCCTCTCTATGTAGTGAGATCTAATGTCTAGCCCTCTCTGTGTAGTGAGATCCAACGTCTAGCCCTCTCTGTGTAGTGAGATCCATTGTCTAGCCCTCTCTGTGTAGTGAGATCCATTGTCTAGCCCTCTCTGTGTAGTGAGATCCAATGTCTAGCCCTCTCTGTGTAGTGAGATCTAATGTCTAGCCCTCTCTGTGTAGTGAGATCTAATGTCTAGCCCTCTCTGTGTAGTGAGATCTAATGTCTAGCCCTCTCTGTGTAGTGAGATCCAATGTCTAGCCCTCTCTGTGTAGTGAGATCTAATGTCTAGCCCTCTCTGTGTAGTGAGATCCAATGTCTAGCCCTCTCTGTGTAGTGAGATCTAATGTCTAGTTCTTTCAACAACGAAGAAAAACATGAGATTCTGTGAGGCTTCTACGTATGTTAAAAACAGTTGGCAGTTAAAAGTTGAAAAGAGTTGGCAAAAAAATCAGGGGTTAAGAAAAAAGAAATGCAAATTAATGTATACAAACTCGAAGCTGCAGAAAAGCTAAATGTGAGGGAGAAATGAAAAAAAAAATGAGAAAAACTGGTATGGTAAAAGTTGTACGTGATTGATAGACGAGACAAATTTAAACGACGTTTCGGCATGTTTCTTTGTTCCTGCTGAATGCCTATTGAGCCAAAACATCGTTCAAATTTGTGTTGTTTATCACTCACGTAAAGCTTTTATCATACCATTTTTTCTATTTTTTTTTTTCAATTCTCCCTGACAAAAAATCGGTCTCTACCTGGGGAAGAAGTAGTTAAATTAGACATAAATCCATAGGGAAGATGGATGTATCGAGCATAACGGCGCAGATATCACAACTTGCCATAAACCAGCAACACAATATATCTGATGCTCATTTAACGGGTAAGCCGCGATAGCTCAGTGGTTAGTGAAATGGACTACAAAGGACACGAGGTAGGGTTCTATCCCAACCGAGGGCTTCCGGGTTCACCCAGCCTTAAATGGGTACCGGATTTTTTTTCTGGGAAAGTAAAGCGGCACGGGCGTAATATCGACTACATTACCTAAAAAAATCATGTGCTGAAGGTCTGTAAATATTATGGTCACTAATACCACATTCCCTATACGCCACTTGGCGTGACGGGGCTCTTTACTTTTTTTTTCCCCATTTAACGGGGGAACTCTGAGAGAAAGGATATTCGGTAAAACGTAGAACAGAAGTTTAATAACTTTACTGATTGTATTTGACAACCTGAACGTATGTTCTACACTCTTTTTTTTCGAAAATGTTTTCTGGTCTTTAGTATCATAAATAAATAATCGTAACTGACAAATTGATTGAGAAGAATACATCTAGGAAGGGAATCGAAGCTAATTTTAACGTTGGACAAATGTAAAAAGAGGAACAGGATTTACCAACTATATAGTGGGATTAACTAATAAAATCAATTGTAGCAACGGAGTGTCAACAACAGCTAAGCCTCGATGTATCGTTTTGTGCGCATTTAGAAAAGAGACACATTCGTCCAGCTACCGTTTTCTTTAATTAGGATTTAAAAAATAGATTTTTTA